>OX030974.1:12513602-15017204 GCA_943735965.1 Eupithecia abbreviata
TCAATAAGCTCCGTACGTAATAAGTCGATTTGAATTTCCATTCGAAATTCGATAGTTCCTCGTTCCTTCCAACTACCAGAAACAGTGTTGGAACCTATCGATAATTTTCGATATCGATAGTGTATTCTATTGTCGGAGGTTACCGCCGATGCGTGGATGTAACACGATATTCAGGTTAGACTTACCGCAGGGCCGCGGTTCCAACGGTTGTGCAATGTTCATTATATACCGTTCACTATGATTGTGGTCTTGAAAGTCGCAACGTTGTTCTGAGTGAACATGGCTGCTTTCAGTAATTTTATCCTTATTTGGTCTACTCTTGTTTCCATAGGAAAGTTTTCCATCTTTTAAGTCTGAAAGATTCTGGTTGCTCAAAACTATATCTCATAAGATAACAATCCTACTAATATTATAAACGCAAAATTTTGTGAGGATTTTTGTTGCTCTTTCACGCAAAACTACTGAATGGATTTAGATGAAACTTCTCAATAATATAGCGTGCATATCAGAATAACACATAGGCTACAATTCATAAAGATGTATTGTATATTATCCAAAATATCTATAAACCACGCGTGTGAAACCGCGGGGCGCAGCTAGTTACTCATAAACCGTATGAAAATCATTAATAGATTGAGGAGACGGAGATAAAAGGATTGGTTTAATTTTCAATTGTCTTACATCTAATCTTCTATGTAGATAAAAATTAAGTAATTAATTTATGAAGGAATATTTTTTTTATTTCATAATCTAAAATAACCCGAATTAATTTCCGGAAAAATGTATAGGTGTAAACGCGTTTCCAAGCGTAGGTAATGTTATCGAAATTAATAGATACAGTCTTCTAAGTTCATGAATTCTTTCTTTGGGTGTACAAAATTAATCAATGAAAGGTCAAAATGTCATGAGAAACTGACCGATAACCAAATAAATTCTACCTATAAAATGTATAGATAATCGGAGAACTAAAAATAGGTACCTAAGTATCAGTAAGTTAAGTGGGTAGGACAATATTGGATGACTGGTTGCCGGCCAAGTAAATGATCCGTAGGTACCATGGTACATTCTTATCGTGCCCGATAAGGGAGTAACTCAAAACACTTCATTGCTTGACGGGCGTCGGTCGTGTACACAGTCTATCGACATTTGCGGATCAAAATTTTCCCTTCACTTTCATTTCAATTTGAAAATCGAAAAGTTGCCTTCTTTTGTTTTAGATCCTTGAGTTTTTAAAGTTTATTGTTGTGTATTTAAAGAGTTTCTTAAGAAAAAGTTGCGCATTTTTTGCAAAGTTTAGTTTTGATTCATCTAGTGTTTGTGTTTAAAGGATGGCACCCAATACGAAAAAGAAAAGCAGTGTAAGTTTAATTTCTATTTAGATTTTTTGGTGAATTACTGAGAAATAGTTTCAGTGCACGCTTTTTTTCGGAATAACAAGTAGCCTATATGTTATTCCAGTTACCTTTAGATAGGTATGTGTGCAAAATTTCAGCTTAGTCCTTATACATAGTAGTTTTGGCGATTTCTTCGGCCTATCCCAATGGCACAAACTCTTCTCTTTATAATAGAAAATATTATTTTACACATATATTATAAAAACATACATTTAGATAAGATTAATTTACGCATAATTAATCCCAATAGTCCTTCCTAAAAATGTTATTCTCAAGGGATAATGATTTGTCCCGTAAAAAATGTAAAAGCAGTGTCTTAAGGAATTTGAAGTCGATTTTTAGTTTTTATAAAACAGCCAACGTATCCTGTCTAGTAGTTAGATAGGTGTCATTAAAGTAGGTACTTTATTAAGCTAATGCAATTATCTAGGTACCTTAGCATCAATTTCATAATGATAATGCGATGACTAAGGTTGATTCACTTTAGTTTTTTGTCTCAAATTCAATTTTTTTTTTGTTTAAATATGTCGTTTGATTCACTAAGCAGTTTTATGTCAAGTAACTTGACATTTCTATTGGAATAATTTAAAATCTATAACACCTTCTTACCTAAATGTATCGAAATGCATTTTGATCCTTATTAGTCGGTTGCATACAATTGATTTTGAATCTTGTTTGTATAGAAACAGATTCGCTATAAAAACCGCTCTTCGGTCGATAATGCAATATTATTGTTGATAATTATTCTAAAATATTTGATATCGTCTTAAATTCTTTAATTTAATTCGTTCTTTTTTTATCTAATCGTCTAATGGTGAGTGCAAAATTAGTGCAAAGTTTGTATCGAATCGATGTCTTTTGAAATCTTTTAAAGACATAAAAACTAAAGGAATATTTGATTGTAAGCGAATCATAGGTTTTTTATATGGACAAATTAACTTGAAACTATTTTCTGCCCGCGGCTTCGCACGCATTGTTTCTACGGAAACTTCTAAATTCTATGGCGAGAAGAAGTAACAAACATCCATCCAAACATTCGCATTTATAATATTATTGTGACCCTTTCGTGCTGCTAACCTAACCTAACTACTAGAAGGTGCCAATCCGCTTAGCTTTGGTACTATCATGAGTTCGATAGGTAAGTTTACAGAATTCTTGCGACGCAATAGGGCGGACGCAATAGCAAATAAAATTTTACTTACTGCAGATATAGGTATTTATACTATACTAGCATATAACTGTATGGATCCGTTGAGCTACCGATTGTTTACACCAGTTTGTAGTTAGCTCATTTGTTTTAATTGTAAATACTAGTTCTGATGGGTTTTTTATTTGATTGTAACTTTCTAGTATGTTGTCATTTGACGAATTCTTAGGAATGCGACCGGATTAGCTATGAATGTTGTTTTTTTTTTTGTTTCTTGCTTGTGTGTGCTTCGTTATTTTGTGAGGTTTTTAGGATGGTAGGAACTTACTCATTATAAGTAAGTATGAATTGTATTTTATGTTTCGTTACTCAATAACCGAGGCCACCAATTTAGGGTTAGTATTGGCGGTTTGTTGATAAAATTCAACATCGGGTTAAGTAGTTAGTAACAGATCGTCTTTACTGGCACAAATAAATTAAAGCCGGATCTATCATCTTCCATCAGCTGTAGACCACAAGCTAATTCATGCTAATTGTCAATATCAATTTGCATCGAGGATGTGGATCATTGCAATTGATAGATCGCTTATCATCGCGTCTATTCTGTCAAATCAGACCTGCCCTGCCACACTACGCGTCTAGTCTGTTCGAACGGCCTGTACAGAAACGATCTCTGCTGATGTTGCGCCTAGTCTATTTATTTATTAATGTAACGTACAAAACACATCACAATCACATTGAGTTATCGACATAGCTCTAAGAATAAGCAAGTTGAAGTAGCAGTGGGCCGGCCATATCTCGCGAAGAACCGACGGCCGCTGGGGCAAACGTAGTGTAGGACTCCCTCCGACTAGGTAGGATGACGACCTGCGAAATACTGCAGGTACCTAGATGTTGGATGCGGCGCGCTATGGCGCTCACTGGGGGAGGCCTAAGTCCAGCAGTGGACTGGTATAGGCTGATTACGATGATGATGTTATTTACATTTGAATTAAATTAGTTATACTATAACTATAGCACAACTAATTTAATTTAAATATAGCAAAAACTGAGGGCCCATCAGAATGTAAAGCGCCTTGAAAAGTATCTCTTTACATACCTACGAAATAGTTTTAATAAGAAGTCTTCCAAAATGTTATGACCCTGATAGCTTAGCACCAGAGACGAAGAAAATTTCTCAAACTTTATAAACCTTTCAATCAACGAATTTCCCTCCCAATCACTAAAACACCCATCTCTTTTCCAGTCCCAAGGTTCATCAGAGCGCAGGGAGCACCTATACAAGATCCTGGTGATTGGCGAGCTCGGCACCGGCAAGACCTCCATCATCAAGCGATATGTCCACCAGTTCTTCAGCCAACACTATCGAGCCACGATAGGCGTGGACTTCGCGTTGAAAGTGCTCAATTGGGATGCGAATACCATCATACGTTTGCAGCTATGGGATATTGCTGGTGAGTTTTTATCATCATCATCTGCGTATATTATTCCAATGCAAGACATAGGCCTGCCCTACTAAGCGCCATAGCGCCCTGTCTTGAGCTTGCCGCATCCAGCATCTGCCTGCAGTCCTTCGCAGATCAATATCCCACTGGCCACAGGGTGTGGAGAGGTGTGAAGAGTGTTCGGGACAAAAGAGTGTTCGGGACTGCAGAGTGTTCGGGACAAGAGAGTGTTCGGGACAAGAGAGTGTTCGGGACAAAGTGCGTAGGATTTGTAGAGTCTGGAGTCACCCGAGTGACTCTTTTCTCACAGTTTCGGTCCGTGAAACCGCAAGGTTGGCAGGACCATGGAAAGGTTGGAGGGGATGGCCACACGGTGTATATTATGACCTTTTTTTTTGCAAAAGACATAGAAAAAGGTCATTCAAATCTTTTTGTATTGAATTTGCTTTGAAGTCATAGAATAGATTACATGTCATCGTTATGTCTTGAACCAAAGAGTAAAGTAATTACTAAACCTTGTTGTTGCTTTGTGGTTACTGTATTGTCTTCACAAAGTACTTATTCTCTTTGAGCTTTATGTTCAAAAGTTACAATCAGGATTTTTTTAGGCTTTGCTTCAATTATTCTATTTATTTGCGTTTATTCTTCGGATGTGTGATAGGAATGTGAGAATCCTTGAACAGTTGAAGTGAAAGCAAATAACCAAAATGCCAGGACAGATGTCAGATGCTGATGATGCCTTTGGCAAAATGTTTCTAATGGTCATTGTGGTTTTTACGCTGTTGTTTTTGTTAATGCCTATAATGATACCCCACTAGGAAGGTTAGTCTATTTCATTTAGTCATGTCTGTCACGGTATCTAGGAAGCGGCGAATACCTGATCGAAGAGTTATACAATCACTTTGTATAAGCATATATTAATGGCAGCTCTAGTTTCCAATAACACCGCCTTAGGCTCGTAGCCAAGCGATACCTCCTATTGTCACATTAAGTATCCGTATTCCGCAGTAGTCCTTTTCGTAGAAATTAAAAAGAATAGAAAAGGCGACAATAATAAACTCAACTAATTCTCTTACAGGCCAAGAACGCTTCGGCAACATGACTCGAGTGTACTACAAGGAAGCGGTAGGTGCCTTCATAGTCTTCGACGTTTCTCGTCTCGCCACATTCGACGCAGTCGTGAAATGGAAGACCGATCTGGACAACAAGGTTCAGTTACCGGACGGGTCCGCGATACCGTGCATATTGCTTGCCAATAAGGTAAGATGTCTTGCGTACTGCTTGCTAATAAGGTTACATTACATACTCTATGCCAATAAGGTAAGATGTTGCCAAAAGACTTGACTCTGGCATCCGTCTCGTCAGTACAATTATATCCACTGCTAGTTGAACCACCAAAACAATGTGAGTTTGTCATAATCACCGAGCTCGCCAAGCGGCGGCTCAAGATATTAAAAACCCGACCCTTAAAACTCATACGGAGTTTTAGGGGACGATTTTTAAGGTGCAATTCCAAGATGGACCGCAGGCTGCAGCTGCATACTGCTGCCGCGGCGAGCAGCAACCGCTGACTGTAGCGCCAGTGGTGTCGCGACCGTGCTTGGCAATAGAAGCAATCGCGACCACAGGCAGGACTGCGGTCAACCGCATCTAGCCGCAATGTCGCCTGCGGTTGCAGTCTGCGGCCCATCTCTGACTTGTAACATTACGCCGCGCTGGCACGGATCTCTTGCTAACGTTTGCTAGACCTTATGTGCAAGCACTGCTTCATAACCTTTACCACGAGTACTTAATTATGTACTTCCAAATATTTTTCGAAACCTCTAGGCGTATTTTTCATAATTCGATTGTTTTCAGATAACTTTAAAACTGACTTCGAAACCCTTGGTTTTAATGAGTTTTTTAAAGTTTTGCGGGTTAAATATTCCATAGGAAATATTTTTTTATGTGACTACCTCAGGATCAACTGCAAAAAAATAATCTAACAAACTCAGTCCATAAATGAAGAAGAAATCGACGAAAATACATGAAAAAAACATACATGTATACAGCTGTACCTAAAGTCTTCTCCTTTTTTCGATGTCGTTTAAAAATCATTCAACACGCACCCTCATACCCACATTTAAAACATCCTATCTTTGAAAAAATATTAGCAAATCTTTAAAATAATTTATTATACGATGGGAATTTCCTTTGGCAGCCAAACCGGACGCCATTGCGTCACTGAGGTCAAAAACACTTAATTGATACAACTTTCTCTTTTAAATTTTCTTTCTCTTACTAACATAGAAATTCTTCTACCCACAGTGTGACCAGCAGAAAGAAGGCATAGTGAACTCTCCGACCAAAATGGACGAATACTGCCGCGAGAAAGGTTTCGCCGGTTGGTTCGAAACGTCGGCCAAAGAGAACATCAACATCGAGGAGGCGGCTAGGTCCTTAGTAAATAAGGTAAGCAAGTAAATGTTTATTTATTTGGAAATATAATAGAAATACAACTATTTATAACAACATAAACAAAAGACAGAATTATAGAATAGGCTCACGAAGAACCGACAACTGAACATTTATTTATGTTGAAGAGTGAAGGCCGCGACTCGGCAAACGTAGTGTAGGGCGCCCTCCGGCGAGGTGGGATGACGACCTAAGAAGGACTGCGGGCAGATGCTGGATGCGTCAAGCTGAAGACAGTGCACTATGGCGCTCATTGGGGGAGGCCTATGTCCAGCAGTAAACTAACATAGGCTGATGATGATGATAGAATAGGTACATGATGATGTAGTTAAGAAATAAGACGAGCATTGATAACACTATGCTTGGTTGTAGAATCCGATATATTTTTTGTAAACAAAGATAATAAAGTTTGCATGAAAACTAAAACTAATAGATAGGAATGACGGAAAACAACAGGTATCAGCAATGTAACTAAAAACATGAACAAAAACCTAAAAAAACAACTGCACACGGAGATGTATACCAGGATAACCTATCGTTTAACCTTGTGAAGTGCATCTATAGTAAAATACTAGGCCTGACCTTTCCAAATCAAATTAACAATACATTTCAAACGAATTGGTAATTTAAAATAAATTTGCAAACATTTTTTCTGCGTATAAACCCGATCAAATAAACAAAATGAAGAATGAATCTAAGTTATTTATTCGGAAGGTCAAAATTACCAATTAGTCAGAAGTTATTACGGAACATGTATTATATTATCTGTGACGGAACTAAGAAATGCATAAATAATTTACAAACTATCAAATTCCTATAAAACCCGTTCCGACCGACGATCAACTTATATCTAATCTAAGGCTGTATTCACACGCATCTTATTATAGACATTAAGTTTTACATCTATTGTGTAGTATAAGTTACATTGAATAAATAAATCAATCGATATTTTTAGATGTATGATCTGCTACGCCGTAGCAACCTGCTACGAAGTGGTGCTACGTGTACTAAGTGCAAAAATGTACAGTTGCTAAAATTATTTTAGAAGTGTTTATATAGATAGATTATTTATTTATTGATTACAAATAGGTTACATAAGTTAGTTAATATTGCTTTATGGCATAGGTTTGTATAAGCACTTGGTTCTCACTGAATAAAAAAAATGATATAAATAAATAAATAATATCTACTATAACGTATGATCCTACAACAATACATTTTGACAACTTCATTTTTAATCAGGAGTCAATAAATATTATAATAGTATCGAAAAATGTTAATTTTTAAAATTTAACTTTATTTATTTAATGCTAATATTTATTAATGCGTGAGATCTATTAAATATTTTTTTTCGTTCTTTCATTTACAAAAATAATTATTTTTTGTTAAAATAAAATTGTATAATGCCAGTTATATTTAATGATAAACTATAAATATAACTATCATAATTTGATATTCGGGGTTTTACCTACGTTTTATATTTTTTATTTATGACTATTACTACATTTTCATTTCAAAATATTCTCCTATGTGTGGGCAAAGCCTTATGGACATTAAATTATATTTATGGTGCCCCCATAGACGAAGGGACCTTGTGGAATATTCCGACAACTGATAAGTAGTGGGAGTTAACTATTAGTGTTTTTTGGAAACAAAGGGCTATAAAACTGTTCAGACAATTAAATGTATCGGTGAAAGATGTAGGCATTGATTGTGTTGTTTGGAGGTTTCACGCGTTCCCTTTTTGATATAATAGTTTTGCACATTTTCTATGAAAAAGTTAATGGGATATAATAATAGGGCTCATAATTATACGCTTTTCAATAATTTGGTTTCAAATTTGCTTAATAATAAATAAATAAATGAGCTTATTTTGTAAGCCAAAAGAAATAAAAGTTATTGATTTTTAGAACTTATGCACAGAAAACTAGTTCTTAGACCCTGGTCTTAGACTATACATACATACATATATAGTCCGGCCTGCAAGGCGACATTACGACCCTATAGTTTATAATTTGGCTGCCGTTTTTTTATGCTAATAATGGAAAAAAATATTTGAAGTTATATCAGAACTTTTGTGGTTTTGTTCTTCGTCATCATCATCATCATCATTAACATATAGTTTAATTAATCAATCTTTTTTTTTAATTAATCATCATTAACATATAGTATAGTAGTCCACGCTGGACATATGTCTCCCCTAATGAGCGCCATAGCGCCCTGTCTTAAGCTTGACGCATCCAGCATTTTGTTCTAACTTACAACAGTAACTTATTTTAATATACTTGTTTACTTTCTCAGATCCTTCTAAACGACAAACTACTCCAGAGCAGCGACAAAGACGGCGAGAGATTCGCTCTCGAGCACAAGATAGCCAATGGCGAGAACAGCGGGGATTCCAGCAAAAACTGCAATTGCTGACCAATCACAGCGCTCCATTCTCACAACGGACCAATCAAAACCCTTTAAAACCGCCGAAATTGAAATCAGTTGGTGAGCTTTTGTTATACATTGCTGGTTTAGTACAAAGAAGTTTGTATATTATTATTTTGAGCTAGCAATGAATGTTGTTTTGAAAGTATGAATTTAAACTTTACACGATTCGTAGGTAAATAACTTATCTTAATAAATCTCGAACAATAATTATCCTAGATTATTCAACACTGTATAATAAATGAACAAAGTGCCTATATTTTGATCGGATTTAAGATATAAATGATTTTTTAACAGCCGTATTCATAAAAAAACACTAATTTCAGCATTTTTAAACACACTCTTGACGAATGAATTATTTAAAAAGATCAAAAAAAATCAGGGATTATTTTTTATAAGTCACGTCGATAAATCTTGGGATTGAAAATGACCACCTCATTCTTTCCTCATATCAAATTTGATTTAAACGGGACAGCATAAGAGAGGCTCCTATTCTCAATCCGAATCTTTATCTACGCGACTTATATAAATAATGGTGTAAGAGTTTTATTAAATTCAGGTGTAATTTATAAATGCGGCTGTAGTAATTTCGCTATAACATCGAGTCGTTGAGTGCCATGTGAGGAGAAGTCATATTATTTATGTACCTTAAATAGTGTATGATTTATATATAAATAAATATTATTGTAATAAGTAATATCTACTTATTGTACGAGTGTTTGACGTGTTAATGTTAAAATAAATATTTAGTGACTTTATATTATTGTTTCATTGTTTGATCATTATTAGAAATTTAATCATTTTCCTAGGAAATGTATGACGCATTTTTAAGATATTTTCCTTGTCTCGCTTGTTGTGTAAGTATCTATCTATACTAATATTATAAATAGGATTTTTTTTATTTTTTGTTTGTTTGTACTGAATAGGTTCCGGAACTAATGGATCGATTTGAAAAATTATTTCACCGTTGGGAACCTACACTATCCCCGATGAACATAGGCTATATTATATTTAGGAATGTGAAACGAGAATTTAATACGGGTGAAACCGCAAACAGCTAGCATCTTATATATATATATATATATGTATTTAATTATTTTTTTCTTGTATCTGCCCGCGGTTTTGCATGCGTTGTTTCTATGGAAGCGCTTTAAGGCTATTTATATCCCATGCAAACTGATTTACGGGATAAAAAGTAGCCTATATTTGATTCCGGGTCTGGAACTACCTGTATGCTGTCCTGCTTTATGTATATTTGTGCTCTATTTTTATATATGAACGTTCTTAATATAAATATTAATTATTTTATATATTATATAATTATCCTAAATAATTACGCCACCGTCAGCTTTAATACGTACCGATCCTATCCATCCAAAGGTTGCCTGGAAGAGATCGCTTTTAGCGATAAGGCCGCCGATTGTGCCACTAGATTTGGGTAGTATTAAGATCCTATTTTTATTATTTTCTTTATATTTGATGGTGCAATAAAGGTATATTGTATTGTATTGTATTGTATGCAATCAAAAAATTTTAGTCCGATCCGTTCAGTAGTTTTTGCGTGAAAGAGTAACGAACATCCATACATACATACTTTCGCGTTTATAATAGTATTGGGAAGGATTTAGGTCATTCTGCTGAGGGCTTTATTTAGGTAATCAGTAACGAGAGACAAATCTGTTCAAATATCAAAGTGTTTCATATCATATAGACCTTGCAGGACTTCGAATTGATCACTTTGATTTTCTGTTTGTTATTTTTAAGGTTAAGTAAAGAAGCGAACTAGAAACCTTTACCTTAGGTTGTTAGTTTTCGAGTTGTTACACTTACACCCACAAAAAATACAATACACGTGGTGGAGACTAGTTTCCTAAACAAGAGATTGCACAATGATTACTCACATCTACACCTTTGAATAATTGGCCTAAGTTTTTTGAAGGCCGAGTTCATTGCCTTATGTCAATGTCCAAAATAGAATAGAATAACCTACTGGATAACTATTAAAATATGATATTATAATATTATTAATAATGTTGGACAATTTTGATTATTGAGCTTTTAACTGTTTAGTGTAGGACCCCTCGACCAGGTGAGATGACGACCTGCGAAAGACTGCAGCCACAAACTGCAACTGCCTGTGAAGACAGGGCGCTATGGCGCTCATTGGGGGAGGCCTATGTGCAGCTGTGGACTGTCATAAGCTGATGATGATGAATTGTTTAGTTAGATGAAGGGGATGAATTTTGTTGAAACAATAAAAATAAATGTACATGAATTAAATAATAGTAAATAATTTTGGACAATCCACACAGCATCATCTAGCTCCCAAGCTAAGCAGAGCTTGTGTTATTTTGTGTTACTAGTACACTGATATATAAATTACAATACCTAGGCTGCCTGGGAGAAATCGCTGTCAGCGATAAGGCTGCCTATTGTACTTTTAATGTGTAATATTTAAGGTACAACAGGCGGCCTATAGATATAAGGTGTTATTTTATAGTTTTAAGTTCAATATAGTGTTCATTCATTCATTCATATAATACACAAACCTTTTAAAAAATACCTATCTATGTATGTAACATAGATAGGTATTTTTTAAAAGGTTTGTTACAAAAAAGCTTTCAGATTCATTAACATAGAAATCTATTTCGTAGCTAAATTGCTAAATTGTTCTAAATAAAGGTTAAACCTATTCAGTTCGGAGATAGGTAGTACATTAAGTTATAGCGAATATAGTTATTAGATTCCTTGATCAATGAGTTTTGGTGGCACATTCATAAGCAAATGGTGAGTAGTTTACTTAAAGGCAGGCTTAGACAGGGTCGGTGACTGACTCCGAATTCGAGAAAAGTCAGCGCTGACCCGAAAAAAAACCAATGTAGGTAAATTGATTTGCGGTCAGCGGACGGAAGTCAGTGCTGACTTGGAGATTCGTACACGAATAATTTTTAAACTCAGTCGGCGCGGCTGGCAACGACGCCGCCGCCGCCTATACTGATTTGTGCACCCTTAGCACTCCAGCTTAATAGCTTAAGTCCTGTGCGAGCATGAGAACTCTTCTTCAGTGTTCCGGGAAACCCACCAACGATATTATTACTTTCGATTGTGTATCAATTATTTATAAAACTAAAATCACATAGCTTGCAAAATGACAGAATAGTGTTTTTTTTATTAACACGTTATAAAACAAAGTTTTTTAACGTGTTAATAATATGTACGCGTTTTTCTGTATATAATAAGTAGTCTAAGGCTATATTCTGTTGCTATGTCTCTGTTCACATTTTACAAACTTCCGGGGGTTACAATATTATAAGGAAGCATATACGAAGGATTCTTCATATATGTTTCCTAACAATATTATCGTCGTTCGAAGACATAAGTATCCTGAAAATAAGAATTAAAGAAAGAAAGAAAGTATAACATTACTAAAGAAATAATGCTAGATATACTACACAGCATTATTTAGCCCAGGCATGATAAACAGAGCTTGTGTTATAGGTACTAGATAACTGATATACATAATAGAATCATAGTATAAAACAAAGTCGCTTCCCGCTGTATGTCTGTCCCTATGTATGCTTAGATCTACTACGCAACGCATTTTGATGCGGTTTTTTAAGTAGGTAGAGTGATTCAAGAGGAAGATTTATAAACTATTTGACACATAGATTTCAACGCGGGCCCAGCTACTATGTAATATAGTAAGTAAGTAATATAGTAATAAGTTCTACAATAGGGATAGATAGGACAGATGATAGATAACACTTTATTACACAACACAAAACAGAAAACAATACAGAGATAAAAACTTAGAATAAAGGTGTAAAGGGCGGCCTTATCGCTGAGAGCGATCTCTTCCAGGCAACCTTGGGATGGACTGGACATGAACGAACAATATAGACGGAGGCACTCTAATAAATAATTGGTAACAAATACACTAAATACCTACATTACAAACATTATAATAAACTTAAATAGACATAAGATAAGGCTATCAATATTTCATATGGATAAATAATGCTGATGCAGCAGTTTTTTGAAGATAGGGAGTGACAGGAGTTCATGGAAAATGAACCAACAAAAACTAGGGCAAAAGACCGACGACAGTGCAAGATAAAACCAGTATTCTAAATGCAATCTCGTTAGCAAACATTATGTGGAATCCACTATTTGTATTATGATAATAATTCTTGTCTACAGTGTATTTAATTATGTCTTTTGAAACAAAAGACATTTTAGTGCCTTCAAATGCATTGTGAGATTGGGTTGTGTGTTTATTTTTGTTGAAATGGAATTAAGGGAAAATGGAGTAAGATATAGCTTTTAATAAGTTCAATTGTATTATTTTTATTACCATATTCACTGCCCTACGCGCAGCTCCGTAGAGGACGCGCAACGACAGTGTGCCCATGTGATTCACATGACTGAGGCTGGACAGTGGATGTGTTAAGTTCCTATTTAATGCACGGGCACTGTTGTGAACGCCACCTTCCCAGCAATCCTATTAGTTTTTAAGGTTTTGTTGTATAAATTTTTATATGAGCTTTGACATAAATACTTTTTATTTATTTATTTTAATGCGGGGTAAATTTTACAGAGCATTAAAGATCAAATTGAGAATAGGATTGCTATAAGAATCCAAGGTCTAAAAGTATGGACTGCCGAAGAAAAGTCATGGTGGAGAAAAAAGCCGACCAAACAGAAGATGATGATATTGAATGATGGTAAGAAATATTGTTACTACTTCATTATGAATGTTAGCGGGTTAACTATGAACCTAGTTTGTGTTGGAAGAACACCCATGGTTGACAGGGTGATTAAAAACACGCGCGTTCGGCGTCCCTGCGATAACGAATGAATTCGTCGATCTTTTTTCGTAGTTTATGCTATTACAGTGCGTAAGCCTCAAACTAGGTTCAACATCAAAGCAACGAGTTTCTAAAAAAAAAAATTGCCCAAAAATACATAATATTTTCATAGATTTTATAGTAAAATGCTCTTAGTACCAAACACCAAGTAAGTTAGCTGTATGTCATTTTCTTTGTTTCGCTTAAAATAATATTATACGAGGGAAAGTATCTTAAATATGGTCTTCCTTTTAAATATATTCCTTTTATTTTTAATATATTCCTTTTATTTTTAAAAAATAAATTATACTTACCATTATTGAGCCTTTTGATCGGTATCTTTAAATTAAGTGTGATTTTTTAAAACAATTTGGCGGGTTCGTTTCCCAGTTCAGACAAGCGGTTTTTCAAAAACCTTTGAATGCAGTTTAAATTGTTTATAAATCAAAATGAATTCTTCTTTCAGTAAAATGTTCTAGCTACAATATTTAAGGTACTTTCCCTCCATGTCTGGCTGTGCGACGACCTGTCAAATTATTAGAAATGAATTTATTTTATTTTAATTTTAATTTTTTAAGAAGGCATTTCTATCTGCTTTTTTTTGCACAATGCCCTATGGTGTTTCCTTTGTCATAAGTTAGTATGTGTTATAATAAAAATGTAATTTATCTTTTAAAATAGTATTTAACGACATCAAGTGTAACATTGTGTACCTACGGTGGAAATAAATAAACTAAACTAAACTAAACCTGTATAGATAGTGTAGCTTTGAGAAAGTACTTTTAGTTTCAGGAACAATACAAGATGGTGAATTTTGTGCCGTACTTGGACCGAGGTAATTATAACTAAGCAAGTGCTTGTACATTCAATGTACATGCAATTCGAATCATCTTTTGCAATGACATCGATATCTTATGCTCAGAAGAGGGAATCGAACCGCAAGCTCCTGCGTCGCAAGCGAACCTTCGCCCACCGCGTCGCAAAGATCGCCTTTTGTCGTGAAGAAGTTACAAACATCTAAACATATTACATCCAAACTTTCGCGTTTCTAATAAAATAATATAGATAGATAGATAGACAAAACTTTTATTGCACACTTAAATATAATATATAAAACAAAAAAGGAAAAAAAAAAAACATTCAAGATATGTGACAGTTTGTGACGACCGATGTGACGCGGTGGGCGAAGGTCCGCCTGCGACGCAGGAGGTTGCGGGTTCGATTCCCGCCTCGGAACAATTGTGTGCACGATCTGCACATATTTTTTCCGAGTGTTCTGGTCGTTTTCTATGTATAATAAAAAATATCTATCTATGTAATGTATTGTATTATGTATATCAGTTATCTAGCCCCCATAACCCAAGCTCTGCTTACCATGGGGCTAGATAATGCTGCGTGAATTGTCCAGCATTATTTATTTATTTATTTGGCGGTCTTATCGCTCAAGAGCGATCCCTACCAGACAACCGAGGATGGATAGGATCCTTAGATTGAAGAGGATCTGTGTGCGTTATTATGTAGTTAATTATAACATGAAATTTAAGATGCTACATATAAATACCTATCTACTACAAATACATAAATACCTACATTATAACTAATTATACCTTCATTATCTACTTACATAAATACATAATATAGTATATGTGATAGTATGAATACTGTGATGAGATTGACACAAGACTTTATGGAGTTTGGAGGCTATATGCAGCAGTGGGGTGAGTCAGGCTGGACAATGATGAGTGTTATATAGAATAGAATAGAATAAGTTTATTTGTAACTCAATACACAAAAATATAAAACAAACATGATTAAAAAAATAACGGACTAAACAGATTTTAGAGATATAACAAAATATTAAAAAATAGCAAGCTGAAGTGGCAGTGGGCGGCCATATTTCGCGAAGAACCGACGGCCGCTGCGGCAAACGTGTTCTTGAGTGGAAACCACGACTCGATAAACGTAGTGTAGGACGCCCTCCGACCAGGTGGGATGACGACTTGCGAAATACTGCTAGTAGATGCTGGATGCGGCAAGCTGAAGACAGGGCGCAATGGCGCTCATTGGGGAGGCCTATGTCCAGCTGTGGACTGATATAGGCTGATGATGATGATGATGATCAAAATATTGCTTCTTTCAGTGGCGCAGGAAAAACAACATTTCTAGTATCATTAGCTGGCAAATGTACCTTGCCATCTGCCGGCGCTGTGACGGTCAACCGTACAAATGTCAGGGACTCTCGCGCAGTGGAGATCGTACCGCAATTTGAGGTGTTCTTTGACGGAATCACTGTTATGGAGCACTTGGTTTTTATGGTGAGAATAGTTATCTACTGGTAACAATACTAAAAAGTTGAGTAAATTAATAATGCTGGACAATTCACGCAGCGTTGTCTAGTCCCAAGCTAAGCAGAGCTTGTGTTATGGGTACTAGATGACTGATATACATAGACAACCTCCGTGGCGCGTTGGGCGAAGGTCCACCTGCGAAGCAGGAGGTTGCGGGTTCAATTCCCGCCGTGTACGATCTGCAGATATTATGTTGATGGCCGTTAACTATGTTTATATCTAGAAAACGACCTGAACACACTTAACAAATATCTGCTAATATATACTAATCTTACCAATAAATTACAGGTCTGCGCCAGTGGTTACTCAATTTTGATGATTCTTTAGCTTTTGCACTACGAATGATTGAGGAATGTGATTTAAGTTCCAAATTTAAAAAAAAAAAAACATGTTATTCTCTTATCTGGTTAATATTGCTTATGCATTTAACGCGTACGCTTAAACGAACTCTGCTAGTTAAGAACAACCTCATCATAATCAACTTATAGCAGTCCACTGCTGGACATAGGCCTCCCCTAATGAGCGCCATTCCGCCCTGTCGTCAGCTTCCCGCATCCAGCATCTGCCTGCAGTCCTTCGCAGGTCGGCATCCCACCTGGCTGGTTTGACTTTTATTAAAAATCGACAATCTGTTTCAGAAAGAAATGAAACTAGGCAGTTACAAGAAACCCATACACCAGAGGACGTTATCCATCTTACTCGAGGATTTGAAGCTGAAGGCACTGGCTGGGTCCAGGATCTCGGAGTTGTCTGGTGGGGAGCGACGACTGCTGTCTTTAGCCACGTGTGTAAGTTATAAATAAATAATGATGGACAATCCACACATCAGCATCTAGCCCCAAGCTAAGCAAAGCTTGTGTTATGGGATCACTGATATACTTAATAAAATAGATTACATAGATATATATTTTTTAGATAACGACGACTAGAATAGTCTGAAAAAATATCTGCATAGGTAATTCAATTTATATAAATACTTCGCCCGCGTCAAAAATCTATGTGCCAAATGGTTTATAAGCCTTCCTCTTGAATTATTCTATCTATTACAAAAACCGCATCGGAATCCGTTTTGTAGTTTGAAAGATCTAAACATACATGAACAGACAGCGGGAAGCAACTTTGTTTTATACTATGTAGTGATAATAACGAACGAAATAACAGACAACTTAACTCTTATTTTCAGCTATTATCCAGCCCTAAAATACTGATAAGCGACGAGCCCACAACAGGGCTAGACAGCTACAACGCCCTCCTAGTCATACAAACCCTGAAGAAACTCTCACAATCCGGCAAGATCGTCCTCTGTTCCATCCACCAACCGTCATGCGATATCTTCAAGGAGTTCAGTTCGTTGATGCTGATGTCTGAAGGGAGGCTGCTGTTTCATGGAACTTTGGAGGAATGTAAAGCTGTTTTTGAGAGGTTCGTTCTTGCTTTTGAACTGACTTCGATAAATGAGGAGGTTCTATGTTCGGCTGTATGTTTTTTTATGTATGTCCGTCGATTTCACCATCATTTAAGGACCGCATAATTATAAGTATTACAACGGGTATTTATCGCGTTTATTTACCTATATTTCCCGACGTTTCAACAGGTTTACACACTGTCGTGGTCACGGGATGACTGTTAAATAAACGCGATAAATACCCGTTGTATTAATACTTATAATGATATTTAAGGACCGATATAGATAATTTTTGAGGTTATTTAGGCGTGATGCCGAACTGCGACTTAAATAGTTATGCCTGAGGCATGTATTTCCGGAAAATACACACAATAAATTTAATAATATCCCTTTTTGATTTCGACGGGACTTGAATCTGCGACCTTCCCCTACAAGTCCAGTCAAACTCGAAAATGCTAATATTTAAAATTGCTATTATTACATTTTTTAGAGATTACCCCGAGTACGAGGGCTTACGCACTATAATAACAATCACACACCTACTCAACCATGCCTACTCTACATTTTAATGGCTAATTCTTCTAGAATAAACCTTCACTGCCCACTCAACTACAACCCAGCTGAGTTCTACATCCGCGCGGTTTCGTCCCAAAACCAGAGCTACGTCGAACAACTGATGGGAACCTACCAAGACCGGTCGGTTCCCAACTATGAAACTAGTTCAGATAGAACGGATGCAAGTTTGGAACTTATTCGACCGTGAGTAAGCTTTTTGGGGAAATAAATTGCCATAAGCAACTAAGGTGTGCAGTATTTTATGAGATGACACATAAAAAGCGTTCGGGCCATATTGTTATACAGATGTTTTACTTAAACGCTATAGGGTTAAGGTTAAGTTGGGTTATTGGGAACATTACAGGAAATATTTTAGACCAGCTACTGCCCGCAGCCACGGTCATGTAATCATCACTTAAATCATATAACCAAGGTCTCTATCTAGTAGATGATATATGATATATGAAATATAATTTATTTCGTCACTAAAATTTGTCAGTTTATGTGTATGACAAGTATGTACAAGACACTACACACATACACACATACAAGACACTTCGGTACCGAAGTGTCTTATATGTGTTTCTACATAAAGAGACACAAGACATACACATAAACTGACAAATTTTAGTGACGAAATAAATTATATTTCATACTAGCTGCCCGTCCCGGCTTCGCCCGGGTAGTCATTTGTTTCAAGCAATTTTTAATTTTTTTCTCTTTTTTTCTCTCCGTAAGAACCATCCTCGTACTTCAAGGAATACTCTAAAAAAAGAATTAGCGAAATCGGTTCAGCTGCTCTCGAGATTTGAGCTTAGCAACACATTCAGCGATTCATTTTTATATTATAGATATCATTTATTGCATCTTTTTTTTGCATTTATTGCCGTAATTAGATAGGTACCGAGGTAAATGAATCTTTTACTATTGTAACACTCTTGGTTGTTAATGAATAACTCAGCAAACATGTTTTAAATATTTAGGCTGCTCACCAACTTTTGACCATAATTAATTTATTCCACCTTACCTCGTTTCATCCGCTTACCCACGCCTTTCTATGACCGAATCTCTTCGTAATCTCATGCTGACGGATAAATTAGGTGCCGAAGATAAAAATAAAAAGTGACAGGTGGGTTTCGGCTTTGATATGTTAATTGGACGCACAGCTTATTTAAACGGATAGTTAATTGTATTTATTTAAGAGCTTTTTTGGTTTAACTATAACACTTTAGGTATGGTATGGTAGTTGTACTCCTGTTTCCGCACTTAGACTCCGATTGGTCCTTTGTGCGTGGGGTGTTTGCTAGTTTAACCAGCCTAACTCCGTCCAGAAGCGCAGAATACTCCTGGGATCTTCACAGGCTTCGCGGAGTGACCTCGGGTGGTTGAGGATTTCTAGTCGCTGCGCTGTTACTCCCCCGCATTCCAGGACTACGTGGGCAGCTGATTCTTCGTCGCTCAGGCATCCTCTGCATAGAGGGCTGTCTGTTGCTCCGATGGTGAAGAGGTGTTTGTTTAGTGGGCAGTGTCCTGTGAGTGTTCCTACTAGGACGCGTAGGTCTGATCTCGTCAGGCACAGTAAGTGTTTGGTTAGTCTTGGTGAAGCAGCTGGGAGTGCTGCTCTGGATTGGCGAACACTTTAGGTAATAATGAACGGTTTTGGTTTATAGTAAAAAAATAGTTTATATATAATGATATAAATGTAGGATAGACTAGATTATCAGATTATATCTATTAGGCAGATTTTGGATGCGGCAAGCTGCAGACAGGGCGCTTTGGTGCTTATTAGGGGAGTCCTATGTCAGTCGTGTGTCCAGCAGTGGAGTACTATATGTTGATGATGAACTATAGTATCTAAGTATGAGTGTTCTTCAAATTTTTATTAAAAATGTTTTCTTTATCTTTTTTCTTTCAGTTTACGAAGAAATTGGTTCAAACAAGTTCATCTGCTGCTATGGAGGCAATCTTTAACGTTGAAAAGGGATATAAAAAGCCATTTATTTCAGTTATTTTTATCTGTGGTAAGCAGAACATAATTAAACTTATTCTCATTCAGAACTTATAATTTTTAAGCCATTTTTTTCAATCAAACACCATTTTACCCTTAATTAGGTGGTTGAGTCTTATCGACAGTATTTTATTTCGGTAATTTGGTTATTCCCTACCACACAATAGAGCTATATCAAATTGCATTAAAACATAGAGAGCACTCAACATTTCATTTTCGACTCACCTCACTGATCTGTCAACTTTATCTACTGTGGGTAGCGAATAAAACCACATTCTTCCTATTTTTAAGCGACTTCAAAAAAGAAGGAGGTTTTTGAATTCGCCTGTATTTTGTTTATGTTTGTTACCTCAGAACTTTTGACTGGGTGAACCGATTTTGATGATTTATTTTTATTTGAAAGTTGGTGCTTCCCTTGTGGTCCCATTTCAATTTAGTCCATTTCATATATGTCTTAAATTTGCATTAAGTATGTGCGCGATAAATGGAAGAATAACTCAATATCCCGCCAAACGATATCGATCATTATTTTTTAAAACTAAGCTTTCATAATTTAGGAATTAGGAGTTTATAGTTTTTAAAAAACGCCAAATTATTTGTGCCACAAAATGTCTTTCAGATGGTAACAGCGCTAGTCATTGGAACCTGCTACATCGGCATCACAGGCACGACCTCCCGAGGGGTCCAGGACATCAGGGGGTTCCTCTGGCTGATCACCAGCGAGGTCTGCTTCTGCCTGGCTTACAATGCCCTCTATGTGTTCGAGTACGAGATACCGCTTTTCAAGAGAGAAGTCGGGGTTTATAAGTGCTCGGCGTTCTACGTGGCCAGGTTTTTGAGCTTTGTTAGTAATTAACTATGTAATTAAGTAACTAGTTTTATTTTTTAGAATATACAGCCCTTTACTTTTCGTTTCTATTTAAAACAGACGGACCTGTGTTAATGATAAGTCTTTGGTTATTTCAACGACTACTTTCCTTCAAGACGGATCGAATAAGAGATGAAAAAATAACCGATGGCTTGGTGCTAAAATAGCGTTAAAAATTAACATCTTCGAATCAACTGTGGTTTGGTAATGGTCAGTAATTTTTGATATTTTTGTATATTATAGTACATATACACTGTATATTATAGTATAACGAGATATGTTGTTTGGACACATCTCTCTTCTCCGCTTTGGTGCCTAGTTAGGAGTAAAGAGTTACTGTAGCTGATGAAGGCATCTTTTTTGCAAGTTTTTATCTATCTACTCGAAGAAGAATCTAGCTCTGTTCAGCATTTGTGTAAAATTCCGATAGTAATTGAATAAATCTCTAAACTTATTTTTCTCCGTCAGATACCGCGATGTATCATCTGGTCGGTAACGCTGGTGACGCTAGCAACACTGACGGTGCAGATGCCCAACCACATCGTCACAACGCTACAGCTGATTGCCGCATTGACTGCTGCGAGCGTCGCGTCTTTGGCATACGGTAAAGGGAGTTACATTATTTACCTAACAAATACTGATGGTATTAAAACTGTGATCTGGTCGTATAACCCTGGTAACGCTAGCAACACTACCGGTGCAGCTTCCCAACGAGCGACGGTCCGTCTGCGACACAGGAGGTTGCGGGTTTGTTTTATTATATTTATTATATTTCCTTGACCCTTTGGTGGGCTTGCGTGGGACCGAAGCCCAGACACAAGCCCTTTGAGAGAGTTTATATAATGATATACCCGAAGATGATATCCGCCAGGTGTAGAGACTATTTTTTTTTTTTTAATAATGCTGGACTATACACACAGCATTATCTAGCCCCATGGTAAACAGAGCTTGTGTTATGGGTACTAGATAACTGATATACATAATACAATACATTACATAGATAGATATTTTTTATTATACGTACAAAACGACCAGAACACCCGGAACAAATATCTGCAGATCGTACACACAATTGTTCCGAGGCGGGAATCGAACCCGCAACCTCCTGCGTCGCAGGCGGACCTTCGTCCACCGCGCCTCGTCGGTCGTCTAATATGCAAAGGGAAATAAAAGATATAAAAAACCAGGCAATTGTGAATGATGGATGGACTGGGTAATCGGGATACTGCGCACGCCTGCCATATACATAGTCTCTAATTTATTATTATCATTATTCCAGGTCTAGGCATGGCAGCTCTCTTCACCTCCACAGGTATAATGGGCGACGTGATGCCCTGCGCAGACCTCCCTCTGTTCCTCATGTCGGGGGCCTTCCTGCGTATATCCTCGATGCCGCCCTGGCTATACCCAGTGAAGTTCCTCTCGCATTTCTACTACGCTATGGATGCCGTCAGCAACGTGTACTGGAGGCAAATTGGGGATATCGGTAATAAATATTACTTACCATACTTATTTTAGCCATTATCATTGTATTGCAGGAACAAGGCATTTATAGAAAATAACTATGTTGAATAAATTTATTACAGAAATAAAGAAATACAATTTATTGGTAAAATTAATTTACATGTCATTTTTCCATAAGAATAGTTAAAATTATAATACGAATTGTATTTTATCATCACAAGAATAATTTAAAATTTAAACATAAATAAAAACAAAACAAATAAATTAAAAAGTTGACAAAAATAAATATTATTGAGTAAGTTGCTGAAATAAAATTTTCAAATGTAAACTAGTAGGTACTCTAGGAAAGTTATGGTTGTTGTTGGTCTCCCTTTATAATTAGTCTTACTCGTATCATTATAATAATAATTTAAGTTAATCTATCTAATTCAAAAGAATCCAGTTGCTTACACTATCAAAAATGTAGTTAACGTTCATTTTGATTCTTTGAGGTTCGATTGAGTGGCACCCAATAAAAACAATGCATTTTGATTCGTCCCACTGCTGGGCAAAGGACTCCCCCAAATCTCTCCACTCAGTACGAACATATTAACACTTTGACTGCGAACTTTTTTCGACGACTGCGATCTTTATTTTAACCTAAGCCATTCGTGCTGCCGCTCTACACAGCGGTTGTGTTGCGCCGCACATGCGTTTCGTTTGAAAAACATTACAGCTGTGCTGAGTCACACAGATCTGTATTTTCTCAGCCGCTGCGCTAGTATGGATTTACGCATATTAGTCACTTGTAGAAAACACATACGGTGTGATTTCAGCTCTCGAAGTGTTAACGCCTTTCTCAGAGATTGGTTGGAGACCGCGCGCTCGACCGCACCGAATGAAAACATCATAATAATAAATAAGATATACATAAATCCATTCAAATGTTACTACTGTAGGCCGTTTCTCCACAAATTAAGCTACAATTTATTGAAAAGAAGTAGGCGCTCTATAAATATTAACTCACTCTATCATTTCACCTGTCATATTATGTTATCGAATTTCCATAAAACATTTTCGACATAATTGAATAAAAATGCGTGGGATTACTAAAAATAACTGTAGGATTTATGGTCTACTAGCTACTGTCAGCAACTCTTGTACAGTCAAATACAAAAATAGGTGAACAAAGTTACAAAAGCGTTTTTATTTGATTAAAATTATGATATTTTAGTTTCGTCTAAAACTGCGGGACATAACGATTTGGAGTTATCTGTAATGTTATGGTCTGATGTAAAATAAACAATTTGAATTTTTTTTTGAATTTGAAGCGGGTCGCGTTAACAACACGAAACTTTTCCGTTATGTAAAAAAACACCTAAACAAGATTTTAAGACTGATCTCTTTTTTATTAGTATTGATAACTAATAAAAAAGGGATCAGTCTTCGCTTTAGCTAGCCACAAAGTAAGCAAATAGGTGCCATCTATTTGCTTACTTTGTGGCTAGATGGTGCTGTGTGGATTGTCCAGTTTGTCCAGCATTATACTTATATTTATTTGTAGGCAATGCAGCATTTTGATATGGATTAGTGAGCTACTTGTAGATTTTTTGCAACATACTTTAGTTATATCTATTGTTTTAATTATAAATACGTTAGGTACGATAGTTCTAATTTGTTTCTACTATTTGATTGTAAATTTCTTTGTTTATAGGCTAAGCCACTTTCAAATAACTCAAAACCGGTACCAATTAAATTCCCATTAAGTATAGGAATGTATTAAAGTAACATTCGAATCCATCTAAAGTACCTCAAAAGCAAACATAAACAGTCAAAACTTTCCTAACATCAGTGTTGCGTTATTTTAAAATAGTGTAACTGGTTCTCAAATCCCATAGATAAAAGTAATAGAGCCTACTTTGACCATGGCCGTCTGCCCAAACTGGCACAAACTGGTTCCGTCAATCTGTGAAGCTATTAATTTTGTTTCTTTGTGGGAGCTTTTAGTGGTAATGTTTTATTACTGGACGGCTGTTAATCATTCGCCGCTTTTGAGTACCTACCTTTAGACCTTAAGCGATAAAGGTTAAACAAATTCCATGGTTCTTGGGAATCAGGGTGGCACGAATGATTCATTTCGATTAGATATTAACGACTTGAGTATCATAAAATTTCAACCATAGTATACACATCATCATCATCATCAACCTATAGCAGTTCACTGCTAGACATAGGCCTTCCCCAATGAGCGCCATAGCGCCCTGTCTTCAGCTTGCCGCATCCAGCATCTACCTGCAGTCTTTCGCAGGTCGTGATCACACCTGGTCGGAGGGCGTTCTACACTACGTTTAACGAGTCGTGGTCTCCACTCAAGAACACGTTTGCCCCAGCGGCCGTACACACATTATGGTTAAAATTCGATGTTCTATTCGATTCTATAAATTATTCTTGTGTAAGCTTGTACAGTAATACGAACGTGTAAGCTCCAATGTAAGCTACATTGGAGCTTACACGATCGTAAGCTATGTAGTTTAAGTAGCATAAGTAGGTACTGCCTTAAACTGAAACTTATTGCCTGAAATTGAATAACTTTATTGTCAAACTTATGAGATTTTATTCAGCTGACTCTCAGCTAATAACACATCTATACAAACCTTTGTGGTTTCCTTCGTGTTATTTTTAAGCTTTTTTATGTAACAATATCTTTAATTTGGTAACTCAGTTTGGTAAATAAATAATACAAAAAAAAACTGCTAAATAGCAATAAAATGGCTTATGCCACTTCGTCACGGTCGGTACGTATTGTGTTCGTTTCGATAGCAATAATGGTAGGCTATAAGATTTTGATTTTAAAACAAAAGATGTTGAAGTGAAACTACAGAAGTAACCAAATGTTAAATTGTCCAAGCTTTCTTAATGTCTTGTCTGATGTTATGTTTGCATGAAAGAAAAAAAAAATGTCTGTGAGGTCTATGATTAACTTAATGGGCTTTATCGATGTGTTAATCTCTTGATAAAATCAAAAACTTAGGTACTTTTTAATTACAATGTTTAATCATGATCAACTAATCATTTATTTCAGACCATAAAAAAGTAGATCTTATTTAACTTATTCTACAATCCATAAGAAAGATTGAAATTTTATGAACATAACCGACCTTTTTTCGATCGTAATCCTTCTTTCAGAATGCCAGTGGAACTCTACGTCATGCGCCAAAGATGGACGAGCTGTTCTCCTAGAGAACGGATACTCAGAGGACTTCGTGATGCAGGACGGCATCGGATTGCTGTGCGTCACTCTGTTGTGGGGAGTGCTGGGCTATTGTGGACTTAAACGTGAAGAAAAGAAAGGCTATGCTTATTAAAATTGGTTGAAATCGACTCTACCGCATCGCTTATTGGCAGACTGATAGAATGCGTTCGTCGAGTAAACCAACTTTAAAGAAACACGGAAGATATTTGTGTGTTTATATATATTCATAGTGCAGATAGCAACTTATTTATAAACTGCTCGTGTGCCAGTAAAAAGGAAATATATCATTTACGAGTACCTATAAGGAATAAACTTTACAATATAGTTTTGTTTCAGTTTACACCGAGCCGTTTTATTTAATTAAAATTTCTTTGTCGCTTTGGTGTCCAACTGTAAAGGCATTGTAAATATTTTATCAATAAATTTAATTTTGACGACCGATGTGGCGCGGTGGGCGAAGGTCCGCCTGCGACGCAGGAGGTTGCGGGTTCGATTCCCGCCTCGGAACAATTGTGTGTACGATCTGCAGATATTTGTTCCGGGTGTTCTGGTTGTTTTCTATGTATAATAAAAAATATCTATCTATGTAATGTATTGTATTATGTATATCAGTTATCTAGTACCCATAACACAAGCTCTGCTTACCATGGGGCTAGATAATGCTGTGTGAATTGTCCAGCATTATTTATTTTTTATTTAAATAAATAAATTACATAATAAGACTTTTACTCTACTGTTTGCTCCAAAACATTACAGATTATAAAATTACTTTGTCTGTAGGCTCATTATTTTCTGACAGGTGTAATAAAGTTGAGAAACAAACCTACACGCTATACGCTCACAAAAAACGTGTGTTGTTAGTTTTAGAGGTCCGTTATAAAATTTAAGTTAGAGGCAATCATTTATGTGACTAAACTCTGGCATACTGTGTTACTTATATACTGACTGATTGTACTTGGCAATAGGAAATTGATTCATTATCATATATAAACATTATATAGAGGTATAAATGTACATAATAACTGTACTGTAATATGTATAATTTTTTTTATACAGACCGGAACATTAGAATTTTGTACAGTGAAGAACTAGCAAACATACAAACTTCAAATTTATTAAAAAGTGTCGGAAAACGATTCTCTTATTCACTAGCTACACAATTATATGGAACCAAGAGTCTTCTCTACTCACTCGCGTGTTCATTGTTCAATGGCAAGCAATTTACTCAACAGATAATTTGAGCCATCCAAATGATGGCTATGAGATGACGACGGGACACAGTAAAGAAAGTATAGAGGCCTATTTGAAAAACGTAAAAAAAACTATTTTTATCATTAATTTAAAAAATAATACTAGACAATCCACACGGCATCATCTAGCTCCTATAATATTATATCTGACGATGTGGCGCGGCATGCGACGACGACGGTCAGCCTGCGACGCAGGAGGTTGGAATCGAACCCGCAACCTACCTTGCAAGCGGACCTTCCCTTCACCCGCCGTGCGACACCAGTCATGTTAATAGGTAATAGTTATTTAGGTGAGTTTTTCGAAAACCGCTAAAAGCATGGACCGTGATCATGACTATGATAGTAGTTTCCAAAATCCTACGTGAAACAACAAATATAATTAGCTACTGGAGCATACATATAGGTTTTTTATTTTTATTTTTTATTTAGCCTTTTTCGTCCCACTGCTGGGCAAAGGCCTCCCCCAAATCTTTCCACTCAGTGCGGTCACGTGCGATCTCCCACCAATCTCCGAGGAAGGCGTTAAGGTCGTCTCGCCAGCATATACATATAGGTTAGCATGTAAAAAAGAACATAGATCTTTTTAGGGATATAAACTAGCAACTTATCTCACAAAATCGTGAGTTATCTTTTGACATAACTACAGCTAACAATCACTTAGATTCAATAGTTAATATGCTACATCAGTTCTCTTTACAATGCAAGTACCTAATCGTCTCCGGTCAATTGAACTTACCTATACAATGTTCAATGGGTTTAGTTAGAATGACCAGGCATAAACCATTCTATTCAGATGTATAAAAAAACTTTATTTACAGTTATAATAACATTACAAAAACTACATTAGATAATAACCTTCTTGCCTTATTTTTTTATTATCAAGGTAGAGTAGTAGTTAGACCACCTAAATATGGATAGACAAAGAGTGAGACAAAAATATAAGTATGAGACAAAAAGTCAAATAAATTTGACTTTTTGTCTCATACTCTTTGCTTATCCATATTTAGGTGGTCTTACTAAGCTCATTATTTATAACTAAGACAAATTTAAATTTAACTACTAGTAGGTAAAGTCTGTTTTCAAAATATACGATATAATAAACGGATTCTTACGAATAACACAACGATTCCTTAAAATAACAAAAAAAATATACGAAGCAAATTTTTTTTCACACAATAAATAATTACAGTTTTTAAATGAACACTCCTGCCTGCGGTGTTTAACGTAGCTTATTACATTTAGAGATACCTAATGAATCACTACATAGTATAAAGCTTCCCGCTGTCTATCTGTCCCTGTACATGCTTAGATCTTTAAAACTACACAACGGATATTGATGCGGTTTTTTAATAGATAGAGTGATTGAAGAGAACGGTTTATAAATCATTTGACACATAGATTTCCACGAGGCCGCGGACGCTTGGCGCAGGTAGTATCTTAACACGTTGAGTGCTGAAAACGCACGGTATGAGTTTTCTACAAGTGACTAATATGCGTAAATCCACGCTAGCGCAGCGGCTGAGAAAATACAGATCTTTGAGACTCAGCAGAGCTGTAATATTTTTCGAACGAAACGCATGTGCGGCGCAACACAACCGCTGTGTAGAGCGGCAGCGCGAATTTTTTAGGTAAAAAAAAAGATCGCAGTCGTCGAAAAAAAACCGCAGCCAAAGTGTTAATAGATCGAGTGATTCAAGAGAACGGTTTATAAATCATTTGACACATAGATTTCCACGAGGGCGCGGACGCTTGGCGCAGGTAGTATCTTAATAAAATTAGTAAACTGGTGTCGCATTACTCCTCTTCACAACCATAACAAACGCAATAATATTCCCAAGGAAATACATAACCACCAAGCAACCGCAATTCCTCCAGAAATTCCCCTTATCATACCCGTACCTGGACAGTACCGCATCACCAGTTCTGATGCAGGGAATCCCTGGTATATTCACACACTCGATATCATCCATCAAATCCCACTGCAGGATGGATATACACTCAGTACCATAGTAGAAACCAGAGATGTACTTCAACCAGGCGAAGTAAGGTTTGACGCTGTCCAAGTTAATGTAGATTCCGGAGAACATAAGACCACTGAGGTCATAAGGGACGGAGATGAGAGCAGCAGTCTCCATTGTGTCGAAGGTAGCTGAGAGGAATGAGCCTGAAAAGAAAATAATGATAATGATGATACTTTCGACTGGACCGACGCGCAAATGACACGTGGAAACACATTTAAAAGAACGAACAATATTTTACTAAATAAACACATTTAAAAGAACGAAAAATATTTAACTAATCATCATCATCCATCTAATAATCATCCATCGCCACTCCTGTAAACCTAAGGTTTGCTGGAAGAAAACTATAACTCAGGGTTAAGCTCGCCTATGTACATATCTTTTTATATAAGTTATTTTTAAGTTTTGTATGTGTACAATAAAGAATTAAAGAACTAAGGTTTAAGGACTAACAACTTTAGGACTGAGCTTAGAATTGGTGAAAGCAGATCGTAAGGGTGCGGGTAATACTGTAAAGATAATTAATGTAGCTTGAGTTTGGGTACTTACTCGTTTGTGTTAGGAAGACAGGCAATACAGGTTCGGGTAACTTTAATAAGGGCTGGGTAAATTCACAAATTAATATAATCATATGAAGGTATTCAAATATGGTTTTTAAGGTACTAAAAGGTAAACATGCAATAGGACATAGCACGCATTCTTTTTTGTTATATAGGTAGGAAACAATTAAGGGAACATAATTAAGCTTTGTATAATAATTTATTCGTAAACAAAAGTTCCAATATAAAATTTCAAAACATTCGAGATTCTCTCCTCACAACTTAAAATTTTGAATTTTGAACACTAAGGCAGTGTTATTTTATTATTATACAATATAGAAAAACTTAATAAAGATAATAAGGTTAATGCTTCTTAATATACAGGGGTGCCCCTACTTCTTTTAATCACCATAACGAAGGCAACAGTGTGAGCAATACAATACATGGTAGCCAAATTAGCACAGTTCCTCCAAAAATGTTCTTCAGCAAATCCAAACCTAGCTAATACTTCTGGCCCAGTCGATATGCAAGGCATGCCGGCAATTTTAACACAATCAATGCTTTCTATCGTATCCCATTGGAGGATTGATATAGACTCGACTCCGTAGTAGAACGGTGATAAAAATTTAAGCCAAGAGACATAATGGTTCAGACTGCCGAGATTTAGATAAAGTCCCGAGAACATAGTGCCGATTAGTTCGAATGGGACAGAGAAGAGCGCCGCAGTCTCCATCCGATCGAATACAGCCGAGAGGAACGATCCTGGAACGAATTGATTGCCTATTAGTCGGGTAAAGCAGTGATAGGATCATTGAAATTAAATGCTTATATAACATGCTTTTAAATAAAATAATATAATAATTATTGCTAGCTACAATATTATATACGTAACAATGTTTATTGAAATGTTTGAGCGCCTAAGCGGCAGAATCCAGCGATCTAAAATAAGTCTTATCTATTGACTGTAAATAACATGATTCACAAACAATAAATGAAATATGAATTATTATGAACTATGAGTTGAGTCAGACAGGCTGTATGGATTTTAATATCAACCAATTCTTTTTTTTTTGGTAGTTTTAGTGATTTTACTATCTACTGATGAATAAGATGCCTTCTCAGAGTTCTAGATAACTCTCAATTTTGCAACAAAAATGGTTTGAGGCTGTGAAAATTGTTAAATAGGGCAGATACATGCGGATTTTAAACAATAAAATGATGAATAAAATATGGGAAGGTTTCCAACAGAGAGCACTACTTTTTTTATTTACAACACAAATAGGATATTAATGGATAAGGGTTTGAAAACAAATATAAAACTGTTGTTATGATAGTTCAAATTATAAATAATTGAAAGTATTTAATATGGTGTTCCTCAAGGTTCACCCTAGGTCCTCTTTTGTACCTACCGTATGCGTTGGCGTAATTGGCGCATAACACGCAAACGAAGCAGAACCAAAACCAGGCAATGAAGCCTCCTCTGAGTCCAGCTACTCCGAAGACCAGTGATGCGAAGAGAATAGGCTCTATAACTGCCCGAGGAATCTGCAAAATAGAATGGTAATGATAAGTACTTAGAGTTGAGTTTGGTTTGAAGATTTGACATGGCATAGCCTATTTATTGTATCAAAGGTTTTTTTCTAAGAATGTGTAAACTGTGGGCTTTTAAGCAAATTAACCTGCTGGATATGGCGCACTATGACTCAATCAAATACTTTTCGAACACGATTACAAATTGCACATTATTATAAGATATGGAATTAAATAACGACATTATAATGAAAAAGCATTATTAGACACTCATTTACTTAGTAGCTTTTAGACAATAAAGGAACAGGTTGTAATATAAATAATTATTTTATCACAGATGGATCTGACAATAAAGGAAATGTAAATTGTGGGAAATATCATCGAAAAAACAGAATCAAGAATAAATTGATTAAATATTTAACAGGTTAGTTTGTGATGAGGGAACCAAAAATTCTAAGTGATAGAGATTAGAGAGCTTGTTATCTCGATGTCATGTCAGTGAAATGAGAGCAAATAGACGATTTCAATGAACACGTAACCTGATTTAGACACGTAATTATGTATGCAGGTGGGTATTAGGCGTGACCATGCAGGTTGTAGCGTTGTAGGCGCATATTTGTGTATTTTATTAAGTGATGCAATCTTGTTTCATTAATAAAGGTTGTTATCAAAAATATACAGTTAGGTATTATTTTTTCCGGCCTCGTATCATTATATCAACTACTTGTAAGTTAGATTATTCACACCTTTTTTTAAATTACAAAGTTGTAAGTTGGCAAACGAGATCAGCGAGGGCACTGATTGGTTTGTGATTATTAATAATAGAATCATCATCATCACCATCAGCCCATGTTAATCCACAGCTGGACATAGGCCTCTCTTAATGAGCGCCATAGCGTCCTGCATGACGCATCCAGCATCTGCCCGTCTTAATTATAGAATAACAATAGCTTAATCTTGCTAAGAATGGAAACCACTGACTCAATTCATATCGGATAACATTCGTGCAATACTCAAAACTTACCCAAAATATCATCTTCGACAAATAATACGGCGTCGGCGAGTAGAGTCCACTCGCTGTCTCCCGCAGCAGGATGGGAACCTCACTTGGGAAGGTGATGAAGACGGCATAGATGAAGAGGAATATTGTTTCGGTGATGGTCAAGTAGAGGAGACCCTGGACGTTCTGGATGTCTCTCTGGTCTAACACTTCGAAGTGGCCGTTGTAGGGGACAGAGATTATGAGGCCGACGAACTAATAGAGGGAAAGATAAGGAGGTTGGTAAAAAATAGTAATATTAAAGGGTGTCTCATAATGTTTTTCGTTTTAGATTTAAGTATTACGAGCCAACCACAAACAGCAGGGGGTGGGAAGTGGTCTCAATCGCTTGGCGGACTTTTTTAATTTGTCTACCTGCTACTTGTGGTTGGCGCATAATACTCAAATAAAAACCGAAAAACATTCTGGAACACCCCTTATAATGCTTGTGACAGAAAAATATTACATTTTAAGAAACAATCATGAATCAAAAAATTAAGGAGGGGTTAGTCAATGTAAAAGAAACACAACAGAAATAAAACATTACACAATAATATCATAATATTATGCATGACGTTATGTGCGATCATTAATGATTGATGACAATAAAAATTTAGACAAACAATATTATTTTGAAAATTGTGAAACAATATGTAATAATGACAAATTAATTAACAAAAATATTTAGAAACACGTGTAAGAAAATAATAACTTAACGATCATTTTATTGCCCAATCTATACGGCAATAAAAACTTCATTGACCATTAGATTTTTGAATGGAAAGTTTATAATTATTTAAACTGTACGAAGTCTATGGACTATAGAAAGATAAATTACTATTTGTTCGTTGTTATTTGTTTAGTGATTGAATTACTTGAGCATGGTTGAATTGATTCGAAATGAAGAAAGGTTCTTAGGCATAAAAAATTTGAAAAAATTACGAGTACACCCTAAAATTCTAAAAAGGGGTTCTATCGACAGGGCACCCGTTAGAAAGGCTAGCAATACGTATAATATGCCTGTAATCAGTCAAATCTAAGAGTTATAAAGTTATTACCATAAGAAGTAAGAATTCCGCTATCCATATTGTGCTGTTGTGTTTTACTGATTGTATGTTTCGCCACATTAGCCAGTAGAACTGAACAAAGTAATTTACTTTGACTCTGAAATGAAAACACATATTTTATAATTTTTCAACTAATTACTCTTATTTTCATTAATTCCTTAAAATCTATAAAATTTTCATCTTTTTTTCGGTTCCCCGAATGTGAAAACACGTTTAAAAAAAAATTATAAGAAATATCATATAATTTGGTTAGACTAGATCTTATGAACCCTGCGGTCTCTTAAAATGACTTATGTTTTGGTTAGTAATTACTAATTGTTTGATTCCTAGAACCAGTTTCGTCATAAGTTGCGAAGTTTTCTTGTAAATAAATAATAAATTGATTTCTGCGCTTACTCCTTCCAAATTATCTTAACTCTGTCCCGCTCTTATGAACGTGAAATCATATGCCTATCCTTTCTACAAAATGGCGCGCATTTCCCTACGATTAGTACAATACTTACAGAGTGAGGTATCTTTCGAAGTAATCATTCTGAAAGAAAATAATCTTGTGTTAAAACTAATTACTTATCATCTTCCGTCTGATAAACATAGAATCATTTATAACAAATTCTTCTTCATTTTTATTTTCATCTATTACCTAGGTTGGTCTTTTTGCTTTGTCTTCGTTAATCTTCGCTTTTACATAGTGATTAATTAGTTGTGAAGTGTTAGTAAAACAATCTTATAAAAAATTAAGTAGTTAGAGGTTAATATTTTAAGATCTTTTGAAGTGCCATGTTATTTATTATTTTTATACATCTTACCTTCCCATCAAGCTCTCCATTAAAATACTCAGATTCATCCTGAACATCACCAACCCTGTTCTCAATTTCACTCGCTATATCAGATCTGTGATACTCGTCACATATCTTCCGGATCCTGTCTCGACTTTCTGCCTCTTTGTCTAACTCTATGCCGAGCAGGGAGACGTAGTATTCTGCTGCGTTGAAGCCTCGTGGGCATTTGTAGTTCAGTCTGTGTAAAGGAAAAATGCAAAATATTTCAAACAAATTATCGAAATAACCCCTCTTCCGTTGGTTTGGTCGTAAGTAAAGTAAACAGATTTTATTTTGTCAGAACAGATACTCTCATAAATTAAACTCAGATTAACAGAAGACAGAAACTGATAAAATCAGTCTCCACTCAGCATGTGCTATGGTAGAGAACCATACCCCTTCTCTTCCATCGAGACCGTGAACTCGTCGGGTAATTAGCTCAGATTCTACTAACCCAGACAAATTATTTAAATGTCAAGTATATAGCGTAGTACCATCAGGGGTTGCGAGATAAAGAAAAATTAGTCAGCTACTAGCTGGTAAGATTAGGTACCTTCATAGATATAAATTATATCTTATACGTAAACATTTATATCTCATAATCTATCGCCTGTACGATAGGCGATCATAAATCTATCCCCCCTTATTCTTCTTCCAAATTCCCCTCCATGTGTACATTGCGTACACATGGAGGTGGTGGTGTTAGTTAGGTGTGGTGTTAGGTGTTAGATTAAACGACCTTTATCCAAAAAAACTACAAGTTTTTTCGAAGCCAAAGAAAAAGCTAGTTCAAATATAATTATAAAGCTTTGCGTTACTCTGTGCATTTACTTATTTTGGGCGCAAATTAAGTACCTACTTGTTATTTTGTAACTTTGGGGCCTCGATGGTTTGTGAAATCTTAAGCAATATCGATTTCAGTGTGGTTTTTACATAAGATTTGAATTCTATTAGGAGTTTTACGATCTCCTTATCTTATATCTCAGATCTACTGATAACAATCATTAAAGTAAATGTCATTTTTTTTCACCGCGGTCAATTACCTCATCTATATTCAATAGATTTGCTATCGCAACTAATAAAAATCTTGTTATTTAGACATACAAGTATATATAGTAATATATATACATACGACTATCCCGCAAATCGATTTGCGATATTATATTATTTTATTATATATTCTGGGATAAGGTCACACAATTCCCAATTTTTATTAATATGGGATGCAAATATGTATGCAACAATAACTTCTCCGTGGATGGAAATGTAATAAGGAAGGTCCTTATTACATTTCCATCCACGGAGAAGTTATTTTTCATCTGTCCATGCCTGGCCTTTCTTAACATGATTACTATGTCGATAAACTGGATATCGTTTTGTGGAGTCCCAAACACCCAGATGAGTTTGGTTATTACTCTGCGGTACCCTAATCCATGTAGGCGAGGTCTCGAACTGGTAAAGATAAGGATCAACCACTAAAAGCTTAGTTGATTATATTAAACTTTTTGGAAGATCTTTGATCCTATAATAGTGCCTAGACTTCTAGATTTAGGTATTAGTAACGGGGCATTGAGTTTTTATCAAGATCTAATATAATTTCCTACATAAAAAAACTATAGTCTAACCATAAAATCTTGTCCAGAGCAACTTTTTTGTAGCTTGGCCTTGAAAAATTATTGTGCAATGCTACGCTACGACTGAGTAGGTAGGTAGTAATATAAATATTTTAGGAAAAGGGTGTGGGAGAAGATATCTTCATTCAAATTAGGTAACTTATATTATAGCGGCTATCACTTAGTTTTAATGAAAAGACGTGACGATTTCGTCTTTATAAAGTTACCTAAACCTAGAGTCTCTCGCATATTACGATCGTAGAAAAAACCAACTAGGTTTTTTATCAGTCATCATCATCATCAGCCTATATCAGTCCACTGCTGGACATAGGCCTCCCCCAATGAGTGCCATAGCGCCCTGTCTTCAGCTTGCCGCATCCAGCATCTACCTGCAGTCTTTCGCAGGTCGTCATCCCACCTGGTCGGAGGGCGTTCTACACTACGTTTACCGAGTCGTGGTCTCCACTCAAGAACACGTTTACCCCAGCTACCTTTGCAGTTTACCTTTTTATCAGTGCTATTGTTTAATATAACTAATGTCCACTCCAAAATACGATTTTATCAAAAAAAAAATATCTGGAGATCTGATTCTTTAGAAATTTTCTTAAAAAGGAACTGAGCGATTTTTTAGCGTCTGCTTCTTTAAAATAACTTTTCTCATTATGTTAGCGCACAGTTTTTAGAAGCTTGCAAATACATGCACACTTTTTTACTGCTGGATATTTCTCCATTTAATCATCAGGTATTACGAACCCCGGATCTCAATTTGCCTAAGCATATCTACCTAAGAATGATCGAAATGTGTTGTTTTTACAACGCGACTGACCTTGAAAAACAACTTGCTAGAGCTATGGAAGTTTAGAAATAAGGCCGTCGCTGGGCAGTGAGTCCAGTCAATGAACTATGATGACGATAATGGTGGTATTACCAAAATAGTTGCGGAACATTTTTTTATTTTGCTTGCGTTTTTGGATACACAAATTCTCGTGTGACAACTGTGAACGAAATAATCTCGCGTTTCCTGTTTAGTATAAATTAGGACCTCAATCGGATTCTTCGTTAAGATTATTTTTGAAGCATCGGTCATCGGCAATGTAGCCTTGTAAAGAAGGCCATAATATTATTTGGTGCAATGGATAATACGTTCTATTTCAGTTCAGGTGTTGATATGATGGTACTTACGAAGCAAAGAAGTTGTCAGCCTGCTCAATAGTCCCATGGAATGCCGTCCTCCCATTGGCCAGCAGTACCACTTGATGGAACAGTTCAAACACGCCCGAAGCCGGTTGGTGGACGGAGCATATCACGAGTTTTCCACCAATCGCGAGCTTTCGTAGCCGTGCTACGACTGCTGCTGCTCCCCAACTATCCAATCCTGTGGTCGGCTCATCGCAGAATAAGATTGGGGGGTCATTCAGAAGCTGGAATAAATGAATCAGTTAAAACTTTGATAATTTTTTTAAATAAGCTCTCTGTAAAAGGTATGCAAGTGACCCTCTACACTTGGAGGGGGAGAAAGTAAAACAAAAATAATGGCCGAATTCACACTCGCTTACCGTAGGTAGGAGGAGATAAGCTCTTGCATGGGGACTTTAAAAGAGCATACCATCTTTACCCTGATCTACCATAGTCATGTAGTAATCGCAGGACTACAAATAAAGGGACATTGGGATGATAGCCTGGCCGAATCTTCGGCCATGGCGGACATGTCTCAACGGAGACTATCTCCTATGACTCACACTCATAATCCGATGGGAGGGTAGTTCGACATGACCGGGGTTAACGTGCTTTCCGAGTGTAACACCGCATTGACCTGGCCCTGACTCCAGCCTGTTACTATGAATTTATCTTGCAAGAAAAATCCCAATAACAACTTGCCATAATGCACATGTACAAGATCTGCTCTCGTGGCAGCGGTCCGCCCCTATGGATCCCAGCAAGAAAAGAAGCTAGGCAGTGATTGGCATGAGTTTTCTTTCATAGAATAGAATAGAAAGAAATTTATTTATAACAACATAAATTAACAAAAGACACACTATAGAGTAGGTACATGTAAAGAGTTGTTATAAAAAGGCTAACTCAGCATAATGCTGGCTAAGCTCCGTAAGAGACTTAGCCAGCGCTGGTCTTCCGTTAGAGCCCGTACAGGTGACGTCACGGCCTACGCAATGCTTTAAATCCTTACCTGCACCGCCAGCGCCACCCTCTTCCTCTCCCCGCCAGACAGAGCCTTGAGCTTCGTCTTAGTGCACGTCGTGATGCCGAGGTCTCCCAACAGGTACTGTATCCGTCGGTTCCTCGCTTGCTTCATGCAGCGCCGGTCCATCATCAGTCTAGCCTGTTGGGAGATTCATTTTAATTTGACAGGTCTAAGAATTGGCCAAGGAATTTCGTAATCGCCATTTGCAATAGTTTTGCCTGTAAACAGTTAAATGTTGGTATTTTTCGTATAAGAATGGGACACAGAAATTCGATTGATTATACAGTGCCCGAAGTATGTTTATACGGTCATCATGGAGGTGGGAGGACTTGGAGGGCAAGGACCAGTACCATTTTTGGGTAATCAAGCCCTCTAAAATCTGTATTAAGAGATACTTGTATATTTTTATTTAGTAAATAGAGTCGAAGTTTGCGGCGGGTATTGCAAATATCTCTTTCCAAAATTTTTTATTCAAATAATTAATAGTAAGTAAAATTCAATTACAAAAAGTATGTTTTAAGTTATTAGCATAATAAGCACGATTTCGTTTGTATACGCTTTCTACGGGAAAACAAAACAGAACGTAGGTCGAAATCCATCAACTATAGATTTGAATCTTTATCATTTGCATACAATTGTTTCTAAACACGAAACATATTTTCCCTGGTAAATGCCAGACGCATTGTTGTGAGCAAACCAACACCCACTAGATTAGAAGTAAGAGTATCGCCCACTATACCAACACTTTACGTGCTTTGAACAATAGCGTCGACTATGTTACCCTTAATAAGCTTGACTTTGATCTTTTATGAGTTGATTCGAGATAGTTAAACTATTAAATTGGGATAATAAAACAGCGGGATAATGCAGCCGGCGGCGGCTTCTCGGAAACGTTTCTGATTTGGTATTGGTATTAGGTATATGGATGAACCAGTTTAGTTACCTCCAGATGGTTTGCATCAGCGTGCAGTTAGCTTAGCTATAAATACTAGTTCCATTTTTTAAATTCTGTAATCGTAGATTTTGTTGAGTTCATTCGTGATAATCAAACTTCTGTTAACAGTTCAGTAATGTAAGGTATTTAAAATCAATTGATGAAAGGCCTTGCTCCCCCAGCAAGGCCTTTTCTCAACTCCATTAAACTTAATAAAAAATGTTGCTGCCGATTTTTAATAGAAAATTAATTAAAATATTTACGCCTACAATAAAATTTTATATTCGTGGCTGAGCTAGTTCCGATGACCGGTTTTCAAACCTTCTGTATTCTCCCGCCCGAAATATTTCTAAAATTTTGCGAGTTATTATGATTTTTCGGTAAAATTAAGACAAAATAGCAAAAGACGAAGAATAGACTCGTCAGAACTTTCTTGTTAAGATTGCTACAAGTAAATCGTCAGTAATAATCGTCCGGTAAAATTATGTACCTAAGTAAGTAAGGTATTCACACTCTGCTGAAAATTGGTAGGATTGTTCAAACCACTAGGTATTTTTATTAAATGATAAAAGATCTTATAGATCCGACACTGTAAAAAAAATTACTCGGGGGAGTCACAAAAACGGACTTTTCTTGATTTTCAACAAAACGGTAAGTTTTATCATAAAATTAGCTCTTATAATAAGCGAAGTTATAGCTAGATTAGCTTACTAAATCACTTTGATCTATACATCTAATTAAATAAGGCCGTAATCAGTCTCTCACCTAAATGATGACATAAATCGCACTAACAACAGTTGTCAATCAGCCCATAGGTCTACGCTCCTCTTACCATAAACTGCATATGCTCCTCCACAGTCAGGTCCTCAATCGCCAGGTCCTCCTGCGGTACGAAGCCGGATATCCTGGCGATCAGGTCTGCTCCCGCCAGTCTACCGTTCAGCATCAGGTATCCTGTCATGGCGCTCTTGTCTCGTCGGCTGATGGCTGCTAGGAGAGTCGTCTTTCCGGCACCACTGGGGAGGTACACTTGGTTAATTTGGTATTTGTAAAGAAAGTTGTAAATAGTATATAGGATGGATTTTACCCACTGCCTTGAACAGGCCTCCCATACCTCCCTCCATTATTGCCATCTAAAATGGCACGAATCGACCCCGTTGGTTAAACTTTAAATATGAATAGTAATAAAAAACTCTGTCTGATTTGAGAGAAATGGAGAGAAGTATGTTAAGCATAAAGAAATCAGACAGAGTAAGGAACACAGAGATCAGGGAAGCAACAAAAATAGAAAATATCACATTGGTAATTAGGAAACACAAATGGAGATGGACAGGTCACACCTTAAGAGGAACTGAGAGGTGGAGCAAAACTATAACAAACTGGCAACCCAGAAACCGCAAGAGAAAATGTGGGAGACCATTTAAGAGGTGGGAAGATGACCTAAAAGCCATCGCTGGAAAACTATGGTCAAGAACCGCCAGGGATAGGATGAATGAGTGGAAGAAAATGGAAGAGGCCTATGCCAAACTAGGGCAAACAGATAACATGTGCTAAAATAAGTTAGATTTAAGGTAAATTGTTAGTTATCTGAATAAAGGCTTATATTATTATTATGTCTCTCATTTACCATGATCTCGGGCCATAAAGTGACCCGGTCCTTTGGAAGGCTTGCGTGGGGCCGAAGCCAACAGCACAGAGGCCTTTTGAGAAGTTAATTTAAAGGCGATGGCTACACATAGCGGGTTTCATCCTCGGGTGCACAACATGATACACCCAAAGATGGTATGCGCGAGGTGTAGAGACTATTGCAAAGAAAAATGAAAGAAATAACACCAGGCTATTGTGATGGATGGATGGACTGGGTAATCGGGTTATAGGGGAGATTGCGGACGTCTGCCATAAACAAGTCAATCATAATGTTAAGAAGAGTGGCAGACGGTGGCTTGCCGAATGCTGGATGGGTTCCTTGAAAAGCCGGAGTAAATTACCGGAGAGGAACAACATCGGCGCAATCGACTGAGGGGTGTTGAGAGGTGCGGCCCCGATTTCACCATCACGAAGACTGCTCGTGAGCGGGTTTCCTCGCTATTAGACACTTCCACCCCCGAGTCTACATCCTAAGATGCATCTCTCGCGACTCCACTCAGACCGGCAAATGAAGGCAAGCAAGAGGTGGGGATCTGGTTCTCTTGGGATGCCACTCCGCAAGCGGAGACGAGAACCAGGAACTTCCCCGGGAGCACTCGGTACCCGTGGTGTCGCTACTCACCATCAACTCGCCACAAGCTGCCCTGCGGGCTTATTATTATTATTATTAGTAATAAAAAACTAAAGTTTTATATTATTTTAAATTAGCTGCTTCTTGCGGCTTCGCCCGCGTTGAAATTTCTGCGCTATTTTCTTATTTTTTTATAATGTAATAACTACGAAGTATCAGAAAACATTTGAAAAAAGATGAATGAAATCGATAAAGCTGTTCTCAAGTAATAGCGTGACCAGGAGATATAGGGTTTCATTTTTATAAATAAGATAGGTAATAATAATAACACTTTACAAATAACGGTTTCGGACGTTTCGGCCCTTCGAATGCTTCCATAATCGTAGGTAGCCGTCGCATCGGCAATGGACCAGTCCCTTGACCCACTAACTTGAATATAATTTGAAAATCATTCTCTGGCTGTTACGAAACGGCCCTACAACACGTTCCGTTGATGTCGAGAGTGGCAAGAAGAACCATAAAGTCCGCTAACACTTGCGTTAGACGACTCATCAAAATTGTTTGTGTGTGTAAGTTCCTTCTGGGAAAGCGTGCTCTATCAAAAGCCACATCTTCACTTTCTTATCTGATTGTGTTAACGCTTTACCATTTCCAATAAAAAAACTACATAACATAAATTAAGTGATTCTTTTTAATATAAATAATTTAAACAAAGTTGTGTTTTGGAGAATTGATTATAACAAAAGCTTTATGAATAAATCATGAGAATGTTTGTCGAGGATTTAACAAATTAAGCTATTTAAAATCGAGTTATACTTATAAATTTAGTATATACTAAATGTAGATGATGATTACATGATTTATGCCAACAAAGAAGTTGCATTTGATAGGATCCAGATTGTAAATGACTTTTTTCCTTCTTATTAAAAAATCAAGGCCACAACTAACCAAATCCATACTGATATTATAAATAGGTACTTGGAGATAATCATCGAGTTTTTAATAAATTTGTCTATTTAGCCAATTCTTTATTTATTTAAATGAAGGTGAATACCCGTGAATACCGAATAATTTAAGAAACATTATATATGTACTTACGTAGATAGGTATATATCCAATATATGTACCAGGTATTCTGGGTATTTCTTATATCTGTGTTATGTATATCAGTCACCAGTATGTATACACAAGCTCTGCTTAGCTTGACGCTAGATGATGCTGTGTGGATTGTCCAGCATTACTTATTTATCCCAATAATTGATCTAAGGAATTGTAGCGTACGTATCTTACCTAGATCCCATTAGAGCTACGAGGTTCCCAGATGTGACATAGCCGCTTACTGTAACAAAAAACAAATACACATTAAAAACAGATAAATTTATAGATTTAAAGGGTAAGAAAAGAGGTAAGGGGAAAGGGTAGTTTCCACCAGATTTGAGAAGAGAGCCAAAAGAAGGTTGGGTTATTGAAATAGCCTTTTCATATTTCAGAATACTCGTATTTGACTATTTTTAGACATCTCCTATGCTCTTCACTATAGTGAGTTGAATTTCTGACGTGTCCAAGAGTCTGTGAGGTCGGATGTAAAGGATTTTGAGTTTTGAAATGAATAGAAACTGAAGTCGTCTAGAACGGGATATTTACCATGATTTGACGTTCGTAGCAAAAGACAAAAAATGAGGGTAGATCGGTTTGTCTGTCCATAAAATCTGACTAGCAGTGCCTTCAGTTATTCCGTGATCATGGCGCATGAAACTGTGCCGAAATATTGGAAAACTCAACTCAAATCATGGTAAATATCCCGTTTTAAATGACTATATATATAACCATGATAGTTTCAAAAGAGTTGAAACTGGCTTGATAGTCCCATCACGTATCCATGGTGTGTACAACTTTTTGACACACCTCTATAAAATGTATCGAGTTAAACTTCATTTTTTAATGCACAGTTATGTGTTGGCTGATATCGGTGTCGGATTAATGAGCGCATAACTTTAGGTATATTTACTAAAGGGTCGTCCATTAATCATGTGATGAGATTTACTCATGTCACTTCACTTGATTAATGTTAATGAACGATATGATTATACAGGCTGTAACTAGGGGGTGGATCATCAGTGGGTGGGGGGTGTAGGACCTCAGTACCTATCGATTTAAACCCCCTGCATGTTCTGCTATATTCACTGGTTAAAAATTTATTTGGACTTTCGTAAAATTTTAACACTTTGACTGCGGTTTTTTTTCGACGACTGTGATCTTTTTTTTAACCTAAAAAATTCGTGCTGCCGCTACACACAGCGGTTGTGTTGCGCCGCATATGCGTTTCGTTCGAAAAATATTACAGCTGTGCTGAGTCACACAGATCTGTATTTTCTCAGCCGCTGCGCTAGTATGGATTTACGCATATTAGTCACTTGTAGAAAACGTGTGATTTCAGCAGTCAAAGTGTTAAGTTAAAATCTGATTTCAGCCTTCATTCCGCGATTGCAGCCAAAATATTAGGTCTGCGACCCGGTCTTTTTTTTTAAACATAGGAACTGAGGTTCCCCAACCCCCATCATCCCTGTATACATTTTATAGAGACGAAATGGATTCCCACAAGGTTTGTGCAAGCTGTGTGTCATCCGATGCCGTCAATAAAAATGCATTTAAATACAATACAATACAAATACGCAGATAAGAAAAAAACAAAACAAGAGAAACAAACAAAGAGACAGATGCACAATGGGCGGCCTTATCGCTAAGAGCGATTTCTTCCAGGCAACCTTTGGATGGTCACGTAGCTATAGTATAGTTATAGACGGAAATATTGCATATTAGAGTTCATATTATTTAAATTCACTGCACATTTTTGTGCTGGGTGCCCCTCTGTTCAGCGGCAACCTTCATACTTCATTGCTATCAACATTATTAGCAGCAACTCTGATTTAGTCAGCGGAAGAAAACAAACGAATATTTATTGAATTTTAGAGGGTTCTTTTACTGAAAGGGTTAAATCTATAAACTCGTATCATGGACAACCTCTGTAGCGCGGTGGGCGAAGGTCTGCCTGCGACACAGGAGGATGCGGGTTAGATTCCCGCCTCAGAACAAATGTTTGTACGATCTACAGATATTTGTTCTTGTGTTCCGGGTGTTCTGATCGTTCTCTCTATAATCAAAAATTATATATCTATGTCATTTATTGTATTATGAATATCAGTTATCTAGTACCCAAATCACAAGCTCTGCTTAGCTTGGGGCTAGATAATGCTGTGTGAATTGTCCAGAATTATTTATTTATTTTATTTATTTACAAACTCGCTCGTAAAGCTGGGCATTCGTCTTATCAGGAAATCACTTAAGGTTCCTACTCCGCTATGCCGACATACTTTGAATCGTTTCGTGTGAAACTTATAAAAACCAGTAGAAAAACTATCAAACTATCGCATACCTCTCGAAACAAGAGATACCGGTTCAGAAACAATTTACGGTGACGCAAGATTGGATTCAAACCTTGTCAAATACCTTGTATTCACTAATGTGGAATAGAAGCGGTTAATTAACTCATGATAAACTTACTCTGAAATGAGGCTATGTGGAAAAATTAATTTATTTAGTTTAAGTTTTGGTTTGTTTTGTAATTGCAGTGTTTTATGAAATATATCTTGGGTTCCAGTACTTAGGTACTAGGTGTTTTAAAAGCGTACATTGCATACAAAGGGAACATATATTCCCTAGCGTGTGATAATTATTGTGATATAATGTTATGCATTTTTTGCAAATTTTATTTCAATTTAATTTAATACTTGAAAGCACAACGCGAAAGAGTGCCATATTTTTTATAAAACAACTCAAATTTAAAGAATAATATAGTAACGAAATGAAATGAAATAAAATTAAATGTTCATGAGAGATTGATTGATTTACGCGTCACTTACCAGCAAAATCATATATGATTCAATATTTCAATAATAAAAACTAAAAAAACTTTTTAAACTTTCGTGATTTGTTAATGATTATTTCCTCTACGTTTCCATCGCTTTACAGCGATCGTGGTTTCGGGGTGACTGGATGTACTCGTTTTATAAATAAGCAAGTAAAATATATGGGTTATTCCAGTTTTCCCTCCAGACGTATTAGGTTAAGTAATCATAACTGGGTATCAACAAAATACTCACTAACAACCCATAAACCCAGGTTCAAAAGTTTATACACCAAGTTGGTTCATTCGAAAGCTTATACACCAAGTTGGTTCAAAGAAAAAAAAAATACAAACCAAATGCAGCCAAAAAAACATTGAGAAGGGGGGAAAAAAGATATTCCCACAAAACCCAAGGACAGAGGGGTCGTCACCCCTCGAGTTGACGCCGCCGCGCCGGGGTAATGAGGCCAAGCCTCGAGCCCCCTCTCTGTGTCCCCACTAGGGCCGGAAAGAAATTTATTTATTGATTGATCATACGAATATAATATTGCATACCTCCATTCAAAACCCTAACTTCCTCATACGATGCCGACTTCCATATACTAGTCTGCGTCTTCTTCTTCCTGTAAACCGACAGGTCCTTCCAGGACAGCGTGAGGTTCTCTGGCCCGTCTCCCATGACGCCCATCTCATCGTCCTCCCAGTTCACGATGGCTCCGGTCAGTACGTTCCTCGTGGGGAGCTTCAGGTTGACGTCCTTCATTGTGGATGTGTCACGTCATTTGTAGGTACTGTGGACAAATTAATAAAATAAATATATAGGTTGCGGGTTCGATTGTCGCCTAGGGACAAATGTTTGTACGCAGATATTTGTCAAGGGTATTCTGGTCGTTTTCTATATGATAACAAAAATATACCTATGTAATATATTATAATTATGTAATATGTATTATTGTATTATGTATATCAGTAATCTAGGTCCCCTAACACAAGCTCTGCTTAGCTAGGTGATGCTGTGTGGATGGTCCAGCATTATTTATTTATTTTTAATAAATGCTGAAATATTCGTTCAGTATTTTCGAAAGTAAAATATAAAAAGGGAAAAAGGGGGGAAAAGGGAATCTGAAAAAGGGTTAGATATTTCTACAAAAAACTACTAGGAGATTTTTTCATTGCATTTTTCATTTGGGCCGGAATTTTGCATGCATCGGTTGATGAATCAATCAGGCCGTGTTTTGTTTTGTCATAATGATCGGTTTAAATCACGGAGTTTTGAAGAAGTTTAAATCCATTTTAGAATACCTACGACTTGCAAAGAAAGCCCTTTTTATGTGAGTAAAAAGTTGTTTTCAGATCAACTACCACCCACACAATTGTATAAGCACAGTGTATAAGCTATATGAGAGATCGTCTCTCTCACTCTCATATACATTTAACCGCGTAATGGGTATGAGACAGACGATGTTTACTTTTTGTAGATTAATCCATCTATAGTGACGAGTCCGGGCAGTATACAGAACAACCAAACTGTCACATGTGATGGCAATCTATATATTTTTTAATAAGCCTAAAACGTTGGCTTGTCGAGCATAATTATATTCTGAGAACGAACTATTCAACAGCTGTAAACTATTTATGATTTTATATTAAATTTATTTTATTTAATGTGAATAATTTTTATTTGTAATTTCAACAAAATTCCTACGGGAATGTTACTTATAAAATGGTTTTATCAATTAATTGTATTTCTGTAATCTGCATTCAAACGGAAATACATAAAACTAAGAAACCTATAAGACAACCTGGCCTTTGTCCAGCAGTTGACTGCTATAGGCTGATGATGATGATGAAGAAACCTATAGGACTTTCATTACATTATGCAATAGAAATAGCTACGGTTAAATATAAGATCGGCAAGTACAATTGTTATCAATTGCTCGTAAACTCGGAGCATGAGACAGGAAGCGCCGACTTATTCGAGACGATAAATGGTTACTTTTGCTATTAGGATACATTGCCAGTGGATGTTGCGTTGACAACAGATTTTTTTCTTCTCTATGGGTCGGTACATACATATCTGATGGAAAATGCGTCGCGTATCTATAATAATAATAAAAAAAATGACACCGCCCGTGACAGACGTCTTATTGTGATTTTTTTTACATTTATTTATATTTTTAACTAATCATGGTAAATGAATCAAAATGATCACAAGAGCGCGTACAAGGGCGGCACAAGCGCACCAACCACCACCACCGCAACCCGCTTCGGCTAGCTCCACATCCTCGTCTTCAGATGAAGAGGAATTTAGAACGCCGCCTGAGACGAGTGATGTGTTGAGCAGCGAAGACGAGCTGCCACCGTCGCCTCGACCGCCGCGAACATCTGTGCGGCGAGGCCGACCCCCACTATCAGCTGGCTTGGGACCTGCAGGGCGCACAGCCCCGCGACCGGCCCCCGCCGCTGATGGAAGAGTGCGGCGCATGAAATGGACAAAATAAATTAACGAGAACATCATGCACGCGTACTATAGGGCTACAGAGGGTGGAACTAACCTGACCGCATACCGGTCCAAGATACTGTCGTTGTTTCAGGCCCTTGAACCGACAGTCGACTGTAACGTGCAGCGATTATCTGATCAGGTACGGGTCATACAACGTTCAAAAATGTTGGATGACGCTGCACTTGATCAACTCCGGCGTGAAGCGCTCAGTGCTCTAGTGGTGGACCATCCGCAGTGCAACCAGGTTGGTACGTCGCCACCGCGACACATTACATCAACACCAGTAATTTCCCAACCTGATTACAATGTGGAAGAGGTCAGTCACGAGAGTATTGAGGTAAATACCCAAAATAATGAGCAATTGAGGAGGGCTTTGGAAGATGAGGTTCTAAATAATAGAAATTCAAATTTAAGGCCACGTCTGCCTCGCTTTCCTACCCATAGAAGTGCTTTAGCTGTAGTGGGGGCCTTGAACCCATTACTAGTCCCATATCTAATGACTAGTAATGATCTTATTGATACGCACTCTATTCTCTATTGTGGGGCTATTGCGGCTTGTAAGGTTGCGCGGGTAAAGTTTCCGGACTCTAACCGTGCTCCGCGCCAGGCTAGCAGTATCCCTACTTGGCAACAGAGAATAGAGAAGCGTATTGGTAGGTTCAGGACCCTCATAGCTAAACTAATCTGCTTTAGGGAGGGCAACCATAGACCTCGGGTTATGCGCTTTGTGACACAAGCTTTTGACGGAACTGAAGTTCAACCTCAGGACTATTTAGCCTCTGTCACAGAGTGCATAGACTACCTAAAGCAGAAAGTCTATGCGTGGGCGAGCCGAATAAAAATATTTAAAAAGAGAGTTGACAGATTTTGGCAGAATCGCATCTTTCAAAGTGATCAAAGAAAAATTTACCGTGACTGGGAGAAACCTGATCTACGTGTGTCTGACGGGCAGGTACCGGATGTCGAAACCGGAAATAATTTTTGGCGAGGCATCTGGTCCATACCGGTTGGACACACGGAAGCGGACTGGATGAATGTGGTCAGTGCTGAATGTGAAAACATCGAAACCATGGATGCTATAACCATATCACGGTTAGATATAAGTAATGCAATCCGCTCGGTTCAAAACTGGAAAAGTCCTGGCCCGGATGGATTGCATAACTTTTGGTTGAAATGGTTTCGGTGCTCACATTCGGTTTTGGCTGCACAATTCCAAGAAGCGATTGAGATCGGGTCACTCCCACATTTTATGACGACGGGTGTAACTGTCCTGCTCCATAAATCTGGTAGTACTGCGGAACCAAAGAATTATAGACCCATAACGTGCTTACCCATCATCTACAAGTTGCATTACATCCATTTTGACCACCAAAATTAACACTCATATTGTTACAAACAATATTTTAGCACCTGCTCAGAATGGATGTAGGGTTGGGTCCCGTGGTACTAAGGAGCTCCTCCTCATTGACATGGCCATTAGTCAACAGGTCAAACGTGGCAGAGGGAACTTGTCGGCTGCTTGGATAGACTATAAGAAGGCTTATGATTCGGTGCCTCATACTTGGCTTGAGAGGGTCTTAGAGTTGTATAAAGTAGATACTACTCTAAGATCATTCTTGGGATCATGTATGAGACAGTGGACCACTGTTCTTCGTCATCCAGGGAGCCGAGCGGAACTACCTGCCACCAATGATCAGATAAGGATAGAGAGGGGTATATTCCAGGGCGACAGTCTGAGTCCCTTGTGGTTTTGCCTGGCTCTGAATCCGATTCAGGAATAGGCTATCGCCCTCGGAGAGATGGTGAGATCGTCTCTCACTTGCTGTATATGGATGACCTCAAACTGTTCGCGCCGAATAAAACACAGTTGATGGCCCTTCTGAAAATCACACAGATAAAAAAAAAATTACAAGTTTCAGTAGTGCTATTAACATGGAGTTCGGTGTCGATAAGTGTGCGGTCATACAAATACAGCGAGGGAAAGTTGTACATTCTGATAATTTACAGCTTTCAGAGACAATATCCCTGAAATCACTCTCGGAGGGCGAAACTTACAAGTACCTTGGTATGCCAGAAGCGTCGGGTATTGTGGACGGAGACATAAGAGTTCTTTTGTCGCCTCAAAAAAGTGCTTAATAGCCTTTTTTCAGGTGGCAACAAGGTGCGAGCCTTCAACGGCTGGGTTATGCCATTGCTCACGTATACGTTTGGCATATTAAGATGGACTCAGACTGAACTAGACGCTTTAGACTGTAGGGTTCGTCAACTTTTAATCACTCATCGCATGCGACACCCTCGATCTTCGGTAATGAGATTGTATATCCCACGGAAATGTGGTGGTCGAGGCTTTTTACACGCCAAGACCCTACACAACCGTGAAGTATGCAATCTTAGAAATCACTTTTTACAAGTTGAATACCAGATGCATCGCGATGTGGTTGCAGTAGATAAGAACCTTACCCCTCTCTCCTTGGCTAACGAGAACTGGCGCAAACCTGTGGTGATGAGCATCCAGGACCGGAAGACTATATGGGAGAGCAAAGAGCTGCATGGGAGATTCTACAAGGTTCTCACAGGACCTGATGTAGATCTCCTAAGCTCAGTGAACTGGCTACGCTTTGGTGACCTCTTTGGGGAAACCGCAGGTTTTGTCTGTGCAATTATGGACGAGGTGGTAAAGACGAACAATTATCGAAAGTATATCATGAAAGACGGCACGATCGATATTTGTCAAGCGTGTCATCTTCCTGGGGAGACCCTCCGTCATATACTTTCGGGTTGTTCGCACCTTGCTAACTCTCAATACTTGGACAGACACAACCAAGTAGCCAAAATTATACACCAGCAACTTGCTCTCCGATATGGCGTTACTGGTCCTGAAGTTCCGTACTATAAGTAGTAAACACCGGCGCCAGTTCTTGAAAATGGCCGTGCCACGCTCTATTGGGACCGATCTATCATTACGGACAGGACTATTCTTGCGAATAAGCCTGCTATTGTACTGATAGATCGGTTAGAACCTGTGGTTCGAACGGAGGGGGTGCTCGCTGATGTCACCATACCGCATGATGCTAACCTCGTTAGAGCTGAGAAAGATAAACTTAGCAAATATCTTGACTTGGCTAACGAGGTTGTCAGCATGTGGGATGTAGATTCAGCGACCATAGTCCCGATAGTCGTTTCGGTTAACGGCGTAATAGCGAAGAGCCTCGATCAACACCTGAAGAGACTCTCGCTAGGAAGTTGGATCAAGGGCCAGATCCAGAAGGCGGTACTCTTGGACTCGGCACGTATCGTCAGGAAGTTCCTTTCTCTGCAGCCCTAGTCACCGGCCGTTTGAGCCTAGCTTCGCGGTCGGTGATCTACCGTTTTGATATATTTTTTACTGTAGAATAGTTTTATAATATTTTATTGTATTTTCTATAGTAAAAAATGTATTTTATACGAGAATTTAAATAAATAAGTGTATAATAATAATCATTATTTTATTTCAAGCAACATTAGTCTAGTACAGGATGGAAAATATTTAAAAACTACGGCCCATATAAAATATATACCTTAATCTTACATACTCATACATAAAATAAACCTATTTACTAGCACGTAATGTCGGCGACATGTGTGACGCAATATGTGCTGCGACCGAATTTATATCGGTCGCGTTACGCTAGAACAGGCAAATATATAATAAAACACCAACACCAAACACTTTTCACACTCAACCGATGATGCGTTAGTGCGTCGAGCGTACAGAGTCTGTTACGTTTCCGCATAGTCAACGCATAGTCGGTCGACGTAACGTGTCGGAATACGTGTATTGCGTATGATGCATTCGGACTAGGCGTAACATCAGTAGATATTGTTTGTGTATACAGGCAGCCGCCGCCGTTCGAACCGACTAGACACGTAATGTGGCAGGTCTAATTTGACCGAGTAGACGCCCGCGACCGATAATACGCTCGACGCATTTTCCGTTAGATACGTACCGACCCTAGGATTAACGCAGAGAATTTCGTGGGTTTGCGGCGTAAGATTCTTATGTGGATGTCGTTGCAGCTGACTAAGGCATGTGTTTTTTAAGGCGGTAGGTACCCCGAAGCACACTAGCGCCGCCACCTATTTTTAACTTATTCTTACGTTGAACAAAGGAAATATCAAAAAATTAATTGGGCATTTTGTGATAACTACCTACTACTTTTTTTTAATGCCTCTGTAATAGTTTTATTTTGTTAGTTTATGTAAGAGATGCGAAAGTAGAGCCTGTGGCCACAAAGGGCAATTTTTTCTAGTGAAAACTAAGTAATTTTATATTTTATTTATACAGGGAAGCGTGCGGTGACGATGACGCGGGTTTCACGCTTTTTGTTCACCCAAAAAGTGCACAACGGGGCTAAAAAAGTTATTTAAACGTTTTTTTGAAGTGTTCGTTAGTAATTTTGTGTAAAAGCTACTTTTAGGATGTATCGTAGAGGCGCTACAAAGTGCTACGAAATCTCGTAGACCGCCAAAAAACAATATTCGCAAACAAAAGTTGTCACAACAGATGCAGATTCAAAGTTGTTTGTAACTTTTTTGTTTTATATTGTGTTTTTTATTGGATTGTTTATTGATAAGAGGGCATTGACATCCAAAACCTATCCCTTTCGAGCCAACGACCACAGAATGTGTTAGCGATCAGGGTTGCTACTTAAAAAAAGAATTTTCGTACATAATACCATGTTAAAGTGATAACTAAAATTACGCATTAAACAAAATATATATATAGCTAACACACAAACTAGTCAGTGCGGATAAAAACAGTTTTAAGTAACTTATTGAAGTTTGTTTTAGGTTGACCAGATTTTTATATAGGGAAACGCTTTTTTATTTAATTTGATATTTAAAAGCCTTACTTGATTGTTGAATATCATGAGGAAAGAAGTTACTACACTCCAGACAGATTCAATGTAAAATATTTGTAAAGAACGAAAAAACTCAGGTGTTACTTTAATTTATATTTTAGTTTTGTTCCTTGTTGTATTAGGCCTTGCACCATGGTCTCCACGGAAGACCAACGCTATGGTACGATCTGCTTCACATAACACAAGCTGAATGGAGACCGATTTTGTCAGTTTCTGTCTTCTGTTAATCTAAGTTTAATTTATAAGAGTCTCTGTTCTGACAAAATAAAAATCTTGGATGGGCGTTAGTTTACAAATATTTTACATTAAATTTAGATGGAGTATAGGTACATGAAGTTCGGCAGGAACTTAAAAGTCAAAGTCACCAGATAGGTGGAACAAAATACGCTTTGTTCCACCTCCTGTCCTTGCATTCAAAGCGTATTTTGTTCCACCTCTGGTGACTTTGAGCTTCTGACGCCTGGTAAGGTAAGTCGAAACAAAGATTGCCTGGAAGAGATCGCTCTTGGCGATAAGGCCGCCCATTGTATAACTGTTTTTGTATTTGTGTGTTCCTGTTCTGTTTTTCTGTGTCTTGAAATCTAATAAAGAATATCTGAAGGTATTGTATTGCCTAACTAGTACTTACTGGGATGCGGTTAGCATAGACTGACGATAATGATTCTTTGTTAATAGCATCTGTGTCTGGTTGGACACTTTGCCAGAGTAAAGTAATGGAAAATAATTTTAAATCAATGAGTTATTAAATTATGAAGATTTTTTGATATTTTCACCAGAGCCTAGTTCATTATCTAGCAGGGTGTACCACGTGCAGTCGTGCAGGTTAAGTCGGCTTGACACGAGATGTTGGAGTCCTCCTTACACCACTAGCGTAGACTGAGGTAGATGATAGAACCCAGGGAAAAACTATGGCAGATGAATGATGTATGGTTCGATTTTGGGAGTATATGGCAACCCTAGCTCTGCGGTGAACGAGGTCACCCCCGCGGCCGTCGGCTTTCCCTGTAACATTACCGCCCGACGCGGTATAGGGTTTCCGATACTTGGCCACTACGAACGGGATTGGGTCTTGATTCAGATCATGTCAATGTTCATTGGATTCTTGTAAGATTTGTCGTCTATAGAGTATTGAGTTAATCAATACTCTATAGACGACAAATCTTACAACGACCTCCGTGGCGCGGTGGGTGAAGCTGCCTGCGATGCAGGAAGTTGCTGTATCGATTCCTGCCTCGGGAAGTCTTCAATTTTTTTTTTCGTTAATGTTGCACCAATATCGTATTAGACATATAAGAGATGAACATGCTAGTGGTTACTTTTCACTTCTTCCACTAGTGGACAAAAAATTGAAGTGAACAATAAAATAATTTTGTTTGATAATAATTTATATATAAAATATGACTTGTCTAAGTGCTTATTTTGTAAGCCTAAAGAAATAAATTATTTTTTACTTTACTTACTTTAACGATAAAAAATAACGAAATTCCGATTTAAAATATTTAGTAGGTACTATGAGTAATTCGACATAATGACATGTACATTGTCCAATTCTCTAAATTAATTAATTATATCAGAAAATTATCGACCTGGAATTAACTAATCATTGATGTTTAGCTAATTGTTTTTTAATAGATAGAGTAGATTCGAGACGTAGGTTCGTAAACTATTTCACACATAGATTTCCACACAGGCAAAACCGCGGGGCGCAGCTAGTAATAAATAAGTATATCCTGTTCAGTTGGCAACCCTACGGCCAGATGGTTCGATCTAGCATCAGCACACATACCTACGTTCATAGCAGTGAACATGAGCATTATTAGGTACATGTATGGGAGGAATGTTCAGCAGTATATGCCTGCCCAGAACAAGGGGGTTTTGCCATAATCACTTTGGCGGTTAGGCCACAGAGGTTTTACAAATACACAGATGGAAGCTACTGTCCTTCCTCTGTTATGTTCATCATCATCATCATCATCATCAGCCTATATCAGTCCAGCAGTGGACTGACATAGGCCTCCCCCAATGAGCGCCATAGGGCCCTGTCTTCAGCTTGCCGCATCCAGCATGTACCTGCAGTCCTTCGCAAGTCATCATCCCACCTGGTCGGAAGGCGTACAACACTACGTTTACCGAGTCGCGGTCTCCACTCAAGAACACGTTTGCCACAGCGGCCGTCGGTTCTTCGCGAAATATGGCCGGCCCACCACTGCCACTTCAGCTTGCTAATTCTTTGAGCTAAGTCGATAACCTTGGTTCTCTGTTATGTTAACATTGTACAATATCCACGTGGTGTGTTGGAGGGGTCTATTCGTTCGCCGCGATGGTGGGTACAGCTCAAAACATACGTATAGCTCTTAAGGGTCCGGCGACCCTCGCTTGCAAAAATCGCTCCGAATATCGCTGTCCCTGTTTAGCCCTTGCGCCGCGCCCCATGCGTGCGCGATAGCAATATTAGCCGTTCAAAATTTGAAACGTTTTAAATGACTTTAGTGTTGATAACCATGATAGTTTCAAAAGTTTTATTGTTCAAAATTTGGTTTGTTCCGTAATACCAAAAATTATGACTAAAACTTTTTGTATTCTTCACAAAGTATTGTTATTCTGTAACTAGACATTATAAGCTATGTTCCTTAATAAATAAAACATAAGATATTGATGTTTTTAATACGAAACAAATAGCAAGAAAACTTGTCCATTTTCGTAAAAAAATGTGCAAAATGAGATTGGCTTTCATTTCATTTTAGGTAAGTATTTTGAAAAAAAAACTATTTGGGAACCTAGATAAATAGGTACTATTTTAATACAAATAATGCAATATTATAGTGGAAATATGCTTGAATTAGAAATAATTTTGGTATTACGTTTGTATGAAGAATTCGTCCCTCCGGAGGCCCCTTAAGTTGCATACCATTACTTGGTTCATCTCGGTTTAATTAATATTATTCGTTTATTTCAGATCATCGTTAAATCCATATAAAATTATGACACACAAATTAAAAATAAACAAAAAATTTAACATTTATAAATTACAAATTACACAATACACATCAGAAAGATTCTTTATTTTCTCAAAGATGATACCTACATATTGTATACTAGCTTATATGATAAAAAACAAAACTTGTAATAAGTACCTACTTATTATTACATCTACCTGAGTATCTACTGATATTTCTAATTTTTTACGAGTGCGCTTACATACCTATAATATGTATATATAAATAAATCTAACCTTAAATACTTTTTTTTAAAACTCTACCTGAAAAAGGCGTGTGCTGATAGAAGAAGCTATAAAACTCGCATAGTTTTACGATTTGGCCCATCCATACCAAGGTAAGGCCCTTTCACGAATAAATTAAGTTAAAATCAGTTTAAAATACCTTCCTAAACTAGTTTATGTTGTTTTGAATCATTCTTAGATAATCTTGGTAGGTATTCCACTTTTTCTGGTATCGTCACAGATTAATTATTAGTGTTCAAGATTGTGTTAAACTATTTAAAATGTATAATAACTACTCCTTTTTTTCCTTTCAATTTATTGACGGGACGGCAGATATGGCACGACATGGCCGGGGATAAGTCAGGCGCAGGACCAACGGCTTAACGTGCTCTCAGAGCACAGATTTTCAGAGGGACGGTGATGTAATACCGCCAACGTCCTGACTCCGGGGTGCTATTGTGATTTTTTTCTCTACTATCTAGTCTAGGACGACGGCCACGTGGAAGGCCTAGGCAGAGATGGCGGGATGAGCTCGACCTATACAACAACGTGTGGGCTCTCCTTGCTGAGGACCGAGATGAGTGGAAGAAGGGGAGGGAGGCCTTTGCTCTGCAGTGGGACACTCCGGGCTAAAATAATAATAATAATCCAGTCTAGACAGTATGAGAGTTAGATATACCACCTACCTATATTGTAACAACATTATGTGATTAGAAGAAAAGCCGCCAGAAGGTTTATCAGCACCTTATCAGTCATCGTTGGGCGAAATCAGTGCAATAACTATGTATGTAGAGCTAAATCAGGCATACAAATGTAAATACATTGTACCTACCTACCTATATTTATTATTTATTCATTTTCAACCTGTATTCTGTATTATCCCACTGCAGGGTTAACTAATAATATGCCTCGCTCCCTTTCTTCCAGGAAATGCTCAACTGATCCATTACCTACTCTACTGAGATTTTTCTTTAAATCAATGACTTAAAAAATATAAAATGCATCTGGGTTACTTACCTTAACAAGCAAAATAAAATCCTCTATCAGTCACTCGAAGCACTGCACTTTCTAACTCATAAACCTAAACTACGGCGACGCGTGTGGCTCTGCGAAGCTCCCACTAACGACTGAAGTAAGTATAAACCCTACTCAATAACTAGTTTAGCACAGTAACTGATTTTATAAATTAATGAATTTTAATTAGATACCTAGCTGATTGCTTCTGAGTTTACTAAAATATGAGTAGGTAGGTACGTACTGAACTTATCAAATCAATTTTAAGATTATGTACATACGTAACTAGCTAGGTAGAGGCGTGAGTGCGGCTTTGCCGCCTACCTAGGTATTTGATAGATTTACTCTACCTTGTTCTTCTCTCTACCTACTAATGCTTACCTACCTACCTACCCCACGGTAGGTTGTGGACATAGGTATACGTAAATACAAACTTTAGACCGAAAAAAGAAATCCGTACAAATAACATATAAAGTACCTAGGTTTAGACTACGCTGTCACTGCGTTTTTCAAATTTTTGAAACACTTTTTTATCAGCTTCGGAGCTAATAATAAGTTAGGAGTTCAAGGCCGTGTCTTTGAAAGTTATTTAACCCCACTTCCGGGTACCTACGAAACATGCATCAATCCATTCACCCAAAAATCAGTAAGTTATTGTTTTTGATATAAAACTTATTTCAATTATTTTTAAAAATATTTATACATTTTTCGCTTCCTCGCTGTAGTTAAATTATAGAGTTGTAAAAATATAACAATTTAAAATTGCTAAAAAACTTTTTGAAAGTTTCCTTTTGCGCGTCATTCATTGTTTACGGTTGCCAAATTTTCTTCCGATTTTGATTTTCTTTTCGCTTTTCATTTGTTCTTGTTTTACCATTGATGTGAAAACCAATAATTTTCGACGTTGAGTGCATCATTTGTAAACAATATTTGTAAAAGATTGCTAACGTGACCATTGAGAAGATATGGGAAAAACGAACAGCAACAGCCATCGCCGATTGAGAACTCCGAATTGGTCTCTCGAAGAGAAGCAGCATCTTTTGGAGTTGATCAAGGCTAGGAAAACTGTAGTCGTAACTAAGAGCAACAACGGACCCAATTTCTCGGAGGAAAAAGGCATAGCATGGACTGAGATATTGCAGGAACTTGAAACCAGATTCGGCGCGAAGTTCAACGGGAGCTCTATCAATATCAAAAAGGTGAAGACTCAGTGGCAGAACATGAAACGGCTGGCTCGCGAAGAAGTCTCCCTGACGGGACCACTGCTGCACAAACTGTGCCGGCAAACTGTCGAGGTTTGCGAAATACTAGACATGGTAAAAGATGGCGTTCTGAAGATGGAAACTTCAAGTTTTAACGATTCAGTCATGTCTTCAAATATTGAGATAAAAACTGAACGCATTGATGAGTAAGTTTACATATACCTACATTGAAGAAATTGCAATCCTATTAGCTTAGGTACCTAGCGCTTCATAAAACTAGTTGGTGATGAAATAGTTAGATAATGTGTACATACTACATAAAGTGACACAAATGATTAGTTAGGTACAGTAATTGTGCTTACATACCTGCCTAACCTTTTCCTATTTATTCAAATTATTTAGATATTTATACTTATTAAGTATCTGGGTAACTTATTAAATTAGTAGTTAGTAAAGTAGTAGTAATTGTGTCAATTTCTTTGGCTCCATAAAATTCCAGTAAAATCCTTAGAACTTGTTTTCTGTTATAATCTTATCTGTTATGCGTTGATGACACAGGAATCAATAAAAATATTTTCATAAATATATGTAGATACCTACACTTCTGCGGTTGAATAGTGCAAGCACCTTGAATAAAATCTATTAATTTAAATACTGACTTTGCAGAATGTCCAGTGCGAGATGTCAACAGTTGAATCTTTTTTATACCAAACTGTTCAAATAATGAATTTATTTACAGAGAAGCAATGCCCACATACCGTCCAAGTACAGCTCCAAAAAGCCCTGAAGAATCATCTATGGTCATCGATGCAGACAACGACAAGGAAAATGTTAGTTTAAGCTGCATGGAGTCATCAACGTCATCTGGATCTGAGCCCGTTTCTGTGAATGACCTTGATATCGGAGAAGAAGTTAACCAAAACACCAGTTCTAGTTCTATTAAGAAAAATGCTTCTGCGATGACAATGACCGATGAACCTTTTAAGGATGCAAGCATGGAAGTTAATCCATTTCATAAGGAAATGCGGGACTACTTTAAGTAAGTTTTTAATGTATTAAATTAAACAATAGTAGAGATAACTCTTAATTGACCAAATCATGTCCAAATGTGGACATAGGAGTGCCTCCACTAAACCTAACTCTGAGAAGTATTTTCTATCTCAGTATATTGCTTAAAAACTAAATTTATTTTATTTAACACATTCCCTTTTAGTTAGGTAAAAACAAATGTAAAACTGCATACAATGTACAGAAATTAATATGGAAAAAAATTACATTAACTGGGAATCAAACCTTAAAGTTTATCAATCATTGTTTTTGTATTATTATTGGAAGTCGAATTCCAGGCAAATGCCAGTAGTTTTCAAAATTCTATAAATGCGATTGAAATTTAAAAAAAAAGGAATGTTCATTTCATACTGGCTATCTATAGTACCCATCTCCGGTACCTACAAGCCCTCCAGGAAATTTTAGTTTATCCCACCTTGTATATTTAATTACAGCATGGATAATACAGTAATATATATACAGCATAGTGTTATTTTATATAAATGTAAGCAAATTTAATCTTGCTAGGCGACATCTGTGTTGTAAAGCTAAAACTACATCTCTTTTATTGACCTTTACTAACTAAAGCTACAAAGCTAAAAACCCGGGACAAATTTCAAACACGTTTTTTTTAAATCTTATCACATGCTCTCAGGTTCATTTCCGCTGAAAAACTGATGAAAATGGAATCTATAAAGGAAGAAAGGCAAGTCATCAGAGCAATGAGAGAAACTGCAGAGTTGAATAAAATCATAGCTGAGCAAAAACTCAAGCATGTGTTGTGGGTGAAAAAAGCAGAGATGGCGTGAGTAGTCATTTTTTGCCTCAATCCATCTTCTTAGGGTAAACAAAGGTGAGTCTAGTTGACGATAGTATTTATTTAAACCTGATCTTGAAGTTTCCTTTTATCCATAAGATTTGGTACAGCAGCGCCTCTATCGAATGGACATGAAACTACGCTCTTCTTCAACTTCTTTTTTGTTTTGGCGCCGCTTGCTTTTCGCTACGACTCGAACGGCTGGACCGATTTTGCTAATTCTTTTTTTGTTGTTTGTTATTGTAAGAAGGTTCTTATGAAAAAAATAAGAAAATTGCGCGGAAAATTAGAAAATTTAAGAATACTTAACCACCACCTTAAATTATTTCTAATGTAACCGCTTTTACAATTCAAACTTTTTGGGTGCCATGCTTTTACGGCCAATCAAGGAACAACCACGTTACAGCACAGTGATTTCTGTACATGGATGGCATCATATTCCAAGGCTGTAAGTTCCGCGTATGTAATGTACGGGTTGAACATTAATAAGCATTGCCTCGTCACTTAGTCTTGGAAAATTCTGCCCCTGGCAGAACATTCCAGGGTTGTATATACCAAGGAATTTATATTAAAAAAATTAATATTGAATTATCCGGGGCTGACAGATATTGATACGTACCAACCTTTCACAGCCAAAACTTTACAGCCTTGGAAAATAATGCCAAGATGGCATCCTATCTATGCTGCGTTTACAATCACTAGCTCGTGCAAGCTGACAATTGGATAGCATTACATGATAATGTCACTGGCAATGTATACTCTGTAAAAACATAACATTTATGTTATGTATACAGAGTATACCCTTGAATAATTAAATCTCCGTGAGGCTGGAGTTATAAATACTCCTGCCTAACCTCCGTTCCGTGTAGTTGAACCCCTAACTTTTTTTTATGAGTATAGTGTTGAAATGCTTCACAATATATCACAGCGATGACGCTACTAGCGAATAATTTATCAAAACTTAGAAATGAAAAACTTAAAAAACTTAGGAACTACGAAGTCAGTCCCTCCGCTCTAAGCTGTACACAGTGACTGAAGGCTGACTTTGAATCGATCTTAATTGATGTTCTAGTAAGATGATCTTACAGCCCCGTCCATATTATTGTACGTAGGTACCTAAACTATTTATAGTCAAATAAATGTATCTTTATCTTTAGGTAGGCAGGCACTTACCTACTATTTTATTTTTATGTCGTCTGGTACCTAAAGTTATTGTCTATTGCACTCATTAGGCCTATGTCCAGCAGTGGACTACTATAGGTGATGATGATGACAGTTATTTCTTTTGTTTTTAGGTATTTTTTGTTTTCTAACAAACATGGTCGCTTCTTACAGAAGTAGGTGTAGATGCAGGATAAGCTAAGTATCTTCTTTTGAATAAAGTGTGGCTTGCAGCTTTTTCGCGGAGGAATATTTACAAGGATATGTATCAAGGGACTAGTAATTTTACTCATCCCGTCACTGGATACGTATTAATATTTTTTTTGCGTTATAAAAGTTGTTCGATGTCTGTACTGTCACTCCACAGTAGTAGTTGAAAGTTGATGTACCTGCAGATGCCAAGGATCTATTAGATTGCCACAAAAATAAAACAAAAAGCGCTTAAATCGGCTTATTGGCTGATTTTCACAAAGCATCATATAAAAAAAAGGAAAATTATGTATATCGCACAATTTAGAGAATACATATAAGTAAATTACTAATTATCAGAATACATATCTTCGTTGTCGTGCGAGAAGTCACTAACTAACAATTTTGGCCAAAATGACTTAATGGTGCCAAAGTATTTTTAAACCCATTATGTACCTTATAAAAATGTAAAAGAGCTGTTTTAATTTTAATTTTGGGAAATACAAGAATGTCAGAAGTACTTAACTACTTGGTGAGCCAAAAATCAGTCTACGAAAAAGTACTAAGAGTACTTAAGTAATTTATTAAACAATCGTTTACTATAACCTTTTTTTAACTACTGGGGGCCGCACTGTTCATTAAAATTACTTAGTGACAAATAGTCACTATCTTCCATAATGGCTCTTAGTTATTATTTAACATTAGTCACTAATCACTATCTGGAACAAAGCTGTATCTAGAAAAATTACTTAAGTAACATGGAGAGTTAATTAACTAACCCAATAACATCTTATTGAGTTTGCTAGAATTAACTAACTTACTTTTTACTATGTATCTCAGTAACCGTAAAAATATTTACAGGACTTATTGAACGATAGGATGTATGGTAAAATTATCTATACTATAAGCCTTAATGAGTTACACCGATTTCAAGATCAAAAAAACTTTGATCGCGATTATCTCCGAACTAGCTTTTTGCAATTAGTTACTTCTCGCTCTACAACGACGATATACATAGATATTCTGTAATGTAATTTTAATCTGTATATGCATCTAACGAAGCATAGGCTTCCAACTAATTACAAGCATTGGTCAAACTTTCCTACTTAACAAAACTTAACAAGAACTTTCAGCCGTGGAAAGTCTACATGGATATCAGTACAGTTTGGACACACTTTCTCGGGTTGAATAAAATTGGGTCGAATGATACAGGTTGTAAGTTAATTGTACGGGTTTGTTATGAACAGCCCGGAAATCACAGTCATTTGTAAGCAAATTACCAGGCTGCGCAGTACAGCCTGCTAAATCCGTGGTTGTATCTTTTCATGCCATGGCCAGCCGGCAGTTATATGGACTCAAACTTTTTTGATGTAACCTTATGGCGTTTGACATAACATTGACAGAATGCTAAATAATCAATATATATATACATAATATACATAGTTAAGACGGGACAACGTTTGTCGGGTCCGCTAGTATTTTCATAAAATCGGATCATGAGTTTAATTTCTAGCACCAGGTTAGCATTGAAGGGCACAAGAGCTATAGCCAACGTGAGGTAAGTACAACACCTTTGATAGACCGGCGATATTACGCAATACCCGGCATGCTTATTTTTGTTTTCACGGCACAAAATACCCTTGAACTCGGACAGCAGGCCTTTTGTGTATATTTTAGGTAGAACAGAGCGCGTCATTAAGGGAGCATTGCGGATGAGACTACCAGGACAATGTCAATATATAAATATAGACGTTGTCCTGGTAGTCAGAAGTATTTGTAAAAATATATGACGTAACAATTATTTCGGGTAAATAAAATACGTAGGTATCCTACGCAGAAAAACACTTATCAGGCGCTCGAAGCTGCAATCATACTTTCCTCTTTCGATGCAAAGGCATTTGCATGACCTTCAGATAAAGTGGATGTGTAGTTATGAGAAAAGATGTATTCACCTTGCACCAATTAAATGTAGTTGGATCAATACCTAATTACATGTACCTTTGCAGAGGATGTTGGGTACATTGTCTATCTAAATGTGCCATCTTCTTTTCTTTTTCAACTGTTTTTATTTAACTTTAGTATTAGCGATTTTGTTTTACCTGTGGACACCTATAATTAGCCGTTAGTTACACACTATGTTTTATATTTAGTGACCTCACTGTTAGTGCTCCCAAAATTATAAAATAAAATAAAAAATTAATTACAATCAAAAGAAAATAAAATAACCTGGTCTGTGTAAACATTGTTATTCTGGCTGATTGTATGTTGATTGAATGTCATTATTATTTATCCCTGCACAATTATGATCAAACATGCTGCCTTTGTTTGCTCAACTTATCTTGTTTTTTCATCATGCTAAGATTGTAATGATTGTGCAAACCTGGCTGCAAATATAACAATGAGTCACCTATGTAATGAACTATTTTTAGTTGTTGTTCAAGAATGACCTATAAAACCATTTCATGCATTGAAAATTCAATCAGTTCTTCACTAAGAACTAGTCCTAAGGTATTGAAAATATGAAATAAACTTAACCCTGTTAACTGGAGCACAAATGAAATTTGAGCAGGCCAAAGTCAGGGTGTTTTATGTGTGTCATGTGTTTTTGAGCTTAAAAGTAACTTGCCTTTGAGCATTAGTGTAGACAAAAGCCAATACCTGAATCAGTGGTAATGTGAACATTTGTGCAATTCCAGGATGTATGTAGGAGGAGATGGCTCTGGTGTTGGCAAGGGGGGTGGTGGTGGTGGCTCCATCCGTGAGGCTGGAGGTAGTTTTGGCAAGATGGGGGCTGCTCACGAGGAACAGTACTTCCACAAGAAGGTATGTTGCGAAATTATGTATGTGGAATGTTTTTTGGTAATGATGATGAGAGAGAATGAAATGGTTGTTCTGTCATCTTGAACAGAAAATTTTCTGCATACTTTCTTTTCACCTAAAGTAGTTTTCTATTAAAGTAGAATGTACATGAAATGTAAATCATGCTTAAAAACAAGTACCTTGAAATTTATTGCATTAATAAAAATGTTATTTATTGACACACAGATCATCTCTCATTTAAACCAATGCAATTAATGCTTATTATATTATTTTCACCCACAGCAAAAGCGTGAACTACTAGAAATAAAGGGTCAGTCACATTTTTGCATGATAATAACTTACAAATTATGCATCTTTTATTGCAACTTGGGTATGCTTGAAGTTTTTATGCATTTCCTCTTTCTCGTAATATATCTATGTATATATTATATATCTCTCAAACCATCCTTGTTTGGTAGAATAAGTTAAGCCTTACTTCCCAATTTAAATATTGTTTGCATATAATCCATTATTGCATTTACACTAGTTGAAACTGTTTGCACGAAATTTTTAACACAAATTCTACCTAAAAAAATTATCAAAATAGCAAAAAAAAAATTGATAAAAGCTACTATCATCGTTAATTACTGTGGTATGAAGTAAAAATTAATGGAGTCTGCACACCAAATTCGGCTGGCCACCCCGTCCAAACAGTGTGTGCTACAATATTCATAGACTGAAACCCGCTATGCTTAGCTGGTGCCTTACCAGGTTCGATGTGAAGACTCTATTATAAAGGGAGCATAGTTTGTGTGTGGTTGTTGCTGGGTAATTTTGACCAGGTGTTGTTATTCCATGAATTAATGATTATGCTCAAAATAAATCTCTTAAAGTTAGTCTGTTAATATACTTTTATATTTGATTGATTTGGAAGAGAGAGATTCCATAACACAGGTATTTCTTTTACCTAAAAGTATTTTAATTCCATCAATAATTGATGGAATAACGTCAAAAACACTGTTTAATTTATTGTATATTAAGCTAAAGAAATAAATATTTTGTATTTGTATTTTGTGTGCTCAAATATTGTTTATAATGAAATAGAAAAAGCCCAAACCACCCAAATCCCAGTTAAAGCCAATCTGCATAAAGGAGTCCACTCGTTCTAAATGATATAGGAATTAATAATTCAACTTCAACTTCTTGCTAGATGTCTATGTTATATCTAATCAAAAAGTAAACAAGTAATTTATAGTAAATTGTTATTATCTGTTGCGGGCGAAGGCCCTCCAGCAGCGACGCAGGAGGTTGCGGGTTCGATTCCCGCCTCGGAACAATTGTGTGTACGATCTGCAGATATTTGTTTTCTGGTCGATATTATGTACTAGCTTGGCCCCGCGGTTTCACCCAAATGGTGATAGACAGTATGGAAAATATACAATATATATATTTATGAATTGTAGCCTGTGTGTTATTCTGATATGTAAGCTATATTATTGAGAAGTTTCATAAAAATTCCACTCTGTAGTTTTTGCGTGAAAAAGCAACAACCATACTTACATCCTCACAAAGTTTCTCGTTTATAATATTAGTAGGTAGGATAGTAGGATTTATTTGATTATTTATTTTACAGCAAAGGGAGCAACTGAAGCTGCTGAAGACTCACCTGGACCAGGAGATAGAGCACCACAGGCGTGCAATAAAAGAACATGAACAAGCCATCCAACGCCACGAAAGTCGTCTCAGCGAAATGGATAGTTCCATGGCAAACAATCAGTAGCTGCCAAGAATTTTTAAGGATAAATTTACCTATTAATTACATTGCGCTTGTTGTTAATGTGGCTTCGGAGCTTGTCTAAATATATATATCGAGACTTTCTTTAATTTGAAACAAGCTATTATTTAACGTACCCTGTTATTGTATGTGTGGGACAAATCTTGTAACTGAATCTTAGAGCTGTTGTCCTCAACCAATTGAGCTGAAATTTGGCACATTTAAAGCTGCCACACACAGAAACCGTGGCCATACGAATTTATATGAAAGCCTACACATACTCCGCCGGCTGGTGGCGGCGCGGTGCACGTAAATTTGTATGCAACAACCCGCACGCTTTTGCCTCCGGCCCGGCCACGGTTTCTGTGGGGTGCTTCCTCGTGGCTTAGGCGAAATAACTGATCTGGCTACGAGGACTAACATATCCTCACTGGGCTGCCCTGGCTGAACTCGTGTCAAAATAGGCAAGGCAAGTACAGTAAAGTACAAACAAAACAGTCCAATTTATTATTTCCTTTCGTTTCTCTTTACTTTTCTAATTGTTAAAACCAATGGATATAAGATAGATTGAGTACTCAACAACAGATTTGAATTATATTGACGAAAATGAGTGTGAATATGTTTTCCAGGACAGCATGAATATTGCCGAGTATTTTGCTACTTGTGTGTTATGTACTTCCAACATTAATATGAAGGATAAAATTATCAGGCGTTCTAAATAATGTTGCAATACTCTTTTCTCGATATTATGAACATATTCAAAAATTTAGGTTTTTTCGTAAATATTTGCTAAAATGAAAGATTTGGAAAGTAATCAAAACTTATAATGTCTAAGGACGAAAATCGCTTGAAATTTTCGGTTTTTTTAACAATTGTAACCAATAGGAAAATAGTTTTACAACATTAAATAAATAAATAAAATAAAATAATTAATCATGATGAAATGAATCGAAATGAATATTGATTTATTTATTTATGACTATTTCCAAAAAGATTAAGTACTCTATGTGTACGAAATACAAAAATATGTAAAAAATAAAAATATTGGAACTTTTCCAAAAAAATTTCCAATGCTGATTTCATTGTGCAAAAGTTGGAGTTGGCAATTTAAAACGAAATCGTCTTTTTCAATATATATAATATTATAAAGAGGAAAGGTTTGATTTTTTGTTTGTAACGAATAGGCTCCGAAACTATTGGACCGATTTGAAAAATTCTATCACCGTTAGGAAGCCTAAATATCCGAAAATCCACACTAGCGCAGGGGCTAAGAAAATACAGATCTTTGTGACTCAGCAGAGCTGTAATATTTTTCGAACGAAACGCTTGTGCGGCGCAACACAACCGCTGTGTAGAGCGGCAGCACGAATTTTTTAGGTAAAAAAAAAGATCGCAGTCGTCGAAAAAAAACCGTAGTCAAAGTGTTAAAATATTCGCAGAATCGGCACATCTGTTCGCATAGCTTCCTCCGTCATCCGTTTTTTTCATAATTTGGTTTACAGGAATGCTGCACCGATTTTATTATTGTTCGATTATCCTTGAATAGAGAAATGGTATAAATTACAAAGACGATCCTTAACTATTTGAAGCGAGCTAATGTGCCCGTTTTCGTCAACAAATTATTTGATCTTAGTAAAATACTTTCGCAGAGATGTACTAAATTATGAATAAATAAAAATAACCATATTTTCTACTTACTGCAAGAGTACCTAATTGAACCATGACATTTTTCTTTTTTGATGCGACTGCAGTTATATGGAACTGCAGTCTTATATTACCATTTTTGTATTTACGTAATTTGTGATATTGATGCCCATTGAATAGCAGAACTTGACCATTTTTACGCTTTATAAATTCCAAGTCGGCCATTTTACGAGGTTATTTTCAAACGTCCAAATGAAATTAAAAATGAAATGAAATCAAGAAAATCAGCAAACTATTGATTTAAATTGACGTTGCAGTGCTGTCATTATATTATCAACCGTCAAGTTTACCTAAATTGATAAAGTAATTCTAAGTGGCCACTCTTTGTTGAATTGTCACCAAAGAGATTTCACATAATCAACAATAAGAATTTATTCCACCATTTAGGCCACGAGGAAGCACCTTTGTGTGTGGCGGCTATAAAGCTGTGCGTTCACCGCATCGAAATCGGATCGTGCGCGGTACGGTTTGATTAGAAGCATCGACAACTTACCCAAATAAGTGTGCAAACAAATCTGTCAACCAACAGAAGTGTGCGGGCGCGGGGAACTGAGTGCTAATTGGTCCGTTCAAGGTTACGACAAATCATGACCATTATTAGTGATGGGGCAAGTACTACGAAAACAATCGATACTTGCAACAAGGTATATTTACTTTGACGATTTGACGACCGATGTGGCGTGGCGCCTGCGACGCAGAAGTATGGGTTCGATTCCCGCCTTGGGACAAATGTTTCTACGATCTGCAAATATTTGTTCCGGGTGTTTTGGCTATTTGCTATGTAAAATTAAAAATATCTACTTATCTATGTAATGTATTGTATCAGTCATTTGATCAGTCATCTAGTACCCATAACACTAGCTCTGCTTAGCTTGGGGTCCAGCATTATTTATTTATTACTACCTAATAAGTATTTAACGGTACTTTTGTCCGACTGCGCCACAGCAAATAGGTTAACATTTTGGATAAATACCATGTAGCAATGTAACGTTAAATATTATTTTAATCGACTTTTACATAATTCATCATATCTTTCCTACGGCCATCGACATCTTAATGTCGATGCATACGGCACGGCACTATTTGCACCCGCCTTCTCAGAGAAGAAAGGATAGCAAATACAAAATTGGTTATGAAAGAAAGAGATGACCGTTGGTGACCTCGACCGGCCAACCAAATTAAGTTGAGCTCCGTCAGGAGCCATTGCGAACGCAGAGATTGTCACGGGTCACTGGTCTGGTCGTTACGTATACGGATTTTATAAGATCTTATTTCCTTATGTGATATCTGAAATCGTTCGCCCTGTATTAGGGGTCTATAGGGTAAGACGTCGATGTTTAGAAGTAATTAATAATTTAGTCAGTTTTCACGCAAGGCATAAAGTGTGTAGGATTTTTAAGGAAAACAATTATGAATCAGTAAACCAGTTTGTATTTAAATTTGTGTTGATAACAGACACAGATATTTTAGATTATAAATTATATAATAAAAAAAAATTTAGATTATAAGTTCGGTGACAATGCAATGTTATGGTACTAGCCTAAGTTTTTTATCACAGAACAATTAGTAGGACATCATCTAACATCCAAGTAGGTAGTTAGGTACCTACTTGGATGTTAGATGATGTCACGAGCTAACATTGTATACCAACAGCGCCATCTACACTTACGTTGTTTAGGCAACTACATGGTCTACCGAGAACCTTGCCTGTTTGCTTATTAGTTCGTGATTATAGCAATAGATGGCACTTTACCAATGAAAAGTTTGAGCTAGCCTATCTCGGCTTTAGTACTCTATCTACATAGACTAAGTAGTACTAGTAATAATTCCTTCGTTCATCCATAGACTAAGTAATAATTCCCAGACGGATTCCTACCGAATCACATGCCAAGAACAGCAATGGCGGACGAGTCATATGTGAACGTGTTTAGGAGAGATGCTAACTGATGAAAGAAAATGCCAGGGTTCTGGGGGAGCAAATGTCAAAATATCGGAATTTTTCTATATACAATTGAGTAAAAAAAACATACCTCCATCAAGGAGAACGGTTATGTCAATCAGCCAGTCAGTGGTAATTTAGCTTTATATAATAGAATGCTTAAGTAATATCTGTTTAAATAATTATTTTTTATATTAGGTAGGCTACCTACATAATTCCAATTTTAAGGATTATATATATATATACAAGGATTCAAACATTTTTAATAAACTCGCACATTATGCGGAAATTTAGGAGTTTACGTGCTGGTAACACTGGCAAGATTTGTGTTTTTGTTGTGATTTTTCTGTTGATATTTATTTGCGTCCAATCGAAGAAATAAGTGGATTTAATTACAAATTAACATGGGAAATGTGATTCCGTGGTTTTATTTAATGTGATTTCGGCAACATCTGACCACACAAGAAGGCATTTTTCGATCTTTTTTCTAGTACTTAATTGTATTTTACTTATTTTTTTTATTACAATTCTTTCTCTATTGTATACCTAGCTAGTTTTGATATTACCTTTGTTAAACGTAATAATAAGATAAAAAATTGGTGGCGGCGCTAGTGTGCCTCGGTACCGCCATAACTCACTTTAAACTAAACGCAAGTAAAGCAGTGTGCGTAGAGGTTTGTCGTTGATGTTGAGGTCAATATAACACCAGCGCTGAGTATACCTTAGTTATACCCAGTTTATACCTTTTTGGATCGACACTCAGTGGTTTACCAGTCAGGCTGCAGAAGTTACCTACCTGGTAACTTCCGCAGCCTGACTGTCTACTCTTAAAATAATTAAAATAACTGTACTTTAATACTAAAATAAATAGACTAACCGTCCTAGTGGGGTATCATTTTAGGCATTAACAAAAACAATAGCCTAAACAACACAACCATTTAGAAACATTTTGACAACGGGATCAAAGCCTGCATTAGATAAATTAAGACCAGATTTTTGGTTTAATCATTCAGGGGATAATTAATGTCACTACCTATGTCACATCACTATTAATGGTGGTAATGTTTTTAAATTATTAACTACCGTACCACTACCACTGGAGGTATGGTCGGGGGTACGGTGGGTCAGAAGGGCTCTTGTCTTGTCGAATGAGGAACCACGTACTACGTGACGAAAATCGTAGTAGACGGCCAGCCGAGCCCCGTGATGCGAAGTTAGCTGCGAACGGCGCGCTCAGCAGGCGAGGCGCGCTGACAGGGAACCGACCGAAGCGAACTGCGAACCAAGCGGCGCGTCAGTCTACCACAGTCGCAGGAGGACGCTGCATGTCGGCCCGCGACGCTTCCGCGAGTGTATGGTGTTTGTGAAATAACATAACAGTCAGTTCTGTGCTGTGTGATTGTGTATAGAGCTGGTGCCACGAGTCCAATATTACTATTGTGATGCATTTAAGGATTTACCTATGGCTGTCTTGTGTGCTGCTCGCAGGATACGTTCGTGCGACAGAGGTAAGGGGGCCGTCTTAAATGCGGCACTCGCCGGCTTTTTGTTATAGGGACAGGGAACCTGACTGCCGAGACAAAACTCGTCGCTATTTAAACTTGCGTAACTTTCAATGTCACTTAACAATGCTGGATGGACGTTTAGAGTGCAGCGTGAATTGACCGAACGTTTACGATTAGAGCGGTTACCTTGAGAGGTAATCGCAGGTAAACATTCTTATCGACTGCGTTCCCATCGATCTTATATTTGTTTATCACTAGCGTGGCATGTTGGTTGCGATGTAAACATGCCACAGATAGGTGAGGAGTACCTTCACACGGAGAATGAATGGGAGCAGAGCACGTTTTGTACCTATCGCCCACGTTTGGGAGAGAAAGCGGTTCTGGCGCCTACATAAACCTGCCTCGCACGCGCACCCATGTGCATTTCATCCCACAATAGGTTTAATATCCCTAAAGCTATGGACCCACCTATTACCTAGATAGCTTGGTAAGTCTTAATTTAATGTCCAATTCGTTTTCATTAAAATTCTAGGTAGGTATACCTATTTATCTTAAGGAAGTGACAGAATAGTAGATTTTGCGAGAAAATTATCTATTAGGAATATTCCTGTAGAACGCAGAAAATATTTGTATTTTGCTTGAAATTTTCTCTGATTCCGTGTCCAGGAATCGGTGACTAGGTACCTACTAGGGTGGCCAATGACCAGAAGTAGATTTTGGCCTCCGAAACTAGAGATCGCCAGCTGTCCCGGTCCCTTGCCGTTTCAGTCCAGTCGACTTGCACGAAGTTCATGCAGATCTTAACGGAACGGAGCGGAGCAAACGATAACGGATTTTCTGAGTAGCCCTGCTGGTGAAATCACAGATCTAGGGACCTCTAACATACCTAATGCTGGACATACGGCATTGCATCGTAGAGCACGTTCCACTTGCGTGTCTTGTCTTACGAGATGTTCTGGATAATGGCTAAGGCAATAAACAAATGGGGGCCCATTTGTTTATTGCCTTAGCCATTATCCACCTAGACCTAGACTTGACTAGGACCCATTTGCCTGTCCGAAGACGGACTGAAGACACTAACATCTAGTTGGATTACTATTTGGACAGTGTTCCTTTGGAATTAATAAATCTGAAGTTAGATAAGGGAGTTCGTATCGTAACTCTACGAATAAAGTCTGCTCTATCGTTCAGATTCCAACGGAAGTTGGATATTACGTCTGGAGATGAGTAATGAAGTTAGCAGAGCTTGTTGGTTTCCAAGTAATGGACTTAATGCTCTTGTACTGATGAAAATCCCGTCATAAATAAACGTAAATGCATTTACATTATGCTGTATTTTGTGTATGAAGTCTATAAGCCTGTTGTTTTAAAAGATCGATAGGTTTTTCCCATAATCTCCCGTAAGTGTTTATTTCTCGATGGGAAAACTACCCAGCATTCAGTCAAGCATTCTAGGAAACTACTTACGTTCAGTTTAGATAAATAGGTAAGTACTATTCAATTTATTAACAATTTCTATTCAAAAAATAAAACTAAAAACAAAACTAACTTAAGAAAAACTAAACTAACTCAACAAAAAATGTCATTCAGAATCTAAAATTAAACATTCAAGAATTTCATTCATGAGTCTATTTGCGTGGCAAAACAAGATTCGGCAAAAAACCTTGGATATTTCCATTCCAGCAAACATTATTTATCAGTTTCTTGAATTTCGGCAATCTGTTACTTCAGCTGGTGCCAAAAGTAGAGCGAACTAACTTCCGCTCTGTTCTAAATTCATAGAAGGAAAACAGTTACTTTCATCCTTAACTTTTTGATGTTAAGTTCTTTAACTGGACATGGAACAGTCAGGGAAAAACAGCTCTTAAAAACCTCTTGAGTTTTTGATTTAAAAATCTCGTCAAAGAGACAAGGAAGAACCATGTTCCGAAGAGCCAGATTCCTCTGACTCATTCCAAGCAATTTGCGCCAAGTTATGCCACATAGAGCAGACATATTGCTTCATTCCTCACAACCGCAATATGCTTAGCTACTTTACCACTAAACTGCATCGCCTGTGCCTTCGGTCGTTTCGCTAACCTCTAGTAATGTGACCCAAGGTGACCCTGACAATGTCATATGAGGTTTCCAATTGGACACCTTTGCTAGGCTTTGTTCTTTGGTTTACTCGACACTGGCTTGGGCTTAGTATTTACTTTAAATCGACTTAAAATTGTCCTCTGTCTTTGCACGTTTTTAGGATCGTTTTATGTTCTATTCAATTCTATAAAATTAATAATACTTATTATAGAAAACGTAATTATGACCGGTGGTCTGCCTATCCGTTACATTTTCATGCTTAAATGGCTAAACGGATCTTAATGAAATTTTGCGAGAGATAGACGGTATCCCGGGGACATACGTAGCCAATTATTTATCCCGGAAAAAATTATAGAAACCGCGGGCAAGTGTCTGTTATTTCAGAAATAAACCGTCTTTTTCTCTCATATTACTTCTTGAAGCTGGCAGAATCTAGCTTACTACTTGTACCTATATGTAGTTCCTTTTAGTTAGAAGAATCCGTTGGTTTCCTATGACCCAGCTGCGTATTACCATATCACGTGCCGTCCCCTCCATCATTATCCAATTACCAGGAGTACCTACGTAGTATCTCGAGTGCGCCAAGGATATTGAAGAAGGAAGTCTCAGCGACGATGCAAGGTGATCAAATTATTTACATCTTATTGCTATCAATGGAATTGACCTTATGCTGGGTCATAAAATAAAGGGAACTTGAACTTTCAACTCTGGTTACATTGAAAGTAGCTTCTTTGTAGAGGAGATTGATAAGATTTCATGACTACAATTCTATATTAACTTAATCGAAATTAAATTAGTGTAAATTTCTAATTGGTATTAAGTTAATATTCTTTGTATCTAATCTTTATCTAGCTGTAGGTTTTCCTGAGATTGTAAAATAAAATATTGAAACTCAAACTCACTTGTACCATAACTTTGAAACAAAAAAATAAATAAATTTGATTGATTATTATTGACTTATTAACACTTTGACTGCGGACTTTTTTCGACGACTGCGATCTTTTTTTTAACCTAAGCCATTCGTGCTGCCGCTCTACACAGCGGTTGTGTTGTGCTGCGCCGCACATGCGTTTCGTTCGAAAAAATTACACCTGTGCTGAGTCACACAGATCTGTATTTTCTCAGCCGCTGCGCTAGTGTGGATTTCCGCATATTAGTCACTTGTATAAAACACATACGGTGTGATTTGAGCACTCGAAGTGTTAACTATATATTTGGAATAAGATAAAAACAAAAAAAATATATGCAAACAGCATGTTGACGTCAACAAGCAGCAAAAATGTTTTCATTGTTCACATCTACACAAACTACCTACCCACATACCATGCCCTATCACTAAACGTGGATCCATCTACAAACATATAGCTATAAATATAGAAGCACACTCAGCCATATTGGGGGAGAGGGCAACGGCAGCAATCATTTTAAACATCGAATGTGCGCGTTGCCGCTAACTGTTGTTTTGGCAAGTGCTAACAATCGATGGAAGTGTTCGTTGCTACATTCACCATTCATGGAATTAGCTGAGCTTGCAACGTGCATTGCATTTATAAGCGTAGCGATTATGTAGGTAACTAACTACACTGATGTGATTCGCGTTCGTTGCATATGAGAGAGAGAGAGAGAGAGAGAGAGAGAGAGTGCACCTGTGTTTGAGCGTACACTTGTGCACTATTATTATGTCCCGCGCACCTGCCTGGTTTTTTAGAGACTGGCCGCCGAGGCCGAACTTCGACTAGGAGAACCAGAAATAAGATTTTGGTAAAATTGCACTGACGTTGGTGTTTTTCCAACACAAATAAGGTTCGTTGTTAACCCGCTTACATCCGTAATGAGTTTGCACTGATTAAAAAACCTTATTGATCTAAAATGATTCCCATTTTATCTAAAATAATATTTTAATATAAATTGTTTTAAGTAAGCATCTAATATATTATTTATTTATTTCTTCAGTTACTTAATACTTTTAAATTCGGCCGTAGTTGAAATAAGTAACTGAATATTCTTCTATATGACGACCGATGTGGCGCGGTGGGCGAAGGTCCGCCTGCGACGCAGGAGGTTGCGGGTTCGATTCCCGCCTCGGAACAATTGTTTGTACGATCTGCAGATATTTGTTCCGGGTGTTCTGGTCGTTTTCTATGTATAATAAAAAATATCTATCTATGTAATGTATTGTATTATGTATATCAGTTATCTAGTACCCATAACACAAGCTCTGCTTACCATGGGACTAGATAAATGAATGGTCCAGCATTATTATTTATTTATTCGTTTTCTTCTAGGGTTGATCATAAGCACAACTTAAATCTATGGAAAGCTTTCCATATCATTTCAAAAAAATAAAATACCATTAAAAACAACAGACAAAGCCGGGCAATTAGCTTTAGGAACGAACCGGTGTAAAGATTACCATGGACTGGGAAAGCAATAATGAAATATGCCGAGAAGCGACTGCGACTCAAGGAACAAAAAGAAATTCTCTGCCGATAGACATAAAGAGAGTGCACGCTGCACGGCCGCGATGTGGTACGTAGCAGTCTCTATTTTTAGACATTGTTTTGAACTGTGGTTCAGACGTTTTCACTAACTGATTGGGTTTGAGATCGATAGACTTGCAGGACAATGCATCCTAGGGCACATTCCTAACGCGCGTGAGTATCGACTTTGGTATCGACGTATATCACGTCGATACCAAATTAAATTTAATCCGGTAGGACAGACAGACGATTTGCTATAAAGAAAGACATTTATCGATTTTTACACGTCGCCACAAAGAAATAAAAATGCATTATGGCTAGTAAAGTTAATTTTAGAATGACCCAGTTAATAAATTGATTGAAAGCTGCTATACATAAGCCTACAACGCAATAAAACTGTTTGTTTGTCCGTGACATAATTTCATTGCTTCAACGAAACAGGTCTTAATGCAGGTTTATAAACAAATATTGAAACAGTTGGGTAAAAAGGAGTCATGGAGGTTCTGAGCAATAAATTAAACCTACACGAATCGAATTAAGGTATAATTTGCCAGTTGTTTTGTGGAAAAAATGAGGCGGCAGTTTCTGATGATTAGTAAACGAATCTACAAATTAAAAACTGCAAGAATGTACTAATAGGACGAGTAGTTACAGTGATCATAAGAAGTATCTAGTAAATAAATGGCGAGTGGAAACCGCATAGTTAAGATTTCATGCACTTGTTGAGTCCTATAATTAACTGGCGTAGCGCTCTTTGTTTTTCGTTTCTTGTAAGATTCCCTGGAATTTATGAACGAAGCCGTATAAAGCTTGAAGAAATAATTGATTGGGGCTACTTAGTCGTAGTTCTTTTTTCCATGGCGTCACCAAATGGCTACCTGACGTAAAACCAGTGGTGGTTGTAACGAATTTACAACTAACTCATGCTGAGACAGAAGCCGTTTTGTACCTTATCCACTCAAACTTGCAATAAATCTGTCTGTTTTGTTTATGGTCCCAAACTTTATCATTACACCTCTCACTTGTTACATTGAATCAGGTATTTCATTATCAAATTTAACCGAGCAGCTAACTCGAGAGAGACGTAGGCGATTATTGTGACAATGACGTAAAAAGTTATTTTCTCCTGTTGAGTTCTAGTACGTTTTCAGGGCCGAATGTCATCATCAGTCATCACTCCATCCAACATCTCGTCTCCCAAGCCAACCTTACCTGCACGTGGTACCTATACCCTGCTAGATAACGAACTAGGCTCTGGTGAAAATATCAATCCATCTTCATAATTTGATAACTCATTAATTTTACAATTATTTTCCATTACTTGACACTGGCAGAAAAGTGTCCAACCAGACACAGTTGCCATTAATGCCATTAACAAATAATCATCATCATCATCATGTTTTGTTTTCTCACAACGTTAAACTTTATTTCAAATAATTAAAGTAGTAACATACCCCAAAGCAGCATAGACGTGTGAAAACAGGGCCAGGCAGGACCCGTCATTGTGCTCGATTTTTTGTCTCTAGTTTTGACCAGACGGCCAGTCCGGTCCGGATGGGAGATAAAATACCGTGGAATTGTCTCAATTGTTCTTTGGAATTACAAAGAAAGATAGTGGGTGGTTCTTATCGCATAGGATTAATTTGTGTTTTGGACCACCAACAAGGTTTGATCAAAGAGATACAATAACTACGTAAGGTTTGATAATGTACAGCCTTGCCAGTCTAAAAATTGATTTTGAATAAATAAACTGAAACTTGTCTAGCTACCTAAGACACTCTTCCTAAAAAATTGTAGACCATAGACTACTAGTCTTACTAACGGGGATGGTGATTTCCTCCGTCCACGCTTCCTAGGAAGTTAACAAAATTTAACGTAAATACCAACATCTTAGTATACTAGTTTCTGCCAGCGGCTTCGCACGCCTATTTTTAAGTTTCTTCTAAGAATACCTTGAACAAATATCTGCAGATCGTACAAACCTTTGTCCCGAGGCGGGAATCGAACCTCCTGCGTCGCAGGCGGACCTTCGCTCAACGCGCCACAGTGGTCATCAATTGTGAGCAAATATAAATTAAATCATCCCAAATCAATAGCGATGTGAGTTATTCGGGAGAGAATAACGTAGCATATTTTCAGCAAAAGGCTCCCAATTAAACGCAGCAGCCAACTAGCCCGATAATTGTTGAAAGGGCCGCGCCCGCAAATATTTGAACGTGCTGATGGAAAATAAATACTTGAACTGGGAAGAAATGCTTACCTATACAAATATTTCAATGGCCGCAGAAAATTGCGGCTTAATTCTAACCATCAGTCAGCGGTATTGTAGAGCATGAAACAATAACAATAGAGTTCCAAATCACATTCTTGATTAAAATGTCTAAAAGTATAAAGTTCTGTGCTCATTAATCCAATACCGCTACCACTCAGCACTAAAATGTGCATTTAAATATGGACTTAAAATCGTTATGCTTAGATACAGTTTACTTTCAGTATCATTTGAGGCCGTCAATATAAAATACATCTAAATGTTACTAGTTAAAGTTCATATACGCTGAAAAAGGCTCCAATTAAGTGGCTTTTTGAATGAATGCACATTTTTGTGCACCGGTGCTTTACTGTTTTAGTTGTTTATTATAATGATGTTAAGTGGATTACTATCAGTGGGCACAGTTTAATTTTTGAAACTATCATGGTTATCAACACTAAAGTCATTTAAAACGGGATATTTACCATGATTTGATTTTTGAGTTATCCAATATTTCGGCACGGATAACTCAAAAATCAAATCATGGTAAATATCCCGTTTTAAATGACTTTACAGTTTAATTTTATGTTATTATTTATAAGTTTCTGGCCGCGGCTAACCTATGTGTATTACGGTCCTGGGAACCAATGTTTTTTAATACGTGATTTATTATTTTCTTTATCAAAAACTATAAAGAAAATAATAATTCACACACACCGAGTTTTGAGTGAATCGAACCAATATAATAAAAAATTTCCTCAGAAACTTTACCACCGTGTTTGAACCCCTCAAGGGTTAATTTTTAAACATTTTATGAACGAAACATAATAATCTTTTATTCTAAAACTTAAACTAACCACATAACAAATTTCGTCTAAATTGGCTAAAAACTTATGGACATACGTAGTAACAAACATTGACACAAAATTTCGCATTTATAATGTTAGCAAGATATTAGGCTAAAACTTAAGCTTAGGATGTAAATTTGTATGCTCACAGCATTTAACTACGCAAGACATAAGATTACTTAGTACTTAGTACTTAGTTCATTATCCACATAAGTAATGTTATTCATCTGTTTATTAGAAGTATCTACTCCTAATAAAATAAAAAGATAATAAAGAATAAAGCACCCAAACTGCTCGTAACAATAAATCAGACAAATTAAAGAAATTCAAAAGTTCGCCATCTGTACAACAGATGTTGGAAGTTGTACGTAGTTATGGTGATTCAGTGCTGCCCGTTATGATTTCAACTTTGCTGACGTGTTAATGCGATTAAGTGATAGATATGTACTGATGACGGAGCTTCCATTTGAACCTATGGATACTGATTATTGTATTAGCCCCACCACTGAGTGATCATTATCATCATCAACCTATAATAGTCCACTGGACATAGGCTTGCCGCATCCAGTATCTGCCTGCAGTCTTTCGCCAGTCATCATACCACCTGGCTGGAGGGCGTCCTACACTACGTTTGCCGTGGTATACACTCAAGAACACGTTTAGCCCAGCGGTTGTCGGTTGCGATATATGGTCGGCCCGCTGCCACTTCAGCTACATCTTAAATCATCAGCTTAATCATTCTCATTGTGATGCGGCAGACAAATTAAGGTTAGTTATAGATAGTGTCACTATCGTCCTCGGTCGATAATGACAATAAACTGAGATTGGACCTTATAAGCCGCGCATATAGGGAAAAACCAGTTTTTCTTACTCTTGGTTCTACTACACGATACATTATATTAAAGTTTAAATCCCTACGACTAAAATGTCGTTCTGTATTTTTGTGTGTTTTCCTTTTTTTGTAACTTTGTACAAAAAATCTTTTTTTTTTTTTTAGATATTATTTTGTTTTATGCCGCCGCAGCACTGGCGTCGTCGAAGGCGCTAATCGCTGCTTCGTCGCGGCAGCGCGGCGTGCTAGCTGCATAATCGCGTCGCGTAACGCGTTTAAACTGCTAGTGGGATAAAGGTCTAACGATAATGTGGGTTTACATAATGATGCAGTTAAATTGTGACCGATGCATAGCAAGCCTTTCGCTAGCCTGTATTTAATTCTGTCTGAGTCAATTTATTTATTTTATTCTTCTCGCACAATAATGCATATAGGTACAAAACATTATTCTAGAAAATTATTACAAAGGCGAAAATAACCCTAAAAAGAGTTCTCTTTCAAACCTTAATGGGAGAGAGATATAAAGTGAAGAGAGATGTGGGTGAAGACAGTCTGAGAACACAAAATATCATAGGTGATGACTCAGTCGACACGTAAAGAAACCTGGTACATATCTTACTTGTTTACTCCGAGAGTGTCCTCAAATGACGACCGATGTGGCGCGGTGGGCGAAGGTCCGCCTGCGACGCAGGAGGTTGCGGGTTCGATTCCCGCCTCGGAACAATTGTGTGTACGATCTGCAGATATTTGTTTCGGGTGTTCTGGTCGTTTTCTATGTATAATAAAAATATCTATCTATGTAATATATTGTATTATGTATATCAGTTATCTAGTACCCATAACAAAAGCTCTGCTTACCATGGGGCTAGATAATGCTGTGTGAATTTTTCCAGCATTATTTATTTATTTATTTTTATTTTATAAATTACCTTATCTATTTATCTGCTACAGCAATCGTCTGTAGCAATCCTCATCCGTCTTGCTCCTCCGGTACAGCCAGCAAAAATATTGCAATCTTATGAAATACTCGTTTCTTGCACGCACTGTTTCTATAGAAAAGTTTTAAGGTTATTTTTATCCCATGGAAACTGATATATAGGATTAAACGCCTGTTATTACCTAATTGATTACTATTTATTACGTAACTATGTTATATTCCGGGTCTGGAACTACTTGTATACAAATTTTCAGCCCGATCCGTTCAGTAGTTTTTGTGTGAAAGAGTAATAAACATCCATACATACAAAGTTAGAGGTTAATAATATTAGTAGGAAGTAGGATACACACCGAACCTAACGCACACATACCGGCAAGCAGCGGCGAGTTGCGACATTCCAGTCTATGAATGTTGGAGGTAGCCGACTCTGTTTTGTCGGCGGTTGCCGGCGACTTTGATGCTCATTTTCATAACAAGCTAAACATAACTAGAACTACCTAAATCGACCCTTTAACGTTCTTAGCGAGAGAATATCGGTTAACACTGACTGCGGTTTTTTTTACGATAAATGCCTTTGACTTTATTGAAACGCATGTGCGGCGCAACACAACCGCTGTGTAGAGCGGCATACGAATTTTTTAGGTAAAAAAAAAAGATCGCAGTCGTCGAAAAAAAATCGCAGTCAAAGTGTTAACGTTCTTAGCGAGAGAATATCGGTTAAGGAATTCCCTGCCTGGAGATCACGACTCCTGCCCCTGCCTGGAGATGTCCATTAAAAAGGCTGATATATACAAAACAAAAGTTTCTGACCATGTTTTGTTGTATAATTTTCTAAACGAGTTTATACAATAATGGATGAAATGAAATGGAAGCCACTAAAAGTGGGCGAAGTGGAGTGAATACTTGACTAGGTAACTATGGCTTACTTTTTCATGTAAAGGTGATATTAACTGACCTTGGAAATGTTTACACAGGTATCATAAACACACTCCAATTAAGCTATTATGGCACAGTTGTTATTGGGTGCCTGGCGATACGTTTTATTTTTTATTAATTATTTATTTTTGTCCATTGTTGTCCTACTGCTGGGCAAAGGACTCTCTTTTCTCCTTACTTCATATAAAATATAAATCAAGTAAAATTAAAACATCGTAATTCTTATAACTAACTCATTTGTTTCAGATTACAAATCTGTAATAATGTACAAACAAATTAATAAAATGTCACATAAAATCACACAGTACCTAACATCAAATAAAATGAAATACAACTAAAACGAAATAACTTATAGAAATAAAAAAAAAACCGTAGGTACAAGTGCTATAAAAAGATACGCCAAAAAATTATGTCTGTTGACGTTGATGAATGGGTGAAAAAAATAAATACATAAAGAAATACAGCCTGGTAACTTTAAATACATATATTTACGGTACAATGTATGATTAAAACTAAAAGTAGTTTTAATCATACATTTACAGTAATTGTTTGTTATTGTTAATGATTATTTTAGATAGCATGTAATGTGTTTTGTGTATTTAATAAATAAAATAAAAATAAACTTTAAATAAATATACAAATATAAACAGACGGACAGACGGAGGGATCCCTGTTTCATCCTTTGCTTTGGGTAAAAAAGAAAATGGGCATAAAAGAACCTAAAAACCACCCTAAAATGAACAAATAATCTCGATCTCCCGCGCAAAGTAAATCAACCCAACTTAAGAGCAGATATCGGTTAAGTGTGATCTCCATTAAAAATGCAGGTTTTGCCTTAAACCGAGCTCCGTTGATCGGCTCCAGTTTATTGCTAGAGTGCTCCATTTGGAACTTTCATATTTTATCACTGGTTTTAAACTTTAGATAAGTTTGATAGGGAGTTTAGCGATTAATGTTCTATCTATACTAGGTTTTAGAAGAAAATATATTTGATAAGTTTAATGGAAAGATTAGCGTTTTTAATAATCTATCTAGTATTTAGGTATTGGCTATCTAGTATTTACCTACTGGGTTTTAGAAGCCAAGATATTTTATGTTAATAAAGACATTTATGTAAACTTAACATAGAAAACCACAAGGTAGATAGCTTTTGGATATCCTACAAATATTATAAACGGGAAAGTTTGTAAGTATGGATGGATGTTTGTTACTCTTTCACGCAAAAACTGAATGGATTTTGACGAAAATTCACAATAATATAGCTTACATATCAGAATAACACATAGGCTAGGCAATTTAAAGATATATTGTATATTATCCAAAATATCTATCACCACGCGGGGAAAACTGCGGGCGCAGCTGGTATACAATATATCTATGTGTTATTCTGATATGTAAGCTATATTATTGTGAAGTTTCATCAAAATCCATTCAGTAGTATTTGCGTGAAAGAGCAACAAACATACTTGCATACATCCTCACAAACTTTCGCGTTTATAATAATTAGTAGGATCACACTAATTTCATTATAAATGCGAAAGTGTTGTTGTATAAAGCAGTAAGTAAGTAGTACGTACCTACGAAAACATCTCCAACTGTTAGTAAAATAAGTCCGCTCTGCATATTTACTTAAGATAATCTTATATTTCTCTATAAGTGAATGTATATTCTTTTGAGAAAAATAAATTTCTAAAACCATAAACCGTAAAGTGGCAGCAAAATTACCTATGAACATCACTTATGAACATCAGGTACAGAGATCAACTTTGGAGATCACATATGAACTGAGAGAAATAAAAAGATCAACTTTGGAGATCACATATGAACTAAAATAAAATAAAATAAAAACAGCTTTATTCCATATCCCAATAGTTATTAGTATGTACAATTTTAAAACAATAATAATAGTAAAAGAAAGAATTAATAGTCGTGTAGGTACATTATAATTTTAGAATTGAATTTAGTTTTGAATTAATTATGTCAGATTTTTGCTATGTCATGTCCTGATATGGACCGCCTTCGGCGGTGTATGCGTCCTCCAAGGATCTCCAGAGGTTTCTGTCTCTGGCTTTTTGTGGCCACATTTTTCCAGCTACTTGTGTGATGTCATCATTCCATCTTTTGAATGGTCTCCCTTTTTTCCACATATGAACTGAGAGAAATAAAAATGTCAACTTTGCTTGCACTGTTGTGAGATAGTAAAAAATAAAAGAAGTCAATTAAATAAAAAACCTTATACATACACAAAAGCAATTCAAGAATTGTTCATTCTTGAATCACTTCTTTAGCAGTTTTTTTTTATTTGCTGCTGAGCAGGCTTAAAACTATATCAGGTGTTCTAATATGAATTTTATAGCTGTTTTTGTAACGAGCAAACAACTAACCTATCTACTGATTGACTGGCGTCATTTTTATGGGCATTTGACGACCGATGTGGCGCGGAGGGCGAAGGTCCGCCTGCGACGCAGGAGGTTGCGGGATCGATTCCCGCCTCGGAACAATTGTGTGTACGATCTGCAGATATTTGTTCCGGGTGTTCTGGTCGTTTTCTATGTATAATAAAAAATATCTATCTATGTAATGTATTGTATTATGTATATCAGTAATCTTGTACCCATAACACAAGCTCTGCTTAACGTAGGGCTAGATAATGCTGTGTGAATTGTCCAGCATTATTTATTTTTATTAATTTATTAGGTAGGTATGCACACGCCTCGTACCTACATTAAATGTCTCTGTCAGTGTTCTAATGTGTCTGTCAAAGTCAAAGTCAATATTGCATTTATTTGTTTAGGCTTACAAAATAAGCACTTAGATAAGTCAAATATACTATTTATTATTATCAAATAACATTATTTTAATTTTCTCATATTTTTTTTGTACTCTAGTGGAAGAAGTGAAAAAGAAACCACTAGTACCTATGTTCATATAACTCAGCAACCCGCGCCGGCTTTGCTTGAGGTACAAAAGAATTGAAAATGTATCACATACATTCAGTCTACTAGCGCTCTGGCTTTGCTTGAGTAACGAAATATTTTCAAGAGGAATTATTCCGTAATACGTGGAAGAGATCGCTCTCGACGATAAGGCCGCCCTTTATACTTCTTTTATTCTATTGGTTAGTGGTTATATATGGTTTTCTGTTTTGTGTGGGATAATAAAGTTTTCCTATCTACATATCTATCTAGATTTACATTCATAGGTCGCGCAAGCAAAGCTCCCAGTGGGCATCATATTAATCTAACAATGAAGAAAAAAATTTGCTATTTTTCTTCATTGTCAGATTTCAGTTAATTTACCTAAAACCCTTATCGCGTCTATTGGTTATGTGGAAATCCGTTAGATAGTTATGAAGATCGTGCATAAAGATACATTTACTCTACGTCCATCGTTATGAAACAAATATCCACCCGGGCGAAGCCGGGACGGGCCGCTAGTAATAAATGCTGGACAATTCACACAGCATTATTTAGCCCCAAGATAAGCAGAGTTTGTGGTTATGGGTACTAGATAACTGATACAATACAAAACATTACATAGATCATTTTTTTATTTATACATAGAAAAACGACCAGAACATCCGAAACAAATATCTGCAGATCGTACAAACATTTGTCCCGAGGCGGGAATCGAAACCACAACCTCCTGTATCGCATGCCTTCGCCCACCGCGCCACAGAGGTCGTCAAGTAATACATAATGATATCAACAGTAACACATCACCCATGTGGTTCTGGCATTGTAGTTATAACAAAACCAGGCTGTTTAGTTAACCGATAGGCCTTTTGTAGAGCTTATCTTATTATTCCATTGTGTCCCTTTGTTTGGAGTTACAACGCTTTTTCCAGGTAGAGTTATTCGCTGTACCTAGTTTTATTATAGAAAAAACCGACAAAGTGCGGGTAGACTTGCTTGCCAACGAAGGGTTCCGTATCACCTCGCGCGTCGCGACAACCGCCAATTTAATGTTTTTTCCACCTTTCTTTATTGACAAAAACAACTTACAACCTTAATGTCTAAAACCTCATCACATAACACCAGACCCCTTGGTTATAAAACGTAGGGGGTTACTAAGTTGCTCTAAACACACAGTTTTGGTTAGTACAGAACTACCTTTAGTTCCTAAGGTACCATTAATTCCCATACTATACCTAGTATACCATGGTACTAATTGTGAGAAATAATTTAATATAATTTGTTTGCATGATAGCATCACAGGAATAACAATCACTAAAAGTAACTAAACTAGTAAATCTCAATAATCCTAAATCACAATTATCACTTCCTATCATCAAAATTATGGTTTATCGACATTATCTTTTCACTCTTGATAAATCTTCGTGAGGTTCTTGTTATTGTTTTGTAGATAGTTATGGCATCAAGGTCTGTATTCTGCGTAACATAACATCGGATATTCCTTGTTTAATATCTAACGCCCACACGCCCTTTCTCACGTTTTTTCGCTGACTTAGCGTCTGGACATTCTTATCTACGTCGTGTGATGCGAGAACTCCACACTCAAAGCCTCAGTCGTAATTAAGCTACCATTGTAAAACCATTAAGAATATTAAATTCAAATTCAATTTAATTTTAATTGTTTTTTTAAAAATACTTTCCACGCTTTCCCAAACAAGTCTGGCGCAGCCTATCGGATTTTCCACGCATTTCCCGTGAATCCGCAATCGCGAAAACCCCAAAATCGGTCTAGTGATAACGCGAAGTTCCGGAACCGTCTCTACGCGGACGTGGAAACCAAGAACCAAATAAATTTGACTCCCGGTGATCGCGTGTGATTGTGGCTCTAATTCGGCTCACGGAGGACATGGGATCGAGCAGCTTGTGAGTAAACCTTTTCACTTCCTGTGTTATATTCCTGTGTCTTTTCCACCCTTTTCCCCGAACTCAAATCGTCGGGCTTATTAATTGCGTTTATCTGATTTTGTTTGCACTTAAATAGGTAAACTGGTTTGCACAAGAAATCGGCATTCCCTCATTCTCGCAGTTAATTTGAATAGATTTAAGTACTTTAGTTAGCCCTAAAATAGGCTTATTGGTTTACACAAAAATTGGTAAATCAGTGTATTTTAAATTAAATTCGTTCGATTATAGCTTAGTATAGTACTCAATTCAATAGAGTTAATTAGTATAAGAAAAATGTCTACTGTTAAGGCTATACCTAAGGACACTTTGTCCCTTATTCCTAGGTATGACGGGGAGGAAAATCACTTAAATCTTTTCCTTTCGAAATGTGATTATGTCATCAGGGGCGCCTCTATTGCGGGAAACGCAGAACAAGAGTTGTACTTGTTCCATGCAGTATCGAGTAGACTTACTGGTAGAGCTGCGACTCTACTTAGCGACCATCCAAATATCGCATCGTATGATGCACTGAAAGAGCTACTTACCCAACATTTCGGTGATCCTAGATCTGAAGAGTGCATAGCGATTGAACTTGAGCAGTTAAAAATGAAACAAGAGGAAACATACATACAATTCTGTCACAGAATCCAGAACGTGCGAAGTTGTTTATTTGCAAAGGTAAATAGACTAGCCGATGAAGGAATCAAAGCTGCAAAAATGATTGTATATAATAATATGGCTCTAAACACGTTTTTGTTTAACTTACCGGAAGACATGATTCGTATTGTGAGGTTGAAAGGTTGTTCTAATTTAGAGAACGCCTTGAGTATTGTAACGGAAGAGGTAAATTTCAAATTTCAGTATGATGCGAAAACTAAATTACTAAAACAAACAGCGGCGCAGTTACCAAGCGCACAAAATTCACAAAACACACCAAAACCTCTGCTTGCTCAGCCAACCCCGGCGGTTCAAGGTCAAGGTTTTAAATTCGGCATTCCACAGAATAATTTCAGATTTGGCACACCTCAAAACAACTTTAGATTCGGCGTTCCTCAAAATCAAGGTGGGTTCAGACCAAGCTTTGTTCCACAAATGCGTTTTGCACCGCCTCCTCAAGGCTTCCGGTTCGGCATGCCTCAGAACGTACCGCAACGTAATTTTGGCTCAGGCTTTCAAGCGGTCCCACAACGTGTACCGTTCCAATACGGAGCTTACAAATTCGGGATCCCTCCACAAAACCAACTTCAAAACCAAAATAAATTTGGTGCGTCCCCACAACAGGTTCAAGCTCCTAGGCTTCAAGATACAGACGTATCAATGCGCACTGCTCCGATAAGACAAAATATGATTGCGAACGATCTGTATTTTATGGATGGCAATGGATTTGATAGTGGTTATGATATGAGTATGGATGATATGTATGCCTATGCAGAGTATCCTGTAGGTGATTGCAATTACATTGAGTTAGAAGGAAACAATTCATTGAATCCGGAATATGTCAACACGGATACAGTAAATACGGACAATATCTGTTTGGACACGCAGAAACCTGAAAATTTTCAGGAAACTGCCTCGAAGGATACGGTCAGGTAATAAACTTAAACTATTGCAACAGTATAATGAAATTGCCTCACATTGACATCCCGGAAATAGGCGCAAAGTTTTTGATTGATACCGGAAGTAGTAGGTCTTTTATAAGCCCTGCTAAAGCTCATGCATTATTCAACGAATTTAGATACTACGAACCGTTTACAGTGGTAAGCACCCATGCTCAAAGTATGCACAATGAGATCATATACATACCACTACTGAAGACCTTTAGGAGTACGCTTCCTCATAAATTCTACGTTTATGATGTTGACGGACGATATGACGGCTTGATAGGATCTGACCTCCTGAAAAAGTTAGGAGCTAACATCGATATGTGCAATCAAATGTTAGTAACACACAATGCGGCAATTCCAATAGTCTATAATCCACCTTATGAGATTGATGTACCGCCACGAACTGAGGCTAGGGTTAAAATTCCCACGACCCTGAAAACTGGTGATGCTATCTTGGAGTTCCTTCAGCTTCAGGAAGGCGTTCGCATGCCTAGCGCTCTAGTTAGATGTGAGAACTATTTTGCTGAAACAATCATTCAAAATGTTACAGAAATCCCTTATAAAATTCAGTTCAAGGAACCTTTTAAAGTCACGGTATTTGAAAATCAGGAATGCGAGATAAATTTTACGAAAGATGAATGCATGATTGATGATATTTTGAAAGAGAACTTAGGAAGGTTACGGTTAGACCACATGAATAAGGAAGAACGCGAAAATATCTATAAATTGTGTAACGAATACCGCGACATATTTTATAGCGATAAAATACCTTTGTCCTTCACAAACCAAGTGAAACATAACATCAGGACAACCAACGAAGACCCGATTTATATTCGACCCTATCGACACCCACCTATTCTTAATCATGAAATTCATAAACAGGTAGATAAACTTTTGGCAGATAACGTAATTGTAGATTCACACTCTCCATGGAGTGCCCCAGTTCATCTAGTTCCAAAAAAAATTGACGCATCCGGGGAAAGAAAATATAGAATGGTGATCGATTATCGTCGTTTAAATGAAATCACAGTCGATGATAAGTATCCGCTACCCAACATCACGGACCTTCTAGATAAGATAGGTAAAGCCCAATACTTTAGCACCTTAGACCTTGCTAGTGGGTATCATCAAATAGAAGTCAATGAGGCGGATAGATCAAAGACGGCTTTTTCAACCCAAACAGGCCACTACGAATTTAAAAGGCTTCCGTTTGGCTTAAAAACAGCCCCAGCGACGTTTCAACGAGCTATGGATAATATATTGCGAGGTCTTCAAGGTATCCACTGCTTAGTATATCTCGATGATATCATAGTATATTCATCTAGCCTCCAAGAACATGTAGACAAGCTTCGAAAAATATTCGAACGACTCAGGGAAACTAATTTGAAAGTAACCCTTGACAAATGTGAATTCCTTAGGAAAGAGGTCCTTTATTTAGGTCACATCATCACCAAAGACGGCCTTTTACCTAATGACGACAAAATTAAAGCAGTCATGAAATTTCCCTTACCAAAAACAACGACAGAAATCAAAAGCTTTCTCGGTCTAGTAGGATATTATCGTAAATTCATAAAAGATTTTGCTAAATTGACACAGCCACTTACGTTTTGTTTAAAAAAAAAGGAATAAAATTGATTACACAAAAAGGGAATACATCGACGCATTTGAAAAGTGTAAAGAGCTTTTAACAAACGCGCCGCTCTTACAATTTCCCGACTTTTCTAAACCATTCGTCCTTACGACGGATGCATCCAACTTTGCAGTAGGAGCTGTCCTGTCACAAGGACCAAAAGGAAATGATAAGCCAATAGCTTACGCGAGTAGGACTTTGAATGACGCTGAAACAAGGTACAGCACCATCGAAAAGGAACTACTTGCAATAGTATGGGCTGTGAAACATTTTCGTCCCTATTTATATGGGCGAAAATTTATGATTTTCACCGACCATAGACCCTTGACCTGGCTTAAATCATTAAAAGAACCAAACAGTAAATTAACAAGATGGAAATTAAGATTATCGGAATTTGATTATGATATTCAACATAAAGCAGGCAGACTAAATTTAAATGCAGACGCTTTATCTCGAATTAGGCTTAATGTTCTAGGAGAAAATGATGATGTTTCTATGAAGGTAAATTTAGATAGTAAGGAACAAAAACTCCAGCGGCATATAGATGATTTAACCCAGGAAATTGCTCGGTTGGGTAAAAAACAAAATAAAGACTCTCGAGGCTCTACCCCTCGTCAAAGAACACCATCCCCTATAACAATATCGTCTGGATCAGAGAAGAGCAATAAGTCAATAATAGCCGGCGGTAGGCGGTCTCCATATTCGATTCCATCTTTAGGTAGTAGCACCATCACTGCCTCTGAAGGCCGTGCAGAAAGCATATGCACCATACATTCGGCGCACGATTTAGACACGGATGGTATCCTTATCCTCCAAGAGGCCATTGACACGAAACCGAATCAGATTCTGGTTCATACCTGGAACAGAGATGAGTTGTCGGTCAAAGACTTATCTAGGCCAAAACAAAAGGTGTTAGAAGTTCACTTACCAACAAATAACTCGGAATTGATTAAAAGATTTCTGAAAAGCTATATTCGACCCAAAATAAAATATTTCTTTTATTTTGAAGACGCATTACACCGCAAACAGTTTTCGGAAGTCACCCTGTCGCTCTTTCAAAAGGGCACGGTTAAATTTTATGAGTGTACAAAGAGAGTAGTTTATGTAGATAACGAAGAGGAACAACGAAATATTGTGCTTAAATATCACGAGGGTAAAAATAGTCATAGGGGAATAAAAGAGACGTTAGTACATCTAAGACGTACCTTTTACTGGAATAACATGGACCACACAGTAGCCAGCATCATCAATGCATGCGAACTTTGTAAAAAAATGAAATACGATCGAAAACCCTTTAAACCAGAATTACAGTTATCACAGACTCAAGTTAAACCCTTTCAGGAGTTATTTATAGATACATTTTCAATCGAAGGAAAACATTACCTGACAATAGTAGATGCCTTCAGCAAACTTGGTCAAGCGTTTGAAATCAGCACCAAATCCACCCCTGAAGCGATACGAGCACTCATAAAATACTTCTCTTTATACGGAACACCTTGTAGAATAAGCTCGGATCCAGGAACCGAGTTCAATAATACGCTCATGAAGGAAATGATGTCATTTTATAAGATCGATCTACACATTGGTACTCCTCATAATCCCAACTCTATGGGGATAGTTGAGAGATTCCATTCAACCCTTATAGAAATCTACCGTATAGCAAAATACGAACAAAAGATCACTGACGCTGCATCTGTTATGGCTTACGCTATAATGTCGTATAACCACTCTATCCACACTACCACCGGCCTTACGCCGTTTGAAGTAGTTTTTGGTCACACCGAATCTAACAGCACATTTTATGTAGATTTTAATAAACAGTTTACACAGCAATTGGTTAAAGAACACTCTAAACGAACAAAGTTCTTGTATAAATATCTTACAGATAAAATCATTGATAAAAAATCAGCGTCAATAGAGAAACGTGGGGGAGAAAAGGAATTTGACATAGATGTTGGTGATACGGTATTTATCAAAGGAGTGAATACTAGGCGTAGTAAAGATAAACCTCGATATCAGAAAGCTCAAGTCATCGGAGCCATTCAACGAAATATTGTACCAATAGTAACTCATAATCGGAATACTAAAGTTCCCATTAAAGATATAAGACGTCCTCCACAGGTTGGTCCTCCTGGTGGTCCTAGTGATCCGCAGCCAGGCCCTTCATCTGCAGCCGATTGACAAGAATCCGGGGCTGTTACCTATAAAGGAAGGTCAAGCTGTTGTTAGCCATGATACGTGGACTCTCATAAAAATCTTAGATTTAAAACACATTCGAGAGCAATTAGAATTAAATATTGATAGTTATGTAAGACTTAAGAGCCAAATTCAAAACTCTAACAAATCTTTTGATTATGATTTCGCTGAAGTTGAATTAGAAACCGATTTTAACATGAATATAACTTTAGAAAAGTATGAGCAATTGATTCCATCGGTTAGATCTAAGCGCGGTCTCTTAAATCCTCTTGGTACTTTTATCAAGACGATAACAGGTAATCTGGATAATGACGACGCAGTATTGTATGAAAAGTTAATTCATGAAGTAAAATCGAAGCAAGACGCGGTTGATAAGAAAATGACAATAGTCGCCGAAATGGTGGGTAAATTCACAAAAATAGCCAACTTTACCAAAAGCAATTTCATTCAAATTGAAAGTAGTATTCAAGATCTTAATCGTGGTTTAAATGATTCGAAATTAACTCAAGTTGGTAACAAAATTATTCATATATATAACGTCTTTCTGCATAACTTCCAAACTCTCTACATGCGATTGAATGAAATTGAAACGGCTATAACTTTTGCAAGAAATAAATTGTTACACCCATCTGTTTTAGATACTAAGGAAATTATTGCATTGTTAAAAGAGATTGAAAAAACGAATAAATTAGTGTATTCAGTGAATCGTGAAAATATTGTCAAATTAGAGCAATGTATAGAGATGAAAGCATATATCAAACAAAATCAGATAAAATTAATTATGCAAATCCCTTTGATAACAAATGAAGTTTTTAACTATTTTAAATTGACTCCCTTGCCCATTGACGACAGAGTAACCCACCAGACAGTCCTTATACTACCCAAATATCCTTACATCCTTATGAAAGGGTCGAAAGCGAAGCCGCTCTCCCAGTCATGCCGAGAAATCGAAGAAGCTCGTTTCCTGTGCTTTGAGAGCGATGAACCGCCACTAGCTGAAGACGCATGTATCACGGAGCTCATGACATTTTCTACCAACATCTCGAGCTGTCACCAGGTTCCTGTAACCATCAATGAAATTAAGGCTTTTCTCATACAGCCTAATCGTTGGATAATTTACACCAAAACTGATACGTCACTTACCAAGTATTGCGAGAACGAGATAACCCAAGAAAACATCTGTGGAACGTATCTCCTTACATTAGACGATGATTGTCAAATTAAGATTAAGAATTTGAATCTAAAGAGACATCTGACTCATGGGAAAAACATAATCTTTACAAAGATTCCTGTAGTCAACTTACCTAAAATATTGTCCAGTTCATCGGATATCCAGAGGAAACCCGTCAATCTCAATGGAATCGATCTTGCCGACATTCAGTTCCTGAATTACTTATTGCAGAAAAGTGGAAGTGAAATTAATAGTGATAGTGGAATTAATCATAGTGCCCTAGATTATAAAAGTATTAGTGTAGGAAATTTAACGTTTTGCGTTCTATTAACTTTTTGTCTTTTATTATTAGCTTTTAAACATAGAGTTAAGCAACTATTTTGTAAAACGGGGGAAATTCGAGATAATCCCGAGGATAATCTCGAACTACAGGAGGGAGGAGTTATGGCATCAAGGTCTGTATTCTGCGTAACATAACATCGGATATTCCTTGTTTAATATCTAACGCCCACACGCCCTTTCTCACGTTTTTTCGCTGACTTAGCGTCTGGACATTCTTATCTACGTCCTGTGATGCGAGAACTCCACACTCAAAGCCTCAGTCGTAATTAAGCTACCATTGTAAAACCATTAAGAATATTAAATTCAAATTCAATTTAATTTTAATTGTTTTTTTAAAAATACTTTCCACGCTTTCCCAAACAAGTCTAGATAGTGTGTGTCTTATCATTGCTCTTCACACTTTGATTGATGAAATCACACCGCATGTGTTTTCTACAAGTGACTAATATGCGTAAATCCACACTAGCGCAGCGGCTGAGAAAATACTGTGTGACTCAGCACAGCCGTAATGTTTTTCGAACGAAACGCATGTGCGGTGCAACACAACCGCTGTGTAGAGCGGCAGCACGAATGGCTTAGGTTTTAACCTAAGCCTGCCGTGCTGCCGCTCTAAAAAGGTCGCAGTCGTCGAAAAAAGATCGCAGTCAAAGTGTTAAATGATTATTGATGTTTCTGTTTTTATTTCAGTACTGTTATGTAGTATAAATATGCCTCTGTCTGGAAGAGATCGCTGTTAGCGATAACGCCGCTGATTGTACTGTACCACATTAGATTTGAAGTTCTTGTTTTTTTTTCATTAATTGATGGTGCAAAAATGTTATTTCTTTTCTAATTATTGGGACGGGTAGGCGGAATTTTCCTATCTGATTTGGTTAATTAATATAAGTACCTATATACAATATAATATTTATTATATATATATTATAACTTTTTTTTTAATAACTCACTATTGGTAAAATCACCAAAGAAATTATAGAATTATTTATTATAAAAATTCTGTACTTAGATTTCGAACTATTTTGTATTTTTCTTGTTTTCGTAATGTATTTTCTCTGTTTCCAATGTATTATTTATGTTTGACATATAAGAATATTTCTTATTAATAAAGAACTGAACTGAACTGATAAAAACCAGCTAAATTAGTCTGCGTATAGTTTTCGTTGTACTTTGCCCTAACAATAGAAGTCACGTTTGCTATAAACTCGTTTACAATTGATTTGTATACGTAAATCAATCAGTTTGTTAAGGACATGACAACTCGCAGAGACACCTCGTATATATAATTTATAAAACGCTATTGTTTTGTCTCTTTGTCTTTTGTTGAATAATTAACTACTACTACCTAATTAATTGGTTAATAATCCGAGAATGATATTTATCACTATCGTATCTTTAAAACTACACAACAGAATTTGATGCAGTTTTTATAAATAGATAGAGCGTTTCAAGAGGAATGTTTCTAAACCATTTATCACATAGATTTCCACGCGGGCGAAGCCACGGGGCGCAGCTCATCATCAGACTATGATAGTCCACAGCCTAATGAGCGCCATAGCGCCCTGTCTTCAGCTTGACGCATCCAGGCATCTACAAGCAGTCTTTCGCAGGTCGTCATCCCACCTGGCCGGAGGTCGTCCTACACTACGTTTGCCGAGTCGCGGTCTCCACTCAAGAACACGTTTACCCCAGCGGTTGTCGGTTCTACGTGAGTTATGGGGCGCAGCAAGTAATTGATAATTTAGAGCCCCAACGTAAAAAGTGTATTCACCATCACTAGAAAACTCGTGACAATCAGTTAAATATGTAAAACTGTCAATTTAATTCGCCATCCGGCCGACAATCATTTCCTACGCATAAGTTATTTACTAACCCTTCTGTTACATCCGCTACCGGTTTGTCGGCCATCTTGAATGGCTACGTGTAATAGAACACGCTCATTAGACATTAGGACATTAGTCATAAGTGAAACTTTAATACGTATTTATAAAACTTTTTTAAGGTGTAATACGTCCCAACACGACGTCGACGACGGTATAACATCCGAGCTCTTGAAAGCTGGAGGAGCTCCTGTTATACAGGAGCTACAGAACACAGTGGGAGAACTCCAAAGGCGTGGAGCGGGAGTTTGGTGGTGCTCTTTTTTAAGAAGGGAGATAAAACCCTATTAAAAACTACAGACCCATTTCACTCTTGAGCCACGTCTATAAGCTGTTCTCACGAGTAGTCACAAATCGTCTCGCTAGGAGACTCGACGAGTTTCAGCCACCAGAACAGGCTGGATTTCGCGGAGGATATGGCACCATAGACCACATACACACAGTGAGGCAGATTATACAGAAGTCCGAAGAGTATAATCAGCCCCTGTGTCTGGCTTTTGTGGACTATGAGAAGGCCTTTGACTCTGTCGAGACCTGGGCTGTTCTGGAATCCTTACAGCGATGCCAAGTGGACTATCGTTATATCGAGGTGCTGAGATGTCTCTACGAAGCCGCCACTATGAGTGTCCAAGTACAGGGCCAGCAGTCTAAACCTATCCAATTGCGCAGAGGAGTGAGACAGGGGGATGTCATATCACCGAAACTCTTCACAAGCGCGTTGGAAGATTTGTTTAAGACGCTGGACTGGAAAGGTAAGGGCATAAACATAAACGGCAACTACATCTCACACCTACGATTCGCTGATGACGTAGTCCTATTGGCGGAGTCGCTAGAGGAGCTGAACTAGATGCTGGACGGCCTAGCTTCAGCCTCCCGATGTATCGGTATTGGCATGAATTTGGATAAAACCAAAGTCATGATCAATGGTCACATTGATCCAAGGCCGGTGGTCGTACATGGTCACCTTCTCGAAACTGTTTCCGAGTACACTTACTTTGGGCAGATTCTGCAGTTGGGTAAAAACAGTTTCGAGAAGGAGGCCAAAAGGAGGATCCAGCTGGGCTGGGCAGCATTTGGGAAACTACGTCAAGTCTTCACGTCATCCATACCGCAATGCTTGAAAACGAAAGTTTTCAATCAGTGCGTCCTACCCGTTATGACCTACGGAGCTGAGACGTGGACACTCACGATAGGGCTGGTCCACCAGTTCAAAGTCGCTCAGCGAGATATGGAAAGAGCTATGCTCGGAGTTTCTCTGAAGGATAGGATTCGTAACGAATACATCCGACAGAGAACCAAGGTTATCGACATAGCTCAAAGAATTAGCAAGCTGAAGTGGCAGTGGGCCGGCCATATCTCGCGAAGAACCGACGGCCGATGGGGCAAACGTGTTCTTGAGTGGAGACCACGACTCGGTAAACGTAGTGTAGGACGCCCTCCGACCAGGTGGGATGACGACCTGCGAAAGACTGCAGGTAGATGCTGGATGCGTCAAGCTGAAGACAGGGCGCTATGGCGCTCATTGGGGGAGGCCTATGTCCAGCAGTGGACTAATATAGGCTAATGATGATGATGATGAATACGTCCCAAAACCCACGTTTTGACTTAGTGAATATATTTTGATGAGGATCAAAAGTTTAGGATATTAGTTAGTATGTAATGGGACTCGAAACACGATTGACTAAACTTGACTCGATAGAAAAAAATGGCAAAGTTTCCTCTAAATCTTCAATGTTACAGAGATATCTTCTACGGAAAAACCAGTTTTATTTGCTAGTTATTTAATAGTTAATTGTAATGACATTTCTTCTACGTGTTCCCTAATAAATACTTTAGACGATTATGGTTTTAGTTTTTTGCAAAACAGTATTATTTTAAAGAAATAACAAATTTAAGAAAAACCTGTGAAATTGCGCGCGGGCCGGTCATTCCGCCGCACTTGCCTCCCGCGCGGCGTTCGTTCGTCCTTGTCTCGAAAAAGCGAACTCAAGCCAAGCTTTTATATCATCCAAGGTCAAACTGCTTGGGAAGACAAAACGAACACTAAAAAGCTACTTCATCATCATCATCCTATATTAGTCCACGGCTGGACATAGGAGACATAGGCCTCCCCCAATGAGCGCAATAGCGCCCTGTCTTCGGCTTGACGCATCCAGCATCTACCTGCAGTCTTTCGCAGGTCGTCATCCCATCTGCTCGGAGGTTTCTACTTACATAATATTAATTTATTGAAGCTTGTCATGAACGTTTGTAATCACGAAATTAATTGCATTACCATATAATTTTATTTGTCATCAAGTGTAAAATAAATATTCAACCGCGATTGAAAATACAAATGTAAAAATATGCTAGTTATTAAATATTATAAACGTCGTAAACATCAAATTTATTCATAAATTACATCAATATCAATTTAATTTAGTGATGCCTGATGTTTCCCGAAAATGACCGCCAATAAATTGTTCAATATTCATCGCGCAAACCAAACTTAATCAATTGTTAAACATTGATTGAAACATATTAATTATGCACTCAGAGCAGGTTCACATTAGGTTCGACCGATGGCTTTAACGGAACTGAAGGGGAAACGCCAGGGGTTTTAATGATGAAGGTGGAGGCAAACAGTTTTTTGAGTAATGATTCAAAGATTAAAGATTATAGATGTTTATTTGCCAGAATATATTTAGCAATCATCGTCAGCCCATAGCAGTCTACTCCTTGACATAGGCCTCCCCTAATGAGCGCTATAGATAGCGCCCCGTCTTCAGCTTGCCGCATCCAGCATCTGCCTGCAGTCCTTCGCTTTAGTAGGTACGCAATGAATACTTGTTTCGTTTGTTTTACTATTATAAAAACAGATAAAGCCCAAAAATAACATTGTCATGCTGGCATTCCTAACGCGACAGAGAATATTTTTAGACGTTATTGTAATTTTTTCAGGCCGCGGCAAAATTAAATGCCTTGAGGTGAACGGTAAAAGACAAACGTTATTTCTCATGTCATATTAACACAAATTGGCAATTTACAAAGTGTTCCGATTACATTTCTGTGTGAGAACGTAAGGCCTTGGAGATTTTATGCCTTGTTTAAAATATCAGTAGTTACAGATAGATAGATCATTATTTATTGCACACTTAGTTTATAATAACAATGTAAAATAAAAAAATTAAAAAAACTAGATACAATTGGCGGTCTTATCGCTCAAGAGCGATCTCTACCAGACAACCATGGATGGTTAGGTAGGATCGTGGATAGTACCAGGGGGGATCTGTGTGCTTGCAGGTTATACCTATATTATAAAATAAAAAACTTATAATACTTAAGTAGAAATATACTACATACATACATATCATAGAATATATACCTAATCGCTGCTTACTCGTATGTATGTGTTCAGCGATATAGATGCATAATGTACCCATAGGCGTGAGATATATACCTAGGTATCTAGTATTTCAGTTTAGGAATAGTACGGGGGCTATCCCAAATTTTGATTTTCTTTGATATAATAAAAAATATGTGAATGAAAATAACAATGATGAATACATCTAACAGTAAATTATTTCATACGTAATAAATAACTCAGATATCCATTTAAAGACAGATAAATTGTACATTTGTCATAGTTTTTGACAGATTGACTTGCACACTTGTCTCTGCAGTTTTTGACAGATTTACTTGCGCATTTGTCATTGCAGTTTTTGACAGATTGACTTGCGCATTTGTCACTGCAGTTTTTTTGGTGCATGCTTAACTCTTCATAGATGACAACCCTAGGTGCATCACACAGCGCGGGTAATTTGTCAAAGTCACTCGCTCCACTGATATTAATGGAAATTTAGTGTCAACTGAATACGGTGCCTTAATTACTGGCGATTGTTTTAGTATTGATTTTTAGGGTTCCGCGTTGGAGTAGTAAAAACGGAAATTGACGTGAGTCCTCATTAGTACACATACATTTACTGCTGCACTTTTCTCTACTATCTTAATTTGTGATAATTATTAAAACATTAGTGAAGACTCACTACAAATATGTTAAAAACCACATTCTTTAGAGTATCTACGTTTTAAAACATTACGGAGTCCCAAATTATCATATCACACTTCACACTACTACAGATTATAAATGCGAATGTTTGGATGGATGGATGCATGTTTGTTACCTCTTCACGACAAAACTTCTGAACGGATCGGGCTGATCTTTATCAGGTAGTTCTAGGCCTGGAACAAAACATAGGTTTCTTTTTATCCCATATATCAGTTCCCATGGGACAGAAACAACCCTTTAATGTCTTCTATAGAAGTAACCCAGAAACTAGCTTATCATAAATGGTTTAGAATCCAGCAGCGTAGATACACTATTGCATATGAAAGAAAGAAAGAAAGAAAGAAAATAAATTAATTTGACACCGTACATAACACAAAACAAAACACGACACATTAAATAATAAGAAAGAATACATACAAGAAAAATATTATAAGTACATAGATAAAAACATATAGATAGGTACAAATACGTGTTATATAAGGGGCCAAAAAGGTCCCTGTCTCAGCATTATGCCGCTACAAGCCGGAGTTAGTAGCGGTGCTGATTTTCAGACAGGTCCTGGTGTGGTGGCACAAAGCTTTAAAACATTAGGTAGGTACTTACATAAAAGAAGACAAAAGTACAGGTAAACATATAAAAGCCATATAGAAAAGGAAAAACGAAGAGAAACGAAACATATAATGTAAGTGTTCTATTTTTATTATACTTAAGCCGCTTTGTAATGCCTCGTCAGTGCTCTTTGTATACGTCAAGTTATGAACGATTATCCTTCCTACGTAACGTACCTAAATTACTTTAAAAAGAAAATATTATAAAACACAAAGTATATTCTTTTTAACCGTACAAAAATAAAAAAGTACCTACTGAACCCTCGGCATAAAAGTTACTCACACTACACTGGTCATGTTATCTGCAGAATTGCAGGCCGCTCGTTTGAATTGATTTGATGATGAATTGAACTGCGATGTGCAATTTATTTGCAACCTGCAATATTGGGGCTATGTGAACTTGGCACCCGACTTTGGAAAATCGTTTTTTTTTTATTTGATTCCTATAGATAATCGTTTGTAGTTGATTGTAGTGAATTTGGTTTTTTTTGTAGTAGCTCAAAAAAAAGTTTGGCCACTTTGATAAAAACGCAGTACCCGACTTTAGAAAAACGATGTTTTTTTAACTGATTCGTATAAATAATCGTTTCACAAAAAACGATACGGGATGCTTCAGTCAATTAACACCAAATTTTGTATATCTTACATACAACAGGTCGACAGATCTATCTAAAACTCGACGCAAGCGAATTTTACTTACCTACCTATTTGTTAATATGCAGGTAGATGCCAGCATCTACCTGCAGTATTTCGCTAGATGTACGAATCAATAAAAAAAATATTAGAATTTCCATAAGTAAGAAGATTTGAAGATTTTAAATTTTAATTTTTGAAAGTTGCCTAACTTTTTATTGGAACTACTACAAACGAAAATAATTTCACTACAAATAACTACAAAAGATTATCTATAGGAATCAAATAAAAAAAAATCGTTTTTCCAAAGTCGGGTGCCAAGTTCACATAGCCCAATATTGGTGCCGCGTTTATTGATTAATTGTTTTTTATTAAATTCTCCTTGCTTTTGTACCTCCGCAAGACGTAGGTACTCTTGTTTTGTATATCTCGCGAAGAAACGACAACCGCTGGGGTAAACGTGTTCTTGAGTGGAGACCGCTCGGCAAACGTAGTATAGGACGCCCTCCGACCAGGTGGGATGAAGTCCTGCGGAAGACTGCAGGCAGATGTTGGATGCGTCAAGCTGAAGACAGGGCGCTATGGCGCTCATTAGGGGAGGCCTATGTCTGTACTAAGATTGACTGGTTATGATGATGAATTATAAATGTAATTGATAAGTACATTCCATAGTTCCGCATAGCATCGGCTCTGTAAATATTATTGTTCAGTGAAGCGATCCGTACATGGCAGGTGTTCAGCGGATCAATGCAATCGAATACGGGTCGTATAGGGGTTATTTTTACAAGATATCCGAAGGTATCGAGGGGTTTTATATATTTATGTAGGTTCTGAACGATGCAAAGTTAGAAGGGGTTTCTTCTTTTAGAAACACAACTGAACAAAACATTTAGATATTTGTTTTTAATTTCTTTCATAATTAAAAAAAATCTAAATGTTCTATTTTCTTTAGGCTTACAAAATAAGCATTAAGACAAGTCATACTTTATTCTATAAATTGTTATCGAATAAGATTTATTTAGCGAGCTATGGAAAGAGCTATGCTCGGAGTTTCTCTGAAGGATAGAATTCGCAACGAATACATCCGACAGAGAACCAAAGTTATCGACATAGCTCTAAATTAGCAAGCTGAAGTGGCAGTGGGCCGGCCATATCTCGCGAAGACCGACGGCCGCTGGGGCAAACGTGTTCTTGAGTGGAGACCACGACTCGGTAAACGTAGTGTAGGACGCCCTCCGACCAGGTGGGATGGGATGACGACCTGCGAAAGACTGCAGGTAGATGCTGGATGCGTCAAGCTGAAGACAGGGCGCTATGGCGCTCATTGGGGGAGGCCTATGTCCAACTGTGGACTAATATAGGCTGATGATGATGACGATGAAGATTTTTTTACTGTTCACTTCAATTTTTTGTCCACTAGTGGAAGAAGTGAAAAAGAAACCACTAGTATGTTCATATCTCTTATGTGTCTAATACATGGTTATTTGCCTATGTAAGTCTAAATATAATATGATTCGATGTCAATATTTAAGTAAAGCTATACACAACAACAAATTACTTACACACTATTGTCGGGTCACACTATGGGAGGCTTGGGTATCACTGCGGCCATGATAGGCCAATGTGATCGAATAGCCATCTGTTGACAACAAAGAAGGTAGGTATTTTTATTATAGTGCGTAAGCCCTTGCACTCGGGGTAATCTCAAAATAATTAACTTGATCTCGTGGCTCAGTTGGTAAGAGCGTAGCTGTAGGTACTGTGGGAAAGGTTGCGGGTTCAAGTCCAGCCGAAATAATTTTTTGGTGATAATGTCTTTGACCAAATCGTCCGTATAAGCGTTTATTTATCTATTTTTCCGATTTTTCAATAGGTTTACACACTGTCGTGGTCACAGAATGACTGTAGTAGTGGAGCTATCGCCTCTACGTGCGGGCAACATTTGTAACTACCCTCACTTGGTTTTCAGATAAATACTCGTCAATATTTAAAATAGATCGATGTGTTCAGATCGCGTAAGTTAAATTACTTTTTGGGTACTAGATAACTGATATATTTGTCACCTATTTATTAGTCAATGCAGTTTGGCCCAGGGCGTATTTTGAATTATTCCTGCAGGGTTACTTTACGTTATCGATTGCAACATCCAATGACATCATTTTGTCTATGGATGCCATACAGATTAGGTCACATCATTATGCACTTTACACTAATCATACTAACATAATTTCGGATGGTTCTCGTTAGATCCATCGATTATATCCATGATGGATCTATCGAGAACTTTATTTATCAGTAGATCCATGATGGATTTATCGTGAACTTAAATTCTGAGCGAATGTGATGGCGTCGACAGGGCGTCAGGCATAGACAGGGCGCTATGGCGGCGCTCATTAGGGGAGGCCTAATAGCCAACAGTGCTGTTTTTTTGTAAACATTGCGTTTAAAATGCCAAAACACATAAATATCTCAACTCAACATATCGCAACTCAAAAACCATCAGTTAACCTCCTGTGTCTAGCTAAATTATATTAGGACCTCCGTCTTCCAATTTCATCTAAAACCCTATTAACTAGGTAAGTAGTAGGTACTTATTTCATGTCGCCAGAGCCACTTTTACTGCCAGAAGACAGATGTGGGTCGTAATCGTAAACTTGGAGGGTTAAGTACGAGTGTGAAGCGAAGAGTGTTTTAATTATTTCGGTCAGGGTTCTTCAGTTATGATTTAAAAGCGGGTGCATGGCTGGCCTTAATAAAATTAAAATATCCACTTCCTCCTGTTAATTATTTTCTCTGGAAAGGGGAGGGTTTTGGCTGTAAAAAGTGAATGACAGGGTCTTTACAAGGATTTCTAGATAGCGAAAATGTTTTTGCCTGCGAACGGACAAAAACGTTGGGCCTTTAGAGTTGATGCGTCACTCTTGGGTTTCACCGAAGCAATACTTTACTTATATAGTTATTTTGAGGTTCCAACAAAGGATGATGATGATAAAAAGACGCCCGTTGTTGTTTTCTAATTTTGTTTGTTTACCGTCTTTGTTTTATGGCCTCGGCACACGTTGAACAGTATTCAGGAGGCCTATTCTGAAAAAGACGAAATTTCTGATTCATCTTCGCGAAAACCTACCTCATATAATGTCACTTACATAAAGATTTGCACAAAAACAAATCCGAAATATCGGTTTAATTATTTCGAGTAGGCCCGCCGTAACCCCTTTTTGAGAAAAAGCCTCCTCCAATTTTCCCATTTATCTCGGTCTTCTGTAACATCCATCCAGTTCTCATAGGCTGTTTGGGACACCTTGCACAAAGTGTAGCGGAGCGGAACAACCAATAGCATGGTGTCATAACAGTATCACGTGACTATCACGTCATGTATTCGAGATTTGGTGGATTTTACGGTCTTTCGTGAGATAAATATTAGGTATTTGACAAGCGTGTGAAACAAGGGTTATATTTTTAATGGAGCCTTTAGTTGTTTTCGCATTCATCGACGGAGCAAGCTGTGTGTTGTATTTTCATTTAAACTCTGACCTCCTCACTTGGGTGAACTTCGTAGCAGCAAAGTAGCCTATATTTTATTCCAGGCCTGGAACTACATATTTGCAAAATTTCAGCCCGATCCGTTCTGTAGTTTTTGCGTGAAAAAGTAACAAACATCCATTCATACAAACTTGCGGTTTTAAAATATTCGTAGGATATTTTTGAAGAAAACGTTCTTTTTAGTATTAATATTTCTGCTACTCTAGCGAATGAAATGATCATAGGTACTCACTACATTGATAACATCGTAACTGTATTTACGGGAACGTAGCGTGACTACCAGGAATTAACGCACGTGGCTAACTAATGTATTTGGGAATTCTTTCACTGAGCTTTTGTAAGGGTGCATTTATAATGAATTTTAGGAAAGCTTCCGGACGAATAAAACAGTAAATACATGTAGGTACTTCCTATGCCTCGCTGAGCTTAAATCCCCGCAGTTGGTACAATAAATTAGGTTTCTTTGCTTAAAAAACGCCAGCGGAAATAACATCCATAAAAATAATATTAAAAAAATCATCAAAACTGAGAGCATACATTTACTAAGGCCCATAATAATATTCCTACACAATAAATTAACCGAAATTGATGACATAAATGATTCGTTCATGATATTTTAATCGGTATCAACTTATTTTGCAAAGCCAGCGTAAAACTAGCAAATAATATCCATTTCAGAACGAAGCACATAAATTATGTGCCGTTGATCATGCGTAAAAGCAATAATTCATTGAAAACCAGCCGTGTTTGCGTTCAGAAAAACAAATGCGCATCACGATAGACAAATAAATATATAACAAATGCGCGGCACGATAGATTTGCATTGAACGCTGCCGCATTTTCGAAGCGCACGATTGTGCATTTTGCCGTAGTTTTGACAAATTGCTGGATGTTCCAATATACAAATAGGTAAGAAGGACCGCGGCTTCTCACACATTTTTCGAAAAAAATAAAACAAAAAGTAAAGCCTACCTGGGCCATGATTCTGTATGACATAGGAGATTTCTTGCCCAAATCGTGTGAAGTCAAATCGCGTTCGAAACACAAACGTGATCGTAACAAGCCTTGGCGCGGAATCGACAAATAGTATTCTGTTTGCCACAAGACGAGTTGTCTATGCCCCGTGATTATCTCTTATCGATCTTTATTTTTTTATTTATACATAACATAACCTCAAAAGATGCTCGATCAAAACCAAAACAAACGAGCCATAGTAACTATGCGAAACCACACCAATCTGTGCCCAAAACACGCTAGAAGCTAGGGCGTTTCTTTGTCAGTTCAAACCGTGGCCAAATCGCGTCGTGTCGCGGCGGGGAATGACTTAATGACATAGGGAATACGGTATTAACAGATTCCACGCCCGCGGGCTTGTCGTAGGTGTGTAACACGCTTCGAAAGCCAATAGAGAATAAAGCCCCTGATATTCCAGATCAAAATCTTTTGTCCAAAATTTCTGTGTCATTCATTGTTAAATAATGGTCCAAGTACCGTCGAGGTCCAAAGAAGTTTTAAGTAACCTACTTCTTGCGGCCATCCAGACCCGCAACAAATATAAGGCTGATAATGAATTCCTTTTTTGGAAAGCTTAAGTAAATTCCGCATAAAATAAAGAATTAATAATAATAACAGACAAATTAACTCACATTTTCAGATATTATCCAGCCCTAAAATACTGATAAGTGACGAGCCCACAACAGCTAGATAAGACAGCTACAACGCCCTCCTAAGCAAACAAAAACAGGGCGCTATGGTGCTCATAAAGGCGGGCCTATATCCAGCTGTTAATTAATATAAAGGAAAAGGAATATATTGATTGGAAAATTTTGTAAAACATTCATAGGAAAGGTCTCGAAATCATAATTTGGTAATACTTAACACTAGAAAGACCAAGACCGTCAATTTGAACGCACGGCGATTTCATTTTTAAATATTTTACAAACTATGTTTTTGTAAATTTTTATTATTTTTATTTTATTTTAATGCAATATACGCAATAATTTCATAGGTATTCTGACTGAATCTCTAGTGCCGTCAAATTGACCGCTGCGGTCTTTGAAGGTATTGTATGAAGCCCGCCCTTCTAGTGTTAACAATTTTATCCATTTTGGACATTCAATATTTTGACACCTGTACAATTGGCACAAGACTGCCAGGGGTGGCTAGATAAGGAAGAGGCCTATACCTACTCAGCAGTGGGTGTTACCGGCTAGATAGTACAATTAGTATGCAACGTGCTGATGATGATGATGACGACAGCACATTGGCCTTTATAATTCACTTTCAACTGTCAATAGTCTTGCACTCACGTAATCGTTAATCAGTTATGTTCTGTGTGCAGACCGTGAACACCAGCAGGCATTGCTCGCACGCACGCTTAAAAACGCAACTTTATTAGTACAAGTTCACTTGTGGTTTTATTATGGATCTGTGTGATATTGACCGTGACTTCGTTCGTATTTGTAACAGCAGATTGTTTGCAATAGTCTCTAGTTAGCTCTATTGTAAATACTAGTTCTAATTTGTTTTTATGAGATACATGATTGTTTTTTTTTGTTAATATAGAGTATCTTTATACATATTGTGGGGTGTAGGGGTAAAGTCGTATTTAAAATTATATTATTGTTAGTTCTCTACATAGTCTACATTCTAGAAGCCAGATTCGTTCTAGAATTCTATCTCTCTTACGCCAATATTCTGGGTCCTAAACTTTTATTCAGCAATATTTCGTACTTATTTCATTTATTGCATCCATAATTTAATTATACATGAATATTTTACTATATTAACACTATCAGTTGGTAACTTATAATGTACCCTGTCAGGCTGTAGATAATTGAGAAAAAGAATACTAAGTATAAATTATTTATCATATTCACCATCATCATCATCAGCCCATGTACGTCCACTACTGAACTTCCTCCACCAACTCCTCCAATAGCGGTCCTGAGCCGCCTCCATCCACCAACTCCCTGCGACCGCTACAATGTCGACGTTCATCGAGTGGGAGGTCTTCCCACTCCGTTTCACATTGCATCGCGGTCGCCACTCGAGAACCTTTACCAAATCCCCAACGGTTATCGGTTTTGCGAGCTATATAGCATAGGCAAGGCATAGGCACCTATACCTACTAGGTAGGTACTCAATCCTGGAGACCAGCTGGGTGATGGTGAGAGGAGAACCACCCCAGCATTGCACAGGTCTCCAACGGGGAGGGACGCCCTAACTGCTCCGGGACATGCCTCGCCCTCTCAAGGGGGGACAACAAGAAGGATCCGTCCCAGACGGATGATCACCGACAGGGTAGCGGTCGAATCCGTCTGGTGACGAGTGGTTTGATGACGCTCTGGCACTAAGGTGAGAGAGGAAGTATCGATGGGTTTTTAGTTGGTATGTCACTATCTGTTAACACTCTGTTAGTAGCTCAGTGGAGAGCCCAGCATACCCCTCTGGCCCTCCTCAGGCTAGAGGCAATGCGGAACAGCATTTTCCCATCGTAAAAAAAAAGGTACTCAATCCTACTGAGTCGTTGGTCACCACGGGTTTTATAATAAATAAATAAATAAAAATAAAAAGTATTTATTTCAAGCATTTACACCCATATTAGTAAATAGACAAGATAATCTTAAAAACTAAAAGGATTGCTGGGAAGGTGGCGCTCACAACAGTGCCTAGTGCCTGTTTTGAAGCCCTCGACTTCATAGCATTTACTTTGCACCTATATGTGCAATAATATCCAACTATGTTACCTTTGTTCTCACCTTGGCCTTCAGTTTTATGGATTTTACTTATATTATTGTTTTCTGCATATTCCGAGCTATAATAGGCCATAAACCACTTCGTTATAATAATAAACTCGTATTACGGAACCTGATACGATATAATTGAAGAAATGATTTTAATCTATAGGACAAACAAATACTAAACAGAACTTAATACTAATACTAATATATATATCTGACTAAAAGAGTCCACAGGTGATCGAATGCTGGTTTTTATTTCGGTCAGCGAATTAGCATTGCTATTCAACGTGGCAATGTTGCCAGCATTCTGGGCACTCTGCCTTCTGGTGATGGCTTAGATTTTTAGGAAAGAGTGTAGAACGTCCTCCGACCAGGTAGGATGACAACCTGCGAAAGACTGCAGATAGATGACAGGGCGCTATGGCGCTCATTGGGGGAGGCCTATGTCCAGCTGTGGACTATCATAGGCTGATGATGATTTATTTTATTTCGTTTTCAAAATTTTCGGAAAACTTACAGCTAGGTCTTATAAATAGTTATTTAATTAGTAGATACATGCCGTAAATACCAGCGCATGTGTGCTGAGTGAGGGTCAATTGTCAAGTTTCCAAGATGATGATCTACTTCATCATAATTGAAGTAAATTTATCAGTCATCTGATAGTCATAAACAAGCTGTGCTTAACTTGGGACTAGTTGATGCTGTATGAATTGTCCGGCATTATTAACACTTTGACTGCTGAAATCACACGGTATGTGTTTTCTACAAGTGACTAATATGCGTAAATCCACACTAGCGCAGCGGCTGAGAAAATACAGATCTGTGTGACTCAGCACAGCCGTAATATTTTTCGAACGAAACGCATGTGCGGCGCAACACAACCGCTGTGTAGAGCGGCAGCACGAATTTTTAAGGTTAAAAAAAAGATCGCAGTCGTCGAAACAAAACCGCAGTCAAAGTTAACACTTTGACTGCGGTTTTGTTTCTTCAATTCAATTATTTTTATTCATGATAGTATAACAACAAACCTTTAGCTTCGATCCGTATTTAATATTGTTTTTTTAATATTGTCTTTTATTTTCAGGTAAGACTAAACACAGTCGAAGCTATTTTAGGAATCTCTTCCCGTACCGTAAGTACCGAATCGTAAGAAAGGGCTACCTACTCTAGAAATTACCTCAAAGATACCTTTAGCGCCATAGCGACCTGTCTTCAGCTTGCCTCATCCAGCATCCTACACTACGTTTGCCTAGTCGCGGTTTCCACTCAACAACACGTTTACCCCAGCGGTTGTCGGTTCTTCATGATAGGCTGCTGATGATAACCCTTAAATTCACCAATAATTGAGCCAATGACGCACCGTTTTCATTCATTATCGACTCCATAGAACCAATCGCTTCACAAAAAGCTTCCACCCATAAATACGTAAGTGTTCTCCATTACACCCATTACCTACATATGTATATAGATAGGTGCAGATAGGCACAATGGAGCCCCGTTTCCGTACATCGCGTAGATAACGCTGAAGTTGACATTTTACTTGTCTTCTTATTATGAAATCTGTGTTGACAAATTGCTTAGGACGTTTAAAAGGCCTTTGGCTGGATGTCAAAAGCATGACTTGGCGAAGGCGCGGATAAAATAGAGCAATTAACTGCACGAAATTTCGCTACAAAAACAACTAATGTGATTTATATGGCTTGACATTAACGTTGTAATAAGGTGTATAAAATTTTGAAATAGTTCTTAGTAGAGAAAGGGACATTAAATAATGTATAGTTATTGAGTTATTAAATAATTATTTTAATCTATGTATGTATACTATTGTCTCATATTCCATATTGTAATTTACTATTAGTCTTGTTTATCTTTTCAACTTATTAACTGTATGAACTTCCTCTCTGTTCCATGGCATCTCCTATAACCCTAAGGTTTGCTGGAAGAAAACTCTTTCAGGGTTAAGCTCGCCTATGTACATATCCTGTTTAGTTAGGTTATTTCTGTATATTATTGTGTGTACAATAAAGAATTAAAGATAGTTAGAACAGCCTCATTGGCCGTAAGTACAAGCGGTTCTGAATCTAAACACAAAGTTGTAAAGCTCATTTTCGCCACGCGTTTCTCGCAGTGACAAAGCCCTGCTGTAACTTGACAATAGAAGTTCCCACAATGGCCAAGAGTGAAGTGTCTAATCACTTTTCTTCGCGTCTATACCTTTAATCGATTTTCGAGGGTGCTGACGACGCTTTGTGAGCGAAAGTGTTTGAATAGAACTTTGAGTACGTGCACTTTATTGAACGTGGAAAAAAGTGTTTTACTGGATAAAACCAGATTTTTCCTGCGAAGGTTGTGGGTTCAAACATTGGTGAGCAAGGAGTTTTTGTAGTCTCACACATAGCTATGCATAATACAAACTTTTTCACGCGCTATAATAATGCTGGATAATCCACACAGCATTATCTAGCCCGAAGCTAAGCAGAGCTTGTGTTATGGGAAGGTACCTTCTAGATATATAACTGATATACGAGTAGGTACATAATACAATACATTGCATAGTTAGATATTTTTTATTATACATAGAAAACGACCAGAACACCCGGAACAAATAAATATATATAGATCGTAAAAACAGTCGTCCAGAGGCAGGAATTGAACCCCCTGCGTCGCAGGTGGATCTTCGCCCACCGCGTCTTAATTAAGGAAAATAATGACAAGGAAAGAAAGAGAAAGAAAGAAAATACATTTATTGATTCACTATGAAGGAGGTAGGAGGTACAAGGGTCAAAATTAGTAAGCATAACAGATTTTTTCCACGAATTGGTTATTGTGTAGGTAATTTTGACTTGTCCGATTCATTGGGATTCCCAGTTTGGGGTTCGATATTATTCGAATAGTTTATCAGTACAGATAACCTATAGTTAGACCTAACCATGTTAACAAGATAGCGACCTAATACTTCTTTGTCAGAGCTCAAGATAGCTTTGCACCATTATGTTTAGATACGAAGCAAATATCTAGTAGTGAACAACATGGGGCCAAGTTAAATTAGTATCAGTTTACGTACTAGTTTTCCTGGAACTTTTCCGTACATAAATGAGCAGTGGAGTTCTCGAAAGTTCTCTTCTAGAGCTACTCAGCTTTGTATCCTAATTATACGAAAGAGATACCAATGATAGTTATAAATAAATAAATATAAATAATGCTGGACAATTCACACAGCATTATCTAGCCCCATGTTAAGCAGAGCTTGTGTTATGGGTACTAGATAACTGATATACATAATACAATACATTACATAGATATATATTTTTTATTATACATAGAAAACGACCAGATCACCCGGAACAAATATCTGCAGATCGTACACTCAATTGTTCCGAGGCGGGAATCGAACCCGCAACCTCCTGCGTCGCAGGCGGACCTTCGCCCACCGCGCCACATCGGTCGCCAAAGTAAGTTATAGGTACTATACAGACTATAGGTACTCAATATTCTTGGTACAAGATATTTTATGTAAAAAAAGAATTTATGAATGAAAGCTTATGATATCAATAACAGAAAACAACTTTGTAGCAGCAAGGCAATAACTAAAAACAAGCGAAAATAGATCGAATTCGAGTTCAAAAGAGATCAAGGAAATAATTGAAATATTGAATGAACCTTTCAAAAGAAAAAAATGTTATGAGTTTCTGCGATTACTACGATGGTACCAATGTCCTAAAATAATTACCGTCAAAAATTCAAAATGGCTATTTGTTTTTGAACTTCGCTTGATCAATACCAAACTGTCAATGTCAAGTAGGTACAAACGTCATTGTCAATTCTGTCCACGTCGCTGATGCACTACAGTCGGAAGACAGGATGCGCGTGAGATGCATTCTAAACTCATTATTGGACTTAGTCGTAATTGCATTCTATTTTGCCAATAGGAACGAGGAGGATAAGTAGGAACTTATTACAAGTTCCTAACTTCCAACTAAATAACTATTATATGAAGTTTTTAAGCATTTCGCCCTACTTCACTGCCGGAAATGGGCCTCCACGAAATTCCTTATATCATACGAAAATGAGTCTTTAGCTGCAGATACCATAGAGAAGGCGACAATTATTCTTGTTGAACGCGAATATTTTTCGCTCTTAATTATCTTAGCTGAACCAAAGATAAAAATGTGACAATATCAATGTTGTTGTTGGGCGACAACCATCCATGCTTGACTTATTATAAATCTTAAAGATTATATCGAGTATTTATCCTTGACCTTTTGTTCTATTGTCCCCTGATAATAATAATATGTACCTATAACTGGCGGATACCATGTTTGGGTGTTTCATATTGTGCACCCGCGGATGATACCCGCTATGTGTAGCCATCGCCTGTAGATTAACACTCTCAAAGGGCCTCTGTCCTGTTGGCTTCGGCCCCACGCAAGCCTTCCAAAGGACCGGGTCACTTTATGGCCCGAGATCATGGTAATACATTTGTATGTATTATGTTTAATCGTTTATAATGGAATAAATACAATTTCCAATTAAATTTTCCCCTAAGTTCTATGTTTTTTACTTACAAATATTATTCAAAAACATTCCTTGCACGCAGGAATCAGTGTAAAATCGCAATATAACTACCAGCAGCCCTTCAAGTCACTAATATTCCCACGAATCATATTTATTAGGGCTTCACATATTCCGATCCAGCGGAGTAGATGTATCTAACCGAGGTCACGCAAGCTCGGGTTACAAATGACCGTAATATTGCTAATAGCGGCGTCAGCAGCGTAATATACGATATATACATTTACAATATATATATATCGATGGATATATATTGCCGGTAGCAATAGCGGCCAAGTGACTGACGACTTAGACTCTACCACTGGGTGCTCCGAAATTGGTAGAATAGTCCAATTGTTATGCCTGATAAATAGCCAAATTCAAATATCTATTGATGTATTTGTTCTGAATATTTGGTGTACTTGCTGATGGAGAAACACAGAAATTTTCAAACCTTTTTTTAAAAGAGATCGCTCTCAGCGATATGGCTGCCCTTTATACTTCCTCTATTGTAAGTATATTTTTCCTGTTTTGTGGTAAAATGAAGTATTTTATATTAACCTCTTTTCAAATCTATTTTTTTAACAGATTTTTGTTTCTCTTCCTTATTACGGCCCTTTATCCTTCCTCTATGTTACGTATTGTTTACTGTTTTGTGTGTTGTAATAAAATGTTTACTTTTTATCTATCTAGATAGATTATCTAGATAGATAAAAAGATAGATAGAATAGCTACCCGATCTAGCAGCTTTACTGAGATCAATAAAGCTGCTAGATCGGGTAGCTATTTGGGTAATATAAAAGGTTTTTTTTTCGTGTATTTAGCATCAGCCTTATCTAGCGCAGATGCTAATTTTCTATAACTTTTTCTAATTTCATTATTACAAACGAAATACGACCTAATTGATAAATGAGTTTGGAATGAGTGGAAGGCACGCGTCTGACCCACATTCCTCGACATATAGAGACCAGAATTCAAGGTAAAGTAGCTTGTTATTTTTATTACACCAATATACTTTGTAGAATTCGTATTCCAACAGTAGAGCCGTAGCGCTGTATCTCCTAGACAATGGAACGAGCGCAATTTTTCTTCTTAATTACAACACTGAAGAGCATTTTGATGAAATCAGGCTTGAAGCAATTAACGCCCTGTCTTTCGACCTTCCTTGTTTGTGTTCCATTCCATCCCTTAATATTTTTCTTTGTTTCTTCCAATGTTTTGTTTGTGTTTGGCTTTTTTATGATTTATTAGGCCTAAGGCTAATTTTGAAGTCAAATTCAAGGTAATCAGAAAGTAATAATTGTTTTTTTTTTATTATTTATCGTGAATAAATAGTAATAGATCGTCATTTGACGACAATCCCCGATAGTGATTGACGATATGGCCGACGATGTATCGTAAAGGTCTGAAAGACACCTATTCATTCTTGAGTTAACCATAATTTCTAGCTATATCTATATTATATAGAAGAATGTCGTGTTAGTTACACCATTTATAACTCAAGAACGGCTGAACCGATTTGGCTGAAAATTGGTGGGGAGGTAGCTCAGAAATTTAAACCATTTGACACATAGATTTACCAGGGGGCGAAGCCGCGGGGCGCAGCTAGTATGTAATATAGAGAAAAAAAAATGTAATATCTTAAGTCGGGTGCTGAATTTTTTCAACTTTAGTAACTACAAGGAAAACTTTACAAACCAAAGAAAAACACTACAATCGATTAACAATACGAATCCTTAAACATTCACACAGTTGTATTTTTTAACGAAACATTTGATGTGTTATTAATGACCAACAACAATGCTTACATTAAATTTAACATATGATTTAGATCCAACGAACTAATCGCGTGACTATCGACCGATTATTGCGAAAAGACGCAAGTTCGTGACAAGACCACATATTTGACATGGACAAGGCTAATCCGAAAAAATAATGTTAAAAAATTCAGATTGAAAAAAAACGTGAAGCGAAAGCGAAATTTTTGATACACTAGACTGCGTGTGTTCACTTGTGGTTTCGATAACATGTCATGTAACTTACATAACTTCAATAAACATTTAGTCGACGACCTCTGTGGCGCGGTGGGCGAAGGTGCGCCTGCGATGCAGGAGGTTCGATTACCGCCTCGGAACAATTGTGTGCACGATCTGCAGATATTTGTTACGCGTTCCGTGTTGTGGTATCTATGTATAATAAATGTATAAAATCTCAGCGATAAGGCCAACCTTTATACTTCCTCTATTTTAAGTCTAAAGTCATTTAAAACTGGATATTTACCATGATTTGATTTTTGAGTTTTCCAATATTTCGATTTAATTTTTTAATCAAATCATGGTTAATAACCCGTTTTAAATGACTTTAGTGTTAATAATCATGATAGTTTCAAAAGTTCTATTTTAACACTTTGACTGCGGACTTTTTACGACGACTGCGATCTTTTTTTTAACCTAAGCCATTCGTGCTGCCGCTCTACACAGCGGTTGTGTTGCGCCGCACATGCGTTTCGTTCGAAAAATATTACAACTGTGCTGAGTCACACAGATCTGTATTTTCTTAGCCGCTGCGCTAGTGTTGATTTACGCATATTAGTCACTTGTAGAAAACACATATGGTGTGATTTCAGCACTCGAAGTGTTAAGTGTTTATTTCTGTATTGTTTTTTCAGTTTTGCGTGGTATATCCATCCATCTATTGTATTTTAAGTATGTATATCAGTTATCTAGTACCCATAACACAAGCTCTGCTTAGCTTAGGGCTATATGATGCTGTGTGGATTGTCCAGCATTATTTATTCATTTGTAAATGACCTTATTCAACTCTGTTTATAGAGGTAACCTTATTATTTTTATCCCGAACGATTCTTATCAAACAATAAAAATAAATAAAACGCCCTCATTATTCCATAATGATTCAAATAATAACTATTGACGATGTTATTTCTAATAAGCTCATTTGCCACGTTCAGTTTGTCCTACTGTATTTTTTTCTATAAAAAGAACAATTTTTATGTTGCAAATGAGACATTAACTTATAACTTGTGTGTTAAAAATGATTGAATCTTTCAAGAATCTTTATTATTGCTATATAAAAAACATATCCAACGTTTACTTGTTTTGCTAATGACTGATTAGTTGACAAATAAATCATTTTTGTGATTATTTATGAATGTTTATTTGTGATTTCGATGAGTAGATAACAGTTTTGTTACTAACACTGTGACTATACTTACGAGCCGACGTTTATGATGACATTGATGACAGGTTTGACAGTTTATGATGACCTTTTTTTTTTTTTTTGTTAATGGCAACAGTGTCTGGTTGTAGGTCTGGTTGGACGCTTTCCTGCCAGTATCAGGTAATGGAAAATATATGTAAAATCAATGCGTTATCAAATTATGAAGATTGTTTGATGAGAGAGCCTAGTTCGTTATCTAGCAGGGTACGTTATCTAGTAACGTGCAGGTTAGGTTGGCTTGGCAGTCGAGATGTTGAAGTCCCTCTTGCACCCCCAGTTTATGAAGATCAGCGTGTGTTATTAGGTTATAAGTATTAATACAACGGGTATTTATCGCGTTTATTTACCTTTTTTCCCGACGTTTCAACAGGTTTACACTCTGTCGTGGTCACGGGATGACTGGAGTACTGTGTATTAATACCGTTGTATTAATACTTATAATTATGTGTTCAGATCGCGTAAGTTTAAAAACATTTATTGTTATTAGGTTACTAGTCAACAAACTCATGCTGAGGCAGAGCAAGAATTGACCATTCCTATTCAGGCCACGGATGTCGAAAGAGAATAGGTACTATAGGAAATTACTAGAGGCCTTCCTCTTGTAGCACAGTAGCTACCTTTTACAATACAACATAACATTATTGTAAAAAAATAACTATCTACAAGCCAACGATCATCAAGCTGACAGGGCGCTATAGCGCTCATTTCCCTAATTAGGCCTATGTCCAGCTGTGGACTTACATAGGTTGTTAATGATGTTGATGATAGGCTGTACCAAATCTGATTTAGGTAAATTCTTTTTGCTGTTTGAGCGTGATGGAGTAACATAAATCCATACAAACTTTCGCCTTATAAAATTAGTGTGATACGTTGGTTTCCAACAAAACCTCCGCTCGATATAATCCGCAATGGGGATGGAAAGCGAAGTTTTTATCAGCGCCCGACAGGGGGCCGGTCATACGTCAGTGGATTACTGGCTCTTTGGGTTCAATATGTTGGGGTTCGGGACTAGCTTGTTTCATTTAAACAATAAATAATTTAAATAAATAATTTAAATAATAAGGTATAAGTCACTTATTTATTCACAGCTGTTTATTCTTACTTCGGGGAATATACATACATGTACAGTACATACATATTTTTACAGAGTACATATTTTTGGGACAAAATTTCAGCTTACAAGTTTTCACTTTTTAGTTTAGAGTCAAAGCTATTTAATATGTACCTATTCTTTCTTTTACAACGCGAATATTTGTTTTGATCAGAATTTCAGCTTAGATTTCAGCTTTTTAGTTTAGAGTGTTGATTACAACTCTTCAGAGTATTTAGGTATATAGGGTCAAACAAAAGTTACACGTGTCCAAGAGTACTGTCATCATCATCATCATCAGCCTATGTTAGTCCACGCTGGACATAGGCCTCCCCCAATGAGCGCCACAGCGCCCTGTCTTCAACTTGACGCATCCAGCATCTACCTGCAGTCTTTCGCAGGTCGTCATCCCACCTAGTCGGAGGGCGTCCTACACTACCTTTGGTCCTATGGTCGTGTATTTGATAAAGAGCAAATTTTCAGTGGTAACTACCCCAGATTGCAACACATTATTATTATCATCAACAAAATCATCATAAAAAGTATAAAGATGGTATATTTTTGATATAAAACGTACTTGAAGTAAGTTTTCGTGTAGGTTTTTTATTCGCTGGTCCTACATACGATGTAGGTCGGCGAATACACCTAACTAAAAGCTTAATTCGGCTGTATGTTTTTATTTGTACCTGAAAAAGAAACATAGGTACAGCCGAATCAAGCTGGGTTGTTTCAATTACAAGCTATTATCTGTATTCCGTAAGTTGAAGAAATGCTAGGAAAAAGCCCAAGTTAGTAGTTAAGTTAAATATTCATTCAGCTTTAAAGTAAAATTATTTGGTTTTGTAGTATCTAAGTAGTTCAAATTTTTCAATCTTAGTGCGCAATCTTCTTGGCAATTTGCAGGCTTCCTCTTCACATCGCGGTTTTTGCGATAGCCTCCTTAACGTAATTATTTGTTAAACTGCAAGTAAAAACTTGGAAATTTCTTTGAAAAACCGGTTTTGTTTGTATCTTCCCACGCAATTGCAATTGCAGTTGTAGACGAGTTTTTGCGGGTATAAAGTAATGCGAATACAATGTCGTGTAATTGATAGATTCGAGGAATTTCTTCTTGTGCTGTTTGTTGGAAGATGGCTGGCGCCTGTGGTGATGTATGGCTAAAAACTGTGTGGCTGAGGACTCATGTTGCGTAGTGGACAAATAGCCGGATGAGACGCATGGGGTTCAAGTTCGATTAGCGCAGCGGGACAAAATGCATTGATATATAATTGCATACAATTCTCAGTAAGTGAGGGGCAGTCTTTTAAAAAAGTATCTAAAATACTCTGGAAAATCAGGCAAATGTTTTGATATATTATTCACCAAAATAGATTTAGCCGTTTTGATACTACGAGGTACTACTGTAAAGTGTCCGCCTACCCCATTGAAACAACACTGGTAATACATTATTTGCGCCTTGCGGGTATATAAAAAAAAAACTAAAAGCCAGGTCAAATACTTTTGCCATTGCCATATATCGTCGGTCGGAAACAGTAATGGAACATTTCAAAATACATTGTTCTGAGTAATAGACGGTTAAAGTTTTTGAAAATATTCAAATGTTAGTTTACTTCATGTAAAGATCATTGAGTGTAATTTTTTTATTTAAATTATATACAGTTTATAGACAAGTTTATTGTGTGTTACTAAGATTTAGGTATCATTTGTAGTTTTTTAGCTATCCGTAATTTTGTGAAATGTTCCATTAATGAAGTGAAAATTTCCTGAAAAATTAAGGAGTAATTGGAATATTCCTGATTGAGTCAGTAATGAAATAAAAAAAACAATCAATTTAGAAGTCATAACGGTTTAATCATCATCATCATCAGCCTATATTAGTCCACTGCTGGACATAGGCCTCCCCCAATGAGCGCCATAGCGCCCTGTCTTTGGCTTGACGCATCCAGCATCTACCTGCAGTCTTTCGCAGGTCGTCATCCCACCTGGTCGGAGGGCATCCTACACTACGTTTACCGAGTCGTGGTCTCCACTCAAGAACACGTTTGCCCCAGCGGCCGTCGGTTCTTCGCGAGATATGGCCGGCCCACTGCCACTTCAGCTTGCTAATTCTCAGAGCTATGTCGATAACTTTAGTTCTCTGTCGGATGTATTCGTTGCGAATCCTATCCTTCAGAGATACTCCGAGCATAGCTCTTTCCATAGCTCGCTGAGCGACTTTGAACTGGTGGACCAGCCCTATCGTGAGTGTCCACGTCTCAGCTCCGTAGGTCATAACGGGTAGGACGCACTGGTTGAAAACTTTCGTTTTCAAGCATTGCGGTATGGATGAAGAGAAGACTCAACGTAGTTTCCCAAACGCTGCCCAGCCCAGCTGGGCCACGGTAACGGCGGGGCAGGGGGTGCTAGGAATCCCCGGGCTACATTAGGCTACCACACCCTATATAAATTGACCCTGGCAACGTTTAACGGACGCACTCTTATGCTTGACCATCATCTAGCGCAGTTGGAAGTGGAGTTAGAGAACATCAAATGGCATGTTCTGGGGTTATGTGAAGTCCGTAGAGAGGGGGAGGACACCGTAACCCTAGACTCGGGCCATCTTCTCTACTTTCGCGAGGGTGATAAAACATCCCAGGGTGGCGTAGGTTTCCTCGTCAATAAGGCCCTCTCTAACAACGTCCAAGAAATCTCCAGTGTGTCGACCAGGGTAGCGTACCTGATCCTTCGGCTGTACGGCGGCTGGCAAACGGTACAGCATGAAGGTCATCCAGGTCTACGCACCGACCTCGGCACACTCGGATGATGAAGTGGAGGATATGTACGAAGACATATCCAAAGCCTTACACAACACCACTAAGGCCCACTTCAACGTTGTTATGGGGGACTTTAACAGCAAGGTGGGAATCCAGACTGGCAACGAATCCCGATTAGGCCCGCATGGTTATGGAGTTAGAAATCACAGTGGGCTAATGCTTGTCAATTTCCTTGAGAAAGAGGGGCTGTTCTTAATGAACTCCTTTAAGAAACAGCCTCAAAGGAAGTGGACATGGCAAAGCCTCGACACTGTGACTAAAAATGAGATCGACTTCATCATGACGGATAGCAAGCACATATTCAGAGATGTCTCAGTGATCAACAGGTTCAATACCGGATCTGATCACCGACTCCTTCGAGGCTCTCTGAATATCAACATTAAGCTTGAAAGAAACCGTCTGATGAAGTCCACGCTCCGACCTGACCTAATCCAAATCATGGCGGGCACCGAGAAGTTTCAGCAGCTTCTCGGGGATCGATTTGTTGCCTTGGAACCAACTGATGACGCTGACGAGACCCTACACAATCTGGTTGAAACGTTGAGGGACGAGTGCATCAAATTCTGTCGAAAGCATCGTACTGGCAAGAAGTCCAAACTGTCGGATGAGACTCTTAGGCTGATGACAAAAAGACGGGAGACCACCCAAGCGACTTTGTCAGAGAGGTCAGACCTGAACAAGCGAATTGCGAAGATGGTACGGCACGATCTCCGGAGCTCCAACACGCACCTCATTGAAGAGGCGATAGAGCGAAACCGGGGGTCCAAAGTATTCACTCAGCAGCTTGGCAGGAGCCACCTGACAAAGCTTAAAACGCACGACGGAAGGACCGTATTGTCGAAGCCAGAGATCTCAGCCGAGATAGAGGATTTCTATGGCCGTCTATACGCTGCTCATGCCCCTCGTTCCCGACGAGACAACCATGATTCCAGAGCCACCCTGACACGCCACTACACCGACGAACTACCGAGCTCTTGAAAGCTGGAGGAGCTCCTGTTATACAGGAGCTACAGAACCTCTTCAACGCCGTTCTTAACAGTGGGAGAACTCCAAAGGCGTGGAGCGGGAGTTTGGTGGTGCTCTTTTTTAAGAATGGCGATAAAACCCTTCTTAAAAAGTACAGACCCATTTCACTCTTGAGCCACGTCTATAAGCTGTTCTCACGAGTAGTCACGAACCGTCTCGCTAGGAGACTCGACGAGTTTCAGCCACCAGAACAGGCCGGATTTCGCGGTGGATATGGCACCATAGACCACATACACACAGTGAGGTAGATTATACAGAAGTCCGAAGAGTATAATCAGCCCCTGTGTCTGGCTTTTGTGGACTATGAGAAGGCCTTTGACTCTGTCGAGACCTGGGCTGTTCTGGAATCCTTACAGCGATGCCAAGTGGACTATCGTTATATCGAGGTTCTGAGATGTCTCTACGAAGCCGCCACTATGAGTGTCCAAGTACAGGGCCAGCAGTCTAAACCTATCCAACTGCGCAGAGGATCACTCCTCTGCGCAGTTGGATAGGTTTAGACAGGGGGATGTCATATCCCCGAAACTGTTCACAAGCGCGTTGGAAGATTTGTTTAAGACTCTGGACTGGAAAGGTAAGGGCATAAACATAAACGGCAACTACATCTCACACCTACGATTCGCTGATGACATAGTCCTATTGGCGGAGTCGCTAGAGGAGCTGAACCAGATGCTGGACGGCCTAGCTTCAGCCTCCCGATGCATCGGTCTTGGCATGAATTTGGATAAAACCAAAGTCATGATCAATGGACACATTGATCCAAGGCCGGTGGTCGTACATGGTCACCTTCTCGAAATCGTTTCCGAATACACATACCTCGGGCAGATTCTGCAGTTAGGTAAAAACAATTTCGAGAAGGAGGCCAAAAGGAACGGTTTAATAATATCTAGAAAATAAAAAGAGATCAGTTTAATTCTTAAAATATGAAGGTTCTTCAAATTAGTTGTTTTCGTTATGCTCATCGGGTTCATGGTGATTGTCCGCGGCCTCCAAACTTAAGTAGTAGTCTCGGTACACTCTTGGTATAACATTTGAATCACTTAGGGAAAGTAAATCTTTCTTCTTCAGGCTTGATATCTTTGGTCGCTCTTGGTACTTATTTCGCAGTCGTAGTTCTACATCTGCACCTCTTCCGCTAGTTTTGTTGCGCACATTTAAGCACTTCATCGTTGCACTCGGATCATAGGTGTCGTTATAAAAATTCAACCCTTTCTGACCACTACACTGAGCGTTCAAAGCGCGACTGGCACTAAACACGAATAAACAATAATGAACATAAGAATTTCAGAGTCATACTGGAACATTTCAAAATATTCTATTGATGAACCACGGATGCACTGTATAACTTAGAGTGGCAGCGGGACATTTCGAAATAAACTGATACTGAAAACGAAGAGATTTCTAAAATTATTTTTTCTTTACCGGAATAAGTAGTTTTCTGACAATTAGACTCAATGTTTGAGTTGTATCGTTAGTGATTTGGAAAAAATATCCAATTCCCTACCATTCTGCATACTTAGCTCAAAACACGTGTTTTCGGAAATGTTCCGGTAATGAATCCGACCGACGATATGACATACTAGCTGCGTCCCGCGGCTTCGCCATCTTGTCAAATATTTTCTAAACTTTCCTCTTGAATCACTTAGTCTATTAAAAAAAGTCGCATCAAAATCCGTAGCGTAGTTTTAAAGATGTAAACAAACATAGGGACTGACCGACAGCGGGAAGCGACTTTGTTTCATACTATGCAATGCAAGTGATGTGGTCCCGAAAGTAAAGAAATGCCTGCACAAACGTCTCTCCAAGCCTAGACAGAAGTTATTAAAATACCTGCGAAAATATTTGTTCAACGATGAGATCGTTAGAGTTCGTCTGATTTGAATTCTTTTGATGGCGTCCCCTGAAAACTTAAATTTAATTAACCAACTTTAGTATTTTTGAACTCTCGCTGTCTTTAAGTTCCGCTGGGAGAATGGAAAGTTTTGAATTATGAAATAGATTTTCGAAGTTAAATAGAATTTCTTGCCTTTAGAAAACAAGGGAGGTTTTGTGTACGATCCCCAAGGTTGTACTTAAATATCCATTCATTATCATCACCAAAAAAATATCTAGTCTATAATAAATAATAAAATAAAAATAAAAAGTATTTATTTCAAGCATTTACACTCATATTAGTAACAACAAGATAATCCTACAAACTAAAAGGATTGCTGGTGGCGGTGGCGCTCACAACAGTGCCTGGTGTACGGGCAGTCCACTCTCCCAGCTATCATTGCGGGAACGGTATTGGAGCTGGCCCGCAACCTGCGCACCAGGGAGGTGGCGCGCTTGCGCATGGTGGTATGAAAACAGTCGACTCGCGCCGCTAGTAGGTACTCGCTATACTAGTAGGTACTCGTAATAAACTGGTCCAATGCTGCGGATATAGGATTCTAAAAAGCGCCATAATTGCCTCCTCTTAGCTTGCGCATCTATCATCTGCCTGCATTCTTTCGTAGGTCGATCACACCTGGCCGGAGGGTCATCGATTCTGCGGTTGACGAGTCGTGGTCTACACTCAAGAACGCGATCCAGCGACAGTTCTTTGCGTTACAATACCGGCTCACTTACCATTAGAATCAGCAAACATTTCTTTTTTTGCAACAAATAATAACCGTTCTTCCTTTCTATTAACATTTTCGTTATCAGATAACTAAGAACTTCTCAAAAAGAAAGAAACTAAATATGAAGATTCTTTGATGTCCACATAAATCAAAAGCGATCTTCGCGCCATTAAAACGATAGAAACTCAGAGAAAGAAAAGATTTATTATCATAAAACTGAAGCATTCCAAAAAATAAAACTAAAGCTCCAGGGCCATTCAAACGACATGCATTTCTATGAAAAACAGACGAAAATGTGTCCCCTTCAGTTGGCAAGCAGCCGACTGTGAAGTCAACTGCGAAATTGTACCTAATTTCCCTGTATTACGGCACGTTTTCTTTTATGGCTAGTTATGGCCGCAATGTTCTGATGTTGCGCTTGGTTTTTTTTACCGTTTTCAGCCTCTCGCTATCAAGTACTGTGTGTACTCTTAGTCGATTTAGAATTCTTTTGAGCACCGGAATAATATATGCTAGCATGAAAGATATTATTTAAACATCACTGAAAGTACCCGAGGTTACATTTCATAGGATTTTATTCGTCGAAATAATAGTTTTTTGTTTGTTTTAAATCTCCGCTCGCATAAAAATCTCGAAAGCTTAACACTTTGATTGCGGTTTTTTTTCGACGACTGCGGTCTTTTTTTTTACCTAAAAAATTCATGCTGCCACTCTACACAGCGGTTGTGTTGCGCCGCAAATGCGTTTCGTTTGAAAAATATTACAGCTCTGCTGCACAAAGATCTGTATTTTCTCAGCCGCTGCGCTAGTGTGGATTTACGCATATTAGTCACTTGTAGAAAACTCATACCGTGCTTTTTCAGCACTCAAAGTGTAATGTTTTAATATAGAATAAAGCCGTGTGATATGTCTAGCTAGTCGTGTCTAGAGCATACAGCCCTAAAGATATGAAGAACGTGTGATAGGTGTAGCATAAAAAATAAACATACTACATACCTAACTAAAATGTACGGAATGATAACAGTTTACTAAAATAAAATAGTACCTACTTATGTCTAATGATTCGCACTCATATTCATATATATTTTCATATTTATTAATTCCATAAAACAATATATGTACATTGCGTGCGGAAACTTAAAAATAAATTATATTTACTAAGAGAGAAAAAAAAATCACATTAAATTAAATTCTGAACGATTATCACATACACAAAGTTTATATATTCTATAATCAAATTCATAGTTCGTCAATGGAGTATATACACTTTTCCAGAAGATAACATCTTTTTAGTACATTTTTTAGAAGTGTTTTTTACTCAACAGTAAATAGTGTTTTTTAAAATACATGCTGAGCCTGATGTTAGCTTATTTGTGTTCTCTCTGCTAATTTTGTAAGCTTTGTACTATTTCGTAACTGAATTATAATTTTTATTAGTTCCTACTTTGTACCTGTTGTTCTATATTTTCAAACGCAAATAAACATTTTCTGTTCCATTCTATTCTATTACGTAATCTCCACATTAACCTACACTAACGTGAGTTTCCTCCAATACCTACGTATTTTGTAAAGCTTTAATTTAAACTCTATAGCCAATTTGCCGGAGCTAATCCTCCATTGCGACTTATCTCGAACATCTTCATCACTTTATTACTTCGCCTATTTCGCTAAAATGACAATTTCCAATGACATTTTCAATTTCATTAGCATTCCGATAAAGGGGATTCTATGAGGCTGAGTGCGTTGGTCTGGCACCAATCGGGCTTCAATTTGTAACGTGATTTCGTAAGTAGCTCATCGTTTTTGTGATTATGAATGCAGTATCAGTAAAACATCGACTTAACCGAATACATAAAGTTGGGAATTGAACGGCGTTACGGGACGTAATGTAACGTGTTACAAAGTGCAACGAGTTTTAGTAACGTTGTATCATGCTCGCTAGCTAGACTACAATGACTCAAAATTACAATCCACTGACAGAACCATTTCGTGGTCGATCGATAGAAGCCTAGTTTAAATGGCCTGGATACGAAGCCTCAAGCCATCGAGTCCATAACCCTCTAGATTAATAAAACACCGATAAAAGCAGTGCTCGAAGGCCTCGATTGCCTCTTGAATGACGTTACAGTTGTTAATCGAATCGTCTGTTCCAAAGATTATATCGATAGGCGAATTAGGTTTTATAATTTAAGTAGTCAGCCCCGTCGGAAATGGAATTTTTAATGTTAATGTTATTATTTTAAGGTCCAGGAGGTGTTATGGCGGCACGGAAAATCTGTCCGCCATTTTGTTTTGAATTTTATGCAAAATGGCGGACTGGCTCTCAAAATGTTGACTACCATGTTCTAATTATTGTAACTTGAAGATACTTAGATAGACTGAAGACCTTGTGTTTGAGCCCTACCCCGACTTTCTGTACTGAAGAGGAGTTTGGATATAACATCTTGAACAATTCCGTCTACTTCAAGAGGAGTAGACTGAATTTTGTTTTTGCTTTACTTACTATTTAGCCGTAGACCGTAAGTGCGACCTAGAGCCTCGTATAATTTTACTAGCGACATCTAGTGTGTCGGAACTTATACATGTCACGTGGCTACTAGATTGATGACCTCGCATGCGAAGTAACAAAATAAATAGATTTATACAACCTACTTTTTGGAAAGTGACAATACTATATACCAAAAAGCATAGCTTTTGGTCGTGCCCGTGCGTTAGAATTAGTACTTTATAGTTATTCTGTGCCCGTACACTATTTCCTATAAATGGATTGATATATCTTACCTCCGTATTGCGATATATCAATCTGATTACGCCCCCCCCCCTATTACCATACCCCCTACTACGTGACGAGATTCGGTTCCCGCTGGATTTATTGAAATGGCCTGTGGACATACAGTAGGTAATAGGATCAATCTATCTGCGTCTTGTGCTGCGGATGCTGCCAAAATTCTGGTAAGGCTCGGTTTCCACCGAGAACGGAGCGGACCCATTCAGGACTACGTTAAATATAAAATAACAATTTACTTAAAACTGTGCCAAAATATTGGAAAACTCAAAAATCAAATCATGGTAAATATTCCGTTTTAAATGACTTTATTGATTTACAATTTATTGGTAAAATCAATTTATCAAATGTTCATAAAAATAGTTATAATTATAATACAAATAGTATTATAAAATCTGTAACCATATGACTTGTCTAAAGAAAAGAAATAAATGCTATTAACTTTGACTTTGACATAAATTAAATTTAAAATCATAAATGAAAAACAAAGAAATTAATAAAAAAGTTCGTATTAAAATTATATAATATTGATTAAAACTATAAATAATTATAATCAATTATAAATTTTCTGTTCTAGTAGTTCGTTCACTGAATATAAATTAATTAAACTTGCATGAGTAAATTGCATACTTGTATTTCTACAGACGACCGATGTGGCGCGGTGGGCGAAGGTCCGCCTGCGACGCAGGAGGTTGCGGGTTCGATTCCCGCCTCGGAACAATTGTGTGTACGATCTGCAGATATTTGTTCCGGGTGTTCTGGTCGTTTTCTATGTATAATAAAAAATATCTATCTATGTAATATATAGTATTATGTATATCAGTTATCTAGTACCCATAACACAAGCTCTGCTTACCATGGGGCTAGATAATGCTGTGTGAATTGTCCAGCATTATTTATTTATTTATTTATTTACTAATATTGTACATATAGTCGAATGGAGAGGATTGAGCAAGCAGAAAATGTTAAAATGAACTCGCTCTGTTCAGTTGCAGTGGAAATCAACAGACTCTTTGTTGGTGGAAATGCTATTTCATTTCACGAGTTGGTCCCGCCGCCGCGCCGCCGCGCTATCCCATTTTCCGCTCATTACCCTTTCGCGGTGGAAAGCCAGCTTTAAGGTTGTAGGTTCCATTCAATTTGAGGATAACTCTTTGTAGATATTTGGAGTTTTATCTTACTCGGCTCTATTTGATTAGGTATAGGAATTCCTTGGCTGAACAAGGTAAACTTTGTTCGAATTTGGAAGAAGTGTGTGCTCCAGGTCCACTATAAATAAATAAATAATGTTGGATAATCCACACAGCATCATCTAGCCCCAAGCTAAGCAGAGCTTGTGGCTATGGGTACTAGATGACTCATAATCTTCTTTGTATATAAAAGAAAGTCGTGTTAGTTACACTACGAGTATTTATAACTCAAGAACGGCTGAACCGATTTGGCTGAAAATTGGTGGGGAAGAAGGTTAGAACCAGGAGATGAACATAGGATACTTTCTGGGGACGATGTCGCGGGGCGCGGCTAGTACTACATAGACAGAACACCCGGAACAAATATCTGCAGATCGTACACACAATAATTGTCACGAGCCGGGAATCGAACTCGCAACCCTCTGCGTCGCAGGACCTTCGCCTACCGCGCCACAGAGGTCGTCAATATCTTGTAGAAATAAAAGTAGATAATTAGCCATTACCTTTCCTAACTTTGCCATAATCACCACACTTAGGAGGCAGATTGGTGATCACAGTGGAATGGTACATAGTCGGAAGCTGCTTCCTTTACCCGCTATTACGACCAGGCTGAGTTGGAAAGGTAGATTCTTCGCCGACACGCCGGAAACCTTAAAGAATACGTGAAATCGCGCAGTGACATTGTCATCGATCGGTGTCAACGCGCGGCTGACTAATGCCAAGGTTGATGTCGCATCACAAATTAATGACAAGCTAGTCTTGTAGATGGAAAAGAAAGATGGATAGAACGGACCTTATTGCATGGCACACTTGCCATTTAACGTAAAAAAAAAGGTATACAAAAGACCGGATGTTTAAACGTGGTCATCGTGGATATTTTTTTATTTTAGCCAATCGTTGTCATAAAATAAATTAACATTAGGTAATTGAATAAACCTAAACTATTGAAATTTGTTAATAAAAACTCTGTGTCTCTATTCGAGTAAAGGCCTCTTCCAGACTGTGTCATTTCTTTCTATCCTGTGCTATGGTTACCAGTTTTACCCGTTTTGTCGACCCATATTCGAGTAGGCATCCCCTTTTGCGTGGGTATAATTGTATGGAAAAAAACAAGCGAGCAACCTTGCAAATGTGTACAAATCCAGAGCTGGTTGTTAGTACGCTAATTAACTCAACTAATAGAATAGTCTAGGTACTAGAATCCTACGTTCCGTAGACATTTCGGTTTCTTGGTGATTTGGCGATTCTTGGGCAATTCAACCCACCTCACTCACGTTGGCAAAGAATCAGATTATTGATAAATTAAGATTTATAAAAGTGGCTGACTGGCGTTTCCGAGCTTATTTGTAACGTGTTACACATCGAGCGTTCGTGCAGTCAACACGGAGAAAGAAGGCGCTGCTCGCAACAAGGAACGAGACGGATATTTTAGCACACGGTGGCGAAACTTATCATGCTTGCTGCAAATTTTGTTACATTACGCCCCGTAACACTACGGGGCGTAATGTAACAAAATTTGTCGGGCCCTGGTCAGTACCTGGCTTTAAGATGATCAGTGTACGAACGGCTAGTTAATGCCACTTATGCCGTTAATGTCTGTTCATTGCTCTTTGAGAAGACCATCTTTTCCAAGAGCAATGTCTACTAGACAACCTCGTACCTATACCTACTTAGGCTTGATGTTAGTTAGTGTTCTAATGTAAGTAGGTCAGTCATCAGGCAAGGAAATCTTTCTCTACGAAGCTGAGGGTAAAAAATAGTGAAAAATAATACAAAACAATTCTACTCCACCAAGATTACTGAAATGGTAGTTCTGGAGAAATAAATGTATTTTTAAGTTTTTCATTCCTTTGTGCTTTGTTTGTTGCAACGGTTGTCATGTTGTGAGTCTTTGCGATATTGCTCTTCTGACTGACCCGCAAATTTTAAACGAAACGCGCTCTCCAAAATTATTTCTAAATATTCCATAAAAGAGGCTAAAACCTGCTTGCGATGCGATGCGAAGTCGAAACGATCTCACATCGAATTGCCTTTTTCTCTGATTTGACATTTGGCTCTTTTCATCTAATTGATTGATCCTTGATGAATACGAGATTTAGTGTAGTTACATAATCAGCCATAATCAGCTATGGCTGATTATTTATTGCTGATTATGCTCCTACTACGTATACTAACGCTGATATTAGGGTTGTAACGTCAAATAAATCGTATCTTACCAACGGGATATTTACCTGTGACTGATAAAAAGGTTCAAACTGAAAACCAGCGTTGTTTGAAAACCAGAGTTTGACCCTTTTTGGCCAGCAGGCTAGCACGGTAGCCATGTATTATTATAGTTTTTGTTTTTCTGTAGGCTTTTTATTTATGTTTTTTTTTATACTGTGTACTGTGTTTTTTTTATGTGTGCTTTAATTGTGTAGCCTGTTTTTTTGGCTAAATAAAACAATTCTTATTCTTACCTAGCCGAAATATTGGAGAACACAGAAATCAAATCATGGTAAATATCCCGTTATAAATGAATTCTGTCGTATCTTAAGCTTTTATCCAGTGGACTATGTCGAATCTCAAACTAAATTGTAATTGGAGCTTCAAAATCACAATCCGTAGAATATAAGATAGCTGAAGGCAATTTCACTTTAGACTCTGCTCTGATTTCTGCGCACTTAAAACAATTGAATTTAATTCAATAAACGAAGACATAGTAGTATTGCTTCAGGGCTATCTCTAGAATACTGTAGAATGTAGATAGAATTGTTCTTGCTATGTTCTTTCTGGAAATTAGAAAAAGGCAACGATGCTGCATGTCGTCAAATTATTATACAATTTTATTTTGTTCTTCAAAATTAGGCATCAAAAAGTTAACAACAAGAAATTTGATTATCCTCAAACATTATCGGGCTGTGTTCGTTTTTCATAGTCTGCTTGTCGGTGTGAAAGGGGGATGGTGATTTTATTGCATAAAGACAAACATAACATGACGCAGATTTCAAAGAGGATGTATCAACACCAAGCAAAACAAATACATCAACTAGGCGATTATGGTCCATTTAAATTGTAGAAAGCTCTTGTAGTTTCTGACGCAGGAACGTTTCCAATTCGACCAATTTAACGAATATTTTTACTGTATCCTATTGGTTGATTTCCCATCCGTCGCTGGTGGATGGGAAGCCTAAACGCCGGATAGAGCCGATTAACGGACCTAATCTAAAATGGAGTGGTCTGTCCCGATTGCCAGTGGATCGCACTCATTGTCACAGTCGGAATACTGCTTGGTGCCAAACCGAGTTACGGCTAGCACACTTTAAACTTTGACGCGATGGGATTACGGTGTAAAGTTGTATGGCGAGGGATTTCAATTGAGCGAAATGCTTCAGTTTTTTACACCGATTTATCAGCTTGCTATTAAGCTAAATATTGAGTGAATTTGATCGTGATTTATATGCAGAAGCTAGTGTACGTGTCGAATATTTTGTGCTTCCAGTTATGTTTTATTTTGCGTGCGCGATTACAAATTCGAAACCGTACAAACGGCCGTCTTGAAGGGTTAACCGATCTTTCGAGCTGAATCCACCAAGAAAACTTTATTTTTGACTAGTCTTCGCAGATTTTATACGATTTCATAATAACGAATATTAAAATTAGTTTCCTTCGCTCCGTCGCCGTGTTCGGTTCGGATAAATTTGCGTTAAATTCGATGTTTTGGATATCTCGGATAATTCCGAAGGGTCTGGTTCGAGTTATGGGTAGCTGTTGGCAAGGGCTGGTAAGGGTGGCGACGGAGGGTGACAAACTTCGTCTAAGGGCTGAACTATTGCAGTACGCACCCTTCGAGGGGATGCGATTTTAATGACAGAATATTATATTATTACGGATACTTTGGTGGGTTAATTTTAAATTAATGGTCTCTGTGGGATTCAATTTAGTTAAATTGCAAAAATATTTAGACGAGCATTAATTACTTTTATAGAAAGGAGCTGTTATGTACCTACTCATTGTAGTTTTATGTTACCCTGCAAAATGACTACGTAGCGCCGAAACAGTTATATTTTGATAATAACAGAAAGTTTTATCTTTTTCAGGTATGTGGCTATCCGCAATAAGAAAATCAGTTTGGGTAACGTTGTTTTTCATAAAAAAACTCCTAATGGTTCGTCCATAATGTCTTTTATGTTGGTCGAGTCACATAAGTTTTTGTTACGGAGCTCGATTTCGGTCATCGATATGAATAGATACGAGTAAAAACCGATTTTGTCTTTGAATGTTATCGACACCAGAGATAAAATAGGTTCGTAACGATCATTATCGAGAACCTTAATGTCCTCCGCACACTATTGAAACGCCACGCGACCTAAAGAAACGCGATTCGTGTTAAGTAAAATCGAATCATATCAATTTTCTATGACCAGAACCACATTGTAAACACCCGAGGTGATATCGCGTCGGGTATGAATAATGTGTTTCTGGTCATTAAAATTTTATGACCAGAACGTACCAATTTTTTTATTAGAGTCAACTCAAAACGCATCTTGTTTCGTCTGGTCGCGTGGCGTTTCAATAATGTGTTTCCGGCTTAATTGCGCTTCAGATGAGACTGCCCAATAAGCATACATATTAAGCATATTCACGTGAAGACTCAACAAACATGTGGACGGTCCAACAGCTGTATAACTGCTGTTTAACTTAGGTCTAGGTCGGTTCTTGATAATTGTGTTATATTCTGTTTTATGTTTTCTTTTATTTTTATCACTAGTTTAAGTACGATCACTTTATGGTTTTCCATAAAGTTCGTTTTCTTTCTTGTCACAATGTTGTTAGTGTTCACACATAATTTAGCTTATTTAGATTCTATCAGTGAATACCTATTATTAGCTCTCTGTTGTCATTTTTAAGTCTATAGATATTATATAGTAGCTGATGGTGTTCCGAAATAAATAAATAAATAAAACTGCATTTTGTCAATATCCTAAACTAAACCGCACGTAAAGGCGCGACCCAAGATTTATAGGCCCATCGATCCCCTTATCAGTACCAATAAAAATGCTCTGGATTTAGTTTTACTATATTCTATCTCATAATATATGGTCGGGCTTTATTTTTTAGCCTTTATAAGAACGTATTCATAAGCGGTAGTAAATTTACTTGCTTATGGTATTCTCACCCGACCACTAGCGGCGAAGGGTTTATGTTTCGATTTTATACGCGAAATAAATTACTTTGAATTAAATGAGCGCCATAGCGTCCTGTTTTCAACTTGACGCATCCAGAATCTACCTGCAGTCTTTCGCAGGTCGTCATCCCACCTGGTTTGAGGGCGACCTACAATACGTTTACCGAGTCGTGTAGTCTCCTTTCAAGAACACGTTTGCCCCATCGGTTGTCGGTTTTCGCGATATCTACCTACAACCTTCTAAAACTTTAAAAATAGACAAATCCTCTCGGAATACGGCTGCGGCAGGCAGTTATTCTTTCAGTATTCTATGCTTTATGACCGGCACGTATCGGAACATGTTTTATTATACGTTCGGCCGATTTCGACGCGGACTCATATAACATTTTGAATGTTAAAAATATTGAGTCGCCTTCGGGGTTTCACAAATGTGTATATTTATTAATACTATAGTACTATAGTTTTACTTATATTTTTCTATAAGAGCCTTCTTTTTAAAGTTTAAACTGTCTACATATGTAAGTAAGCTGTATTTTATAAAACAAACGACAATATAGTCGTTACGCTATCAGGCCTTATGGCGATCAATTAAATCAAATCATTTATTTGCTGTAATGTAGGTACAAAAGTTCTTAATTAAAAATGGTATTTTCAATACATTACTACCTCATCGAGGCGTGCAAAATTAAGATAGCATGCAAATGTCACAGTAGTTTAGTAATGTTCTAACCTAGGTATATTGTAGATAATTTTATATAATGTCAAAAATCTTAAAGTCGATATAGTCCAAACGCTATCTACATACTAAAGTCATTTAAAACGGGATATTTACCATGATTTGATTTTTGAGTTATCCAATATTTCGGCACAGTTGCATGCGCCATGAACACGGAAATCATGGTAAATATCCCGTTTTAAATGACTTTAGTATTAATAACCATGATATTTCAAAAGCTATCTACATAGTCCTAACGTGATATGGTCATATCGAGCTTTAGTCAGAAAGCGATTAAGTCCTAACAGTTATCTAGTCAAATCAATATGTAGTCTTCAAGCTTCTAGCCCGTCTTATGCAGTGGTAATATTATAGCGATAAAATTGAAGAAACTTTAAATAAATTAATATTTTCCTTAGAGTTAACACTTTGAGTGCTGAAATCACACGGTATGTGTTTTCTACAAGTGACTAATATGCGTAAATCCACACTAGCGCAGCGGCTGAGAAAATACAGATCTGTGTGACTCAGCACAGCCGTAATATTTTTCGAACGAAACGCTTGTGCGGCTCAACACAACCGCTGTGTAGAGCGGCAGCACGAATTTTTTAGGTTAAAAAAAAGATCGCAGTCAAAGTGTTAAAAAAGTCAACGGCGCGAACTCTTCGGATTGCGAGGACTAAATGTATGCAATAATATAAATAATATTATTCGTAATTTTGGATGGTCAACATCAAACAATATTTACCCTTCCACGTTTGTACGAGCGACTCGTTTAACCTTAATTGGTTTAGTTTAACCTTTCTTAGTTGCCTGTTGTCGCAATAACTAGTCTGTCTGCATAGTGCGATCAGCCAGGTTCAAATAATTATCAATACATGAAGTTTCATGAAACGTCATAATTATTTGAAAGTTTAAATTATTTGAAAGCAAAGAGACTGTCGATACGCCCAACTCATTAACTGTTGAAATAACTTTCTGAGTGTAACCAAAGTTCATTCAGAAACAGCTTAGCTATTCATTGAGCGACTGAAATAGACGTCGGTGTTTTGATTACTAAATAAATGATTATTGATTTGAATTCAAGCAAAATTCAATGTTACTTCGATTAAGTTCTCTTTGGTGTCTTTAGAAATTTGAGTTTGTATTTAGTGACAGTAAAATTGAAGTGAACATTAAAATTAAGATAATGCTATTTGATACTAATGAATAGTATAAAATTTGACTTGTCTAAGTGCTTATTTTGTAAGCTTAAAGAAATAAATGCCATTGGTATAACTTAGAAATCGGTCTTGGGTAAATGTTTTTGTGAAAAATAAATTACTTATTAGCGCATTTATTCAAAAAGGATTTTGGAACGGCTTGCCATTTCTCCTCCCAGTCTCTTTTGCCATTTTAGTTCAAGTATTTATTAATTAATTCAGATTTGACTTAGGTTTAAGATATTTATTCTCAAAAAAGACACAGTCATGAGAATAGTTATTTAGCTTAGTGTAAACAATTTGTATAATGTAAATATAAGTTGTTTGATCTATAGGTAAGTTATTAATTACATATTGCACAAATTAATTCAAAAGATAAGTTACAACAAAATAGGAAAAAGATTACACATTACAAATTAGATTAGATTATAGTACACTTCTAGGAATTAACAATATAACAGAATTGGCCAATTTTCTCGAACAAAAGTAGCAAGTTCAGTTTTAAAGGTATCAATTGAGCTAACATTTTTCAAAATTTCAGGTGATTTATTATAAAGTTGTGCTCCTTCATAAGTAAACATTTTTTTTCCATAATTTGTTCTGACTTTAGGCAAAACAAGATAACTAGCTCGCCGAGTGTTACGTTTTGTTAATTGCTTTGATTTTAAGACTTACAGAATAATCTATATATATAAAAGAAAGTCGTGTTTGTTACAACACTTATAACTCGAGAACGGTTGGACCGATTTAGCTGAAAATTGGTGGAGAGGTAGCTTAGAACCAGGAGTCTAACATAGGATACTTTTTATCATTTAAACAATTTGACACATAGATTTCTATATATATAAAGGAAAGTCGTGTTTGTTACAACACTTATAACTCGAGAACGGCTGGACCGATTTAGCTGAAAATTGGTGGAGAGGTAGCTTAGAACCAGGAGTCTAACATAGGATACTTTTTATCATTTAAACAATTTGACACATAGATTTCTATATATATAAAAGAAAGTCGTGTTTGTTACAACACTTATAACTCGAGAACGGCTGGACCGATTTAGCTGAAAATTGGTGGAGAGGTGCTTAGAACCAGGAGTCTAACATAGGATACTTTTTATCATTTAAACAATTTGACACATTGATTTCTATATATATAAAGGAAAGTCGTGTTTGTTACAATACTTATAACTCGAGAACGGCTGGACCGATTTAGCTGAAAATTGGTGGAGAGGTAGCTTAGAACCAGGAGTCTAACATAGGATACTTTTTATCATTTAAACAATTTGACACATAGATTTCTATATATATAAAAGAAAGTCGTGTTTGTTACAACACTTATAACTCGAGAACGGCTGGACCGATTTAGCTGAAAATTGGTGGAGAGGTAGCTTAGAACCAGGAGTCTAACATAGGATACTTTTTATCATTTAAACAATTTGACACATAGATTTCCACGGGGGCGAAGCCGCGGGGAGCAGCTAGTATTATATACATTCCAAAACGTCAAACATTATTTATAACCTAAAGGAGCATTGACCATTGGCATCCAACCAGATCGGCTGGTCTTTCTAAAATAATAGAAAAACAAAAATAAGAATATTATATTCCTTTTACTTTTTTTTAATCATTTAACTTTATCATTATCAACCTATGTTAGTCCACTGCTGGACATAGGCCTCCCTCAATGAGCGCCACAGCAGCGCCCTGTCTTCAGCTTGACGCATATCTACCTGTCGTCGCTGGTCGTCATCCCACCTGGTCGGTCATTTAACTTAGCTTGATCAAATTTTCATCTATAAAATTTTGATCTTCTTTAAATTTAGTACGCTATCTTGTTTTAACCCCTGAGCAAGGTCTCGTTTAAAGGCTTGTACAATATATTCCTCCCTAACCGCTAATGTAATGAGCCTCCGCGTTCTGGTCGGCAGCCGTCGAATTTACCGGCCCATGGAGCTTCTCAGCTTGCCGATTGCGATGTTTCATTGCTACGATCTCAAACGACGTAGTGCTACGATCTCAAACGACGTAGTGCTACAGTCTCAAACGACGTAGCGCTACAATCTCAAACAACGTAGTGCTACAATCTCAAACAACGTAGTACTACGATCTCAAACGACGTAGTGCTATAATCTCAAATGACTACCTCATTTGAGATTATAGCACTACGTCGTTTTTGACAACTGCGAAAAATACGCTGATAATTTTAACGATTTTAATTTCTACATTTAGGAATCTTGCCATTATGCCCGTATAGTGAGGTTTTAAACCAATTCCTATACAGAAATATTTTCGGTGACCTTTCAAGCGGTTAACTATCAATGGGGCTCCCTTTGATTTCCAAGTATTTTAAATCACACCACCATAACTTGAAAAGATGTCAAAAGAAAATGAAGAAACTGAATAATAAATCATCATCATCAGCCTATAGCAGTCCACTGCTAGATATAGGCCTCCCCGAATGAGCGCCATAGCGCCCTTTCGCATCAGCGCTTGTAGCATCCAGCATCTACCTGCAGTCTTCCGCAAGTCGTCATCCCACCTGGTCGGAGGGCGTCCTACACTACGTTTACCGAGTCGAGGTCTCCACTCAAGCACACGTTTGCCCCAGCGGCCGTCGATTCTTCGCGAGATATGGCCGGTCCACTGCCACTTCAGCTTGCTAATTCATAATAAATAACGCCTGCTAATTGACGACCGATGTGGCGCGGTGGGCGAAGGTCCGCCTGCGACGCAGGAGGTTGCGGGTTCGATTCCCGCCTCGGAACAATTGTGTGTACGATCTGCAGATATTTGTTCCGGGTATTCTGGTCGTTTTCTATGTATAATAAAAAATATCTATCTATGTAATATATTGTATTATGTATATCAGTTATCTAGTACCCATAACACAAGCTTTGCTTACCATGGGGCTAGATAATGCTGTGTGAATTGTCCGGCATTATTTATTTATTTAATTCTAAACCGCGTAAGCTGAACGTTCGAATGTTCAAGTGCCGTAAATAGCTCTAGGTATTCGGTAAAGGGTTGTAAGTGTTGCCTGCGACGAGGAATAATCCAGCGGAAATTCAGCTGCATTCCCTTACTGCTGGCAACCCAATAATACGGCAAGAGTCCTGAAGTATTCGGTAGATAATCTTGCAGCATACGATCCTGAAATATTGTCCACAATATGCCGGCACTAAAACGTTTACAACAATGTTTTTGAAGAAAATTTCTTAAGGCGCGTTCAGTTCTTTTTGGGTGAACTAGTTTTTATTCTAGATTTTACTTCTTTAGATAGATAGATAATTTTACTTCTTTAGATAGATAGATAATTTTACTTCTTTAGATAGATAGATAGATAATTTTACTTCTTTAGATAGATAGATAATTCTTTATTGCACGCTAAGTATAAAATGACAATGTAATATAAAAACTTAAAAAAAACTAGATACAATTGGCGGTCTTATCGCTCAAGAGCGATCTCTACCAGACAACCATGGATGGATAGGATCGTGGACAGTACCAGGGGATCTGTGTGCTTGCTTTAGAACCAATGAAGTATCAGTTACCTATTAAAGTTACTAATAACAAGATATGGGTGTTTTTTTATGTTTTTTTTTATAAAACCAAAATTAATATCATCGTTGTTTTCGTTAGACCCTGTTTACTAAGAGACATAATTATTTTTTATTTTTGTGCTTCTATTTATTATTTAGGTACACTTCCTGTTTTACTTTTGAACAACGTTTCTCCCTAAAAATAAAATTATCGTGGTTTTCATTAGACTCTGTTTACCAACATTTGTTTTTTTTATATTTGTGCTTCCTTATTGTTTTGTTATCCTTTTAAGTAGGTACATTTCCTTACCAATTACTCCAATTACCCTACGTTTCTCTTCCTCATGAGCTTTGTCCACTGTTGAACGTGCCCGAAACAACAAAGTTTTGGCATCCAAGATCAATTCTTAAATTCTGTAAAGTTGTACACATAAAATCGTACATAGAAATAACTTAAGTAACAAGATATGTACATTAGCGAGCCTCCTGGCAAAGACTTTTCTTCCAGCAAACCTTAGAATATCATGTAAGCTTTTTGCCTGCTGTCTCTCGTTCTACCGCGTGGTCAACAGCTTGTACGAGGAATGCTGTGTCTATGCGATTATAATTAAATTTCTGAGCCAATAAAGCTTGAATACTATACGTTGTAGCGCATCGCAAAATGCCCGGAAAGCGATTCTATTGGCGTTAGCACGAAAACCAATTTCAATATTATACAATTTGGAGCAAAAGTCTCTTATATGTATATAACGAAGCGAACTAAGCTGAGACGTGGACACTCACGATAGGGCTGGTCCACCAGTTCAAAGTCGCTCAGCGAGCTATGGAAAGAGCTATGCTCGGAGTTTCTCTGAAGGATAGGATTCGTAACGAATACATCCGACAGAGAACCAAGGTCGACATAGCTCAAAGAATTAGCAAGCTGAAGTGGCAGTGGGCCGGCCATATTTCGCGAAGAACCGACGGCCGCTGGGGCAAACGTGTTCTTGAGTGGAGACCGCGACTCGGCAAACGTAGTGTAGGACGTCCTCCGACCAGGTGGGATGACGACTTGCGAAAGACTGCAGGTAGATGCTGGATGCGGCAAGCTGAAGACGGAGCTATGGCGCTCATTGGGGGAGGCCTATGTCCAGCAGTGGACTGATATAGGCTGATGATGATGTATATAACGCAACGGGATATATTTTATATTTATTTAAAGGAAAACCAGAAGCTTATATATAACACAATAAAAAGTACATAAATACTAGAAAGCTTATTGAAGGTTTTCACGGATAAATAACAGAATAATATAATAAGAAGAAACTGTGAAAATAAAGTGAATTGGTACATTTAGCATCTATAAAGTTAAATTAGATAATTATCTTTGGGTTACAAAATTAACAAAATAATAAAATAAATAATAAAATATACCAATATTTACCATGATTATATTTTTGAGGTTTTGAATATTTCGGCACAGTTTCATGCGCCATGATCACGGAATAACTATATACAATATCCCGTTATATATAAGTGACTTTTGTGTTAATAACCATGATTATTTTTTTATTTATTTTAAGCCATTACTGTCCCACTGCTGGGCAAAGGCCTCCATAACCATATCAATAACCATGAAAGATTTAAAAAAAAAATGGAGCAACTCTGTGTTTGGTATTTATCCTGCACCTTGTTTAGACATTATAAAATATCTTCGATCCTAAATAAGTCATTAACATGTATAAAGAAAAAACTTAATTGTTACTGCTGATACATTAATTGCCGCATCGCACAATCCTACTATTATAAACGCGAATGTTTGTATGTATAAATAAATAAATAAATAAATAATAATGCTAGACAATTCACACAGCGTTATAAGCAGAGCTTGTGTTATGGGTACTAGATAACTGGTATACATAATACAATACATTACATAGATAGATATTTTTTATTATACATAGAAAACAACCAGAACACCCGGAACAAATATCTGCAGATCGTACACACAATTGTTCCGAGACGGGAATCGAATCCGCAACCTCCTGCGTCGCAGGCAGACCTTCGCCCACCGCGCCACATCGGTCGTCAACTAAGTCGTATGGATGTTTGTTACTCTTTCACGCAAACTACTGAACGAATCGGGCTGAAATTGCATACAGGTAGTTTCAAGTCCGGAATAAAACATAGGCTAGTTTAACCCATGCATCAGTTCCCATGGGATAGAATTAACCTAAAACGTTTCCATAGAAACAACTCTTGCGAAGCCGCGGGCAGAAACTAGTATTTACGTAGTTCTGCGAGTCCTAAAGCTCTGCGTACATAAATACAGCACTGCTGCTACACAGCACCAAAATGTGTATTCAAATATGGGCTTATCTAGGGTCTACTTTTGGTTTTAGGGTTGCGTGTTCGGTTGCAAAACCCCTATAGTTGTACCTGTAGTTTTTCCCTCATTAATATATCGGCAAGAAACGTAGCTATTCACTCGTTATTTTTAGATACATTTTACATAAAATAAATGGCTTCCCACAGCTTCAAATAAGTGGCATGCAAGCTGTTTGTCATCATTAGATGACAAACTGGAGGGCTTTAGCCCTCAATATGAAATGCATCTTAACATTCGTTTTGGATTTATAAATGTTAATAATTGAGTTAAAGCTCATATTTTATTGCACGTTTCTGTGCTGAGCAGTAACGGCGCGGCCCTGATCTGCGACAACCTTAATAGCTGCCCCTGCCGTAGAGGCTAGGCATTGAATACGAGAAACCACATACCGTGTGATTTCAGCAATCAAAGTGTTAATAATATTAAATTATACCTATTAGCTTACTAAATACCCAAGTAATAAAGTAAACTTTTATACCGTCCGCAAAAAGACAGCGATGTTTTTAGAAAAAAATTACAAATGCAAAAGTCGTATCGGATGTAAAAGAATTACGATTAGTTTGTATCATTAAGTACCTATTAAAAATATCAATCAGTAACACGCAAGCGGTCGTGAAATTAATAAAATTCTGCTTTCACTATGTCTCATACATAATATGAAGGCTATAAAAGGAAATAGCAAAAAAACTAATTGTTTATTGTTTATCATTGTCATACATAAGCGGCTATACACGATCACTCCAATCTAATCACTACATAGTATAAAACAAAGTCGCTTCCCGCTGTCTGTCTGTCCCTTTGATGCTTACATCTTCAAAGTCTCTAAATAGCGTCAAATCATCACATGACTCTCTTTCCACCAGCATCATGATGATGATGATGATATAATTATCAATACACTTATTAAAATACTAGATGCGTCCCGCAGCTTCGCCCGCGTGGAGATCTATGTGTCAAATGGTTTAGAAATCTTCCTTTTGAATCATCTTTCTAAAAACCGCATGAAAATCCGTTGCGTAGTTTTAAAGATCTAAGCATGCATGGGGACAGACAGACAGCGGGAAGCGACTTTGTTTTTTACTATATATAGTAGTGATATAGTCTATATTAGTTCACTGCTGGACATTGGCCTAATGAGCGCTATCCGGCATCTACCTGCAGGCTTTCGCAGGTCGTCATTCCATCTAGCCGGAGAGCGGTGTCTAGAGTGACCGTGTATGGGCGATTAATCGCGTGAATACAAGCAATTCAATGAGATCTTGACTAAATAGAATAAGTAATTGTTTAATTTTAATCGATTCATACTGTATGATTAGCAAGTATATGGGCGTATTCACACAGAAGTTCCGTATTAACAGGATCGTGTCTGTCGCTACAGTAAGTTAATTAAGTTTACTCGGTATATTTTTGCAGGACCATTTTAGACTATTTTTTAACGGATCTTATACTAATAAAACTTTTGAAATAATAATTTAACCGGTGGTAGCGGTAGCCTTCGTAGCAAAATACAGAAAATGAGGGAAGATCGGTATATCTGCCCATAAAAAGGAACTCGCAGTGCCTTCATTTATTCCGTGATCATGGCGCATGAAACTGTGCCGAAATATTGAAAAACTCAAAAATCAAATCATAGTACCTAAACATCCCGTTTTAAATTACATTAATGGATTCTATACCTACTACAAGAGACTGAACGAGTTGTGCTTAGTTATATGTTGTGGATCCAGAATACTCTCTTGTGTGTGAACTCTCTAATACTATACACGCCGGCGTCGGAGAAACGTACATCGAATTATTTAAACATTCGCGATTTGTTAAAATATTAAAAATTATTTATTGGGTATTTATCGCGAAGCTTTTTATTTATTTTCCCGAGCGTTAAAAACACTACGATAAAACTAAATACTAAATACGGATCGGCTTACCTATCAATACTCTCGTACTCACTCATACCGATCGTTACTGTGTGAACGCGCCTTTATATTAGTAATCAATCAAATAATCACAGAGACGTTGGATATTACTGCAATTGTAGAATGTCGCATGCGCTACCAGCTTGATGAATTAAGTATTCATTAAATTCCTAGTCGATGATTTAACAAATCGTGATGTGAATGACTTTAGTAGATAATCAATATTGGATTCAACATACCTAATACATAATCATGAAAACTTATATGTTCTTGATAATTTTTAAGTTTGAAGTTACGTTTATTTTCATTTTGTTTATACACATCACAATCACATTCAATTATGAGGTTAAATAAAGTTTGATCAGAACTTGATTGCAACATAAACACATGTACGTGCTGCTATAATATACATATGATCGAGTAGGTAGAGTTATTACTATGTAATTACAGGTTATTAACACTTTGAGTGCTGAAAACGCACGGTATGTGTTTTCTACAAGTGACTAATATGCGTAAATCCACACTAGCGCAGCGGCTGAGAAAATACAGATCTTTGTGACTCAGCAGAGCTGTAATATTTTTCGAACGAAACGCATGTGCGGCGCAACACAACCGCTGTGTAGAGCGGCAGCACGAATTTTTTAGGTAAAAAAAAAGATCGCAGTCGTCGAAAAAAAACCGCAGTCAATGTGTTAAGTAAAACAAGACAGAAAAAAAGAAAAAAAAGGTAACAAACCATTAGAACTACGGTTGATTAAATTAGATTACATGCTATATAATATAAATATGTAATTGTAATAATGTGAATTCCACAATCAGTAGGTATTGTATTGTGTTATTAAAACAAGACAGAAAAAAAGGTAACAAACAATTAGAACTACATTGCTTAAATTAGATTACATGCTATTAAACATTATTGCAAAATTGTAAATTCCACTCGCTTACAAGTGAGTAGAATCCACAATCAGTATTGTACTATGTACTGGAACTCGGTTTCGTTTCTTTGATATTGAAGTGGAGGATCTCTTTAATAATTTATTGAATTGATCTAGTCTTGCAACAAAGTTTAATAGGTACTTAGGTATATTTATTAAGAAAGAATTACAAACAAAAACAAAGAACGGAAACAAAACTGAACTAGTATTTTCAATGAAACTATTAGCTAACTGTAGACTGTTGCAAAAAATCTACATTAAACCTTTCTATTAATATATATAATATTATTGACGACCGATGTGGCGCGGTGGGCGAAGGTCCGCTTGCGACGCAGGAGGTTGCGGTTTCGATTCCCGCCTCGGAACAATTGTGTGCACGATCTGCAGATATTTGTTCCGGGTGTTCTGGTCGTTTTCTATATATAATAAAAAATATCTATCTATGTACCTAATGTATAATGTAATGTATTGTATTATGTATATCAGTTATCTAGTACCTATAACACAAGCTCTGCTTACCATGGGGCTAGATAATGTTGTGTTGAATTGTCCAGCATTATTTTGTGCCCGCGCGGCTTCGCACGCGTTGTTTAAAGTTATTTCTATGACTTGGGATAAAATATATGTAAGATTTATGGGATGAAAAGTAGCCTATGTTTTATTCCAGGCCGAAAAACCTGTGTGCAAAATTTCAGCCTGATTCGTTCAGTAGTTTTGGCGTGAGGAGGTAAACATCCAAACTTTCGCATTTATTATTGTGTGATTTCACAGAAAGGTACAAAATGGTTTTAAAGGAAGTATTCCAAGTTCATTATCGTCCACAAAAAGAATAATGTATTCGGCAACCGGCGATGCATATCGATTATTAGCGATTAATTAATCATTCAATAAACTGATTGTTTCGCGTGCTCAATCGATTAAATTAGCTAAGGACGGTAGGCTAACTAGACTAAACTACTCTTTTTTTTTACATTTTAAGCGATGCAGCGAGCGCTGCTGGTACGACGCAGAAGGTTGCGGGTTTGATTCTCGCCGCGAGGCAAATGTTTGTAGAAAATCTGCAGTATTTATTAGGTCTGGGTGTTTTCTCTGTATAAAAGGCTAAATATCGGACATAAACGGTTGTCACTTTTGATTGCGTCTTAAATTTTGATTTAGGGCTACGGACTTGATATATGTATGTATATAGTACATATACTTCGTACCTATATTATGATAATTTCACCTTGATACCTGCCCTCCACAATAAAACTTTTGAAACTGTCATGGTTATTAGACATAGACATTGATATAGACATTCATTTATTTGCTGCTGAAGTACAAAACATAAACAAAGTAGGTACCTATTATTAACCCAAATGTAATTTAAAACGGGATATTATACAAAAGAAGGTAGATCGGTATGTCTGCCAATTAAAAATTACTCGTAATGCCTTCAGTTATTCCGAGATCATGGCGCATGAAACTGTGCCAAAATATAGATAGATAGAAAACACTTTATTATACCATACAAAACAGAAAACAATACAGGAATAAACAATAGATTAAGGAAGTATAAAGGGCGGCCTTATCGCTGAGAGCGATCTCTTCCAGGCAACCTTTGGATGGACTGGGCATGAAATAACAATAGACGGTGGTACTTACGGTGACGTTGACGGTGTTAATATAGGAAAGCTCAAAAATCAAATCATGGTAAATATCCCCTCCACAAGTTCCTGAGAAAAGAGGATTGACGGACAGACGGATAACAAAGTGATCCTATAAGGGTTCCTTTTGAGGTACGGAACCCTAAAAAACGACTGGAATATATTAATATGTTTTTGACTTTTTGTTGGGCATTCAATAACATTTGCATTTCTGCAAATGTTATTTTGCATTTCTGCACGTTTTCTTGTGAAAATACTTAATAATGTCAAAAATAGGAATTCGACAAAACAGCTTAGTATGTTTAACTGATGTATTTATCAACAAAATGGCTGTTTTAAAGCAATTGGCTCTCTGCGCTTTTCGTTCATATAGTCTATTACCTTCTTTACGAACCCACTCGATGTTCGTTGTGTTTGTTCGTCCGTCGCATAAACTTATGTTATGGAGAGTGAGGGAATTGAAAGCGCACCTGTGATTGCGCATACGGCCGGTTTACGGCCGGCGGAAATACAAAATATCAATAAATATGTAAAAAAAAAGTCTCCTTATTGCTGTTCATGAATAAGACACAACCCGCAGACAGAAAGACAGCGGAGGCCTAAATAATAAATAATAATAAATAATGCTGGACAGTTCACACAACATTATCTAGCCCTATGGTAAGCAGAGCTTGTGTTATGGGTACTAGATAACTGATATACATAATACAATACATTACATAGATAGATATTTTTTTATTATACATAGAAAACGACCAGAACACCCGGAACAAATATCTGCAGATTGTACACACAATTGTTCCGAGGCGGGAATCGAACCCGCAACGTCCTGCGTCGCAGGCGGACCTTCGCCCACCGCGCCACATCAGTCGCCTAGTAATAGGGTCCCGTAAGCACCTTTTGTACCAAAGTTATCGACATAGCTCTAACAATTAGCAAGCTGAAGTGGCAGTGGGCCGGTGGCGATAGGTATCTCGCGAAGAACCGACAACCGCTGGGGTAAACGTGTTCTTGAGTGGAGACCACGACTCGATAAACGTTGTGTAGGACGCCCTGCGACCAGATGGGATGAAGACCTGCGAAAGACTGCAGGGATCCTGGATGCGGCAAGCTGAAGACAGGGCGCTATGGCGCTCATTGGAGGAGGCCTATGTCCAGCTGTGGACCAACACAGGCTGATGATGATGATGAAGCACCTCTTGGTTACGAAACACTAAAAACCGAAAAGATGTGAAGGTAAGTTCGTACATTTCATAGAATACGAGCAAGTTTTAGCCATCCGTTGGCATGCTCTTGTGAATCTCGTTTAGCGTACTTTGTTATAAATATATCCCTTTGTTTCTGCACATTTTTTCTCCTAAGCAATGCGAATAAACAAGATGCCAGAATGCACTTAACTCGGTTTCGGAATACGCAGGTTTATTTAGATTTTCAATAGTTTATTTGATATAGATAAAGTCTTTATTTGGAACTTCGGACAAACAGACAAAATACAATAATTATATAGTACCTACGCTAGGAAAACCAACAATAATGATACACAGTTGACTAAAAATAATACAAAACATGGTCTGCAAACACGACACTGACGGCTAATTCTAAGTTTATGGGTACAAAGTTGTAACTTAAAAAAAAAAACAGTCGAATTAAGAACTTCCTCCTTTTTTGAAGTCGGTTAACAAAGGAATAAAAAAGAAGCTATTTTCAAGAATACAAGTTTCTATCAAGAATTGTGGTGTACCTACATCATCTATATATATAATAATCATCTAAATAATAAGAAAGTCGTGTTTGTTACAACACTTATAACTCGAGAACGGCTGGACCGATTTAGCTGAAAATTGGTGGAGAGGTAGCTTAGAACCAGGAGTCTAACATAGGATACTTTATTTTTTATCATTTAAACAATTTGACACATAGATTTCCACGGGGGCGAAGCCGCGGGGAGCAGCTAGTTTCAAATAAAAACAATTATAATTTTATAGATTTAACAATAAGCTGGCCTAGCAAAACTATAAAAGTCCTTATAATACCTTCAATAGAAAATCCTCGACTTGAAGTCTGCAAAAACTGATAGTAAATATAAAGCAAAATAAAGTGCATCTTATACAGCCAATACAGACTCGTAGATGATAATAGATATGATGCTGCGCAGCATTATTAAGGAGTACTTATTCTGAAACTAGCTTACGATTCATTATTAGTTCGTCGCTGTTCTGAGACGCATTTACACTGTAAGCAGGAGCCCGCAGGCGGGTAAGCAGGTTTTGGTATTTTTTTGTTATGAGAAAGTATAATGATGAATGTACTTTATTATTTATTGCACGGTAAAATCCTACTTATATTATAAATGCGAAAGTTTGAATGTATGGATTTTACTCTTCATCCAAAAATTACTGAACGGATCGGAATGAAATTGCATACAGGTAGTGCCATGCCCAGAATAAAACATAAACTACTTTTTATCGCATACCTAAATCAGTTCCCATAAGATAAAAATAAAACGTAGAAACAACGCGTGCGAGGCCGCGGGTAGAAAGAAACTGGTTCTCTATACAATAGTAAAGAATTGTCGAATTGTTTTTCATTACTGACGAAGATATCGACGAACACATAAAAAACATTAACACTTTGACTGCGATTTTTTTTCGACGACTGCGATCTTTTTTTAACCTAAAAAATTCGTGCTGCCGCTCTACACAGCGGTTTTGTTGCACCGCACATGCGTTTCGTTCGAAAAATATTACGGCTGCGCTGAGTCACACAGATCTGTTTTTCTCAGCCGCTGCGCTAGTGTGGATTTACGCATATTAGTCACTTGTAGAAAACACATACCGTGTGATTTCAGCAGTCAAAGTGTTAATAACGCCAAAAAACAAACTCCTCTGAGAGATCGCTCTTAACGATCAGGCCGGCCTTTATACTTCCTCTATTCTAAGTATTTATTTCTATGTATATTGTTTTCTGTTTTATGTGTTACTAGATGCGCCCCGCGGTTTCACCCGCGTGGTGATAGATATTTGCGATAATATACAATATATCTTTATAAATTGTAGCCTCTGTTTTATTCTGACTTCCTAAGCTATATCATTGTGAAGTTTCATCAAAATCCATTCAGTAGTTTTTGCGTGAAAACAACAAATATCCTCACAAACTTTCGCGTTTATCATATTAGTAGGAAATCAAATGTTTTCTATGTATCCTCTTTTTCTGGTCTCGGTCAAAATATTATAAGTATTGTTAAGAGTAAAAAAAAAGTAAAACGAATTTTATTTTCTCAGAACAGAGACTCTTATAAACTAAACTTAGATTAACAGACGACAGAGACTGACAAAAATCGGTCTCCACTCAGCATGCGCTATGGTAGAGCAAATCGTACCATAGCGCTGGTCTTTCGTGGAGACCGTGGTGCGCAAGGTGGCCTAATATAGTGAGGAACCAAACAAAAATATAAATTAATCAACAGAAACTAAAACTATATGTACTGTCAACAATATTATTTAAAATAAAATACGTATATCTATTTTAGAATGATCTTTGTACATTTAAAATAGAATAAACCTGTTAAAACTACAATGAGATTGTTAATATGTAATATTATCTATTTTTTTTTAAATGAAGGCAAAGAACGGCTTATTTGAACTGGGATGTATGTGTTGAGACTCAAGTAGTACTTTTTTTTTAAATAATTTTTTTGAAAGTGTAAACGGACGGAAGAGAACTCTAGTGTCTAGATAAACCTATGTTAGGATTTAAGATGCTATCAACAAACTGCAACAAATTTGTAACAATAAAAAAAAAACCCGCTTTCCTTGTAACTGTATAAGTCCTTCAGTCTGAGCCATTCGAGTACAGAAATAACAAAGTGCTAAGAGGTTGGAGCTCCCAATAGTGTATGCGGAATATTCATTAAAATTCATAAGGCAAATAACGTTCAGAGCGAGCTGAGTCGGGGGATTTGTACTATGCTTTAGAAGGCGTTGAGATAAGAGAATTTATGAACTTTCGTTTAGTTGGGACTGTGAATCTTACTGAAATTACTGTTTTTAGTAACAAAGAAAGTGAGATAGATAGATTACACATTTATTTGACAGGGACAGTCGATAGTCCATTCTAGGCATTGTCCATTGACACAAAAATGCTATTACTCTTTTAATGAGTTTATGACCGATAAATTGTAGATTTGATATTTATTTTTCTGTATTTTTTTTTATTATTATTTTTCTGAATTTTTTGTATTATTTTTTTAAGAATGTGTAGTTGCTAATTATTGTAAATTTTATATCATTGCACGCCCAATAGGGCAGAATACATTGTGACCTATTCCATTATAAGAACTTTATAACATGTATTTCACGCAATAAACGAATTTTGATTTTGATTTTGATTTTAGGCCTGGAAGAGATCACTCTCGATAAGGCCCTTTATATTTCCTCTATTGTAGGATATGTATTTATTTATGTACTGATTCCTGTTTCGGTTTAAAGATACTTTATTTTTCTCAAAGAACATACATAGGTACATTACGTTCACTTAAATGAGAAATTCTCGACGACCGATGTGGCGCGGTGGGCGAAGGTCCGCCTGCGACGCAGGAGGTTGCGGGTTCGATTCCCGCCTCGAGACAAATTTTCGTGCAATCTGCAGATTTTTTAATATTAATTTGTTCCGGGTGTTCTGGTCGTTATCTATGTACCTATCATAAAGAGACGGACCTTCGCCCACCGCGCCACAGAGGTCGTTAAAAAGAAAAAAATAATGGTTCATAGTTAACCCGTGTTTACATCCGTAATGAATCCGTCAACTACGTTAGTCCTTGTAGTAAAATTACTCGGAATTTCACACAAGAAATTCATTTAGTTCCCACAAAAGAATCGTCGCTCTCGAAACAAGACTTGCTTGTCAATAAACAACCGTAAGCACAAGCAACAGAAACTAGAATAAGTCTAGCAAAAGAAGCTCATCTGAAGAAAGCCCGTAAAAGTAACTCGACAAAATTACCCTTCCAGCTTACCCCATCTATTTTATCCTTATCATACATCAGACTGTATCATTCCTTACTTAGTCAGCTTACGAGTAATCCTGGACCATAATGCGAGTCTTACACTACCCAACTTAAGTTGGACAGTAGGTAGGGACCCAAGAAGCTAGGGCCCAATTATGCTAACCAATTACTTGACTCATCATCATCAGCCTATCGTAGTCCACGGCTGGACATAGGCATCCCCCAATGAGCGCCATAGCGACCTGTCTTCAGCTTGACGCATCCAGCAACTACCTGCAGTCTTTCGCAGGTCGTCATACCACCGAGTCGGAGGGCGTCCTAGATGTGGGCGTCCGTCCATACTATGTTTACCGAGTCGTGGTTTCCACTCAATAACACGCTTGCTCCCAGCGGCCATCGGTTCTTCGCGAGATATGGCCGGCCCACTGCCACTTTCGTTTGCTAATATATTTACTTGACTATGGCACGTCGCGGTATTGTCGCGGAATCGTCCATAGATGAAAGAAACTCTTGCACTGAGAGATTTATAGAATTTCTTTAACATTGACACTTTTGACACGCGTCCCTATAATTTGGTTCAACAAATGTAAAAATACAAAATGTTTTGTAATTCTGAAACTATACCAATGTTATGGTTAAGCGTTTTTTTTTAGAATCCGGCTCTAGATGTATATAAAATGGATGTAAAGAAGCAAAAGCAAAAATCCAAAACTTATAAAAAAGATACAAAACTAATTATTAATTACTTAGAAGTTAATTATTCAGAAATAACCTCAGAAATAACACTTTTAAAAACTAAAACAACTAGAAATATTGTAAATTTTTTCACTCAAAAGGAATAGCAGTAAAGAACAATATCCTAACTCAATAAAATCACTAAATTTCCTTGTCAAGTAAGACGGATATAAAAAAATGGTGTGTATTTACCCGACACACTCAAAATTGGATAGTGTGTCAACCCCTAACCAGTCTGACTTGGCCCCCTGCCAGTAACATAGTAAAAACCCCACACCGATTGCCAGACCAATGTGTTTTGGCGGAATTATGCGCAATCATTCTTGTTTGTAGAGGTTAGTGCGGAGGCTTTGATGGTCAAGCTTAGCTTGAATTAGTGGTATAACAGTAATTCGTAACATTCATCATTATCATCAGCCTGTACTCGTCCACAGCTGTACATATGCCTCCCCCAAATGACGCCATTAATAGCGGGCCTGAGCCGCCTCCATCCATCGACTCCCTGCGACCGCTACGATGTCGTGCGTCGGTAGCTTCGCCCTCATAGAAATCTATGTTTCAAAGAGTTTATATATGTACGTCCTCTCGAATCACTCTCTGTCTATTTAAAATCCGTTGCGTAGTTTTAAAGATCTTAGCATGCATAGGGACAGACAGAGATTCTTAGGAAGCGACTTTGTTTTATACTACATATGTAGTGATAGAGCTGATTTTTTAAAGTAAAATGAATTACATGCTTTTGTTAGTATTATATATCTTCTATTGTTCTACGTTAGATTTTATATCGAAGCATTGTTGTGGTCCGGACCAAAGAAGTATTGTAGTAGGTAACTAAATCGGTCCGGCCGCAGAAGCGTCATGACGGTTTCTTTTGTTTCATTTCACAGCCTTTTTCCCTGTACGATAAACAACGCACAAAATACTTAAATCCATGTTCTTTTTTGTATATTTTCTAGGGCAGTATTCTGAAACTAAATTTAAATATTATATTGTAAAGTTTTCATTTAACGAAAACTACTATTAAATATTTTAATAATAAACTTTAATTTTATAAAGGGCGTATTCGCTAAACATCGGGAGGATGTTCTTGACAGTTTCCCATGATTAAGGAAGTTTGCCAAAGAGCGATAGAAAGGAGTTTTCTGGGCCTTAAACTAAGATATAAAATTAGGAACTAATTAAGAAAAAAACTAAAGCAAAAGACGTGGTACAAAAAGTCTTTGAAATGGAAATGGGCGGGGCACATCCAGAGAATGCAAAACGAGAGATGGTCCAAAGCTATATTGAATTGGTACCCAATAAACAAGAAACGGAGAAAAGGAAGACCTGTAAAACGATGGGACGATGACATCGTAAAAATAGCAGGGAAGACATGGAGTAGAGTAGCTAGAGATCGAGGAAGATGGAAGGAGCTGGAGGAGGCTTTCACCGAGATAATATATAGATTAGTATTTAAGTTAAGTGTGAGAAATAAAAGCTGTTTTATTTATTTATTTATAAGGAAGTTTCCCATGATCTCATTCTAAAATTTACTGCCCACCAAAAATAAAGCGTTACATTAACATTACTAATAATAATGTGATGATTTAGCTTATTATCAAATTTATAAAGGTTAGTGATGGATTTCATGATTTATAATTATCTATATAATATTATAAAGAGGAAAGGTTTGATTTTTTGTTTGTTTGTTTATAATGAATAGGCTCCGCAACTACTGGACAGATTTAAAAAAATATTTCACCGTTGGGAAGCTACACTATCCCCGGTGAACATAGGCTATATTATATTTTCAAAAAAGTTAGGGATCCGTACTAAAACCGTGCGAAGACGGAAAGGTCCGCTAGTAACAGAATATACCGATTTGTTCCTCAGCTTTAGGACCAATAAGCTGTTAACAAAATGAGCTACTAATAAATCAGATTTGCGTAAATATGTATCCACTGAGTTGGCGTCTATGATCGATAACCTCTGGCAGCTTTGCTCGTCCATATCTACTCGTGTCAATTTACTGCAGATAAAACAAACCCACTTAACATAATTCAGAGAAATAAGAAAATTCCACAAAGACACCTACCTAGAATGACGACCGATGTGGCGCGGTGGGCGAAGGTCCGCCTGCGACGCAGGAGGTTGCGGGTTCGATTCCCGCCTCGGAACAATTGTTTGTACGATCTGCAGATATTTGTTCCGGGTGTTCTGGTTGTTTACTATGTATAATAAAAAATATCTATCTATGTAATGTATTGTATTATGTATATCAGTTATCTAGTACCCATAACACAAGCTCTGCTAACCATGGGGCTAGATAATGCTGTGTGAATTGTCCAGCATTATTTATTTTCGTTTACCTAATTTTGAAAGTTCAATATGATATGATTACAATACAAGTACGCTTTATAGCACACCATGATAGCTAAAAGAAGAAAAAACTCACGAATGCCGAAATAGGTGCACAATGGGCAGCCTTATCGCTAAGAGCGATTTCACCAGGCAACCTTTGGATGGACACGAAGCTATTGTATAGGTATTGGTATAGACTGTGGGGTTATTATACGCTAGTGAATATATAATACAGAACATACATAAATAAATACTCACATTTACGTTATGGAAGTATATTTTTAATATTTTAATATTTTTTATTCAATATATTTGTTTTTAATATTTTTTATTCAATAATAAATAAATAATACTGGACAATTCACACAGCATTATCTAGCCCCAAGGTAAGCAGAGCTTGTGTTATGGGTACTAGATAACTGATATACATAATACAATACATTACATAGATAGATATTTTTTATTATATGTACATAGAAAACCAGAACACCCGAAACAAATATCTGCAGATCGTACACACATATTAGTCATCTCGTATCAATAACACAAGCTCTGCTTAGGTTGGGGCTAGATGACGGGTGTTGTATGGATTGTCCAGCATTATTTATATCTCATAAGCGTAAGTAAGTATGTATGTTACTGACAAAAGTTTTGTATTAGCAGCTTCATTGATGCCCAGTAATATACAATACAAATACAATACAATACAAAAATTCTTTAATGTACACCATAATCAAATTAATTTAATCATTACAAAAATACATTATATGCGACAGGTACAATGGGCGGCCTTATCGCTTAGAAGCGATCTCTTCCAGGCAACATGGCAATATACCAACATGTCAACCCATATTTATTATTCAACTCTATTGAAAACGTACTTCAACTTCTCAAGAAACTTAGCTTGTTACATTGATGTCATAATGGATGTTACAAACTTCTAGTTACTAACTGAACAAATAGGCAACATATCTCATGTTAACTAATAACAAGCTCATGTTGAAGAAAAGAATACAGAAAATAAACTTTAAGTCTATGTTATGAAGGAGTCTACACCCCTAAGGCCCCTTCCATAGAAGTGGTAAGCTTCTTTGCAGAGACGCACGTATGCGCTCGCAAAGAATATGTACCGAAACGACTCGGTCTCAAAGATCATCATCAGCCTATAGCAGTCCACTGCTGGACATAGGCCTCCCCTAATGAGCGCCATAGCGCCTTCTTCAGCTTGACGCATCCAGCATCTGCCCTCAGTCCTTCGCAGGTCGTCATCCTACCTGGCCGGGGGACGTCCTAAACTACGTTTACCGAGTCGCGGTCTCTTCTTAAGAACACGTTTACCCCGACGGTTGTAGGTTCTTCGCGAGATATGGCCGGCCCACTGCCACTTCAGCTTGCTAATTCTTAATTACATGCGCACGTTAAATTCCGTGCCGATTCGGTGCAGGCCGAGGTGGTACCGAAACGAAAACGCACCGACGACGGTGAGGAAGGGGCCGAAGTCATCAGGAAGCCGCCCCGCGGACAAGTTGACAAAAATTGTCGGCGCTATATACACTAAATGTCATACCAACTCGTCGAACTGTGTCGCGAACTTTAGTGTGTAGACTCCATTACGGAGTTACCTACTGATTAAAAATATAGGCTACGCACTAGTGGCTGTCGTGCGCGGGTAAAACCACCCAGTTTGTAAACATGTTGAACACATTTGGCTGACGTAAGCGCCAAAACTATTTTAATGGATCCGCCTAAAATTTCGCTCAGATGTAGGCCTAGACTACTACTATAAAAAAATATGCTATTTTTTATACTATAAATCGGTTCCGGAACCGATTAGTGTAATGAGGCTTAGAGACAAAAAATGGACCTACAGCACCACCATATGGAGAGGACCTCAAGGAAAAAGAAAGAGCACGCTGGGAGGACGAAATAAAAAGAGTCGCTGGTCCAATGTGGTGGCAAACAGCTCAAGACAGAGAGAAGTGGACATTGTTGGAGGAGGCCTTTACCCAACCTGGGGACCCTGCTAATAACCAAACGTAGTGTTATAAATAACGCAATAACAGTACCTAAATTAGAAAGCAATGTAGCAGGATCAAATAAAGGCTTTTTTATTTTTTATTTTATTTTATTACTTGTAAGGGAACCGATAGAAAAACGTTTCCATGGAACATTAATTCGATCTTTGAAGCCTTGAAATAGCATCTGAAATCTATGGCCTCCTTTTTATATCAGTGGCAGTAAGCTATAAACCACATAGAAGAGTTTATACTCAATTAATGTGACACAACCTTTGTCAAAGGACACAACATTTTTAATAGCCAGCTTTATCTTATTGCATTCAAATTCATTTATTGCATGTAATACAGAGAACCAAGGTTATCGACATAGCTCAAAGAATTAGCAAGCTGAAGTGGCAGTGGGCCGGCCATATCTCGCGAAGAACCGACGGCCGCTGGGGCAAACGTGTTCTTGAGTGGAGACCACGATTCGGTAAACGTAGTGTAGGACGCCCTCCGACCAGGTGGGATGACGACCTGCGGAAGACTGCAGGTAGATGCTGGATGCGGCAAGCTGAAGACAGGGCGCTATGGCGCTCATTGGGGGAGGCCTATGTCCAGCAGTGGACTGCTATAGGCTGATGATGATGATGATGATGTAATACATGTTATAAAAGTTGTTATAAGTACTTAATAGATGTCACAATGTATTCTGCCCTATTGGGCGTGCAATGTATTAAAATTGACAATAATTCACTATTATAATTCTAAAAAGATAATTCAATAAATTCTCTGACAAATAAAAATAATAATAACAATACAATCAATAAAAAAAAATAGAAAAATATATATCAATATTTATATCTACAATTTTGCTGTCGAGAAAATACCACCCCATTCTCCGTAGGCATTTATTGTTCTTTTAAACTGCTATTTTCAGTTTGCATTAATAATTATATTAATGCTAATAGGTTTGTTACAATTATCTGTATGCATTTTCTTTAATTCACGTTGCATGTTGGAATTACAATAATTAGAATACGGATAAAGAAATGTCGATCCTTTGTCGATTACCATTTTCTTTGTAAATTAAATTCGAAAGGTATTTTCTCCAGCAAATTAGCATAGACAAGAGATCCTTTGTTTTCTTTCTAGTCTTTGTTTTAGAACTTTGAGTTCCAATTGTAGAAATTGAACTCGGGGGTTTTGTCTGGTAGATCATTCATTGCCACGCTGCAGGTCTAAATGCTCATTCTTTGGTATGTTTAGGAGGTATAATAGTCGTTTCAATTACAAAGAAATCTACGACTCGAGCTGTATTTTAGTTGTTAAATCTAAAGTTTTAAGTTAATTACTATCAATTCATTACACACTACGTAAGTTACCTAGAGGTATCCGGTGGGTCGCATCCCTCTGTCTGGGCAGTGAATGCATTATCTAAATTTAAGACAAAAGAAAATACAGCTTGGGTAGAATTCTTACTCTAACTTCTTCCACTAGTGGACAAAAAAATTGAAGTGAACAGTAAAATAATTTTATTTGATAATAATTTATATTTAAAATATGACTTGTCTAAGTGCTTATTTTGTAAGTCTAAAGAAATAAATGATTTTTTACTTTTTACTTTTACTTTACTTTTAATTACAAAGAAATCTACGACTCGAGCTGTATTTTAGTTGTTAAATCTAAAGTTTTAAGTTAATTACTATCAATTCATTACACACTGCGTAAGTTACCTAGAGGTATCCGATGGGTCGCATCCCTCTGTCTGGGCAGTGAATGCATTATCTAAAAACAGCATTTTTTTTTACAAAACTAGAAGAACTGACCTTTCCCTTCTTAAAATACCTTCTAAATGTAAGTTTTCCTTAAAATACTCCATGTTTTTATGCATGTATCTATGTGTGTGTATGTGTGTCTGCTTCGAACGTTTACCAGCATTACAGTGCAGTCCAGTGCGGTCACATAACCCCCTGGAAGGGTCCCAAATGTGCGTTAAGCGGTGTCCACCGTTACTTATAAACATACCCGATTTATAGCTCACAGCTGCTGTAACCTGGGGTGTTGTTATTAATTTATGAACCGTGTAGAAACCCCACTAAATTCTAGGGACATAGCTTTGGGAGTTTATTGTAGCCTTTTTCGTAGGGTTGTTAAAGAGCTGGGTTATTTTTGGCGGTTTTGCCCCTGGTATAAATATATATTTTACTTGTTTCAATCGGTATTGCTGACGTTATTTTGATAGGCGATTTTTTATTCAAACATTACACGTACAAGTGACTGTTCCTTGAAAAAATCTTTAGTACTTCTTACCTACATAAATCTCGTAGTCGTCTTTTCATCACGTCGAGAGATATATGTAAACATTTATTTTGAATAATAAAACTGGCCTTAGGATAACATGACCGGTAATGGCCATTAAAAAGTAATTTTGTTATAATTATTTTTCTTAAGTTCGCCTTTTTGTTTCAGGTATGTTTGGATCTACGCGATTCGTAGCACGCTACGGGACAAAGGCGTAACAGGTTCTACGGCGTAACTGCCTACGGGCGTAGCAGTTTGTAAAGGCGTAGGAGGTTCTACAGTGTAGCAGCCTCTACGGGCGTAGAAGGGTCTACGACGTAGGTTTTGCTTATCGTAACAAGCACGTTAGGTACTACAAGTGTACGACGCGATTGTTCCACCTACTCTGACTAAGCGGTTCTCCTCAACTTTTATCATTTGTACGTAACTAAGGATTGGATCTCGTTGCCTGCCCCTATTTTCCCGTCCAACTAAAGTCTCTTCAAGACGAAAGTGAATAGGTGTCCTATGATACAGCTTCGGCCAGCCGTCACTGACAATCAGGTGAGATTGTGGTCAAACGAAAGTCTATAAGACCAATAAAGTATTTTTTTTTAAAGATGATGTTTTTAAATAGTCTAAGGGTAGAACCACACAACAGTGTGCCACTCACGCACGGCATTAAATGAAACAACGGTATCGTACTATGTCGTGCGTGAGTGTCAGAAGCATATATGCGGTTTGATATTTATTTAACAATTATGTTCCATTACTTGACAGACTGGCTTCAGACACTGGCAAAAAAGTGTCCAACCAGACACAATTGCCATTAACAAAGAATCATCGTCCTCGTACAGTTTAAAAACGTCGTAGTTTGTTTAAAAACATATTATTATTTATGCTGTAGTGTGATAGTGTGTGTAAGAAATAATCGCGGATTATCGATCCCTATCAAAGTCCACGCTCGCGCTCCAGTTCTATAAAATCTGTTGTAAACGATAGTTTCTCGTTCTCAGCGTTCTAAATTTATTGAACCGTAAACTTGACTTTTCCATCTCAATCGATATCAATTGCATTTTCTATAAAGTTACCCAGGTGCGGATGGGATTCTCCTAACCGTATACTTTATCCATTTTATACGTGAACCTTTACAGTTGGGTATAAAGCTTACGAGATATTCTTTATGATGGATATATAAAACATATCGTGAAGTTTCGCTCTATCGCCTCTTCAATGAGGCGCGTGTTGGAGCTCCGAAGGTCGTGCCGATGAGACTCTAGGGCTGATGACAAAAAGACGGGAGACCACTCAAGCGACTTTGTCAGAGGTCAGACCCGAACAAACGGATTGCGAAGATGGTAATGTTCGCAATCCGTCAAGTCAAGAAAATTCGCTTGGGTGGTCTCCCGTCTTTTTGTCATCAGCCCAAGAGTCTCATCCGAGAGTTTGGACTTCTTGCCAGTACGCTGCTTTCGACAAAATTTGATGCCCTCGTCCCTCAACTTTATCCATTTTATACGTGAACCTTTACAGTTGGGTATAAAGCTTACGAGATATTCTTTACTATGGAAATATAAAACATATCGTGAAGTGTTTACTGTGGCGTAAAACTGTTTTTATTTAGGCTGAGATGTTTTAGAGATGCTCAGGATTATTTTAGTCTAGACGGATTACGGTCATGGACGGATTACGTGTTCTTGAGTGGAGACCACGACTCGGTAAACGTAGTGTAGGACGCCCTCCGACCAGGTGGGATGACGACCTGCGAAAGACTGCAGGTAGATGCTGGATGCGTCAAACTGAAGACAGTGTGCTATGGCGCTCATTCGGGTGGCCATGTCCAGCAGTGGATTATCATAGGCTGATGATGATGATGGATTACGGTCGTAAAATAGAAGGCAGAAAAAAAATTACGTTATATGTGTTTGTATAAAAATATACGGATTTTAATGTGGCTTTGTTATACTACCTAGGATAAATACTCTTTATTATTATATTAGCCCGGAGTGTCCCACTGCAGAGCAAAGGCCTCCCTCCCCTTCTTCCACTCATTATCTTCTAATATATAGTTTTAAACTCAAGTACTTGAATATACAATTTTTGGAACTTTCATGATTATTAACTAACATAGTAAATTATCCCGTTATACATGAGTTTTATTCTAATATAATATAAAATACCCTAATAAAGTACGAATAGTCGCCGCCCCCACTGCCAAAAATATAATTGAAAATCGCCATCTAGTATTGATTGGTTTCATATAGTTTACAGATCAAAACTTGACGGCGTCTTTTAGAAGTTGGGTTCTTGGCAGTGGTGCACGAATCTCTCCTGAGGCATTTATCCGGACTTTACCCTACATTAAAGATGATGAGTAAGGGTGAATTCACTTAATTACACTATAATAGTGCGAAAGTTTGGATGTTTACCTCTTCACGTCAAAGCTTCTGAACAGATCGGACTGAAATTTTGCATACAGTTAGTTCTTAGTTCTAGGCCTGAAAAAAACATAGTCTACTTTACTATCACATAAATCAGTTCACGTCGGTTAGAAAAAACCTTAACAATTTGACTGTTATTTTTTTTTTTCGACGACTGCGATCTTTTTTTTAACCTAAAAAATGCGTGCTGCCGCTCTACACAGCGGTTGTGTTGCGCCGCACATGCGTTTCGTTCGAAAAATATTACGGCTCTGCTGAGTCACACAGATCTGTATTTTCTCAGCCGCTGCGCTAGTGTGGATTTATGGATTTACGCATATTAGTCACTTGTAGAAAACACATACCGTGTGATTTCGGCAATCAAAGTGTTAAACTACGCGTGCGAAGCTGCGGGCATAAACTAGTTTTGAATATATTTATGTCCAGAGTCTTCTACTGCTTCTGATCAATTTCTAACTAAAACAGAACTAAATTAAATTACATGTGAGCAAAGATTGTATAACTTACGACAAATACGGTTCTAGACAAATGGATTCTAGAACATTTCAAAGTCCATACATAACTTATGTCTGCGATAAAGGAGAGTTTTCTATATAGCGGCAGCATCTTTTTGACGTCCGTAGAATAACCAACAGTCTGTAAAAAACGTGGACTTAAACCATGAGAATACTTGAACATGCTAAATTGAATTAATGTTAGTAGAGGCTTTTGACTTTACTTTTTAAAAATTCTGTTTTTTGGCCATGTGTTTTGTCTTGACACTTTGAATATTTACTTTTTCATCTCATACATTAAGTGCCAGTGCAGTAGCTGAGAGCGGTAGCAGGGTCGGAAGCGGATTTTTGACAGTATTTGATGGAAGGTCTCACCAACGCGTTAAATTTCCTTCGTAAATTTCACGCGTGCCTGCCGGAAACGCAGCCTAACGCTCCTTAGCAAACCGCTAAGGACGTTAGCTGAAGCCTGGCAGAGAAAACTCCTCAGCTTGATTTAGTAAGCCTTCCGCTATATTACGGCACCGTGACCAGATAGCCTCGTCCCCACCGCTTGGTATAAGTTCTAGTTCTGTTTACCTACAAACTAAATGTGCTTCATTCTGAATAGAGATTTGATGTTTGTGTTAGTTTTACCATAATTTGATAGTGATCACACTAAGTGGAATTACTTTTAATATTATAATATGAATTGGCCTATTTGTTGGATAAAGTGTCTTTGAACTGAGTTATTTATTTGTATAGGCCTCCTCTAATGAGCGCCATAGCGCCCTGTCTTCAGATTGCCGCATCCAGCATCTGCCTGTGTTTCTGCAGGTCGTCATTCCACTTGGCCGGACGGCGTCCTACACTACGTTTGCCGAGTCACAACGTTGTTATCTGCTCTAGTATTATTTTATTCATATTATGTTCCTACCTTACTTTTAATCATATTTCTTTATTCTTCTCTATCACCCCGAGAGCTGGTGAGTATCTGGCGCGGCGCATCAGCATCTGCCATACAGTGAGGCAATGCAGCCAGCGTCTTGGGGACGCCTCCGATTGGATTTGACCTATCAGCTATATATCAGCTACCTTGGGGTTAGATGATACTGTGTGGATTGTCCAGCATTATTATTATTGATATAGATCAGATGAGTTATCACTAGTTTATTTGAAACAGTCTACGGTTAGCTCAAGTGTTTCGATTGTAAAAACTAGGTCTGAGTTGTACCCAACTCCATAATAATAAAAGCAAAAAAATAAATACAGTTTAAAATACCTACCATTTCAAAAATGAGGCTTAGACGAAGAAATCCGTCTTCGAAAATATCCCGACTTCGTTTTGAATACAGGGTTGTTGAAAATGAACCGTGTATATTCTCCGAGTAAAGTTTAAGTTTCTTCAATGTTTTTAAAAGCGATCAAAACAAACATCAATGCACACGGGAATGGAAAACAAACTTAAGCTGCCTTTCCAAACGATATACAAACACAACAGGCTGTTTTGACTTGCATCTCGATCCCTTCTTGCATAAAATATCCATTTCAGGAGATATATGTGGAGTACTGATGTATGCCTGACTCTAGAAAGGCTTCGAGCTTTTATCTAGATGCTATCTTTAATATCTTTGAAGTCTTTGAAGTCTTTGTGAAAACTTTGTCCAGTTATAATCAAGTATGATACAAAAGCTTGGGTGGAGTTTTGCTCCAAATCGAAAACTAACAACCTAACATGGTAAAGGTTTCTTGTTCGCTTCTTTGCTTTACCTTAACACTTTGACTGCGATTTTTTTGGACGACTGCGATCTTTTTTTTAACCTAAAAAATCGTGCTGCTGCTCTACACAGCGGTTGTGTTGCGCCGCACATGCGTTTCGTTCGAAAAATATTACGGCTGTGCTGAGTCACAAAGATCTGTATTTTCTCAGCCGCTGCGCTAGTGTGGATTTACGCATATTAGTCACTTGTAGAAAACACATGTGATTTCAGCAATCAAAGTGTTAAAAAGATTGAAGTGAACAAAAAATCTAAGTGATCACTGTATTTCCTAGTTTTACTTGTGTTATTTGAATTTTGGTACGTGTCCAAAAGTCCTGGAGATCTAAAGCACTTTGATATTAGTAACACAGAATAACTATACAGAGTGCAACAAACTGTAAGGAGTAAACTCTCAGGGGCGCCGGGCGGTTCAACTTCGAGTACGTAAATTATTTGATAATAATTTATAGTATAAAATTTTATTTGTCAAAAGCTTATTTTGTAAGCCTAAAGAAATAAAGAAATTTTAATCTGACTGATCTTAGAACACGGAACGTAAAAAATCGGCCAAGGGCGAGTCGGACTCGCGCACGAAGGGTTCCGTATAATTATATGTATATTATATCTATAAAAACGAACAAAAAAATCACGTTTGTTGTATGTATTAAATAATATTTTAATCTGTTTTTGTTGTAGTGGCAACACATCATCTGTGAAAATTTCAACTGTCTAATTATCACGGCAAGAGGTTATAGCCTGGTGACAGACGGACAGCGGAGTCTTATTAATAGGGTCCCGTTTTACCCTTTGGATACGGAACCCTAAAAAAGCCTCATTTTAGCATACAAAAAATAATTTAAAATGATATTTCCAATAGACTATACCAATCAGAAGCGACCTCTAGACGCTTGGCCGTTCAGCCCGCAGCGATAACGACTGCATAAAAATAAAATTTCATTTTACGATATATTGTATCTTTACAGTGTCAAGCTAACGTATTTGCAAATATCTTTAGCAATTTCTAGAAAATTGAATAATTAAATCAAGTTTTCTGAAGCCCCTGAGGCCTACGGTATTTAAGAGTGTACCTTATGTAATTTTATATTTAGAAATCGTTATTTATCTCAGAATCTGTGAAAGCTACCACCTTCATATTTAGGTAAATGATAATTCGAACTTTTATCTTGGATTCCGTCTTTTCGAAAACACGATTGGTGAAAATTTTCTCGATACTTTTATTTTTTGAAAAATACATGTTTTGCACACATTTTGCTATTTATCTCAGGAACCACCTAATTTTTTTGTTGGATTTTTGTTTTGTCGAGAAACGTAGTAGAATTTCTTCGTTTTCGTCTTTTTAATTTTTAGATTAGTTGTGTAAATAACTTGTAATTAGGCATTAGGCAGTTTTGGCGCTTACGTCGATAAAAAATATGGAGCACGTCTATCGCTCTGTGCTTCTCACTCACAAGAAAATCATATCTTGTCATTCTGCTCTGAACTGAAGCGAAATTCGAATTTTGGCTGAGATACGGCACGCTCTTAAATGACGTCTGGGTTATCTTTTCATTTTGAAATAGGCCGTGGGAATAGACAAGGGCAAATATTGACTTAGGCTAACTTTTATATCAGATTTTTGCCCTCGATGATTAAATTCTAATTAAAATCGGTTTATCTATCAAAGTCTAGACCCTTTTATTTTTATATAAATAGCTTGTGTTATGGGTACAAGATAACTTATAGGTATACATAATACAATACATAGATAGATATTTTTTATTATGCACAGAAAACGACCAGAACAACGAAATAAATATCTGTAGATCGTATCGCTCGTACACACCTTTGTCCCGAGGCGGGAATCGAATCCACCTTCTGCGTCACAGGCATACTTGCGCCCACCTCGCCACAGAGGTCATCCATATGTCGTCATATATGGTACGAAGGACCTTTCAAAGAATAAGTACCCTTTATAAATCGCGACAGTTTACAATATTACTAGGTGCTTCAAAAACGATGCTATTACTTTGTACTTTGGCTAAAATCTTGCTTACATTGCATCCTCGCAGAAAAGAAAAGCCACCTTTTCAAATAAGATGAAATTGTTAAAAAAAACGTGCTATCCTCTTACCAAGTTTCAACTTTATTATTCAGTGGTTCTTGATTATTCAGTGGTTCTTGCTAAAAGCGTACTTCTTCACCAAATTTCCACTTTAATAAATTAGTTTCTACTGGTAGGTACTAAAATTATTCAACAAGAAAATTATAAAAAATATAGACTTATCAATTCAAGTCTCGACTACCACGACCTCTGTCTGCGAAATTGAAGAACTCGTCCAGAAAATGCCCTTTGAATCGAGACACAAAGCCTTTCGGACCAAGGGCGCATCTGGCTTTAACGCGCCGTGAACTTAGCCAATTGGGAAAGTAATAGAGCAAGTTGTTCTTATTACAATATAGATAAAGCATCTTATATGGATCTTCTTAACTAGGGGTGCATTCTGAAAGGGAGTATAATCGGAGAACAATACGAACTGAGCAAAAACAAAACGGCTCTATCCGTACGCAATAGCGGGCACAACGCTGCGGTTACCGTTGTTTATTTATGTAAGCTATCGGCCATTTTGTACGCACTTCGTCTGAAAATGACAGCTGTGATTCAAACGGTTAAACAGAGTGAGTATGGGGTTCTTACCTTCTTGTTTTATACATATTTAGTTAGGATGAGAACCTAATGTAATTACCTGTCTTTTGCTGTAATAAAATATTTTTACCGTCGTTTGAAATCTACGCTAATATTATAACAAGGAAAGATTTGTATGTTTGTAACGAATAAAGTCAAAAAATACTGGACCGATTTTAAAACTTCTTTCACCATTGAATGCTAGATTATCCCTGAGTAACAGGGAGCTACATCTATAGGTTTAAAAATAAATCTAAACCCGTGCGAAGCCGGGAAGGGCTTCTAGTACTCTTAAAAAAAACAGTTAATTCAGGTACAGAAAAACACCCATATAGAGATACATATGTACATATATTCGTGCTATTGGCTCAATATGGGTTGAATCAAATATAAAACTTTTCGAAAAAAAATAAAGTATTCGATCAAGGTCGCCGTCCTAAAGCGTGACACAGGCTCTCAGAAGTTCTTGCCAATTTAATAATTGAATTTTAAAACACCCGAAATTGGAATCAAGTTTTTTGAAGAATAATTCAGCAAAGTGAAAAGTTGGAGTTTAAATTGAGGACTTTCGGTATTGGCTAATCGAATGATCTGCCCAGCGTTGCGGCACAGTAAGCTCAAAATCTGAGACTTATTTATGATCAGTGATGAAAGAAAACTTTATAAGTTACATTTTATAGGTTATTAAATGATCGTTTGGAGCTTGCAGGTAAGAATTATAAGCTCTGGATAAGAATAATTTAATTAGGGGTTTGTTATCGCGCAAAAATAGTGTTCTTTCTATGAAAGAGAGTACAGTCAGCGTCAAATTGATATGAGCGTCTAGAGTAGTCAAAATGATCTGAAAAAAATATGGAAGCAATTTGATATACGCAGTTTGAGTCATCATATTGGTGTAAGCACCCAAAGTGTTCAACATATCTTAATACTCATTGTTTCATATTTATGTGAGCAGTCAGGGTGTTCAAAATTATCTTTAACAATTATGAGTTTGCAAACTACATTTGAGAGCTTGGTTTGCTTAGATTATTTTGAACACCTTGACTTACATATAAATATGAAACAATGAATAGTAAGATATTTTGAATACCTTGGGTGTTTAGCTTACAACAAGATGACGATTCAAACTATATTAAAATGCATTGATGTTTTTCAGATCATTTTGAGTACTCTAGACGATCATAACGATTTGACGCTGACTGTATCAGATTAATAAACTTTTGTAAAGGATCTTGTAAAGACAACTTTTAATTTGAAGGCTGAAATGGTGTATGGAACGGATGGCATAATTGAGAATTAAGTCAGCTATTATCTTCTTACTTATTTTGTAATGTGTGTAAATTTACCGGCAGTTTCATCTCATTTAGGCTATTGTATAGTGTTTGGTTTTGACCACGGGCAAAATTCTGCTAACCTAAGACTACTATGACGGTAAAGTCATGTAAAGCCAGGGCAAAAACACCCGACAAAAATTAACAATCGAAAAAGGCGCAAAGTTTTGCAAACGGTTCAACCACAAACCGATCCCGAATTTCAATTAATAAAAAAGTATAACAATCCCGAGGTCATTGTGGTCGTCTGTGGCTATGATCCCCAGCTTCATCTGACCTTTCAGGCCCTTTCAGTTTGGGTTCGGGTATATAGAGCAAGGGGCGAAACGAAGACTTGCGGTCAGAATCTGTTTGGAACTTTTGATTTGTTATTGGATTACGCTTAACCCGTTACTTTTGTTTATTTATTGAAATCATCATCATCAGCCTATGTAAGTCCACTGCTGGACATAGGCCTCCCCCAATGAGCGCCATAGCGCCCTGTCTTCAGCTTGTAAGTTTGAAAAAATTTATATTTGAGTATTTACCCTAGGTTAGTATCACTAAGCCACATTTATAAAAACCGTATATATTTTTATACGAACACATATAACGTAAATTGTTTTTTCTACCTTCAATTTTACGACCGTAATCCATCATCATCTTCATCAGCCTATGATAGTTCACTGCTGGACATACGCCTCCCGAATGAGCGCCATAGCACCCTGTCTTCAGCTTGCCGCATCCAGCATCTGCCTGCAGTCTTTCGCAGGTCGTCATCCCACCTGGTCGGAGGGCGTCCTATACTACTTTTTCCGAGAGTTACGTTTGGTTTACTAAATACTAACATTACTCATCAATAAAGTGATTATCACACTACGCATTAGGGCACAATATTTAGATTAGACTAACTTAATTTTTTAAGTAATCAGTAAGCTTATTTTGTAAATTCTTTTGAGAATAAATAAATATCTTAAACCGTAAAAAAGATAAATAAATAGGTAATAATAATGCTGGACAGTTCACACTGCATCATGTAGCCCCAAGCTAAGCAGACCAGAACACCCGGAACAAATATCTGCAGATTGTACCCAAATATGTCCAGAGTCGGGAACCGAACCCGCAACCTCCTTCGTCGCAGGCGGACCTTCACAGAAACGCCACAGAGGTCGTCTAGGATTGGGAAAAATAGACATTTTTGAACCAACGCATATCGTTTCACAAATAAAACTATGATATTGATAATACAAACTGTATGCTCCATACAACTGTTTTGTATGCTCAAGCATAAGCAATAACTCGCTGTTTACATAACGACTACATAACGGCTGTTTACATAACGGCTGTATTGCTTTCTTATTTGCCATCAAAGTAATAAAAGAACAGCAACTTGTTCCCAACTTAATAAAAACAAAGCAATGACGGAAACTACTAACAAACCCTTACTTATCTTCTTACCCTGTCACTCTCGCGGGTTTTTCCGTGGGTGTGAGTGAGACGGATGATGATGTCGCAGGCTACAAAGCTCGTAAAAAGCGCAATTCCCGAGAACGTCAGATGGATTGATTTACGATACAAATACAACCCTCTTGACAAGTTTTTTTAGAAAGCAGTGACCGTATTATAGCGCCCGACTGAAATATTAACCAAAACATAGCGGTCAAACGATGTACGAGTAAATTAACATTAATCATGGGTACATGCGTTATTATAATAAAAATGTTGAATAAGTATAACAATTGTTTTAAATAATAACAAACAAATAACTTTCCTATTACTAGGCAGGCATGTACATTGAACAATCATCACCATCATCATCATCAGCCTATAGCAGTTTACTGCTCACATAGGCCTCCCCCAATGAGCGCCAATGTACATTGAATACATTGAACAATGTACATGTACAATTTAGTAAACGTAAATACACTTCAGTATTGTCTTGTTGAATTCATAATAATGCTTGTTTAATTTCTGTTGACGCATTTATGCTGCGCTATATTGCAGAAAAACAAATCTCCGCTAAATGACGGTACGGTACCTCGGACGCTTTCCGCGAGGCCTCGGTTTAAGTACCCCTAGTATATCTCGGTCGTAGAGACTTTGTTGAAGGGTTACGGAATAAATTAGATTAGCCAGAGAGAAAATTTGGTGGTGTAATAAATAAGAAAATTTGAATTCGTGGTATAAAAATTTAATATACTCTTCTGCATACCAATAGCATAATAAAGAAGGAATTTATTGTGTTTAGGTCTAATTTAATATATTTATAAATTGCATTATTTACCTACGCTTATATTATACATGCGAATGTTTGGATGGATGGATGTATGTTACTTCTTCTCAAAAAATACTGAACAAATCAGGCTATGATTTTGTATTCAGGTAGTTCTGGGCCTGGAATAAAACATGGGCTACTTTTTATCCCGCCAATCAGTTACCATGAGATAGAAATAATCGTTTCTAAAGAAAAAACCGTTTGAAGCCGCGGGCAGAAACTATTTTTATTATAAAAAATCGCCGAAACTACGAATAAATAAATAATGCTGGACAATTCACACAGCATTATCTAGCCCCATGGTAAGCAGAGCTTGTGTTATGGGTACTAGATAACTGATATACATAATATTATATTATTATATAGATATTATACATAGAAAACGACCAGAACACCCGGAACAAATATCTGCAGATCGTACACACAATTGTTCCGAGGCGGGAATCGAACCCGCAACCTCCTGCGTCGCAGGCGGACCTTCGCCCACCGCGCCACATCGGTCGTCAATGGATTGTAGACAGTAATGAAATTGTTGGCGCCTTTTCGGGTAAGTGTGAAAAGTCGACTTTGCTCAAAAAAGGTTGTCTAAATAATCACCAGATTATATTCTACGTTTGAGTCAAATAAATAGAGCCGAAGAAATCATATCTATGTAACAAATAAATAAAATAAATTAATAATTTTGGTACAAATACATCATCTAGCCCCAAGCTAAGCAACTGCGCTGGCTTGTCATACAGATAATAGATGACTGATAAATAATGTCTAGATACATAATACAGTACGCAAGGCTATAAGCATTATTGACAATGCCCTTATACAGCTGTATTTATATTATATAATATGTATATATTATATAATATTCTTGACATGTATTATTTTATTTTTGTATTCAATTTAACTAATTTATTATTTATTTTACTGTGATAAATTTCTATGAATCTTTTATTTAATTTCTAAAGAAGGCATGTCTGTCTGCTTTTTCTTTAACGCAATCCCTTATGGTGTTTCCTATGTCAAAATTAGTGTGTGTTACTTATATAACAAAATTGTAATATAATTTTAAAGCCGACATCAAGTGTAACATGTGTACCTACGGTGGAAATGAATAAACAATATTATAGCCAATCAGCAAAACCACGTAGAAATTCCGCAATAACGTCATACTAGCGAAATTCCTGAAGACAAATTGCCTTCAATATGATCGCAAGCGGTCAGCACTTCAGTAAATCCGACACATCCACCGCGGGAATTCCTGAATGGAATTGCATCGCTAAATGCAAGCTCGCTGAATCACAATGAAGGCACTCGGTTATGGCGCCCCGGCCGGGACTTACACTGCGAAGGAACTCCGAGTTTTATCTTGTGAAGGCAAATTGGAATATATCTTGTTAGGGTATTGTAAACGGACGACCGATGTGGCGTGGTGGGCGAAGGTCCGCCTGCGACGCAGGTTGCGGGTTCGATTCCCGCCTCGGAACAATTGTGTGTACGATCTGCAGATATTTGTTCCGGGTGTTCTGGTCGTTTTCTACGTACAATAAAAAATATCTATCTATGTAATGTATTGTATTATGTATATCAGTTAGTTATCTAGTACCCATAACACAAGCTCTGCTTACCATGGGGCTAGATAATGCTGTGTGAATTGTCCAGCATTATTTATTTATTTATTATTTATGTAAAATAAAAGTTTAGTGAATCTCTAGTTGTAAATATTAATAATAACAAATTTTCACATACCAAATACCATTTTTTATTAAGAGCTTTTGTACCTACTCGTACATTCCGGCGAATAAATGCTTTGATTTACTAAGGTCCAGACTAACAAAGTAATTTAAATTTGCCAATTACGTTAACGAATTTAATTTTGATGGAATCATAATTTATTTGTCCAATGTAAAAATGTACTCAAATAAAATAAAATTACGGAATAATTTAATTTGATGTTACAGTAATTTATTTACACAATATACATCATGTTACGATAATTTTCATATAAATGTTGCAAGGTAATTTTGGGACCACCTTACGAAGGCTAGCCAAAATCAGATTTCGGGCTGAACTTGTAGGCTAGGCTCACAAAGGGCTGATTCATTTTGGCTTGTAAAAAAGGAGGCCTATGCTCACAGTGGGTGTGGTTGATAAAGATGATGAAAAATTAGCGACCTATATCAGAATAAAAAAGCTGAAAACTCGCGCTATGGCGCTCATTAGGGGAGGCCTTTGTCTAGCAGTGGACTATCATAGGCTGATTGATGGTGATGATGATGATTACAATTTTGCCATAACAATGACATTAACGGTTCTCAGCGGAACAGCGGCTTCATAATCAAAAAACCGTCTTTCTCACCCCCTTGCGAAAAACTGCAGGCAAGGTGAAGACAGGGCGCTATGGCGCTCATTATGGGGGGTCTATGTCCAGCCGTGGATGTTGATGATAATAACTGCCATCCGCTTGCCAAGCGCAGAGGAAACCCTCTCTTTTTGGGCAGGCAAGTTCAGCTGTGCGGGTTTGTGTGCTGATGAGGAACTAATGACATTACCAAGGAGACCCTAATATCGTTCTTAGGCAGCCAGCTAGCATGTCAGTGCATCGCAGAGGGTCCTATCAATCACTCGCTGACGAGATTCTGATCGACTTTTTATGACGAGACGTCGCCTTAAGTTCTCAATTTGCATACGATACCTCTGAAGTGCTATAGAAACACTCACAAAAACACACAAGTGATTGCTTTGAAAGAAGACTGAAAACCGTCTTCAATTTATACGTTTTTATGTTTTGCGGAACAAACGTTTTTTTTTACTGGACCGCCTCGGAATGTTTCTGCAAGCAAAATAATTCTACCGACCGATTTCTCCGTCAAGTGTTGACCGATTTTAATCGGAGTAGACTATCCAGGTTGTTAGGAAAAGCGCACACAATTTTCGAAATCCTTCAAATCAAATTGATGATGGATGGACGTTAAATTAAAATAGAAGGAGCACAACTATGGCCAGCTTAACAGCGTGCACAGTTACGATAAATATTAATACATGCAATGTCAATACCTAATTATTAAATAATGAGTAGGTAAATAGTCTAATTCTAGAATTTCTTCATCAGATGGAAACCGTCGCGTCACTCATATAATTTCAAAGAATTGTTAAAGAAATTCAGAGCATTGGAAATAGTAAAGAGAGGGAAAAACACTGATATATTAGTATTTAAAATTAGCTGTTAACGATAAATAGATAGAAAAAAGCATGGGAGAAATAGTCAAAAACACGAGCGATTATTCTTAGCACTGAAGAGTCTCAAACTCACTGCTGCCTTTAAAATGTATAAGCCGATATTTCTTAACATTAACCTTATGATTGTTTAGTCTGGTTCAACATCAAGCGAATCCGTTTGCTCAGTGACACTGTTTGCTTATTAAGGTTGACGCAGACATGTTGGCACTGAATCGGATTGACCTGGATATGTAAAGTAATTCCGCCAGCGAAGTTGGCAACACGAAATTAAGACGAAAAAGCGATAATTCATGATGAAAAATGCAATACTTACAGGCAGGCTTGTCTGATACGACCGGGATTGAAATCACGAATTGATTTATAGAAAGTTGGGACTTTTTACTTCATTATGATTATCATCAGCCCGTACACGTTCACTGCTGAAGATAGGCCTCTCCTAAACGAGACGCTACGAATACCGGTCGTAAGCGCCTCCATCGAGCGGGAGGTCTTCCTACACTTTGTCCAACTTTTAAAACGCCTATATAACACCAAATAATAACTAAGCTATCAGCTTTTTAAGCATCTTCGAATAAAAAAAAAGGATGTTCGGCTGTATGTTTTTTTACGTATTATATTCGTCGATTTCTCTGTCAGTTATAGACCAATTTTGAAAATTCTTTCGTTATTGTATCTCTAGAGAATGATCCCAAGGTTTGCCTAATCGGTTATTACCATGGGATTTAGATTAGTATTTATCCCGCAAACTAAAAAAACTGAAAAATATTTTCTTAGTGGAAGCATGACATCGCAACGACAACATGTACATATATTATTATTCTTTCGATATTAGTCCGCGCCATCTATCAGTACTAAGGTGGTTTTTTCTTTTTTGGAAAACGCTTCATTGTGTTTCTCTGATTCTAAATGTTTCATAGATTCCTTGTTTTCTGAACTCAAAGCGTTATTTGTCACAATGGCCGATGTTGTGTCGTGCTGATAATATGTGTCAATCTTTTAAGAAGATAAGTAGGTCAGACGATAACCTGGCACCGCAAAGCAAATCTGAATAAACATGGCGTTCAATGTCATATTAAAGATTGTTTTGAAGATACACGTATTAAGTATATTGCTATCGGTAGCTACTCGTATAGTTTTGAAAAAATTCGAATTTACCTACAGGGTAATCTTAAATGCGAGTTAATAAGTTTCTATAACAATGATCTTTGTCTGGTAAAATGTAAAGATGAATAAAAATTGTAAGAAATACACTAAAAACGTAATTTTCAAAAATGCATCTCAATAATATTATGGAAGTGTATGGAAACAATGGTTTTTGTCTATTAAAATGATTTTAAATGAATAATGTCAACAACAAAAATATTAAAATTTGATTTCAAAACGTATCTATATGTTATTTTGGGGATTCAAATGTTTCAGCGAATTTTCTGGCGCTGACTGTACATTAGTGTGTACATGTCCAAGTGAGATAATTTACTACCTTAAGAAAGTTTTCAGTCGCCCGTGTGAGTGGCGCCTTAATGCGTATTATTTCCGGCAACTGAACAGATGCGCACATACAAAAGAAAACTGGATTAAAGTTTCGAGGAAAAACTGAGCTTTCCAAGTTGCAAGTAAAAGCTTCTAAAATTATACCATAAACCAGTTTTATTGCGTCATACATTTCTTCAGGCACTTGAAGTACCTGCACTAAGTATGGCAGCGGGAATGTAACGCCACGGCGCGGCCGTACTGTGAACGATGAGCGGGTTGGTTATGAATGAATCATCATCATCATCAGCCCATGTTGGTCCATTGCCTCCCCCAATGAGCGCCATAGCGCCCTGTCTTCAGCTTGACGCATCCAGCATCTACCTGCAGTCTTTCACAGGTCGTCATCCCACCTGGTCGAAATGCTCGCAGATTTCTCCGTCGATTTATCATTTTGATGATTATTTTGGTTTTTCCGTTTTTGTAAAAATATCAAATTTTCATACGTTTTCTCTTGGCGTGTCACTACAATCGTAACATTATCAGCAAACCTTACAGTACGGCCAAGACCGGAGTATATACGGTGTTTAGCCGTGGCCTGCGTCTGTATTCTGGTCACGTATGCTCTGGTCCTTTCACGGTGAAATAATAATGCTTTTATATCGTGTTGAAGATAAAGTATTCCAAAATTGGTTAACACGAGCTCTTGAATATTTTCCGGGTCTGATTGCGATGAATGAAACGTTTAAGTTTTTTCTCTGTCGATACTTTTCCTGTATTTTTTTGTTAAATTTCATATGCTTTGCTATTTTTTATAAAGAAGCGTATAAAATATAGCAAAGCGTATGAAATTGAACAAAAAATACAGAAAAAAATAACTTCTTACTAAAATTGATGTGAATAGAATAGAATAGAAAAAAAAAAACATTTATTTGGACACAGGTACAAAATACAGGCATAGAATAACAAACGGCAAATAAAGTAGTTTATCATGGGGGTAAGTGACACAAATAGGTGATATTAGAAACTAAGACAACCTCCATGACCCTACGCCGAAATGGGGGTTGTGAATCATAATGTTATGTTCATATTTTCATACATATGAATACATAATTGTGTCCCTTTTATCATTATATTATTTTCAAAATTTTATTAGTTATATATATTTGATTGTAACTGTTTACATAATATTATATTTATCATAGTTAATTACCATTTTATTATGGTTGGTTTTTGTAAACAATTCTGGTTTAAAATAAATCTAAATAAACACTAAAAGTGTTCTATCCACAATTGTAAACTTAATAATATAAATACGAAGGATTTTTTTTCTTTGTGTTACTTTTTACGATTAAACGGGTACACGGCTCGTTATTCAATATCATTGTAGATACTAATTACGTTATGAAAGCTAGCAATGAATGTTGTATTAGGATACTATACATATATACGGTAAACCAGAAAAAGACATAGGCTACTGTTTATCCCGAAATAAAATCATGAAAAGCCGCGCTGTCTAGTTTCAAATATTATATTTTTTATTTTATTATATGTATTTTCTGATGGCAGCGGAACGCAGCCGTCTGTAGGTGTTTCCAGCGCTGTAGAGACTGTTAGTACGAATTACACAGCTCTCGTATGCTAAGTAGAATCCCGTGTGATTCACTACACGGTTTAATATTTAACTTGTCTCATTATATAGAACCTAGAAGAGAGGAAATAGAGCCTAGATTTGGTTAACAAGATGAGTTGTCGTACCGTTTTTAATGCTCATAAATATAACGTGTTTCAAAATTATTTTTGAAGTAGTATTTTTGTTGAAAACGAGCTTTGGTTTTGGTGATTAGATTTACCTACTTATAGTTACGTGAGTAGGTACTATAATTACTTCTTTTACTTATTTTGAAGACACTCTTAATCAATGTATCTAGCATTGTTTTTTGAACTTTGAAAAACCAGCGTTTGAAATGAAATGAGCTACAACTAACTAGATGCCGTATTGACAGGCCCTTTAGACCGAATACCTTGTAAAATGGTTCCAAACAGATGTTTCCAGCTAAAAGCCCATAGCCAGTTACAAAGTGAGGGACAACCCAAACTATTCAGAGCCATCAAAGTTTAAAGTACCCCCGTGCGCACAAGTTTCGCGCAATCACATACGGAACCTGCTGATCATGTTTCCAACTCATTAGGCAAGTTGTATCTGGACTGACCCTGATGTTAGCGTAATGTACGAGAATGGGTTTGGTGATGTGACCTTGATTGGAGTTAGGGAAAATTGGTGCAGAGGGCGTAATTTTATTACTTATTAGTGTTTGCCCGCGGCTTCGGATGCGTTTTTTTTTATGGAAATGTATAAATGTTATTTCTGGTTTAATATCTTATCTGGTGGAATAAAAAAAAGGCCAACTATATGTATGTACATATATAGTATGCAAATTTCAGACCGATCCCTTTATTAGTTTTGGCTTGAAGAGGTTATACTTTAGTAACTGTATATTAGTAAAAACTTCTTTGTAACAATCGTGTGAAATTTCGCATTAATAATAGTATTAATGTGATTCAAGAACAACAGTTCAATCATCTGTTAAATCACTAGGTACATAGTATAAAACAAAATCGCTTCCCGCTGTCTGTCTGACCCTATATATGCTTAAATCTCTAAAACTAGGCAACGGATTTTGATGTTGTTTTTTTTTAAATAGATAGATTGATTCAAGAGGAAGGTTTAAAAACTATTTGAAACACAGATTTCCACGCGGGCGATGCCGCGGGACGCTGCTAGTTTCGATATATTTTGTAAAATGCGAAAGTCTTAAGAATGGAAAGTCATCATTTCATTTAAAGCCCCAAAGAACGCGGTCCCAAGACAATAAGGTGGGCTACAAAGGGCTACAGGAGGGTTTGAATACGTCACTTCTAAGGTCGGGTAGGTAGTCCGGCTAAACGGTAAAAGATGGATTTTGTAGTTTTAAGATATTTGTATACGTCTCAAAAGATTAATAACAACTGGTGAGAAACAAAATAAGCTTATTATTTAATTATCTATTGTTAGTAGTTCGGTATGAGCAAATAATTTTGAGAGCCTTCGATATCTATTTAAACCATAATTTATATTTTTAGGAAATTAATTTGAACTTAATTATAATAATGTAGGTATTATGGTGTACATTGTTAGTATTTGTTATATTTTTTTAACTTAACACTTTGACAGCGGATCACGTACTACGCACGTGACGCTTATTTTATCCTAGTTAGCCGCATACATAATTAGCGTACCATTCTGGGCACGCCGGCACTTTTTGACCATTTTGTTACTTAAATAGAAAAACGCAGTACGTGATCAGCGTCTCTAACAAAAAAAACTGTCACGGACAGGGGACGTGATCGGCTGTCCGAGATTGGAAATAAATAAAATGCTTGGCTGTCAAAGTGTTATCTATATATATAAAAGAAAGTCGTGTTTGTTACAACACTTATAACTCGAGAACGGTTGGACCGATTTAGCTGAAAATTGGTGGAGAGGTAGCTTAGAACCAGGAGTCTAACAAAGGAGGACTTTTTATCATTTAAACAATTTGACACATAGATTTCCACGGGGGCGAAGCCGCGGGGACCAGCTAGTTATTGATAAAAGTGTCACCGTCTATATTGTTCCTTTACGTCCAGTCCATCTCTTCCCAGGCCGCCCTTTATACTTCCTCTTCTCTAAGTATTTAGTTCTGTATTGTTTTCTGTTTCCTGTGGTATAACAAAGTGTTTTCTATTCAACTTTCTATCTATCTGAAGCGGTAAATTAAAAATATTTCCTTGAATCTGTCCGGCATTCGGCTATTTGAAAACCATCTGTATGTACTTCATTATTAGGTCTAATGTCAGAAGGGTGTAGCTGTGACTGTTGAGAGGGGCCCTTAGTGTCTGTGTCTGAGGTATTTTGCTTATAACTACATCAATATGTGAGGGAATAGAGAGTGCACTTGTGTTTGCGCACACACTTGTGCACTGTATTATGTCCGGTGCACAAGCACATGGCTGGTCGAAGTTAAAATTGGCCTCCGTGGCCGAATATTCGGCTAGGAGTACATCGCACGTGGTATTGGTACCTATAGATACCTAATGATTACTGATAGATAGAGATGGAAACATTTATTATTTCATTTCAAACCTTTTATTCAAATAAAATATTAACATTTTTATACTTAAATAATTTCTTATACGTTATGACATCGAAATTCTGTTAGGGATGGCCATTAAAAAGAGGGGCACCTCTTTTCAAGGGCCTCTTCTCTTCTCTTTCGCATTAATGTGATGTCTTCTAATTTAGTTCGTGTATAATTTACAAGTATGATAGATAAATAGATAGATAACACTTTATTACACCACACAAAAAAGAAAATATTACAGAGATAAAAACTTAGAATAAAGGTATAAAGGGCGGCCTTATCGCTGAGAGCGATCTCTTCCAGGCAACCTTGGGATGGACTGGACATGAACGAACAATATATACAGTGGCACTTTAATAAATAATTGATAACAAATACACTAGATACCTACATTACAAACATTATAATAAACTTACATAGACATAAGGCTATCAATATTTTATATGGATAAATAATGATGATGCAGCAGTTTTTTCGAAGATAGGGAGTGATTTACATATGTATGTATTTTATAGTATGCTTCCATGCTTCGTTCAATGGGACCAGCTACCTACAATAAGCTCCCAGACAAGGTTAGGGACGCACCGAGTGTAGATAATTTCAAATTAAAATTAAAAAACTGGCTCATAGAGAAGGCGTTCTATACGTACGACGAGTTTTCAAACTATTAATATAGAATAATCTTATTTTGAATTTTTACTATAATTAGATATCATAATTTTATATTAGAAATAATTCATTTATGAAGTGTGACATATAATTTGACAAATCTATATATATAAAAGAAAGTCGTGTTTTTTACAACACTTATAACTCGAGAACGGCTGGACCGATTTAGCTGAAAATTGGTGGAGAGGTAGCTTAGAACCAGGAGTCTAACATAGGATACTTTTTATCATTTAAACAATTTGACACATAGATTTCCACGGGGGCGAAGCCGCGGGGAGCAGCTAGTTATGAATAAAATGTTTATCTGTTTATCGTCGATTGGCAGACTATAGATTTTTGGTATTAGCTTTTGTAAGGGAAGAAACATTTACATAAAACATAAAACAAAACATTTATTGAACAACTCAGTTACAGCATTAAAAATACTGCGTAAATGCTTTCATGGATTAAACATGTAAATTTTTTTCGCTTGTTATGATAACCTAAATGTAATTATCAAGTGGGTGACCTACATAAAAACAGCGTTTTTAAAACAGAAACAGATTTGTTTTTTTTTAAATATTCTCAGTAATTGAGATAGCCTACGAACCTGATTAGTATCGCAAATGGTTATGTGTTGATATTTTAATGTAAGATAATTTGTTTTAAATTTTAATTTTTTAATTGGGTACCTAATATACGTTTGGCTTTTAGATAGGTCATCATCATCATCTTCAGTCTATATCAGTCCACTGCTGGACATAGGCCTCCCCCAATGAGCGCCATAGCGCCCTGTCTTCAGCTTGCCGCATCCAGCATCTACCTGCAGTCTTTCGCAGGTCGTTGTCCCACCTGGTCGGAGGGCGTCCTACACTACGTTTACCGAGTCGCGGTCTCCACTCAAGAACACGTTTGCCCCAGCGGCCGTCGGTTCTTCGCGAAATATGGCCGGCCCACTGCCACTTCAGCTTGCTAATTCTTTGAGCTATGTCGATAACCTTGGTTCTCTGTCGGATGTATTCGTTACGAATCCTATCCTTCAGGGAAACTCCGAGCATATTTATATAGGTATATATAAATTATTATTGCCATGCGCAAGCGCGCCGCCTCCTGGTGCGCAGGTTGCGGGCCAGCTCCAATACCGTTCTCGAAATGATAGCTGGGAGAGTGGACTGCCCGTACACCAGGCACTGTTGTGAGCGCCACCTTCCCAGCAATCCTTTTAGTTTTTAAGATTATCTTCTTTATTTTCTAATATGCGTGTAAATACTTGAAATAAATACTTTTTATTTTATTTATGATTGATGCCTCGCTGTAATATATTGTACATTTAAGTATGTACCGGCTCTTTCAAAAAACTTATATTTAAAAAATACACATGAAACTGTTAGGCTAAACAAATACAGTTTAGTTTATTTCTTACGGTATGGTACGTTTAGCTTCGCTTAGTATAAAAACTAAAATCGATAAATCACTGTATTTATAATTAAGACAACCATTTCACCAATGTTTTAGTATGATTTTAGATTGTAGTAAGTTAACGTTAAGTTTAGCGTTAAATGAATGTTTTAGCTATAAGCAACTCTTTGAACAATAAGAAGTTTAAAGTTTAAAGTTAAAGTATGAGTTTAAAAAAATGATATATTGGAGGAGGGATTGAGAGGAGGAGAGTTTACTACCCAAGGCTTAAAAAGCTCTTTTTCTGTAGGTAGGTGCAAGACTTTGGTTACAAATAAATATTTAGGTTTTCATATAAATTATATATACCTACTTAGGTACTTATTTCAGCTGAACCAAAATACGCGTGACCAATAAATGTATTAATTAAATTAACAATATTGTTCGAGGCCACAGAATCCAACTATTGTAATTAATGGCGCCTGAAAACGCGCCATAATACGGCCTTTTAACAAATATAAAAGGAATATATTTGACTAAATGAACACCTGCGTGTTGACGTTGCGATAATTTAAATTCAACAATGATTAAACTCATTAATTCATCATCATCATCATCAGCCTATAGCAGTCCACTGCTGGACATATGCCTCCCCCAATGAGCGCCATAGCGCCCTGTCTTCAGCTTGCCGCATCCACTCATAAACTCATTAATTTTTATTTATTATTTATTTTAAGCCATTACTGTCCCACTGCTGGGCAAAGGCCTCCCTTTTCTCCTTCCACTCCTCGCGATCCAACGCTGCAACAGGCCATGATGGAAGATATACCTCGAGCTCGTCGCGCCATCTCATCCTGGGCCTTCCACGTCGCCTCTTAGCGTTTGGTGGGCTCCACTCTGTGGTGGTCTTTGCCCACAAGTCGCTGGACATACGGCAGACGTGTCCGGCCCAGTTCCACTTCAGGCTTCAGGCTGTTTGACCAACGTCAACGATGCGTGTTTTGGAGCGTAGTATGCTGTTCCGCACGCGGTCTGACACCTTGACTCCTAAACTCATTAATTACCTAAGTAAAATAATATCACGCTAATATTAAAGCCATTATTTTTATTTGTAACTTAAAAATAGAAATTTTAATATTGTTTTAATTGTAAAATAAACATTTGCATGCCTATGCAAGGTAGAATATAACTGCACATATGATAAATTTAGGACCTACATTGTAACATATATTCTGGTAAATAAATATCTTTATCTTATCTTTCTCTTAAAAATCAAATAAAAATAAATATATATCAAATTTTAATATCTTTTTCTTATCGACGGCCGATGGGGCAAACGTGTTCTTGAGTGGAGACCACGACTCGGTAAACGTAGTGTAGGACGCCCTCCGACCAGGTGGGATGACGACCTGCGAAAGACTGCAGGTAGATGCTGGATGCGGCAAGCTGGAGACAGGGCGCTATGGCGCTCATTGGGGGAGGCCTATGTCCAGCAGTGGACTGCTATAGGCTGATGATGATGATGATGATCTTATCTTTATCTTTATTAGTTAAAGCGATGAAAAAATACTCCGGTCTACCCGCTTTTACATTATTAATTTTAGTACACAAATTGAATCTCGAATATTAAGTTTAAGTTATCTGTGTTATGATTTAAGTTATCTGTTAAGTGTGTAAAACTGCTTGTCTTCAGAATAAAGCAAAATAAAATAAAATATTTCCATAAAAGTTAGGATAAAGTTTTAAGTATAGATATAATATATATACATTATAGTACATAATATAGATTTTTGTGTTGTATAAAGTAGTAAGTAAGTCACGTACCTACGAAAACATCTCCAACTAAAACTTTTGAAACTCGCAGTGCGTTCAGTTATTCCGTGATCATGGCGCATGAAACTGTGCCGAAATATTGGATAACTCAAAAATCAAATCATGGTAAATATCCCGTTTTAAATGACTTTTTTTTTTTGCGAGGTTTTTCCAGTAATTTACTAAACGCATACAGAGAGTGCTTAAAATTCATAATTTTCAATCCACAATTTTATATTTTTATTGTTATATCATAGTTGGCAAAGATCGCTCTTGAACGATAAGGCCGCCAATGGTTATTTAATTTTTAAGTTATTTACTGTACCTACATATTCCTAGTATAAGTGTGCAATAAAGAATTTACTATCTTCTATCTATCTAATAGTTTTCTAAAACCTAAATCTTAATTTACTTCGATCAAAGAATAACGAGTCCGACGGTTTAAATTCTAACTTTAAAAAAAAATCATATGACTGAATTTCAATATAATAATAAAAATAATGCCATCTATACACAACTTCTACGCTGACTGTAACCTAAAATCTACATGCTACGTGAAAGCTACGCAAGCGTAGCGAAAATGCTACGTCGTAGCAATTATTACAGCAGGTTTTCCCAACGAACCGTATCGTGTAGAGAGCGCTAGTGATGCACCGTGGTTTAAATTAATGATTATTATTTTTAAAACGTACGATAATTAAATGAAACTTTAAGAATTGACAGAATTACTATTTTCGCTACAGAGCTAATTGTTGCCTTAGTTTATCTACGCATGTTCTCTCGGCTTTCTTTAACGAACTTTGACAAAACGAGGTAATGAAATACAAACAAAACGAGGTATGAGGTAAGATTTAGTCATATGACAAAATGAAAATTGTTGTCATTATGAATATAGGCAAATTAGCATGCCATGAACAAAATCTATCTATACCTAACCTAAGAACCCTGTTCTCATGTAAGTGACTTTATATATGTCTTTTTGAGAATAAATGAATATTAAACTTAAAAACGAAACAATTGGTGTACCTAAATGGTTACTCTAGCAAATTATTAAGCTGGGTACTGACCGGGGCGTAATGTAACGTAACACAGCGAGCGTTCGTGTAGACAGTACGGGTAAAGGCGCTCGCAACGAGCAACGAGACGGATTTTAGCACACGGCGGCGTAAGGTCTAATGCTCGCTGCGAATGTTACATTACGTTACCACCAGTCTGTCACCGGCTTTAGGCTCTTTACAAGAGTACCTATCGAAGTGTCTACGTATTGTTGGTGTGGCTGACCCTTTAATTTTGGTACGTTAACTAGATTACTCCCCTCGCTGACCGTTATTTTTTACGGCTTCCTGATATCACGTTACGAGCACCTGATAACTGAGTTTGCAACACTGCGGTTCCGATATAGAAGAAACTACATACATATGTATATGGAAGTGGTTATTATGGTATGCATATGTTAAGCAAGTCATGATGATGTTGTTTATTTATTTAATTTATGTATTTGAACGACTTCCAGCCTAGTACACAAATCTATACTAATATTATAAAGAGGGAAGGTTTAATTTTTGTTTGTTTGTTTGTTTGTAATGTATACTTAGGCTCCGAAACTACTGGACCGATTTGAAAAATTATTTCACCGTTGGGAAGCTGCACTATCCCCGGTGAACCAGGCTTTATTATATTTTTAAAATAGTTAGGGATCCGTACTAAAACCATGCGAAGCCGGGAAAGTCCGCTATTTATAAATATAGTCAAGGATGTTTATCATAGTCCATTAATTATCACAATAGACAGATGTTAGATAGACTTTATTCTTCTTTCTAAATTTAATTTAACTTTTTGTGTATTTATCAACGTGTGTGCATTTAGTTTTATGTAGATATATCGTCGTCTATTGATTTTCATCTAAGTTTTTTAGTTAATATATACGTAATTAGAAACTTTTATTAGCCCTCAGTAGCATATCATCCATATCATGCATGTTATCTTAAGTAAATACTTGTCGTAAAATCATACCTGTAAGTTTTCTTAAAATTCATTAAATAAAATAATATAAGTAGTAAATAAAGTCAAAATCAGCTGATTATTCGAAAATAATGTTGGATGAGAGATGAAACATTCTTTATGATGATTCAGACAGTATGTTACTTTACGCTGGAATTATATTCAGCGTAATCTCCGTTCCAGGATTTCAGGAACAAAAACATGGAGATTATTTCGAGTGTTGACTTAAAATTTTAAAAGTAACATTGCATAATACCCATCGTTAATGTATATTTATGAATGGGGAAAAAATCTCGACACTCAGTCATTAGTAAAGCATTACTTACCTTTTAGTCCAAGTTATAAGCGACATTTTTTCATATAACAAAAATATTACATAAATTGATCTTTGCTAGGGATAAACTAGGGTTGGTTCGTCAAAGTTTGAAAAGTTTGGACGTCAACGTAAAAAAAATAAAAGCAGAGTCAAAATTGTATGACAGTTTTTGCGAGAGCTCCGCGCGGGCACGTTTTTGTCTGGAATGAATGAGTCGTCTTGGCCAACTGGACCTTATGTAAATTATTACATAAGAGTACACACACCATACCACGGTTAAACATGAATTACCAGTAGGCATATTAATGCCAACTGGTAATTCATGTTTAACCGCGTAAAGCCTCTAAAGGTTAAACGACGATGCAGATGTGACTAACCATGGAATCCGAAGGGTTTGAAGAAGACCGTCGTCGGCTACCTTTGCGGAAAGAAGTGGACCTTGCTAAAACATCTACTGTTACCTCTTTAGATTCAAGTCTTTATTAAACCAAGATAGGTTTTATTTAAACTCAGTTAATATTCTGCGAGGAGTGGAAGGAGAAAAGGGAGGCCTTTGCCCAGCAGTGGGATAATAATGGCTAAAAATAATAATAAATAAATAATCGACTATTATCGCACTAAATCTTATGCCTTGTCCCACAGCAGGGTCGGGCGTAATGGCCGCCTGTGCTTGACAAGGGCACGCCCCGACTTACTTTGTTCTAAACGTATTGTGTACCGCTTCCTCTTCGTTATCAATGTGCGTTAACCTGATGTTAGATGTCGCTACCCTCGTTTTGCTCATTAGGGGCGTGAAATCCTGTTTTTAAAAGTACAATAAAATATTTAACAACCTGGATGTGGCAAACGCAAATGATAAATGGAGGCGGCAGGACAAAAGTCGAAGAGATCTATATTGCATGTATGGGAAAAGCTTTTGGCGATTTCTGTCATTTTTAGAACTCAAACCTCAGTCGGTCTTGCAGAGACTTCTGATCCTTAAAAGAAACAAAAAAAAGTTTTTGTGTAAAATAACCATTTTCTTGCTGACTGTTCATTTTTTCCAAAATCTGTAAATGGCGTCCAGAATATCTTAAAAAATATATGGATAAAGCGTCTCTCTTCGGATAAATCTCCTAAAAGCGTTTTCCTGTAACTACAATGGTTGAGGTATCTGCCCTTACTGTTTAAAAAATTCACCCTGTATAGTACCTAAGCATGGGATGGTCAAGAACCGTTTCGAGTTTGAGGCGTCGTTTGTATTTCTATTCTACCGAAAAACTTGACCTTAATTTAGGTTAGGCCATACTGAACCAAGCATAAAACTATGTAAGTAAAGCTATATCGAGTAAGGCTCCGCGCAAACGAGCCACCGACCACAGCCACTGGTGGCCAGCGACAGCCACTTAACATACTTTTTCATATATTTTGTATAGACGCGCTGCATACGTAGCCGGTGGCGGCCACTCGCTACAGCGTATATATCGTATGTGGTGGTAGCGCCCGCGTGGCCCATTTGCGCGGAGCCTAAGATTTAGAACTTGGTGAAAAGGAGCATTAGAAACAAAAGAAACCGGCACAACAATCCCGCCCCCTGATTATGTAACTGCGACCGGTTTGCGACAGGCGAAAATTAAGCAATCAGTGCTGTCAAAAGCCAATTTTGTATTAGATGACACCAGGTACTACGTCACCCACACTAGGTTTCCCTCTGCCGGACAATCGGTGAACTAAAAATTGCTTGCTAAAATTTCGGTCGCGGTCGCGTCGCTGTTGCTGTTGCTTTTACATAATCAGCCTGCCGACGTAGGTATGTTAGAAGCTGAACATCCTGTAAGTTGTAACTTACCTCTCATTGCAAGTTCTTTTTATATACCACCAAGGTGGCTGATGTAAAGCTGGTACCTCAGCCTATGGACGCCTTCAACAAAAAAGCTTGGAACGAGTTTTACTCCAACTCAAAATCTACCAACTTACAGATAAGCAAATCAAATGTACTAGACACATAAGTTATGAACATACTAGTGGTTTCTTCTCACTTCTTCCACTGGTGGACAAAAAATTTAACTGAACTATAAAATATGACCTGTCTAAGTGCTTATTTCTAAGCTTAAAGAAATAAAACTTTTCATTTTAATTTTTTTCATTTTTCACATCAGTATCGTGTAATCTTCTATATATATAAAAGAAAGTCGTGTTTGTTACAACACTTATAACTCGAGAACGGCTTGACCGATTTAGCTGATAATTGGTGGAGAGGTAGCTTAGAACCAGGAGTCTAACATAGCATTTAAACAATAGTAACATAGATTTCCACGGGGGCGAAGCCGCGGGGCGCAGCTAGTAATTAAATAAATAACGACGCACACGCGCTTTGCCGACCCTTTAAAGCTAAAATAAAAACGCTATACGTATTTGCCTTAAAAACTCTCCCTAAAATTCTGCTGAAATAAAATTTTCTAACGAGTGATGACCAGAGACAAATAATTAAAGGTATCTACCAACCAGTTCAAAATACCAGTTCATTTTCCTCTGCATTCTCCAACAAAGCACAAACGTGAATGTTCGACCACAGCGCCCTCTACTTCATTAACCAACATCAGGTATTAATCAAATACCTAACTGATGGCTTATGTACGTTTCATTGACTAGGCAGGTACTTAGCTGGCTTTTAACAAACACGGCCGCACTGCAATGCCCAATCTTGCTAACCAATCGTATCGTGACATCATCGGAGAATCGTCACGTAGAATCCATAGATAAAAGAAACGCCTAATACGCGCTTGGTGCTATTTCCATGGCGAGATTAATATAATTATGTATTATATAATAATAATATAATGCTGTACAATTCACACAGCATTATCTAGCAGAGGTCGTGTTATGCGTACTGGATAACTGATATGCATAATACAATACATTACAAAGATATATATTTTTATGAAACGACCAGAACACCCGGAACAAATATTTGGAGATCGTAAAAACATTTGTCACGAGACGTATCTATTGCCTTATTATCACTGCAGCAACTCGCTAAGCTAGCATCTTGCAGTGCGGCCGTAATATTTGGAGATCGTACAAACATTTGTACCGAGACGTGCCTAACTATCACTGCAGCAACTCGCTAAGCTAGCATCTTGCAGTGCGGCCGTAATATTTGGAGATCGTACAAACATTTGTCCCGAGACGTGCCTATCACTGAAGCAACCCGCTAAGCTAGCATCTTGCAGTGCGGCCGTAATATTTGGAGATCGTACAAACATTTGTCCCGAGACGTGCCTAACTATCACTGCAGCAACTCGTTAAGCTAGCATCTTGCAGTGCGGCCGTAATATTTGGAGATCGTACAAACATTTGTCCCTTGATGTGCCTAACTATCACTGAAGCAACCCGCTAAGCTAGCATCTTGCAGTGCGGCCGTAATATTTGGAGATCGTACAAACATTTGTCCCGAGACGTGCCTATCACTGAAGCAACCCGCTAAGCTAGCATCTTGCAGTGCGGCCGTAATATTTGGAGATCGTACAAACATTTGTACCGAGACGTGCCTAACTATCACTGCAGCAACCCGCTAAGCTAGCATCTTGCAGTGCGGCCGTAATATTTGGAGATCGTACAAACATTTGTACCGAGACGTGCCTAACTATCACTGCAGCAACCCGCTAAGCTAGCATCTTGCAGTGCGGCCGTAATATTTGGAGATCGTACAAACATTTGTCCCGAGACGTGCCTATCACTGAAGCAACCCGCTAAGCTAGCATCTTGCAGTGCGGCCGTAATATTTGGAGATCGTACAAACATTTGTCCCGAGACGTGCCTAACTATCACTGCAGCAACTCGTTAAGCTAGCATCTTGCAGTGCGGCCGTAATATTTGGAGATCGTACAAACATTTGTCCCTTGATGTGCCTAACTATCACTGAAGCAACCCGCTAAGCTAGCATCTTGCAGTGCGGCCGTAATATTTGGAGATCGTACAAACATTTGTCCCGAGACGTGCCTATCACTGAAGCAACCCGCTAAGCTAGCATCTTGCAGTGCGGCCGTAATATTTGGAGATCGTACAAACATTTGTCCCGAGACGTGCCTAACTATCACTGCAGCAACTCGTTAAGCTAGCATCTTGCAGTGCGGCCGTAATATTTGGAGATCGTACAAACATTTGTCCCTTGATGTGCCTAACTATCACTGAAGCAACCCGCTAAGCTAGCATCTTGCAGTGCGGCCGTAATATTTGGAGATCGTACAAACATTTGTCCCGAGACGTGCCTATCACTGAAGCAACCCGCTAAGCTAGCATCTTGCAGTGCGGCCGTAATATTTGGAGATCGTACAAACATTTGTACCGAGACGTGCCTAACTATCACTGCAGCAACCCGCTAAGCTAGCATCTTGCAGTGCGGCCGTAATATTTGGAGATCGTACAAACATTTGTACCGAGACGTGCCTAACTATCACTGCAGCAACCCGCTAAGCTAGCATCTTGCAGTGCGGCCGTAATATTTGGAGATCGTACAAACATTTGTACCGAGACGTGCCTAACTATCACTGCAGCAACCCGCTAAGCTAGCATCTTGCAGTGCGGCCGTAATATTTGGAGATCGTACAAACATTTGTCCCGAGACGTGCCTAACTATCACTGAAGCAACTCGCTAAGCTAGCATCTTGCAGTGCGGCCGTAATATTTGGAGATCGTACAAACATTTGTCCCGAGACGTGCCTATCACTGAAGCAACCCGCTAAGCTAGCATCTTGCAGTGCGGCCGTAATATTTGGAGATCGTACAAACATTTGTCCCGAGACGTGCCTATCACTGAAGCAACCCGCTAAGCTAGCATCTTGCAGTGCGGCCGTAATATTTGGAGATCGTACAAACATTTGTCCCGAGACGTGCCTAACTATCACTGAAGCAACCCGCTAAGCTAACATCTTGCAGTGCGGCCGTAGTCAAAGTGATTTCAATCGAGCGGACAATTGGAAATATCGATCACTGAAATATTGAGGTTAGTGAAATAGAGGACGTTGGGTACCTATCGCATTGATAGCCCATACACCATACATGACCAGTTTGATCCACGGCACTCTACTTATGCTGCTTGCAATATATCTAAAAGCTAGATGTCATCATCATCATCATCATCATCATCAGCCTATATTAGTCCACTGCTGGACATAGGCCTCCCCAACACGTTTGCCCCAGCGGCCGTCGGTTCTTCGCGAGATATGGCCGGCCCACTGCCACTTCAGCTTGCTAATTCTCAGAGCTATGTCGATAACTTTAGTTCTCTGTCGGATGTATTCGTTGCGAATCCTATCCTTCAGAGATACTCCGAGCATAGCTCTTTCCATAGCTCGCTGAGCGACTTTGAACTGGTGGACCAGCCCTATCGTGAGTGTCCACGTCTCAGCTCCGTAGGTCATAACGGGTAGGACGCACTGGTTGAAAACTTTCGTTTTCAAGCATTGCGGTATGGATGAAGAGAAGACTCGACGTAGTTTCCCAAGCCAAGCAAAGCTAGATGTATAAATATATAATATTATTATTATTATATTAGCCCGGAGTGTCCCACTGCAGAGCAAAGGCATCCCTCCCCTTCTTCCACACATCTCGGTCCTCAGCAAGGAGAGCCCACTCTTTGTTGTATAGGTCGAGCTCATCCCGCCATCTCCGCCTAGGCCTTCCACGTGGCCGTCATCCTTCCGGGACCCAGTCAGTGGCGATCTTCGCCCACTGCTGGTCAGAATACTTACTGATATAATATTAGTATAGAAAAATACAGGGCAATCCACACCACATCTTTTAACCCCAAGCTAAGCAGAGCTTGTGTTAAGGATAGGGTAAATTACTGATATACTTATTACAATAAATAAATAAAATAAATAAATAATGCTGGACAATTCACACAGCATTATCTAGCCCCATGGTAAGCAGACCTTGTGTTATGGGTACTAGATAACTGATATACATAATACAATACATTACATAGATAGATATTTTTTATTATACACAGTAAACAACCAGAACACCCGGAACAAATATCTGCAGATCGTACACACAATTGTTCCGAGGCGGGAATCGAACCCACAACCTTCAGCCTCGCAGGCGAACCTTCGCCCACCGCGCCACATCGGTCGTCATGAAATACATTACATACTTCGATTTTATTATACATAACTAAGTTTGAAAATATATATTACATACCTAGTTTTTATTATAGATAGATAGACTGCAGGTAGATGCTGGATGAGTCAAGCTGAAGACAGGCCGCTATGGCGCTCATTGGGGCAGGCCTATGTCCACCCGTGGACTAATATAGGCTGATGATGAGATAGATAGATACATAGACCAGAACGAGGCCGGAATCGAACACGCAACCTTCTGCGTCGCAGGCGGACCATCGCCCTTCACGCCACAGAGGTTGTCAAAGGAAAATATATTTCCTTATTTAACTTCCTTTAACGTCCGACAGAGAGAGTGATTCATATCGTAGAACATTTCATTTTACATTTTACTGCTCAGGTGCCGTAAAATGGCTACTTTGATTAATTGCTTTCAAACAAAAATCTTAGATTTTCCGCTGTTATTTATCACCTCGGATTTATCGCCTTACACTAAACTAATTTTGACTTATTTTTACACACTGAAATTATTTTTCGGGACTACTATTTTTGGAGGGCGTCTTTCCTACACTTCGTTTTCTGAGTCGCGGTCTATTTCTGGAGAGCTTCTCCACACTACGTTTTCGACTACACCGAGTCACGGTCTCCACTCAGCACACGATTACCCCAGCAGCGGTTGACGGTTCTTCGCGAAATATTCCCAACCCTCTGCAACTTCAGCTTCCTTATTCTTTTAGCTATGTCGGTAACTTTCGTAGTTTATTTGTCGTTATCGTCATCATCATAATCAAATGTCCACTGCTGGACATAGGCCACCCCTAATGAGCGTCGTCGAGGATAGGATTCTAAATGAATACATCCGACAGAGAACCAAAGTTATCGACATTGGTCTAGGAATTAGCAAGCTGAAGTGGTAGAGGGCCGGCCATATCTCGCGAAGAACCGACGGCCGCTGGGGCAAACGTATTCTTGATTGGAGACCGCGACTCGGCAAACGTAATGTAGGACGCCCTCCGGCCAGGTGGGATAACGACTTGCGAAGGACTGCAGGCAAGATGTTGGATGCGGCAAGCTGAAGACAGGGTGCTATAGCGCTCATTGGGGGAGGCCTATGTCCAGCAGTGGACAGCTGTAGGCTGGTGATGATGATGATGACCCAGTTTATCTTATTTTTATTTTTATTCTGTTTATTAGTTCTTAAGAACAGAACTGTATTTATTTGACCTCAGAGATAAGACGGAGGTCAAGAGCAAACGGATTTTGAATAAAAACTTCGCGAGGACATTTATCATTTAGAAAGTGATAAAATATCGCTCGGAGAGGTTTTATATCTCTCTTTAGTTTTCACAAAAATATAATACTGTAAAATCACAAACAATTTTTAAATATGTTTTGTTTGTGTTATCTATAAAAAAACACTGTAAAGTAAGGATAACGTCTATGGCGTATGACAAAGAACTGTCTAAACTCACGTTGGTTGTCTGGTCGATAAAGTTTATGTATTAAGGTCGTCATTATTTATTAATTCAAAATTCAAATTAATTTTTGCATGAAATACGTGTTATCAAAGTTCTTATAAGTAATGGGATATCACAATGTATTCTGCCCAACTGGGCGTTCAATGTAGGTACTAAAATTTACAATAATTATTTATTAAAATAAATAAATAAATAAATAATGCTGGACAATTCACACAGCATTATCTAGCCCCGTGGTAGGCAGATCTTGTGTTATGGGTACTAGATAACTGATATACATAATACAATACATTACATAGATAGATATTTTTTATTATACATTGAAAACGACCAGAACACCCGGAACAAAATATCCGCAGATCGTACACAATTGTTCCGAGGCGGGAATCGAACCCGCAACCTCCTGCGTCGCAGGCGGACCTTCACCCACCGCGCCACATCGGTCGTCAATAGTGTCGTTATTAATGATAATTAAGTCTGTATATTGTTGTGATTTGACAAATCTTCGAAAATACGATGAAAATGTTCAAAAAAACAAGCATCGTCTTATATTTTGCAAAAAATTTGGATGTTAATCAATTATTAGTGTTAAATCTTTAAAAATAAATGGCCGCCAGGAAACCGTTCGCTTAAACTAGAGTAGGTACCTACTCCGTCGATTGCTGATAATCGTAATTAATTAATGATTATACCACAAACATATTAATTAATGCGTTATTCTCGTTCAATAATCAAATCAGTAATAACTTTTATGATTTGTGGTTTCCGGTGGAAAGTATTCTGAAGTATATATAATACTAGCAGCGCCCTGCGGTTTCACCCGCGTGGTGATAGATATTTTGTATAATATACAATATATATTTATGAATTGTAGCCTATGTGTTATTCTGATATGTAAGCTATATTATTGTGAAGTTTCATCAAAATCCATTCAGTAGTGTTTGCGTGAAAGAGCAACAAACATCCTCACAAACTTTCGCGTTTATAATACTCGTATTAGTAGCATAGTAGGATATATATTTTGTCGATGTTACGTGTTTTATAATAGGTACCTAAGTAGGTACTTTGTAGTCTAATGTAATTATGTGTAATTAACCTTGTTTGTGTGTTGTGTTAGTGTTTAGTAAATAATTTTCTTTCTTTCTTTCATACAATTTTATGATATAAGTATTCTGTCTGTGGCTTTGCGCGCTTTTTTCCTGAATAAAGAGTTTAGGTACATTTAAAAAGCTGGCGCAATCCCCTTTTGATCTCGTATACTGGGGCCTGAGGCCGAATGTAATCCGATCACTTTGCCACGGGCCTCGAACGGTATTAGTTACGTAGCTGGTAGCAGTAACCAGAAAAAATATTTAAAACGTATACATATATATTTACATGTATATTACGCTCACTGAGCAATCAGGTGCCTTACAAAAAGGCTAAGTATTTTTAAAGTCATTTATTAAGGGCGTTTTCACACGAAGGCGCCTCACGCGTGGGAGCCACTTTATCGCCTTCTCGTTCACCGAACTGTGTAAGCGATATCGCACCTTAAGGGGCCTCCGGAGGGACGAATTCTTCATACAAACGTAATACCAAAATTATTTCTAATTCAAGCATATTTCCACTATAATATTGCATTATTTGTGTTAAAATAGTATTTATCTAGGTTCCCAAATAGTTTTTTTTTCGCAATACTTACCTAAAATGAAATGAAAGCCAATCTCATTTTGCACATTTTTATGCGAAAATGGACAAGTTTTCTTGCTATTTGTTTCGTATTAAAAACATCAATATCTTACGTTTTATTTATTAAGGAACATAGCTTATATTGTCTAGTTACAGAATAACAATACTTTGTGAAGAATACAAAAAGTTTTCAGTCATAATTTTTGGTATTACGGAACAAACCAAATTTTTGACGGCTAATATTGCTATCGCGCACGCATGGGGCGCGGCGCAAGGGTTAAACAGGGACAGCGATATTCGGAGCGATTTTTGCAAGCGAGGGTCGCCGGACCCTTAAGTTATATAGGGTTATCAACAAACTTTTATTAATTCCTAGCTGCGCCACGCGGCTTCGCCCCCGTGGAAATCTATGAGTCAAATATTTGTTGATATGAGTCAGGTCAGAAACGAGCTTGTTGATATGAGTCATGACACAGTAATTTTCATATCATAAACATATCAATTCATTCGACTGGATTCAGTTAGATTTCGATCGTTATCTAACGGTATTACCATTAGATATTGATTAGACCTATTGATTAGACCTATTACCATTAGATACTGATTAGACTCCGAAAAAAGAAGGTTCTTTGAACGACTGTGTGTATATTTTTTATGTATGTTTTTTAAGGACTGACTTGGATGATTTCTTTTCAGTTGCATTGAGGTGATCCCTAAGTGGTCCTTTCCTCCGCAAAACTTAAAACATATTTTAAAACAAAGGGATTCGACGTCTGATTTTTTTTTTAAAAACACAAACTATTCCATTTCTTCTACTTTTTTTATATCTTTATTTATTGATAGAGTTTTGTCACAAAGTGACTATGTCACTCCTATATGAGATCAATTCTTTATATTAAAAACATGTCAAAATATGTACATACAATTAACAAAAAAGAAATAACAATAACGTTTGCCACATGACATTGCATGGCCACCTCCATAAGGAATGTGGATAACAATAATACATACAGTTTTAGTTTCTGTTAATTAATTTATTTTTGTTTGGTTCCTCACTATTTATATATTTTTTTTTTTACAATCTTAGGAAAACTTACAGCTAGATAAAGATTAGATACAAGAATATTTAACTTAAGGCCAATTAGAAGTTTCCACAAATAATTTGAAAAAACGCAGCAATTTAGAAAAAAAATTACAGAAAGTAGACGTTTTATATTATTAAGTTAAAAGAAAGAAAAAATTACACACACAAAAAAATATTTAGCAGTATAATATTTATTAGGCCACCTTGCACACCGCGGTCTCCACGGAAGACCAGCGCTATGGTACGATTTGCTCTACCATAGCACATGCTGAGTGAAGACCGATTTTTGTCAGTCTCTGTCGTCTGTTAATCTAAGTTTAGTTTATAAGAGTCTCTGTTCTGTTCTGACAAAATAAAAATCTTTTTACTTTTTACTTTTTTTTATAATGTGCGGCTTATATACTACTAAGTACCTACTACCTATCCTATTCTACCTAAACTATTCTTCGTCATCGCAATCGATGAGAAGGGTAATAATTATGCCTACTTACATCTTACATAACTCATTTCTTCTACTTCTCTACACTAAAAGCAACTTCCCGCTTCTGACTACACTTCTACACTCGTATTAAATTACACCGTTTATGTATGCATTAGTTTACACTACGCATTATGTTCAAAGAGCTCCTTTGATGTTCCGACGTGGTTTTATAGGTGACACCCCTGCCCACCCTCGATGTCTAAGGTACTTGACATACGATTTGCGTGTATTTTCGAGGCTATTAGGTAACGATCGAGAAATTTACCTTATAGGCTTCATCATCATCATCAGCAGCCTATATTAGTCCTGTCGCCCTGTCTTCAGCTTGACGCATCCAGCATCTGCCTGCAGTCCTTCGCAGGTCGTCATCCCAGCTGGTCGGTGGGCGTCCTACATTACGTTTACCGAGTCGTGGTCTCCACTAAAGGACACGTTTGCCCTAGCGGCGGTCGGTTCTTCGCGAGATATGGCCGGCCCACTGCCACTTCAGCTTGCTAATTCTTAGAGCTATGTCGATAACTTTGGTTCTCTGTCGGATGTATTCGTTACGAATTCTATCCTTCAGAGAAACTCCGAGCATAGCTCTTTCCGTAGCTCGCTGAGCGACTTACACGTCGGTAATAAGAAGGCTGCGGGAGCACAGTTTGATAGTTTTCAATAGTGCGAAAGTTTTTTTGAAAAACATTCTTTCATGATATTGCAGTAAGTAAAATAATCTGTATATATGTATAAATATAAAATAAGTAAAAATAAATATAATGAAAAAGAAAGTCGTGTTAGTTACATTATTTATAACTCAAGAACGGCTGAACCGATTTGGCTGAAAATTGGTGGGGAGGTAGCTTAGAACCAGACGGGCATAGGATACTTTTTATCATTTGAAACACAGATTTCCACGGGGGCGAAGCCGCGGGACCTAGTATAGCTAGTATATATAATTTTAACTTTCGCGATTTGTTAACATATTAAAGAATAATTTGTCGGGTATTTATCGCGTATATTTTGTTATATTTTCCTCTACGTTACCATCGCGTTAAAGCGATCGTCAATAAATTAATATTTAATATAATTATATTATTATTGATTTATTTATTACTATAATTAAATATGGTCCCACTGGTAACAGGCTTCCCATTCCCCCTTCCATTTCCTCTGTTAATAGCTAGACGTGACTAAAGAACAAATGTACCTGCATCCACACAATATTTTCCAAAGGTCGCGGTCGATAGGTAGGTTTTTGTACTAAATATTCCTATTTCAAAATCCCTCTTGAAAATGGCCGCCTTCGCATATCCGCGAAGAGAATTCTCGCAATCTCACCTGCGCAGCATTGTGTCGCAAATGGAATCCTATTTCACAGTGTATCATGGGCTTTAGGGAGCGGTATTGCTATTTTCCTATTGATATTACGTTGACAGCTACACTGAGGCCTTAGTATGGGTTTTAGTTTAAGAAATCTATAAAAGTTTACGCTTCCTTCAGTACATTTTAATAAAATAAAACTACAAAATACAGCAATCCGCCATGACACTTTGAACACCAATCAGAGCATTGGAGGACTGTGACGTCATGCTGTCACAATATGTAATGAGTACTTTAGGGCCCATAATGCATACGGAGAGTATATACATTCATACATAATCGATTTTAGTTTTCGAGACCAACTTCGACAAGTAAGCGGTAAACTTATTATAAAAAAATCTGGTTTTGTCCTTTTGCAAACTGATATTAGAGTTACAGATTGGAAAAAACTGCTCTTTTTTAATTGGGAGATCGTATTTAAAAAAAATCATACAATAGGCTCTCTTGATGTGGCTCGATTGCTGCAGATTTTCCTGTGAATTCTCAGCTTTTTCTGTCATATTGTAATCGAGTACCTCACCAAAATGGTGACATTTTGTCGCTTATACGTATAAGTGAGTTAATCGATTTATATTTTCATCTCAAAAACACTTTTAAAGTACCAAAGAAATAACTTGTAGAAACATCCGAACAAAAAATCAAATGATAGGCAATAACAATTATTCAGATTGTAAGAAAAGAGAGAAAGTAATGGGACATAACAGGCTATAAAAATAATTTATAACCAAAGCTGTACATTTTATTAAAATTTACGACCCACGTATTTTATGTGTCAGTTTTGGCATTGTACGTCAAATAAATACGTCAAACCCACCACAAACACCCGTAAAAACCAATTACTTACCTCCTTTATTCATAAGCTGGATATGATCAAAATTTTGGGTCAGATTTTTCCTACAATAGCTAAAATACATCACAAAAAACACATAAAAATCTCAGTTATATAACAAACCAATGACTTACCTCCTTCATTTGTAAGCTGCATTATGTTCTTCATTTTTTGTCAGTTTTGTCCTAGTAAAAGTATAAAATCCATCACAAAAACCCATAAAAACCTCAGTAATATAAAAAACTAATGACTTACCTCCTTCATTTGTAAGCTGCATTATGTTCTTAATTTTTTGTCAAATTTGTCCTAGTAAAAGTATAAAATCCATCACAAAAACCCATAAAAACCTCAGTAATATAAAAACCAATGACTTACCTCCTTCATTTGTAAGCTACATAATTATATTCTTTATTTTGTGTCATATTTGTCCTAGTAATAGCTAAAATCCATCACAACAACCCATAAAAACCTCAGTAATATAAAAAAACAATGACTTACCTCCTTCATTTGTAAGCTGCATTATGTTCTTCATTTTTTGTCTGATTTGTCCTAGTAAAAGCTAAAATCCATCAAAAAAACCCATAAATACGTCAGCAATATAAAAACCAATGACTTACGAGTACCTCCTTTATTTGAAAGCTGCATATGTTTCTTAATTTGGTGTCACATTTGTCCTAGTAATAGCTAAAATCCATCACAAAAACCCATAAAACCTTAGAAGTATAAAAACCAATGACTTACCTCCTTCATTTGTAAGCTGCACATGTTGCGAGTTACAACTCTATCCTAAAGATATCTGAGTGAAGGATGTATCATGGCTGTAGAATTGGTATGTAGAATCGCACCCCAGATGGGTATTGAAGTATCATGCTCTCAATTTACGCCCGCCCTTATCTTTATGTCGTAGGTTTTTATGATCTTCATGTATTTACTGAAGGTCTTTTTGCAATTTATGGAAAGGTGAGGATGTTTTGTGATTTCCGAGAACTTACGTAAAAGGTGTTCCAGTACTCGAGTGGTTATTATGGAATATGCTGGAACAGATTTCATTGGGTTTACTTTAGAGAAAAATTAGATCATTTTAAAAACAGTTCTAGAAAGACTGGCTTCCTGTTGATGGAATGACATGGCATAGCATCTTTTATATCATCATCATCGTCATCAGCCTATAATAGTCCAGTGCAGGACATAGGCCTCCCCTAATGAGCGACATAGCGCCCGGTGTTCAGCTTGCCGCATCCAGCATCATTTCCTTTGGATATTGATGAATTATCATCATGATCATCATCAAATCAGCCCACTAATATCTAGCAGGGTATATTTGTGGGCTGATAAGATGATTGATACCATCTTAAGGCGATGTGGGCGTGGTTATATTTTTCTCTAAAATAGTACCCTTTTCCAATAAAATAAGGCCATAATCCTCTGAATTATTTACTAGGGAACACTTAGACAAGATTTTATTGAAAAATGTTTAATAACTTTACTACTAACTAGTAAATGAAACTGCTTTATCCGTAGAGTATCTCTGTGAACATGAAGATTTAGAGGAAACTTTCCAATTTTTTATATCGAATCAAATTTATTCAATCGTGTTTCGACTCCCATAGCATACTAACTAGAATCCTAAACTTGTAATGCTCATCATAAATAACTTAAAAAACTAAGTTAGTTAAGTTTTGTTTGCTTTAAAATAGATTTTCCGTCAAAACGTGGATTTTGCGACTCACTTAACCTTAAACTTGTTCTGTAAAAAGTAGAACTTTTCAAAACCACAAAACATACCCTCTCTCAAATGTCACAGACAGACAGCTCATCTATACGTCTTATTATAGTAATTGTCCGATACAATACTGGTCTTTTGCTCCCATAACCGGAGCCCGAGCTTTTCCTGTCTTGTTCACATTTCTTAGCAAACGAAACCAATTTACTATATCGGTTTCATAAAGTTCGGCACGCGTGTCACGTCTCAGCCGTTATTGGTGGCTTGTGTCGAAGATAGCGGAGAGAACATTCTAGAACCGCGTAGACGGAATTTGTTTCATAGCTTCATGAATGACGACGACCGATGTGTCGAAGTGGGCGAAGGTTCTTCGACGCAGGAGGTTGCCGGTTGATCATCAGCCCATATCAGTCCACTGCTAGAGATAGGCCTCTCCCAATGAGCGACATAGCGCACTGTCTTCAGCTTACCGCATCCAGCATCTACCTGCAGTCCTTCGCAGATCGTCATCCCCCAGGTCGGAGGGCGTCCTACACTACGTTTACCGAGTCGCGGTCTCCACTCAAGAACACTATTGCCCCAGCGGCCGTCGGTTCTTCGTGAGATATGGCCGGCCCACTGCCACTTCAGCTTGCTAATTCTTAGAGCTATATCGATAACTTTGGTTCTCTGTCGGATGTTTTCGATTCTCACTATGGAACAAATGTTTGTACGATCTGCAGATATTTGTTCAGGGTGTTCTGGCTGTTTTCTATGTAATATTTATATCTCAATCAATCAATGAATCAATGTGTGTATGTTTTATGTATATCAGTTATCTAATACCCATAACACAAACTCTGCATACGTTGGGGCTAGATAATGTGTAAATTGTCCAGCATAATTTGGTTGTCACTTGTTTTATAGAATTCAAACTTAGAATAACACACAACCGGCTTTTGGTTAGTTTGTTTGTTTATTATGGAATTGAGATTTGAAATTGGATTTTGTGTCCTGGGAAAACTAACGGACATTGTTTATTTGTACATTGTCTGTACACGAGAGCTTTTGCAAGAATTTTTGAATTGTCTTTTATAAATCCCGTAAAAAAATAGAATGAAATACATGAGACGTTAGTAAGATATTGCATTACCTACCGTGAATGTTGGTTTTTAACATGGAATAATATTAACCAAATCGAATTGCGTTTTTAAATGTGACACAGTAACGAGTCCTGGCAAGTCATTTTGGTTTCTCGTTTATAAAAAAAAATCTAATTTAAAACCGGGAGAAATCGGATCCTAAAATTCCAGGGGAATATTTTCTCTGAGCAGAATATTTTCTGAAATTTCATTACATTCCGTGTTGTTTTTGACGGGTTGTTATTCAGTTTATGGAGAATTATTTATTAGGAAATGTTTCCGTTTTTTGAGAATGTTTGTCGAAAATATCTTTCGTTTTATAGAAAACTCGCGTGATAACGAAAAACAAGTAAATTTCTCAGAAAATCTGCTCACAAAAACATTTTCAATTGAACTTTTAAGTTTGATATTGATATTGATCCGTTGAGCTGACTATAGATTGTTTGCAACAGTCTCAACATTGTTAGCTGAACTTTTTCAACTGTTTACAGTTGAAAAAGTTCAAATGAATAGAAACGAATTGGAGCTGGTATTTATACCAGCTCCAATTCTTTAATTGTAATTTTCTTTGTTAACAAACACACATTATTTATTTAACAATTCATTAATCAAATAAACATTAATAATTCATTGATAAAATTAATTTATAATCCTGTCTACTCTATAAAGCTCCAACTGGGTCAATGTATGACACTTTGACCGGCTTATCACGTTGCCGATGAACCAGATCTGCTTCTGGTTAACAAGGCACTGGACAAATACTTACCTACTTGCAGGGCAGCGATATTTAATGCATGGACGGGCATTCTCTAGCGTAGTACACAGTCTCGTTTAAAGGTAGGTACATATCTGACGGAAAATGCATCGAGTGTATCATCGGTCGCGTCTATTCGTTAAATTAGAACTGCTACATTACTAATCTAGTCAGTTCGAACGACCTGTATACAAACGATCTCCGCTGATGATACGCCTAGTAGTTTTTGTATGCATCGTACAAAATACATGTATCGCTACACGTTACGTCGACCGACGGACGCGTACCAGACGCTGTGCTCTCGACGCACTAACGCATCATATCGGTTGAGTGTGAAAGGTTGAATGTTTTATTATATATTTGTTGTTCTGTCGTAACACGACTGATAATACGCAACGCATTTTCCGTCAGATATGTACCGACCCTTAAATCTTCATCACTAGCCGGTCAACATTTTCACACAACATGAGATACCAAAGTAAGAAGAACTTGTGTCTCGGATACCAGATGATTGATATATGTAAACTTGGAATATTTGCTTTAATATTTGATCTGAAAAATACATTTGCCAGACTTCTTGCTTTATTTTCCTAAATAATTTGGACTTAGTTGGATTCCTGACGAATGTACGCACCAAACTTAAGAAATTTAATATTTTTTAAAGTTTCGAATTTTTTAAGGTAATTTGATAATATCTTCACATTGTATCTTTAACCAGACAGGGTCGACTCTTTAGAAGGCCTACCAAAGTTTGTGCCATCCACCACGGTCCGTGATTATCCATGTTGAGGGGATTGAGAGATAACTGTCGAAACTTGGTTGTTGTCAATGTCCATACAATCATGGCAAACAAATAATCGACTCGCAAAACAACTTTCATTAATGTTTTAATCACTCAATATTTCAATTCGATAATGTTTCATTCCAAATCGATAACCACGTTTATTATGCGGCCGGCAGCCATAATGCTGCATTCATCCGACGAATCGATATGTTAAATGAGTGTTGATTCCCATTAATGCGAATGCATTGTGCTAGATAACCTTTGTATGTGTCTGAACGGCAGCTTAATGATACAGTTGAGTGTGGACTGTGGGAGGGCTAGTACTCAGAAGTACTAGCCTGTTTTGATTTGATGGGCTGACTGTGGGTAATACACAGGTTCTTGAGATAATAACTCAAATAAAATTCATTTATTGTATGAAATATCTATACTAATTAAAGAGGAAAGGTTTGATTTTTTGTTTGTATTGAATAGGCTCCGAAACTACTGGACCAATTTGAAAAAATATTTCACCGTTGGGAAGCTACACTATCCGCGGTGAACATAGGCTATATTTTCCCGCGTTAAATTCAAATTTCACATTTCTAAATTTTAAGAAATGTGAAATTTGAATTTAACGCGGGTGAAACTGCGGGAAACAGCTAGTATGTTATAAAAGTTGTTATATACAATGCAATGTAATGTCACAACAACAATTCTGCGCTGTTTAAAATTAATGAATAAAGTCAGAGATTGTGGTATGGGGCGATGAGAAGGGCTGCGTGAAAGAACACTAGAATAATACTGTATTCTTTCTTTCGCATATACTATATATATATATATTAGATTACAAAAAAAAACACTATGACCGCGTGTGTCATTATTATTCATCATCAGCCTATAGCAGTCCACTGCTGGACATAGGCCTCCCCCAATGAGCGCCATAGCGCCCTGTCTTCAGCTTGCCGCATCCAGCATCTACCTGCAGTTTTTCGCAGGTCGTCATCCCACCTGGTCGGAGGGCGTCCTACACTACGTTTACCGAGTCGTGGTCTCCACTCAAGAACACGTTTGCCCCACCGGCCGTCGGTTCTTCGCGAGATATGGCCGGCCCACTGCCACTTCAGCTTGCTAATTCTTTGATATATTTATTATTATTTATTCACCATGATCTCGGGCCATAAAGTGACCCGGTCCTTTGGAAGGCTTGCGTGGGGCCGAAGCCAACAGCACAGAGGCCCTTTGAGAAGTTAATCTAAAGGCGATGGCTACACATAGCGGGTATCATCCTCGGGTGCACAATATGATACACCCAAAGATTGTATACACCAGGTGTAGAGACTATTGCAAAGAAAAATGAAAGAAATATTATTTTAAATTATTCATTATTATTATTATTCGTAATTCTGCTAAAACGGCCGGTTTTCTTTTTCTTTCGTACCCTTTTACCCCACGCAAGAATTTACGTATAAAAAGCGACTAGCTCTCGTGGGAGGACTAGGGAGGCAATCTATGTATACTATACTAATATTACAAAGAGGAAAGATTTTTAATTTGTTTGTTTTGAAAAGGCTCCGAAAGTAATGGACCGATTTTAAAAGTTATTTCACCATTTTGATAAGCAAATCAAATGTATACACATAAGTTACATGAACATACTAGTGGTTTCTTTTTCACTCTTTCCACTATTGGACAAAAAATTGAAGAGAACATTAAAATTAAAATAATGTAATTTAATAATAATTAATAGAATAAAATTTGACTTGTCTAAGTGCTTATTTTGTAAGCCTAAAGAAATAAATGCATTTTGACTTTGATTGGGAAGCTACACTGACATAGGCTATATTATATTTTCTTTATCCCACTAGAAATGCGAAATTCGAATTTAACATGGGTGAAACCGCAAGGAACAGCTAGCATTAGACAAACACACAGATCTGAGATCAAAGTCACATGTAAATAAGGGCGGGTCCGCTGATCAAAGCGTACATTATGTAAGTGCGACACGGCATCGATGAGATATTAGCACTATCGGGTTCGTTACGGACCTCCGGGGATGGTGGCGTGCCAAGAATATTAACAACTTCTCTGTTTTGCAAGGTTAACTTAACATAGGCATGTACAGCTAGCCCACTAAGAAGGACCAGCGTGTAGAGGGCGCAGTTGTATGGCGTAGTCGGATGGCATATGGCTCGGGGGGATAGCGATGGTATAGCCACGGGATTGATTTTTCGTCAGCACATCAAAGGTATTGGCCAAACAACTAGGAAAACCACTTAATCGCGACTAAATGTCGCCATCGTGTAAGCCAGCGCTGGGCCATCATGTAGAGGAGCCATGAGCCATTGATGTATGATTATATTTAATTTAGTTTATTTGTTAAATTCATGTATTTGTATGGAAGAGCAGGATGTCTCGGCACAAGTATACTAACATACTACATGGATGACATTTTTAGTTCATTTTATTATTTATTTATTTTAAGCCATTACTGTCCCACTGCTGGGCAAAGGCCTCCCTTTTCTCCTTCCACTCCTCGCGATCCAACGCTGCAACAGGCCATGATGGAAGATATACCTCGAGCTCGTCGCGCCATCTCATCCTGGGCCTTCTACGTCGCCTCTTAGCGTTGATTTATTTAGTTCATAGATGTTTTTTTTAATATAGCTTTTAGATTGTTAGAACAGAATAGAATTCTTCTTTACTTACTTTTTTTATTTATTTCATTACTTATTTTTTTATGTATTTGTTTTGGATGTACCTGTTACATTTCGCTTTTATACATTTTTATTTGTTTTCCTCGGTCCCACAGGCCCCAGCAGAAAACCAGCGCGGGTGTTTTTACTAACACCTGCATATGCTGAGTTGGGACCATTTTGTAGTTAAAACTAAGTTTAATAATATTATATTTTCGTGTAAGTCGTATTTTCTGTAAGTAGTAACGATTTTTTCTATTTGAACATTTATGTTTAACTACAAATAAACGCTTTGATTTGATTTGATTTGGATGTCCTATCAACTGTCTAGCATGTAAAGTTTTTATACAAATAAACAAATTTCAATTGATAGTATCACTTTGACTGCGGTTTTTTTTCAACGACTGCGATCTTTTTTTTTACCTAAAAAATTCGTGCTGCCGCTCTACACAGCGGTTGTGTTGCGCCGCACATGCGTTTCGTTCGAAAAATATTACAGCTGTGCTGAGTCACACAGATCTGTATTTTCTCAGCCGCTGCGCTAGTGTGGATTTACGCATATTAGTCACTTGTAGAAAACACATCAGTCGATTTCAGCAATCAAAGTGTTAGGTGTGGTCAGTCAAAATAAGTCTATACCTATAGCAGTATGCGATAGCCATTTATCTAGCAAATGATACCTCCCTAAGTGGAGACTATTGCCCATAATAAATAGTTATGGTCCATCTGCTCTCACCATAAACCGCAGCATTTTATGATATCGAAGCTCAGTTCACGTTAAAGCATTTCGGTCTCTACAGAGATAGGTTCCACACAAACTACTTCATTCCTCGCTAAAAACTTAGGTCCCAGTAAGCATTTTCTCTCGCTACATTGGTTTTTCTGAAATGTTACAAAAGCTCTTCAAGAGTCTTTTAGAAATAAAATTCAATGAAAGGGTCTCAGAGTAGAGTTTCATAGAATGTGTAAGAAAATGAACGGTGCCAGTAAGTATTGCTTACTAATGTTCATGATCGTATTGCAGAGATAAAAAAATTGTCTCGTTTTCAAAGGAAAGTGAGGGGCTATCCAAGAAAACGCTTAAGCTAATTTAATGTATTTTAATATCATCGTAACAGGTAATTAAATGAAACAATAATAACTAAACTATTCTTTATTCTCCATTAAACTAAGAAATAATGATGAATTCGTTTCGTATCAAAAGGTCATTAAGCAAAACGCCCTATTAACAGTAAAACGGCATATTAGCATAACGCCCTATTAGCAACATGACCTGGTAGCAAATGGGACTATTGTCAAGACGACGACGGACTATTGTCTTAATTTTGAAACCATCATGGTTATTAACACTAAAGTCATTTAAAACTGGATATTTACCATGATTTGATTGGAGCATGAAACTGTGCCGAAATATTGGAAAACTCAAAAATCAAATCATGGTAAATATCCAGTTTTAAATGACTTTAATGTGAAGTCTTGTACACGAGAAAATTATTAAACTGAAATACTTTTCGATAACAATGCATCAAATTGTTAACACATTTTACGATAAATCCGTTTTCCGGAATTTACGACTCTCACGGAGCTTTAGTTCTTTTTCAGATTTCCAGATGCAGACCGCAAGCTCGCCATCTAAGCGCATTTGTACTCGATATCGTCTATCTCGTTAAAAAGATTTTATAACTTCTTCTCTCATCTTCAACTTTCTCTTTTTGACTGGTTTTAACTTTTAGGATAGATAGATAGACAATAATTTTATTTCACACTTAAAAATACACAAACAAGATAAAATATTATAATACAAGATATGTGACAATTTGGCGGTCTTATCGCTCAAAAGCGATCTCTACCAGACAGCCGTGGATGGATAGGATCGTTGTAGGATACATCTTCGGCCACATTATATACTTTCCACCAGGTGAGATAGTGGTCAAATAAAGGTCTTGATACATTTTTTTATCAGTCGCCCCGTGATCAAGATTGCTGTAATGTGATGGAAACGTCGGAGAAAATAAAACAAAAGGGACTTGATAAAAACCCGATGAATTATCTGTAAAAGGTCTAGATAGATAAATAATAAATAAATAATGCTGGACAATCCACACAGATTAATCTAGCCCCAAGCTAAGCAGTGCTTGTGTGTTGTGGGTACTAGACGACTGATATACATAACACAATACATTACATAAATAAATGATAGAAATATCGATGTACTGACGACTGAGAGGTCGATAGTACTTTAGTTCTAACCTTAGGATTTTCTAATCGTAGAAAGAAATACGTTGCAATCTCAGATTTGCTTATCCCAGTTTCCAGCAACACATTAATGTTGATACTTCTTACATCTATACATGTATATATAACACCTCTCCAATAAGGTTGGGCTCGAAAAGAAACACTGACTATAAGTACTATTGAACGTATATTTATCGCTTTTTTTACCCATTTTTCCCGACGCTGAAATAGAAATAGAAATACAGAAATACAATTTATTGGTAAAATCATTTTACATGTCAGGTGTTCATCAAAATAGTTAATAATAATTATACAAATTGTATTTTTTACAATTAGTACCGTAAGCATGATTTAAATTTAAAAAACATAAATGAAAACGAAATAAATAAATGGAAAAATTGATATAAAAACAATTAGATACGGAAATATAATCACATTAAGTTTATCTATTTTTCTAGTAGTTCGTTCACTGACGTCACTGTTCACGTTCAGATCACGTAAGTACAAAAACATTTACTTAGAAACACTGACATCAGAAAGAACTAAAAAATTGCAAAGCCCCTGGAACCTACGGTAAGTTTTACAGTTTAACATCGAAAAAAAAAATGGTATCTCAATCAATATACTGGCTTATACTAGTAAGTTATTTGTTGTGTGTGTTGTTTACTCAAAAGAATGTGTCAGATTTCCATGTCATTCTAAATTTAATTTTAAAACAAGTTAACTATTCAGAACAGCTGACGCCGGAAGCGCGCGCGTGTGACGTGTTAACGAGTGCTTCCGGTTTCACCTTCCGCGTCTCGTAACGGAATTATACTTCCAGCTGTGCATGGCTTTAACTATTCTCTGTTTTTGAAATGAAATTTGTTCGGATATTCTGTAACACCTTGCTGTTTCTGAAGAGTGAACGAAACTTCGCCGTCACGTCACGCTCGGATCGGTGACGCTGAATCGGTTATAACCGGCTTCAGGTGGTTAGTGACGCTAGATTGTGCATAAACTTAATACTCGAAGTTGTACTTGTTTTGTTTTATTTTAGTTATGTAGGTATTTATTTTTATTCACTGCTGGACTATGGCCTCCCAATGATGATGATGATGATTTTTATCGGTTAGACCTACCTACGCTATACGGGAACGTGCGCTCTTTATTAAGTTAAGTTCCTTTATTTAACTCTCAGATTTAAGGCTCCGCGCAAACGAGCCACCGACCACAGCCACTGGTGGCCAGCGACAGCCACTTAACATACTTTTTCATATATTTTGTATAGACGCGCCGCATACATGTAGCCGGTGGCGGCCACTCGCTACAGCAGTGTCCGCGACGCGTGGTAGCGCGCGACAGCCACCGGTGGCTGTGGTCGGTGGCCCATTTGCGCGGAGCCTTACATAACCTTGTTTCTTATCTTCTTTAATTCCTCAAAAACTCAATATTTTTGCATCGACTCGAGGACAAAATAGTAAGTCTGTACAATATTTTCGACAAACCTCTACGCTCGTAGCACAGCAGGCTACGACGTAGCACTTCGTAGCCGCGTAGCCTTCCGTAGCACCTGCGTTTTACAAATACTTTGCACTGTTTTATAAAATAAGTTTCTAGTAACTAACGGTTTTTTATACTTTTGAAACTGTATTGGTTATTAACACAAAAAGTCATTTACCACCGTATATTTACCATGATTTGATTTTTGAGTATTCCAATATTTCGGCACAGTTTCATGCGCCATGATCACGGAATAACTGAAGGCACTGCGAGTTAGTTTTTATTGGCAGACATACCGATCTACCCAATTTTTTTGGTATATTAGAAAATTCAAAAATCAAATCATGGTAAATATGCGGTGGTAAATGACTTTTTGTGTTAATAACCAAGGTAGTTTCAAAAGTATAAAGGTAAATATCCCGTTATAAATGACTTTTGGGATTTTTATACTGTTTACATTTTTGACAGTCTTCAATTAAATACCTGTATTCATATGCTAGTCTGCTACTTATCGACCGGTTTAGTGTTCAGATGTTTTGTAGTTTTGGTAGTGTTCACGTACTTCTGTTGCTGTCTGGACATACACACAGATCAGACATACATCTGTTGTGTATATATCAATCCAAGTTGGAATTCAATAAGCTGAAATACAATAGTGGACTATCACACATGAAATTATCTCAAAAAAAGTTAAAATTTAATAATAAAAATAAATTAAAACTAGTATTAACAATTGAAACGACAGACAGACAACGACATACTTCAGTTGATTTCACGACCGATGTGGCGCGGTGGGCGAAGGTCCGCCTGCGACGCAGGAGGTTACGGGTTCGATTCCCGCCTCGGAACAATTGTGTGTACAATCTGCAGATATTTGTTACGGGTGTTCTGGTCGTTTTCTATGTATAATAAAAAAAATCTATCTATGTAATGTATTGTATTATGTATATCAGTTATCTAGTACCCATAACACAAGCTCTGCTTACCATGGGGCTAGATAATGCTGTGTTAATTGTCTAGCATTATTAATCAAAAAAAAGTTACCTTAATTGTGTGTAATGAATCTACAGGTAAGCAATCAAACATTTTTTTAAAGACTGCACAGTCCTTTGTTTGCGGCTTACGTCAGCATACATATTGGTGTCAGCGGGTGCTACATCGCTCATAATATGAGAGAACTGCGTAACCGTTGCTCAATATTATCCGGGTATAAGTAAATTAAAGTGGGAGGGGGGGGGAGCGGGGTATAAGTATAATGAGATCACGCCCTCATTCCGCGCGGATCGGATCCTGAAACTCGTTAATGAGTTTGATTATTTATGTGCGCATGCTTCGCAAAAAGCGCGGTGAAAGCCTTTGGGTAATTTAGCTCTTTGTTTCCTCGGCTATTGTGCTTTAACGCAATTCATCTGGAAGGGGAATTTTAGAGTATTTTGTTTTAGTTGGAGTTGTACAAAAAATTACTATTACATACTCGTATTTTAAATTTTACCTAATATTGTTGGTAAAATTTAAAATACGAGGTACAAAGGTTGCCTGGAAGAAATATCTCTTAGCGATAAGGCCGCCCATTGTATCTTTGTTCTTTACTGTTTTTGATGTGCAATAAAGCGTATTTGTATTGTATTGTTTCTACGTATTACATCAAGTGTAGACCCGCTCTAATAGAAAAAATACAGGCAGTGGGCCGGCCATATATCGCGAAGAACCGACAAACGCTGGGGTAAACGTGTTCTTGAGACCGCGACATGGCAAACATAGTGTAGTATGTACGATCTCCGGCCAGGCGGGATGTTGACCTGCGAAAAACTCCAGGAAGATGCTGGATGCGGCAAGTTGAAGACGGGGCGTCTTGGCACTCAGGGGAGGCCTATGTCATGTCATTATAGGTTGATGATGCTGATGATGAGTCCCTAAATGACTTTTTGGCATTGCTTGCATGGTTTGACAATGACATTGACATGACATGACCTCTCCTCCAAATATTACCCGCCATCCATTAAGTTCCAACGCCTTATTTACAATCGGAAGACACACGTTTCGTTTGACACACGCATTCAAATTTAGAACTGGGACTCGACTCATTTGTTCTTTATTGACGTAGGTAACTTGACCTTTGAATTACTTCGAGTTGTAAACTCACAATTGTGTGAATGTTCTATTTTTAAATCAAATGGTTCCACACACGCAAGACCGATTTGAAAATCGAACAAGCAATCAGGGGTTAAAACAGTATGCACAGCCAGTAGGCTGTGTATACATCGTGTTTTAACCCCTGATGGCAAATGAAAGCTTATTCATATTCAAAAAAGGTTTTATGTGTAGCATCTACAAATTATAAGTTCCGATATGGATAAAGCTAATTTATATTTTTTCTTGAATCACCTATCTTGACGACCGATGTGGCGCGGTGGGCGAAGGTCCGCCTGCAACGCAGGAGGTTGCGATTCCCGCCTCGGAACAATTTTGTGTAATTTCTGCAGATATTTGTTCCGGGTGTTCTGGTCGATTTATATGGATAATAAAAAATATCTATCTATGTAATGTATTGTATTATGTATATCAGTTATCTAGTACCCATAACACAAGCTTTGCTTACCATGGGGCTAGATAATGCTGTGTGGATTGTCCAGCATTATTTATTATTTATTTATTATCTTAGTAGTTGTGTTCTTACATAAGTTTTACCAAAGTAATGGTAGTTAATTTGGGTAGAAGTCGTAGATTTGATTTTTTAAATAAGCTTTTTGACCTTTACGTTATTACGAGTATATGCATATTTCAAGTTTGTAATCCGCCCAGTAATTGGGTGAAGGAGAAATTATTGTTTTTAAACAGGTCCCATTTGTAACTCGGCACAAAGGCCACGAGGTCGCGGCAGCTGTAGCAAATGTGCTGTTAAGGCAAATTACTGAGTTTCTTGCTCGTAAAGAATTTACTAAATTGTACTCGAATAATGTTGAGTGGCACATCATGCTACATTTGTGGAGGATGGATGGGTGGAGTTTTGTGTTGGAAATTAGAGATGCGAAGACAAAACTTAAAATTACAGTTTAGACTTTCGGTACTTTTAAGTATTATATTTTATTTTATAATGTATGTATAACCTGCAAGCACACAGATCCCCTGGTACTGTCCACGATCCTATCCATTCATGGTTGTCTGGTAGAGATCGCTTTTGAGCGATAAGACCGCCAATTGTATCTAGTTTTTTTAAGTTTTTATTTTACATTGTCATTTTAGTGTGCAATAAAGAATTATCTATCTATCTACTTTTGAGTACTGCCAGAGCGTGGTATGGCACAAAGGCTAAGAGTCGGTACATATCTGACGGAAAATGCGTCGCGTATTATCGGTCGCGTTACGCCAGAATAGGCAAGTGTTAGGTATAATAAAACATTCAATCGCACACTCAACCGATGATGCGTTAGTTCGTAGAGCGTACAGCATCTGTACCGTTTCCGTCAACGCATATGCGGTCGACGTAACGTGTATTTTGATTGATGCATTCAGACTAGGCGTAAATATAATATAGCCTATGTTCACCGGGGATAGTATAGCTTCCCAACGGTGAAATATTTTTTCAAATCAGTCCAGTAGTTTCGGAGCCTATTCATTACAAACAAACAAAAAATCGATCTTTCCTCTTTATAATGTTAGTATAGATGTGAATTTCTTTTTGGATTAAAAAAAAATATGATTCCAAAAATTAAACGCGTTTGACAGCCACAAAGAACTGCAATCTAACCTCCTTGCGTACATATTCCATTTACAAAATTCAGAAAATGACAAAGTTGGGTAGAATGGCTTCCTCCGACCGCGATTCCCCTCATTAGGGCCAGGTGCCACGACGTGTCCCTATTTATCCTTTTAACGCCCATGATAGCAGTTGTAACGTTTTTACACGACCAGAATATTCTGATCCTTCATGAAACAGAGTTTTTTTGCTACCTAGTAAGAAGTAGGAGATCTATGTAAACTGGATATTTAGAAGTTGTGAGCTTTTTGAAGCTTTGTTATGATGCTACTGATGACTTGGGAGTTTTTGCGGTATGTTTAAAAAACGTAGTTTTAGTGGTTAGGAACGAAAGTGTTTTGTGGTTTATGTTCTTCGTGGTTGCGGCGTAAGAATCGACCCCATCAACATCTGTTTCTGTAAATCTGTAAAGTTTTGTTTCTTATTGTATTTCACATAGCTTTAAGTACATATACATGGTATTTATAAGAACTACAGATAGATAGATAGAAAACACTTTATTATACCACACAAAACAGAAAACAATACAGAAATAAAAACTTAGAATAAAGGAAGTATAAAGGGCGGCCTTATCGCTCAGAGCGATCTCTTCCAGGCAACCTTAAGATGGACTGGTCAAGAAGGAATAATATTATAGATGGTACAGATATAGCTAGACAGAATGTGGAAAATGTTAATAGCACCTGACTATTCTTAGCTGTGTTCTTGAGTGGAGACCGCGACTCGGCAAACGTTGTGTAGGACGTCCTCCGGCCAGGTTCGATGAAGACCTGCGAAGGAGTGCAGGCAGATGCTGGAGACATGGCGCTATGGCGCTCATTAGGGGAGGCCTATGTCCAGCAATGGACTACTATAGACTGATGATGATGATGTTTCTAAGCTGCCCGTGTATCTAGGACCTTTTATTTTTCGGTAAAGTTCCAAGCTCTCACAGCCATGTTGACTTCTTTCTTCGTAAATAACTTATGAATCCATCGCGCACGGTAACCACGATTCTGAACGTCTCGCCACATTCGATATCCGACCGAGTTCCATCATAGCTGTGGTTTCTGTGACAGACTGTAGACGCGATGGATATCACTATTACTACAGTGCATAGTATGTATATCTACATAGTATGTCTGTCTGTCCCTATGTATGCTTAGATCTTTAAAACTACGCAACGGATTTTGATGTGATTTTTTCAAATAGATGGAGTGATTCAAGAGGAATGTTTATATGTATAGGGGCATTTGCAAGCGTGCGTAGCCGGGGCGAGGCGGGTCGCTAGTTATATATATAACATTTGGTGTAAATAAAATGTTATAAAAAATATATAGAGTTTTGCAAAAAGAGAAGTCTCTTAGGAATAGAGGGCGCGCGTGTGCCAATGTACTACTTTTGTTGCGTTAATATGTTAGATCACCGTTTCGCCACGAGACTTCTCTTTTTGCACAGACATTTGATCATCATCATCATCAGCCTATAGCAGTCCACTGCTGGACATAGGCCTCCCCCAATGAGCGCCATAGCGCCCTGTCTTCAGCTTGCCGCATCCAGCATCTACCTGCAGTCTTTCGCAGGTCGTCATCCCACCTGGTCGGAGGGCGTCCTACACTACGTTTACCGAGTCGTGGTCTCCACTCAAGAACACGTTTGCCCCATCGGCCGTCGGTTTTTCGCTAGATATGGCCGGCCCACTGCCACTTCAGCTTGCTAATTCTTTGAGCTATGTCGATAACCTTGGTTCAGACATTTGATATAAAAATATAATTTATCTCAATTTTAAAGTGCTTAAAAATGTATTTTATTTGTTTCAGGTAAAAGAACATTTCATTTAAATGCGAAGCTGAATATTATTGGTGCTGAATATTATTAACGTTGAACTTGATTCAACGCCAATAATGTAACTTCAAGGTATGTAAAGGTCCGCCGAAGGTGTTATCTCAATGATTTTTTCATTTTAAATACGAAGTCAGGGAAATTAAACGAATAATTCTGATGAAATACACCAAAGGCAAGCTGCAAGCTGAAGACAGGGCCGTTTGGCGATCATTAGGGGTGATGATGATGATGATATCAAAATGTTCTTCTCTCTCACATAAATAGCGCTGCAAATTAAACAGAGAGAGAGAGAGACAAGTGAAATCCTTTTACTAATATGCCAGTCAACATTTAGAATGCAAATTAAATAATTTCAGCAATAACCAAACGTTTGAAGACTCTGACACGAAATTCAAATTACATTACTAAAACTAGGAAAAATAATTTATTTATTTATTTATTTCGGAACACCATCAGCTGCAATAATGTCTATAGAGTTATAAATCACAACAGAAAGCTAATAATGGGTATTCACTGATAGAATACCTATTATTAGATTAATGAATGTAGGTACACTTTATTGCACGAACATAACCACATAAAACCTTATATCTAAATATTAAACATGATCAGTACAATAGGCGGCCTTATCGCTGACAGCGATTTCTCCCGGGCAAACTAGGAAATAAAATGATTCCCCCATTGATTCGTATAAAACGACACATGCTTCATTGATTCACAAATACCGCCAGAAAAAAGATATGCTGTGAACTCTTGCATTCATTTTACAGGGTAAATCCTAGAAATGACAAATGTTCAGCGCGAAGGTCGCTCCGCCAGCGATCCATCATTGAATCGCTCTGACAGGGGTTCATGCAAAACAGCGAGACTGCTGTAGCCGCGGTCAGCGACCAACAGATAGAATTCTTGCATAGTCAATAACATAATATGGGTACTGACTGGTGTTACGGGGCCTAATGTAACGGGTTTATACAGCGAGCGTTTGGGCCGTCGTCAGTACAGGGTAAATTCTGGAAATTACGAAAATTTTATCGAATATAAGTTTTTTCGGATCGCCCTAATGTTTTAGTCGTGCTATTGAAACACATCACTGCAAAATATTAAAGAAAGTCGCTTCCCGCTGTCTGTCGGTCCCTATGTATGCTTAAATCTTTAAAACTACGAAACGGATTTTGATGCATTTTTTTAATAGAGGTATTCAAGAGGAAGGTGCTCGCTGCGAATGGTACATTACGTCCTGTAACAACGGTCAGTACCTGGCTTTACAAATTAGTGTTACCTTACGAAAATTAATAGCTATATCACTCGTCTACGGTAGGGTTGCTAACAAATATTGCCAGGCAACGGAACTCTGGTACATAAACATTATCTGTGGGACATAATACGCCGAATTACTCACAGATAATTTGCCTAGTTAATCGGTCCCACTGATTCTCGTATATAACTTATTTGAAAAGATACCAAGGCAAGAAGTAAAACACTCCAGACTACTCAAGCACAAATCAGATTTGTTATTCGCAATATTTGAGGCGATTTTGTCTTTGAATTTGATCTTAATCTGTAAAAAATCGTAACGTGCTCAAATTTGAACCTCGAGTCAGGTTGAGGATAGTATCGAGGCTGATCAAGACGTCACTTTTTGTATGGAATTTGCGTAACTCCCTGTCCGCACTGTATAGGCGTTGTACCAAATCCTACAAAAAAATAAGACATGACGATCACTTCTCGACACTATTGTCAACCGGACTCAGGGCTCTGATTTGAGATTGACTTAAAGGAGAAAGGGGTAAATGACAAAAAAATAAATACAAAATGATTAGCCCTCAACCACGGTACCAAGCTATGTGCTGAACATTGAACCAGCCGGTCGGTGATTTATTCCTAAGTTCGAGCTGTCCAGCTTTGAAATCGGATCGTCCAGCCCGAGACCGATTCTCGTCTAAATTAAAATCTCATCTCTTTGTCAATATTTTCTTTGTCGAGTAAGTGAAATAATAAATAATCTAGCATTAAGTAATTTTATTGTTTTGAAAAAAGAACCGACTTCAAATTCCATATTTCTTACAGATTTTTTTTTTAATTTTTGATGTATGTGTGAATGTTTGTTCACCTTCTCGCTCTAACGGCAGATAGGTTTCTTATGAAATGTGGTACCAAGATTTATTTATGTAATTCTGTAGTTATCTTAATTCTTCTTATTCAGGAAATAATTTTCGCAGAACATTAACTATTTACAGGATGTCATTTCAAAAGCCTGTCAAAGCATTACGTGCAGTATTAAAAACAGGATTGGTTGTATAGGATTTACAAAAAGCAGCCAGAAAATAATGTATTGAAAGCGGATCGACAAATATTTAGAAAACTTAACACTTTGACTGCGGTTTTTTTCGACGACTGCGATCTTTTTTTTAACCTAAAAAATACGTGCTGCCGTTCTACAAATCGGTTGTGTTGCGCCGCACATGCATTTTATTCGAAAAATATTACGGCTGTGCTGAGTCACAAAGATCTGTATTTTCCCAGCCGCTGCGCTAGTGTGGATTTACGCATATTAGTCACTTGTAGAAAACATATACCGTGTGATTTCAGCAGTCAAAGTGTTAAGCTAAATTAATTCGAAACTGGATTCTCTCGGTAATAAAAAACAGGCAAAAGGCAAAAGGGTTTTTGAATACAGATATTGGTGAAGGAAAGCAAATAAACAGTTTAAAGTTTAATTACGTAATCTAGTTTAGTAGAAGTAATGTCTCAAAGTCACTATAGGACATACTAAACTTACCTTAACCTGCTTGTGGCATGGCGGGCCAAGGTTCACCTGCAACGCAGGAGGCTGTGGGTTCGATTCCCGCCTTGGAACAAACCTTTGTACGATCTCCAAATATACATATGTTCTTTGTGTTCTGGGTATTTTCTATGTATAATAAAAAATATCTATCTATGTATTATGTATATTTTAGCTTGTTTTTCAACGCAGGTTAAAATTAACTACTGCAGTGTAACTACCTACTATTTACACTACCAGTATCTATGACGAAGAATTTGACATCAAGTCAAATTCTTCTTCATAGGTCGTACTGGCTCAGTAAATGCTTTATCCGAACCGAACCGAAAAGAAACAAATGTTTACTGATGATTCGTCCGGCTATCCAAGATCAAGGCTTAAAAAAGTGTGCAAAGTTTCATACATAAAGTATGTATGTATTATGAGACCCAACTTTAGGAATCCTGAATACGCTCGCTAATTTCAAGTTGATCTCACAAGCGCCTCGTTTTGCTCCTTCACGGGAACTCCACGACTCATATCTGGGGCATGCTTGGATTTGGAGCAGTCTGTTATCAGGTCATGATCACACTCGTAAAAACTTTGTTGATTCTGTGGGCAATGTTGACCATTGATGACCTCTGTGGCGCGGTGGGCGAAGGTCCACCTGCAGGAGGTTCCCGCCTCGCGACAAATGTTTGTACGGTCTGCAGATTTTTGTTCAGGGTGTTCTGGTTGTTTTCTATGTCTAATAAAAATATCTATCTATGTAATGTATTGTATTAAATATCTGATAACTAGTACCCATAACCCAAGCTCTGTTTACCTTGGGGCTAGATAATGCTGTGTAAATTGTCCAGTATTAATTTTTTATTGATTTATTTGCAGTGAAATAGTCATGCCTAACCTTTACTTCTACCTATATAATGTGATAATGATAATGATTATGTAAATACTACAATATTAACTATAATTATTAAAGGAGACGATAATAAGGGTACATGAACTTGGAAGGTGACTTATTTAAGATAAAACAATAATAAAAAAATACGACACCTATTTTTATTACGATAAATAATATAATAAAAAAATATTTACATCACAGAGCCAGCTGTGATATTTCAAACTTACATTAAGAATTAATAAAATTAAATGCAGTTCGGTATAATCAATTGGGTTTTCATAATCTGTCAAGTATGTAGGTACCAAAATACTTTAATTAAGTTTATCAGAATATTTTGGCAAGGCCCGGTTTTATTCCCATATCAACTTAATTAATTTACTTGCCCCAACACCTGTCGCCATAAATTCTTGGGACCGAAACAAAAGATAAGGTTCAGTAATGTAAGAAATAAAAGTATCTTCGTACGTATCATTACAGGTACAGGCGTTTTTAGATGGTTTTAGATCTCGAGTCTCGAAGAGTAGAAGTCCAACAGTTTGGTCTTTTCAAAGTCTAGACTCTCTTCTCCAAGCCTCGACGACATAATCAGTCACAAGTTCTTTAGCATCCGATGCCATAACAAAGTCTTCGTGAAGGAATGACTCTCTTGCCACCTTCCTTACCTTGGTATTAGGCATGACTGCTGCCATAGCCAACACGTCTTGCTCATCAAGAAGATTGTCGTTTACTGTGTAATGCATTGTGACATCTATTTTAATGAGGCTAAGGTCGTATTCTGGGGCTTTAGTGGAGCCGTACACGAATAAGTTCTGGATGCTTCCATATGACCAGCGAGCAAAGGTTTTGTCTCGAATGTTCTGGCCATAGTGGGCCATTTGTTTGAGTGCTGCGCCAGGTTGGTCTTCATTCACGCCTTCTCTGCTATTTCTTTTGAGCTCTCCCTGTGACAAAAAAGAATCGGTTGCAATTGCTATTCAGGCGTATTAACAGGTTAAACGTTCACTGCGTCGCTAATGTCAGTGGACTCACCATGAATCTTGCTTCTCCGATAATTTCGCACAGGAACTTGAAAGCGGCGATTCCTACACACTTCTCATCTCTGTTAGCACTGTTCAGGCCTGAAGACATGACAGCACTAGCTTTTGTATTTGCAGGGGGGAATAACTCGACCTGGCGAGCCAATATTGCAGTATTCTGAAAAAAAAACGAAACGTCTGTGAAGTTTGTTTGGATACATATTACCCCTTTAAGGTTTTAACTGTGTTTTGTTATGCTACTTACGTAAATAGTGTCAGTGAATCTTGCCATCAAAGAAAGCTGGGTGTTAGGGAAATGTTTCATGTATCCCACTCCGGCAAAAAGATGAGCTGATTGAATCTTTTCTTGATACTCTGGTCGCATAGAGTTTAGTACCAAAAATGCGGTTCCTCCTTGAGAATGCCCAATATAAAAGAGTTTTTCTTTTTTCGTGGTAGTTAAAGCGTAGTCTATCATAGCTGGGAGGTCGTACATTCCAATTTCTTCCCAGCTGAAGTCGAAGAATTCGTTCTTTTGAGTAGAATCGTCAGGGTTAAGAGAGACATGGTGACGAGAGTTCTTGGTTCCTCTTGCGTTACCCATCCAAACGTCGAATCCACCATCGGCAAAGTTATACGCTGAAACAAAAATATTCATATTGATATGTTATACATATACATATATTATATACTATCTATAAAAAAATAAGGTTAAAATCATTTAGGGACTGGGTAGTCCACAAGAAAAAATTTTCATCGGTTGGAATGCCCCAGTGTCAATGATTATCACTTCTTTATGCCTGCTCGCCCCTCGCATACCTTTTTATGCCTTGTATGTGACGTCTCGCACTATTATATAAGTCATAAATTATTAATAATCATTATAAGTCATGGATTTTTATAGGTACCTAATAATTTACAAGTTGCAAAACTTTTAAAACAATTTCTATGTTGCAATGTATCTAAGTATTATTAAAATAATTAAATTACCCATTCAAAAACGTCAAAAAATCATATCTAGAATTAACTTCTTATAAATTAACATAATAATAAATTACTTCTATATCACTCAATCTTAAGAGCTACAAATTCATCGTAGCTGTAGAACGTTTGATCAATAAGCCAGCGTTTGAGTTTATTTTTAAATCCAGGCAGACTGTGGGCTCCTGTCAGCACCATAGCACTGGGAAGCCGATAATTTGAGTAGGTCACAATCTGTGGGATTACGTCTCCAGTTATTTCCTCGGAACAATTGTATGTACGATCTGCAGATATTTGTTCCGGGTGTTCTGGTCGTTTTCTATGTATAATAATAAATATCTATCTATGTAATGTATTGTATTACGTATATCAGTTATCTAGTACCCATAACACAAGCTCTGCTTACCATGGGGCTAGATAATGCTGTGTGAATTGTCCAGAAAAAATTATTTATTTATATTTACTTATTTTATACATTACTCCTTCAAACTATTCGAATAGTGACAGTTTCGTAGATGATAGTTATCTTTATTGAAATTCATTATCAAGTCGAGATTGAGTCTGTAAATTCTAAGGCAAAAGGCAGAATTGGGGCACCGTCTATCAATATCATATCTAGATTGTCAAGATAAATACGGAAGTATTTATCTTGATTCTTTTTTCGTAGGTATTTACACGCATAAGAAATTATAGTAAGACAACAAATATTTAAGATTTATCTACATATTTGCTAGCCGCGCGAGTAAACGCATCGACTCTGAGATTTCTGCTGCGTGTAAATTATATAATATATATTATCAGCAATAATATCTACATATGTTACGGCAAAATACAACTGCTTACCAGGCGCCAATTCTGGTCCAAGAAATAGATAGGAGTTAGAAGCAGCAGTAAGTCCGTGCATGAGGAAGACCACCGGTCGGTCTGATGTATACTCCTGGCCCTTGCCGTGGGGTATCCTGTGCATTTCCAGGATGTACCCGTCGCTGGTCGTCACATGGTGAGTTTCTGCGGGGTACCCGTGGTATTCTATGCTTTGTGGCTGTAAAAATGTGATAATTTAAGTCATCATCAGCAGCCTATGTTAGTCCACTGCTGGACATAGGCCTCCCACAATGAGCGCCATAGCGCTGTATTCAGCTTGACGCATCTACGTATACAATCTTTCGCAGGTCTTCCTATGATGATTCAAGTACCAGCGCTCAATCCATTTAAAATAAAATAAAAAAAATATTTAATTTTAATTTAATTTACTTGGAAAAAAATAAGCTGCTTAAATAACAATTAACTTCAAAATATGAACAAATAAAGCTAGAACAGTATCCGCTTACGGTGAGTCTATTTTAAAGATTTCTATCATAATTTTTTTAACTATTTACATCGTCACCTTTCTATATAAATAAAATTAGTGTTTAACTTAACTTAATGTTTGTGTAATCATTAATCATACGTTTTATATTATTATTCGTTTATTTCAGATCATATTTATTATAAAATAAAATAAATATAAAAATAAATATTCAAATCCATATAAAATTATGACACACACAACTTAAAAATAAACAAAAAATTTAACATTCATAAATTATAAATTACACAATTAAACATGAGCAGCATACTTTCTTTAACATGTACAATTAATAAAAGAAAATTACGTCTCTGTTTTGAATTGTTTAATTTCAATCTTCGTGAGATTTTATATAGTCTTTAACTTACCGTTTCATAAATACTGAACGTTGGTTCACCGTTCACCACCACCCCAAAGGCAAGCACTATAAGAGCTACTTTCAACATGTTGTACTACTCAGAGCAGTATATAACAACAGAACCAATAATTGTTACGATTCAGTCTTATTTATAACTGGCGTTATCTGGGTATAAACCTATCTTGGCGTGTGGTACATTATGTGCTACTGTGTGCGCCAATTTATTACATGGATTATTATATTATTGGGTCGTTAATGTTTATTATTTGGGATTAAAGGCTTTTGGATCAAGAGTCGAAAATTTAAAAACACAGGTGTTGGAATTATAGCTACTAATATTATAAGGTAGGTTTTGTTATAAAGCGTAGTTTGTATTCTTTGTGATGAGGAAATAAGAATAAGAATTGTTTTATTTGGCCAAAAAAAAACAGGCTACACAATTAAAGCAATAAACACACATAAAAAACACAGTACACAGTATAAAAAAAACATAAATAAAATAAGCCTACAGAAAAACAAAAATAATAACAATACATGGCTACCGTGCTAGCCTGCTGGCCAAAAAGGGGTCAAACTCAGCTATGTGCTGAACCACGCGTGGCGTGGAACAACGCTGGTTTTCAGTTTAAACCTTTTTCTCAGTCACATCACGGGGAAGGAAGAGAGAAGCTCAAAACAGACAAAAAAGAATAGTAAATATCAATTAAGGAAATCTCAATTTATTAAGATAGATAGATAGATAGAAAATTCTTTTATTGCACACTTAAAAATAAAACAAACAAGACAGAATTAAATACAAAATATGTGACAATTTGGCGGTCTTATCGCTCAAGAGCGATCTCTTCCAGACAACCGTGGATAGATAGGATGGATATTTACTGTGGAAACAAATACAGTCAGTGCCCGTAAAACGAAATCTAAGTTACTGATTGGGTTTGGTGCAAATTGTTTTCTTATGCAAGCGACATAAGAGCTTATAGTGCACGAAACCGAAACTGAAATAACGATTTTTCTTTTCTGAGTAGGCTAAGTGAGCAGGCCCCCAGCCCAGCATAGTCAATATACCATAGCTCAATGAATTAGCAAGCTGAAATAGCACTGAGCCGGCCTTATATCACAAGGAACAGACAACCGCTGGGTAAACGTGTTCTTGAGTGGACACCGCGACTCGGCAAACAAAGGGACGCCCTTCGGGAAGGTGGGATGATGACGTGCGAAAGACTGCAGGTTCTGGTTGCGATGCGACAAGCTGAAGATAGGGCGCTTTGGCGATCATTAGGAGAAGCCTATGTCTATAAATATAGGTTGATGATGATGATAATAGTCAATATCATTGATTTTTAAATAAATAAGCTTCTGAATTTTTACTACCAGTTACCGCGGCTTCGTTCACGTGGAAGTACCTACATAACTTTATAAAACGTAGTAGGTACTCAGGAATATCTCTTATTGATTTCTGTTGATATTATTTGATTAATTAATATAATTAAGATATTTGATTAATGAGGAGATTATGAGATAAATAAATAGTGATTTAATATAGTGATTACTACGTACTTACTGATAAACTAAAACAATCTACTTTACGCAGAGTTAGTAGCTCAGTGCCGTCACCTAAGACAGCTAGAAGATAGCATTTTACGAAGAGGTCATAAAACTTAACACTTTGATTGCTGAAATCAAACGGTATGTGTTTTCTACAAGTGACTAATATGCGTAAATCCACACTAGCGCAGCGGCTGAGAAAATACAGATCTGTGTGACTCAGCATAGCTGTAATATTTTTCGAACGAAACGCATGTGCGGCGCAACACAACCGCTGTGTAGAGAGTCAGCACGAATTTTTTAGGTTAAAAAAAGATTGCAGTCGTTGAAAAGAAATCGCAGTTAAAGTGTTAACTATTGAAATGTCTCTTTGAACCATGATAACAATAAGTAAGCCGTTATTGAAATTGCTCCGAAGCTCGTCAAATATCTCTCGAATGAACTTATTTTTTATTTTGATAAGCGGACCTTCCCGACTTCGCATGATTTTAGTACGGATCCCTCACTTTTTTGAAAATATAATAAAGCCTATTTTCACCGGGGATAGTGTAGCTTCCCAGCGGTGAAAGATTTTTTTTGATCGGTCGAGTAGTTTCGAAGCCTACATTACAAACAAACAAAAAATCAAACCTTACCTCTTTATAATATTAGTATAGACTAGTTTCTTGTTTCTATGGAAACATTTTAAGGATATTTACATACCATGGAAACTGATTTATGTGATAAAAAGTAGCCTTTTTTTTATTCCGGGCCAAGTACTACCTGTATGCAAAATTTTAGCACGATCGATCCATGTAATTGTTTTTGCGTGAAAGAGTAACAAACATCACACACAAACTTTCGCGTTTATAATATTAGTAGGAAGTAGGATTATTTCGAAATTGGTTTATCCGTCTGGGACCAACACGATGACACACAAACCGACATTCATATATACGATACACACCTAATAACATCTTTTTATATCGAGGGTTAAAAAAATAGCGCTATAGAAATAAAACAAAATTTCCATGAAACGGTTTTTTGGAGATCATTAATCATTCAGGATGAGATAGCGTGACGAGCTCGAGGCACATCTTCCATCATGGCCTGTTGCAGCGTTGGATCGCGAGGAGTGGAAGGAGAAAAGGGAGGCCTTTGCCCAGCAGTATAAATATGTAATAATGGCTCAAAATAAAATATAATTAATCATTTGAATGAAAGATAACAAAAATACCAAAAATTCTTCCTTGATAAATTGCGCTGCACAAATCAAACCGAAAGGAATAAGGACGAAGTGATTTCACCATTTTCTTTAGAACATTACAAACGCGTGAATAGATCCATCAACAAAGGATTTCTTAATTTATTCCCTTTATAGTCAAAATTGTTTAGCAGAGTTAAACGAAAATATGCCGTATTTCGTAGAGCAAAGATCTACATCACTGTTTTTTGAAACATATTAACATTTCCATTTGAACACTGCTCCCTTGCAGAATTGACAACATTGTCCTGGGAGACGAACTGGGTGCTATATGCTGAATTTTCTTTTTTTGTTGGCTTTTTCACTTCTTCCACTAGTGGACAAAAATTTGAAGTGAATAGTAAAACAATCTTATTTGATATCCGCTGGGGCGTGTTCTTTAGAGGAGACCACGACTCGGTAAACGTAGTGTAGGACGCCTTCCGACCAGTTGGGATGACGATTTGCGAAAGACTGCAGGTAGATGCTGGACGCGTCAAACTGAAGACAGGGCGCTATGGTGCTCATTGGGGGAGGCCTTTGTCCAGATGTGGACTATCCATAGGCTGATGATGATTTGATAATAATTTAAATTACAAAATTTGACTGAATGAACTTGAATTAGTTCACGTAATGAAACTTTGAGCTGGTTATTTACTTTCCCTTACCAATCTCTGTATTCAAAGACCTTTAAATCCTTTGCCTTTATTACCGAGAGAATCCAGTTTCGAATTAATTTGGTTTAAGATTCTTAAATATTTGTCGTCCCGCTTTCAATCTTTTCTGGCGGCTTTTTGTAATGAATCCTATTCAACCCAGGTATTCTGGTTTCAAAGCTGAGCGTAATGACATGACTGACATAGGTACTATACGAAAGTATTTTTTCTACACGTGTGTATAGCAGTATATATACCTTACCTGTTTTTAAAGAATAGAATAGAGTTGTTTATTTATTTTTTATTTTTATTGTTTCAACAAAATCAACAGCCCTTAATCTAAATAATTTAAACCTTAGTAATCTAACTTACGGCCAATAAGAGATTTACCTACATTATATAAAATAAACTAACAAAATACCAACAGTCTAACATTAACAAATCAAACAAACAAACAAAATACAACTTACAGAGATATTTTTATGAGAAAAATTAGATACAATTAAAACACATAAAGAAATAAAAAATTACTAAAACTATTATTTATACAGAGTCCTCCTGCAGAACTTTTAAAACATCTCTTTTAAATCCTACTTTACTGGCATGAAATATGTATGTTTATTTGTAACTCAATACACAAAAACAACAAATTTAATTTAATTATCTTGACATGTATTCTTTTATTTCAATTCAGTTTAACTAATTTATTATTATTTTACTGTAATAAATATCTATGGATGTTGTATTTAATTTTTAAAGAAGACATGTCTGTCTGTTTTTTCTAAAACACAATCCTTTATGGTGTTTCCTATGTCATAATTAATGTGTGTTTTATAGATAGATAGATAGATAGAATATACTTTATTGCACAAAAAGTTGTACATAGGCGAGCATAATGCTAGATAGCATTCTCTACCTGCTAACCTTTGGGTAGTGTGGACAACAGTTTGGTAGGTAGTGCCATATAATAGAGATAATAAAATATACTACTCATAATGATACTAAGCTACTTATATTATACTTAAACATTAATATATATACCTATATAAATAATTAATATATAATTATAATTACGTACCGAATTATTCTTGCGAAAGAAAATAGTTATAGACTCTAGATCTGAAGACATTTATCGAGGATGCCTCGCGATATTCAATGGGAAGACTGTTCCATAGCCGAGTGGCCTTTACAGCGAAGGTTCTATGATAACCTACTGTACAGGCGGCAGGAGTTCCAAGCTGCAGTCGTCAGTTTTATCCCACCAAAAACATAAATGTAAAATAGGAGAGCCAAGTTCAATGCAAAAATTATGATTGGCTGTGGGCTTCGCGGCAAAAAGAATTGATATCTGAATGAGTGCCAAGTCAAATCTATGTAGGTTAGATTTGACTTGGCCAGTTTTCATTACATCAGTCATTTTATAAAGTTATTCAACGTTTTAATTCTGATAAAAACTGGCCAAGTCAAATCTAACTAACCTACATAGATTTGACTTGGCACTCATTCAGATATCAATTCTTTTTGCCGCGAAGCCCACAGCCAATCATAATTTTTGCATTGAACTTGGCTCTCCTATTTTACATTTATGTTTTTGGTGGGATATCATTACTTTTTGTAAAGAAAACTAAGCAGGTATTGACTCGGCGTTTCCAAATATAATTCTACTTGACAATAGATGGCGACACTTTGTATCATGGGAAATAAACCTACGTAGGGCTCAGTAATAATATATTTTAATAATCAAATGTACTGAAATTTGTTCAACTACACAACTGACCAATATAATTCTTTTTGGATTTTTCTGAATACCGCATCATATTTTAAAAGTTCTCGAACATTTCCATTGCGACTCGGCGTTTCCAAATATAATTCTACTTGACAATAGATGGCGATACTTTGTATCATGGGAAATAAACATTTATAGGTACGTAGGGCTCAGTGTTAATATATTTTAATAATCCTATGCACTGAAATTACTTCAACTTAAGTTCCTAAAGACTTTTTAGTCGCCTATATTTTAATTTTCTAGTTTTTATAGTCATTTTTAAACAAGCCGCCATCTATCGTCAACCATTAACTTATAAAGAAAAACAGGGCCAGGGCCGTATTTAGAATCCAATTATTTTACTGAATGTCCCACGGCTATGTTGAAACATAGCATGTATGGAATGTTTTATAATAAATATTCTATATTGAAAGTACTTTCCCTCCGTGAGACAACTACTATAATAGTAGTTGTTTAGTAAATTTAATGAAATTGAAGCCCACCTATTATTGCAATTTTAAATTGTGTATGTTCTAGATTTCCATCTCAAGATAATGTAAGACAGCAATGGATCACAAAAATTAATAGACAAGACTGGACTCCGACGAAATAAACGAATATTTGTTCTTGCTGATAATACTGATAATCATATTATTCTTCTGATTAAATTAATAGCTGAAAAATATATAGGTATTCGTTTTAAGCATTTTGCAACCATAGAAAATGATAGGGCAACCAACCGACAACAATTAAACAAAACAGTTATTTTTGCTGGAAAATTAATTTTGTGAATAAAATAATTCTTAGTACGTCCCCTACACTAGTGACATCTAGTGTGAGGTAGTAAAAATATGTAGTTACTTCGAAAACAGAATCTATTATTTGCCGGTCCCTAACAACTACACTGTATTCTATTGCGCAATCGGAGACGTTAGTACTATTGCCAGGGACCAGTAATATAAACTACATATATTACTGGTCCCTGCTATTGCTTATTCTATGCAATGCGGATTCTATTCGAATTTAAACCTTATTTCATTGACATAAGGGCGTCGTTGCTAACATCACTTATTTTTTGACTTTTTTTTATTTATTGATTTTTTCCTACGCTTACACACAATTACCGAGCTGGATTCCAAATTTCATCCTTCTAGGTCATCTGGAAGTAGGTTAGAATTAGGTACTATATGTATGTCAGTCAGTCAATGTGAATTTTTACGACTTTTCGACCTTCATATCTTTGTAACCGTTTGAGCTAGCTTCATGAAATTTAGGCTTCTACATGTCCTTATGGATATAATTCAACACACGTAGTTTTATGTGTTTACGTTAAAGATGTTTTGAGTTATAGAAGGGTCAAAAGTGGCACCAAGTGGTTCGTGTAATGATACACTCGGCGCGTTCCTTTGCTTGAACTTGGCTTGGTCACGCTGCCGCGTGCCCTGATAATAAAATTGTTACATAATTTTTATGTGGAACTTAACGACATCAAGTGTAACATGTGTACCTACGGTGGAACTGAATAAATGAAATGAAATGAAACAAACATGATTAAAAATAAAGGTTAAACAGAGATTTGTACTTGAGTCACAAAACTCAGCTCAAAAAAGCTGAGCTAAAGCTCACGTCAAGCAGGTAATTTCCCCTCTCAGAATAGTAAATATTGGTTTTTTACAATTTATTTATTTATCTAAGTAGTATATTATTAGTATTATTATATAATTTAATGTGTATTTTTAGTTCGATATTTATAATGTTATGTTCATATTTATTTTAACTTACATATGTATCTCTGGTATACCCCCTGCATTTTTTAACACAATACTTTCCATCCAAAGGTTGGCTGGAAGAGATAGCTTCTTAGCGATAAGGCAGCCCATTGTACTTGTCGCATGCAATGTCTTTTTTTGTAATCTGCACTGGTGTAGAATAAATTATTTTTATATTGTTTATTTATCCCGAGACGGGAATCGAACCTGCAGTGTTGCATGCAAGATAAGTTGTGACGTCATGAACGCCCATGTCATGTTAAATCTCAAAAACATACAATACTACAGTACAGCTGAACATAGAACCTCTTGCTTTTTTGAAGTCGATTTAAAAGCAAACCTAACACCTATTTTTTGTGTCGGGGGTAAAAAAGGATAATTAAATACACGGGAGATTTCATAAAATCAATTAAAGTTATTTATTTGGAAAAACATTATTTATACACAGAGCCAGCTGTGATAATAATTGAAGCTATACAATAAAATTTTATTTTAAAATGCGATTGATTGCGACTGGTGCTATGGGTTAGCCTGTTTCATGATTTTATGTATTCTGTCTACAAAAAAGTATTTAATTAATTATATCATGTTTATATTTTGCCACGGCCTGGTAACATGCTCATATAACCTCATTATCCAGTTAATTATATCAATCAATCATTATCTTATCTAATTATCTGCCAAAACGCTTGTCTACCACAAAAATTCTTTGTACTAAAACAATTTTTTTGACAAAAATGTAAGAATTATCGATTATCTTCATAAATCCATGAACAAGGAAATATGTAAGCTATGAACAAGAAAATATGTAAGCTTAAAAGGAGAGTGTCTCTCTAACATTGCCTATTCAAAGTCCAGACTCTGTTCTCCAACAGTCAATAACATAATCAGTCACAAGTTCTTTAACATCAGCCGCAAAAATAAAGTCAGAGTGAAGGAAAGACTCTCTTGCTATCTTCCTGGCCTTGGAGTTAGGCATGACTGCCGCCATAGCCAGCACGTCTTGCTCACCAAGAAGTATGTCGCTAAGCGAGTAATGCATTGTAACGTTTATTTTAATGAGGCTAAGGTCGTATTGAGGGGCGTTTCTGGAGCCGTATACGATTAGGTTCTGGATGGTTCCGTAGGACCAGCGAGCGAAGGTTTTGTCCCGAACGTTCTGACCGAAGTGGGCTACTTGTTTGATTGCTGCTCCAGGCTGGTCGTTGCTCGTACTCTCTTCGCTATTTGTGTATTGACCCTGAGAAAAAATAAATAAATAAATAATGCTGGACAATTCACACAGCATTATCTAGCCCCATGGTAAGCAGAGCTTGTGTTATGGGTACTAGATAACTGATATACATAATACAATATATTACATAGATAGATATTTTTTATTATACATAGAAAACGACCATATCTGCAGATCGTACACACAATTGTTCCGATTGGCGATTGGCGGGAATCGAACCCGCAACCTTCAGCGTCGCAGGCGGACCTTCGCCCACCGCGCCACATCGGTCGTCCGACAATAAATAACTTTGTTATACAGACTTGAAGTAAGGAGAAAGACGATAGAGACTTTATTGCGCGGATGGTAGAGAACTTTTTAACTTGTATGCTTTAAGCAAAAACTAACCTACCGCAAATTTAAAACGCGCGTAAACAACAAATTGTTGGAATTCTTCTTTTAAATCTTTTTGTACAGTTTTGGTTATTATGGTATCCCATAAATTGTTTTAAGTATACATGGTTTTTATAAGATAGAAAACAAATTCAATTATTTATATTTATATTACTCCTCACACCAAAACAGCCATTGTGTCTCACCTCAAATCCAGCTTCTTCAATGATTTGGCACAGGATATTGACGCCGTCGGTTCCTACACAGTTGTCAGCGGTGTTGGCCTGGCTTGTTGCTGAGAGACTATCATCACTAGCTCCTCTCTCTCTTGGAGGGAACAACTCAACCTGTCGCGTTAGGACTGCAGTATTCTGAAAGAAAAATCAAATATACTTATCTATATATATAAAAGAAAGTCGTGTTTGTTACAACACTTATAACTCGAAAACGGCTGGACCGATTTAGCTGAAAATTGGTGGAGGTAGCTTAGAACCAGGAGTCTAACATAGGATACTTTTTATCATTTAAACAATTTGACACATAGATTTCCACGGGGGCGAAGCCGCGGGGAGCAGCTAGTTTTAAATATTTGTCAAGTCGACGTAGTTCAAAGTTTAGTTATTTAGATCCAAACAGGTTCAAAGTTATTTTTATTAACTTTGACCATTTATTTTTATGATTAACTAGATGTCAAATATATGTGTCAAATGGTTTATAAACCTTCCTCTTGAATCACTATATATATCTATTTAAAAAAACCGCAAAAAAGAAAATTCGTTGCGTATTATAAAGATCTCAGCATACATAGCGACAGACAGACAGCGGGAAGCAACTGTTTTGTACTATGTAGTGATTTATTTAATACAACAATATAAATATTTGCTTGCCCAAATTTTAAGGTCGAAGATAATTAAAACAATAATTATATTTTTTGGGATCTATAACTGTAACCTGAATTATGTTGAAGCAAATAAATAAATATTTATCTTTAATGTTACTTACGTAAATCGTGTCAGTGAACCGTGATACCATAGCAAGCTGGGCTTGAGGGAAATAGTTCATGTATCCCACTCCGGCCCAAAGATGCGCGGATTGAATCTTCTCTTGATACTCTGGCCTCATAGAGTTTAGCACCAAAAATACAGTTCCTCCCTGAGAATGTCCGACATAATATAGTTTTTCTTTATTTGTGGTAGCCAAAGCGTAGTCTATCATAGCTGGGAGGTCGTAGATAGCAATTTCTTCCCAGCTGAAGTCGAAGAATTCGTTCCTTTGTCTAGAATTGTCAGGGTCGATGGAGACATGGTGACGAGAGCTCTTGGTTCCTCTTGCGTTACCCATCCAAACGTCGAATCCACTATCAGCAAAGTTGTACGCTGAAAAGAAATTGTATTATGTTTACTTTTCCAGTTGTATTCAACTGCACCCCGCGTGGAAATCTGTTCAAATAAAATAAATAAATAAATAATGCTGGACCATTCACACAGCATTATATAGCCCCATAGTAAGCAGCTTGTGTTATGGGTACTAGATAACTGATATACATTATACAATACATTACTTAAATAGATATTTTTATCACACATAGAAAACGACCAGAACACCCGGAACAAATATCTGCAGATCGTGCACACAATTGTTCCGAGGCGGGAATCGAACCCGCAACCTCCTGTGTCGCAGGCGGACCTTCGCCCACCGCGCCACATCGGTCGTCAATTGGCTTATAAACCTTATTCTTGAATCACTCTATTTATTGCTGAAAACTGTATTAAAATCCGTTGAGGAATTTAAAAGATCTAAGCGAACAGACAGTGGAACCAACTTCTTTTAATACTAAGTAAAGTAAAGTAAAAGTAAAAAATCATTTCTTTAGGCTTACAAAATAAGCACTTAGACAAGTCATATTTTATATATAAATTATTATCAAATAAAATTATTTTACTGTTCACTTCAATCATTTGTCCACTAGTGGAAGAAGTGGAAAAAAAAACTATCTAAAGAAAGAGATATTCATTCGAAATGGTAAATAATCAGTAAACTTTACGACAAATGGTAAATCGGTATCGTCTCATGACAATTGCACGACAAATAACTTGGAAGTTACCGATCATATCAAAAATAACTGTTTGATATTAATTTATTCTTAAAAAGACAAATAATTGGGCGTCATTTACATGAGAACAGGTTTCTTAAATTATCTTATAGATAGATTCGTAGGTTGTGGTCGTTTAATAGCGACTCTTTTAATATGTTCACTTAATATAAAGTGAATTATTATATATTTCAATCAAAATCGCATGTACAAATGGTGTATCAAGAGGAAACCCCCGGGTGTCGATTATTTTGGCGAAGTATAATATTTCATCATCATCATCACCTATCTTGCCGAGTCGCGGTCTCCACTCAAGAACACGTTTACCCCAGCGGTTGTCGGTTCTTCGCGAGATATGGCCGGCTCACTGGCACTTCACCTTGCTAATACTTAAAGCTTTTTTTTTTTATTTTTTTTTTATTAAAAACTATGTCGCTAATTATGTAGCTATGTCGATAATTTTAGTAAAATGTTTACCTGGCCCTAACTCGGGTCCTAGATGAAGGTAGGAGTTAGACGCAGCAAGAAGCCCATGCATGAGGAAGACCACTGGTCGGTTTGATGTATACTCCTGGCCCTTGCCGTGGGGTATCCTGTGCATTTCCAGGATGTACCCGTCGCTGGTCGTCACATGGTGAGTTTCTGCGGGGTACCCGTGGTATTCTATGCTTTGTGGCTGTAAAAAGGTGATAATTTGATTACCAGCGCTCAATCCATTTAGAATACATCCTACTAATATTATAAACGCGAAAGTTTGTGAGGATGCTTGTTGCTCTTTCACGCAAAAACTACTGAATGGATTTTGAAAAAACTTCACATTAATATAGCTTACATATCAGAATAACACATAGGCTACAATTCATAAAGAAACGCGGGCGAAGCCGCGGGGCACAGCTAGTTAAAATATACATATTTTAAAGATTTATTTCATACAATTTCATAAACTTTTTTCTTTGTCAACTTTCCATCTACATAATAATCAATAATCATTTATTTCGTAACTTTCATGAAGTACACGTCACATTAGTTTCGGCTACAGATACGTAGCCATTTTATACTTACAGGTAAAGTAAATTAACAATATTGAATTAAATTATACATTATTAAAATAGAAATAAAAAAAATAACAATGAATGGAGTTTATATAATATGAGTTTATCTAATTAGCTAGATATGTAGGTAATGAGGTACATAAAATTAGTGTTTAGCTTCACTCTTTTGTTTGTGTAATCATATATATGAGCAACATATTCTTTTTGACTGTAAACATGGTAATGATTAAATTTGTTGTGTGTTTTAACGAACAACGACAATAAGTTTTGATTTTCCATTCAGACCGATGTTTTTTTATTAAATGTATGTCTTGAATTTGTTTTCTTTGTTATGGCTTCTGGATTATTCCGCTTTTGCTACCAACTGTCAAAACAAATTGGTTTTGGCTTTTCACCTGATTTTAGTTAATAACTTATAATAAATAAATAAATAAATAATGCTGGACAATTCACACATCATTATCTAGCCCCATGGTAAGCAGAGCTTGTGTTATGGGTACTAGATAACTGATATACATAATACAATACATTACATAGATAGATATTTTTATTATACATAGAAAACAACCAGAACACTCGGAACAATTATCTGCAGATCGTACACACAATTGTTCCGAGGCAGGAATCGAACCCGCAACCTCCAGCGTCGCAGGCGGACCTTCGCCCACCGCGCCACTTCGGTCGTCAAAGCAAAAAATAAGCAATGCTCGACCACACAGAATATCGTGTAGCCCGACATAGCTAAGCAGAGCTTGTGTTATAGGAACTAGATGAGTTATGGATACTACATACGTTATAACATTCACTCATGCTGTTTTTATAACTTACTGTTTCGTAAATACTGAAATTTGGTTCACTGTTTACCACCAGCCCACAGACGAGCACTATAAGAGCAAGCTTCAGCATGCTTTACTACTCAAAACATCTAATCAACTAAACTAATAATTACGACAATTAATTCTGTATTTATAACTAGCGTTATCAGTATGGACATATCTTAATTCGCGTGTGGTATATTGTTTGCTACTGTATGTCTTTTTTTATTACCTGGATTAATTTATTAAAAAGGCGACTTTGGACCCAATTAACAAAACATATTGGAAAACAACAGCTTATACAAAAGTTAATGACAGGTCGAAATTAATTTCAAGGAGAAAATTATAAATAAGCAAAGTCATCTTCGTTTACTATTGTTGACACTCATTATAAAAAAAATTGCAAAATGGGAAGGAGCCATACGTATCGTAACCACTCTAAAAAATATCAATTTTTATTTTATGGCTTTTTTGCTCATTTCATATTTATTTTTAAGAAAATAAGTTTACAGTTGAATGTTAGAACTAAACACGTTCCTTTTGTTCAATGGGTACCGGACAAACGAGTTCTTTCAATATGTATGAGAATTGATTTTCATAATGTCTTAAGAATTAAACAAAACGAGTAGTTTTATAGATAATAACACGATATTATTTGATTAACTTATAGAATTAGGTGAATTAAGATAGGAATAAAGAGATTATGAGATTAATTTGAATAGCAATCCATATTTTATAATTAATAAATAGCTGTTGGTAAGGATACCCCTTGAGAATAGCTGCGTATATTAAAATTTCGTCTGAGTATGGTAAGATATAACTACAATTCAAGAATTTAAGTTATATTCAATCTCAATTAACCCTTAGTTACTCGCGCATAAAAACATACATAAGTACTCGCGTAGAAAAAACTACCAAATACATACAAAATCAGACTTTTATTTATGATTTACAAACACAATTATTATTAACTCATTTATTCTCAGATTCATAATCCATAATAAAATAAAATAATGCACATACAAATTAAAAATGTCAAAAACAAAATCACACAATAAAATAAAATAAAACTAGAATAATATAACGTAGGGAAATTAAAAAATAAAAATAAAATACAAATTGAAAACTTACTAACCTAACATTTAGAAGGATGAAGACCCCATTAATATCCTCATCCATTTGTTTTGGATGGGACAGTCCAGACGTGAAAAATTAGACTTTTATTTATGATTAAGATTTAAAAATAAGCGTTGTAAATTCGAAACTCCAATAACTAGAGACGATCAAACAATCGCTGGGGCGTTAAACACCCCACGCGAGTAATTAAGGGTTAAATGACTTCAACTAAAAAGGTTATTTGTCCTATATTAGACAGATGCACTTTAAACGTAAATAAAAATCTTTTTTGCAGTGATTTTTTCCTATCCGTCAGTGTTTAGTGATTGTGTGAGTGAATGATAAGGTCACAGTACATATGTATGTAGTATCGTGCTGCAACAGAATAAATTCGTTCACGTTTAGATTGCCAAAGCATTTGATTAATAATTTCATTGTTTGGTGGAATTACTTGTCTTTCAACAAACAGTCCTAAAATTACCATCAACCCTGCTTTACATAAGCCGATTACCTACACATTTCTACAAATTCCACGTTTGAAATTGTCACCCAGCTATGGTTGTCAACGTGGTAAAGGGGTATGGCATTTTAACCCCTTGGAATTTCTACTTTACATAATTCATTCTAGAACATCGATATGCAATTCCAATAAATTGGATATCGATAATTATAGAATAAATTATTTATCGCATGATTAACACGACACTGCGCTTCTTCATTCAAATATGTTTCCTACTAGTGGTTTTAGCACTGCATGCTCACTAGCCATCTTTCTGGCTCTGAAGTCTCGCTCAGTTTGCATAGAGAAAGTTATGCAGGCGGATTGGTGATTGCAATAGTGTTTGTTATATTAATACACAGAAGGAAGCTGCTATCCTTCCCCGGATAGGTACTTACCAACGTTTTTTTTTCATAAATTATAATAAATAAAATGAGGTCTATTTACTTTTTTTACAATTATCATGATATTAAGGATTTCTCTATTCACTACCTGCTATATGAAAGTACCACGTTAAGTGGTTAAAGATATTCCGCTGTCGTTTTTAGCGGCATTTGTTGCAATTTTTATACATATTCTATTAATCTTAACCTTAAAATGTATCTTAAACCCGCACTCCACAAATCGAGCCCTCAACGAGCCACTGTCAACCCTATATCCTAAATTATAACAGGCCTTTGCCACTCCCCAAGCTTTAAGCCGCGACATTGCAAGTACCTACGTAATCAAGTCTTACGGCATTGTCCCGAATAGGGGTTCTTTGTGTATAACGAAGATTATTATAAGGATAACGTGTACGGGGTAAAGACCTTGCTATACAAATGTGTGATTCCCATGCGAAACATTAGGCATGATGATGTTTAGGCTAATTTTGTATAATTTTGGTGCTTTTTTAGGGTGATCGTTTAGCCACTCTTTAATACAATTTAAATATGTCGTATTTGTGTTAAAATTCAATTCTTTGGGCTTACAAGCATAAATAGTTAGAAGTGTTATTTGGTTTCTTCTTGACAATCGCTTGGCAATAATCCCGGACCAGTCAAATACCCGGGTTGAGGGTCATTAAATATAAATTTAGCTGAAATTCGACTGAAATATTGCTCCTCACAATAACTTTACTAATGTAACCGCTTGAGAAGTTTTCAAAGCTGTCATATGAATAAATGACTTTATAGTCCCACGCTAAAATTCCTTTTGTACTATCTACTATCTACTATCTTAGTACTATCGCCACATAATTCATCCATTTGAATTATGTGGCGATAGTACTAAGATAAACGGTAAACGTTGCGTGTAGGACGCCCTCTGACCAGGGGACGACCTGCAAAAGACTGCAGAATGCGGCAAGCTGAAGAAGGGGCGCTATGGCGCTCATTAGGGGAGGCTTATGTCCAGCAGTGGGCTAAAATAGGAGGATAGTGATGATGATGAGTACTAAGATATTGATTTACTCGAGTCTGGAAAGATTTATGAAAGCTTTATACCAAACTGTTTTTTATTTCTAAACTTCGATCTGAACACATAATCATGAGCACTTGGTAATACAACGGGTATTTAAACGGATTTTCGTTTGTAAACCTGTTGAAACGTCGGGAAAAACAGGTAAATAAGCGAGATAAATACCCGTTATATTAGTGCTTATATTTAAACTGTTTTAAAGATTTTCTTATTCTTATAAGTATTCTTATAAGAAACGTTTTATAAAGTCAAACGTTACATGATATTTTACGTGTAAAGTCCTCTCGGCCTATCACTCCTGGTGTGGCCATGACCAGAAACACTAATTGAAATTAAAACTTTTAATGGCCTCAGAAAATAAGTTTTTACGCGAAACAAATAAACTCCGCCTATGAGTAACGAGGAAAGTTCGCGATGACGATGTCATCGGACAAGTGGTTCTAAGGTTTAATGGTTTTAGGTTTGAGCGGTTTTAGGTTAAAGGTCTGTGGTTTCCGTAAGATAATTTTAAGTAGATACTTAATTAAAGGAGGTGAATTTATGATGATTCCTATTCCGGATTTTTAGGGGCTTTTTATAACGTTAATTTGGAAATAAACTTTGAGATAATTAACTTAGAGATAATTATTTAAAAGCTTATTTTCTTATAACATCTACTTACTTATTCGACGACCGATGTGGCGCGGTGGGCGAAGGTCCGCCTGCGACGCAGAAGGTTGCGGGTTCGATTCCCGCCTCGGAACAATTGTGTGTACGATCTGCAGATATTTGTTTCGGGTGTTCTGGTCGTTTTCTATGTATAATAAAAAATATCTATATATGTAATATATTGTATTATGTATATCAGTTATCTAGTACCCATAACACAAGCGCTGCTTACCATGGGGCTAGATAATGCTGTGTGAATTGTCCAGCATTATTTATTTATTTACTTATTTTTATTGATTAGAAGAATTCCAGTGTTTACACCAAAATAATCAGCACTAATCAACTCCATAACTATATCACAGTAATATATTTTTACACTCACAGCATCTAAAAAAAATAGCGCTCGTGCTGCGCGCTTGTGTGCGTGAACTAACTATGGACCAACTAGTTCATGATCGCTACAAGGCAAATTCTTGTCGCTCCTCTACCTATCGACCCAAAATACCATTTTCTAGTACATTTTTTTAATGACAAGCTATAAAACGTAATGGCTAACTCCAAAGCTTACGAATGATTTTAATAGCCATATTGCGCAACGATTTCTTTATTGACATCTGTATACCTTATTAAAATTTGCGTGTTATTTTGATGTGTGATATGTATCTTTTTGTTATATCTAAGGACCAATGTTATTATAATACATACACATAGTTTTGACATTATTTTAATTAATTTTCCAATAAGTATACATATTTGCAATTAATATTATATAATTTTTGCACGCCAAAGCTGTTTCAGCTGGTAAGTCATCGCATGGGACGTTTTAGAATAAGCATACTAACTATAACCCGTTGACTGCAAATAAATGATTTTGTATTTTGTATTTAAATAACACAGTTAATAAGGCTAGGATTAACATGTAAACTAGCTTATAAGTTCATGCTGTAATACCTGATGTTATAATTTAAATTGAATTGATCTAAAAAATATCGAAAGAATCTCGACATCATTTCGATTGCAATCTCCATTGACTTTCTAGTAAAAAAATACCTTTCAGTCTAGTGAACTCATTCTTATCAGTTCAAGTCCTGTAGAAAGGAAGTTCTTTTCAGAAAAAAAGCTTTCATTAAAGCCATTATCTGGGACTGCGACTATCTAGAATTAAGAATCCTCACGCGCTCTCTGAACTCAATTGAAGCTCTCAATTGCTTTTTGCGATGTGTTGAGACGTGTCTAGATAGTAGTTTCTGGGTGGTCATTGCTACTGACGCAAATTGTGTTCTTAAACGTGGCGCAGCGACACGATTTAAATTCAAATTCAATTTTTTTATTTATTATTATGATCATCATCATCGGTGTTTTGTTATTCACTTCAATTTTTTGTTCTCTAGTGGACAAAGTGAAAAAGAAAGCAATACATTCATTATATCCTTTATATGTCTAATACATGTTTGCTTTACCTATCTAAATAAATAAATAATGCTGGACAATCCACACAGCATCATCTAGCCCCAAGGTAAGCAGAACTTGTGTTATGGGTACTAGATGACTGATATACTTACAATACATTAGGTAGATCGATATTTTTTATTATACTCTAAATTTAATGTAGTTTTAGATATCCCGATCCCTTCCGGGCCGTTCTGCTGAAGTTTGGCAATGAACGCGTTAAGTCTCTATTGTGAGTTCTCTTAGGTGGTGTTTCAATGGCGCAGTGCAAGAAAACCAGAAAGGAAACATTTTTATTAACTAAAAACTACTACCCAATACGAATACTTTAGGTAGGTAGTAAATAAAACTAGGTGCCTAAATGAAAAAGTCCGCTTTGTTGAAGCGGACTTTTTCATTTAGGCACCTAGTTTAGCCTAGTGTACTAGCAGTACTAGTGTACTAGTAGTAGCACCTAGTGTAGCCTAAATGAAAAAGTCCGCTTCAACAAAGCGGACTTTTTCATTTAGGCACCTAGTAGTAAGCAGGTAAGTAGCAAAAGCTAATTATTGAAAATAACCTGAGCCGAGTCTATTTGACGATGTTATCGAGATGTGTTCGTGACGTCTAATTTTTAACTAGTGTGACCTTAAACGTAACTAATTGTGCTTTTGATACTTTAATAGCAAATATTTTATCATAAGCACTTCTGGTAGGTAGGTAAATATAATCCGGTACATTTATTTATTTAAAACTGTTGCTAAGATACAAAGGGTTGGCACACGTTGATTGCTGAAATCATACGGTATGTGTTATCTACAAGTGACGCATGTGTGGGCGCACACTCATGTCATGCGTAATATGCGTAATCCACACTAGCGCAGCGGCTGAGAAAATACAAATCTGTGTGACTCAGCACAGCCGTAATATGTTTTTTCAAACGAAACGCATGTGCGGCGCAACACAACTGCTGTGTAGAGCGGCAGCACTACACAGCGGTTGTGTTGCTTAGGTTTGGTTAGGTTGAATGGCTTAGGTTAAAAATAAGATCACAGTCGAAATAAGATCGCAGTCGACGTGTTAATACCGAGGTATATTGTACCTGCCGACCAAGATTACATTGCTGGTATAATCCAGCAAAACAGAAACAGAAGTGCTTGACTTTCCGAACTTAATCATTACGTTTTTCAAACTTTGCTCCATTTTTCCTCAGGTTAGGTGGGAAATTGATTCAACAGCCTTGAAACTTTCCTAATTGTCTCATTAAAATATCATAGAAACATTTTGCGAATAAAATTTATCTTTTGCACTTTTAAAGTGGAATTAGAACAGATTGAAAGCCATATCTGATGGCAAAAAGGCACGTATCTACAAAATAATGCTCTTTTCAGTACGTTTTGATAATAGACGATTAAAAGAATTAGCAAAACACTTATCTTGAAATCGTCTACTTTATGACATGATAATCACTTATTTACCTAATTAGTTGATAAGTAAATCGTACAGTAGACAATTTCACCCTACATAATTATAGTTATAATACATACCTGCGGCCTTAATTGGTCTAGCCATAGTACCCTACATCCTGTCCTAAAGCAGGAACAAAAAATATTATAAATGCGCAAGTTTGGATGATTGGATGAATGTTTGTTACTTCTTCATGCCAAAACTGACGAGCGATGTGGCGCGGTGGGCGAAGGTCCGCCTGCGACGCAGGAGGTTGCGGGTTCGATTCCCGCCTCGGAACAATTGTGTGTACGATCTGCAGACATTTATTCCTGGTGTTCTGGTTGTTTTCTATGTATAATAAAAAAAAAAAACTATGTATGTAATGTATTGTATTATGTATATCAGTTATCTAGTACCCATAACACAAGCTCTGCTTACCATGGGGCTAGATAATGCTGTGTTAATAATCCAGCATGATTTATTTATTAATTAATTTAAAACTATGCGAAAGTTTTTGGATGTATAGAGGAAGACAAAGAGGAAACTACTGACTGGATCTGTCTGAAATTTTGTATAGACGTAGACTTAGACCGGCAGCGTAAAAATCGACCACTTCATTTAAGCCTGTGGATATCAATAAAAGCTTTCTTATAAATACATACATATTTTAACATTTGTAACACTTTGTTTCAAATATAACATTAATATTCACGCTACTTTTTAAAGTGCTGCAAAGCTGCAGGCCGAAATATGTCTTTACAATATTGTTTTTCTGTATATCGTACAGAATTTGAACAACGACAAAGAACATTAGTTTTTAATACATTTTGTTCAACAAAATCTCTGTTTTAGGTACTGCTACTGAAACTTTGGCGGTGGGCTTAAGACCCAATCAATAACTTATAGCTTACCGCGGCTTACCCCTACAAATCACGCTATGAATTTACGATCAGTTGTCAGCCTGCCATTTCACCAATTCGACATCGACTTATAATCGGAGCGCTATCAGAATGGGATTGAGACCATTTCGAACGAATACGCGAGGTCCATAGTATCTGTCAACTTACGTATTTATTAATTTATGAATTTCTTGAGTGTATAGATGTGTGTGTGTTTCGCAGGTGGGATGACGACCTGCGAAAGACTGCAGGTAGATGCTGGATGCGGCAAGCTGAAGACAGGGCGCTATGGCGCTCATTGGGAGAGGCCTATGTCCAGCAGTGGACTGCTATAGGCTGATGATGATGATGATAGATGTGTAGTGTACTTAGAAGTTAGTACCTAGTGTTAATATAGAACCACTACTGCTATTGTACTCGACGAATAACTTGGTGTTACGAATGAGTATTGTATTGTATTGTATTGTATTGTATTGTAGGTCGATGCTCGTGCGATAATAATTATGTGAATGACGGTAAATAATCGTTTTCCAAGAAAGTAAACGCCCCTATTTGACGACCTCTGTGGCGCGGTCCGCGAAGGTCTGCCTACGATGCGGGTTCGGGTCCGGCCTCGGGACAAATGTGTGTAAGATCTGATTTGTTCCGGGTGCTGATAGATGATGCTGTGTGGTTTGTCCAGCTTTTTTTAATTTATTTTTATTTACTATAGTATTCAGAAAATGGCACGAATCTTTCGCAAACTATACTGCAGGGTCAATTCCACTTTGATTTTATACTCCTTGAGCCTACACCCTACGCCAAAACGTCATCTTTTCAATGCGGTTGCCTCATTGTTGTTCTTGTAGGTACTTAGAGCTTTGTATAATGAGTAATGAAATGAGTAATGACCGAGTGCCGTACTTACCTTTGGGTCATATTATGATCTAAAGGTGGGTATGGCCCTCAATAATGTAAACTATTTCACTTGTACCTACGTACAAAGTTACATAATGTACACTTTATTTTAAGATAAACCCGAGGAATGTAACATTCGGGTCAAACCCGAATGTTACATTCCTATGTATGTATATTGTTTAAAAATAAATAAATACAATACTTATTTCTACAATTAATTGCTAACGGTACTTTTCTTCAGAACTGTCATCGATTTTACGTAGACGAGGTTCTACCGATATCTGATCGAGCGCGGATTAAACCTTTACCAAGTCTATTATGATAAGATGGTTGATATACTCGTACTGAATAGTAATTAATAATTGAACAGACTAGAGTTCTCATTACTGTTGTCCAGATGGGATTACACCGCCCTCTGTGTCATGGCCTCATTCGAGGTACAAAGCACACTTAGTAACTAGGAAATTGGACTGCTGATTTAACAATCAGCAGATGAATAACATGTGTATGTTAATATGTGTATGTTAAATAACACATACTAACATACACATATTATTTTGCACATTCAGCATTTCAGCATTTCAGCAGAGAATAATATGTGTATGTTAACACATACACATATTATTTTGAACATTCAGCATTTCAGCAGAGAATAATATGTGTATGTCAACACATACACATATTATTTTGCACATTGATGTAAATGAATTATTTTTCTTGAGGACATTTGTGATTGTATTTTATTTTGCTTATTGACATGTATATTTCATTATTAATTGCTCATTGACGTGAATATTTTATTATTAGTTTTATTAAATACGATGCTAGTGATTAATTAAGTTGACCGTGTAGTCGAATTAATTAATCACTAGCATTATTGTTTTAGGTAATACCTGTAAAAATTGTTGTAATGCTTTGAATAAATACATACATACATTATATTACATATTATGTAGATATAGCATAGCTATGTATGACTATCGCCTTCAAATCCATTAATCTACTATAAAATCTAAAATCATATCTAAGCCTATTCATAAAAAATTTTGCAATCGAACAACTGTTTATACGGTTCTACCGGAATTTTAAGTTTTTACAAATGCTCCAAAATCTAAAATACTAGCGGACTTTCCTAGCTTCGCACGGTTTTAGTATGGATCCTTTACTTTTTTGAAAATATAATATAGCATATGTTCACCGGGGATAGTGTAGCTTCCCAACGGTGAAATAATTTTTCAAATCGGTCCAGTAGTTTCGGAGCCTTATCATTACAAACACAAAAAAATCAAACCTTTCCTCTTTATAACATAAGTAAAGAAAAGTACTAACTGCAATGACACATTGTTTGTTGGATGTTGATCATACAAAACTAAGAACAGTATCAATTTACCTCGTCCTTATCTATGTTTGTATACACCCCAAACTGTAAAAAAAGAATACTTTTGAAAAATACAAGCTTCTTAACTTTCGTATTTCAACACTGATTTTCAGCCCAACTTTGGTTTAGTTAAAATATACGGTGAAAGATACATATATATCTAAAAGAAAGCCCGTTTCGACTTGTATAGTTATACAAAACTAAATCAAAATTGAAAAGATACACAATAATCGTTTTTCTCTTCCCTTAATAGTTTTTATTCTTGTGCTTAAAGTCTGTTCACATTTTTGTACATTGTTTTAGGAATGAATCATGTACATTTTATCCAAGCGCCGCCCGCGCCCTTTCGCTATGTCACGTAATACAGCATACAAAAGTATCTTTGGCGGCAACCGTCATATTTTTTTTTATTAAAGTCAACGTTCATTTTACTTTCAGCTTCTAAATTAGGGGTTTATCCTAGAAGTATAAAGGTTACTTCAGTACAAAACAGTAAAAATTCAAGTAGATACGTTATCTAAAAAATGGCAAGATCATCTCCGCCTATTCGTGCACATGTCATTTATAAAGTACTTACACACGTCAATATTCAAGCCCTCGTCTGAATATTGTTGATGGATGGTGCGAGCTCGAGACGCCTTCAAATAAAGTGTTGGCAAACATGAATCACGTCACTTCACGTTAACGTAGGCGCTGAGCAAAGAGGGCGATGCAATAAGGTCAACTTTAATTATCATATATGTACATAATGGTCTTACACCGACAATCGTTGGGGAAGGTAAACGTGTTCTTGAGTTGAGACTGCGACACGGCAAACGTAGTGTAGGACGACCTCCGGCCAGGTGGGATGACGACCTGCGAAGGAATGCAGGCAGATACTGCATGCGGCAAGCTGAAGACAGGTTGCTATGGCGCTCATTAGGGGAGGCCTATGTCCAGCAGTGGACTATTCTAGGCTGATGATGATGATGAATGGTCTTACAATATCTGGTAGATTTGAAACACGCCCGCGCGGTACGTTTTGTTTGATAACATACTCCATTTTGAAGTCGGATAAAAGTATCATGTAACCTATTCCAGGACATTTTCTACCTGTGTGCCAAATTATTTTTAATTGGTTGTTTTGTTAGGAGGTGAATGAAGGTCAATTTTTCGTATAAAATTTGAACATTCCTCTCCCTTGAGAATTTGATACATTTCAGGACCTAAAAGAAAGGGCCTTTATGTTACTTACTACGTACTCACGTCCGTCATAGCGACACGTTTCGACTATCGCTATGCCAAAAATCAAGTCGCTTGGTAGCTTTGTAAGGCCATGAAAGAAGAATATTAAAAAAAAAAAAAACTCGTATATCTTCCATGCGAATTTGAGGTTTTACCAGGACTAAAAGTAGCCACTCTCCACCCTTTCAACTAACTCTATGCCAAAAATCAAGCGATTTTTGGCAAGAAGAAACCAAATGACTTCATTTGGTTTCTTAGCTAGGGCACAGTACACATATAGAAGCTAGGGCGTGAAGAAGGGACAAACATTCTTTCGCATTTATCAATATTAGTAGCAATATTAGTTAGGATTTAAACGTCGCAATGTTTCCAAAATGGTTGAATCATGTGGGAAAACTTGTTGTCTGATAGTTAAGGTTCGGCGGTGTATTAGAAATAATCAATATGATAATAATAATCTACATTTTCGATAGGAAATGTTTTCTTACCTTATCATAGCTAAAAATTATCGAGGGCTCATAAAACGGGGTGTAATAAAGATAATTTTACGTGTATTAAAAACCTAAAAACTGAATTCAAATTCCTAAAAATGGCAAACCCATTTTCGGAACACTGCGATAGCAAGGTCGTAAAAATTTACGGCGCCCATATTAATTCCTCTATTTGATTATTATTATTAAGGCCCTCCCCTTCTTCCACTCATCTCGGTCCTCAGCAAGAACAGCCCACTGTTGTATAAGTCGAGCTCATCCGCCTAGGCCTTCCACGTGGCCGTCGTCTGTCCGGGCGATCTCGAGCGTCTGCGAGTCAGTGGCGATCTTCGCCCACTGTTGGTCTGACATACGCGACACATGTCCAGCCCAGTCCCACTTGAGTTTGGCGGCTTTTTGGGCAGCGTCGGCTATTCGAGTTTTGGAGCGCAGTAACGTGTTTTTAACGCGGTCTTTAACTCCCAGGATACTACGCTTCATAGCCATTAATTTGTTTGATAGGTTAATAACATGAAAAGATATAAATATAACGAACGATAACGTTTACAATATACCTAACCAAAACAATAGAGGAATAACACTTGCACTTATCAAATCGGTTCAAAGATCTGATTTAAAGGGGTATAAAAGAAAAATTTATTGCTTTTCCTTATTTCTTTGTGTTGGTTGGGTAATCTTGTTTTTTTTTTTAATATCAGTGTTTTACTAACCATAAAACATTTATCTGTTTTTATTACCTTAGGGATTATGATAAAGCGAACACAATATTATCTTCTATCAATTTATTTTTCATCGGAAGAACAAGTATTTATCTTTGACGACCGATGTGGCGCGGTGGGCGAAGGTCCGCCTGCGACGCAGGAGGTTGCGGGTTCGATTCCCGCCTCGGAACAATTGTGTGTACGATCTGCAGATATTTGTTCCGGGTGTTCTGGTCGTTTTCAATGTATAATAAAAAGTATCTATCTATGTAATGTATTGTATTATGTATATCAGTTATCTAGTACCCATAACACAAGCTCTGCTTCCATGGGTATAGATAATGCTGTGTGGATTGTCCAGCATTATTTATTTAGTTATCTCATCCATATTTTGTTTCGCTCGTTTGTCCCATTTGGTAACCGTACTTCCAAAATCCATATCTGTTGTACTACAAGTTGTGTTTCACGTTATATCTGTACATAAACAAAACAGTGTAAGCGATTGTCCTATATAAAGTACAAAGCGCTCCACAATACGGAATGGGCTTCTCTATGTCATCATTACCAACCCCTGTTTACTTGATAGTGTCATAGTCCTCCGATGGAGTATTCATATTAACCTGCACGATTTTAAAAGGGTTTTTATTTATATTTTACTTTAAACCAATCACCTATTAATATTGTTTTTTTCCCTATTCATATTATAACGTGAAAGTATGTTGTATGTTCGTAAAGTATGTTAAGTATGTTTGTACCAATTATTTGTTAACAAAGAAAATTACAATCAGAGAATAGAAGAAAAATTAGAACTATTATTTACAAATGAGACTATTAAGCTAGTCGTAGACTGTTGCAAAAAATCTATAGGTAGGTATCAACTGTTCCATATACCAGCCGGTAGCGTTCCAAAGACGCTGGCTGCATTGCCCTGCTGTATGGTATGCTGATACGCTGCGCCAGATACTCACCAGCTCTCGGGCCACGCGTCGCTACGACTAGACGCTCAGATACTCGTATTTGTTTCAAAACGCGGTGAACCTCGGTACGTTTTCCGGTTCTTATATTATTAATTTTTACGGACTTTTGATAACGGATGCTTATTTTTTCTATCTAAAGAACAATTGCAAGTTTTCAGAATAAATCAACACAGTCCCTTCGCCACGTAGACGGAACACACTTTGAGTGCTGAAATCACACGGTATGTGTTTTCTACAAGTGACTAATATGCGTAAATACACACTAGCGCAGCGGCTGAGAAAATACAGATCTGTGTGACTCAGCACAGCTGTAATATTTTTCGAACGAAACGCATGTGCGGCGCAACACAACCGCTGTGTAGAGCGGCAGCACGAATTTTTTAGGTTAAAAAAAAGATCGCAGTCGTCGAAAAAAAACCGCAGTCAAAGTGTTAAAATCGTGTCGTTAATTGTAAAATCCGTCGGACTCGGAGACTGCCTGTAACAAATGTGTCGACGCAGTGCGTGACGGATGGACGGAGCGGGGATAAGCCTTGAACGATGCAGTCCCATTATTTAGGCGTTGATGGGGTTGGTTCGGCACGGATGATGAGCTCTGAGTCTTGGGCAGGAGAGTTAAGTGTTAGTTATATCTGGGGTCTGACTGCCTTGTTGGTCTAGCTAGTGAAAGAAAGACAGAGAAGAAATAAAATAATTTATTAGACGCAGGAGGTTGCGGGTTCGATTCCCGCCTCGGAACAATTGTGTGTACGATCTACAGATATTTGTTCCGGGTGTTCTGGTCGTTTTCTATGTATAATAAATAATATCTATCTATGTAATATATAGTATTATGTATATCAGTTATCTAGTACCCATAACACAAGCTCAGCTTACCATGCGGCTAGATAATGCTGTGTGAATTGTCCAGCATTATTTATTTATTTATATATTAGACAGAGTCTAAGACATTCAGAGAACAAGAGTTATCAGCGTGGTTCTAGACTGTCTAACAGTCTAGTGGTCGCGTATTCATCTGCTGATAATGAGGGCCCGTGTCCAGCCTAGATTTGTGTTATTATGATGTTATTAATACATATATGTATATGTAAACTTCTAAACAATTAATCATAGCAGCCTGAGGTCAAGAAAATGGCGGTGTAACAACCCCGTGCCTCGGATGAAACGATAGGAAAACGTCATAGATAGATAGATAGAAAATTCTTTATTGCACAATAAACTATGTACAGTAAAAACTTAAAAATTAAGTACAATTGGCGGTCTTATCGCTCAAGAGCGATCTCTACCAGACAACCATGGACCTCATGCACCTGTGCTGTCCCCGGTTGTGTCGATCTACCGTCCTATTGGATTATGAGAGTTATGGAATAGATAGTGCACCTTATTATTGTGCACTTGTGCACAACACAAATTTCCTAGTCCCTTTTGAGTCAGACCATCAGAGTGGCAAAATCTCGTACGGTACTCGGTGTTTTTTTTAAATGTAATTTTGAGTTTATCTTGAGTTGCTCAGCGAGCTATGCTCGGGATCTCTCTGACGGATACTCGTAACGAAATCATCCAGCTGAGAACCAAAGCTATCATCATCATCAGCCAGTCCACTGCTGGACATAGGCCTCCCCTAATGAGCGCCATAGCGCCCTGTCTTCAGCTTGCCGCATCCAGCATCTACCTCCAGTCTATCGCAGGTCGTCATCCCACCTGGTCGGAGGGCGTCCTACACTACGTTTACCAACTCGTGGTCTCCACTCAAGAACACGTTTGCCCCAACGGCTGTCGGTTCTTCGCGGGATATGGCCGACCCACTGCCACTTCAGATTGCTAATTCATTAAGCTGTGTCTTGGTTCTCTGTCGGATGTATTCGTTATGAATCCTATCCTTCAGAGAAACTCTGAGCATAGCTCTTTCCATAGCTATTGACATAGCTCAAAGAATGAGCAAGCTGAAGTTGATGATGATTTTGAGTTTGTGATATCCAAACCTAACATACTAGTTGACAATTTTCATTCCGCCTAACATTCTGATTGATGGACAGAATTGTTTCTATGCTAACACACGTTTTTCTTAGATAAAAATAAGTACCTATGTCCTTTCCCGGGAAACAATCAATCATGCCTTTCAGCTGTTTTATCATAAAATAGGTAGAACGACAGGCAGAGTTAATTTGCACTACAATAAAAACATAATTACAACAGTATGAATTAAAGCTTTATACGAAGACTCACTATAAAAGTTTGTTGTACCTGTAGACTGTTGCTCTGTAGCTACTTGTAGAACACTTTGACTGTGGTTTTTTTTCGACGACTGCGATCTTTTTTTTTACCTAAAAAATTTCGTGCTGCCGCTCTACACAGCGGTTGTGTTGCGCCGCACATGCGTTTCGTTTGAAAAATATTACAGCTCTGCTGAGTCACAAAGATCTGTATTTTCTCAGCCGCTGCGCTAGTGTTGATTTACGCATATTAGTCACTTGTAGAAAACTCATACCGTGCGTTTTCAGCACTCAAATATTACTTGACATTTTATCTAATTTATTATTCAATTTAACTTATACCATTATTTATTATCTGTTTTATTGTGACAAATTATTATAAATGAATGTATTTTAATTTTTTAAGAAGGCATGTCTGTCTGCTTTTTTTTGCACAATGCCCTATGGTGTTTCCTTTGTCATAAGTTAGTATGTGTTATAATAAAAATGTAATTTATCTTTTAAAATAGTATTTAACGACATCAAGTGTAACATTGTGTACCTACGGTGGAAATAAATAAACTGATAAACTGATATAAAATACCTCTTTTTAACCTACCTCTGGTTGGTGGTAGGTTAGGTGTATACCACCTACTTTTAAGTATTAAGTTTAAATTAACACTTTGACTGCGGTTTTTTTTCGACGACTGCAATCTTTTTTTTTACCTAAAAAATTCGTGCTGACGCTCTACACAGCGGTTGTGTTGCGCCGCACATGCGTTTCGTTCGAAAAATATTACAGCTCTGCTGAGTCACAAAGATCTGTATTTTCTTAGCCGCTGCGCTAGTGTGGATTTTCGCAGATTAGTGACTTGTAGAAAACCCATACCGTGCGTTTTCAGCACTCAAAGTGTTGTAGTATAATATATAGTTATAATAATGATTTTTATTTTTATATAATTTTCACCTTATTTGTTCTGTGCTGTAGCTGTGCTTGGTCCAATACAATATACCTTTATTGCACCATCAATACAAAAAATAATAAAAATACTAAAGGATCTTAATACTAACTATAACTAGTGGCACAATCGGCAGCCTTATCGCTAAAAACGATCTCTTACAGGCAACCTTTCGATTGATAGGATCGGTACGTTTTAAAGCTGATGGTGGCGTAATTATTTAAGATAATTATATATAAAATAATTAATATTTATCTTATGTACATATAAAAAATATAACAAACAAAAACAGGAACAATTAATATAAATATGTCTAATAAATGTCTCTCTATCTATCTATCTCTATCTAATAAAACCGGCCAAGTACGAGAGAGTTAAAAACGGCAAAAAATCTTGTCTGTTGTGTGGGCCCTTAAGTACAACTTATCTATATTTTATTCTGTTTTGAATATTTGTTGTTATAGCGGCAAAAGAAATTCATCATCTGTGAAAATTTCAACTGTCTAATTATCAAGGTTTTATTTTTATTTTTTTTAGATACAGCCTGATGACAGACGGACAGCGGAGTCTATCTTAGTAATTATTATTATTCGTTTATTGCAGATCATCATTAAACCCATAATATAAAATTATGACACATGTAATAGGGTGCCGTTTTACCTGTGTCCCTTTTGGGTAAGGAACCCTAAAAAACAATAGTCAAACAAACTTTACCCAGGGCGCTTGTTACATAACTAATTGCTGAAATTAATTCAATAACCGAGATTTGCCTGTAATCACCAGCATTGGCTGCAGACGTGACGGCGATGCAAGATCAGCTCCAATTAGATCGAGGGTTGAATTAGAGCAGATTGCGTCTTAGGGTTATCAGATGAATATCTATGGGGAGTCTTGGGAGTACCTCCCGGCATGGAAATAGTTTTGGTCGATTATTTAAGTAGCTGCGCCCCGCGTCTTTCATCATCAGCCTATATCAGTCCACTGCTGGACATAGGCCTCCCCCAATGAGCGCCATAGCGCCCTGTCTTCAGCTTGCCGCATCCAGCATCTACCTGCAGTCTTTCGCAAGTCGTCATCCCACCTGGCCTCGTAGAGACATCTCAGCACCTCGATATAACGATAGTCTACTTGGCATCGCTGTAAGGAATCCAGAACCCGCGTCTTTGCCCGTGTGGAAATCTATCTGTCAAAATATTTGTAGCATTAACGAATTTACTAAACTAATTCCTTAGTTACTGACGAATTTGTAAAATAATATTGATATTTCAACTCGACGCACGCACCGCCGATATTGTAGCAGTCGCCGGAAGTCAACGAATGGAGGCGGCTCAGGAGGGTTTTTCGTGGCGTCGTCGTCGTATGGGGGAGGCCTGAGTCCAGCAGTGGGCTTTTGTGGGTTTATATGATGATGATGTATTCTCAAACCAAGTATTTATACATAAATGAGAAATATATATTTTATACGCGCGGACTTACTACAATTTTCCGAATGATAGTCGATTTCTTCCAGTAGGTCACAGCCCATCCTTCTAATTCAAGGTAAATTAATAAACAGTACACCTGATGAGCTCCAACGATTTGTCTCTGCCATGCCCTCATCCGTCTCCATCCAGCGCGTCAACAAAAGAATTCATGAATTACAGCGCTCTGTAGCGGATACAGGGCAGCTTACACTCTCCACTTTTACGTACAATAAAACATAAATTTATAAATCGTATACCCATCAGGATTAAGCTGAGGCTGGACCTAATTATTAATCTAATGGATATAATTTCCTAATTATATCCTTGCCTGTTTTTAAAGCTCACGTCAAGGAGTTTTTCCTGCCAAAAGAATGAATATTGGTACTTATTATTTATTTATTTATGTATTTAAGTAGTGTATTATTTATTTTGGAATTTGTAATATTTATTATTTGTTTTTTAGTATTCTTATTTAGATAACCCGTGGTACACCCCCTGCCTTTTCTTAAATTCATTTAATTCTTTCCATCCAAAGGTTGCCTGGAGAGATCGCTTCTAAGCGATAAGGCCGCCCATTGTATCAGTCGCATATAATGTATTTTTGTAATGATTAATTTGATTATGGTGTACAATAAAGAATTTTTGTATTGTATTGTATTGTAATTAGCGCGCACTGAGGACAGGCTATGTTATTTTTACCTATTTTCTATTGTTTATCTTTTAGTTTAGTGTTATATATTTTTAGCTTTTATTAAAAAGTCAATACTATGTTTTCACATTAATTTTAAGCCTTTTTTCTAATAATTAAATTGTTTATTTTAAGATGCACACCTAAGTCTTGTACAATAACAAAACTTAATAATTGCAAGGGGAAGCACTCACTACCAAACCACAAGTTATTCTCAGAATAACTTATATTGGTAATGAGAGCCCTAAATAAGTAGCATGTACTTTTAATGCAATAAAGAATTTTTAAATTTTTTTAAAATTTTTAGCTTAATGTGTGTGTTTTTTTTAAAATGTGTATCTGTCTTTTTTGTGTGTGCTAATAGAAGTGTTATATTCCATTCTATTCTATTAAAGCCAATAAGGCGCTTATCAGAGGGATGCCGTTACCCCCTCCCCTCTTATGAGATAAAAGCTAATGTCCAGCAGTGAAACATATAGGCTGTTGAGGATGTGAGGTGATAAACCGTATATGCATACGGAAATAATTGATACATTTCGTAGCAATGAGTCGCATCAATTATTTGCAACTGTGGCACATGGGACAAAATTAATCATTTGACTTGAGAAGTGCTTATTTTGTAGTTTTTGTTTTTGATATCTGAAATTTAAAATGTTCTCTCGCACAAATGTGTGTTTGATCTGCGAATTAATAAATATCTATCAACAAAATTAAGTAAGTTATTTATTTCTTTAAAAAAAAGGTACAAATTGAAAATCAGCGCTTTTCCGCACATAGCTGAGTTTGACCCTTTTTGGTCAGCAGGTTAGCATGTTTATTATTGTTTCCCTGTAGGTAATTTTTTTAAATTTTATGTTTGCTGTGTTTTTACTGGTTTAATTTATTATTTTATTGAAACCTGTTTTTGGCCAAATACAATTATTTTCTTTCTTTCTATTTAGTAAGTTATTTATTTATTTATCAAGTTAGTTATTTATTCAGTAAGTTTTTTTTAAGTTAGTTATCTGGCACCAACATAAAGATACCCTGCATACCTACCAACTTTTAATACATATTTTCATACAATTACCTACGCAGACGTCACAAATCCAAGCAACTTCAATATACGATAATAAAAAGGGGATCGCGCGATAAAAAAAAAATTCTGCAACACAAGCTCAGCTTATTTTGGGCTTAGTGGCTTAGATGTTATAACTAGTAATTTTTACTTATTTATTTATAAAAATATTAATAAATTATTTTATTGTTTCAGGTATGATCGAGACTATACTGTAAGGTTTGCCGTCGAAGTTTTAAAAACAATACTCAACATATTTATTTTTAATAGATAGAGTGATTCAAGAGGAAGGTTTATTAACTATTTGTCACATAGATTTTGACACGGGTAAAGCCGCAAGGCGCATCTAGTTCAGTATAACACAGCTGTCTTTACCTAAGCTGGATCTGTAATGAAACAGGTAGATAATTAAGTTTATTGTCATCCAGAATGAGAAATTGAAATCACCGAGTACGAAATTATTTGATAAAACCAAAATAAATTTACATACTAATGGATCTTGTTATCTTATTTCGATGGAACTCATCTTCGGGATTTTCAACTTGCTTTGTACGAATGTATAATAATTTCAGCATTTATTTCGATAACCTTGTACTTACAAAAAAAAAATATTGTAAACCATAATCAAATCATTACAAAAATACATTTTATGCCACAAGTACAATGGGCGGCCTTATCGCTTAAAAGCGATCTCCTCCGGGTGTATTTACTGTTTTGGTTGGATTAAGCTCTGCGCACATTAATTCAATACCGCTAACACCCAGCACAAAAATGTGCCTTCAAATATAGGCTTTAACTCGTTATCTGTAGATACTTTTTACTGTGACAAAATGATTACCACAAGCTTCAAACGAGTGGTCCGCGAGCTGTCTGTCATCCGACAATATAAATACACCTTGTTATGAGTTATATTTTTGAGCATGAGCATATATTTGCACAACTACGTGCTGTGCCGCAGCACACTTTGGGCTTTGTACAACAGGGTGACTGTGTAAAATCATCATCATCATCATCATCAGCCTATAGCAGTCCACTGCTGAACATAGGCCTCCCCCAATGAGCGCCATAGCGCCCTGTCTTCAGCTTGCCGCATCCAGCATCTACCTGCAGTCTTTCGCAGGTCGTCATCCCACCCGGTCGGAGGGCGTCCTACACTACGTTTACCGAGTCGTGGTCTCCACTCAAGAACACGTTTGCCCCAGCGGCCGTTGGTTCTTCGCGAGATATGGCCGGCCCACTGCCACTTCAGCTTGCTAATTCTTTGAGCTATGTCGATAACCTTGGTTCTCTGTCGGATGTATTCGTCACGAATCCTATCCTTCAGAGAAACTCCGACTGTGTAAAATAAAGTGACAGAATAGTACAAAATATTTTCTATAAGTTTTTTTAACGACTAAAATTTGATGACCCTCTTTGAAGCTAAGTGGTGTTATAAAAATTACCTTCAGACTATCTTGTTATAAATGTACGAAATGTATTTTTATCTTTTACCCGCTATCTCATATTCAACCGACTTAGTAAAATCCAATTTAGAGGTGATGTGTCCCATAATCGTTTTTACGGCGGGTCCAACGTAAATCTATGAATTTGCATATACCGAGCCACTATCAGCCGCGATGTTTCACTTTCACGGTTTATGGGAAAGTTGATGTAGAGGGTCTACGCCGTAGATTGTCTACGGATCGTAGATGGTTTATGATTCGTAGATGGTCTACGTTTCGTTAGATAGTCGCCGCTGCGTAGATGGTTTACGGTGCGTAGATGGTCTACGTTTCGTTAGATAGTCGCCGCTGCGTAGATGGTCTACGGTGCGTAGATGGTCTATGTTTCGTTCGATAGTCTACGGTGCGTAGATGTTCTACGGTGCGTAGATGGTCCACGTTTCGTTAGATAGTCTACGGTGCGTATATGGTCTATGTTTCGTTAGATAGTCTACGGTGCGTAGATGGTCTACGGTGCGCAGATGGTCTACGTTTCGTTAGATAGTCTACGGCGCGTAGATGGTCTACGTTTCGCTAGATAGTCTACGGTGCGTAGATGGTCTACGGTGCGCAGATGGTCTACGTTTCGTTAGATGGTCTACGTTTCGCTAGATAGTCTACGGTGCGTAGATGGTCTACGGTGCGCAGATGGTCTACGTTTCGTTAGATAGTCTACGGCGCGTAGATGGTCTACGTTTCGCTAGATAGTCTACGGTGCGTAGATGGTCTACGGCGCGTAGATGGTCTACGTTTCGTTAGATAGTCTACGGTGCGTAGATGGTCTACGTTTCGTTAGATAGTCTACGGTGCGTAGATGGTCTACGGTGCGTAGATGGTCTATGTTTCGTTAGATAGTCTACGGTGCGTAGATGGTTTACGGTGCGTAGATGGTCTACGTTTCGTTAGATAGTCTACGGTGCGTAGATGGTCCACGTTTCGTTAGATAGTCTACGGTGCGTATATGGTCTATGTTTCGTTAGATAGTCTACGGTGCGTAGATGGTCCTCGTTTCGTTAGATAGTCTACTGTGCGTAGATGGTCTACGGTGCGTAGATGGTCCACGTTTCGTTAGATAGTCTACGGTGCGTATATGGTCTATGTTTCGTTAGATAGTCTACGGTGCGTAGATGGTCTACGGTGCGTGGATGGTCTATGAATAATGGAGTAACTTGCGATTACTCGCAAGTAATTCCATTGTACTGGCCCGAAATATGGGATATAATGATATATAGGTATTCATGGAATATATCCCGTGATTATTATCTGTGCCTTTTGTGTAGTAAATTTAGAGTGAGTATATTGACCAATTCAATTTCTTGTAAAAAACCGCATTCAGATATTTTCATAACGATTTTTGAAAATAATTTAGATGTTCAGTTTACCATTTTTACCGCTTCCAATAACGAACCGCACTTGTGATAAAACAAAACGGTCAACATGAAATTGCTTTCAAACTTTTAGTTTTAAAACCATTTTTCAATCTAATAGACTTCGTTGCAGAATAAAACTCGGTAAGTTAGACTGTTTGCACGCGGAACAAATTGGGCTAACTTTGTAATGTACCCTCATCAAATAATGTTTGCTGGAGTCTCTTTCATAGCTTGAAACATAATTTAAAATGCGGCCCACGCTTGGGTTTCATACGAGTATAAATAGCTGAGCAATACTCTGATATTATTGAATTAGTTTGTGTTTGGCACTTGACTCTAGAGTCAAGTTCAAACATTGCCAACAGTGCCAACATTGCCTACAGTGCAAACATTGCCAACATTGCAAACAGTGTCCAGCATTATTTATTTTTTATAGCTTTGTTATGGGTACTAGATGACTGATATATTTAATATACGTACAATACATTACATAGATATGAGTAGATATGTTTTTACTATAAATAGAAAATATGTCACCTATATAGGTTAAATTAGTTTGTGTTTGGCACTTGACTCTAGAGTCAAGTTCAAACATTGCCAACAGTGCCAACATTGCCTACAGTGCAAACATTGCCAACATTGCAAACAGTGTCCAGCATTATTTATTTTTTATAGCTTTGTTATGGGTACTAGATGACTGATATATTTAATATACGTACAATACATTACATAGATATGAGTAGATATGTTTTTACTATAAATAGAAAATATGTCTATATAGGTTAAAAAATAAGGTCGAATTTCCCATATAACTTGACGTGTGTTTATTTGTTTTCATTAGTTTTACTATCGCACTGTTTCTAGGAACCATAAAACTTTTATTCCCACATACCACGGGTGTGCCAAACGTAACACAACGTATGTAACTATTAAATAATATTGGTTTGACCTTGCGTTTTTCATGTTATTTTTAGATAATGGATTTGAAACCGTGTTCTCGCTACTATAGAAAATAAAAAATGTTTATTATTTTCATTTTCTATAGTAGCGAGAACACGGTTTCAAATGTTTATTATTATAAACATTTTTTATTGAAAATAATAAACATTTTCATTTTCTATAGTAGCGAGAACACAGTAATAATAATATAAAAATAACAAAAAAAATATATACATATAATTCATAATTCATTTTGATAATTTAAAATATAATTCTATTTTTATATAGAACCACAAAAATAGAATTATATTTAGAATACAATAGATTTGATTACACAACCACGTGAAAGTTTTATGTATTGAAGACATTCCCACCTCGGGACAAATGTTTGTATGATCCGCAAATATTCATTCTGATTTATTTCAATTCAGTGTGTCCATTGAACTAGCATATTCGATAAAAAAATAAATAAAACAGAATAAAAGTGTACAACTGGTAAAAACATCGTTATTCTGTGCAGTTCATCAATTCAGTGCTGTTCTGTTCAGCTCTTGGAAAAGGTCCTTCAATGCAAAACCGAATGACTGCCATTTACTCCTGGATAGTGCTTTTTTCCTTTGATAGGTTTTATCTCGTTAAAACATTTTGTCTGCCAGTTATTTTTACATCGCAAAATCAGCTATAAGTAATGAATATTCATGCGTCAATGCAGTATGCGCTTTTTACACCATCCGATATTAATATGCCACAACATCAAAATCGGGTGGTGTAAAAGAGACGCCTTTTAGACTGGCCTTTATAACCTATCTGTGAAAAGCAGATAAAGGCAATAAGAACAAAAAATTATACATTTAATTTATGTAATGGATACAAATTGATCTTAGAAAAGGTTTTTTTTTGTTAACCCACTGCTGGGTTAACAAAAAAGAAGTGGAAGGCCTAGGCGGAGATGGCGGGATGAGATCGAGCTATACAATAAAGAGTGGGCTCTCCTTGCTGAGGACCGAGATGAGTGGAAGAAGGGGAGGGAGGCCTTTGCACTACAGTGGGACACCCCGGGCTAATATAATAATAAATTGCTGGGTGAAGGTCCTACGTACCTTTCCAAGAACGCTGGCTTGCCCATACCAATTAATCCTCGATATTACTGGTTCATATTGCGATATATTGATCTACAATCAGATTGGTGTGGATAAACGCAACGTAATCAAAGCCCTATCAATCAAATTAAATTCGAAACTAAAGATTATGAAGCAAAAAAAAGCTCAGAAAAACGTCGGTCAGAATTGAATCCAACAAGTCGGATAGTGTGTCACTGGCTTTATTGTTTCGCGCAATAATTGCATTCACGGCTTCAAACCTTGTTAAATGTAGTCAGTATTACCATGCTACGTTGCAATCGGTCGCTGAATCGACCATTTTTAATCGACTATTTCTTTTAGTCGTATTGTTGCAAAAGCGGATGGATTCGGATTATTTCTTTTATCGGTTTTGTAATGCTCGCAGATTTGCAGACTGGAAAGATTATGATTTGGATTCCAATTTTAAATTCTAGTGTCACATTTAAAAAAATACTGAATAGAATGAAACTCAAACTTCGAATATTTACTAACGAGAATTTATTTTAGCGAGAACTTTATTTTAGCTCAAACAATAAATATACAGTTCCAAATATAGCATAAGTATCAAATCAAATGAAAAGAAATAAATAGAAACGTTTTACGAAGAGCTATGCTTGTATAACCTCTCATGAAAAAGCCTTCGCACCGATTTCTTGAAAGTATCACGTGTATCTGCTTTTCTAATGTCCAGTGGTAAGTCATTCCACAGCCGTACTGCTTCTACCGAAAAAGAATTTCCAAAGAAGGAGGTGTTATGCATAACTTTATAATCATTTTGATTTATTCCATTGAATTCAAACTTCGAATAACTAAGCAATGGACACAAGTGAAAGTCAACGTTGTTCAACCTTTTTATACCTAACTAATTTGGCGTGTTTTAAAAATTAGAACACTATAAGCCGATTTCGAATTCCTCGATAGCGCGATCTAATTTTGAAGTGGCGACATCTAGTTACAATGTACATACCTAAGTCTAATTTAGTTTGATGTGAGAGTGATTGATGACACATGTAATAAACGAGGAATGAAAGCCCTCTTGTTTATGCTTGTTCCCATGGAAACCATTTGTTACTGACAATTATTATGTGATGCAATGATGTTATATTTTCTCATTGAAGTGATGATGTTTGTCACACGTATGCGCAGACATACATATGAATTCCTCGAGGTTTCCTTACAGTCCGGGCAACAGGAGCTGCCAGGGAGTTGTTTTCAGTGTGCGTGTCTTTTTGTATGGTAGACAAGAATCTGTCTTTCAAGCTTTGCTCGATGTGCAGTCTGATATTGAACTTTAGCCATCAATACACCGTGTAGGTACCTGGCTTCAGGCACTTTCGACACGCAGTTACGACGCCGTAATACGTTTTGCTTGACTTGACAACATTCATCATCATCATCATCATCATCATCAGCCTATAGCAGTCCACTGCTGGACATAGGCCTCCCCCAATGAGCGCCATAGCGCCCTGTCTTCAGCTTGCCGCATCCAGCATATACCTGCAGTCTTTAGCAGGTCGTCATCCCACCTGGTCGGAGGGCGTCCTACACTACGTTTACCGAGTCGTGGTCTCCACTCAAGAACACGTTTGCCCCATCGGCCGTCGCGAGATATGGCCGGCCCACTGCCACTTCAGCTCACACAACATTGCCTCGCATGAACTCACAGGCTAACGTGTGGATAAGCTATAAGGATTGCATCGACAGGCAAGTGTCACAGGCAAAACTCAAGTGTACCCTAGGTAGGTCTGTCTATCAGTCGAATATTTAACTAAAGCCATCAATACCAGTACCCTTTAAGCAGTCTCCACACGTAGTTACGACGCGGCAAGTTAATTGGTGGCACGGGCGCGGCCTGACTACCTGTTACGGTCATTTGAGCCGCGCGTGTGGAATGCCTAATCTGGGATACTCGATCGATGGACTAGCTTTATTAATTTACAGTGTATCGGTTGGCGTGGGTGAGATAAATGAGTTGAGTGGGACCGCGACTTGGCAAACGTGGTGTAAGACGTTACAGGTTAAAAACGGCGCCGGACGACGTATTATTCATCGGCACGGTATTAAGATTTCTATGTAAGAATGTGTTCGGATGCTTATATATGTAGTGGTGTAAATAAGGGCGGTTGAGTTAACGAGAACAGTTTTCTTATAAGAGTTAAGTATTATTAATACGTTTAGGGCGCCCTCCGACCAGGTGGGTTGACGACCTGCGAAAGACTGCAGGAAGAAGCTTCTTCCTGCAGTCTTTCGCAGGTCGTCGCATGCAGCAGGATGCGTCAAGCTGAAGACAGCGCGCTATGGTGCTCATTAGGGGAGGTATGTTCAGCAGTGGACTATCATACGCTGATAATGATGTCGATGATTACTTATACACTCTACAGATAGTTTGAAACTGCCCGAAAATGTATAAATCTAATATCCATCGTTTATTAAACGAGTTCAACTTGAATTCCACTAATGATAACAGAGAAGAGCATTAATTTTTACCTAAAATCTGCTCAACCTACTAATTTTCATTCGGCACCACTAGAAAAAACCTTGAAAGCAATTAAGCTCGGATAATTGCCTAGCGACGCTATCGAATGCGGCTGCCAATCGAAACACAAACGAATTTAGATTCGAATACCAATCGGATGGCCAACGTCAAGCGCAGTGAGCGGTTTGCAGAAGGGAAACAAGCTACGAAATAAATATTGACTTAACTAGGCTATAAATAATAATCAATGTTGAATATCTGCAGAAGGTACACACAATTGTTCCGAGGCGGGAATCGAATCCCAGCCTGCGTCGCAGGCGGACCTTCGCTGACCGCGCCACATCGATCGTCATTACTCACTATAATGAGTTTGAGTGAATTTTTAGCAAAATAAGGGGAAAATTATTTGACCCTCTGCGTTTCTCCCGCGGTACTCTCAACTGTGGTCTCCCAGCGGAGAATCCAACTTCAATCGCCGATGGCAATTACCTTCATTGTTGGAGATGGATATGCGTCGGTGAGCATTCGGTTCCAATGGTTATTAATGTTGACATCGAGGCGTACAGTACTGGGACAGTTGGTTTATCCGTGCAAAGGGTCAGACCTCAGGGTATATAATTATGTATTCATAGGATATTAAATAGGTACTCATACGTATTCATAATAAAATAACACTATGGACGTTGTCTTTGCAAGCTTCTCCGTGGATTTTTAACAATTTTAATAAAACAATCCATAATCCTTAGATCTCTCCCAAAAAACATCTTTAGGTTAATTGTTACATAGTCAAAATTCAAAATCGTTTATAAACGATTTTGAATTTTGACTATGTAGCTTATTTTGTAGGCCTATAGAAATCTATAGGCCTACAAAATAAGCACTTAGACAAGTCACATTTTTTACTATAAATGATTATCAAATAAGATATACTTAAAGTGTTTTTGATTTTCTGTTCACTTATTTTTTTTGTCCACTAGTGGAAGAAGTGATAAAGAAGGTCCTAGAAGGGCCAAACTATAGACGAAAAAGGGTCCTAGATAATTCCCGTACTAAGTAAAGAGTTTTGTCCACGAAGTTTGTTCTATCGGTAATACATGGTTCACATTGGTCTATCGGTAAGCCATGGTTTATATTGGTCTATCGGTAATACATGGTTCACATTGGTCGATCGGTAATACATGGTTCACATTGGTATATCGGTAAGCCATGGTTTATATTGGTCTGTCGGTAATACATGGTTCACATTGGTCGATCGGTAATACATGGTTCACATTGGTATATCGGTAAGCCATGGTTTATATTGGTCTGTCGGTAATACATGGTTCACATTGGTCGATCGGTAATACATGGTTCAAATTGGTATATCGGTAAGCCATGGTTTATATTGGTCTGTCGGTAATACATGGTTCACATTGGTCGATCGGTAATACATGGTTCACATTGGTATATCGGTAAGCCATAGTTTATATTGGTCTGTCGGTAATACATGGTTCACATTGGTCGATCGGTAATACATGGTTCACATTGGTCGATCGGTAATACATCAGAGAAAACGCTTATAATAAACTTTAAACAAACTTTCTCATCGGAGATGCAAATGCTTAGATCTTAAAAGCCCGACTTCGCTAAGCCTAATCCTGACTGCGCCGGTTCACGAATCAATTCCCCGACAGTATTCTGTCAGAGGGTCTACCGCGAAAGTTGTTTCGTATCACTGCTTTGGATATCGAATTACTATTTAGAACTTCGCGGTGCAGCAAGCGCAGTTTATGTGATAACAGGATCTGGTGTTATACGAGTAATGTGGACAACATTGGCAGGCTATAATACACAAATTTTAAAGTTTAGCCCAAAATAGCTAAATACTATCTTATAGTAATTAAAAATAGCTTTTTTACAAAAAATAGGACCCTATCTTGGTCCAGCACCATAAGAATAAGGGGAAAAGTAAATATAAATATATAAAATATATGAGATTGTCCAAGAAATAAGGAAATTATTATTATTTACCTACTAGTACTATACTACTACCTACTAGTACTGTACTATTAGTTAAAATGCACCTTCTACTCAGCCACCTGTGGGTATAAATGTCTCTCTATCTCTATCTCTGTCTATATCTAAATTCTCATCGCGGAAAGATAGTTGTGACCACACAAGTATTTCAATAGTGCACATTAGCGAAATTTCGTCAATTTTCATTTCAAACGTAGCATCTTCACAGTAGCCCCGCTAGTTCATATCCGCTTAACCCCAGAAACACCCCTCAGACCAAAGTCGGAGGAGTGAAAAACTTTCCTCTACAGCCGAAGTTTGCTACAATTGTAAAGCGGTGTCAGGCTCTTTCAGTCGATTAGTATTGTTAGTTCCAGCCTTTGTTGTGTGGCAGCGAAACTTTGCATGGCGGATAAGTGTTATTGAATTTGAAGGATGAAGTATTTGTTGTGGTTCTTCGCTCACTATACGTATAAAAGAGAATAAAGGCATCAATCTACAATGCAACACATAATTATAATGGCAGCACTCAATACACGAAAATTATTGTTTTTTAAATGCAATCCATAGGTGTGATTTTTGGTAGATACATAATTATGTATATTTTATCTCTCGCTATGGCGCTCATTGGGGGAGGCCTATGTCCAGCAGTAGACTATCATAGGCTGATGATGATGATGATGATATTTTATCTACCAAAAATCATCCTTATCGGTATGTACATACATGCTCATACAGATAAGGGAAACACTGCGTTAGGCTAGTACCCATTGGAAAATAACAAAAATCCCGCTTACACCTCGCTTTGAAAATGCGGCTTATGTCGTACCTAAAAATTGTTGCTTACCTAGCCATACACGTCCACTACTGGACCTCTAAGAGCGGTCCTGAGCCACCTGCAGCAACTACCTGCGACTACAATGTTGTCAGTCCATCGGGTCGATGGTCTACCACTCTATCGGACGGAGTGGTATACGTGGGTTCAGTTTTATCGTTAAACTTTTTTAGCAACAAAACATTACTAAGTTAGCGTATAGGTAAATCACACATGCTAGAAACTTCTTAAAAGATCACTATTTATTCAGGATCCTATTTGTAGAACACTCGTGTATTTGCGAACGAATATGTCAACCCCTTTTAGAAGTAATAGCGTCCGAATCGGCTGGATAACACAGGTTTTGATTAAGCTTCGGAGAACAGAATGGGTTTTTGTATTAATGAATCAGCAGCTTTAATTTTAACTGGACGAACGAAGCTGTCGCAGCAACGATCATAGCAGCGATGGTTGCCGTGATTATTTTGTCCAATGATATACAGAAGGTCTTTCATACATCCTGTCTGCAAGCTTATAGAAAAAAACGCGGCAGTCTTTGGGGACGGCCGATAGAAGTAAAAACTAAGTAATTTTATATTTTATTTATATTAAGAAGCAAGCAGTGACGATGACGCGAGTTTCGCGGTTTTTGTTCACCCAAAAAGTTCTCAACGCGCCTGAAGAAGTGTTTACTTCAAAAATTTTGCAAAAATTTGCTTACTGAATCGAATTGCTGATATACATATTATGATTAACTTGTATATCAACCACTTAAAAGTGACTACCACTTATTCGCTTTTTATCACTATGATAATATCTAATCTATAGTTCTCGCTCGTCTATAGCAAATTTGAGCGTGAGCGTCTCTTTGACATTTTTGGCTGCCAAGCGCTTTTGTCACTTACAGCCACTTTTACTAAGGATCATCAGCTAACTTCAAATAAAAACCAATTTTTACTTACTAAGACGCTGTCCTGAATCCTCATTCAAATTCTCATAAAATCACTGTTTTATGTCTAAAAAATCTCATCTGTACCCGAGTAGAATCATAAAAACCTAAGAACCTCTTTCAAGCCGTAACTGAAAATAATCCCTGTTTCAGCAGAAATTAGGGTTCTTAGACCTTCAGTTTAAAGCTCTTCACGGATTATCGAAGCTTTAAGATGTTGAGATAAGAGAGGTTTTATAGGACTTTGTTAGCAGAAAAAAGTTTATAAAGTTACCTAGAGGTGATGGTATCGAAAAAGTTACACAACAGTGTTTCTATGTAGATTAAGTTTTAAAACTACCCTCCTGTGTATAGTTTTGAAAAACAAAACGAGCTATGTTTTGATTCTTGTTCCAAACACGTTATTTTATTGAAGGTTTTTTAACTGAAACCTCATATATTGAGGTTTTGGTTTCCGTCGCTGCAAACAAGTGAATAAAATATGTTTTATTAAACTTAGCTTTTATAAAATGAAATCGGAGCAGCAAGTAACGAAACGAATGATTCATACATTAAAGTCATTTAAAACGGGATATTTACCATGATTAGATTTTTGAGTTATCCAATATTTCGGCACAGTTTCATGCGCCATATTGCGTGATTCCGTGATCATGGCGCATGAAACTGTGCCGATGTGCGATATCCCGTATAAATGACTTTACTGTTAATAACCATGATAGATTCAAAAGTTTTATTGATTCATAGTAGTATTGTATCCTGAATTTAAATTTAAAGATAAGATATAAATATAATACTTATCCTACGTCCCTGAAATACCATCGGAAACTTTAACTCTGTAGTATTTGTCGTCAAATTCCGGAATAACCTTCGAAAATTTCCGAAAACGCCGCCATTAAAGCCATAATGTCCAAACTTCCGCAAATAACCATACTGCAACACTGTGATTCTACCACCCCTTATCAACCCTATCTCTATAGCTACAGAGTTCAATAAACCGTAACCATCCTGTGATAGCAACTGTAGTTAATGTGGCGTAAAGATAATTGAATATAATTGCTTTTGGACGGTCAAATTGCTTCGGGATTCGTTGTTAAGTTCAAAAGTGGCTTTGTTTCTGATTAATTGAAAGCCTTTCTGTAATTTAGGATCCAAAATTACACAAGTAAAATGTACTGAACGTTTCTTTTAAATATTTTGTATCTGTATTAAATTTTCCAGTAGAACTTTTAAGCTTTAAAATGTTTCCAAATGAATATTGCCCAATTGACCTACTCAAGCGCTTTTGGGTGTAAATAAATACACAAAAATAATATAATAAATATTGCTGGACAATACACATAGCATCACCTAGCAACAAGCTAAGCAGAGCTTGTGTTATGGGTATTAGATGACTGATATACTTAATACAATATAGAGATATAGATGATATTTTTTATTTTACATATAAAATACCCAGAACACCCGGGACAGATATTTACAGATCGTACAAACATATAAAAGATTATTTACCGGGAATTTATCGCGTATTTTTTTTATTTACCCATACGTACCAACATTTCTCCCAAGGCGGAAATCGAACCCGAAACCTCCTGCGTCGAAGGCGGACTTTCGCTCGCCATAGAGGTTAGACATTTGCAAACGTATTTATTGAAGTGAGACCTCTTGTCATCTGACCGAATCTGCACACAGAGCTCCAATATTCGAGTTTCGAATAATACCGTCGTTTGACCAAACATCAATTTCAATTACTCGATATCGATTACAGCGTCGAGTACGTCACTATTGTAACCGATTCCACTCTATTAGAGGCGGGTCTCGATCGGTCAGAGTTGAATAGAATCGATTTTGAGGATTATCGTCAATTATTGGTCGGATGCGGCGGTTTGTTTTGTTTACGAGGCTGGGATAACATCATCTGCATTATTATCAACGAGTAAAGTCGGTTCAAGAATTCTAAATATTTTATGTTAACAAAGGGATTATATAATCAAAGAAGTGTTTGGTGGGAAATCTTATAATTACAGGTATCATCGGCGCAATTAGCAGAAGGTCAAAAAAGTTTAGTGATGATGGATGAAAGCTTTTTACTCATCATCCCATTATCAATCCGTTTTCGAACTCGAGTTTGAACCGAATTTGCTGTGCTTGTGTTATTATGTGTTATTGAGGGTGGTGATTTTGTTTTTGATCGACAAAAAACGAAAGAGATGTACTATGTTCGGCTGTATGTAATTTACCTTTGTATGGACTGATTTGGAAAGTCATATTTCTAAAGGTGAATTACACTTTAATTACTTTAGCTTAACAGAGAGTTAACCATTCTTATTGTGTATTTAATTTTCAATAAATATTTCATTTCATTATAAATAAATAAAAATAAAAAAGCCTTTATTTGATCCTGCTACATTGATTTAGGTACTGTTAGTGCGTTATGTATATATATATGATAGCAGGGTCCCCAGGTTGGGTAAAGGCCTCCTCCAACGATGTCCACTTCTCTCTATCTTGAGCTGTTTGCCACCACTTTGGACCAGCGACTTTTTTTATTTCGTCCTCCCAGCGTGTTCATTTCATTACATAGGCGAAAATAGAACCTCAGAGCAATAGATGTCACTATATTTTCCTTTTCTTGTCGCAGCACTTTGAAGTGTCGGTTCAATGTTGCCTGAACTTGAGATTCACCGACAAATAATATCTCATTTCTATTGGTTTTACTCGTCGTAAGAGACGATAAGAATTTCTCGAGCGCTCTCGAGCACGACTTCTGCTATTCATTGCTTTTATTGCAGAACTTTCCTGCCATAACATGTTGGGTTAAAGATGTCACATGTCACGTATTTACTGGTATTTCCTGCTGAGAATTGGTGATGTGCTTGATTCTATATTGAAAATGAAAGTTTTCAACCAGTGCGTCTCACCCGTTATGACCTACGGAGTTGAGACGTGGACACTCACGATAGGGCTGGTCCACAAGTTCAAAGTCGCTTAGTGAGCTATGGAAAGAGCTATGCTCGGAGTTTCACTTAACACTTTGAGTGCTGAACACGCACGGTATGAGTTTTCTACAAGTGACTAATCTGCGAAAATCCACACTAACGCAGCGGCTGAGAAAATACAGATCTTTGTGACTCAGCAGAGCTGTAATATTTTTCGAACGAAACGCATGTGCGGCGCAACACAACCGCTGTGTAGAGCGGCAGCACGAATTTTTTAGGTAAAAAAAAAGATCGCAGTCGTCGAAAAAAAACCGCAGTCAAAGTGTTAAGGATAGGATTCGTAACGAATACATCTGACAGAGAACCAAAGTTATCGACATAGCTCTAAGAATTAGCAAGCTGAAGTATATATATATTATTACTCGTAACATCATCTATATATATTATTACTCGTAACATCACCAGTTCTGTTGATAAATTCAATATGGCACTGCAACGTTTAGGTACCTACGCTTCTCTGATTTGTTAGCTAACTAGAAAAGTTTTTTATCCCTTCGCAGAAACGAGTAAGTGAACTGATAATAAGTTTTTACTGCGGAACTCGTAACATATTTTTATGAACTTACAGAGAACTTACCAGGGATATTGGCGGCGTAAAGTAAGGGAATTATTTGCAGGCAAATAAATAAATATCGTGTTTTTATGGTAAAGGAACTCCTAGTCTTGATTTTTGTCTTGCCAAATACCTTCTTTATGATTAATTATGGCCCTGGTGGCTAAGATAAAGATAAATTTATGAATTTATTTGGCCATAAACAGATTTCGTAGAATAACACAAATAATAAAAGAACACACTAACTACACAGTACATTTAAAATAAAATAAACCAACAGAGAAACTGTGGCGTCCTAGAAGATGTACAGCATCTTCTAGTGGAGTGTGAGCGGAGCGAGTCCATGAGAGCAGAGCTTAGAGACTTGTACAGTATGAACCTAATGGATATTGGAGTTATCAAAATTTTAGCCACACCACTAGCACGTGATGCGGCAAATAAATTATTTAGGTTAGTTTTAGATATAATTTAGTTTTTAGTTCCAGTTGTTGTTTTTTTTTAGTTTATTGTTGGAATACGGGACTGACATACTCATTAAAATGACTCAAAATCCCTTAAATATAATAAAGAACAAAAAAAAAACAGAGAAACAATAAATAACTACCGTGCTAGTCTGCTGGCCAAATAGGGTAAAACAAATTAGCTCAGTGCTGAACCACGTGTGGCGCGGAACAACGCTGGTTTTCAGTTTGAACCAGATGGACCTGGCTACTGGCAAGTCTCATCAAAAACAAGCCTTGAACCCGGAACATCCTATCCTACTAATATTAAAAATGCGAAAGTTTGTAAGTATGGATGTTTGTTACTCTATCACGCGAAAACTACTGACACGGATCGGGCTGAAGTTTTTATGTAGTTCCAGACCCGGAATAAAACAAAAGCTACCGTTTATGACATAAATCTGTTCCCATGGGAAACATTACCTTATAACGTTTCTATAGAAACAACGCATGCGAAACCGCAGTAAAAGATAAGAATTTAAAAATTGCCTGAAACAAATGACCACACGGGCGAAGCCGGGTTGGGCCGATAGTTCATCATAAAAAAGCGATGTGTTTGCGTGTCTGTCTGTGTAATCATTGTTCCCAAACGAATATAATAAGAAATATATTTGCATTCGTTTTTAGTTTTGTTTAAAACTTTATTTGATCAAATGTTCTTATAATGGATCAAGTATTATTGCTATTTTTGAAGAGATTTATTTATTCTTCTTGCACGATAAAACACAGTAAAGAGAGAAGTGGGCACATGTGCATAAATATTTTTTTTTTTTTTACAAAATATTAAATTTTAAACTACTTATTCAATATAGAGGTACATATACACTTCATTACTAAACATAAAAACTACAAACAAAAGTAGGTAGGTACAAAAATTCAAAATTCAAATGATATTGAATTTCTTTATATAACAAAATAAACACTTAGACAAGTCATATTTTATACCATAAATTATTATCAAATAAGATTATTTTACTATTCACTTAATTTTTTTGTCCACTAGTGGAAGAAGTGAAAAAGAAACCACTAAGCATGTTCATCTCTTATATGTCTAATACATACATATGTATGTACTTACTCATTTTCCTTTGTAAACTAATATATATATGTACTTACTTATTTTCCTTTGTAAATGCGATACAACGATAGGAAACTCGGTTTATCTCAATAAATATTTCGATCACGGACCATCGATAGCGGCACCCTTCAATAAGAGATGCAATTAGGAGGGGCTTGCCTCGGCAAATTGGATTCTATTTTGTGCAGGACCCCATGATATAGGTACCTATTGTTTACTTAAACTCTAGACGTTATTGAGAAGCTGAAATACGCAATTGTGTTCAATAGTATACACTACATCATTATCATAATAAAACTTTGAAATTTTCATGGTTATTAACACTAAAGTCATTTAAAACGGGATATTTAGCATGTTTTTTTTACTTTTTAAGGCATTTTAGTGGAAAAAAATCTCAATGAATACTTAAATAATATCGTTTTTCATCTCGAATTTTTAAATTTGGAGCGATAATTGTTGTTTTAATAATGATAAATAACAGTGTTTATTCGTTTATATATATAGATTTAAATAGACAGTTTTTTTTAAATCGATTTTTGATGTTGCACTTTTGTCTTATTTTGAAAAAAGTTAAAAATCATGATAACTTAAAAATGTTTCACTTTTACATGATGCACATGGGGGTGAAAATTATTGCAAATAGTCACCCCTATCACCTCCTAACGGGAATACGTCGAATTACCAATAACCCTGTATATATACTTAATCTTTCTTGTTTTATGTTTAGCCGTAAGTTTTCCGACTATTCGTCTGTCCCTATGTACCTATTCTTAGATCTTTAAAACTACTCAATGGATTTTGATGCGGTTTTTTTCGATAAATAGAGAGATTCAAGAGAAAGGTTCGTACACTATTTGACGCATAGATTTCCATGCGGGCGAAGCCGCGGGGCGCAGAAAGTAAAATATAAAAAGACTTTTTTTGTTGCAGGTAAAACATTATTTCTATTCAGTCAACGTCAGCTTCGTCAGGTTGGTAGTTCGGAAGGGTCAACGAACTGGTAATGTAAATAGCCTCAGGCCTCAAAAACCGCTGAAAGTACATTATCGTCAACAGCTATCAGGGATCCCATCTTGGGCCATTATTGGGATTGGTTCGACAGTGTATAACCAACGTTTGCAATACATTATACTATAGAACAGAAACTGATATTAGCTTAGGTACACGTTAAAACAAGGGTCGAGGAACGACCTTTGAAATGAAATGAAATGAAATGAAATGAAAGTTTATTTCTTTAGGCTTACAAATAAGCACTTAGACAAGTCATATTTTATACTATTCATTATTATCAATTAAAATTATTTTATAGTTCACTTCAATTTTTTGTCCACCAGTGGAAGAAGTGAGAAGAAACCACTAGTATGTTCATAACTTATGTGTCTAGTACATATGATTTGCTTATCTGTAATTTGTTAGATTTTGAGTTGGAGCAAAACTCGTTCCAAGCTTTTTTATCTTCTAGATAATCTGATATTTTGTAATAAGCCTTTTTACAAAGAATATGCTTCACAATTTTTTTAAATTTATTTATTGATAATTTTTGCAACTCACTTGGAGTTTTGTTGTAGAAGCGTATACATTGCCCTTTAAAAGATGCACTTATCTTATGTAGTCTAGTTGTGGGAACAGCGAGTTTATTCTTATTTCTAGTATTTACATTATGTATATCGCTTTTTTTAATGAATCGATTGATGTTTTTATGAGTGTACAACAAGTTTTCATAAATATATTGACATGGTACTGTCATTATGTTTATGTCTTTGAATTTATTACGTAGGGATTCTCTGGGACCCATATTATAGATCGCACGAACAGCCCTCTTCTGCAACACAAAAATGGTGTTTATATCTGCAGCGTTCCCCCACAATAGTATGCCATAAGACATAATACTATGGAAGTAGCTGAAATAGACTAGTCGAGAAGTATCAACGTCTGTAAGTTGACGGATTTTTTTAACTGCATATGCTGCAGAACTAAGTCTCTTCGATAGCTTATCTATGTGTGGGCCCCATTGGAGTTTACTATCTAAGGTTATTCCTAAGAATACGGTATTGTTTACAATTTCTACCGTTTCTCCTTTTACGTTTACATCAGCCTTAACTTGTTTTACATTAGGTAGACTAAATCTTAAACATTTTGTTTTGGTTTCATTAAGCAAAAGATTATTGATACTAAACCAATGGACTACCTTTGAGATTGCAGTATTTACATCGTCGAAATTTGTTTTTTGTCGATTCATTTTAAAAATTAATGAAGTATCATCAGCAAACAATACAATCTCATGATCATTCTTTACAAGATGAGGCAGGTCGTTAATATAAACTAAAAATAGGAAAGGACCCAAGATAGAGCCCTGCGGTACACCCATTGTAACCACAGACCCTTTAGATCGTTTCCCATTAATGTCAACTCTTTGTATCCTATCACTCAAGTAAGATGTAAGAAGATCCAAAGAGCTGTCCCTTATTCCATAATGATGTAGTTTCCTGATTAATGTTTCGTGATGAACGCAATCGAATGCTTTTGACAAGTCACAAAAAACGCCTAAAGCATCTTGCGACTTCTCCCAAGCATCAAAAATATGCGATACCAACTCTACACCGGCATCAGTAGTTGACCTGCCACGAGTAAACCCAAATTGCTTACAGTGTAGCAGGTCATTGCCATTAAAATGTCTAAGCAATTGGTGTAAAATAAGTTTTTCAAAAACTTTACTGAATGTAGGCAGTACTGATATTGGTCTAAAGTTAGTGGGGTCAGACCTAATACCCGATTTAAACAATGGGATTATTTTACTATGTTTCATTAGATCAGGAAATATGCCACAATCAATGGATTCATTAAATATAAAAGCTAGATCTGGTGCAATGGTATCAATTAAAGGTTTAATAATTTTAACGGAAATGCCCCAGAGATCTGCAGTTTTTTTAATATTTAAAAGTTTAAAGGCTTTTTTTATATCATTTTCATCAACATGGGTAAAAATAAATTTACTATCGCATTTAGGTACATTTTCTTTAAGTAATGATTCAGCTATTATTTGAGAAGAGTTCAGACACTTTGTAGTACAGATTGGAATGTCAGTAAAAAAATTTTCAAAAGCTTGCGCTACTTCAACATCATTTTTGATAGAGCAATCATTAATCTTTAAACTGTAATCATTAATGTAGGTATTGACCTTTCCAGTCTCACTATTAATTATTTTCCAAGTTGATTTTATTACATTTTCACTATTTTTAATTTTCGAGCTAATATAATTTGATTTTGCTGTATTACAAACTTTTCTAAATATTTTTGAGTAATTTTTTACTTTTTCTTTAAATTCCTGGCTAAAATTGTACTGCTTTTCACTATACAGTTCATATAACTTTTGTCTTGGTGGTATAGCTGTCGATTTAATTAAAAAAAAAATGTTTTTGAATATTTAATCAATTTTTTTATTTATTTCGTTAGATCTAGCGCTGCGGGTGAATGTCTGTCTTCGACGCAGGTGGTTGCGGGTTCGATTCCCGTCTCGAGACAATTGTGTGTACGAGCTGCAGATATTTGTTCCGGGTGTTTTGGTCGTTATCTATGTTTGATAAAAAATATCTATTTATCCTCAATCTCCTGCGTCGCAGGCCCACCTTCGCCCACCGCGCCACAGAAGTCGTTGAAGTGTTTCGATTCTAAATACTACATGTAGTTCCAAATTATTTCATGATCATCATCATCATCATCATCAGCCTATAGCAGTCCACAGCTGGACATAGGCCTCCCCCAATGAACGCCATAGCGCCCTGTCTTCAGCTTGCCGCATCCAGCATCTACCTGCAGTCTTTCGCAGGTTGTCATCCCACCTGGTCGGAGGGCGTCCTACACTACGTTTACCGAGTCGTATCCACTCAAGAACACATTTGCCCCAGCGGCCGTCGGTTCTTCGAATCTAGCTAATCTATTTTCTTTGTTAATAAAGCTAGTAAAAAGGTATCTTTAATTTCGGTTCAATCGGGACGGATCGCCTCTACCAAAATCGCAGAATGCCTGCTCCAGGCCAAGCCTTGAATAGCAGATAAGCGGGGCTTTTAATGTACCCTTAATGCGCGTGTTTTTTCACAGGATTAAGTAAGGTGCTACGTTTCTCGTAAGGAAAGCACTTTGCAAAGGCTCAAGTTTCTGGAAAGCGTACCTTTTAGGGGCAAAGTGTGGAAGCTTTGTAGTGGGTGTTTTGATTGGTTATTTTGTATTGTTACCGATATTTTCTTGACATACTCGTACTTATTATTCTCTTCATTATGTACAGTGGCGTTCATCGTTAGCTGGCAGGTTAAATAATAAATAAATAAAATAAATAATGCTGGACAATTCACATAGCATTATATAGCCCCATGGTAAGCAGAGTTTGTGTTATGGGTACTAGATAACTGATATATATAATACAATACATAACATAGGTAGATATTTTTTATTATACATAGAAAACGACCAGAACACCCGGAACAAATATCTGCAGATCGTACACACAATTGTTCCGAATCGAACCCGCAACCTCCTGCGTCGCAGGCGGACCTTCGCCCACCGCGCCACATCGGTTCCAAGTCTTGTAAGTTTTGGGTATATATTATGTTTTTTGTTGTTTCAGTATAAAGCGACTTGCGATCTTAATTTTACCTCAAAATCTAGTTTTAATATATTTGAGTATTCATAGAAATGTAAATAAACTGAACAGGGCACTACAAGCTAATGATAAACGCCACTATATACGGATAGTAGAGAATCCAATCGAGTCACCGGTTTCCAAGTAAGTTCCAATTAACAAACATGATCAGAACACTATATGAATCATCCTTCATGGGTGTTTTAGGCAATGATGATGATGATTAATCAGTTCATGTGATCTTGGGCATGGTAAGCCTTAAATGGTACAAGCTGTCAAATCTGTCATTATAATGAACGTTTGCGATAACTCGATAAGATAATGGACAAACCATATAAGATTTACCACGACTTACATACAAAAAACATGGTCTTCTACCTTTTCATACTCCAAAAACTACAACGAAAAATTCACCCAGCCACACCACAAAACAAAAAAGTAAACTGCACGCAAAATGGCCGCTAGAAATAGTGGCACGAATCAACATATCAGTCAAAAACAACCGAAACAAAGTACCTACGAGTCAGTGAAGTCCGTTTTCAACATTCCTAAAATAACAAACATTTCGTACGTCAAAGAACGTTGTTATATATTAATTTTTATTTGCTTTGCGTATTATCATCATCAACCTATGTCGACTGCTGGACATAGACCTCCCAAATGAGCGCTATAGCGCCCTATCTTCAGCTCGACGCATCCAGTATCTACCTGCAGTCTTTCGCAGATCGATCGTAGTGTAGGACGCCCTCCGACCAGGTGGGAACCTGGTCGGAGGGCGTCCTACACTACGTTTACCGAGTCGTGGTCTCCACTCAAGAACACATTTGCCCCAGCGGCCGTCGGTTCTTCGCGAGACATGACCGACCCACTGCCACTTTAGCTTGCTATTTCTTAGATCTATGTCGATAACTTTGGTTCCGACCACATAACATCTACTAAATTCACCTCTTTAGGTATTTTTTGGTTTGATATCCTAAAAGAAGTTGTGGGAAAACATCTCCTGTTGTTTTTTAGAAAAGACGACGTCGACGGTCTTGCGGCCATTTTGGACTCACGTCCGCCATTTTAAATATAACTAATGTAACATACATTACCATAGCTACAAAACGCTCTTATAGGTTTTAGTATATTACGCTCAGAATTCGCTTAGAGCAAGTTGTCTCTAAGTGCAATTAAGTGCTCCCACATTGTAGAGATGTTAACGATTGCTGAGATATATTTTCAAATTCAAATATTTTACGTACAAAATAAGCACTTAGGCAAGTCAAATTTGATACTATTCATTATTATCAAATAACATTATTTTAATGTTCACTTAAATTTTTTGTCTCCTAGTGGAAGAAATATAAGAAACGACTAGTATGTTCAATGTTCATATAACTTATGTGCCTAATACATTTGATTTGCTTATCTAAATCTACATACATGTGCGATTTTGGATTTCTTACTATATATTTTGTCGGCGTGGAACTGAGCGACATCTGGCCAATCATTAACATCATTGAGGTAACCATTTATGGAGTAGAAAGCCTTCTTGATGAGATTTAGTTTTATGTAATGTTTAAATTTACGAATAGGGAGCTCAGTTGTTTCAGATGCTTATTATAGAAGCGCACGCTATTGCCCATAAATGATTTCCCTACCTTGTGTAATCTAAATGATAGGATGTGTTTGTTCTTGTCTTTCAGAAATTTGACGACAGATGTGGCGCGGTGAGCGAAGGTCCGCCTGCGTCGCAGGAGGTTGCGGGTTCGATTCCCGCCTCGTTCTGGTTTTCTATGTATAATAATAAAAAATATATATCTATGCAAGTAATGTATTGTATTATGTATATCGGTTATCTAGTACCCATAACGCAAGTTCTGCATAGCTTAGGGCTAGATAATGCTGTGTGAATTGTCCAGCATTTTTTTAGATTATTTAATAGCAAAACCCTTTAGAGTTGAAAGTTTCGAGGCTGCTCGTTATTTCGTCTGGAGCTGATAGCCTCATTGCAAAGGTCAAGCTGTAATGCCTTTAATTGCCATTGTGATAAAGTACATTGTTACTTTTCATGGTAGTGTTTAATTTAATGGAATTGTTATCGTTTATTAAAGCGATTTTCAGAACGAAAATTGAGGTTTTTGTTTTGCTACTATTTTTTGTTTTTGCGACACATCGTGTGTGATTCTGCTTACTTTGCTTTTTGCGTAGAACTCTCGAATAATTATGTTTTGATTACAAAAGTGACGACCTCTGTGGCGCGCGGTGGGCGAAGGCCCGCTTGCGACGCAGGAGGTTGGGGGTTCGATTCCAGCCTCGGAACAATTGTCTGAACGATCTGCAAATATTTGTTCCGGGTGTTCTGGTGGTTACCTATGAATAATAAAAATATCTATATAATCTATTGTTTTATGTATATCAGTCATCTAGTACCCATAACACAAGCTCTGCTTACCTTGAAGCTAGATGATGCTATGTGAATTGTCCAGCATTATTTATTTTATTTCTTGCAACACATCGTTTGTGTTTCTGTTTACTTTGCTTTTAAAAACCCGTAAAACCTGCCAAGATAAGCAGAACTCGCATAATTATGTTTTGATTACAAAAGTTGATCCCCTGAATAAACTCCAAGATTGCGTGGCGCTATGTAAATGGATTTACTGAATATAATTATTCGACTGAGGCCCCACGCACTCATTTGAGGCTATTCAAGAAGTTTCTAACTCAATTTGAGTTCTCGGAAACTTGTAAGGAGCCACACGAGGGTAGTAGACGGTGGCCCGGAATAGGTTAGATGCTCTGGCACTTAGCAGTGTTTCTGTTCTACATACATAGAATAATATAAGATTATATTTAGCACACACAAAAATATTATGAAGGAAAATAAAACTTAAAAAAACATAAATTAAAAAACATTAAACTGATAAACTGACATAATCACTACATAGTATAAAACGAAGTAGCTTCCCGCTGTCTGTCTGTCCCTATGTATGCTTAGCGTTAAAACTACGCAATGGATTTTGATGCGCTTTTTTTTAAATAGTAAAGTAAAGTAAAGTAAAAAATCATTTATTTGTACTTAAAGAACTTATAGTACTTAAAGAATTTATAGTACTTAAAGAACTTATAGTACTTAAAGAACTTATAGTACTTAAATAACTTATAGTACTTAAAGAACTTGTTCTCAAAAAACTACACTACTCCCACGAAAATGGAGAGATTCAGCAAAAGTTATATCGGTTAATTTTACTCGCTAACCTTGCTACGATATAATTAATACATATTTCATCAACTAAGGGAGTGAAATAATAATAAAAACTAAATTTTCTATTCCAGTAACTTCATTACAAACTTTTACAGAAGCTCTTCAAACGTCCAAGTTTAAAGAACTTTTATACTTGTCTTATCGTCAAATCTATATATATAAAAGAAAGTCGTGTTTGTTACAACACTTATAACTCGAGAACGGCTGGACCGATTTAGCTGAAAATTGGTGGAGAGGTAGCTTAGAACCAGGAGTCTAACATAGGATACTTTTTATCATTTAAACAATTTGACACATAGATTTCCACGGGGGCGAAGCCGCGGGGAGCAGCTAGTTATGTATAATATGTACACGAACATGAAAAATAGACAACGCGCCACTTATGTATGTAGTTATATGAGCATTAATGTATGGAAGGTATAGGAATAACTACTAAGATCTCTGTACCATTACTCCATAATTAACAAATTCACATTTTTATCATTATACTCGTACCATCAATATCATTATCATGCCGTCTCTAATTATTTGTAGGGTTCAGGTACCTAAAGGGTAAAACGGTCCCCTATTACCAAGACTCCACTCTCTGTCCGTCTGTCACCGGGCTGTAATCTCATGAACCGTGATAGACAGTTTATCACATATATGTATTTTTGTTGCCGGTATAATAATACTGAAAAACAGAATCTGTTGCCGCCATAACAACAAATACTAAAAAACAGAAAAAAAAATATTTAAGGGGGCTCCCATACAACAGACTTTTTTTTTTGCCTTCTTTATAGATAATCGTACGGAACCCTTCGTGCGCAAGTCCGATTCGCACATGGCCGGTATTTTAATTATTTTACAATTCTAGGAAAACTAACAGCAAGGTAAAATTACTTAGTCATTTTTATGGCAACCGTCAGAAGGAACACACGACGTCACGAGGACTCGCAGATATTTTTTCTAACCCTCGTCTAATCGTTATCAATCCTCTTATCACACAATTCACACTCTCTCCCATGCTGTCCTCACGGTAAGTTCGAAAGTTACGGGATGAACGGTCTTGACTTTTATTTATTGTTAAAAGAACTTGGGATTTTCAGCAGATAAGGAAATCTACCGACGGGCTTTCCTTTGTGTGTGTCACAGAATAGCCTTTAAAATGCTTTGTATCAAAAGTTATTCTGTTGTTGGCATACGGCTTGTATGAAACGCGAATTATAACAATAAATAATGCTGGACAATTCACACGGCATTATCTAGCCTATAAATAATTTAAATTTGTGTACCGTGTGAACCAAACAGGACTTTTCTATGGTATGACTACTTTTACACAAAAAAAAATAAAAAATTATACCCGGCCCGTCCCGGTATCATCAACAAATGACCACCCGGTCGCCCGGGTGGTCATTTGTTTCAGGCAATTTGTGGCAAGTCTGGCATAACATGCCTAACAAATCAAATCTCATATTTAACCATGTGTCTAGTTTAACCTAACAAATGCCCCACCAAATAATATGTACAGGCAGAATATTCTACCTTTTCAAGAGTATAAAACTTAAAAAAAAATCGAATAACGAGATCCATATTTTGTTAAATATGTCAACGTCGTCGTAGAGAAAAGAGGGACATGGCCGAAGTTGTGAAATAATCATATTACAAAACTGACAATCAGGTTTTCTATAGAAAGATTTCTGATAGAGAAATATTGATGTCGTTCTATACTTACTGGTAAGCCTTTGTTTTACAGAGTAACTGCATTGCTTTTATCAAAATACGAAAATCAATAGATGTTACATATGTTGCTTTTGTTTACCTGAATAAATAATTATATCTTTCTATCTGACAAACGTATTGGCAGAATGAAATGTATAATTAGTAAGCTGTAAGGTAGCCAATCTGCAAGCAAAGGTTTCTGTGACGCTTTAGAGGAACCGCACAAGGGAAATGAAACAAGTTTCTCGGTCTCACTGACATATTACCTCCTCTATTGCAACTTTTAATGGAAATATACATTTGTGGGTAGGTTCAATGAGATTTTACATATAGAGACGTCATACTCATTTTAAAGAAATAAAGACATGGCGATATTTTACGCACGGCATTATGTCGTTCTCTCTGTCACTCATAAGTGCATCGCACTACTTGTCTCATTCGTGTAGGTGGCAAAGCGGCAACGCCGCGGCAATGATTGTTGAGTAAAATAATATTTATGATTTTACATTTTAAACAGTAGGTTTTTTTACATTTTACAGCCGTCGTAGTATAGGAATTGCACTTTCGGAACACACAACTTGGCCTTTTAGTGTTTTATTTATATTCCGAAATCCAAAGTCGTGCTTCAACGTACGTCCGCGTCGCGGCCAGGAGCAGGGCGGACTGAGTTCAATTCAGGCAATTACCTGATTTTCGTCTTGCCACGCAGACCTCGGTACAACGTATTTACGTATATATAACATCATTGGGTAGGTTTTTATTCCACCGGAGTCGAAGATCATTTTACTTTCTTTATGGTATCTACGTCCGTTTGTGTACAACGTATGCCGTGTGTTTTATCTGCAAGAAACAATAGTTGACGAAGAAACAAAGTACAAATAGGTGAACCTTCTCCAAGACCTAAAGTACAAGGTACGTATTTTTAAATGACACTATCATAAAGAGACTTACAGTTTCTTCGACTGCATTTTGTTGGCCACCAACCAGGGTTGGCATGATTAAAACAATTTTTTTTAAAACACGTGTTTAAAACAGTGTTTAAAACAGTTTGAAATAAAACTATGTTTTATATTAAGAAAAAAACAGGGTTTAAAACTACCTTTAATTGCAAATTAATGTGTATAAATACCACAGATAGGCTATGGTATTTATACACTGCATAGGTCTCTAAAAAACTCCCCGCCAGTAAAGTCCCGCACGGAAAGTCCCTATGTAGGCCGTTTTATACACTGCACACTGCATAGGTAACTCCCCGCCAGTAAAGTCCCGCAGGGAAAGTCCCTATGTCGGCCCTCGAAAGAAAGTAATTCACTGGATTAGTGGGTACGGTACCTATTCCCCGCTCTCTCTCTAATTCTCTACCTACCAACAACACTACATACAAGGTGTATGTAAAGTGTTTTTTATTGATTAATAATAATAATAATTTTTAATAATTAGATTAGAGGTACTGAGATATGCAACAAAAGTAAATATTTATCGTTTTGTTAATTTTTACTAATGTGAATTAGGAAATAGTTTAGAAATTGATTATTTTATTATTCGCTATACCTAATTCATTTGAAATTGATAAGTAAAAAAAAACAAAAAAAAAACACTTGTTTTAAACATTTTGAACTGTTTGTTTTATAAAATATAAAAAAAAACTGTTTTTTTTCCAACCCTGCCACCAACACTAAAAATTATTTCCTATCTACTCGTACCAACAACACAATTCATAAAAGACAAAAAGTGCAATAGACTGCCTTATAGCCAAATAAAATATAATTCTGTAGGTTCCAACAAACGTCATAAGACCGAAAGGGCAATAGGCGGCTTATAGCTTAATCATAATTATTATCATCAGCCTATAGTAGTCCACTGCTGGCCTATCCTAATAAGCGCCATAGCGCCCTGTCTTCAGCTTGACGCATTCAGCATCTCCCTGCAGTCGTTCACAGGTCGTCATCCCACCTGGTAGGAGGGCGTCTTACACAACGTTTACCGAATAAAAATCCAACAGAAAATTATTCAAAAAAAAAATATACAACTATTTTAATAATAATTTTAAAAAATGGTCTGTATAAAAAGTCCAATTCGTAAGTTCTTCAGAATTCATCTCATACATTGTATAAAGCCGATTAACATCGTTATCCGTTACCGTATAAGTTCACTACTTCTGAAGTATTAACGTTAAGGGTTACGTAGCCCTTAAAAACCTTTAATATTACGGGTCAGGAGAATGTAACTTTGCAGAAAACAAGGGATAATATGAAAGAGATTTTTGTATGGTATTATGTATATCAGTTATCTAGTACCCATAACACAAGCTCTGCTTACCATGGGGCTAGATAATGCTGTGTGAAATTGTCCAGCATTATTTATTTATTTATTTATTTATTTATTTATTTATTTATATTTTATTTATTTATTTATTCGGTAGCGGGAAATAAACGAAGTTCAGGAGCAGTAAATTGAACCTGGATAGCGATATTTAGTGCAATTTTACTTACTGATAGTCGGAGAGCTTGTTCAGTTTTATTACTAAACAAACCACACTTGGCAAAGAATAACAATGTTTCATGGTGCCGCGTATCTGTACTGTAGGGGGTTATTCTGGACCCCAGCTACTGAGTTATTTTAAAATTCGATTACATATGATTTTTCTTCCTGTTCGTATTCTTTTTCACGCACTTTTGGAATCATCATCATATCAGCCCATCGACGTCCACTTCTGGATCGAGTAAAGATCATCAGATCCCACCCTCGTTTGAGATCTCCACAGTAAATTCAGTAGGGTAAAAAAAATTACTTGTCTAAGTAATTATTTTATTACCCTAAACAAAATAAAATTTAAATTTGAATTTTAGTACTTTATATCACTTCAAACAGTGTGTTATATATAAAGTAAGATATGAACTTCCAGCGCCTGCGCTACTCCTAGCACAGTTTTATTTGGCCGCGTCAACTTTTTAATTTCGTCTGTGTTGCGAGTTTTTCCAGTAGCAATATGCGAAGTTACAATCGTAATGGGCTCTCGGCCTGTTTGTTCATTTTTTGATTTTCAACTTTATCGGGATTGATTTTAGAGTGCTTTCTGATTATGGGCGCGAGCTTTTTGGATTATGTAGGTAAGAGCTAGCATAGATATTCTGTTTAGTGAAGAAATACAAAATGCTGCCGATTTTCGATTGAAAGTGAGATTTTTTCGCCGGCTTTTAAATAGTAGTAAGCGAGCGCTGTTTACATGTCAAATTAGAGTGATGACGATAACTCTTGGTCAATGGCAATTGTGTCTAGATGGACACAAGTAATGGAAGATAATCGTAAATTATCTGAATCACCAAATTATAATGATTAATGACTTGACGACCGATGTGGCGCGGTGGGCGAAGGTCCGCCTGCGACTCAGAAGGTTGCGGGTTCGATTCCCGCCTCGGAACAATTGTGTGTACGATCTGCAGATATTTGTTCCGGGTGTTCTGGTCGTTTTCTATGTTTAATAAAAAATATCTATCTATGTAATATATTGTATTATGTATATCAGTTATCTAGTACCCATAACACAAGCTCTGCTTACCATGGGGCTAGATAATGCTGTGTGAATTGTCCAGCATTATTTATGTATTTATTGTTTCAGCCTAGTCGATCCTAGTTTGCTATCAACCTAACCTAAACCTAACACCTAAACCCTATACCCTAACCTAAACCCTATAACCTAACCTAGTTCGCTATATAGCGAACTAGGTTAGGTTGGCATGGGAGACGATATGTTGGAGCCCCCTTACACCTCAAAAAAAAACCCCCAAATTAAAGTGACACATGTTTAACATAGCATCCAACTGACATCTCCTCATTATTTAGAACTAAATAATAAGGAATTAGTCTTGATGTAGACCGTCCTAGTTCAGGAAGCGAGCATTAACAGGAGACAGCACAATAATCACTAAAAAGCCTAGAGCTTACCTGGTCGTTAATTACTGAAGTTCGTCGCGAGAGGAACAGGGCGGAGTGGAATGGAATGCGCGAACTTGCATCCGATAAGAATATTTTGGCGGAGCCATTGTGTACTAGGCTTTAGAATGTATTTGTGGTATGAACAAAATGCAATTCAAAAGTCAAATGTTTTTATTTTCTTTAGGCTTACAAAATAAGCACTTAGACAAGTCAAATTTTAGAACACATACATTGTAGTAGCTGTGGTTTAATTAGGTATAATTATGTATGTGGGTATGAACCAAGGTACAAGGTGAAGTAGAGTGTACATAGGCTTTGGCTTAACATGGTTAGAGCAGAGGATTACATGTCTTGTATGAATAAAATAAAAATAAAAAAATATGTGATTAGTATTTTCTTCAACTTATTTTAAAAATAAGTTATAAGAACAAACTTATTTGCACTTTACGACGATAGACGACGTACTCTCCTATAGAATCTCTATTTTATGTCAACTTTAGAGATTTTCAGAAGTTGGCTTTAATCAAGCAATAGATTTCTGTAAAATGTTACCTACACATGAAAGTTTGTATGACTCCATTACCTATAGCCATTGTACTAAAAAATATAGTTATTCATTGCTATAGCTCAGTTTTATAACTCTCCGAATAACAGTTATGGTACAGAAAACAGTAATTGGAAACTTCAGGAATTTCATTTTAGTACGAAATGAACGAAAGTCCTGAACAAAGAACTTCGGCTTTCCCAGATATTAAATTATTAGACAACAATATTTTTATCGATAGACGAGCTTTTGCTCGCTCAATTTAAATGGTAAAAAATCTATAAATATCTGTCCGACTTCGCCAGTCTGTGTGGGTATTACCACACAGACTGGCGAAGTCGGACAGACTCACGCACGTGCTGGGACCCGCGTTGTATAACAACCTACCAGATCAGGTAGTCACAGAACCTCGTCTGTCTTCCTTTAAACAAAGACTTAAATCGTGGCTCGTCGAGAAGGCGTTCTACAGTATTGAAGATTATGTGCGAAAAATTATATAATATCTTGAGTATTATTACTTAGTTATAATACATTTATTATAATCTAATTATCAGTTATTTGATTATTGTCTAATTATTTAATTAACTTTAATTTATAATTATTATGTGACCTTTAATATTAGTTTTTTACCAATAAATTGATTATTCTGATAATAAAGAAATGTGAAAAATTAAGGACACAACAACGTAGTGTAGGACGCCCTCCGACCAGGTGGGATGACGACCTGCGAAAGACTGCAGGTAGATACTGGATACGGCAAGTTGAAGACAGGGCGCTATGGCGCTCATTGGGGGAGGCCTATGTCCAGCAGTGGACTGCTATAGGCTGATGATGATCATGATGATGAAGGAGACAAAAATCTCACAGTAAAAAACCAATGTATATAAAACCACTTTTCTCTTCTTCAGAACGTCTGATGTTTCAGTTAAGTATTATCTTCAATACTATTGGGCAAATAAAATACACGTCCCTGGAGCGTTCGTTTTAATCAATGAACATCCAAACAATAATTTATTTTACATTTCTCTTTTAGGGATAAACTACCTACTAGTTTCTGCCCGCGGCTTCCCACGCATTGTTTCTATGGAAACGTTTTAATGTTATTTCTATCCCATGAGAACTGATTTATGTGACAAAAAAAATTAATTTAATTCCAGACCTGGAACTACCTGTATGCAAAAAAAAAACACTCAAGATAGTTTTGGCGTAAAGATCCAAACTTTCGAATTTAATATTAGTGATGAAACCATACAATTAAATAAATTTATTTCTACAGAACCAGCCCCGTTATCCGCATTACAAACAATTATGCAAGCAATTATAATACTTACCCACAGACGAATAAGTACCGTTTTCTCTTTACTTAGAGAACAGAGCTCAGCCATAAACCATTTCTATATCCATGGCAGATTTCGTGAACTTCCTCCATAACTTCTGCTCTTTATTTAAAACAACTCGCGAGTTTGTGGTAAACAAAAGTTGGATCTTGAACGTTTTCTTCGTTGTTCCTTATAGAACTGCACCGTCACATAACGGACGTAAAGGTCTATAATAGTTGTATAATAGATATACTTTTACGTACCAGTTCGTATTCTTGCTTGCTTGTGCGCATATCAAAGTCAATGCATTATTATGTTGGTAAAACTTATGTTAATTGTTTATTTATTATAAATACTTTACTGGCGTGGCGCAGTGAAACGAAGTGGATATTGGCATCCACAGAGATCACCAGTAGTCCCGGTTCCTTGCCGTTACATTCCAGTCGATGGCACGAAGTTCTTGTAGGTTTTTCTCAACTTTGACGTTCCAGTGTTACCTCGGGACGACCAATAGGGCTTCGGCCACTTGATCAACTCGTATGCGTTCTGCTGGCTGCCCGATTCTCTCCCATTCGGACAACATGGCCGAGCCATTAGAGTTTCGACGATTTGGTTTATTTGGGTTATTGTTAATTACGAAACAAAAAGATGATAGACGAGTGAAATAAGATAAGTAAACAAGAGTGAAAGGAATCTATTACTTCGTGATAAATCATCGGCCATATCGTTATTCCATCTGGTGAGATTGCGAACAAAGGAATGTCTTTTGATTATAAAAAAATCTAGCGATTAAAGAGACCACCCAGTATGAATTGTAGACGAAGACCAAGACCTCTTAATTTAATTGAAACTATTTTAGTTTCTAAAACAAAACAAGTCATTAACTTTACGGACGTTTACTAAATTTGACGGACGTAACATATAACGACCGCTATTTTAAAAACCTCTTGAAATACCGCTACCGATGCTTATTGATCGAAGGTTGACATCCAAGTTTTCCCATTACAAGTTTTGCACGTGAAAATGATTCGGTTCGAATCTCGCATGCTTATAAACTCGACAAAGGAAGGATTTACGAGTTGATCGTGAGACTTGATTGATGAAGCGAGTTTAGAGAGTACCGACTTTTTCGTGGATTGATAGGTTTTTATAAGGTTTTATAAAATATGGAGCATTGTTTAAGGGAGAAATATGGCATTGTTTAAAGGTGGGTCATCATCATCATCATCATCATCAGCCTATAGCAGTCCACTGCTGGACATAGGCCTCCCCCAATGAGCGCCATAGCGCCCTGTCTTCAGCTTGCCGCATCCAGCATCTACCTGCTGTCTTTCGCAGGTCGTCATCCCACCTGGTCGGAGGGCGTCCTACACTACGTTTACCGAGTCGTGGTCTCCACTCAAGAACACGTTTGCCCCATCGGCCGTCGGTTCTTCGCGAGATATGGCCGGCCCACTGCCACTTCAGCTTGCTAATTCTTTGAGCTATGTCGATAACCTTGGTTCTTTGTCGGATGTATTCGTTACGAATCCTATCCTTCAGAGAAACTCCGAGCATAGCTAAATAAAGCATAAAGGTGGGTAGGTAGATTTAATTACTAGAAATTAGCATGTTGCTCGTGGTGGCCACCAAACTCTGTTTTCGCATATCTGTCTAAACTATACAAAATAAAACGATTACAGATACATTATAATAAATAAAATACATTAAAAAATAAATTTAATAAGTTCATATTTCAGAAAAGGCTACAAAGTACATAGGTGGTACATGTTTATCATCATTTCATTAAATTTATTTATCGTTTTTTTTATAAATATAGTATTAAAGCTTATGATAGGTGATCACAAATAGCCCAAGGGATTTTTGATTGTTTATCTTAAAAATAAGAACAAATAGGTGGCGGCGCTAATGTGAGATGGAAATGTATCCTAAACGGAGCTACAGAGTTCAAGTTTTCTACAAGACCGTTAGTAAGTCGGACCTTACTCGCCGCACCACAATACCTAAGTATTACTAAGTAGTATATTATATATATTTTATATATATGTATATATATATATATATATTTAACATATATTTATCTTTAAATACTCATATTATGTTCATATTATTTATTCTAGCTCTATCCTTGGTACACCCCCTGCCTTTCTTTAATTCACACAATTCTTTCCATCCAAAGGTTGCCTGGAAGAGATCGCTTCTAAGCGATAAGGCCGCCCATTGTACTTGTCACATGTAATATCTTTCATAATGTTCTGTATCTGGTGTACAATAAAGTACTGTATTGTAATACCATACAACACAAATACGCTTTATTGCACATCAAGACAGAGAAAAAAAAGTAGACAGAGAAAAAAAAGAAAAAACAAACAAACAAACAAAGATACAGATGTAGAATGGGCGGCCTTATCGCCAAGATCGACTTCTTTAAGAACCTTTGGATGGACACGCAGCTTGCATTGCCACATCAGTCAAAAACCTTAGTATAATTTCAGTCCGAAACACTTTTCAATCAACATTTCCAAGAAAATTGTATGGGTTTCTAAAAACCATCTCTTGAATATGAATGAACCTCGTCTAACCTTTTTTACGAAATAACAGCATCTTAAAGAAATACTATGAATATTTATTATATTTAAGTAGGAAAATACAGTCAACTGCGAAAATATGTATGCATGGTACCCAAGTTTATACTAAAGTCATTTAAAACGGGATATTTACCATGATTTGATTTTTGAGTTTTCCAATATTTCGAAGTTTATAATATTTCCAAGTTTATACTTTTATTAAACTCGTACTTTTCTAATAAAACTCCACGCAAACAATTTTGTTACTTAAAGTCGTTGTTACTTTTCAGAATGCGTTTTCTGCGTTCATGCTTTCAAATTAAAAAAATGTTACCTATTCATAAGTTAATCCTCCTCGGGGTCTAGAATTCGGATTAGTATACATGTTAGGTATGTGTCCACCTGTATATATTCAAATGATATATCAACAATAACTTATCATTCAGTCAAGTTGACAATATGTCAACTTGACTGAATACTTAGTACAATAACTAAATACTTGGTTATTGTAGGCAGTGGATATTTTTTCAGCTGACTGTACTACGCCATGATTAATTATGGTTCTGTTTTTGTTCTCTCATTATGCTAAAACGCTACGAGACTAATTTGAACTGCAAATGAAGGTATTTTTATATTTTGCAATATGCTTGTTAAGTTTTTTCAATGAGACAATTTAACCAAAACAATTTCTTCGCTGTACCACCTACAAATGGGTATGTGTGTGTTAGAATTTATAAAGGCGGGCGGCGCATAAAACCTCTATTTTGTTGGATCCTATAATAATAATAATAATAATGCTGGACAATTTACACAGCATTATCTAGCCCCATGGTAAGCAGAGCTTGTGTTATGGGTACTAGATAACTGATATACATAATACAATATATTACATAGATAGATGTTTTTTATTATACATAGAAAACGACCAGAACACCCGGAACAAATATCTGCAGATCGTACACACAATTGTTCCGAGGCGGGAATCGAACCCGCAACCTCCTACGTCGCAGGCGGAGCTTCGCCCACCGCGCCACATCGGTCGTCAAAAGATGAGAAAAGATTTTGCGCGGTATTGTTATTAATCAATATCTTCATGCGCAATAACCAAAGTAACTTACATCTATAATAAATAACTTTAATAAAGCATCCTTACAGTTTATAAAAACATAGATACATATATACTATATGTACCTAACTACTATATTTACTTATTGTAATTACCGCCTACTGGCCCCGGAGATGTAATTTTTAGATTAAGCATTAATTTTAAGATTTGTTGTATCTAAGTGAATATTTTTGTTTTATGAGAAATAAAAATCTTTAAACCGAATTAAAGCCAGCAATATTTGTTACAATAACAAATTACTGTGTTATTTATAACGTATCTGGTCTAATAACCAGCGTATGGAATTAAGCCAATACTAAGGTCGCTCGAATGTGGAGCGGAAGTGGATGTTGCCAACTTACTAACTGGTGACAAAAGCGCGTCATTTATCTTGTAGCTGGCAATTTTCATATTGATAAAATGCAACTCATCATCATCGACATCATCAGCCTATGATAGTCCACATAGGCCTCCCTCAATGAGCGCCATAGCGCCCTGCCTTCAGCTTGACGCATCCAGCATCTACCTGCAGTCTTTCGCAGGTCGTCATCCCACCTTGTCAAATAAAGCTCGACGCACATTAATACAAGATACGCTACCAAGCAGCACAAAAACGTGTTATCTTTAGATATATTTTACAGTGACAAAATGGTTTCCCAGAAGCAACAAACGAGTGGTTCGCGAGTTGCATGTCTTCTGACGCCGTCAATATAAAATACATTTATTTATTTATTCATTTTTTATTTATTTACACAGGGTCAAAGCTCATATTTGAAAAATGATTGAATAGATCTGCATCAAAAAGGGGCCATCACTGTCATATACATATGTATATGTATGTCCTAAACTATTCTTCTCCTGAAACATTTTTGCTTCTTGCAGTTAAGTTTCTTCAGTATTTTTAATCTAATTTATTAAAGAAAAGTTTGAAATGAGCTTTTCATTCTTTTCATTTGAAACTATCATGGTTATTAACTCAAAAGTTATTTGTAACGGGATTTTTAAGATTTTTTTATTTTTTATTTATATAATGATTTTTAAGTTTTCCTATATTTTGGCACAGTTTTATGCGCCATGATCGCGGTATATTTTCACTGTGGAGAAATATCAAAAAACTCAAAAATTTAATCATGATAATCTCATGACTCAAGAACTAGTTTATTCAGAGGAAGAAATTTGTCTGAAATGCAAAGTTCGCTACATAGGTACAACAGCTACCGAGATATTTAAATGTCGTAGAACGCGCGTGTAGCTGTAATGCAATTATTTTGAGATGCACTCTACACGAATAAGAATAACTTAACGTGGTGTTTTCTTGAAAAGAGGACGAGATTTGAGCAAAAATTTCTCACATTTTCATGTTTAAGTTTTGTGATTCTAGCTTACAAATTTGCATAAAAGCGAGATGAAATGATAAGTTAAGAGTTAAGTAAAAACGGGATATTTACCATGATTACATTTTTGAGTTTTCCTATATTTCGGCACAGTTTCATGCGCCATAATCACGGTATAACTGAAGGCACTGCGAGTAAGTTTCAAATTAAGAGTAAGTTTTTAGTTATAAAAAAAAAATGTTTATTGCATTAACTTAAAAAACTATAAATACAGGTTCTGGGGTCACCCTTTAAGCAAAATTTGCTTGTGTTAGGAGACCCCGCTCTTACCAATAATATATTAACAATATTTAAGTATTTGCGTAACAAGATATACTAAATTAAAGCTTAAAATTATTATTATATATAACAGTTAGTATATATGACTTTTGAGTAAATAAACATGTAGTTTTGTGATGATCTGAGTACTACTTCTAAAGTACTCATCATACATTCGCAGATGATACTCGTTTATCTAGCTGAGAATCTCAAGCAAACCGCAGACAAGAAATTGTACATGCAGCTGACAGAGGTAATTACGAATACAAAACAGGGGAGGGTTGACGACCGACGACTGTCGTCTCTGATATTTTAGAGGGGTTGAGACTCCTTTAAGTGGCAACACAGTTTCATGCGAAGAAATTTGAAGTTTTGAATGGGTATAGTGCACCCATTTCTCATTCTAAACTTCGAGATTTACAATAGAAGCAATGTTCAAAATATTGCTACGATTTCGTCCGTAATAAAATCACAAAGAATATCGTAATTCCTGCATGCTGATTGTCATATAATTATAAGTATTGATACAACGGGTAATTATTGCGTTATTTACCTATTTTCCCGACGTTTCAACAGTTTACACACGGGATACGGACGGGATGACTCGTTGTATCAATACATCTCGTGTCTGAATAAAGAATATTATTATTATTATTATGTCTCTCATTTACCATGATCTCGGGCCATAAAGTGACCCGGTTCTTTGGAAGGCTTGCGTGGGGCCGAAGCCAACAGCACAGAGGCCCTTTGAGAGAGTTAATCTAAAGGCGATGGCTACACATAGCGGGTATCATCTTCGGGTGCACAATATGATACACCCAAAGATGGTATCCGTCAGGTGTAGAGACTATTGCAAAGAAAAATGAAAGAAATAAAATCAGGCTATTGTGATGGATGGATGGACTGGGTATTGGGCTATAGGGGAGATTGCGGACGTCTGCCATAAACAAGTCAATAATACAATACATAATAATTACACATACATAATTTATGTGTTCAGATCGCGTAAGTTTAAGAATACTGATTGTCATAGTTTTATAGCCTGTGTGGACCAAATATCATTCAAATAAATAGCCTAAACCACCATTTCTTCAAAAATACTATTTCTATCCATGAAACCTGAAAACACCTACTTATTCACCTCGATCGTAAAATATTTCACGCCATTTCACAGTATTGCAAAATAACGAGCCCGCCACAAATATTTCTCAAAGTGAAATGGAAAACGTATAAGAATAAATTGCGACTTCAAAAGCCCCCACGTTCGTTTTGAGTGTCAGATAGGAAATTACGGGGGTACCAATGGTTTTTGTGGAATTCTTTTATACATTTGACGACCGATGTGGCGCGGTGGGCGAAGGTCCGCCTGCGACGCAGGAGGTTGCGGGTTCGATTCCCGCCTCGGAACAATTGTGTGTACGATCTGCAGATATTTGTTCCGGGTGTTCTGGTCGTTTTCTATGTATAATAAAAAATATCTATCTATGTAATGTATTGTATTATGTATATCAGTTATCTAGTACCCATAACACAAGCTTTGCTTACCATAAGGCTAGATAATGCTGTGTGGATTGTCCAGCATTATTTATCTTTAGGGCTACACCATGAAATAATTTTGATATGTTTATGCCAACGTTGTGACTAAAATCTCTACTGGTGATGATTTGAAAGAAAAATAGAATTCTTTCAATCCGCAGATCGACGGCCTAAGTCGCTATTTGAAGTGTTTCGTTGAAACCTATTTTATGCTAAACATCAAAGACTTTTTAAGATTAGCTTTGGTATTGACAGACAGCCAATGGCAGGATAAAGAAGAAATAAATACCTTATTTTATTTTTCCCTAAAACCAAACCTTATAATTTATTTTAGTAAAAATGTCTTCAAAATATTTTTTTAATGTAAATAGAAAAGCTTTTGGTCACCTTTTCACTGCATAAACTGAAGATCTGGCCTAAGATAAAGCATCTCTTCCCAGAAGGAGCTTATTCACTCACGAGTTGAAGACTTCATGATTGTAGGTCCTCTACCGAGAAACCAGAAATAGAAAATTCGTTCCACTCTTTGCCCGTTATAACGAAAACTCATCTCATTCATGCTTCAGAAAATGTAAATACGGCAAATCCTTACAATTTACTCAATATAACCTTGTTCGAGTACAGGTGCATCCAGCAATTCGCATAATCATTGGGAATTGTATGAATATGTGGATCACGTACGAGTACAATGAACGACCTAAACGACCTATTCTAAGCATGGGAGGTACCGACTAGCTTTGAGGGTGGAAGCGGTCATGCTTGCGTCTTGTTTCTCGAGAAAAATACAAATGCAAATAATAAAAAAATATGTTATTTTTAGTATAGTTAATATTACATCACGGTCAAATTACATTATTCACATTAACACTTATTATTATTATACACTCATTTATTTAAATTCTCGTATAAATTACATTTTTTACTATAGAAAATACAATAAAATATTATAAAACTATTCTACAGTAAAAAATATATCAAAACGGTAGATCACCGACCGCGAAGCTAGGCTCAAGCGGCCGGTGACTAGGGCTGCAGAGAAAGGAACTTCCTGACGATACGTGCCGAGTCCAAGAGTACCGCCTTCTGGATCTGGCCCTTGATCCAACTTCCTAGCGAGAGTCTCTTCAGGTGTTGTTGTTGTTATTATTATTATTATTATATTAGCCCGGGGTGTCCCACTGCAGGGCAAAGGCCTCCCTCCCCTTCTTCCACTCATCTCGGTCCTCAGCAAGGAGAACCCACTCCTTATTGTATAGATCGAGCTCATCCCGCCATCTCCGCCTAGGCCTTCCTCGTGGCCGTTGTCCGTCCGGGACCCAGTCACATTAACACTTACAATACATTTAATGTATATAATAAATTTGTTTAGCATAAGGGTTAATTAGACTTGACATCCAGTGCCGTTTCAGGATACTGCAATGTCAGTCCACTAGAACCCTTAGCAATCTATTGGTGCTGCAGCATCCTCTGTCTGACGGATGTTATTTTGTGACGAATTACATCGTAGAAGTTCTTAGTGAGTGCGTCAGCAAACATGCCCATGCCCACACTACAGTGCCTACAATACTAAACATAAAATACTATCATCGTCATCATCATCAGCCTATAGCAGTCCACTGCTAGTCGTGGGCCTCCCCTAATGAGCGCCATAGCGCCCTGTCTTCAGCTTGACGGATCCAACATCTTCCTGCAGTCTTTCGCAGGTCGTCATCCCACCTGGCCGGTGGGCGTCGTAAAATACTATATAACCTATTTATTAATTAATTATTTTTTAACACAAACTGTCCTGTTGGACCAATTAGAGTTGTCACAGCTAGTGGTAGAAGTTTTAATGGCCCAGCCAGAGATAAGAGCCCGTAGGAAGCTCAAGGACCGCTTAATTTAATAAAGTTGTTTGAGGACGTAGCTGCTTGGGAGGGAGATTGCACAGTCAAAGTTTAATAGCAACACAATACTAGGTTAGGAACTGTTGTAGTTGAGTAAACCCAAGTAACCCCTTCCTAACTGTACTGACTTACCTACTTCGACCCAATAATACTGTGTCCCCTTTTTGAGTAGGGTATCAACGTGTTCTTGAGTGAAGACCGAAACTCGGTAAATGTAGTGTAGGACGCATCACAAATTCGAAATCCAAATCATATTTACGTACGACACATTCGGGTGAATGTGATGGAACTTTTCCGTGTGAAAAATAATTTTAGTTGCAAATTGAACAAAATATATATTTTTTCCATTAAAAGGTGACACTTGGCACGAAGGGTAATATATTGCGAAGATTCAATTAAGTTTGATCGAGAACAATACTCACATAGGTATCGTGACCATATACTAAGTATGACGGCATAATACTAAATATGACGGCATTTAGCTGCAATACAATCAATATTTGTTTGGCTCAACGAATCGGGAAGAAACTAAAATCTACTTAGCTCTTGCTCATATATTTTGAAAAATCTACGGATTAACAAAGGCCCTTAAGCTGAAATCAATGACCATGTCAAACGGTTACCATGGCAACTCCTCTTTGAACATCCCCAATGCTTAAGAATTTGTTTAGCATTCCAAACAGGCCCTATACCTTTCATAAATATCAGATGTAGGGTATCAATATTAAATTAGCATCAATTCTCAAAGTGCGTAGAAACCTGCTTAGCTTTACGTCGGTAAATTCGACCGAAATGTTCAGAACATAGAATATCTAATTGCCTGTCTAAACTAATAGGTGTAGGTAAACTATTGAAGATAAGACAAAGGTCCCAAACTGGCTATATACTTTATCCGAAAAAGGAAATAATTAAACTACGAAACTTAATAAACACGTAGAAGCTATTCACCTTAGAAGACATTCACCATCTTTTTAGTAGAGTGTGTTCGGACTCAGCCAGTAAGAAATCAATTAATCGCTTATTTTATAATTCAAATCTCGTAGAATTCGGTTTAGTTTCAAGTTTATTTTCCACCCCAGTGCGAAGAGCATAATGGTATATTTTTATAAAATTTTGGGTTAAGTTTGTGTTTGTAAAACGGGACTAACATAAAATACAGGAATAATAAAAAACGTTTTCTAGCAAAGCTAATATATTTAGTTACATTATTGATAACTTGATAAGTCTTAGATGTAACACAGAAGAACAGAAGAGAGGCAGAGCCCAGAACTATTTATGTTTGTGGTTTTAAAAATAAACATATTAATCTTATATTACACTGTTGCACTTGCACAAACGTTAAATCTCTTTCTGTCGCCCAATTAAAATCCGCTGCACAAATATGGTTACATACTCTATCTTACGATGAAACCGAAAGTCTACTTTTAAAGGTCTCCTAATGCATGTTTAAATTTGTTTAGTTTCTAATTTATTTTTAGTTTTTTCTAGTTACTTTCTATTAGTATATTTTTAAATTAATTTTCTTACGTTTTTTTTTTCAAACTTTATTTTGTCTGTATAGATTTGTCATTAAATTGAGGCACTTCTTACCTGGTAAATCATATTGGTTCCCACGATACAGGCCCAGCCTAGTGTGGGAATCATTAGTACTTTGTAAATTAATTCTCTCTACTGACCATACCAATTCTGTATTTACTTTAGTTCTGTTTAAATGTAGTAATAAACTTATTTTTATTTTTCCTTTTTCATTAATAACATAGGGTTAGTATTACTAGTTATTACACATTATAAATATAATCATATTGAACAGCGTAGGCGTAGCGGCGCGTGCGAGTTCTTTTATTGCATGTACGTCGCAACGCTGAAGCTCGGCAGTGAACGTATTAGCGGTCAGTCCAGAAATTCTATTAAGGAATTTCTACTACAAAATATTCAGAAAATCCCCTAGAAACAAAAACTCGGCACGCTATGCACGTTCTGAAACTTCAAGCTAAAAATACTCAAATATTCTAAAAAGTGCAATCTAGGATTTCACGGATTATCCCTTCGCTTATTCGTACGGCAGACATTAGTAAGCAAGTCACAAGCTTGAAGACTGCCAAATGGCAGTGCTGAGCGATTGTGGCTCTTAGGGCACAGCAATAAGAACTGCAGCTGTAATAATCTCTCATCCTCAGCAACGAGCATATAAACACTTTGGTTGCATCCACGAAAGTGGCGAGAAACAGTCGTTAAATGATTAGTGCATTTGTATTGTAGTAGTAATAAGGATTTCGTTAGTATTCTAGAAGATTTTCAATATAAAATTATCACCACAGTATCTTTCTTTAGTCATCACCCTTAAGTCCACTGCTGGATATAAGTCTCCCCTAATGAGCGTCATCGCTTGCCGCATCCAGCATATGCCTGCAGTCTATCACAGTTCTTCATCCACCTGGCCGGAGGGACGTTCGCTCGTACGTTTAGAGTTGTTGCCAAGTCGCGATCTCCACTCAAGAACGCACGTTTACACCAGCGGTTGTCGGTTCTACGCGAGTTACGTTACGGCGGCGAATTCGTAAATGGCCCGCGCGGGCATGTTTTTGTACGCGAATGCTGAGGATCGTCTGACCAAGGAGTTTTTACTGTTTTATATTATAAACATACAATACAATACAAAAATAATTTATCGTACACCAGATACAGATCATCGTGAAAGAAATTACATGCGACAAGAACAACGGGCGGCCTTATCGCTTAGAAGTACATAATAAAACATTATCATATTATTCATATTTTATTCTGATAATTGTATAATTTGCTTTGTTGATAAAACACAAATTTTAAGCTACGAGTTACTAGGTAAGTTACTAAAGTCATTAATGCTCTCAACTATAATTTGACCGAAACCGCTGTACCGCTCCTTAGGAAAGTGCGGCGAGGTGGGGGGCGAGGAAGAAAGAGCAAGAGTACGCGTTGACGGCAGACTGATGGATCGGAGCGGCCGATATTAATTCCCCCCCGTCTTGCCGCTCGCATACCTCAGGCGCGGTACAGCGGTTTCGGTCAAACTATACCGGTACGATGTCCAAAGAAATTCTACCGTAACAAAATATAAGTAACAAAAATTGTTTGAAATAAAACAAGCTTTACCAGCTATTGTCCTGGCCACATTTCAGGGAGATAAGTAACGACAACAGCGGCGACCGCTCGTAGATTTCAGGTTTTGCTGACTGCAAATGAATTTGCGAAAAATATGTTTTGCTTCGACTCAAATGTAAATCCTGTGACATACATACGTTGATGTTTATAGGATGTGGGTCGGCATAGACCTTTTTTTGGACATATCGACTTAATATTGAGCATATGTATGTTGGACAGACAGACAGACTGCGCAGGTTTAGTTAGTAATACCAGAATTCTAATAATGACCCAAATATTTTCGATTTTAGCGGAACTTGATCCTCCCGCTTTCAAGCCCCACCTAAATTTAAAATCTTACGGTTATTATTTAATTTCTTAGAGATTACCCCGAGTATGAGGGCTTACGCACTATAATAACAAAAATCTCATAACAGAATTCTCCCAAAGGAGGTCTTTGCTTCCATCGACGTAGGTAGTTCTTGCATTGTACCTATACTGGTACTCTGCTAGACTTAGGCCTGCCCCGGTAAACTCCCTAATGGCTCTTATCATTCGGAGATAGTACTATTAATTCCCACGCTGGGCATGCGTTGGGTTGGGATCGGTGTTGTATTTATTCTGCTGGGGCTGCCCGCCCTCAGAAAATTTGAGAACTATTACTGTCTACAAACTCCACAAGTTTTCTTCAATTCGTGCTACTGGCAATTTCCATCACAGAGTTTCCAACTTACGTAGGTAGGGTCCTGGTAATTTGTATTAATTATTCCTTGTATTGTTCCAGGTATGAACCAGACTGTAGAAAGGTTTGCCGTCAAAGTTTAATTACAGCCAAACAATACATATTTTTAGCCACTGGAGATTGGTTTTTGTTTGGTTTTATTAAGTTTTATTTTAACTATCCGTGCTTTTAATGATTACGACCCGACAAGAAAGGAGTCCGCATCCTTTGTTCACCACTTACAAAAAAGATGTGTTTTTGGCGTAACCGACCCGAGCGTGACGCATGAGCACGGACTTCGAAAAGGCAGCTATTTCGTCTATGCTTTAGATAAAATTCGGTAAGAACAGCCTTTTCATGTCCAATTTTCTCGACACCAGGAACAAAATCGGTGCATAACAAAGACCGTGCTTGCGTCCCAGTTTTGTTTTTCGGCGCTTTATTTTTATTTAGCCCTCTCGTATTCCGCCCTTTTACGCGTTGCTACACCAAATAAACACCTTTCAAAAATCGCAAAGGTAACATTGTTATTCACAACGTCACATATCTTCATTACGGTTATCGCGGAACACATACGCGAATAACAAATCAGAGACAATAACTGGCAATTTTTTTCACAAAGCCGCATGAATATTCGATGAACGTTACACTGCATTCGGACAAAGATACACAGAAATATACAGCAGCATACAAAAGTCACCCTGTGTATTTATATTTGTGTATTTTTTCGTGTAAAGTTTGCGAGCCCCACCGGCGTATATCGTATCACGTTTTTTATGAAAAGCGTATTCGTCGATGTCATGTTATATTCAATGTTTATGGATATTTTGTACGAAAATCCTACGTTTGCATACGGTGATTTTGTTATGATACTGTCCATACCTACCAGATGCAGCAAAAAAACACAGATTACAAAGTTGACAGATAGCGGATCACTTAAAAAAATCCGTTCTTTCGATGACCTTTCTATGAAAACAATTCTGACATTTATTACTTCAACTTCTTGCTAGATGGCTTTGCGTCTGGATTGACGCAATTCTGCCAATGTCCGTCTCTTGATAGAGATCCGAAAAAAGTGGGCCTCCTTTCATTCACGTGTCATCCATCGCTCATCCAACATAATTAGACTAGAATTTTAACTAGATATCGCCACTTGACAAATTTGATCACGCTATCGCAGTGTTCTAGGCTTTAAACTAGTTTACTAATCCCAAACTAATTTAAATATTTCAGTTATTTGAAGTCGGATTACAGTTTTTAAAAACACGCCTAATTTTAAATTATTCAACCATAGAATTTGCTTATATCCTATGATTTGTTTTGCAAGTAATACACACGCCTTATCAGCCAACTAACACATTTATTTTTCGATATCTATTACAGGGGGATTATCTATTTGCTGAGGACCGAGATGAGTGGAAGAAGGGGAGGGAGGCCTTTGCCCTGCAGTGGTACACCCCGGGCTAATATAATAATAATATTACAGGGGGCATTGGATTATATATAATCCTTAGGTATAGTACGAGTATTATATACGAGTAGCTACAGAGTATTATATAGATAATACTCTGTAGGTACTAAACGCGGGATTTGCAGCAACACGGATAATTATCCCAGCTGATAATTAATTTATACCGGTTATAAGCCGCGCGTATTTACTGTTATCAAATATTTCAGCCGAGTTCGTTTGTATGGAGGCAAACTCCGGCATTAGTGGTTAGGTGGAGTTTGCGAAGGATGATAAAACAAAATTCAGACCCTAATTTCAAATCTAACTTATTATTCATGAAATATGTCGTAAATTAGTGGAATTTTTATTTCTTTGTACACTTCCTCTATCTGTTCCATCACCTCTCCTATAAACCTAAGGTTTGCTGTAAGAAAACTCTTTTAGTTTTCACTTCTATCATGTCCCCAAAGACTACCCCGCATTTTTTTTTCTACCTCAGACAACAATCCATGTGCTTAGGCTACAGTAAGCTTTAATCCCATTACATCACAAATTGAATACTAAAACCGTGGGTCAGTCGTCTAACTAAAGTTCCGATTGAATTGTTTCAAACGATCAGGTGAACGTAAACCAGAATCTAGGAAGGTTTACTGAGGTACAAGTCCACTGTGACAGTCACAGAGAATCGGTACTGGCTGCAGGCATAACGAGAACAGAATTTAGATTTGAAAAGCTCCCTTTGACGACCGATGTGGCGCGGTGGGCGAAGGTCCGCCTGCGACGCAGGAGGTTGCGGGTTCGATTCCCGCCTCGGAACAATTGTGTGTACGATCTGCAGATATTTGTTCCGGGTGTTCTGGTCGTTTTCTATGTATAATAAAAAATATCTATCTATGTAATATATTGTATTATGTATATTAGTTATCTAGTACCCATAACACAAGCTCTGCTTACCATGGGGCTAGATAATGCTGTGTGAATTGTCCAGCATTATTTATTTATTTATTTATCCATTAGGGAGGTAAAAAACTTTTTTTAAACTATCTGCGCCCCGCGGCTTCGCCCGCGTGAATCAAATCGCTATGTATCAAATCCTACTAATACCTAACTTATATTATAAACGCTAAAGTTTGTAAGTATGGATGGATGTTTGTTACTCTTTCACGTAAAAACTACTGAATGGATTTTAAGGAAAATCCATTCAGTAGTTTTAATATAATTTAATATATATTAAAACTACTGAACTATAATTTAATATAATAATCTTGCGGGATATTATTTACCATAATTTATTATGCAACAGGGATAATTTTTGTTCATAAGAAAACCCTTTACTGAAGGTTTATTTAAGGATATATAAGGGCTTTATATAAAAAATCCTTTTATGGAGACAGCTGAAAACTTACTCAACCTCAGGAGTTGCTATTCCTTCTTTGCTCAGAATATCCGAGTGATCGCTTAGCATTCTACTGCAGGTAAAAACTTTACTCAAAAATCGCGACACAGAAATCAAATTCGTTTTGTTTTGTTATAATTGCTTTAAAGGCAGAGTGTAGACGATATCTATCCACCGACATGAAATGAAATGAAACGAAATGAAATGAAAGTTTATTTTCTTTAGGCTTACAAATAAGCACTTAGACAAGTCATATTTTATACTATTCATTATTATATTGATGTTCAACGACCTGCGGAAGACTGCAGGTAGATGCTGGATGCGGCAAGCTGAAGAAAGGGCGCTATGGCGCTCATTGGGGGAGGCCTATGTCCAGCAATGAACTGCTATAGGCTGATGATGATGATCCTAGACACCAACATAATAGATTCAATGCTATACAAAATAGGATAACAGTTAATTAATTAGTTAACGCGGCGATTAATTCAGATTCATCAGTGTTTAACGAGGCTTGAAGCATCGCTGAATTATCCCAGTATTATTATGATATCAATCATGCTTGGGACCTATTCATAGAATACTACCGGCCATTTGCAATCTGGGGTCACGGATCTAGGCTATTAGTCAACTAAAGGTGTACTTGATGGGTTCTTAGTTTACTTAAGGGGTACTTAATGTACTTAAGGTTCTTTATTTGTTATTTTGTAGTTTTTTATTTTTATTTTATTTTATTTCATTTATTAACAAAATCCACAGCCCTTAATTATTATAACAAACATGCTTAAAATCTAAACTTATGGCCAAAAACGGACTTACTTTTTATAAGAGTTCCTCCTCCTTGCCAGCATATACATATATGTATATCCACTGTCCACTGCTGAACAATGAACATGCCCCTCAGACAGTCCCTATGGGACAGAAATAAAGTAAAATGTTTCCATAGAAACAACTCGTGCAAAACCGCGGGCAGTGAAACTGGATAAATTAACAAAAACACAACAAACGTGATTTTATAATTATACTAGCGGAACTTTCCGGCTTCGCACGGTTTTAGTACGGATCCCTAACTTTATTGAAAATATAATAATAGCCTGTGTTCACCGGGGATAGTGTAGCTTCCCAACGGTGAAATAATTTTTCAAATCAGTCCAGTAGTTTCGGAGCCTATTCATTACAAACAAACAAACAAAAAACCAAACATTTCCTTTTTTTAATATTAGTATAGATAAATTAATGACAAAGGGGATTTTTTTTGCAATTGAATCACAAAACGGTCTTCTCAGCATTGCTGTTACAACCAACGCTGGTCTTCCAATGGAGCCGTTTGGTGACGTCACGGAAGATAACTCAATACACAAAACAAACAAGAATAATACAATTATAATAAAAAATAAAAATTATATAAAAAATATATATCTATGTAATGTATTGTATTATGTATATCAGTTATCTAGTACCCATAACACAAGCTCTGCTTACCATGGGGCTAGATAATGCTGTGTGAATTGTCCAGCATTATTAATTTATTTATTTATTATTTAATTAAAAACATAATCCACGGCAACTGTTGACAAATACAAGACGACCGACGTGGCGCAGCGGGCGAAGGTCCGTCTGCGACGCAAGAAGTTGCGGGTTCGATTCCCGCCTTGGGACAAATGTTTGTACGAACTCCTTGGTTCTAATCTTAGCTTATCTTAATGTATTATATGTATAGAATATTTTCACTCAGTAAAATGCAAATAGATATGAAATTGGTATAAAATATATTATAGAAGTTGCTTCGAATGATGAAATATTAAATTCATCCTCTCTCCTTATTAATTTAACGCATCAGCAACTCTATCCTATCAATTAGAATGAAACACCAAAGCAAAACCACAGCTTTCCACACGTGGGTAGAACAAAATGCCTCTCAGCAGACCCATTAAGCACACCATGTAGCAATTATAACAAAACAAAACTAATCTCATTTCCCTCTGCAAGCTTTCCGCGTTATTTCATTTTGGATTACAGCTCACTTTATTAATTTCAGCAGGACCTGTTTTGTGCCGGTAGTTTGTTCGTAGACTGATCGGGAGAAAAACGACTGTTGTTGCGATTTTTGAGAAAAGTATTTACCTGCAGTAGAATGCTAAGCGATCAGTCAAAAACATAACCTTTGTCATACATAACGGGGGTGTTGATATAAAACTCACAAATGTAGACTGTATGTAATATGTAGACTGATGTTTCTACTTTCTTTGCTGTATAGATGCGGAAGTTTCTTCTTAAATTTTGTTATTATATTTAACGACTAGCGGACCTTCCCGGCTTCGCACGGTTTTAGTACGGATACCCAACTTTTTTGAAAATATAATATAGCCTATGTTCACCGGGGATAGTGTAGCTTCCCAACGGTGAAAGAATTTTTCAAATCGGTCCAGTGTTTCGGAGCCTTTTCATTACAAAAAATCAAAACTTTCCTTTTTATAATATAAGTATAGATACATATCGGTTAAATTCTTATGATTTTGTATTGAAGCTAATGGCGGGCCGGCCTGCCCTGAGTGAGTGAATGAGTTGAATTATGTGTAGAATGAAGGCTGCAGTGAATGGCGATTGATCGGTCACTCTTTGATATTGTTATTTGCCTAAACAACGGGAGTCTTCTTCTTCGTCGTATTCTTCATTGCTGCAGGTCGTGCTCGTCCTGGAAAGCTTTCACGGAGAAGCTGATGAACCGCTTCCACACCACTCTGTCTTCGGCCTTTCCAGGGCTGCAGGCAAAGTGAATCCCGTTATTGCCATAATTTAGTCTAAAAAGCGAGTTGGTGGGGGGTAATGCCCCCCACCAACTCGCTTTTTAGACTAATGAGTGAGAGTGAATGGGAGTACAAGTTTATAAAATATGTCGACATCATTCACTATCACATTGAATATAGAAACTATAGAAACCTAGATAATGCTAAAAACTGTTTTTTGTGACATTTGACCTTGAATAGCTTAAGCGAACAATATCGTCTTCATTTCGTAAGTTTTTATGAGACTTGAGACAAGGTTGATAACGTTTTAATTGTTTTGTTTCCAGCTAGTTGACTCAATTGTTAGCTGAAACCCTAATACTGACTGAATTACTGGGTTAAATATGGAACGAAGGATATCTGTAAAAATCTGCATTTTGTCAAAATAACATCAAAACATGACACGTATCTGAGATAGGTACACGAGGAATCTGGCGTTTCATCATAATGTAGGAAGCCACGGGAAGAACCAGGAGGTCTACTCGCATAAGGATACTCGAAATTTCTGGTTCGTTTTCGAGCTAAACCAACTCTTATGTCGCTTGCATAAGATTAGCGTTTGCACGAAAACGAATCAGGCTCTTCGATCTCGTTTTTGCGAGTGCGGGCTGGGTGTTTTGTAATTTTCCTGTTATTTGAAATAAATTACCTATCTCGATTCACCTTTTTTTTGGGTTACAATGAAGGTTTTAATTATTTCAGTAGACTGTATTTTATAGGATAGGATAACAAATCATGTTCCGACCGATAAAAAGGTTATTTTTAATTACATTTTGTTATATCTACCTAGTGTCTGAAACTAAATTAAATTCGGTTTTTGGGATCATCAATCCGTCTCCAAAGCGTGGTGATTATGGTAAACCTTCTTTAGGCAGGCAGCTATAATATATTTATAATCTTTCTATAATATATTTATCATCTTTTGTAAAAGAAAGTCGTGTAAGTTACACTATTTACAACTCAAGAACGGCTGAACCGATTTTGCTGAAAATTGGTGGGAGGTAGCTTAACCAGGAGACGGCTATGACCGTCTACTGGATACATTTTTATCAATTAAACTATTTGACACATAGATTTTCAAGGGGGCAAAGCCGCGGGGCGCAGCTATTATATATGTGGTGCGGTGGGCGATGGTCCGCCTGCGACGCAGAAGGTTGCGGGTTCGATTCCCGCCTCGGAACAATTGTGTGTACGATCTGCAAATATTTGTTCCGGGTGTTCTGGTCGTTTTCTATGTATAATAAAAAATATCTATCTATGTAATGTATTTTATTATGTATATAAGTTATCTAGTACCCATAACACAAGCTTTGCTTACCATGGGGCTAGATAATGCTGTGTGGATTGTCCAGCATTATTTATAAAAAAAATACTGGACAACCTATGTGGACAATCCATACAACATCATCTAGCCCCAAGCAAAGCCTATGCTGATCTAGACCTTTGTTTTCGCTACTAACTGAGTAGTCCACGTAAAATAAACTACTAGATAAATTAGTAGTAGTTACTCTAAATCTAAACAGTAATCTAAATTGTGGCTGGACAGTTGTTTACTGTAGTCCGTTAGCTCGTCTATGATACCAGTGGAATGCTACAAAGGCCGCATTTACATAGAAAACAGTGTTGATCGTCTTCCTTTGACTTTTTAAGAGCTTATTTGTAAGCCTCAACAAATAGAAGTTATTTATTACTAGAAGAATAGAATAGAATATAGTAGAATCTAAAAAACATTTATTTGAACCCAGGTACAAAATACAGGCATAGAAATAAACGGTAAACAAAAAAGTTTAATATAGAGTGGATATAGAGAGAGATAGAATAAGTATGGAGTGGATATAGAGAGAGATAGACTTTAATATACACATTTCCTATTTGCATTTTCGAAATGATGCAGTTGAATGATGATAATATCTACTATTTGAGTGATTGATACATAGAGCGAGAAATCATCTCCGCCATATTTATAGACCATTTATAGGCTCTAAGAATAAGAAAGCTAAAGTGGCCGTGGGCCGGCCATATCTCGCGAAGAACCGACGGCCACTGGGGCAAACGTGTTCTTGAGTGGAGACCACAACTCGGTAAACGTAGTATAGGACGCCCTCCGGCCAGGTGGGATGACGACCTGCGAAAGACTGCAGGTAGATGCTGGATGCAGCAAGCTGAAGACAGGGCGCTATGGCGCTCATTGGGGGAGGCCTATGTCCAGCAGTGGACTAACATAGGTTGATGATAATGATTTATTGACTAAAGGTTATATTGACCGTGACAGTCGCCACGTAACATAATATATAAAATGACAGGTAGGTGAGGTATTTATGTATATAGATTACATTCGAGACCAGATGTTTGCAATTTTTTCAGAGGAGATAGCTCTGAAAAAATTGCAAGCATCAGGTCATTTGTACAGATTTCTGCTTTCTTTGTAAATGAAGTAATTTTCAAAAACTAGCTCAAGACGGGATATTTGGCCGACTGAATAATATCCGCATTGGACGGATTCCTATTAAATTTCAGTAGAACGTTGATGCAGAGGGACGCTAACACCCGCTCTATTGTTCTGTGCTTTGGCTTGTAACTGACGGAAATGAGTTTCTATGCACATAGGTTAAATGCTCGACGGTGTATATTATTTAGGTTACATGTATTCCATGAATGGATGGACGTTATGTGCTCCTAAAGAGTAATCTAAAGTTGATTAAATGGTGATGTCCTCTTAGCCGAAGTTCGGCCACGGCGGCGACCAGCATTATAAATAAATAAATGTAAATAAATAGTGCTGGACTATCACACAGCATTATTTAGCCACAAGCTAAGCGGAGCTTGTGTTATACAAACATTTGTCCCGGGGCGGGAATCGATCGCGTCGCAGGCGAACCTTTGCTTTGCTGAAACACCCGCTGGTCGATTCTTACGCCGCGACCCTTACAGTAGAACAGTTTACAAGAACTTATTTGCGCTAAAAGATTTTAAAACATTTATAATTTTCAGCTTCCAAGTAACATTGCTATAAAACATGTAGATAATATATATAGGCCTCCTCATCGATTTCGATGACAGCGATCCTAGACATCACGGATTTTTTCTATCATGAGCCCTAATTATGGCTGGCTAGAACGAACTTGGTCTAGCGAGATAACCTGTAGATAACAAGAAGGTCTAGAAGGTACCTGTATCTATCACACTAATCTAACCAGCCGGTAGCGGTTCTGATTCTAGGCCTCTTCCTAATCACGCCACCCAGACCCAGGTAAGGCCCGGTCTTGTGCCAGTCGGGTCTACTGCTTCCCAACAGCCCCCACAGTGTCATCTGACCATCGAGCTCAAGCAGGTGGTCTCCTACCACCCTGTATAGGAAGTAAAATACTAACTATGTATATAGGAAGTAAAATTTTGTATTAAGCTCTTTGAATTCTATCGCTAAATCCATGCAGCTGTAAAATTAAGCTGAGCTTCATGCAGTAACCGCAAATCATCGGCCCCATTCTGATAAGTGTCGCTATTTGACGTTATATAGCACGTAATTTATTCTGGGAGCTAGATGCGAGTGACATCGACATGATCGAGGTAAGTATTGCTAGATTTATTGTAGCTTTGTGCTTAAAAACTATAACTATTTAGAACATTCTTCTTATACCTAATGTTCTTACTAACTTGTTATTAGTAGTATCTAATACCTGTATAATCTACCTTACGTGGATTGTTGATTAGGAATCGATCCGGCTAATAAAACCGTATTATTAACCCAGATAACGTAATAACACGCAAACATCGAATTAATATAATCCTCTTACAAGCTAGTAGATTGAATCATAAATATTCAGACATCGAATCATCGTTTCCGTGGTGTAGCGGTTATCACATCTGCCTAACACGCAGAAGGCCCCCGGTTCGATCCCGGGCGGAAACATACTTTTTGAAAAGCTATTTTTCTTTGTACACACTTAATTTAGATCTCGTTATTTGAAATGTATATATCGTTTTTTAATATATAAAAAAATCTATTTTAAAACCGGCTTTTAAAATCCTCTAGGACTACAATGCTTGGAAAAACAAATCCAATCTCCACGGGGCTCAGTCATTTCGTTTAAGAGTTCCTATGGCCACCTTCTTTTACCGTCATAAGACCATCTCGATGGAACGATAACATAGCATTTATCACCATAAGTATACCAAACAGCTCAATCGATTAGGGAATCGATTGAGCTGTTTGGATGTTCTAATAAGTAGCAAGATTAGTCCCAAACAAACTAGGGCAAGTACAATAAAAGCTTGCAAAAAATATGCGATCTCATTATACGCACGTGTGGCCTAATAAATAATTATTCTCGATCGCTATTTGCTTCTATTAATTCCTTGGCAAATGTAACACGTAATCTACGGCAAAGTCGGAATAGAATAGCCACTATGAATATAGCATTGTTCGAAGTTCTGATTGTGAATAGCTCTTGAACATGGAACACAGAGCTTCAAAATTCTATCGTTAGTTTAGGAACAAGAAACCTTAGCTTGTACACTGTTGGACAATTATGGAGCGTATGTCGCAATTTTAGCTCTAGTTCTTATCGTTCAGGTACTAAGTAGTCCCTTGTTAACCGCCTTCAAAAAGTAGGAGGTTCTCTTTCCATCAATATTGTTTTTTTTTCTATATTTATTATTGTCTGCTATTAGCTGAACTGCCTCAATTGTAAATACAAGTTCTAATTTGTTTCTTTATTTTATTATTACTTTCTTTGTGAGATGATGAATCTTCATCATCTTTATTAACAAATTTCACTATTTTATTATGAGACCGCAATATTACTGACATTTCAAAAAGTCACATTCAATAAGCAAGAAATAAAGAGCTATTAAATTCTCTACATTTCAACCTCTTGAAGCTATAGTAATGAAATTAATTTAATATGTACTTAGAACCTGTAGCTCGTTCGTGGTAATATAACAGTTTATTAACTTACCTATGGTTAGTGAAGTTGATCCTATCAAAAAATCAGGAAGGAAATCTACAAATCATGCGCATAGAAGACTCGCAAATACTGCGCCTCAAAGCTAAAGGCAAAGCTTGAATAGCAAACGAACAATCCGTAACGTCGACAAATTGTTACGAGAAAAGAACCTTTGGAAAAGCCTCGCCGCTGTTCTCTGCAAAAAGTCAAATTAAAACAAAGCTGTTCCTTTTATGAGTTTTTACACTCAACGACACGATCAGCCGGAAAATTTTTACTTTAAAACTTGAAGCTTCAATGGTTTTGTGGCAATTTTCGACGCCCTCTGTGGAGCGGTGGGCGAAGATCGCAGTAAGTTGCGCGTTCTATGTTTTATTCTGGGCCTGGAACTACCTGTATGCAAATTTTCAGCCCAATCCGTTCAGTGGTTTTTGCGTGAAAGAGTAACAAACTTTCGCGTTTATAATTATTAGAGTAGGATTGTAATAAATAAATAAATAAATAAATAAAATCTCTTTATTTCGGATATACATGGATCCATATTTGTAAGTATTAGTAAACACACAAAAATATAATTATAGAGGGTTAGTAGAATCTTCAATTAAATTATAATATAATTAATTAAATTATAGTATAACATAAGCATGTCTCTTTCCCAGAGTGATCCCTATAAGAAAGATATACTTGCCTGCGGATCAGTCTGCGAACGAGACATGCCCACAGCGGGGATGAGTATCTACCCGCTATGGTTTTCAGGATGCTGTTGTGGCTGTCCCGCACTCTGCGGATCAGGGATGCAGTTTTTTTTGCGAAAGATGGCTTCAAAGCCATCTGTTTGATACTCTGCAAACATCCCCGATGCACTGCAGATATTATATATAGCATGATTAAGATAATAGCATGTTCGAAATATTTACCTGGGTTGTTTTATTGTCACCACGAAACAAATAAATGGTGAAAATGTAAATGATCATGTGGGTGTATGATTAATCGGTAAATGTTGAAGTGGAATTAAAACATTCGAATTATTGCAGTCAAATTCTAGGACAATGAATTATTGAGTAATTATTTACTCGAATTGTTTGATAATTTGGCGAATTTTCCAAATAGAATTCGACACGAATTGTTGATTTAGTACCACAGCTCTTCATAAGGCCTTGTTTTGCTATCAGACTTTTGGCTTTGTACGAGTTATTCTATTTGAAGTGGTTTAAATAAACTATTTATTCGTTTTTTATCGTGACCTTTTTGATTATTATGTAGGTGATAAGTGGCAATGTGGAAAACTAAAATTCGATTGTTTTTCCACATTGAAAACTAAAGGCATACTTCGAATTCCTTTATAAGTTTTGCGAGATAATCAAACTTACAAAACAGGAACAAATAAATACCAATCCCTTGAGAATACAATTTTTAGTAGATCACATCGGGATCATCCTCTTTACAAATTCAAAATAATATCTTTTCTCAATAATTGGCGAATAAATTGACGGAGATACATAAAAAATACGTACAGCTGAACGTAGAACCTCTTCCATTTTTCGAAGTCGTTTAAAAAGTAGATAATAGGAATATCTCGCTAGATGACGCATATTCACTCTTGTCCTAAAAAACCTTAAGAAATCGATTCTGTTAATCACTCGAATACTTCTGAGCCCTCGATGTGGCTCGACTTATTGTCAAATTAAAAAGAAAGCTCAGGCGAAGTTATTAGAGGCGATTCAGAAATCGAGTTCCCGGCCGATCAAGATCGTGTCGTATAAACAACCTTATCCCACCAGCTAGACAGTCGCCCCCACAAACGGAAGGCTCAGGTACTATCAGCACTTGGTAGGTTTTAATTCCGGTTCAATTAATTGCAGCAAATGAACTTGGCTGCCTTCATAGGTATTTTTAATTAAAGCCGTGTCTGTAAGGGTCGGTCAAACGAACCACCTACAACTACACATACTTACTAGGTGCGCCCTGCGGTTTCACCCGCGTGGTGATAGAATAGAATAGAAAACTTTTATTAGCACACACAAAAAAGACAAACGTACATTAAAAAAACACATTAAGCTAAATAAGATATAACACTAAAACTAAAAACTAAAATATAAACAATATAAAATAAGTATAAACCTAATACTAAAACTAAAAGATAAACAATAGAAAATAAGTAAAAGATAGATATTTTGGATATTATAGGTACAATATATCTTCATGAATTGTATGTGTTGTCTGATATGTAAGCTATATATTATTGTGAAGTTTCATCAAAATCCATGTATGTGTATGTTTGTTGCTCTTTCACCCAAAAACTACTGTTTTGGGTGAAAGAGCAACAAACATACCTACAGACATCCTCACAAAATATCACGTTTATAATATTAGTAGGATTAGGGATACTACTGTAGGCCAAGCACGGGGATTATTTGACTGACTTTTTTTCTCTAGCGTAGAATAGAACATAATGAGATCGGATTTTCAAAGCGTATAGTACAGACAGTACTAATATATGAATTAAATTTTTATTTATAAAATATATTACGCAATCGAGGACAAAGCGAGGTAATTTTTCTATATTCTACTTTCTACCATAGACAACGATCCCCGGAAAACTACTTCATAATTATTATATATTATTATTATTATATATTCCTATTTTTAATGCTGGACAATTCACACAGCATTATCTAGTTTAATTATCTACTCTTAAGCTTGCATTGTCATCATCATCATCATCCTATGTTAGTCGACTGCTGGACATAAACCTCCCCCAATGAGCGCCACAGCGCCCTGTTGACGCATCCAGCATCCACCTGCTGCAGTCTTTCGCTTGTGCTTGCAATGTAGCCGTAGCTAAGTTGCCCGTGTGCGTCGGCCCTTTGCTGCCTATATTTAAGAAGTCGATGGGGAAAGTGAACAGCGGAATCCGATACCTTTCTTAAAAGGGTTGTATTAGGAATGGAAGAGCTCATTCAGGGTTCGTTACGGTTTGTATGAAGTTACTCGTACACTCTTGAGATATCTCAATAAAATGTATGTTTAATGGAAACTCGAATTTCCACTTTTTTATTTATTTTAGAGCAAAATGGCTATTTAGGTAATTTGATTTCTTGAACGAATTTATTCACTAAACACAGGAACGGATAGAATGGCCAAGTGGATTTCTACAATATGAAAACACGCTTTCTCTAAAGTACTAGGTACTTAGTTATACATAGTTAATTTTTCTTTTTAGCTTATTTATAGTTTATAATTTATTACTTTTACTTACTTTAAATATCATGGAGAACCTTCCTGATAAAAAAACAGCGGTCTAAACCGGTTTTATTTGATATTATCAAGATTTTTTAAAACGTGCAGAAGACTTCAAGATTGTAATCTGGCGCCTCTACGCCAAGCACCAAACAAAACTTGAGCAATAAATATTTTAAAACTTACGCAATCTGAACCCATACTCACCTATAAGTACTATTTTAACCGGAGAGTGGAGACCACGACTCGGTAAACGTAGTGTAGGACGCCCTCCGACCAGATGGGATGACGAACTGCGAAAGACTGCAGGTAGATGCTGGATGCGGCAAGCTGAAGACAGGGCGCTATGGCGCTCATTGGGGGAGGCCTATGTTCAGCAGTGAACTGCTAATGCTGATAATGGTGATGATGATGATGAACCTGTTGAAACGTCGAGAAAAAAGGTAAATAAACGCGATAAATACCCGTTAAAATTGTACTTATAAAACTTGAGCATTCTTACCTGTACTAATAAGATAAGTTTCATGATAGGAAAAACGTCCAATGAGCTTCGAGGATCGTACGGCCTGGGCAAATTCCTCAACTTTCTACTTAACTGGAGGAATGAGCGATGAAAGGAAAATTGATTAAATTTCCGAGCTTCGTACAAGGATTAAAGTTTCAGTTAAAGTTACCCATGTGAGATTTTAAGGCAGCTTTTCGCTTGCGAATTGCGTTTTCGAAAATCTGAAGTTGTAAAGTCTCTTTTCATGTTTAAAGTACTGAGTAACTGGTATAACTAGGCAGACTAACGTTAAAACTGATTTATTTTATATTGATTTCGTTTTTGAGTTTTCCAATATTCATTATTGAAAAAATACTACAACTATTGAATTATAAAGGTGATCTATATGTATGTGCTCCTAACAGGAACTATTGGCTATCGGCTGAAGCAAAAAAAAACTAAAATCTGCAGGTCGAACTGTTATTGACGAGCTCTGTGGTGCGGTGGACGAAGGTCCGCCTACGAGGCAGGAGGTTGCGGGTTCGTTTTGCGCCCCGGGACAAATGTTTGTAGGATCTCCGTATGTCGGATTGTCGTCCGTGACTTCAACTAGTAATTAAGGTCTTTGGCTGAAAAACAGCGCTGAATATAATAATATTCAGCACACGCTGAGCCAACCCCTATTTCGGCGCAGGGTCATGAAGGTAGTTTATTTTAGTCTTAATATTACCTATTTGTGTCGTTTACCCCCATGACAAACTTCTTTGTTTGTTTATTCTATGCCTGTATTTTGTACCTGTGTCTAAATAAATGTATTTTTCTATTCTATTCTATCTACATACATATATATATTTGTTCAAGGTGTTCTGGTCGTTTTCTATGTAAGATAGGAACTTTCTATCTGTAACTGATTGTATTATGTACTCGTATATCACTTATCTAGTACGTATAATACAAGCTCTGCTTCCTTTGGGGCTAGATAATGCTGTGTGAATAGTCAATCATTATTTATTTATTTATATTTCTTTAATTATGACAACAATCGCGAATCAGCCAACCGTTTTACCCGCAGTAGTTTTCTCCGCTTAGGAACAGAGATAGTGTCAAAGAAGACGCCGTAAACATTGGAACTTAGAAACTTACGGAGGCTTCGTTTACACTTACTATATGCATCGTCACGCGCCAACAAAAGGCAGAGGGGCTAAAGGGTGTACTTTCGGATAGCAGAAGCGGGAGCGATGTTACTGCTTTTGAAGGAAATTGGTACCTAGATCAAAGTTAGGTTTTAACACTTCATTTATTTAAATTCTCGTATACATTTGAAACTATAGAAAATATAATGAATCTATTCTATAGTAAAAAATATACCAAAACCGACCGCGAAGCTAAGGCTCAAGCGGACGGTGACTAGGGCTGCAGAGATTTAAGATATTAATATTATGTGGGATGCTACTTGCGTCGACACAATTGCGCCTTCCCATCTTCCGAGGACATCCGTGAGGGTTGGTGCAAATATGCATGTCTCGACAGAATCTCTGCTCCCCTTGGAGTAGATACCCTAGGTCCGTGGGGTACCGAGGCTCTCTCTCGGTGTGCTGACGAGGTATGTCTCGGCCAACATCCAGCTCCCGCTCCTCTTGCTACAGAAAACACACCCAAAGGACAACAATGTATCGTAAAGAATTTATAGGACAGATAAGAATAGAGTAAGAGAATAAGTATTTTTTTATTTAAAATTTACAAGGTAGCCTCAAAGTTAGTAGTAGTTGGTCGTTACGTATGTAGGCATACCTCATAAAAAATATCTATCTATGTAATGTATTGTATTATGTGTATCAGTTATCTTGTACCTATAACACAAGCTCTGCTTAGTTTAGGGCTCGCTATATGATGCTGTGTGAATTGTCCAGAATTATTTAACTATTTATTCATTTCATTGCACGTTCCTCTATAACCTGAGCTCCTTGTATATTATTCTTCTATTTGCAACAAAATTAATACTTTTACAGTAGCAATTTATCGTCCCAACGCACAACCGCATAAACAAAAAGCAAAGCCAAACGAAAAAGTACTTTTGTTTCCGCGATACATATTAAATTCAGGCAATTGTATCCTGGCTTGAAAACTCCAATTTTTCCCCTATAATTACATGCAGCCATCGTACCGGGGGCTTTAAATTTATTACGGCTCACTTGGTGGGTTTATGTTTCGTCTCTTTTACTTTGTGGGCCTAAGTAAATATTTTATTACGACAAACATAATAAGCAGTTGAAATTTGGAGCGGATGCTTTATGGTTCAGTCGAAACGTGCTGCCTTGAACGCTAATAAACTTTTGTCACTTCACACAAAGGTTTTGTATGAAAATAATAATTTTTCGAAGCAAGGCTAACAAACAGGTGCACAGTGAACGGGAAAGAAGACTAAAAGTCTACTTGCCTTGTTAATTTTTGAAGGCAGATCTTGCAACTGATACTGATCCACAACGGATTGAGCTGAGGCATACTTATGTAAGTTTGGTGACTATGCCATGTCATGGTATCTAGCGAGTCATGCTGGTCTAATCATGGAGACAGAAGGGGGCCATAGGCACTCCTTAACACAACAACTTACTCATAACCTCGTCGAGTTTGGGTTCGTTGGATTTGTCTTCACTAGCACTGTGGTTCTAGATGAGCCGTGAACGTATGTGTGCTGGTTGCTGAGAAAATATCTTGCAACCCTTTCTCACGAAAAATTATTCCACGTCTTCGAAACAGGAGAAAGCTCGGAACCAGTACCAAAAGCCATTTCCTTGGAACGTCTGGTCAGGTTCATTCGCTTTTTAAAAATGTATTTCTTCTGAGTACCTAGTACCTATTCTATCTAGGACAAAGAAGCTTTTCTATTTCCATTTTAAATTGTTTTCTTTCGTTTGCATAAGCTATTCGCTAGCTTCAATATGAAAGGATGCTCTGCTATTATTAAAATAAAGACTATTAATTATAAGGAAGGCGCATTGCCATCTTTTGGTTTCACGTTCATAGGAGGCACATACAGGGCATACGTTTTTCGAACGGCGTAAGCCCAAAAATCAACTTTTGGAAAAAAGCTACACAACTTATTAAGAAACTGATTTAGAGGAACTAAATAATTCGTAAAAGCCTACAAATCAAATCATAAGTCAATTTCAATAGACTGAAGGGAAAACTCAGGAAAGTTCTTGATCAAATTATTGTGAAACTGAGTACGGGTCCATGACTTTATTTTATCGATTTTTTTCTCAATCTTGTTTTCACAGTAGAGGAACCAAAGATATAATGTTCGATTTAATGTTGTTATATCAGAGAAAAGCCTAGTTAGACGAACCCGTTAGTGAGGTTCGGCCCTTAAAGTGCAAAGTACACTGCAGAGTTGAACAAACTTTCTGCAAATCTTACACCATTAAATGATGGATCGTAAATGTTTAAGGTCGTGAAGTCGTAAGTCGTGTTTTCTTTGTTGCTCTCTTTTCTGGACGACTCACTCTGATTATTATCGGGCCTTTACAGATCAAAAGGTCTAAGATCATATAATATTTCCTATGCCATGTGTACCTCCAAGAACTGCTTGTGATCGTCGACTGGACAGAAACGACAAGGGACCGGGACAATTTCCATGTCTGGTTTAAGTGGCCAGTATCCTCTATCTGGTTACTAGACAAAGACATAGACAGACATATAGTTATTTTTTTTAAACTACGCCGCGCTTGCTAACTGATTACGACAATTTCGGCCGCGGTGGTCAGTGTTAGTTAACGGACTCGTCATGTGCGTAGGACATAACAGTGCATAAGCGTGTACATAAACACAGGTGCACTCTCTATATTTCTTCCTCTTATAATGTGTTAGATCGCCAGCTACAGACATATGTATATTGCAGAAAAAAAGTTTATTTTGGACAATTTTAAATCGATAGTGTTAGTAGCACACACAAAAAAACAAGTAAAATGTAGCTGTTAGTACAATTTATTAAATATAGGTAGAGGTATCCTCTCTAGATCGTCTTCCGGATGAAGCTTACCCAGAGCGATGAGGAACATCTATCTGATAAAATCCTCAGATGTTGTTGCGACTGTCCCGTATTCTGCGGATCAGGGAGACAGTTTTTTTTCGCAAACATGTCAGCATCATGACGACCGATGTGGCGCGGTGGGCGAAGGTCCGCCTGCGACGCAGGAGGTTGCGGGTTCGATTCCCGCCTCGGAACAATTGTGTGTACGATCTGCATATATTTGTTCCGGGTGTTCTGGTCGTTTTCTATGTATGATAAAAAATATCTATGTAATGTATTGTATAATGTATATTAGTTATCTAGTACCCATAACACAAGCTCTGCTTACCATGGGGCTAGATAATGCTGTGTAAATTGTCCAGCATTATTATTTTATTTTTTATTATCATGGCGTTAAAAGCATGTATTGTGGACGCAAAGCCATGTCGCAAGACCCACATTTTTAGAACTAGCTAACTATAATTTCCAGAGTAGTTTTACGTGTGCCAGAGCTATTCACGAGCCGCTAGCCGTATCGTTTCGGAGGGCACGTGACATCCGATTACCGGAGCCCGGCGATCGGCGACTGCCAACTGAATTGCAATGGTCACTTTGAATAGAGCAACAGGATTCTCCAATTTCAGGTCCACTGAAAGAGCCACGTTATTTCTGTTGGGGTTTTGTATTCGCGTATTGAATTGGTTCGCTGTACGAGCAAGTTTAAATTGCGAAGGGTTTCGATTGAAAAAGCTGAATGTAAAGCGCTTATCAGTTTTAAAATAATCCTCAGCAAAGTCGACAAAATGCATTTGTGACGTTTGCCTCGCGGCACAATTTCAGCGTTTTACAAGTGATTTGAATTATTATTCAATTCAACATAATACAGATAGACACCAAAACGACCATTGATTCGATGTTTTTTTAAGCGTGAATTCATGGCAGAACGTTTATAATAGTCGCTTATATAGTAAGTAAATTGCTTGTAGAATGTATTGTAGACAGGAATTACAATTAATCGCATTTTTATAACGCGCGTGACGCGTAACTTGAAACAAAAGACGCTCTATCAATAAAACACGGGGACGGTTCAATCCCCGATTAAACTATCTATATTCTCCAATACAACCCTGTTCCCTTGCTTGCTGTACACCGAAAACTAAACTCAAACACCATAACCATAATAACTACAATCGCATTGCATGCACAAAAGCAGTTTACACTTCGAGTTTATTGCTAGCTAATTGTTGCTGGCAACTCCGCCAGTTTAGTGCAGTTCAAACTTGCTCGCTGCTTGAGTATTCTGGTAATCGAGTGGTTGCTCCGCCTTGTCGTGGGGAACAACTTTGTACTGACTTTGATTGCGGCTGGAGAACCCATTTTGTTGTTATATTTACTACGGAAAAAGATTAGGTAATTGGTATGGTGGTAGGTTAGTTCTAGACGTGTTAGTTTATACAAACTAACTTTTACCGTTGAAACCCCATCTGCGATCGCAAGTGTCCGGTAAAGATTCATCGGCCGTCAAAAGTATATACTTCGTAGTATATAATTATGTAAATATATACGTAGACAATTCGAAAAAAGTAGGCGCTGACCTGCGTTTCAACTCTATATTTTATCGGGTTGTAAAATATGGCTATTTTATGTATAATAGGCCTGACGGGGTGACGAATAAAGACAAGTTCGCCGTGTAACCAATAATTACTAAACTAAGACGTAACTTATACAACTTTTATAATACAATAAAATACAATACAAAAATTCTTTATTGTACACCATAATCAAATTAATCATTACAAAAATACACTATATGCGACAGGTACAATGGGCGGCCTTATCGCTTAGAAGCGATCTCTTCCAGGCAACCTGGATGGAAAGAATTAAATGAATTTAAGAAAAGGCAGGGGTGTACCATAGGTTATCTAAATAAGAATACTAAAAAACAAATAATAAATATTACAAATTCCAAAATAAATAATACACTACTTAAATACATAAATAAATAAATAATAAGTACCAATATTCATTCTTTTGGCAGGAAAAACTCCTTGACGTGAGCTTTAAAAACATATTTAAGACAGATTTTAAATGCATGATTAAAACACTTCACTTAAATTTTTTGTCCACTAGTGGAAGACATTCGAAGCTACAGACCTCTCGAATTCACGCAGTGGATTTACATTGGGATCGTACAGGGGTTACTAGGTTACTAGGAGTTTACACTCGATCGGGTCATCCATCATGGATTGGAACCACGCGTTTAACTCAGCGCGGATTCATGAGCTCCGGACGACTATGTTTATCCTAAGCCCTAGTGCGTGCAAAACATGCGATTGCATATTCATTCGAACGCTTCCATCCACCGGAGTTCAACCGCTAGTGCGTACTTATTTTAAAAGTTCATACAACCACAAGAATTCTTCAACCGCTAGTGCGTACAAACTCAGGAATTCAATCGCTAGTGCGTAAGTTCGTGACCTCAAATCCACGCCATAGTATTTTCCCTATAAATATGTGTAGCGCACACATTTCCTACCCCAAGATTGAATCCCGACCGTTCATGGCTGTGTTTTCAGCAAGGAAATTGCTCCTGAAGCCAATCGACGTTACCTTATCGCTGCCTCTATAGGCACAGAATGTTCTGTCTATACTTAGCATTTATTTATAAGTATTAATACAACGGGTATTTATCGCGTTTATTTACCTATTTTTCCCGACGTATCAACAGGTTTACACACTGTCGTGGTCACGGGATGACGCGATAAATACCCGTTGTATTAATACTTATAAATATGTGTTCAGATCGCGTAAGTTTAAAAGTATTTATACTTAGCATGTTTTATTTACTTGTGACATTTGGTAACTTCCTACAATTATATACCTACTAGCTGCGCCCCTCGGCTTCGCCCGCGTGGAAATCTATGTGTCAAATAGTTTATAAACCTTTCTCTTGAATCATTTAAACTGCATCAAAAGTAGCGTAGTTTTAAAGATCTAAGCATACATAGGGATAGACAGCAAGAAGCGACTTTGTTTTATACTATGGAGTGATTGGCACGGATGTTGCAAAATTGCAATTATGAAATATGATGAGAATTAGCAAGCTGAAGTGGCGATGGGCCTTATCGAAACCCCAACCGATTCTTGACGAGGGGTAAGGTAGGTAACCTTACCCCTCGTCAAGAACTCGTAAACGAATTCTTGAAAATGAAACCGCGGCTCACAAACGTAGTGTAGGATGGTCTCCAGCCAGTGGGATGCCGACCTGCTAAAGATCGAAAGACTGCAGGCAGATGCTAGATGTGGCATGAATAAACCAACTTGTTGGTACGCTGAACTTGTTGTTACTAATTAATGATCAAATCTCTTGGTAGATAGTTATTTTGCGTTATGAAGCTGCTACAGATTTAATAACATTGATTAGTTAATTATAGAGATTATTTTCATCGTACGAATAACAGTTCTTTTCGCTTTAACTAAGTATTTTATTAATCAGAACTACATAACCGTTGTGTTTTTTAACGTCGCCCCTTTTCTTAACTGTATATAGTCGGTAGGGTAGGTTATTTAATTAATCTTCAGCCTTTTAGAAGCGTCGAGAAACCTAAACGCCACTAAAGAGCTGTAGATACCACGGAGATCGATAAGATAACTGAATAAAAAGTAATCTACGCCAAGCGGCTAAAGCAAAGTCGCAAGATTAAAAAAAATAACTTGAAAGAAACATTAATTACTCACAGAGACAGCAACATAAATTCCAAAATTACTCGTTATTCGGAAATAACAGTGGTAGAAGCAGAAATTCTAGAATATTCTCGGTAACTACCGAGGCACATATTAAGGTGACGACATGTGCAGAAACGCTGCGGTCGTACTGTTCCGCGAAACTGAGCATTTTGGATGTGCCTAACCTACGCCACGACGACGGAAATATGAAAATTATCTGGCTCTAGATATTTTCTGTGACGTAGATGCATACGCGTTTTTAGTAAGAGCTATTACGTATATAGCTACGAGCATGAAACAACTTGATGTGGACTTTGGACTCCTTTATTTCAAAGACAGAGCCTTGAGAAAGGTCGAGCATAATTAAGAAATAAATTGTACCTATGGGAGCTCCGCAGCGCAGCCTAATTTAATATTAATTTTATTGTTATTATTTGCTATTTAGTGGCAAAAGAAATCCGCAAGTGAAATTTCAACTCTACTACCTCTCTACCTTATACGGTTCATAGCGCCCGCTGCCGGACGGACAGACGGACAGCGGAAGCTTAGTAATAGGGTCCCGTTTTCACCTTTTCGGTACGGAACCCTAAAAATTTGCTAAGAAATTATATTATTTTGCCGACTCTACCGACTCTATTCATTTAAGAAAAGGAACGACGTTAAAAAACACAACCATTAGTTCTAATTTGTGTCTATTATTTAATTTTCTTTGTAGGCAATTTTCCGTCCGCGTATTCCGAAAAGTAGATAAATAAATATCCCCAACAACGCCACACTCTTAACAGAGAGATTTAGTTACATATATTTTCAAATTCGAAAACAAAATTTCATGTTTTCTCAAAATGAAATTTCTAATACTGTCTACGACTTGCTACACGGGGGACGCTTAACACTTTGACTGCGGCTGCGATTTTTTTCGACGAATGCGATCTTTTATTTAGCCTAAAAAAATCGTGCTGCCGCTCTACACAGCGGTTGTGTTGCGCCGCACATGCGTTTCGTTCGAAAAATATTACAGCTCTGCTGAGTCACAAAGATCTGTATTTTCTCAGCCGCTGCGCTAGTGTGGATTTACGCATATTAGTCACTTGTAGAAAACACATACCGTGTGATTTCAGCACTCAAAGTGTTAAAAGAGGGGCTCATACCACTGAAATGTATTCGATTAAGTAAAAGAAATAAACTATTTGATTTGATGCACACAAAATCACTAATACATAAATACCCTTGACAAAGCGTTGTCTAGGCTGTCCATGCTTAGCCTAGAGCTCGCATTCGAACCCTTCTGGAACTGCAGAAGCGTCACTTATTTGTCGCCTGGAGCGTATAACACGCGAACTGTGCTCCAGCCGATGCAGAATAATTAATAGTTCCATAGTAAGCTGGCTTTCGTTTCACGTTCTACAAACAGCTGGAAATAAGCTGTTGCGAGCGGAAACTAACCGTGGGCAACGTAAATAGTAAAAAGGCTGGCTTTTATGTCTGGTCAAATATTGTTAGCCCAATGCTGTAGCCACGAGTGTAGACTTTCAGTTTTTGCTAAAAATTATTTAAATGTTCCTTTATTGAAAGGTGAAATATTTTATCATGAAATACTCTACGCTTAACTACACAATGAACACCTATCATCAACATTTTTTTTAGTCAATAGACCTTTTTTGGACCACCATCTCACCTGATGGAAAGTGAAGATGTGGCCGATGTATCACGAAGGTCTTGAACATACCTTATGCATTCATTCCTTGAAGAGATCCAGGTTATTATTGATAAAACAGCAGCAGGGAGCATTTTCCAAAGTCCAACGAATATGAAGGTAGAAGAAAACCGCCTAGTGCGAGTGAGCGGTATAAACATAGTATTTTATCAAAACTAGTGTCCTCTCGTGTTATTTATTTATTGAGATCCTTACACATCCTTACCTCAGTTTTTTATGAAGTTCTAAAGCGATGTTATGTTAACTTATTTATTAGGTCTAATGTACATACAACAACAAAATACTACTTAATTTACATTTTTTTCAATAACATGCTGAAACCTGCCGAAAGCCATATGGTTATGGCACACCATAACCATGGCTTTCGGCAGGTTTTAAAAAAATATTTTTAAACTGTTTGGTAAAATATATTTCGATTAAGTGACATACCGTCTAGTACAAAATGTATGTATTGTTTACTGTGGAAAGTAAAGCTATCTTCGCTTATCTTACCTACATAAAATTCTAAACAAAATACATATTCCCAACAAACATAAGAAGGCCAGTCTTAACTTCCATGCACAAGCCCCGCAAAATGCTCATTCAACCCCCAGATGGGGTGCTAATAGACCCCAGACCCCCGGCGGGATAGCACGTGCATTGACTCCGAGACTTCAGCTTGGGAACTTGCATTATTTGCACTGTCTGGCACGTTCACCTGAGATTTTATAAAGCGGTTTCTAAACTTAAACAACAAAGTGGGGAATAAAGGATTTTCGTATAAATGGTAAACAATAGTAAATACATACATAGAATAGAATATATTTATTTATTATAAGTCTCACACAGAACACGATAAACTTAGACTGAGACAGAGAATATTTAATAATACCAACGAAACTAAGGCCTATATTATAAAGAGATATATCGATCATATATATCATACATCATAGATGTCATAGACATATGCTTGAGTGAAATTTATGCCATATAAAATCGTTACTCAAGCATAGATTGATGACTGATCAAGCTTCCATAATGAAGCGTTAAAATAGTAAACCTTTTGTGGTAGACAGCAGAATTGGAAAGGGGAGCGCATTTTTGCCAGCTGTAAAAAGAAATATCCCACGCTGCAGGAAAACTGTCCATTTAAAACCTGTCAAAGCCTTCAGCTTCCCGCTACCAAAAAAACATAAAGCAATCCGAGCCGAACGCATCTGAAATTGAGATTGTTGAAGGAATCGCGGCTAGCTCTTCCCGGGATGCTGATGTAATAATAGTCGAGTATAGGGACAATAGCTATATTGTATAAAACTACGACTAATATGGATGTTAATGAGTGCAGTTTGAATGGCTGCTGGTGATGCACTGACCTCTGTAGGCACCCGGTCCGCGCTCGCGGCACGAGTAACCTACTTAGGTCGAACTGCTGATGCTGCTAAAATCCTCCGTGTTCGAAGTATCGAACATACTCCCGAGGGCGAGGTACGAGATGAGGATGAGATGAGGCGCTACAATTGAGGAGTTAGTATCACATAAGATGATCAATGTTTACTTAGGCTAGGTGAATGTTAGGACAATATTTTAATGTTTCGTAATCTAAGTGGTTGCTGATTGCCTAATTACAAAACTAATCCCTATTCGATAGTAAAAACTGATTGTCTGCTGGATTGCTGCTTGCTGATGGGTAGAGAGTTATTGTGTCTATGTCACGTAAACTGGACCACCGCACGGTCCCACTGGCACTATGCCCTAGCTCAGGCACGGGTTACCTACACGCACTAATAGTCACACTCGCTGTGCTGGAGGACCTCCCTCGGCGGGAGAGGCACGTGGGGCGGTGCGGGCGCTGGGGCGCGCACCGGCGGCGTCGTCGGCTCCGCGGCGCGCGCGGACGACGCGCTGACGGCTCGTCTGCTTCGCCTCCACAGGAACGCCAGGAACGCTGCGGCGCCTGCTGCTACTATGCTGTATGATATAACTCATCATTACCTCCTGTAGTGCTGCTTCTTTCATCGTTCTCATTTTCTCGCCAAGCTGCTGTAGCGATAATTTGAGGTGAAGATCTTGATTCAGTTAGATGAACGGTAACGTAACGTTGATGCTGTATCGGAGCTATGTAATGTATGTTGGTAAGTACTAAGACCGATTTGAGATTGAGTGAGCTTTGTTGTTGATAAGATTATAGTGACGTCACGCCCCTTTGCTGTGCATTGTTTTGTTAGGTGAATGAGCCCGACCTTGCTGACTTGGCGGACTCGAGTTTCACGGTCCCATGCCATGGCATGTATGTTTACTTTATGTTGATGTTCACAGCCTTGAAGATCCATGCTTGTGTGTCCCTCATCTTCTATTATTTTCTCTCTAATCTGATGTTGATCTTGTCGCTGCTGATTGAAGAGGTACTGGTATCAAGTGGTGTACTTGGAAGCTGTCATAGTATGATACGATGTACACTGGTCACAGATTAATTAAATTTTCGCTAACGGATTGAAATAGACTGGTTGCTGCTAAATTGTGTTATGTATGATTGCTGATACGCTGGACCAAATGATACTCATATAAAGGAACCATACTAATGTACCTAAAGTATGTACGTTTAGGATGCTGCTTATTTCTACCTAAGAATCAGGTTGGTGATAGGTTTAGCTAATTGTGCTTTCTTTATGTATACGATATTAATTCTAGTTTGCTTTTTTGCCAAGTGATTTGGACTTGCTGCTATGTAGGTATTTTGTTACGTTACTAAATTCATTGCGCTTAAATATTTTATGATAATGATAAGTGCTGATCTAAGCTCATGTAATGTGAGATACTACGGGCTCCTTTGTTTACTAACAATAAAGGTCAACAGCCGACGTATCCACACTACTATACGAGCTACTTTAATAAACGAGCTGTTATGATTTAGTAAATCTTCGATCATGATGCTGCTGTTGTCGGAGATGTTACTAGCTACGTTTTCTTACGTGCTTCCTAACTTCATCGTTGCTATTAAACTTCATGATTTGCTGCTTTGGCATGAAGATAGTCAACGTTAAGAAGGTAGGATCTTGCCACCGCACCCGACGCTCTGTTAGCTGTGATGACGTCAAACCACTGCTCGCTAAGTCAGCTGGATTTTCTTTGCTGTTTCAGCCAACACTCTGGTGGCATAGGGATGTCAATTTTCCTCACCCTGTTTGCTACTAAAGGCTTCCAGCGCTCTAGAGAACTTTGAATCCAGCTTATTGTTACCTTTCTTGATGCGTCACAGAACCTGTATCGTTCGATGACGTCACCTTTTTGCTGTGGTAGATCTAGCTGTACGATCAGACCTTGGCTATCTTTCAGGTCGTTGTAACCGGAAGGAGTAAAAGGTTGAGGTAGGAGACATGCTAGCTCCGCCCTCTGCTCGCTGCTGCTTGAAGTCGCTAACTTCATTTGTTTAGGCTGCTGATAATTGTTTGTAATTTTCTTATATTGTTTTACTAAGTATTGCTGCTTAACTAACTTACGCTTTAAATTACTAACTAGTGCTCTGTTTATGTCTATCTTAGAAGATGCCAGTTTCTCCGTGATTTCCGATTTCACTGACAAGCTTCCTTTGTTACGCCCGATCGCTTGTTGATCATCTGTCGACATTTCGTTTTGCTCTTTCGTGTATTCCGCCTTCCGATGCTGATGAGTATCCTCCATGCTGCTCAGGATAACATTGCATTGGAAGGATGTTTTCACACAACCACATAGCAGCCACCCTAGCCGTGTATGCTGTGCTAGGGGTTCCGATTGAGCTTCTCCGCGGATTAACCCCTCTAGGATGATGCTGGAGTAAACTTCAGCACCGAGAAGGAGGTCAACCGGTCGACCCACATTGTAATCTGGGTCTGCTAGGCTGATGTGTGCTATATGCTGCCATGGTGGTTTTGCAAAAGTCTGATTAGGCAGATTTTTTGTTAAGTTGCTCATAATCAGAGCGTCGGTAGTAAACTTAAAATCAGTGCAAGTCGATTGACAAGTAATTTTAAGCTTACCCTTGCAGTGATTTTGTCGCTCTCCTACTCCGAAAATAACCCCTTTACTTCGCTCACGCTTTAACCCTAGCTGCTGCGCTGCTCTTTCGCTGATTACCGAGACCTGCGAACCCTGGTCGATCAGTGCTCGCAGCACGTGCTGGCTGTTATCTGCTGCGGTTACTTTAACCAAAGCAGTCGCTAACAAAATCTCAGAAAACTCATCTCGCTGAGATGTATAAACATTGCTGTTACAATGCTGGTCTTGCTGTTCAGTTTGCTCTACATAATTAGCTGATTGTGATTGATTAGCGAAATAATCGTGCAATATTGTGTGATGATTATCGTTGCATCTGTGGCATCTTTTAGCTGAGTAGCATTTGGCCCCGTCGTGATCATAAATGCAATTGATACAAAAGTTCAATTTGTTTAATAATTTGAGTTTTTGTTCATTAGCTGATTCTAAGAATATTTTGCAATTGATTAATTTATGATCAGAATCGCATTGAGGACACCTACTTGCTGATACGTGCATTGATTTCGCAATGTCTCGCTCGCTGTACCTTTTACCTTCGTTATAGTTAGGTTTATTTCTATGGCTTTTAGAATAAGATGTATGCTGTTGCTGAGTTGCTGTTTTAGGCGGTCCATCTTGTCGTCGCTGTGATGATGATTCCAGTGTGGTAAACTTTTTCTCTAGGAAGTCCATAAAATCTTGAAGTACCGGTAGCTCCCGCGAATTCTTCAAGGATTCTATGTACTCGGCATAGGACTCGTTATCTAGCTTTTGGGACAATATGTAAACAAGAAGAGGGTCCCAGGACTTGATGTCGATACCTAGGTTCTTGATGGCGTGGAGACTCTCTAATGTGACGTCATGCAGTCGTTTGATTGCTGCGAACGACTGCTCCGGTATATTGCTCAAATCGTAGAATGTGCTGATGTACGACGTAAAGATGTGCCTTTTATTGTTGAACCTGTGGTTTAAGATTTCCCAACAGGTTGCGTAGTTATCCGTGCTGATGGGAAGATGCTGTATCAAACGCTCGGCTTCTCCCTTAATTTTGCTCTTGAGAAATTGCATCTTCTGAGCGTTTGACAATGATGGATTCTTGTGGATAGCTTCATCGAAGAGATCCTTAAACGATACCCACTGCTGGAAGTTACCTGAGAAAACGGGGATATCCATCTGAGGTGTGGTTCTATCGCGATACGATGTTGACCACATCCTAGAGCATAAGGCTTTTCTCAGGCCGTTGTAGGTACGCTCGTGCTTGTTGTAGTTGTACTCGTACGCTTCGTCCTCGCCCAACTCCAACATGATCTCCCAGTGACAGTTATCCGCCACTGTCCAGCGAGTTTGTAAGGCTCGCAGGGCGTCTTCGTACTCCCACTTTTCTTGGTAGGACTCCACATCTATGCTTTTTACCGTTTTCATAAAAGCTTTAAAAGTAATAAGCTGTCTCCGTAGCATGAGGTCTAGCTTGCCATTGGTACCTACCTCCTCGTCTGGCTGCGCACGGAGGCTAGGTGTTGGTGGCGCCGGGGTCTGCGGCCTCTGCTGTCTGCCGCTGGATGGACCTGCTACCGGCTGGCTTTCTCCAGGCTCAGAGACACCTAATTGCTTCTCTAGATCTAAGTAATACCTATCTATGGTCGTTTTCGCTGCTAGGTACGACTTATTAGTTCGCTCAAACTCAAAATCGGCAAAGTACTTGTGACCTTTACCTTCGAAAGGCAAAAGCTTTTCGTGGTTTCGTTCATACTCTCTCCAATACGACTCTAGAGTGTCTATTCTCCGTTTACCGTAATCTATCGTTTTACGCTCGCTAGTCTCCTTATCAAAATTAATAAGGATTTTCCGAATGCTTTCCGCTAATTCGGTTTGTTGATAGTAAAGGGCCTCCATTTCGTCGGTGAAAGTTCGAACGAATATAAAAGGAACGCTCTTACTTGTAAGCCGCTTGTCCTACGGCTGCTGCTGGACTCTGCGTCTCCCCACCGCAGTGTTGGCTGAAGATGCTGATGGCGCGAGTGGTAGCTCGCTGTCACTGCTGCTGCTGGACTCTGCGTGGGTAGCTCCCCACGTCAGGTGTTGATGCTTGCTTTCCAATAAGCTCACTGGTAAAGCTAAGATCACTGTAATCCAATGGCTGCTGGCTGCTACGTCCGAAGCACTCACGGTACGACTTATCACGATCGCGCTATGAATCCTCGAACGGCTCGAAGGACCATGAAGGAAATGATGGTTTTGTAAGAGTGGTGTCTCTTAAAACAAAAATGAATAAAATGAAAATGATAATCCTCGAACGGCTCGAAGGACCGTGAAGGAATCGCGGCTAGCTTTTCCCGGGATGCTGATGTAATAATAGTCGAGTATAGGGACAATAGCTATATTGTATAAAACTACGACTAATATGGATGTTAATGAGTGCGGTTTGAATGGCTGCTGGTGATGCACTGACCTCTGTAGGCACCCGGTCCGCGCTCGCGGCACGAGTAACCTACTTAGGTCGAACTGCTGATGCTGCTAAAATCCTCCGTGTTCGAAGTATCGAACAATTGTAGTGTAACGAAGGTCTATTCAGGAAAGGTATTGAACACAATATGAACCCCGTTTAGTTTCAGTTGAAAGCGGTACGTCCTACGAGTAGCTCAACCAGAATCAGTCGGTCTCCAAAGGAACACACGCAACTTCACAGTCGATTAAAAAGGAATATGAATTTGGCGTGTTTTAAAAAACTATAAACCGAATTCAAACTCCTAAATAATGAAAATGGGTTTAAAATTTAGTTTAAAAAATATAATCATCGAATTCGGTTGGCGTGATATTGAGTTATTCGTCCATTCGTCCAGTTTTTCTCATGCCATTGTCAGAACTGGACCAAATTGAAATGGGACCGACACGGGAAGCAGCAGCTTTCGAATAAAAAAATAATCTTCAAAATCGGTTCACCCAATCGAAAGTTCTGAGGTAACAAACATAAAAAAACACTGTCGAATTGAGAACCTCCTCCTTTTTTGACGTCTATCAATACCAAACGGTACCGTCCGTCCTGCCCCGCTGCTGTATGGCAATGCTGATGTGTTGCGCCAGATACTCACCAGCTCTCGGGTCACGCGTCGCTTCGACCAGACGCGACGCCCAGATATTTTTTATAATTGTTGAATTGTTACTTTATAGGCGAATACCATCAGTCCGGGAGAGTGTATTTGTAACGTAGATATTTATGTATTTGTTACGTAGAAATGTTAAATCACAGTCGAATGCTCACGGTGACGGAAAGCCTTAAGACGCAGATGGCAGGCAAAATCAGCCAGGCGGTTACACATCAAAGTCTAGGAAACTCACGGCGCCGCCAGGTCGAAACAATAATTAAATTAGTGAATGCGTTTGACTTGTGGCAAAGTTGTGAGGTGTTGACAACAAAGCGCTGCCTGAGACTGGCTGTCATCCGCTTTGATCTCGAGAGCTTGCAAGACCTAGAGTAGGTTCCTAACCTGTATCCACCTGCCTGTTCAATATTCTAGGTAGAACAGAGATTTTGCAAATAATAATACTTCTTGTGACAAAGGGTGTGAGTGGTGCTCGCTGAAAGACAATACGACAATACTTACTTACCTATGTTCTTATGGTTCATATGGTGGTGGTGCTATCTGAAAAACAATAGGATAGCTTTGTTTGTATCATTTGGGAAATATCAAGATGCTTTATTTCTCATTTATTTAAGTAATTAATGTCGTAAAAATGTCGTTATAGTAGGTGATGATTTTTGAAGTTTAAGCCTAGCCACCTCACCGCAGCTCTGGTAGAAACGGCTCCGCGTAGCGAGATTTTCGTACATACAAAACAAGGAAAAGATGTGAATTGAATACCCTAGACTTGCTTGCTTATCTGAAAAGAGTCCGCTACACATCCTCGCACCGCTTAGCTACCTCGCATCTCTTGTAGCCGCAGCGAAGACGTGATTCAGTTCTGCAGGTAGATACCAATATAACCAAAGTAGCTATAACGCCTGAAAGTAAATTAACAGCAAAACTCTCCGTGAAACAGCACTGCGCCATTGCTATGAATAAAACATGCTGTGGACATGTTCACAAGTGCTACACAACTCTGAATTTTCACACCAATAAACTCTAGCTTTATGCTGTGAGAAATTACCATAAAAGTGTATCATCGTAAATTCTCTACTATGATATGAAAATGGTTCTCATAAACACGTTTTCCGTTGGGATAGAGTTATGTTCAAGAAACGAATGACTTATGTATGATGCAAAGGACGAAGCGAAGTGTCGTTTCGGTTTTTGAAACGCTGTTTTTTGGTTTTTATAAGCAAAAGTAATTTAATTATATTGTCCTAGCTGCGCCTCGCGGCTTCGCCGTGTCGAAATCCCTAAAAAGAGAGCCAAAACTGACAGGACCAAACACATGTGTCTATAATTTTGAAAATTGTCAAAAGTATATGAAAATTTGAAATCAAATCCTTCGTGGACGAAGTCGCTAGTACGAGTAATAAATAATAATGAATGCTGGACCAAGATGAGGATCCAGTTGGGCTGGGCAGCGTTTGGTAAACTATGTCTTCTCGTCATTGTCATCTTCACAGATGAAATGAGAATAGATAAGATGAAAGAAGAGAGAATAAATAAATGAAGATCGATTGATGAGTGTGGTTTATAGACCGAATAAAACATGCTGCAAGCGGCACACTTGAAGGATTTCCTGGCAATAAACTGTTGTTTTATATGCTGCTCTGAATTACCATAAAAATATATCATCGTAACTTGTACATAAAAGTAAGCATGATCTATTCCATCTGCAGGAAAATCCACGGGCTTTAACCGACATCATAAAAGGATGCACTTGCGAATTTTTTTATTATGTTCACAATAATATTTTCGACAACAGTAGACTGATATATGAACATTATTTATTTATACATACATATAAATTCAGATCGAGCTAGGCTGGGCAGCATTTGGGAAACTACGTCGAGTCTTCTCGTCATCCATACCGCAATGCTTGAAAACGAAAGTTTTCAACCAGTGCGTCCTACCCGTTATGACCTACGGAGCTGAGACGTGGACACTCACGATAGGGCTGGTCCACCAGTTCAAAGTCGCTCAGCGAGCTATGGAAAGAGCTATGCTCGGAGTTTCTCTGAAGGATAGGATTCGTAACGAATACATCCGACAGAGAACCAAGGTTATCGACATAGCTCAAAGAATTAGCAAGCTGAAGTGGCAGTGGGCCGGCCATATTTCGCGAAGAACCGACGGCCGCTGGGGCAAACGTGTTCTTGAGTGGAGACCGCGACTCGCTAAACGTAGTGTAGGACGCCCTCCGACCAGGTGGGATGACGACTTGCGAAAGACTGCAGGTAGATGCTGGATGCGGCAAGCTGAAGACAGGGCGCTATGGCGCTCATTGGGGGAGGCCTATGTCCAGCAGTGGACTGATATAGGCTGATGATGATGACATATAAATTACTAAAATATAAATAACAATTTCACGTGCAGAAATAACTTTTGTATAATACTAAAGTGAAAAGCATTACCACCATACGAAATATGAAACAGTAAAAGCTACTTGATTGAATAACACAAAACGACAAACGTATTTCGAGCCGCGCTCGCTCTTATATTCTGGATTTCCTCCCATTTTCCTCGAAATATCTGGACATAAGATTGGCGGAATTTTACAGTTTGAAAAATAGTCGCATTTTATTATAGTACAGCTTGTTACAGTACCTACCGACGATGGTGGTGGACCGAAATAATAATAAATAATAATAATAATAATTAATGCTGGACAATCCACACAGCATTATCTAGCCCCATGGTAAGCAGAGCTTGTGTTATGGGTACTAGATAACTGATATACATAATACAATACATTACATAGATAGATATTTTTTATTATATATAGAAAACGACCAGAACACCCGGAACAAACATCTGCAGATCGTACACACAATTGTTCCGAGGCGGGAATCGAACCCGCAACCTCCTGCGTCGCAAGCGGACCTTCGCCCACCGCGCCACAACGGTCGTCAAATATCGGACATAAGATTGCCGGAATTTTACAGGTTGAAAAATAGTCGCAACTTATTTACAGTACAGCTTGTTACAGTACCTACCGACGATGGTGGTGGACCGAAATATCGGACATAAGATTGGCGGAATTTTTACAGGTTGAAAAATAGTCGCAACTTATTTACAGTACAGCTTGTTACAGTACCTACCGACGATGGTGGTGGACCGAAATATCGGACATAAGATTGGCGGAATTTTTACAGGTTGAAAAATAGTCGCAACTTATTTACAGTACAGCTTGTTACAGTACCTACCGACGATGGTGGTGGACCGAAATATCGGACATAAGATTGGCGGAATTTTTACAGGTTGAAAAATAGTCGCAACTTATTTACAGTACAGCTTGTTACAGTACCTACCGACGATGGTGGTGGACCGAAATATCGGACATAAGATTGGCGGAATTTTTACAGGTTGAAAAATAGTCGCAACTTATTTACAGTACAGCTTGTTACAGTACCTACCGACGATGGTGGTGGACCGAAATATCGGACATAAGATTGGCGGAATTTTTACAGGTTGAAAAATAGTCGCAACTTATTTACAGTACAGCTTGTTACAGTACCTACCGACGATGGTGGTGGACCGAAATATCGGACATAAGATTGGCGGAATTTTTACAGGTTGAAAAATAGTCGCAACTTATTTACAGTACAGCTTGTTACAGTACCTACCGACGATGGTGGTGGACCGAAATATCGGACATAAGATTGGCGGAATTTTTACAGGTTGAAAAATAGTCGCAACTTATTTACAGTACAGCTTGTTACAGTACCTACCGACGATGGTAGGTACGGGTGTTAAATTTTTTGAATTTTTATTAAATAAAGCTCATAATATTATATTTTATATTTATTTAAAGGAAAACCAGAAGCTTATATGTAACACAATAAAAAGTTCATAAATACTAGAAAGCTTATTGAAGGTTTTCACGGATAAATAACAGAATAATATAATAAGAAGAGACTGTGAAAATAAAGTGAATTGGTACATTTAGCATCTATAAAGTTAAATTAGATAATTATCTTTAGGTTACAAAATTAACAATAAGGTTTAAATTTTTTTTTTTAATTTGCAAAAAAAAACGATTATTATTTTATTTTCTCGTGTGATCAAGGTTCGACAATACACATTGTATACATACATATGTAGGTGTACTTTATGGACGAACAAAGGGTACACATTCATATGTATATAACATACATATAAATAAAATATGAAATACTTACCTACTTCTCACTTCTAACGGCAGTCCCCAAAGACATGTTACATGTTTTTTTTTATACGATGCATGCGAAAAGGCGCTGTTGGATTATTTTATAGTATTTAAAAATCTATCCAATGCTGGAATCAATGCCTTAGATTACCAAGATATAATAAAATCTAAAAGGCACTTACACTTTTAGATTGTCTCAATAATGCAAGCTATAACCAGCCAGCTGCTGTGTTCGCAGTTGCGCATCGCCTATTTTGGGAATGGAAAATATGCATCCAATTTAGCTATATTGAAAATAATGAGAACGTTTTATTGTTCTCTATGGGAGCAGTTTTTATTGGGAAAGAAAAGAAAACTTCTCGCCATAAAATTTTACTTTCGCGTAATTTGCTTTTGATATTTTGGAAAGCATTACCTACTAGGATTCTACCTATATATGTAGTATGTACATCGCCGAAGGTAGTTTTCATTTCTTTTTGACTCGTTTTGGATTATTTATTTTGTAGCTGAACGACACAGTACCATCTCCGATAATCCGAATTAGAGGGGTATGTGCGTAATGCAACGACCAACTCTGTAGAAGTAATTTTTTTGAAAATCGAACGGAGGCCATCCAAACCCGTGCGTTCTCGTCAGCGCGATTCAGCCTTCGTCCACCTTTACTGGCGACATCTAGTTATAAATTAACACACTAGGTAGCCTAGATAAATAGAGAGATCTACATCTTAAACTTACATTAACCAGTATCTTTTGCTTGGATTGGATTTTAAAGTTGTGTTTTTTTTTTTGCAGGTAAGTTGCAAACGGCGCTCTCATCCAAATTTTTCGTAGGGAGCGAGAACAGGGCGACGCGATCCGCACTCACCCTATGAAGTCCATCGTTATGAGATAAAACATTGGTGTTCTTCCATCACATACTAGGTTCGTAGTTAACCCGCTTAAATTCATTAAATTAAAATATCGTTTTGCAGAGAAAGCTAAACATATCCACAAAAGGGAAAAAGGGGGAGGGAATGTAAGGCATTGTAAATTTCAACATAATCTGCCATCAATATCAGTTTGTCTACTTTAGGTACAAATAAACAATAATAGGTAATGTTGTGTAAGTATTTGTTTTCTTTTGTTTATCTTTATATCTACTAAAGTACCACCGTCTATTTTGTTCCTTCATATCCAGTCCATCCAAAGGTTGCCTGGAAGAGATCGCTCTCAGCGATAAGGCCGCCTTTTATACTTCCTTTATTCTATTGTTTATTCCTGTATTTTTTCTGTTTTGTGTGTTTTAATAAAGTGTTTTCTATCTATCTATAAATAACATCGAAAGCCACAAACAAGCAAACATCCGCTCCCCAATAAAAAAGCGAAACTTTGCGACAAACAACTCACAAACAAACGGCATTCCGTAATTAAGCTCCTATCCGCGAGTGTTGATTTCTTTTTCATTCGATAAAAACGTTTTCCGCATATTTTAAAAGTTCGGTAGAAAAGCAATTTGCTTTGAAGTCTTCCTGACCAGGGAATGGGGGACCCACCTGAGCTGATATTGCAACAGCTGCTATTTTGCGTAGCAAGGGGCTTTTTGGGATTTTCTGAACGTATTTGTGCCCTTCTGTAACAAATAGGTTTTTAATGAGGGACGCTTCTTGTTTAGGAGTAAGGTATGCACTACCAGCGTCCATTAGAAAAACTATATCCTTGCCTGTTTTTAAAGCTCACGTCAAGGAGTTTTTCCTGCCAAAAGAATGAATATTGGTACTTACTATTTATTTATTTATGTATTTAAGTAGTGTATTATTTATTTTCGAATTTGTAATATTTATTATTTGTTTCTTAGTATTCTTATTTAGATAACCTGTGGTACACCCCCTGCCGTTTCTTAAATTCATATAATTATTTCCATCCAAAGGTTGCCTGGAAGAGATCGCTTCTAAGCGATAAGGCCGCCCATTGTACCTGTCGCATATAATGTATTTTTGTAATGATTAATTTGATTATGGTGTACAATAAAGAATTTTTGTATTGTATTGTATTTTATTGTTGTATGCTTACCTTGCTAGATGTTGCTGTGTGGATTTTCCAGCATTATAATGTATTACATGAACACTAGTCATTATATACCTATCATCATTTTCATCTACGAAAGATGATATAAGATATCTATATCATATCAAATATCATAATACGATATGTTTACAAAGACCAATTTGAGAGCGGTAGTATCGACCGCATTTTGTTTAGCTGGTAGATCTATTCAAAATACTTAAAAGCTCCAATTGGGAGATTGCGTGATCATTTCTCCCTTTTATCTTCATGGTTTCTCAGTTAATAGCGCGTTCTTAATTAATTTCCCGAGAGGCCATATTATTAGGGCAATAAAAATAATAATTCGCCGCCCGCCCTTAGAACCGCCCAACAACAATTTACTTGCTTACAGTCTTTGTAAAGCTGCCCTTTATGCAGCCCAAAAGGTTCCAGCTAACTTACTTTGTTTACTTAGGTTCTTGTATATGGAAACTAGTTTATATTGAGTTACTTTTACCAAGAAATGGCAGCTGGTTTTGACAAATTGAAATAAAAAAAGAAACAGAAAACACCAACCTAATTACAAAACCTATTTTACTTAAGTTTTCGTTAGTAATAACTGGGCATTTTTGAATACCACGACTCAGTAAACGTAGTGTAGGACGTCCTCCGACCAGGTGGGATGACGACCTGCGAAAGACTGCAGGTAGATGCTGGATGCAGCAAGCTGAAGACAGGGCGCTATGGCGCTCATTGCGGGAGGCCTATGTCCAGCAGTGGACTGCTATAGGATATGATGATTGGAAATATACGACTATAAATTGTTAAAACAAAGATTTTTTTAGAAACCCAGCCGTTCTTTCTGAACCTTCGCTTTTATAAGACAATATTGAGAAGATTTTTTCCGAGAGCCAAGTTCATTTTAGTTCTCTTTTAAATTACGCAATTTGGATCCTCTCTAGGGCAGTAAACAATTTTGTACGGTGTAATCAGAGTTACATTGAAAAAGTACGGGAATAAATTACGTTTATCTTGTTATTTTATGCGTTTTGTTTTAATAAATCGGAAGTAACTTTTTATCTTATTTATTTAACTTGATGTACCTACTTCTTTTCCAAGATAATCTGCATGAGCTACCTCTGCCATTATACAATACAATACAATACAAAAATTCTTTATTGTACACCATAATCAAATTAAACATTACAAAAATACATTATATGTGACAGGTACAATGGGCGGCCTTATCGCTTAGAAGCGATCTCTTCCAGGCAACCTTTGGATGGAAAGAATTATATGAATTTAAGAAAAGGCAGGGGGTGTATCATATGTTATCTAAATAAGAATACTAAAAAACAAATAATAAATATTACAAATTCCAAAATAAATAATACACTACTTAAATACATAAATAAATAAATAGTAAGTACCAATATTCATTCTTTTGGCAGGAAAAACTCCTTGACGTGAGCTTTAAAAACAGGCAAGGATATAGTTTTTCTAATGGACTCTGTTAAAATTCTGTGTAACTTTATGTTGTTGTGTCATGCATGAAGTTATCAATCTGGGTCAGTGGATTTAAGAGCTTAGCATTTATTTAAGGATCTAGGTTACTTAAAAACATGCGTTATTATGGCTAGTTTCTACCAAAACTGAAATTTGATGTGATATGGCGATCTACCATTAGAATAATAATCTATGTATGTATCTGTAAACATACTTGTTGTTTACCTCAATAATTTAATTGTTATACTTTTTGCCTACTGATATAAATTGGTGATACATGTTGTGACATACATAAATTACTTACCATGTTTGTTTACACGTGTTTTTACTAATATAGTCTTTATCTTTGCGATGTTAGTTCTAAAACAGTTGTTCATTGTTTTTAAAACAACAAAAAAACTAAAAAATCCGAATCACTTTGTCTGATGGGGCAAACGTGTTCTTGAGTGGAGACCACGACTCGGTAAACGTAGTGTAGGACGCCCTCCGACCAGGTGGGATGACGACCTGCGAAAGACTGCAGGTAGATGCTGGATGCGGCAAGCTGAAGACAGGGCGCTATGGCGCTCATTGGGGGAGGCCTATGTCCAGCAGTGGACTGCTATAGGCTGATGATGATGATGATGATGATGACTTTGTCTGAGGGGATAGTTGGTATAGATTCTACGTACTGTACATCTCGGGTTCATAAGCAGAGTTGTAGGTCGAAATTGGCTGACGCCGTACAAACCGCTGAAAACAGAAGCAAAAACCAAACTTTTAAGTGCTTGACTTAAAACTTAAAACTAAAGTTCAGCACCGTGTAATATTTCCTGTCGTTTCCTGCCTACAAACTTTATTAGCTGGAAGCTGAGGTCGGGCTCGTTCTGTTTATTTTCAGCCCCTATCACCCCCTATAGTGAACGTTATAACGGGTCTCAGTTATTAAAAGCCCGATTAAAACTCCGGTTATTAGATTCCCCTCTCAAGGTCTAGTGTTGCCTGAGAGAATTTTAAGCCGGACGTTTCATCATTAAATTTTTAACATCATCTGCAACTATTCAGAAGAAAGAAAGCGATGCCAACCTAAGTGGCCATGCATATTTAATCAATTCATGCCTAAGATAACGTTCCCTCCAAGTTTTATTGTAAGAAACGCAACAAATATACCTACGTTCTTTGACATTTTTTGATATTTCAAGTGACATTCAGCATTACCCATAACACAAGCTCTACTTAACTTGGTGCTAGGTAATGCTGTATGGATTGTCCAGCATTACTTAGTGACGTTTGTGATTTAAATTGTCATCTTTGATCCTGAAACTGTTTTCTTCATTAAAACTTTTGAAACTACCATGGTTATTAACACTAAAGTCATTTAAAACGGGATATTATTAGTATTGGAAAACTAAAATCAAATCATGTTAAATATTCCGTTTTAAATGACTTTAATGTTGTCTGCATGATTTAAAAACCTGAAATCCGGAAAAAACTGTAAATTTTACCGGCTTTTTTGTTCATAAAAGAACCTAACAACACTAGTAGGTCGTCCCCAATGTAAACTGTTAACACTAAAGTCATTTAAAACGGGATATTATTAGTATTGGAAAACTAAAAATCAAATCATGGTAAATATTCCGTTTTAAATGACTTTAGTGTTGTCTGCATGATCTAAAAACCTGAAATCGAAAAAAAACTATACATTTTACCGGCTTTTTTACTCAAAAAAGAACCTAACAACACTAGTAGGTCGTCCCCAATGTAAACTGTCTGATAAACAGTCTAGACGAGCCTGTACCTACCTCGGCACGTGTGAAATACTGCTTAGAATAACTAAGTCGTACCAAACAGTTTCGCGGAGAATGGGATGTTCTCAACAACTTTACGACAGTTTATAGTTCTCTATAGCAACGGAGTGCACCGCTAAATTCACTTTATGCGGTTTTGAATATTAATATGCAGTTTGTCAATTAGTTTCTACAAAGTGATTTTTTTTCTTGAACTTAACGCCTTCCTCGGAGATTGGTGGGAGATTGCACGTGACCGCACTGAGTGGAAAGATTTGGGGGAAGCCTTTGCCCAGAAGTGGGACGAAACAGGCTAAACAAAAAAAAAAAACAATATAATAAATGTGCTTTATTGCACATCAATCACAGAAAAAAATAGTATAGAACTAACAAACAAAGATACAGATGCACAATGGGCGGCCTTATCGCTAAGAGCGATTTTTTCCAGGCAAACACAATGTCCCTGGCATTATGCAGCAAAGCCGTTCGACAAAATAAATAATGCCGTAGGACAAAATAAATAATTGAAAACTCTCTTAGGAATCAAAGAAAATGTATCATGATTTGAGTTTCGAGCTTTCTACTATTTGGGCACAATTTCAGAAATATTGGAAAGACGAATTAAAGAAAATTTACCATGATTTGAGTTTCGAAATCGTTTCAGAAACATTGGAAAGCTTAAAACTGAAATCATGTTAAATATCCTGTTGTAAATGACTCTGCCATGAAGTAATTTCTATTCAACTGATTAAAAATGATTTCATGCCAGTTCCTACGAGAGAGGGGTTGTAAAAAGATCTGACTGGCGAGATGCAATTATGTAAGTAAACACAGGTGATGGGGTGAGCGGTAATCGACAGGTCGATTAATGATGCCACTGCTGGGGTGCGAAGACTTCGATGTCGACATTTTGTATGTTTATATCTTCTGTTTCAAGAAACTGCAAAGAATTCTTGTCTCAGAGGCCTACCTATCTCTGCAATATTTTTTTATGTCATGTGTGATATATTTTTAGCATTTTGCAGTACATTTTAATATCAATAATCAATCAATAAATTTATTTCCGGCCCTGGTGGGGGCACAGAGAGAGGCCTCGAGGCTTGGCCTCATTACCCCGGCGTCAACTCGAGGGGTGACGACCCCTCGGTCCTTGGGTTTTGTGGGAATATATTTTTTTTCCCCCTTCTCAATTTTTTTTTTTGGCTTCATTTGGTTTGTATGTTTTTCTTTTTTCATATGTAGAATACATAAACACAACTCCAACAACAACAATCGTTAAAACCTTATAGATTGTTTTGAAATTTATAATTATTATTGATTAACTTAATCCAGAGTTCATTGTTATTTTGTATGCTACTTTTGTATTTTATTACTCTTAATTTTAATTTGTTAGTGTGTGGTGTTTCTATTTTAATTAAATAAATAAATTGTATTACGTCAATTGAAATTCTCGTAACTGTAATATGTATGGTTATTACTGGATATGAAAAATACAAGGTATCTGAGATACAGAAGGAACCAAATACGTAAATATAATATACATATATAGTCATAATTTATTCACAAATAACTTAAGGCTAAAAAGATAACAGGAAGTACTTAATCTTATATTTTCATTGGATAAGTAAAATTTATGTGCCTGAACTAGGCAAAAAAACCACTCTACGCATTGCGTCGCCCGTTTCCTTCCGAACTTGGCTGACTATCTATCGCTTGTTTCGATTGTTATTTCAAACACTCATACTTACTTCTAATAGAACATTCTTGTCAAAAAAGTATATGACAGACAGTATATGAGAATAGCGACAGCAATTCATACGGAATGGACAGGGGTCAACAAAAAGCGTTCCAATATGTATCTAAGGGAGCTCAAACTAATCCCTGATAGCTGAACTGTTAGTTTAAGTGATACAAACGGTGTCCGTTTGAGACACCTCACGGTACAGTCAACAAACAAACTGCTAGAAGTTTACCTACCCGCATTAAATCAAAGCTCTACAGTGTAAATGCTCTGTGTTTATGTCTAGCCTACGCACTTACTGTTAACTACTTTATAAACTGAGTTGTGACAAACAGAGGCTGTCGTCTATTATTTAGTATGCAATTGCATTCATCATCAGCCTATATTAGTCCACTGCTGAACATAGGCCTCCCCAATGAGCGCCATAGTGCCCTGTCTTTAGCTTGACGCATCAGCATCTACCTGCAATTGCGTTGTACATCAATAAACCCAAACACAATATTATTATGACCATATAAGAATAACGATTAATTCTAGTACATGTACGGGTACAACAATGTAGAGCTTAGGAAGTATATGAAGATAATACTCTTCGATAAGTATTTCGCTAAAGTCATTTAAAACGGGATATTTACCATGATTTGATTTTTGAGTTATCCAATATTTCGGCACATATAGAAGTATTTCGCTGGCGTGACGTTACGTTCTAAGCCTGGTGTGCACCAAAAGATTAACGGACGGTTAGCAACTTCTTCGGTTAATTTTGACTGTTGTTGACTGTGTGAAAACATCTGTCAAAAACCGCAATTAAAATGTAATTACTCGATCATCTTTTTGGTGAACACTAGGGTTAATCTTTTACCCATTTTGACCCCACAAACTACCTATTGTTGATGATAATAATTTATTCTGAAAGACGAGAAAGATTTTTTCGTAATGAACTTCATTTCAAACTTGATTGTGCCTAATATGTACCAATTAGTAATGAGAACCTTCACTGCCTTTTCTCCCATTTCTAATTAAACTTAATCAACTACCTACATCTTATTCTCAATGAGCGAAGGCCCCTGATTTTCTCGGCAGATTTCCGTAAAATAAAAACAATAAAGGCTTCTAGCTAGGCTTGTAGTACAATGCTTTGTTTGGGGACGCGAAGTAAAACCGAATGGATACGGTAGTAAACACAAGGAAACTACAACGGTAGGGTACTGATTAACTGCTGAAATACCTGAAATACACGCATAAAGGACAGATTGGAGTCCAAATGCGGAAACAGGAGTACTGCTACTGCACCTATAGGTTTCCGCATTTGGACTTCAGCAGTTACATTTAGGATTATAATCCTAAACCTAACTGCTAAAATAGAATAGATTGAAGTTTTTTTGATTGGTTATCGTAGGTAACAGAAATGCAGGCCTTTTCAAATAACGTCATGCGTTTTTTTACAGACGAAATTCACAGTAATAAAAATATTTCTAATTTGCTCGTAGTTTTCAGAAAAATCTAGAGCGTAACTCAATTTTCAACAACCCGAGAGAAATATAGAGAATTCGGGTTAAAAAAATATTTACAGAGCATAATAGTCGAACTGACCGGCCGTTTATGTCAAATGAAGCTCTTTAACCAGCTATTTTTCAATATAAACTCCATCATTCATGAACAGCCTTTGCAAATAGATAATAAATAACCCTATTTAGATAAAACTCCCCACAGATTCGTATTCCCTGAGCACAATGCTTGTACAGCCCAAAGATTGTTTTCTTCCACGCCATTGTGCGGCCGATCGCTAGAGATTGGATGGAAATGAGACCTGGGGCTGTGTTACAAAATACATCCTCTATTTGTATGGAAAAAAGACAAATCTCAAGAAACCAGTGGAAAATGTTGAGATTTTGTACAATAGACCTTTGATTTGAGAGGATAATTAAATCAGATTGCAATTTTAACTTATTTCAATTTTATAAATCTTGTAAGGAAAGATAATGAGGGCATTTTGTATGTTGATGGCTTTCAGTACCCATTCTTAAATGTGGTCAATTCTGTTCTGAAATTATAAAACGTCAAAACGCTTTGTGTGAAAAAAGTCCTTTGTGCTAAAGGCCGATTTTCAGCTCCCACGTCCAATGGTCATACGAATGACATCAAAACATTTAACGCGAACATTCTGCCCGTTTTGTAGAACCCTATAACCTTAATCGATGGAAATTCCAACCCAGCGCCATTATAATTGCAGAAATTGCGTACGAACCCGAGGGGACAGCGGGAAATATTTATTCAACGAGAATTCCCCAAGTTTAGCCGACTTTTTTTACTGTACGGCTATTTTTCTTTGTTAACGAAATTGAATTCGCATTCATTGCTTTATGGAGGTTATTTCTCGTTTTATTTCGGGCTAGCGCGTGCCCTTTTTAGGATCAATATAAGTTTCTTTATACGAAATCTGATTTTGCGTCTGCCTCAAAATAAAAATAAAACGAAATATAACACCTTTATTCATCAGACATAGCACAGTATATATACACAGCCCATAAAATGAGAATTATACATCACATACACAGAACAAAATAACAGTAATAAATATAAATTAAAGATAAATTGCTAAATAGAAAGACTATTAGAATCAAGCATGAAATGGGCCTTTGCCATTTTTCACTTCACTTTCCTGTTAAATGCGAAGTTATATCTTCTGACATTTCCATCAAAGTGTCGCAAGTTGGAATTTGAATGACACGACGTCGTCAGGCTATAAAACGGTTCTGAAACTTTAAAAGTTGGAACCTCACGCGGCTGTCATGTCTTCAAGTAACTTTACGCCTTTTGGATCTCACCGTCCCATATACCCAGACTATGTAAGAATAAAGTGACTTTGTTTTAAACTCCGACGGAGTACAATCGATCAACATTTTTAAGATTCTGCCATCGGTTCGCATGCTTTTTCCGGGATAAAGAGTAGAACTTCATGTTAAAAACAAGTCCGATACTTTTCATAGTTGTGCTCCGAGCTTTTCATTACTTGTGTTGTGAGAAACATAAATCTTGATATTTCACAATCACATATTGTTTGGTAATCAGCTAGTCCATTTTTACACAACGAAGCCAAACTCGACGGGGTTAAGTTATTTCGTTTAGGAGTTCCTAAGGCCACCTTATGTCTCCGTCAACAGGCCAGCTCGATGGTACCATGATATAGCATTATTGACACCAAACTTTCTGATAAAGGATATACATTTCTGATAAAGGATAACTGGTCTAATATTCAATTGTAAAATTTGTCTCATACTAACAACAGCAAGTTAAATAAAAGATTGTAAAAATAGACGATACTCTCACGAATAAATGACCTGCCAGTAGGGATGTTACATGACGTGATCTGAACTTATATAATAAACTAGCTGCCCGTCCCGGCTTCGCCGGGTAGTCATTTGTTTCAAGCAATTTTTAAATTTTTTCTCTTTTTTCTCTCCGTAAGAACTATCCTCGTACTTCAAGGAATACTCTAAAAAAAGAATTAGCGAAATCGGTTCAGCTGCTCTCGAGATTTGCGCTTAGCAACACATTCAGCGATTCATTTTTATATTATAGATAAAGTAATGTCTTATGCAATGAATAATTGGTCATCTACCAACGTCCTCTCATTATCTTCCTAGTCAATCTCAGCATAATTAAAAGATAGCTTCGTCAAAATAGCTTAAAATCCGTCGAGGCTTTTGAAATGTAAATCAAAACCCCAAATGCCTCCCAATTTCTCTTTGATGTGTTAATTTTATATTCGCAAACTGTCCCTGGCAGAATCTCTTATCGGCTTTACATTCATTAAAATATTCCGGTCATTTTACATATTTAAGACTTGGTCTACTTTGGCTTGAAGGCGTCGAGTCACGGCGAGCTGAAACGGCCGTCGATTGGTTTTTAATATTGCTTGACTGCACTTGGCCGGGAAACTTATAATTTTTACGCAGGTGTTAATTTTTCTAATCGTGTTCCCCCCAATGTTAAGTAATCACTACATAGTATAAAACAAAGTCGCTTCCCGCTGTCTGTCTGTCCCTATGCGTGCTTACATATTTAAAACTACGCAACGGATTTTGATGCGGTTGATACGGTTTTTTTTAAAAGAAGAGTGATTCAAGAGGAAGGTTTATGAACCATTTGATACATAGATTTCCACGCGGGCGAAGCCGCAGGGTATAGCTTATACTCAATAAGCCGTACTTGGATGAAAAATATCTCTTACATAATATCAAGAGAAAGAATTCTTAAAACATCAGTTGCAGCCTTAAACCTCATTAACCGTCGACAAAGAAAATAAAAGGCTAAAAACTATATTTAACCGCAATGCCCCATTAACGACATAATTCCTTTCACATAAATTCCGTGCCCAGTGCCCGTGAAATATTACCTCTACCGAAAACTGCCATACCCATGGGGGGCATGCCATACCGGATAATGAAACGCTATACTTCAAGAAGTGGGCCGGCCATATCGGGCCGTCGTCGGCGAAGAACCGACGGCCGTTGGGGCAAACGTGTTCTTGAGCGGAGACCACGACTCGGTAAACGTAGTGTAGGACGCCCTCCGACCAGGTGGGATGACGACCTGCGAAAGACAAAGGTAAAAGACAAAGACTGCAGGTAGATGCTGGGTGCGTCAAGCTGAAGACAGGGCGCTATGGCGCTCATTGGGGGAGGCCTATGTCCAGCAGTGAACTAATATAGGCTGATGATGATACCTCTAGAAGCAGAGCAGCCATGACCGTTGTCAAAAAATTGCGTTTATTCAGTCGCCAATAAAACCGGGTTTTGTCCCATACAGCAATGATCTTCCCCGATAGGTATCAATACTTAAACTAAACTTTTAAAACGATCATGGTTATTAACATAAAATTTATTTATAACGCGATATTAACCATGATTAGATTTTTGAGTTTTCCAATATTTCGGGACAGTTTCATGCGCCCTGATCACGGAATAACTGAATACACGGCAGTGCGAGGAGTTTTTATTGGCAGACATACTGATCTGCCCTCATTTTTTGTCTATTGCTACGAACATTACCACTACCACGGGTATTATTATCGAACGCAGCTCGATCATGGATGAAATTATTCATCATCATCATCATCAGCCTATAGCAGTCCACTGCTGGACATAGGCCTCCCCCAATGAGCGCCATAGCGCCCTGTCTTCAGCTTGCCGCATCCAGCATCTACCTGCAGTCTTTCGCAGGTCGTCATCCCACCTGGTCGGAGGGCGTCCTACACTACGTTTACCGAGTCGTGGTCTCCACTCAAGAACACGTTTGCCCCATCGGCCGTCGGTTCTTCGCGAGATATGGCCGGCCCACTGCCACTTCAGCTTGCTAATTCTTTGAGCTATGTCGATAACCTTGGTTCTCTGTCGGATGTATTTGTTACGAATCCTATCCCCTATCCTTCAGAGAAACTCCGACCATAGCTCTTTCCATAGCTCGCTGAGCGACTTTGAACTGGTGGACCAGCCCTATCGTGAGTGTCCACGTCTCAGCTCCGTAGGTCATAACGGGTAGGACGCAGATGAAATTATTAGTGATCGTGAACTCACATTTTTGTATTGGATTTTGCCGCACCATAGAGGGGCCTCGCCTCGGCCACGCCTCTATGGTGCGGAAGGGAACTACGTGTAATTTTTGTGTAATTTTTTTATGGCATTGATACACCAAAACCTTAAAAAAATTACACGTCAGGTCATCTTCTTGTTCCATCAAAAAATTATAACACTAATTTAAAAAAAAGTTGGATGTGTAAACGTGCCAAGTGTTGTAATTCCAATTCCGAAGTGCAGGCTGGAATTTCCATAATTTCAAAACATTCTCGTCAGTTTTTAGGGTTAACCGTACCTAAAGGGTAAAACGGGACCCTATTACTAAGACTCCGCCGCGCTGGCTGCCCGTCCGTCTGTCACTAAGCTGTATCTCATGAACCGATACAGCCTGGTGACAGACGGACCTGTGAAAATGTCAACCGTCTAACTATTAAGTTAGACGATTGGCATTTTCACAGGTGATGTATTTTCGTTGCTGCTAAAACAACATATAAGTACCAAAAAAAGTATATATATATTTATAATAATAAATAATAAATATTTAAGGATTCTGCGGGAACCCCCATTAATATTTATTTTATTCATTTCAAAAAATCACGCTTGTTCGAGCCGGGCTCCGATACAACAAACGCGATTTTTTGCTCGTTTTTATAGATAATGGTACGGAACCCTTCGTGTGCGACTCCGACTCGCACTTGGCTGGTTTTATTTAATCTCATTTGGCGAGTGCTCTCGGTAACGGGGTGAATGGGGAATTTGCTACAAAATCACGGGAAATATTGACATACAAATGAATTTTCGCATTCGCACCAGCGCATCTTTATTTTTTCTTTCTTTACTTGCGTCTGCTTGTAAATAAGGGTTACAGTCTACTTGGCGTGAAGAAGTTATTCTTAGAGTATTATTTATGGTGATAAAATAGGAAAAAATGTGTAAGTGAGTATGGTGTTGGAATATTATGTTAGGGATAGCTATAGTTTCGAGATGTGTTATTGTATAATCCAGGCGCTAACAGAATAGGACGGAACCTTGTCAAAGTAACCCGTGTAAATAAAAAAGTGAATTGATAGTCACCCGGCGCGCCCCTGCGTATCCCACCTATCAGCCAGATAGGTTTTAACGCATTCACTGACCAAATTATAGAAATAGACAATATTTAAGTATTTGCGTTTCATATAAAATAATACAAATTAAGAACTATAATATAAAGCTAAAGATAACCAATTAGGAAGTAATAAAATAATACGAGAACACAGGCTACCAGCTCAGCATTAAATGCTACATTGACACAAGTGACAATGCAGCGGTTTTTGCCAATTCGGCGGTGACTGTCAATTCACTTTTTGATTTACACGGGTTACTTTGACAAGGTTCCGTCCCATTATGTTAGCGCCTGGATTACATAACAATAACACATATATATGATTATACAATAGCCGCGTACTGATTGAGCGAGCAGCCTCGCGAGGCTGCCTAGCGAGGCAAATCCTCGGTCGGTCAAGACGCGCCTCGCCCGAGGCAAACGCACGCGCTGCCTCGCCCGAGCGTGCCGCGGCCCGAGCCGAGCGTTGTCGGTTTTTGTCGATGCTCACAGGCGCCTCAGTACGTTTGCCGCGCTCACTCAAGACGGTTATGTTACGCCTCGCTTGTTCGTCGCAGGTTAGCGTCATGGATAAAGAGCAGTGTCTTAAATCAATACAGTGAATACATACTAATAGAGGACTAAGAGAAGATTTTCAATTTTACTCATTCTAGTAAAAATAAAATGCTGCTTTATTGAACACAACTCTTCAAACAATCTGTTCCCAGCTTGTAATCTGTTTTGGTATAAAAGTTTCATCCAAAAACGTTTAGGTTTCCGTTTCCTTTTCTTGACGAGCCGTAGAATTATTAGAAAGGCAGTGGTGGTGATAGCTTTCCGAACGTGCGACCTCATGGTGATCTTGAGCAAAACTGGCTCGGCCTTGCCGCGCGCGGCTGCCTCTATCCAAAAAATGTACACATCGAGGCTGCCGCGCGAGGCAAACGTCCCGCAGCAAACGTCTGAGGCTGCCGCGCGAGGCCGCTCGCTTAGTCAGTACGCGGCTAATAACACACATCTCGAAACTATAGCTTATATTCTTCTATAGCTATATATTTTCACACGGGTTACTTTGTCAAGGTCCCGTGTCGTTACAAAGACCTGCAGATAGACATGTGCGTGGTCCACCATTAATATGTTTTTGTTTAGTTTTAACAATCACATCCTATCTAATTTATAAATTATCATCATTCCACTCAATAACAACTTAATACACATGATGGCAGTAAACAATAAAGCTCAATCCATCTCTTGTAAGCATACTTCCAAGTCTCAAGACGCGATCCCGAGTGAACTGGACCAGGTAATAGGTATGAAGCCGTCGGGATCCCGGATTAGGGATGAGGGAATGAAAGGCCGGAGAAACTTTGTTTTTGGGAACAAAAGACGGTTGGCAAATGAGTAGGTTAGGTACCTTAATGGTTAAACTGGACCAGGTAATAGGTATGAAGCCGTCGGGATCCCGGATTAGGGATGAGGGACTGAAAGGCCGGAGAAACTTTGTTTTTGAGAACAAAAGACGGTTGGCAAATGAGTAAGTTAGGTACCTTAATGGTTATCGCAGATCTGGACCGCATAACTCATTAATTCATAACATGCATTTAATTTGGACAGCATCGCATTTATTTAAGAAGATGGAGTTTACAGAGACTGCTCGTAAGCCACTGTTTAAGCATGTGGTAAGCATTTTGTCGCTGTAAAATGTATCTAAAGTTAACGATTAAATACACATATAGATAGATAGAAAATTATTTTATTGCACACTTACAAAATAAAACAAACAAGACAGAATAAAATACAAAACATGTGACAATTTGGCGGTCTTATCGGTCAAGAGCGATCTCTACCAGACAACCGTGGATGGACAGGATCGTTGGATTGTACATGGGGATCTGTGTGCATTATATTAATAAAAAATATAAATATAAATACGTATAACTAATTATATACCTACTTATATAAATACATACTCTTAATTTTATAATATATACATGTGTGGCATGTCAGTTCATCATTTTCTCATTTTTTGTAATGCGACATTGGTGTTGAACGTGCCAAGCTATAGGCAACGGCCGCACTGCAAGATCACAGAACAATAATATCCTAACGGAAAGAAGTAAGACTCCATAGAGTAAAAATGCCAACACTAGAGCACACTAGCGCCTCTAACTTAAGCCCACGGTAACTGGCGTTTGGCGGGAGCTTCAAATTAAATAGGCGCTCAATTCAAAAGGTGCCTTTTTAATTTCTCTGCGACTATAATAATTTATCAGACGAATGGTAATTATTCAACATTTTGTTGAATATTCACCATTCACCTGACACAATATAAAATATAGAATTGCACCCAATACTTAAGGAAGGATTTTGGTTAAGTAATTAAAATGCCAATTTGGTCAAAACAGTGAAAAAATATATAATTTAGTAGGTAAATATAATATTCTTTTGTTCATTCACACATTCACCTTGTTTTCACAGTATGATATTAAATAAAGAAAAAATACAAGCACTTTAAATGTTTTGTAGTATATTTATTTTCCTTTTCATTGCTTTCTTCGATGCTTCGTCCGTAAATTGTCTATTTTTTAACAATTATGTAGTACCGTTTAATTTATAATGCATATTGTCGACACAATTATATGCAATTTATTTTTTTCAAAATGCTGGGAGCATCCTTGCAACCACTCAAAATCTACTTCATTATCTAATTTTTCTTTTAATGTTTTTTTAATAATGCGTCAAACATGTAAAGTGAAGTTAGTTCTTTTTTAGATCTACCGCCCGACACGGTTGTCATTCTCATTTTTGACAGTGTTCCAGGGACATTTGAGTGTCATGCCGAGACTTTGAGCATAAATGTTGTTGCTCTGTCTTACATATAGCGTCCTCTCATACATTTTATTTGTCCCATGGTACTTGTGCTGTTGGCATTTCATGCTTAGCTAGTTGATACCCACTGTGCAAGATGGTACCGGAATTTACAGATCGTACAAACATTTGTAGGCGGGAATCGAACCCAAGACCTCCAGTGACGCAGCCGGACCTTCGTCGCTATTCGTCTATTTACAGGTAAATAAACACATTTATGAAGAATACAAAATAAAATAGAAGCAAGAAATACTATAGTAGCTGACGTAAGTATTAGATATATAGATAGAATAGAATATACTTTATTGCACAAAAAGTTGTACATAGGCGAGCATAATGCTAGATAGCATTCTCAACCTGCTAACCTTTGGGTATTGTGGACAACAGTTTGGTAGGTAGTGCTATATGATAGAGATAATCAAATATACTACTCATAATGATACTAAGCTTCTTATATTATATTTAAACAGTAATATATATACGTATGTATAATATGTCCTTGAAAATCTACTACTAGATAGTACACCAATATTTTCCGGTCATTGGAAAATCAAAAAGTGTAAGCACAACCCTAGACTGGATTAATCCTGAAATTCACTGTCCCTTTATAATATCAGTATATTTTGTTGAGATCTTGAGCTGGGTTCTTTTGACAACGGACTATGAATCTAGGGTCGTCGCAAGGGCTAGTATGAAATATTTATAAAGGATTGAGCCGAACGGGCAAAAAATTGAATTTAAATATTAATAAAAAACTACTGCGAAAGACTGCTACTGCAGGTAAATGCTGGATGCGTCAAGCTGAAGACAGGGCGCTGTGGCGCTCATTGGGGGAGGCCTATGTCCAGCTGTGGTCTAAGATAGGCTGATGAATGATGATGATGAAATATTAATAAAAGCTTGTAGTATTTATTATTGAGGATACCAAACTATTGAAGTTCTTTCTCTATGTTTTATGTGTTTTTTCAAAGGACAAAACAACCAATAAAAACCGATAATTGCACGGATTCGAGCTACATTTTTTATTGTGTTAGAAGTTAAACATACAATAACTTTAAAATAAAACTTTAATACGTCAACATTTTATTTATTTATCCATCGAACATGAGCCGTAAGAGGCTCTTATCTTTATTTTTTTATTTATTAAAATTTAGTTTAGATTAGTTGGTACCTAATGTTCCTCTATCTATAGTATAACGAAGTAATAAAACTGGTTTTTTAACTAGTAATTTATAAGGTACCGATATTATAAATAAATAATGCTGGACAATTCACACAGCATTATCTAGCCCCGTGGTAAGCAGAGCTTTTGTTATGGGTACTAGATAACTGATATACATAATACTATATATTACATAGATAGATATTTTTTATTATACAAATAAAATGACCAGAACACCCGGAACAAATATCTGCAGATCGTACACACAATTGTTCCGAGGCGGGAATCGAACCCGCAACCTCCTGCGTCGCAGGCGGACCTTCGCCCACCGCGCCACATCGGTCGATTATATTCGGTAGGTATAAAAAAAGAGCTACATGTTTTAAATAAATATATAAACTAACCTTTCCTTTTCCCTATTCCTTTAAACTTTATGCAGGTAGTATTTAATATTTAGACTTAAATAGGCAAATAACCATGTATTAGACATATAACAGATGAACATGCTAGTGGTTTCTTTTCACTTCTTCCACTAGTGGACAAAAAATTGAAGTGAACAGTAAAATAATTTTATTTGATAATAATTATAATTTATATATAAAATATGACTTGTCTAAGTGCTTCTTTTGTAAGCCTAAAGAAATAAATGATTTTTTACTTTACTTTACTTTCATCATTCATCATCAGCCTATATCAGTCCATTACTGGACATAGGCCTCCCCCAATGAGCGCCATAGCGCCCTGTCTTCAATTTGCCGCATCCAGCATCTACCTGCAGCCTTACTTTACTTTACTTTTACTTTATTCTCTTTAGCAGTTAGGTTGGGTTGGGTTGGGTTGGCTCCCTTTCAAAAACAATAGGCATTTAAGCGATCACGTCGGTCACATACGTCAAGTCCCAGTAAGCGTAATGGTCCTTAAATAACACCTGAATCACACACGTCCGCTGCAAATGACGCCATATTTCCGCCGCTTTTAATTTAAACTCTCTTGTTTATGCTGAAGAATGCCTCGCAAATGTGTTGTGGGCTTTTGTTTGGTAACGAGGAAGTTTAACTTTGTAAGGTAGTTTAAGGCCTTGTACATACAATTTGTGTTATAGGTATATCTAGCTGCGCCCCGCAGCTTCGCCCGCATGGAAATCTATGTGTCAAATGGTTTATCAACGTTCCTCTTGAATCACTCTTATCTAATCAAAATCCGTTGCGTAGTTTAAAGATCAAAGCATACCAAAGGGACTCGATAGATATGGACAGACAGACAGCGGGAAGCGGCTTTGTTTTATATTATGTAGTAATTTTTATTTTGTATTCTCGCGTCACTACGAATAGGATTTCAGCTAGTATAGCTATACGTCGTAATCACTCCCTATCTTCAAAAAACTGCTGCATCAGCATTATTTATCCATATGAAATATTGATAGCCTTATCTTATGTCTATGTAAGTTTATTATAATGTTTGTAATGTAGGTATTTAGTGTATTTGTTACCAATTATTTATTAAAGTGCCACCGTCTATATTGTTCGTTCATGTCCAGTCCATCCCAAGGTTGCCTGGAAGAGATCACTCTCAGCGATAAGGCCCTTTATACCTTTATTCTAAGTTTTTATCTCTGTATTATTTTCTATTTTGTGTGGTGTAATAAAGTGTTATCTATCTACCTATCTACGTTACATAGATGAAAAGCAAAGATCAGCAGAAGAACATAGCTACAATGAAACACTGAAAGTATCATGAACGCCTAGAAAGCCCTCGAAATTATACGCCAATAACAATTCCGAGGCCACTTAGATTTCTCTTGGACATATGAAAGGTTCTGCAATACGGCGATATTTGAATAATACAATAGCTCGAGTTGAGTCGCGTCCCCTTCGTTGCCTTTTGACACAGGCTCTCTGGGTAAAAGCAACATCACTTCGTACCGGCGAAGGTAGGTAAGTTGAATTTTTAAAAACTAGCGCGACCCCTTTTTTCGTATAGGTACTGAAAGCCTGAATTTGGCATCGTCAATTTGGATAATTCTATGATAATAATAAAAGACAACCACGAGATATAAAAAAATATTATATATACTTAGTGTAACTATCTATCTATGTAATGTATTGTATTATGTATATCAGTTATCTAGTACCCATAACACAAGCTCTGCTTACCATGGGGCTAGATAATGCTGCGTGAATTGTCCAGCAATATTTATTTTATTATAAAATAAAAACATCTAAATATCTATCTTACAAACTCTGCTGAAGAGCGAGATGCGCCACACGATTAATGTTTTCTATGTATCTTCTAATGCATATTTTCGTTCTGCAACGGTGTGGTCCAGATCTGCGACAACCTTAAATTCATCATCATCACCATCAGGCTATAGTAGTCCACTGCTGGACATAGGCCTCCCCTAATGAGCGCTATAGCGACGTGTTTTCAGCTTGCCGCATCCAGCAATTAGCTAGCTTATAAAAGCCTTCGTAACACTATAGATTACAATTAACAATTAACAATTGAATATAAAAAAATTGGTTAAAAGATGAGAAGGAAATCACGGAAGGGAAAATAGAGAACATCTGATCTAGCTTTCTCCAAAAGCTGTGCCGTCAAGGGCCGAATGTCGGAAAGGTCCAGCCATTACTTACGATCTCCTTATTGATGCCAACTTCGCCTTAAAAGGGCTGTGCTTCCTGCGATCTTATATTTATGCGTAGACTCTTGGCTCTATTGAGTTACGTGCCCTGAAATTGTTTCGGTTGCGATTTTACTGTGAAAGCGTAAGTAAACATTTTACTATACCTAATGTCGTAAATTGTAAAATATTTGTGCATGTTAGCTACGAACCATTGTGGTGTTGGAAGAACACCAGTGTTTTATTCTTAAACGAGGGATTACTTCAGAGTTAGGGGTTATAGTCGAGCGAGCACTGCGCTGGGGACCTCGTTGCAAACAACAACGTTTATAGTTAACCCGCTCGCGTTCATAATGAATTCGTAATAGCTTCCTGAATAAAAAAAACAGCCAAGTGCGAGTCAACTCGCAAACGGATGGTTCGTACCATTGTATATAACTATTTCGCAAAAGGGGTTCCTTTTGCGAAATAGTTATATACAATGAAATAAAATTTAAATTTTAAAATTTTTTGTACAAAAAACATATATATATATGTTTTTTGTACAAAAAATTAAAGAATTCAAAAAAAGCTTGCAGTCTACCTTTTACGGTTGCTGTAATACCGCTGACAGACCAGACAAACTAATAATAAACTATAAATAGACGAAATAATAATAACAATAGGGTCCCGTTTCCCGTTGCCCTTTCGGTACGGAATCCTAAAAAGTATCATAATACTGGCTGGGATAGTGAACCACCCATCAAAGAAATAACTTCAAGAATCAGACTTTAAATTCTGTAGATAAATAAACCTAACATACTGTATAGTAATCCATTTGTAAGTAAATTTAATTTATATTCCCTGGGGTAGCAACCCGTGATGTTTCCAACTCCAGCGATTACTGTAGGTAATTAATAAACACATACTACGTCAGGTTGTTTGTTAGAACAGGTGTGTATCATCTGTTGCCGTGATTACTGGCTCGAGAAGAGTGGTCCAAGAAGAGGTTGATTAATATACACCGATACGACCTCTGCTCAATAAAAAAGGTACAAACTGAAAATCAGCGTTGTTCCGCGCCATGCGTGGTTCAGCACATAGCTGAGTTTGACCCTTTTTGGTCAGCAGGTTACGTGTATTATTATTATTGTTTCCCCGTAGGTTTATTTAATTTAATTTTATGTTTGCTGTGTTTGACTGTTTTAATGTGTTGTTTTGAGAAACCTGTTTTTTTGACCAAATAAAACTATTTTCTTTCTCTTTTCTCCTCTTCTCTCTTCTTCAAATTCAAATGAATTCAAATACTCTATTCATATCAGACATGATAAATTAGAGAGGTGGTTTGATACTCATATCTCGCCACATTACCTACTGGCATGTTTTCTTTGATGACCTATCCACGGTATAGAAAAAACCTTGAAACGTTTTAATATAAACAGCCCATGCGGAGCCACGGGCAGAAAATAGAAGTTCATAATAACTTATAATACCCACCTTACTGGTCTCGGCTTTGCTTAGTGTGGAAGCCGATGCAAATTGTAACCTGAATTCTTTATCTATCTAATCAGCCGGAAACACCCACTGCTGCGTAGAGGCCTCTTCCTTATCTCTGTACCCCTGGTCCTGTGCCAGTCGGATCCAATGTCAATGAATGAAAATGAAAAGTTTTTATTTCTTTAAGCTTACAAATAAGCACTTAGACAGGTCATATTTTATACTATTAAATTATTTTATAGTTCACTTCAATTTTTTTGTCCACCAGTGGAAGAAGTGAGAAGAAACCACTAGTATGTTCATAACTTATGTATGTGTCTAGTACATTCGATTTGCTTAATTGTAAGTTGGTAGATTTTGAGTTGTAGCAAAACTCGTTCCAAGCTTTTTTTTTAAATAATAATAATAATTTTAATAATTAAATATTTCCTACAGCCCCTACAATGTCGTATCGGGCAGGTGGTCAGCCTCGAGGCTGCCACATATCCCTAGGCGACCATTCGGTGACTTCTTTGGTCCATCACATTCAATAAATATTTTTCATGTTCATTTATTGAAATCTAAACACGTTCTCTTTGATCGCTTCCGCTTGTTCTTTGCACCACGTCTCAGGGTATCCAGTAATTTAGCTCGCGTCATGTGTGAAGACTGAGAGTAGTGAGTCGCCTCTACAACAGCAAAACAATTCACTTGTTCATCAAATAAACGTACCTATTATGTTAAACTCTGAAATTGGTAAGGCTTGTACAGACTGTCAAACAAGTGATCACTGACGTCGTCGCCAGCAAACTATAAAATCGGAACCTATGTTTTGAGCCAATAAAACATTGAAATATGATAATTTTATTATATTTTACTTACTTAAAACCGACTTCAAATTCCTTAGTATTTTCACTGTTTTTATGTTTCTTTCTCTTCGGACTAATCCCTATCCAAAATGTATGCGACCTCATTCATAAAATGTATGCGGACCATTCTATTCAGCCCATAACTGATGAAGAAATCGACGAACATACATAGAAGAAAGAAAGAAAATACATTTATTTGACACCTAACACAAAACAAAAAACACCATACAAAACACACTCCTGGTTGCCTGGAAGTAATCGCTTTAAGCGATAAGGCCGCCTATTGTACTGTTGTTATGTAAGATTTAGATATAAGGTGTTATTTTGGGTACAATAAAAGTGTTCATTCATTAATTCACAAAACACGACACATTAAATAATAAGAAAGAATACATACAAGAAAAAAAATTATAAGGAGGTAGATAAAAACATACAGATAGGTACAAATACATAGACAACATATCGCCTTTTGTTTTATACGACGGTTAAAGATATATATTTTTAGTCCCAACATCTAAAACAGAATTTTCTGAATAGGTATATCTGTGTATTTGTTGTCAAAAGCAGTCGTTTCTAAGTTTCGTCGCTATTCCAAACCAACATCTCCCAATTTAGAGTCATTTATAACAGGATATTTACCATGATTTGATTTTCGAGTTGCATGAAACTGTGCCGAATATAGAAAAATTCATAAATCTATACATGGTAAACGAAATCAAATCACATTTATTTCAGACACACAAAGTTATACACAGTCCATATAGCGAGACACGTTTTAAAACATGCGCAGAAAAAAATTAAATAAAAAACACATACAGAAAACATTACAATATGATGAAATATCCCGTTATAAATGACTTTCGTGTTAGTAATCATTCTCTCGTATTCATTCGTATTATTCTTTCCATCCAAAGGTTGCCTGGAAGAGATCGCTTCTAAGCGATAAGGCCGCCCATTGTACCTGTCGCATATAATATATTTTTGCAATGATTAATTTGATTATGGTGTACAATAAAGTTTTTTTTTTTTTGTAATAACCATGATAGTTTTATAAAAATTATCTCCCAATGAGCGCGAGCGATCTATGTCTTTTTGTGACTCTTTAAACTGATAGCAAGTCTATCAGTTCAAAGTCACCAAAAGACAGATCGCTCCCGAAGCGGTTATCTCTAAACAATAACGCGAATGGCCCATTGAAATACCTTCGTGTCCATTCAGGCTCCGGCAATATCTATAAATTGTCAACCGCAGGCTCATTTATCGTGTAATTGCTAAGAGCAACCCGGCCCATAACGTCCTATTGACGTCACTTACACCTAAAGCAGTTCTTGGTTGCTTATCTTAACATTTGTCTGAAAGAAATCTTTCCTGAGCGATGATACTGCCAAATTCTCAAATAATTCTGTATAGTTGATCTTGTTTGTTGTATTTTTAAGTATGCAATAAAATAATTGTCTATTTTGCCAATTCTTTATTTGTTTTAGATGTGAGTGAGCTTTATAAGGTATACTAGTTATAAGGTAGATAACCTTATAAAGCTCACTCACATCTAAAGCAGTTAGATAGATTAAAAAAACGTTTTATACATAAATCTAATAGAGAAAAAAACAACTTAAAAACGAAGCGACTCTTATCGCTCAAGAGCGTCTACCATGCCACCGTGGATGGATAGGATCATTGGACACTTATCTATATATATACGTAGTAGTGTATATAATACTTTATATACATATCAAAGACATATACATACATATATAGAAATAGAAAATATTTATTTGTCTTTCATATAAAATAATACAACTAAAGAACTAATAGTAATAAACCTCGCTTTCCGCCTAAACATCATCCAATGTCCCTTGCGGTTCAGAATAGAGAACATCGAATAAACCAATCGTGATGGACTCTCGATATGATGAGCAAGCAAAGAGACAAGGAAAATGTAGCTTCTGGCTCCAATTGTGAGAGTCAATAAAGAAATGATGTTCGGTCCTCGAATCTTAACTTGTTGAGATTCATCTGTTATTCCGAATACATCGAAGAAGAAGGAAATACGTATGATCTGGTAGATAAGTATATATTTAGCATCCAGTTGGGAAATTTAATAAAAAAACAATATCAAAGTAACCTAATCACAATTTATTCTTAATTTTACAAAAACAACAAAATTATAAACTCAAAATGAACAGAAATAAAGTAAAACACCATTTAGCAATATAAATCAAAGTACTCACAGTTTAATGTCGCACTGAACTGATAACCAACACTTTAACCAACTCACAAATCGCGTCGATAACAACCAGTCTTATCTGTCCGAAGTTCCGCAAGCAAATGAGCAGCGCTCGTCAAGCGCGCGCTTTATATAAGCGTAGAATGCCTTGCCGTGTTGTTTCCTAAATCGGCCAGCCTGACTCCACATCGCCCTCGATGTGTTTGTGGCTAGAGCAGCGGCATATCCTTGTCCGTGGTCCGAGGCACTTCAATAACAGGGTCTGGAGGTGCCGTCGAAGGCCCTGCCATAGGATCAGACTCATCATCATGTTCGTCATCATCTGAAACATTAAGGCATTTGAGGACATAGTACAGCCACAATCATGACACACACACACAAAATATCGTGCATAGAACAACATAACAAAATAATCTATTGAGAGCTCTCATTTCTATGTTCCCCATTACCACCCTGAAGTGTTTCAGTGGCTCCGTGGTGGCAACCTCTGACGAGAAGACGAGATGACACGCTCCGCACTCTCCGCTCACACTCGAACCTGTGAACTCACCAAGCGACAGAAGGCGTCCCCTCCGTCGCATGAGGACTACGCACAACACGGCAGAGCCGTGAGGACCACGCCTCCACACATGAGGAACTACGCCAAACATGATTCAACACCATGATGACCACGCCTCAACACACACATGAGGAACTATGTCAAACATGATTCAACATCATGATGACCACGCCTCAACACACACATGAGGAACTACGTCAAACATGATTCAACATCATGATGACCACGCCTCCACAGTTGGATGTCCCCTCATAAGTGCTAAAGGCGGACCTGGTAGAGAACTTGAGCAGCCATGTCGTGATGTTGATAGTTACGTTAATAAGGAGTATAATAATGAGACCAAAAACTAGAGATAGTACTGCATGGCTGCTTAAGTCACCACGTTGGTTTAAGACCTAATAGACACTCACTTTCAAAGAACTCCGCACAGGATTCGGGACACCACTCTCCACTCCAGGGTACCATGTACTCAGCGGCCGCCTGGGTAGTTTTTCCATAGGATCCACCCATTAACTTCAGTTGGTATCGCCCACTCGGCAGGACCTTGATCACTCGATAGGGTCCTCTCATGCCGGGGTCCAGCTTACCACTTGACTGCGCGTACTTTATTACGAAAACCATGTCATCGACCTGAAAAGCACGTGGAGGGTGTCTCCGCTGGTTAACACGGGAGTCTTGAACAGCTTGATTTTTTGTCAAGAGTTCACTAGCTCGAGATCTGCATAATTCTCTCCAGCCTTCATGATTCTGAGTCATATCCACAGCGACATCACGTACTAGCGCTCTAATAACAGGCGTAGTGGCATCAGTACCGACGAGAAGCTTTAGGGCAGATGCTTGCGTCGTCTTCTGCTTGGTTATGTTCAAGACAAGTTGTAGTTTCCACAACTGATCAGACCAAACGGCATTTTTATTGTTTACCTCAATCCTTATCATGTTTAAGACAGTGCGGACGTATCGTTCTACCTGTCCATTCGCGTTGTGCATTTCGGGTGTGATGTAGTGGATATCACAGCCGAGCTCAGATAGTAAGGTTTTAAACTCATTAGCCTCAAACATCCGTCCCCGATCTGTTACAAGTAGTTTTGGGGTACCGAATAGCGAGATTGCGTTGGTAAAAGTGCGTTTCAGTTCACTAACATCCTGTCTATAAATGGGATACAATAAACAGTACTTTGTAAAAGCATCTACCATTAATAACACAAACTTATAACCACTAGACTCAGGTAATGGACCTAATGCATCCACGTGCAGTGTTTGAAAGGGCAGACTAGGTTTTTCCCATGATACAATGGGTTGATGAGGTGCTCTTGGAACACGTTTCATAGAAACACACACCAGACAGTGCTTGATATATTTAGCCACAAACTGTCGAAGCCCCGGGAACCAGAAATGTTTTAGTATAAGGTCTTGAGTCTTATCTGCACCGATGTGCTCGTGCTCGTCATGAAATATTCTGAGTAGACTCAGTCGGTGCCCCTTGGGAATAAAACAAAGAAGCCTAGGTTCCTCGCCTACGGGTCTATAGCGATAATACAAAAGCTCGTTTTGAAGCACATAACGCTGCGGGTCAAGCTTACCTTCTTGGAGGTTCTGTAGAAGTGTTTGAGTCTCATTGTCTGCAGCTTGGGCAATCTGTGCCCAATTACGGGGCCTAGAGATTTGGTGCACTTCAGCAACCGGGTTGCGGCTTAGGTAGTCTGCATGGGACATGAGTGTACCTTTTCGGTACTCAATGACAAAATCAAAGTCTTGTAGATAAATCCACCAGCGAGCGACGCGTGGAAGCAGGTCCTTCTTCTTTTCTGTGGCCTTGAGAGCATTGCAGTCGGTAACAATTTTGAATTTAATTCCAACTAAATAATGTCGAAAGTGCTGCAAAGCTCTCACAACTGCCAAAGTTTCCAACTCATAAGAAATGTACCTGCTTTCAGCGCCCTGCGTGGTTTTACTAAAATAAGCAACCACATGCTTCGTACCATCAGCCATTGTCTGCATAAGAATGGCTCCATAGCCAACACTACTGGCATCAGTATGCACCTCTATAGGTAGTAAGGGGTCAAAGATTGTTAAGACAGGCGAACTGGTAAGAGTCGTAATTATGTCCTGCTTAACTTTTTCCTGTTCAGAACCCCAATGAAAAGCTACGTTTTTCTTAGTAAGACGCGATATGCAGGTAGTTTTAGCAGCATAATCGCGAATGTACCGCCTGAAGTATCCTGCCAAACCCAGCAATTGTCTGACCTGCCTGACATTAGTAGGTGATGGGGCATTAACTAGGGCCTCGATCTTATGTGGACTCGGCCTAACCTGTCCCTGACTAATAACCCGTCCCAGATATTCGACCTCTGTTGTTAAAAAAGAACATTTTCGAAGGTTTATCGAAAAACCAGCCTGAGTCAACGTTGCTAAAACATCCTTTAGTAGTTTCAAACCTTCATCTTTTGTGTTACTCATGATCAGCACATCATCAACGTACACTAAAACGTTCCCTTCCTCAATATGGCGTCGTAGTGTCTCGTTTATGATGCGCTGATACACAATGGGCGAGTTCGAAAGGCCATATGGGACTTTTAAAAATTCAAAGTGACCCTCGGGAGTTACAAAGGCGCTTTTAGGAACGGACTCTTCATCAATCGGAATCTGATGGAAGCCAGTAGCCATGTCAAGGCTAGAAAAATATTTAAAGTTGCCTAGCCTATCAATGTGATCATCTATGAGAGGTAGTGGGTAACGGTCTCTGCGGGTCAATCGATTCAGTGCGCGGTAGTCCACACACATCCTATCACTACCGTCTTTTTTCTTGACCAAGAGGATTGGGCTAGCATACTCGGAATTAGAGTCCCGAATTATCCCATTACTCTTTAAATCGTTTATAATGTCACGAACCTTGAGTTTTTCCGAGTGTGAAAGCCTATACGGTCTGTATGCGACAGGAGTGTCACTTGTCAAATCTATGTGCATGCTACCAGTAGTAACGGTAGTCGACGCAGTGCCCGATATGAAAAAGTCCGTAAACTCTCCGATCACAGTCATAAGTGACTCACGTTCCGTTCCCTGAAGGGGCGTGTTAATTTCAATGGTCGATGGAGACGTGACGGTGTGAACAGACTTTTCCAACGATCGGGTTAGGTATTGCCTATCTTTTGTTCGTACATAGGTTACGCCTTTACGATTGAGGATATCAGTGCCTATTATAATAGGGGCGGTCATACTTGATGCGGGTACTATTACAAGGTCAGCTTCAAACGAGAAGCCATCAAGTTCGATCGTTAATGTCACAAAAGAGTCTGCTTCAACTATTGTGTCACTTATTCCCTTCAACGAGCAGCGTAAAGGTTTTCTTTCACATGAAAAATACTTCAGTACATCTGCCGATACCAAAGAAACGTTCAATGCACCACTGTCAATAAGTAAGTCGAGAGGAATACCCTGCACAACCGCAGGAGTCAAGTCTCTATGACGCGAACCATGGGGTAGGGATATCTCGCCACACAAGTTTACTTTACGCGTATTTCGTGGGTCAGAGCGTTCTTTAGCAAAACAAGAAGCCTCAGTGTGTCCTACCTTTTTACAAAAAGTGCAGGTCGGCTTACTACCGCTTGGACCACTAGTATCTGATTTAGAAGGTTTCACATCGCTAGCTGAGGTTTCTTGTTTTGTCTTTTTAGGACAGTTTATCGCTTTGTGCCCAACCTGACCGCAAGTGAAACACTTAGCCATACTAGTGTTGTAGCTAGTTTTTCCCGGACGTTTTGGCGCCTCTTTACGTTTACCCTTATTTTGACCTAAGCCCTCTGGCTTGATGTAAATGGACAAAAACGACACTAAGTCCTCACAAGTAAGGTTAGCATTAGCCGCCGCCGCCCTAACTTGCGGGTCGATGATACCGCGAATTACAATCAGAGCCCTAAGTTCATCACTCAGCCCCTTAACTATTTTTAAGCGCAGCAGGGTCCGCCTAGCATATTCCGCATAGGTGCTATACTTGTCGGATGTCGATTGCATGGCATCATAGAGGATGTTCGCATAGTCGAGACTCCGTGGACACAAAGGCCTAAACTCATGGCAAAAGTTTGACCAAGTACGGTCAGTAGTTACCCATTCATTTAACCAGGTACGCGCGTCTCCCTTGAGACAGCCTGACACGCGGGACAAACACTCAGAATCGCCCCAGTTATTAGCCAACCTAGCCCTATCGACTTCCTTGCACCACGCGTCTATATCTTGAATAGTAGGATCAAAATTCGAGACAAAATACTGCTGCCTACCCGTGGACTGTAACGACCTGATAGCTTCGGCAAGTACTAGTATCGACCCGGACGCCGGTTCAGGTTGCGCCGACACACTTACTGATGGAGGGTCATCGGACAAGGTGCTGGCCGACTCATGCACATTCGAGGCAGTCGCGGCACCTGAAGGGTTAATTGGACCGGTGGTATTAGACTCATTTCTCGTATTTTTTGAAATAATAGGGGGTGCACGTTCGTGCGTGTTCGTGGGGAGACTGTTATTCCCTACCTCATCATCACGTGAACCATCGATACGCTTCTTAGTCTCAAGGGCCTCTAATCGCGTGAGAATTGTCCCTAACGTATTTTGAAGAAACACGTTTGGACCACGTGGACTACGAGTCCTAGATTTCGAACGAACACGTGAACGGGATCTCGCGTGCGAGCGAAGCCTAATGCTACGCGAACGAGTCCTACTGCGAGGACGCGGCCTGCGACGAGAAGTAGACCTATCGCGTGAACGCGAACGGTACCGAGAGCTATCCCTAGCGTTGTACCGACGCGACCTGTTGCGTGAGCCGTGCTGATTATCAGACATGATAATCTACCCGCAAAGGAATATTTTAACCAAAAAAACGGTGTTTTACTCTACCCTCCACTTTGCTCAACAAAGGGTTGATTTTACACAAAAATAGAAGTCAGAACAGCTTCCTGGCCTGATGGGCTTTTGGAAAACTTATCCCACTTCTGAATTTAGCATCCAGTTGGGAAATTTAATAAAAAAACAATATCAAAGTAACCTAATCACAATTTATTCTTAATTTTACAAAAACAACAAAATTATAAACTCAAAATGAACAGAAATAAAGTAAAACACCATTTAGCAATATAAATCAAAGTACTCACAGTTTAATGTCGCACTGAACTGATAACCAACACTTTAACCAACTCACAAATCGCGTCGATAACAACCAGTCTTATCTGTCCGAAGTTCCGCAAGCAAATGAGCAGCGCTCGTCAAGCGCGCGCTTTATATAAGCGTAGAATGCCTTGCCGTGTTGTTTCCTAAATATATTGTATAAAGAAAACGACCTCAGTGGGGCAGCGAGACAAATGTTTGTACAATATGTCATGTTCATATTTGATCTGGGTCTGTTGTGTTTTATTTCTATAGTAAAAGTTAAAAGAAGTTATCTAGTACAAAACACAAGCTCTGTTTATTTTACAGCTAGATGATGATCTGTGAATTGTTCAGTATTATTCCTAATATGTATAATCATTATTTTCATTCCTAATATGTTAAATAGTTTTTTTAATCTGTTTATTTAAAACTATGAAATAGTAGGAGCAATTTTTTTACATCATCATTTTTCATAGTTTTTTTAATTTTTTTATTTAGCCTGTTTCGTCCCACTGCTGGGCAAAGGCCTCCCCCAAATCTTTTCACTCAGTACGGTCACGTGCGATCTCCCACCAATCTCCGAGGAAGGTGTTCAGGTCGTCTCGCCAGCGGTTTCTTGGCCGACCTCGCCCGCGGCTTCCTTCCGGGACCCAGGGTGTTGCAGCATTAGCCCACCTCTCGGGGTGCATTCGGCTAGTGTGCCCCGCCCACTTCCATTACAGTGTGGCGGTCTTAATTCCCACATCGACAATACCTGTCAAAGAGCGTTATAGGTTTATTAGCCTATAAAAAATATCTGACCCCTATCTGACTAAGACACGTTTCCCTATGTTGCGAGTCGATAGACAACAACATCGGAATCTTTCCCTTAATTCCCATATTTTAAAAGAAATGGGAGATACAATGGTAGGCTGTATGGGTAAATTATTAGTATTGTTATGACTCGGTTGTTAAGCTTGTCCCTTATTTAGGTCAATCGTTGAGATTCAACGAGGCAATGTAGCTTGTTGGGCACGTTTTGCAGTAAAAGCTTTTCTAATACAATAATACTCTTCTCATTTAATAATACTCGTGTATATGGAGTCTGGTATATTGCGTTTAGTGTGGTATAATTTGGTTTGTCCAGTTAACTGGCCCATCGAATATATTTCTGGCACCTAGTTCTGTTAACTAGACCACCGTACCACTGTTAACACTTTGACTGCGGTTTTTTTTCGACGACTGCGATCTTTTTTTTTACCTAAAAAATTCGTGCTGCCGCTCTACACAGCGGTTGTGTTGCGCCGCACAAGCGTTTCGTCCGAAAAATATTACAGCTCTGCTGAGTCACAAATATCTGTATTTTCTCAGCCGCTGCGCTAGTGTGGATTTACGCATATTAGTCACTTGTAGAAAACACATACCGTGCGTTTTCAGCACTCAAAGTGTTAATAATTTTATTTCAATAGTACAGTTGACCGGAAACTAACTTTTTACTTTCAACACATTATGCAGAAGGTCAGAAATGTGAGTTATACGTTTTTTGACGCGCAGTGGACGAAGAAGGTTCAGTGAAGTTGCGGATTCGGGACAAATGTTTCTACAATCTGCAGATATTAGTTTCTGGTCGTTTTCTATGTATAACAAAAAATATCTATCTATGTAATGTATTGTATTATGTATATATATGAGTAGTAGCTTGGGGCTAGATGAGGCTGTGTGAATTGTACAGCATTATTTATTTATAATGTTATCGCTGACATTACATATCAAATATCCTCATGACTCTTAGAGATGTCACAAAATTCAAACTACATAAGTAAAATTAGGAAATTATTTCAATCAACCACGCTTATTAACACCTTAAATAAAATGTAGCAATTAAAAAACAGTCAAAAATCAGCTGTACATCAAAACGACTGATTAAAAGAACAAAAACTCCATCTACTCCGAACCTTAATAAAAAAGTTCTATAAAACTACTTACCTGAAAAGCAACTCGTAGGCTCTCCGGGAAACTTCACTTTGGAGGGCCATTGTTCCTTTACAACGTCGTTTTACGCCATATGTACTCCCAAACTATTATTTTATTCAAATTTCCCCTATTGTAGCGGGACCGCCTTTCCTATAAAAGGACTGCGAAGTTTGTAAAGATCCGCGCTATAATGTGTACAAGATATTGTTCTTATACGCAAGTCATTTATGACGACCGATGTGGCGCGGTGGGCGGAGGTCCGCCTGCGACGCAGGAGGTTGCGGGTTCGATTCCCGCCTCGGAACAATTGTGTGTACGATCTGCAGATATTTGTTCCGGGTGTTCTGGTCGTTTTCTTTGTATAATAAAAAATATCTATCTATGTTATATATAGTATTATGTATATCAGTTATCTAGTACCCAAAACACAAGCTCTGCTTACCATGGGGCTAGATAATGCTGTCTGAATTGTCCAGCATTATTTATTATTATTTATAACGGGATATTTTTCATGATCTGAGTTATCTTATGACAGTATGAGTTATATAATGTTGACACTGTGCCGAAATATTGGTGAGCTTCAAACTCGAATCATGATAAATATTCCATGACTTTTATGATAATTATCTCTATTATTATACATATCTTTAAACGGCGGGCGAAGGTCCGCCTGCGATTACATACTTAACACGAGCGAGTTCCCTATGTCAAAAAGTCGGCTACAAAAAAACTATATTCTAAATCCTTTGCTATTTTATTTTTGTTTATTGTTTATTGTTTACTAAGTTATCTAAATAAGTTAGTTTGTAAATTAGTAACATGTTAATCCAATAGGACCGCCATGTAATTAATTATAAAGGTCCTTACAAAAAATATAATTTAAAAAAAAATGGTATCTTTTAAATGGCATTGTCTACACGCATCTAGAACTAAAACCCAAATGAATTGCATAAATTATCTGTAAATAAAGTCAAACAAATTGTTTAAAAATGAGAAGGTATTCAGAGCGTTCTGAATGTCTTTATGAGACGTGGAACGAGGATTGAGATCACACAATAGCAGGAGACACGGCCTGTGTGGAATCAAGAATCAAACACATTTTATTTCCACAAGTACAATTAATGAATACTTAGATTCCGTCCTGTGAAAACTACTCGTATCTCTCTCTCTAACTTATCATTCTTTGTACTTGTGGAAATAAAAAGTGTTTGATTCTTGATTCTACAGGCCGTGTCTCCTGCTATTGTGTGATCTCAATCCTCGTTCCACGTCTCATAAAGACATTCAGAACGCTCTGAATACCTTCTCATACAATATGCAAAAATAACTTCGTACTTTGATTCGATAAAGAAAACATGCGTAGAATGTCCTGAATACGGAGACGAATAGATGTTTTCCCAAAAATACCTTTTCCTTTGACAAAGGAAATGTTATGACGTTGAAGGTCAATTGAGGTCAACTGAGGGTTAGGATAAAAGTAAAAGTGTAGTAAAAGTGAATTCTGAACAGTGAATGGAAGGAATAAAAACCGCTACGGTTTTTTCGTAGCAGTTTGCTACGAAACCGTAGCACGTCTACGATTCGTAGCTGTACTGAAGCTTCGTAGCAAAATTACTGTAGTGTCTCAAAAAATTGTTTACTATTGTTTATAAGACAGCCTCTGTGGTGTAGCGGGTGAAGGTCCTGCTTTTTTGATTCCCGTCTCGGGACAAATATGAGTTGGAGGATTTTCTTACGCTGCGACCGCCACGGCCAGCATACTAAACACATACAATAGGTACTTTATAGATTTTTTTCGTTTTGTTAATTTTTAATTGTCTACCAAAGTGATTAAATAATTTACTTACGAAAATAAGTAAAAACGTAAAGTAATTAAAACCACGACCTAATAACGAGGTTTTATTTGTACCATCCAATATTATAATTTGAAGAATCCTACAAAGTTGTTATATTCAAAAAGAATTAAATATTAATATTCGTGCAACCTTCCATACTCCGAAACCGTTATATTTTATTAGCGGTCTTTATTAAAACACATAAATGAAATTATTAAATTTTTGAATCGAAACTTCGAAAGGCTCGCAACGAACCATCAAATTAACTTTTATCTCGAAATTGTGAGAATTTTAATCGGAATATTTTCAGAAAACTATCTGATATTTCCAGTAAATCATCTGATTCAATTTCAGATTACAAAACTTTATTTACAGAAATAAATTTTTTGAAATCTTATTCATTCATCATCATTCAACAAAAAATCAGCTTAACAAAATAAGCATTAAGCACTTTGGCAAGTTAAATTATACATATTTACATAGTATAAAATTAAGTCTGTTCGCTTCGCATTTAATTTCAGATTTCAAAACTTTATTTACAGAAATATTTTTTTTTAAATCTGATTCATTCATCATCATTCATCATTCAACAAAAAATCAGCTTAACAAAATAAGCTCTTTGGCAAGTTAAATTATTCATATTTACATAGTATAAAATTAAGTCTGATCGCTTATATCTCTTAAACTACTCACTAAATTTCAACGGATTTTAATGCAGTTTTTAACAATAGATTTATTTTAATTTATGTATTATAATTTCATCCCATAATGTATTATACTCTTCGTCTGATTAGTTTCTTTGTACACTTCCTCTATCTGTTCTATCGCTTCTCCTTTAAACCTAAGGTTTGCTGTAAGAAAACTCTTTGTTAAGGTTAAGCTCGCCTATGTACATATCTTTTTTTAGTTAAGTTATTTTTAAGTTTTTTGTGTACAATAAAGAATTACAAGAATTACAAGAATAGATAAAGTTATTCAAGAGGAAGGTTTATACACCATTAACACATAGATTTCCACGCTGGGGAAACCGCGAGGCTCGGCTAGTATACTATAAATTATCAAATGATATTATTATGCCTGTTATTTGTTGTCTCAATTACAGCCGCAAGCGTATTATTGTTAGTGTAAACACGTAATTAGGTACTTCATTACATGCTTTGTTTACCGTAATTAGATGGCTCCGCTAATTCAATTACAGTACAAATTAGTTTACACAATCTAAGGCTAATCTAGACATTGTGATGTCTCATTATGGACCTTATTACCAATATCTACCACCCCTTGTACAAGCAGTAAGTGGATAACGGGGCTGGTTCACTTCTAGAATTAGTTAGTTTTAGTTTATTTGTAAGTGATACTGTTAGTTATCCCTAAGAAAGACAAAAAAAACTATGATTGTAGATGTAAGTGATATTGATTTCTAGTACCAATAACACAAGCTCTGCTTCCTTTGGAGCTATGTGAAGCTGTGTGGTTTTACCAGCATAAAATAACAATTATGCTTAATATTCGGCGTCGAGGCAGAACACCTACCCGATGGTCAGACGCCATTGTGGGGGCTGTAGGGAAGCAGTGGATCCGACTGGCACTGGACCGCCAGGGGTACAGAGATAAGGAATAGGCCTATGCCCAGCAGTGGGTGTTAGCGGCTGATAAGATGGATTGATAGGTTAATTATTTTAAAATAAAATAAAATAGAAGGCGATTAAGGGAAATCCACCGGTGGGTGGGCAGCAGCGCCTCCCCCAGATCAGTTTACAACCGAACTGCAATCCCCAACGCACATGTCCAGCGTGGGGATTATGGGCACTACCCTATGACAAAGTTTTATCTTATCTTCATCTAACATTATAAAAGTCAACAATTATCTATGTTTACACCTTTACGTCAAAATTACTGAAAATATTCGATCTGCAGATATTTGTTCCGGGTGTTCTGGTCGTTTTCTATGTACAATAAAAAATATCTATCTATGTAATGTATTGTATTATGTACATATATCAGTTATCTAGTACCAGGCTAGATAATGCTGTGTGAATTGTCCAGCATTATTATTATTATTATTATTGTGTTTGAACTATGCATGCATTCGGACCTGCTTAAAGTGCTGGACTAATTTAATAAGCTACTAAATCAGAAAATAACTAGAATCACACTAAAATAAATAGAAAAAAAAAGAATTCACGATTCCACAATAATGAGGAATGCTTAAGAAGTAAGAAACTAAGGCGAAAATGGGGATAAATAAATAAATATTTAACCCACCCCTGGTACTGAAATATGTCGCGAAATTCTCAAGGACTGAAACATGGCCTTTCCCTTCCGCCTTCAAGGAAGAACCCAATATTAAGGTGCGCAACCATTGCGGCGAACGACTATAATGTACGTAGCGTACTTTGAAAAAATCCTAATAAAAACTACTCGTGCTATTTCAGTCCCCACGCATTATTGGCATGTAGGGTCGTGGCAAGCCTAGGTTTGTGCTTGCTGTTTATATGATCACAAAGAACGTTTGTGATGTATCAGGGAAAGAAATGAAACATCTTAACAACTATCTTCGTATGTCATATTTTAGGTATACTAGTTTTCTACTACATGGGTTTAAGAAAACTGATAATTACATCACAAGTCAACTCTGCTTACTTTGTCTAAATTTAGATATGGGCTGTGTGGATTGTCCGGTATTATTTATTTATTTTCTTTGTTTATGTTTCATCATCATCAGCCTATAGCAGTCCACTGCTGGACATAGGCCTCCCCAAATGAGCGCCATAGCGCCCTGTCTTCAGCTTGCCGCATCCAGCATCTACCTGCAGTCTTTCGCTGGTCGGAGGACCGAGTCGTGGTCTCCACTCAAGAACACGTTTGCCCCATCGGCCGTCGGTTCTTCGCGAGATATGGCCGGCCCACTGCCACTTCAGCTTGCTAATTCTTTGAGCTATGTCGATAACCTTGGTTCTCTGTCGGATGTATTCGTTACGAATCCTATCCTTCAGAGAAACTCCGAGCATAGCTCTTTCCATAGCTCGCTGAGCGACTTTGAACTGTTTATGTTTAAATAATTATAATTTTATAAGGCATAAGTACTTTTGTTATTTGTACTTGAGTGTTTTTGACCTTAACGCCTTCCTCAGAGATTGGTGGGAGATCGCGCGTGAACGCACTGAGTGGAAAGATTTGGGGAAGGCTTTTGCCCAGCAGTGGAACGAATCAGACTAATATAAAAAACAGTTATTTTAGCAGATTTTTCTTATCCATAACACGCATTACCCGAGCGCCGCAGTCGATCACACTCTAACTCTGAGCTTACACCATCTTACCGATGATTTATCCGACTTTCCGCTTTAATACTTCATCGAAAATACGCCTTAAACGACCCATTAGCAAAAAACACTGTAATTTATCAACAAAGGCACAAAATTCAGGGAATTCCCCTAAATCCCGCTACCATTATTATTCTGCATTTGCCTGCTGGGGAGGAATTTGCGTAATCCCAAGCGATTTTTTTTGACCCTAAAATGTCTCCTGGCTCTAATAAGATTTTTGGTCATACTTGAAATTAGTGCTTTTCTTGAGGGAGACATAAAAAAGGTTTTCTTCCGCACAAAAGTGCGTGATCGACGGGGTTTGAAATTGATATAAGTAATATTCATAAAAATATTAAAATAATAGACTGGAGATATTATTATTAGTTATATAAATTAAAAAAAACATGTAAGCAGAGCTTGTGTCCCCTCAATATTCATTGTGCTAACTTGTTAAAAAAGAAGTTATCGGTGTTCAATGGGTATGTGATATATGCAAACTGCCTGCGTGATTTGATTTGATTTGATAGATAGAAAATTCGTTATTGCACTTTAAATAGAAAACTACGTACATATAAAAATTAAAAAAATAATTACAATTGGCGGTCTTATCGCTCAAGAGCGATCTCTACCAGACATAAGCCTCCTTCATCTTTAGCTCACACCTTCAGAGAATCTACCATAATTCTAAACCTTCTATGGCTCACACAATCTCTCTTCAAAGAAAGGGTACTTTATAAAGACAATAACTAGCTTTAGTATAAGAACGGTAAAACTTTAAAAAATAATTACAATTGGCGGTCTTATCGCTCAAGAGCGATCTCTACCAGACATAAGCCTTCTTCATCTATAGCCCACACCTTCAGAGAATCTACCATAATTCTAAACCTTCTATGGCTCACACAATCTCTCTTCAAAGAAAGGGTACTTTATAAAGACAATAACTAGCTTTAGTATAAATATAAATAAATAAATAAATAACGCTGGACATTTCACACAGAATGTTTTTTAACATAAGAATGGTTAATATAGGTATCTTTTTATATAAAAAAAAAATAAACATTTATTTCAGACCATAGAAAAGTAACAGATCTTATTTAACTTATTCTACGGTCCATAGTAATACATACCTTAAAACTAGCATACATAAAATACAAAGAAAATACTAAATTAATAACACGCTTATTATAATAATGTCGACAGCGTTTATAATCATCGGGTCCCCAACTACAGTCTACCAGCTTAATCACCATAAGTACAGATATATCACCGGGTCCCCTTTCAGTGTTTAAGATAGTACTTCACCCGGCTAGAGCTGCTAAACGACTGCGGCGCGGTCGCCGTAAATTAGCAGGTTGATAAGAGCGAAGTTTGTCACCGCTTTAAGTAGCCTATTTAACAAATAAGGACGATACGCCGTCACGTCAAACAACTAAGGCAAATTAATGTCTTTGGAGAACATGGGAGCTAAATTTAATTAAATAAAATAGCTTTTAAATACCGTTGAACCTATTAGTAACGTATTTATAAATTGGTTTTAAATACCTATATAAATAGGGAAAAAGGGTCCACAAATTTATTTAGTGTTTTGTTTTCGTCAAGAGCGTGTTACCCGCGAGTCGTGTGCAATTTTTTTCGAGTTTTTCTATGTTGTTGGCAACACTGTATACCACACGAGTAGGGGTGGCCCCTAATGAGCGCCATGTCTTCAGCTTGCCGCATCCATCCGCCTGCAGTCCTTCGCAGGTCATCATCCCACCTAGCCGGAGAGCGTCCTACACTACGCCTACTGAGTCGCGGTCCCACTCAAGAACACGTTTACCCCAGCCATACCTATCGCAATAAATACATTCAATTTGTCCCCGTCCCTTGCGCGTTACGTAGGAGCGAAACGTGCGACCCACTGACATGAATTGTTCGAGAGTCAAGGAATCTTTTTATTGTCCGCACGCCTTCTTATGAATGAAGGAGCGCATGCCTTTCAGAAAAGGTTTTACCTCTAACTAAGGAGATTATATATATTATTAGTTATTATAATGTATTTATAGTAGATAGGTATTTTTAACATCTTAAATTTCATGTTATAATTAACTACGCAATAACTGTAGCGCGTCCGGGATGTTTGCAGAGTCCCGCGTTGATGACTTTTACGCAATCATCCGCAACAGAACAGCATCCCTGATGCGCCGGGTGAGGGGCGGCACCAGTAGCTATCTGAACCTTATAGCTGGAAGGCTGGACACGGACTGCGCTTTTATGAAGCACTGGACGCATCATAATGCCATGCGTCTGTAAACGCAGGATGTGTCCCTTCCAATAAAAATGTTTTATTTTTAGTTTTTAATTTACATATACTCTAACTCTTAACTCTCTATGGCTGTAGCATGTATTTTGTGAAGCTGAATTAAATAAAATTGAATTGAATTGAATAACGCACACAGATCCCCATTTTCAATCCAACGATCCTATCCATCCACGGTTGTCTGGTAGAGATCGCTCTTGAGCGATAAGTTTTATTTTTAAGTGACCAATAAAAGTATTGTCTATCTAAGAAGATTAAAAATCATTTATTTCTTTAGGCTTACAAAATAAGCACTTAGACAAGTCATATTTTATATATAAATTATTATCAAATAAAATTATTTTACTGTTCACTTCAATTTTTTGTCCACTAGTGGAAGAAGTGAAAAGAAACCACTAGCATGTTCATCTCTTATATGTCTAATACATGGTTATTTGCCTATTTAAGTCTAAATATAATATGATTCGATACATGTCAATATTTAAGTAAAGCTATGCACAACAACAAATTACTTACATACTATTTCAAATTACTTACGTACTAGTAGTTCTAATTTGTTTCTATTATATTATTGTAATGTTCTTTGTTATTAAAGATATACATAAATGTTCAATGTAAAAAGAAAAAGAATATTTTTCTTTTTTCCTCCAAAGTCATTGGGTAGAAAAGGAAATGTCTATTACATTTCCTTTTCTACCCAATGACTTCTGACTAGAAAGAATAAGCTGGTATGACACTACCAGCATATTCCTATATCTTTTATTAGGCTACTACTAGCTGCGCCACGCGGTTTCACCCGCTGGGTGATAGATATTTTGGATAATATACTATATCTTTATGAATTAGAGTAGCCTATGTTTTATTCTGATATGTAAGCTATATTATTGTGAAGTTTCATCCAAATCCATTCAGTATTTTTTGCGTGAAAGAGTATCAAACTTCCATCCTTCCATCCATAATTACAAACTTTGACGTTTATAATATTAGTAGGATTTCCATTGACATTTCCTTTTCAACCCAATGACTTCTGACTAGAAAGAATAAGCTGGAAGGACACTACCAGGTTATACCGTTTGTTAGCTACCTACCTATTTCTTCTAAATCGTTTTGAATAGGCATAACGTACACGATTCCCTTTGCCCTATATTTCCCTTTCTAGCTATGTCGCTGTCTTTCCCTATCCCTGCCCTAAAGGCGCCTTGTCGTGACATTCGCCTCCTTCCGCCTCGTTAACCAAAGGTCGCAAGATTGTTCTCCCTACCTCAGAATTTTCCTTTAAACCCACTTAATATAATTTAAAACGGGGAGAAAATAAACTTCACTGTGTACAAATGTTGAGTTTTTATACAATTCATCATCATCAACCTATCTTAGTCCTGCTAGACATAGGCCTCCCCCAATGAGCGCTTCAATGTCTTCAGCTTGCCGCATCCAGCATCTAACTGCAGTCTTTCGCAGGTCGTCATCATCCCACCTGGTCAGAGGGCGCCCTACACTACGTTTACCGAGTCGTGGTCTCCACTCGAGTACACGTTTGCCCCAAAACGTTGTTTGTTTTTTTTATACAGATTCACAAACACAACTAATCTATAATTTTTTGTTTCAGGTAAAATACACTTTATGGCGCCTTGATGAAAACCAGCGGCAACAGCATCACCAATGTAATAAACAGCGTGTGTCTCGCCTTCTCGCAGGCGAAAAGCTATGTGCGGGAATAGGAAAGATGTACGCGTTCCATAAACGATTTATTTCATGCATTGCAGAATAAGCGATGTACTGTACGGGGCCGAACCGGCTGCAATTGTGCTAACCAATCGCTGCATTATGGCATCGTGGTGGTTATGGTATCATCGCAGAATTGTTACTTAAATTAAAGAAACTCCAGATAGTGCGTGCGGTGCCATTACCAGACGATTTAGGAAATGGTCAACTTTGGAAGTGTCAAGTTAGGAAGTGGACAAGGTCGTCCGGAGGGCAGGGAGAGATCGGTAAAATGATTTCAAAGTTGGTACTTTTGACGTAAATTCCTCCATGTGTAGTTTATTTCATCTAAGGTAGAATACCGAAACTTGTAATTCTGTGACGATGTCATTATCATAGTGATAGATAAATAGCGCAGAGGAGTGAGACAGGGGGATGTCATATCCCCGAAACTGTTCACAAGCGCGTTGGAAGATTTGTTTAAGACTCTGGACTGGAAAGGTAAGGGCATAAACATAAACGGCAACTACATCTCACACCTACAATTCGCTGATGACATAGTCCTATTGGCGGAGTCGCTAGAGGAGCTGAACCAGATGCTGGACGGCCTAGCTTCAGCCTCCCGATGCATCGGTCTTGGCATGAATTTGGATAAAACCAAAGTCATGATCAATGGACACATTGATCCAAGGCCGGTGGTCGTACATGGTCACCTTCTCGAAATCGTTTCCGAATACACATACCTCGGGCAGATTCTGCAGTTAGGTAAAAACAATTTCGAGAAGGAGGCCAAAAGGAGGATCCAGCTGGGCTGGGCAGCGTTTGGGAAACTACGTCGAGTCTTCTCTTCATCCATACCGCAATGCTTGAAAACGAAAGTTTTCAACCAGTGCGTCCTACCCGTTATGACCTACGGAGCTGAGACGTGGACACTCACGATAGGGCTGGTCCACCAGTTCAAAGTCGCTCAGCGAGCTATGGAAAGAGCTATGCTCGGAGTATCTCTGAAGGATAGGATTCGCAACGAATACATCCGACAGAGAACTAAAGTTATCGACATAGCTCTGAGAATTAGCAAGCTGAAGTGGCAGTGGGCCGGCCATATCTCGCGAAGAACCGACGGCCGCTGGGGCAAACGTGTTCTTGAGTGGAGACCACGACTCGGTAAACGTGGTGTAGGACGCCCTCCGACCAGGTGGGATGACGACCTGCGAAAGACTGCAGGTAGATGCTGGATGCGTCAAGCCGAAGACAGGGCGCTATGGCGCTCATTGGGGGAGGCCTATGTCCAGCAGTGGACTAATATAGGCTGATGATGATGATGAGATAGATAGATGATAGATGAAACGTTTATTTGGTACTTACTACTTTGGTAATAACACACACATACAATTAACATAGAGAAAGATACAATATTAAAAAAATTACCACAAAAAAATTAATAAAACGAGCAATTAAAATGGCTACTAAAGTACTTACTGTAGGTAAACATCTGTGTGCCGCAGTACAACAAATAGGCCATGGCTCAGCGATATTTTTTGCTAAAAGCAGAAACACTGATTTTCAGCCAAAACCTGAGAGCGAGCGAGAGTGAGAGCGAGCATATGCAGCGATAAGTTAAACAGAACACGAGGTCGCCTGCTATATTCCAATCTTCGTCTATTTATCCTGATTCCAACTCTTATAATTTGTGTCTTCAAAAAAAGGCAGTCATACCACCCTTTTCCCCACAAAACTGCCTTCGCCGCCTCCCCTCAATCACATGATAAAATTGAAACATTTTTTATACAGTCAAATTCGTTTCAGTTAAGCTCTAAAGCTCTGAAGCTATGCTCCGAGCACGAGGCTTCATCTGGCTTCATTTAGAAAAGATCAAGAGCTTGTAGCTTTTTTCTTACGTCATTCATAGAGGCCAATTTGCATCTTCAATTAGATGAATTTGCCAGTGATATCACAAACCGAAATGAACCGCGTCTATGTAACTTAGTATTGAAATGAAATGAAAAGTTTTTATTTCTTTAAGCTTACAAATAAGCACATAGACAGGTCATATTTTATAGTATATTATATGGCTTCTTCTTATATGCTATCTTCCGTATTCATTATTTCTCTAGATTTTGGTGTATTTTATTAAATAGTTTTTTTACTAAATAACAAGTGTAACACGCATCAAAATCAACTCATCAAACTACACTAGAAGTCAAGCCAAGCGCAAACAAATCGGGCCGTTCTTTAACTAGATGTCGCTGCTAAAAGTGCGCGAGCGCTAGATCTCGCTGACGAGAACGGACGACTTTGATTGACGTGGTTGTTTAAAATTTTGTTCTGTATCCAATCTTAGGGCCTCCATACCAAGTATTCCGGATCACTCGGCTATTGGTATTGGTAGTTTTTAGGTAACTTTAGCTAGCGGAGAGGTGAGACTCGGATTACTCGGCAACCGATCCGTCTGGCTAAAGTGGCCATCCCGTCTACTCAAGACAAACCCCTGTAACCGCGTCTGGACGAAGATTTGTGTTTCACTACTACCCCGTCTAGCCCCCTCGATACACAAGTAAATTAGTATAGACATGTCTTTATTCAAGTAGATTCTAAACTCAGTTCCGAATACCGGCTTTGATGCTCGGCGACGAAGGCGTTTGAGCCGCCTGGCTGTTATCAGATCAATTCGTGCATATTTTTGACACAGTAAGGAAAAAGTTAAAAGGCGACGGAGAAATATTATAGAATAAATCACATAACTTTGCAAGCCTATATATTAAAAAAAGCGTACATATATTAAAAAAAGACACGAAACAAATATCTCGATTGAAAACGGTATCAAATTTTACGCATACTCATATTATATTATAGATAGGTACTTGTAAGTTTGGCTGTAAAGTTGATCCACAGGTCCGCTTTAAATAATTATTTCACTCACGTTGATTGCTGAAATCACACCATAATGTGAGTGTGTGCGTGTTTGCTATGCGCCATAAGCGTAAATGCGCACTTGCACAGACACACATCAGTGTAACTCAGCACAGCCGTAATATGTTTTTTCGAACGAAACGCCTAGCCTGCGCGTTGCAACACAACCGCTGTGTAGTGAGGCAGTACGAGTAGCTTAGGTTAAAAAAAGTTCGCAGTAGACGTGTTAATAATACAATACAAAAATACTTTATTGTACACCAGATACAGAACATTATGAAAGATATTACATGTGACAAGTACAATGGGCGGCCTTATCGCTTAGAAGCGATCTCTTCCAGGCAACCTTTGGATGGAGAGAATAAGTACCTGATCATGGTTACCTTTGAACAGGTTAGCGATGTCACGGATATGGGTAGTCTAGAAGTACTATTATATAAATATACAGAGCTAGTCTCTAAGAATTGTTAAAAATAAAAAGTGGTAAGTATGTATAATTCGGGTGAAGGTTCGTTTCGCAGCCGGAGCAGGGCGTTGCTAACTTGATTTACGACTAAAAGATTGCCTCATAAATCACCATACACCCGCCCAGACGAGAGCGTTGGAAAAACTCGTCCAGGGTGTGTCAGTCCTGGGTAACATGGAGTCCTGTACGTCAAGATTTATCCCAGTTATAACTTAGATATGCATAATAGTACAGGTACCTTTTGGAAGTCGTTCCCACGAGGCGCGGGTTATGTTTTTCGAGTGTTTCTATGAGGTAAGCGGACATTCTTCAATACCGAGGTAATGAAGAGTGTCCGAAAGAATGTGTGTGTAAAAACACTTCAGTCACTTAAGTCATAGAGATGCTTTAGCCATTTTAATACTTCGAGAAGTATCAAAACTACTAAAGCGATGTAGGTAAAAGAAGTATATCAACACCGATCTAAATTCGATAATGTTCTTATCTGCATTTTATGGAACCACGTTTTGCGAAAAACTTGAAAGAGCACCTCGAAGGGGACCTCGTTAGTTTTTTATTAAAATTAACTGCTTTTTGAATCTATTCCTTGTAATGTAGAATACAGAAACGTCCTTGATTCTACATTCCTGAGAAGGAGCTGAAATTCTTTGTGTTTAAGTTACCAAAAGAGACTAAACCATGGTCTAAACAGTGGTTCATCGCCTTAATGACCTCCCTTTCCTCTGACAGAAATAATTAAATTAACATAAATATAAAGCACAAACATTTTTAATATTCTGATCACAGTTTGGAATTAAACTTCGAGAAGCTAAAACCAACGATGAATAATGAACAAAGTAAGAGCTCTGAGGCCTTAGAAGCTTATTTCGAGAATGCTTACCGAGTCTACTAGCAGAAACTTAGATTAGTTGGTCTGTTTGCTCCCTTCGCCTGTAATTACAACGCTGTGTGACAGCGGGATGGAAATTATAACACTGTTTGACTTTAACCCACAACTTTTAGGTTCGTAAGGTCCATTTTACTTGTCATTTACTTAGATTTTAAAAGACACTAATATTTAAAATAGGTCTCGTTTAGTAATTCATCGTAGTTTTGAACAAATAGGACAATACACTTTCCTTAATATTTTGCTGAAATAAAAAATGTTGCGAGGAAGCAACGAGTAAACGGCGAGCCTTTTTTGTAGCGTTACCTAATTCATTCATTCATTCATTTATTCAGTTCACTGAAAATCAGCGCTGGGTGGACACATTAGTGTGCATCCAGCAATGCTGAGTGAAGGCCATATTTGCCATGAACTCTGCTACGCACAATAATTTGCAAGATATATAGTATTAATTTGCGTAGTTTTAAGTTTGTTGTGTATGCTAGTTTTTAAGGTAAATAAAAATATTTTCTTTCTTTCAGTTCCACCGTAGGTACACATGTTACACTTGATGTCGGTCAGTTGTACATAAAAATAATATAACAATTTTATATAAAACACACATTAATTTTGACACAGGAAACACCATAAGGGATTGTGTTTTAGAAAAGCAGACAGACATGCCTTCTTTAATGTCTGAATTTTAAAAAATTTAAGGAATATTTTAAGTTTGACGACCGATGTGGCTCGGTGGGCGAAGGTCCGCCTGCGACGCAGGAGGTTGCGGGTTCGATTCCCGCCTCGGAACAATTGTGTGTACGATCTGCAGATATTTTTTCCGGGTGTTCTGGTCGTTTTCTATGTATAATAAAAAATATCTATCTATGTAATGTATTGTATTATGTATATCAGGTATCTAGTACCCATAACACAAGCTCTGCTTACCATGGGGCTAGATAATGCTGTGTGAATTGTCCAGCATTATTTATTTATTTATTTAAGTATAAGTTCCTACTTAAAAAAAATATCTAGTAGACGTCGACTAACGACAGCAACGCACATGGAATCGGGGGCAAGTTAAATTCAACACTAGGGAACCCTATAAATGGACCAGGCTCAAGAAAAATATTGACGGAAGCCAGAATCACAGCTGAGGAGAACAATATTAATTAATCTGTCCAATTAAAAATAATTGTTTTTACGAACAAAAAATATTTTCCTTACGAATGGCAAAATACTTGAACGTCATAATTGTATTTTATTAAGATTCCCTGATTTTTGTGATTATAATTATAAATGTATTTTAACAATTTGTTTGAAATTTACTGTAGTAAGAATTTCAAATTAAATTACTGTGTATTAGCAATATACATATTGATTTTACGCAGAGAAAATATCAGAATAATACTACAGGCCTATGTCCAGCAGTAGACGTTTCACGTATGACCATTCCCATCGTCTCCAGAGAGTCTCATCTACTCTCAGCGTCTCACGACAAGTATTCCCAACGTCCCACGAGTTTCAATAAATTCCATTCTGGCCCTGGTGGGGGCACAGAGAGGGGCCTCGAGGCTTGGCCTCATTACCCCGGCGTCAACTCGAGGGGTGACGACCCCTCGGTCCTTGGGTTTTGTGGGAATATTTCTTTTTTCCCTGTTCTCAATTTTTCTTTTTTTTATTGGCTTCATTTGGTTTGTATAATTTTTTTTTTTTTTTTGACGAGTTTCAGATCAAAGTGATTTATAATCTATATCGCCAATTATTTATCTTTTTCAATAACTAACTGTTTAACATATTTTAAACTCATAATGTAAGTTAAGGAAGAGGGTTACCTCCTCACAAGTTTTCGTATACATAAAAAGAGGTCTCGAACACTGAACAATGTATACCAATAGCGAATGAACCATAAGCGAATGATAATAAACTAGTAATAGATAGTCACTTATAACGGGACATTTACCATGATTTGATATTTGATCTTTTAAAATTTTGGTACAGTTTCATGCGCCATGATCACGAAAACTAACACTAACTGTGCCGAAATATTGGAAAATTTTTGTTAACAAGCATGATAGTTTCAAAAATTGTACCAATACTATTCTCAAAAGATAATATACATGTAAAGAAAAAGTATACTTTTCTTTAATTCAAATGTTACCGCTGGCTTCATCATGATTGACCGTCAGACTGGCAGTGACAGAACAAATACTATTAATAATCTGTGGTCAGATGAAGCCTACGGGATCTAGCCTAGCTGTCGTGGCATTTTATAACAAGGCCAAGTCAAATTCTAACCTACATAAATTTGACTTGGCACTCATTAAGATCTCCATTCTTTTTGCCGCGAAGCCCACAGCCAATCATAATTTTTGTATTGAACTTGGCTCTCCTTTTTTACATTTATGTTTTTGGTGGCATACCTTATATACATCAATGAACGATAGCGAACAATCAACTAAAAAAAACGAATGAACATGACTTGCTGCTCCTATTTTTATCGGTAAAAATAGCATTAAACTTTTTCGGCAGACAGTCGACTATAATTATGCCCAAACGAACCATAATGAGCCTTTTATTTAGTATAATGAATACCAATAGAGATCGTTAGCATTCTACTAAAGTTTATACCTTTATTCAAATGAGAGCGCAATATTTCAGTTTTAATTTTCTCTACAGATAAAATATTTAAATTATGTTTCCCATCCCGAATCCTCCAGAGCATTCGTAATACAATTTCATCCTTTGCCTCCTCAATTTAAATTAAAGCTGTAATAACATGATGCCCGCGTTTTCATAAATTACCTATAAATAAAAAGCTTGCTTAATATGCGTATACTTTCACTATCCCCAGCGTGGGGATTATGGGCAATAACACCCTTTATGATAAAAGCTAATAAAGCGCTTATCAGAGAAAAGCCTACGTCCAGGTATTTACTATTTATATTAGGTATTTACCCTACCTGGACGTAAGCTTTTCTCTGATAGGTCATCATACTTCATAGTGCGTGCAGGGCGGGGCTATTTTCACGGAGAGATTAATAGGAATGGTTTCAACCTTAACACTTTTGACATTAGACGCGTGTCAAAAGTATCAAGGTTGATCCCAAGAATCCATCTATAGTTTCATTCTCAAGGGTTTTTAATTGTTATTTTATTTATTTTAAAGGACAAGATACTATGTCCCTCTCGTAGAAAATAAATAACATATCTCAACACTCAACAAAAACAAAGCTTATAAGGTATATCTTACAAACTGAAAATTCAATTAACTGAAGCTATACAGCTACTGGAACAAAAAACCTTATTAAATTATCCAACCTACTGAGGTACTCTAAGATAGGTAACGAACAATTAACCTTTAATCAAGTAATAAACGTGTACAGCTTAACTAGCATCTAAGCCTTCTCAGATAGTGGGGCAACCAAAATGCAAGGGTAAAATGCCAAGATGTGTCTGCCATTCGATGATTTAGCGATTACCATGATGAAGCGATTTATAAGATGGAATTAGATCAAAGGTAGCAGACCTAACATTTCACATTACATTGAGTTTTACGGTAAACCGCTTTTTCTGCTTTCGGAAAACCTCCCACGAGAAATACTACAACTTTCATCCATGTTAGGAAATTAACCTTAAATTTAAGAACCTTGCAAAATTATTATCTTACCTACGAGGGTTCGTATAACATTTTTTGCATGATCAAAACAACATCTGCAAATTAGTGAAGAGCAGAGAAACTCCAAAAGTGCAATCTGTCAAAGTACGGTTCTACACTTCCCGTAAAATAAGGTAAAATATCCGAACAACATCTAGAACTCCCGATAACTATTGGAAGATAAAAGAGTGCAAAGTTTGTTGTAAAGTCAGCAGAGTTCTAGTCACCGTTAACCCCGATCGATTCTCTGGTACCGAGTACTTGGGTGTGAGGACGATTTAGCACTCACATTATAAAGTTTTATTTCTATAGGCGATATGTTGACCTGAATCACACGCAATCACTATTTATAGTCGTCAAGGAACTCAGTTTTTATTGAACTCGATGGATTAATAAACAACAACAAAGCTACATATATTATAAAAGCTATAGTAATTCTGTCTGATTGTTACCTTTTCACACATAAACCGCTAACCGAATCTTAATGAAATTTGGCAGGAAGGTAACCAGTATCTTGGGGCAGCCGTGCTGAAGCTACTTCATTTGTAATTAAGTAGACATTTTTAAGAATACTTTTGCTGAAGGGGTGTTTTTACACAGTTGACGAGTTTATTATACAAAAATAATAATGAAATGCTATTAAATGTGAATAAATAAACTGAAACTGAAACAGGACAATACCAAGACCCAGGGCCCAGGTTCAAATTCATTTTAGACCCTGATGAGACGAAAGAGGTTCCCTCTGACCGTGTTCTCCACAAGTAAATCTAAGGAAATTGGGCATAATTCTTAAAAGCCTACGACGCGATGCGATAGATAAAGCGACTTGACCTAATTTTGGCGCGTGTCGGCTGGTCGGAGGGCTGCCCGGCAATTTGCCCCAAATGCTGCCAAAGCAGTACACATATTTTAACGGTATTTCAGCGGGGTTCGTGAGATAGCCCCTTGTAAGAAAGTTTTATGTTGGTAATGCAAGAGAACCCTGATATTCCCCCTGATATTTTTCTGTAGAATTTTGCTCTTGTCTATTGAAAATATACTAGTACATAATTTGTTATACTCTTAAACGTAGCGAATTTAAATAAATAAAGAATGCTGGACAATCCACATATGGGTACTAGATGACTGATATAATAATTATTTCTAGCAGGTAGGCAATAGAATTAACGGAACATTTAAAATAAAATGTTCCGTTAATTCTATGACCTACTCTCGTTCATCAGTTGTCATTCTGTTTAGAACTTACATTGCTGACACCACTCTCGGTCTACAACGTCTAATTCCATTCAAGGAAAACCGAATTTTATATCTGGTTTCGAATAAGTATTTAGTTTGCAATAATCACTTTCGGCAATAATTCTATATTAAAATGTATAATAATTTCTCCAATGGGTTAGCCAGACACCACACAATGATACTTTCACGAAGAATTTTGGACTAACTCTTCTTATCACAGTAATGGAGTGAAAACCAAGCGATTGATGATAAACCCAGTAGGTTCCCAGTGGCTTGTCCATTGTTTCAAGTCACTGAACATTATTTATTGCCGGAATTTAATTAGAATGCGGCCATAAACCATAGATCACGTTGTTTCGACAGTTCAAACGTATTCAATTAATTACCAAAGCAATTTGAACGGTATATTTGCAAATTAGTTGTATTGTATTATTATCAGGTGTTTTGCAGCAGTTGATTTGTTTGAAAGCCACAGTTAATTCGATTACAATGCTTACCAAATGTGTTTGTATGGTTGATGAATCCGGGAATGCTTTGATCCTTCACAGACCACATTTAGATGATTTAATATGTGTGAAATTATCGTGAGTTTCGCCGCAATGAGAGCGCTAACTGAATTCGGTGAAGATAATCGCGTAATGGAATTCTGAAAGTTTCACAGAACAGCAACCATTACCCTACTTCCGCAAGTACACACAAAGTTTCAAAAAGTAATTCCGAATGATTTTAAATGGCAATCTTTGAATCCCATTCCCGTCAAACAACAGCGAAAAGTTTTAAAGAACATTCACGTTACTTTTTAACAAAAGCATCGCATTTCGTGAAATTCCTTCAGGGCTCGCCTGTTCCCTGAGAGACGTCGGAAAAGTGGAAGAAAACAATTCCATTGAACTAGCTGTCGGGATGTCAGGAAGTTGCCGAAGAGTTGCCATAACAATAAACGCGTTGGACCGAGTTTGGACAAAGATCATTCCGCGTCAACTGGCGCCCACCACGGGGCCACAAGGCACTTTATTTCTACTAACTCGATAGCCACACTGGTAAATAAATTATCGCATACTCGATTGAATACGGTTAAGATAATAGCGTTAGGAAGATTATCGCTAACTCCATTTAATGTTCTTCGATAACGAGGTTGACCTCATATTATTTATGTTCCCATGTTGGCGCCCAACATGGGGCAGAAGTTTATAAGCACATAGCCATGAATGTGTGAAAAAGACTTTCTTCTCATCCAGGAAATAGTCCTGGGAAAATCTCAAACAACAGGTCACGGATTTACGGTTCATTTGGCAATGTGACTTCGGTCCGTTGACGCATGATGTGTGCTTGATTTCATATCCGGTCGTTTATGCTTCCCTTAGTCGGAGCTTGGGGATCTTTGTATTTTTGTGAATATTTTAGATATAGACTTATTACAAAGTAACATACCTACGACAAATTATCAAATAGCAATTTACCGAGTTAAAATAGATAGTTCATAATTATGTTTGCTCATTTAGGTTAATCGAGTTGCATAATACCACTCTAACTAAACTTTAATCATAATAACTAGCGCATAAGCCATAATTGCCAAAACTTAACCAACGCACAGCGATGCGATGCGAAGCGATGCTGATAGCTCGATTTTACATTATGCGGTTCAAAATCAGAGGGGTAGGTAATATACGTGCGTTAAAACTGGAAACGTTTAAAAGGGTGACGGGAACGTTTAAAACGGTTTTTTGAGCCAACACAAAGACGTTATGCTGGCTAATTGGCAAGAGGTGGCTATTATGGAGCCTAACGACCGGTAACCGGGCGAAAACGAGAGCATTTCGTATACTGACTAAATAGCTTCGGTTTATGTTGGCTACTTTAATATTTAAATCCATTTTTTAGATTAAATGCAGCCACTTTCGTCTCACTGCTTTTCTCTTTCCTTCTTATCGCTTCTTGCCTTCCGCTTACCACAGCACTTAACAATTTGATGGCGTTGATAAATGATGTAACTGTCAAATAAAAAAATTATGTTTGTGGTGCAAGATTACTGATATAGATGAAGAAACAAATCAATGAAATCAAGATAGAGATTAATTGAGCCTAAATTGTGAATTGCCATGAAATGGCCAACATCATCCAACATGTTGTTACATGTTGGATGATGTTGGCCATTTCATGCAGCAATCGCATAATAGACGCTTTTTAAATCTTAAACTATTATTTTGATCGAGTTCTAAGGTTCTACATGTTTAGTTCAACTGACCTCGTATGGTTTACGCAGTCTTTCACACTTGAGTGCTGAGTTAGCTTACCTATCGTTATTTACCTTGTATCCTACCAGTACACAAGCTAAAAACAGCGTCTGCTATGCGAGCTTAGCCAAAACTAAGTTAGCTTAACGTTGGATCTGAAACCTGAATTATCTGTAGCTGACCTAACTCAATCCTTTTCTAAAGTAGGCTCACATGTGCCCAAAATCTTTTTCAATATAGGCCTATTCGTTTCTAGGTCACTCGCTCAATAAGTTTATCTATAAAAAGAGAATTGGCAAGTTTATGGAAGTTTTGGGTTGACCCGAAAGTTAGCGAGGCCCCGGAGGTTGCAAGTTTGTAGCTCATTTACCGACCACCTGTGAGATGTCCTATCTAGTTTCATGAACTTTTCAAATTGATTCGGTTGATTTTTATTAGTTTTATATTTCAGAAACTAAGTGATTGATCGTAGATTTGTAGATTTGATCCTGTCTATGGATAAATACATTATTTAACAATAATTTTTAGAATGTATTGATCCATAAGCATTACTATTATGATATACCTAGATTATGTGAAGCATATGAAGTTAGAACTTTGATTACATCTATTGATTTTAGACAGAAATTACTGAGAATTGAAGCACAACATTCCCGTGGCCCTTTGCACCTGGCAAATATACAAATTACCTAGAAAGAAAATACACAATCCATAAAACCCCTCTCGTTACCCTTAACGCATTGACTGCCGATCACCTGCAACGTAACCCGCAGAGGCAGGCCGCTGATATAGGACTCGAAGACCTAGATGTACGTCATGGCCAAAGATAGTGTTGAACTGAGAGTAAAGAATTATGTGGGAGATAATTAGAATTACCTGAAGACGTGACTTATTAGAACTAAATTTATATCCACTGCTGGACATAGGCCTCCCCCAATGAGCGCCACAGCGCCCTGTCTTCAGCTTGACGCATCCAGCATCTACCTGCAGTCTTTCGCAGGTCGTCATCCCACCTAGTCGGAAAGTGTCCTACACTACGTTTACCGAGTCGTGGTCTCCACTCAAGAACACGTTTGCCCCAGCGGTTGTCGGTTCTTCGCGAGATATGGCCGGCCACTGCCACTTCACCTTGCTGATTCTTACGTGTGACTGATTGAAACAAATTTTAATGGTTTTAACGTTGTGTGTGACCAATTAGAAAACTTTTTTGCAGTGGCGAATTGTTACCTAAATCGTTTTTTTCCGTCGTTGTAGAAAGGTTAATAAAAATAGCATGCAACACAAACTTAATTAGCTTTCCCTGATCAGCACCCGCGAGAGCCGGTTTAATCGAGCCGGGTAACCGGATCCGGGTAACGAGCGAATAGTGATGTTATTACGTCATAACACCGCGTTATTACCCGGATTCCCGGAGGAATAGATAAACGGGATGTGTTTATCTAACGCACGAGGCTGTGGCTTGTGGCTTTCAAAGAAAATTGAATAGCTTCCATTATTTGTCTTTGATGGTGATTCACCTATGTTGATAGAGTATTGGGGTAGGTACCTCGGAACAATTGTGTGTACGATCTGCAGATATTTGTTCCGGGTGTTCTGGTCGTTTTATATATATGTATAATAAAAAATATCTATCTATGTAATGTATTGTATTATGTATATCAGTTATCTAGTACCCATAACACAAGCTCTGCTTACCATGGGGCTAGTTAATGCTGTGTGAATTGTCCAGCATTATTTATTTATTACCTAAGCGTAATCATAACTATATCTGACCTACCTATGCGTTCGTCCGCCTTATTATAATCGTTTTTTTTTTTTTTCGTTCCGGCATGCCCTTTTCTTGTTTAGGAAGTAATATGTGAGGAATACATTATTTAATGATCTATGTAGTTGAGATAACAACATTTGGAAAAGCACAGGATTAACTATGTGTTTGACAAATAAGTGATATATAGTATGATTATACATTCACGCAAAAACTACAGAACGGATCGGGTCGAAATTTTGCATACAGGTAGTTGCAGGCCCGAAATAAAACATAGGTTACTTTTTAAATCAAACATAATTTTCTATATAAGTAATAATCATCATATCATGATAGAAATAACCTGAAAACGCTTCCATAGAAACAACGCGTGCGAAGCCGCGGGAAGAAACTAGTATTTAATAATGTACATTGTGTTATGCATAACAATTTCTTTCTTTCTTTCAATCGATCTATCATCGATCGATGGCACCGATCGCCGATGATTCACATCGATTGGTGTGGAGCTTCGTTAACACAATTAAAAACCAAAAATATTCAAGCCTAACGTTTTGATTCTCACTAAACAAATATGTATGTCGGTGAGCCGCACGGGTGAGCCGGTTGTCCGGCATTCAATAACGTTCCGTTCCTGTTTACGCATGTAGGTCAGTCCTGCTAACGAGGGACACAATAAAATGGAGCGCTCGCTGCGAACTGCGGGAGTAATTGAAACAACGGAATGATGATGGAAAGTTAGGTGTTAGTGATGTAAAATCAGAAGGTTCGATTCCCACCTCGGGATCGATCTGCAGATATTTGTTCTTAATACATATTTAACATCCAGAACACTGGTCGTTAAATATGTTTAAAAAAAACGATATATGGAATCTGATGCATTTTATAGGCAGTCTATGTTTTATTTCGTTCGTCCATCCATGGTTATAATCATGCTTTTATTTTGGTAGGTCTCTTACAGGTTCAAACTCATAAAGCTCTTACCTTGGCTGGTGTTAGAATTAGAAACTCTTCAGCCTGTACCATGCACCACTCAAGTTAAGAGCCAGTTCACACGGAATTTTACCGTACGTTTTTTGCAGGTCGAATCTTACCGAAGCCTGGAGGTCTACTTAGAAAAACGAATGAAGTTGACGGATAACATCGATCGCACGAATCGAACAACCTTATTAGGTACAGCTAGTTCTTCGGGCGCGTCACTATCCGACACCTTTTGTTTCGGATCTCTAAGAAATAAAATTATATGTCTGAATCATTTTCAAATGTCACCGATAAAACGGCCGTCTTTCGTTTTGTGCGATCGGACGCCAACCGTCAGCTTCGTTCCAATTACATAGTAGACATCCTGGGGGTAATAAAGGATTTTGAATTTTGTATTTATTGACTACTTTATTCGGTAAGATTCGTCCAGAAGAAAACGTACAGTAAAATGCCGTGTGAACCGGCTCTTACCTTCAAGCACGTACCGAATGACTGACCCGATACACCCACCGCTGTAACTTGACCTACCTTGTCGCTCTCCTGTGTACACAAATAGACCACAAAGGGGACCTCTCGTGCAGCTAGCTGGGTCAAGTTTCTCTGGCTGTGAATGCATCTTTCAATTGTCGTTTGATATTGAAAACATGAAAATCGTTTCCAATTTGATTTGGAATAAAGTTTTCACTTTTCTTATTTTTGTCTCAAATCACCAGCCAGTACAAGACATTCGTCCTCTTACATAAAAACTCGACTTATTGGTACATTCCATTTACAAAGAACATACCTACATTTTATTTGAATTTATTTTTGAAAATGGAACTGAAAGCGCCCCGCCTCCTTGGTGAGTGTTAGATGTTTTTAAGAAAAGTGATTCTTCCTTCATGCAAAGAGAATACAAAAACTACGCCTCCATGTAGAAGTAGAATGCTAAGGTTCATTGCGTTGCGCGACGAAGTCACAAAAAAAGTTTGTAGTGGCGCGAAATCACTGGAAAATCTGGAAATTTTGTTTACTACAAATTGAACAGAACGTGAACGTGGCTCAAGCTAAAATTAAGTTAATAATATATACAAATGGAACAGAAGGGCAAAATAATTAATATGATTGTATCTGTTGTTGTCGATATCATCTGAAATATATTTAAATACATACAACACATTTAGAAAAATTGTTAAAGTGAAAAAAGTGTGAATTATGAAGGTAATTTTCCTCTATTTTCTCGTAATTGAAGTGAAAAGTAAAACTTTAAACTTGCTGCAATCTCAGGAAAGCAAGAGAATGAATCAAATTACCTTTGATTTCACTTACCTATAACTTCGTTGCTTATCATAAACTAGCTGCCTCCAGCGGCTACGCACGCGTGGAAACCTATGTGTCAAGGGTTATAAACCTCCCTCTTGAATCACTCTATACACAAAAAACAACCACAATCAAAAACAAACCGTTTAGTTTTGAAAGATCTACTTAAGTAAACATAGGGACAGACAGACAGCGAGAAGCGACTTCGTTTTATACTACTTTGTAGTGATTGATTTATACTATGCAGTGAAGTAACAGTTTGAAGAAACGAGAGCACAAAAGTTCCGAACAGCCGATCCTATCTTGTCAACCACCTCATTATCCCTAATATTCCCTTAACTCTACGGTTTCCCATTAAACTTTGTACATTTTAAACAGTTCCCTTTGAGCCTACTTGGAAATTCATCGCATATTTAAAGGCTTCAAAGTGCTTTGTCCAACTTTGGAAGAGGCTTCGAGGGATGTCCGAAGAAAAGATTAGGGATAAGTTCGATAAGAGCCGTTTAAACCGGAGTTCCAAACAGGCTTATACCTCTTTGTTATTATGATATGCTTAAGTAACACTTCGGGTCTGAATATAATGATAGTCGAGTATTGTCGTCATCCATACAGTAATGCTTGAAAACTAAAGTATTCAACCAGTGCGACTTGCACACTGCACACTCACGATAGGGCTGGTCCACCAGTTTAAAGACGCTCAGCGAGCTATGGAAAGAGCTATGCTCGGAGTTACTCTGAAGGATAGGATTCGTAACCAAAGTTAACGACATAACTCTAAGAGTTAGCTAGCTGAAGTGGCAGTGGGCCGGCCATATCTCGCGAAGAACCGATAACCGCTGGGGCAAACGTGTTCTTAAGTGGAAACCACGACTCGGTAAACGTAGTGTAGACCTTCCACTCGATGGACCGACGACATTGTAGCGGTCGCAGGGAGTCGATGGAAGGAGGCGGCTCAGGACTACTAATCGTGGCGTCGTTTAGGGGAGGCCTATGTCCAGCAGTGGACGTACACGGACGGGCTGATAATGAAACATTGTCCTAGCACAACATTAAATAGGTAATTGTGAATAAAGGTCAGATAACGACTGCCGTCCGTAATGGGAATTATTTCCATCTATCTCATAGTCTATCTCAATCTACGTTTAACAAAGTTATAGCAGACTCTTTAAGACAAGGTTTTTCTTCTAGAAAAACCTTATCGAAGCCGTATTCTAATGTTTTCTTTTAAAACAGTTAAACTCGAGTTGTACCTACTACGTCGACATGAGTTAGGTAGCGCCCACCGCCTTAGGAATATGTATTTGTTTTATTTTTTATGCATATAAATATATATATTTTATTATGATTTATTCATTTATAACATTTTTCATAACTAGTAGTCATCCCACTACTGGGAGAAGGGCTCGCCCATCCTCTCCAGTCGTCACAATCTTGAACTAACTCTGTCCAATTTTTTTTTTTTTTTTTTACCTATTTTTTCAGAAAATAATAGAGCGTATCCTTTGTTTTGAAACCGAAAAGTGTTATAAAAACTTTGTTATTCAATGCGTTGTAGCTGAAAAATTTGTAAGCCTATTTTGTAAGCCTAAAGAAATAAATGAGTTTGACTTTGGCAATATCCTTAAAGTGTACTAAATGAAAAGTTAACTAGCCGAGATATTTTATCTAATGAGGGCGCCACTTTTCAGCTCACGATCCAATGTACTTTCTTAAACAAACTCATTTCCCTTGGCACCTTTAAAATGACAGAGATAACAACTTTACATTTTAACCACCTCCGACCTTTCACATTCATTTCATTAGCGATCTCACGATCAGGAGGAGGATGGCAAGATGCAGTGACACTGTTGCAAGAAAGAGACAAAACACTTCGTCCCTTAAAATAATAAAATAGTATTCTGAAGTTTCTGGGTAATAATTACTTTGGTAAAAACAAGGAATGTATACTCAACTAGCTGCGCCCCGAGGTTCCGCCCGCGTGGAAATTTATTTGTTAAATGAAGAACACTGTGGATATCTATAGGTAAAGGGTTGTTTTGTAAAAAAAAATATGGGATTCATTATATACTTCATAGTTTATTAATATAACAAACTTCTGCAGATCGTACACACAATTGTTCCGAGGCGGGAATCGAACCAGCTCCTGCGTCGCAGGCGGACCTTCACCCACTGCGCCACATCGGTCGTCAATATCTAAACAAAATACTTACAATAATTGAAAATAATCATTTCCGTAAACATTATTATGCAAAAATAAGAATCGTATCGATCAATTTTATTGATGCTAATTCCAAAGCAATTTGTTTGGGTCTACATTTGCATGACAAACAGACGGATAATAATGGACCATCTAATAAAGTAACTCCACTTTCTTTTATCTGACCCACGTTTTTGCAATATATTATTTGCTACTGAGCAATAAGGGCTACTTTGCCTAAATTCGACATCGCCTCTAGATTTTTTTATTATATGCTTTCTTCTGTAGGTTCTCTTGCTTTATAAAATAAGCTTAGCCTTCTTGGAAATCTGTGTGTCAAATGATTAGTGGAAAACCTTCCTCTCGAATCACTCTATCAATTGCTGATTACTGCATTTAATCCGTTGTTTTAAAAGATCTAAGCGAATAGACAGCGGAAACGACTTCATTTTATACTAATTAAAGAAATCTTATGTAAATATAACTATGAAACTTTTGAAACTATCATGGTTATTAACACTAAAGTCGTTTAAAATGGGAAATTTACCATGATTTGATTTTTGAGTTATCCATATTGCCCATATTGGATAGGCACAATTTCATGCGCCATGATCATGTAATAACCAATAATCAGTTATTCCGTGATCATGGCGCATGAAACTGTGAAAAAATATTGGATAACTCAAATATCAAATCATGGTAAATATCCCGTTTTAAATGACTTTAATATATGACTATGGATCGTAGAATAAGTTAAATAAGATCTCTTACTTTTCTATGGTCTGAAACTAAATAATAATTAATGTACCTTCTGTACGGTACAACTACGTTATTCTTTACCGGGGTCGAGTAACGAGAAATATTATTTATGTTCCGTGGAGCCACTGACCCCACACTCCTGCTCAGGTTTATTACGGTCCTATTAATCCCTGTTTAGGTGTAGGGTGTTTTATTACGAGGATACGGATGGAGGAAATAGCCTTTCAAGATTAAAATGTATGAACTGACTCGACCACTGAAAATAAGATCAAAAAATGTTCAAAGAGTGTTATAATCAAACAATAGAAACAGATTAGAACTAGTATTAAAAATACTTGAAATACTTGCAAAAATAAAACGAAATAATTAAAGTTTGTAAGTATAGGAATTCTCTTGGAATAACAGAGAAGCAAGCTTGTTAAATCATAAATTGCTTGAAGCTCCAATCCAACCTTGTATGAATATAGTGTCGTCTAGACCTTCGTGATACATCGTCGGCCACATCGTCACTTTGCAGCAGGTTAGATTTTGGTCAAACGAAGGTCTATCCAACTTGCCTTCATTGTACTGATATACAGATAAATCATATATTGACAACTCCAAGTTACAGTCAAAAAAGGGTAATCAATATAAAAGTATAACATTAATAATAGGTAAAATTTATAGCATAACAAAAATAATATTTAATATTATTTGATATACGAAGAGCTATCCAACTTGCCTTCATTGTACTGATATACAGATAAATCATATATTGACAACTCCAAGTTACAGACAAAAAAGGGTAATCAATATAAAAGTATAACATTAATAATAGTTCAAATGTATAGCATAACAAAAATAATATTTAATAGTATTTGATATTTAGATAGGAGTGGGACTGAGCAAAGTTTTGATGGTAAACTATAAATAAAGCTTTTGTACGACAGTTGCACTAATTGGCTTACCGAGTTTACACCTGAACAAAGCTTTGGATAAGAACATAATGTAAACTATCATGACAGTCTAACAGAGGAATTTTGTTTAAATTATTGTTGATGTTTTGAAATTTAAAAGGAAGTGACCACTTTATTTCCAATTTTACCTATAAATTTAAAGTTTCTGATGCGCCCTGCCCAAGAGCACTTAAGGTCTCAAGGAAATTTATAACACTTTTGATTTTTGTGTAAATCTCAACAACTCTATCATAGGTCTCTTCACCGATTAACTAATGAAATTGCCCTGGTTTAATGGCCACACATATTAGTCAATTTTCTATGTTTTACAAACAAACGCAGATAAAAAATCGAGATTTCAACATGCCTTAACCATTCTGCGAGAACATCTACTGGCGCCATCTAACCGCAAGTCAACTGTTCTAAACAAATGGCTCGCTCGCATCCCGTCGTGAAGCCGTGAGGTTCCCAAACATCCCGCAACCCCCCATCTATCGGCGACCGCGGGAACATTCCCTACCCCTCCCCTCATGACCCCCGCAGCCTATCGATCTGCGCCACTACAACTTACGCAAACCGGGTAAAGCTAGCCAAAAGAACACTTCTAGAAATCAAAATCACCCGTACAGGATTATCAGGCCTAATTGGAACAATCTTGTGATAGTGCACATCTTATTCCAAGGGTAAGTGAATAAATACGTGGTGCCATCGCCCGTCATTCATGCTTCGTTCATTCATGGTGACGTAGGAAAGCCCAATCAAGTGATTTATTGCCCTTTACCCTTATTTTGATGTGTTATTATTAAACCATTATCAAACTATACCTTTGTTTTCATGTTACTATGCTTCTATGAGGTGATATAATACTCAAGAAAAAATTAGGTCATTGATGAAAATTTAATTCGTATGACCTTTCTGGAATGGGTTGTTTGGGCACGCCATGATGGCCTATTAATTTACTAGTTTGTTTATCAGGGCTATTCTTATTTAGTGCCTGGTGGAACTGCCTTAGCAATTCATGTTAAGTCACGGAATTTATAGTAAACAGCTGTGTGTGTGTTGGTTAGATCGAAGGCTATTTGTTTTGACGTCATCCCTGACCCAGTTCTGCGCTGCTCTTTTACGTTCAAATGCGTTTTGCAATTTTTAAATGCGGCATCAAACCACCTTTTTATGAGAATCATGATCACTCGACTGTAAAATCACTTCGGTAGTTTCTTTTTCTAGTTAGCTCTTAGGTCATGTTTTACTTATTATTCAGAACGTATAAATAGAACTACAAATACAAAATACATATATTTGCCAATACAAAAAAATCTTATACAATTTACTGGTGGTCCCCTAGGTTCAGAACCTGTTTTGCGGGAGGCCGAATCAGAAACAGAATTATGTAATATTCAACCTAACTGTACCTTTGCCAATCTATTTGAGAAATTAAAGTGTTTTTTCTCTATTATTTCCAGGAGGGGATCGATGCGACCGGCAGCGCCCCCGACAACACAAGCATCGTCGAGATCCAGCACGACCAGCCGCTCGCAGCGAAAGAGCCCTACGCTGACGACGACGATGACGGGTCCGGCGTAGAGCCCGACGAGAGCTCAGGGTCCGGCTGGGGCGCAGGCCCCGGGCCCGAGGACGACGAGGACGCTCGCGGCTCAGGTGACTCGGAGCGACTGCCTATCGAGATACCTGAAGATGACGAAGACTTTAGCCCGAGACTCCGCACGACGTACACCGCCGCGTCGACGCTGGCCCCGGTGTACGTCGACACTCCGGCACCGCCGGTGGTGCCGACTGAGCCTGAAGAACTACCGACCCCGCCCCCAACCACGACCGAATCACCAATCCTTAGAGTCAAGCAGCTCGATGTAGACGTTCGTGAGTAGTGGCTGAAGCATGCCAGTTTTTATTTGCGTATTATTTTAGTTTATGGAAGAGTAAAAGTTGGAGACGGAATGCTTTTGACCCATAGATTTACGAAAATGCTGTTGAAAATAAGACATTTTCAACAGAATCATAAAAATTAAAAATACAAAGTGATTCAATGGAACATTGGGTGAAAAGCCTTTTGTCGAGCAATAGACAACTATTTTGTATAAACGACCCAAAGAAGTTATTAGTAATTTGAAAAAACATTTACATAGTTATACAGCAGCGGAAATCCACTTTTATTCTTCCACTTAGTCCTTATACATAATCATTACTAATACAATTTTAAAATTCTCCACCGATTTGATCTATGGATGCAATCAAGTTATCTATACCAAGAAATTAAGAAGAATTTCTTAAAACTGTCCGAAAGCAAATACTTTTTGAACATATTCAGCAGTCCATAAAACTTTCTCATGAGAATAAGTACAGGATATTCCTACGCACAAATCTCTCAAATAACTACGAATATGTTGCCTAAGTAGGTTGTCAGTTAAAGACCACAATGCCAGTGACGCAGCATTGAATTAACTTTTTACATTGAACAATTCTTATCTGCATTGTTTATTACAAGAGCTAAATAACCGCTCATCCACGCAAATTTCCTCAAACCCGACAGTTGATTCAGTACCACCACTGCTAAAACACATTTGTTTATAACTCTTGAATATTTTTTAATTGCTCAATGTAATCGGAGCATTGGTAAGTGTGTGCGAGTATAAATCTTGCATGACCTTTTTATATCATGCAATGTTGCAATCACTTTATTATTCCATTGTTTTTAGCATGTCTAAATAGTCCTTTTAGTATCTTCATATCATGAATCCATTGGCTTACAGTATCCATTGTATGTAGTACTTCGTGTATAGAAAGTATTTACTCCATTGGATGCATTTCATTGTCTTGATGTTTATCCCTCCTCTCCTTGTCTCTCAGAGTCTTCGTCATCGAGTTACATATCTAAAGCTTCCGGGTGTTTATTTTCAGACAACTTATCACAGTTATCTCTATATGTTTCCGTTTGTATTTTAACTAACCGAAAATAATTAAACTCATAACTTATCTCGTCACACATTATATAAAAAAAAGTTACAAGCAAACTTTAAAGGGATTCCTCGAGAATATTTTTTAATTAGGTACAGACTATGTTGACATATGATCAATGCAATGACTAATGCATGACGCCATAACATTTCAGCGAACGTGCAAACGGCGCCTAAGAACGAATACGACGAAGTTAAGGGAAGGTCTGGATTGGAAGAGCCACCACAGACCGATATCAGCATCTCAGGGGAAGAATCACCTCCGTCGACGGTAAGTAACTGAGTTATCATGCATAACAAGTGTAGACGAACTCTATTTTGAGGATAAATCGTCATAAGACAAAAGGTTTTCCTCATTAGAATAATTATAACTTCGTTTTGAACAAACATTTTCTTGCCTAAATGACCTGACAATTGAATGAAAACTACTAAAGATATTTATAAGATCTCGATTGATTTTATACATTAAGGTAGGTATGCAGTAACAGACAACCTACGATGAATTAAAAAAAATATCGAATGAACCATTCATATTTTTAAGTCTATTTTCATTTATTCAGTTCCACCGTAGTTGTGTGTGTTGTGTGTACACATGTTTCACTTGATGTCGTTCAGTTGTACATAAAAATTATATAATTTTTTTATTAAAACACACATTAATTTTGATATAGGAAACACCATAAGGGATTGTGTTTTAGAAAAAGCAGACAGAGATGCCTTCTTTAAAAATTTAATACAACATTCATAGATAATATTTATTACAGTAAAATAATAATAAATTAGTTGAATTTTAATAAAGAATACATACATGTCAAGATAATTAAATGCAGCTGTATAGTTAAATAAAATGTTTAACTATTCTATACTATACTATCAAGTAGATTGCACTTGATTTTGATTCATTAGTGAACAGTTCATTAGTTAGATCGCTGTTATCCTATAAAAAGTAGTCCGGTGGGCCACTGCAATACGCTAAATACATAATATATGGAAGGAAACCATTTTTTTTAATACTTTTCGTAAACTATGCAAAATTCATCCTAAAGGCTTCTGGTTTTAATATTGTATGATTCATCATCATCATCATCGGCTGATGATGATGATGATGAATGACTCATTAGGGGAGGCCATTGTCCAGCTGTGACATAGGCTTATGTCACAGCTGGACGTCAGGTTTTATTTATTTATACAAAATCCACAGTCCTTTTTCTAAACTAAATACTATGTTTTTCTTACGACCAATAATATAATTACATTTAATACATGTATGATAGTAGATTTTGTATGATTGTAGTAAATTATTGTTTATTCTTTATTTCCAGGACCAAGAGCAATCGGGCAGCAACGTGAACCCGGAGTCCCGTCCGCCGGACAGCGTCGTGTTCACCATTATGAACAACAAGGTGGAAGACCGCGCCACCAGCTTCTTCGCACAGCCGGGTATCCTTGCCGGTACGTGTACCACCATCATTTTTATTTTATTTTATTAATGAACAAAATCGACAGATGTTAAAAATAAATTAACTTATCTTATAAATATCACTAACTGCCAATAAAAGGATTTACATTATTATTATTTAGAAAAATAAGGACGACATCACCAAAAATGCCATAATAGAGTAGAGTGTACAAGATATCAGCACAATACATTACATGGATAGATATTTTTTATTATACATAGATAACGACCAGAACACTCGGAATAAATATCTGTAGATAGTACACACAATTGTCCCGAGGCGGGAATCGAGCCCGCAACCTCCTGCGTCGCAGGCGGACCTTCGCCCACCGCGCCACAGGGGTTGTCTGTACAATACAATTACAAAAGGATTAGGTTTATTTATGACAATACAGGACGTTGACAAAAATATATGCTTATTGCTATGCAATTCTTAGGAAAGTTATGTACATATGGAAAGCGACATGTTTCTTCCTTCCAGTTATAATACATTGTCTAACATTGTTTTCTCTCATTCCAGCTGTGATCGGTGGTGCGGTAGTGGGTCTACTATGCGCAATCTTAGTAGTGATGTTCATTGTGTACCGCATGCGCAAGAAGGACGAGGGTTCGTACGCGCTCGACGAGCCCAAGAGGAGTCCCGCCGCAGCTTCCTACGGGAAGGGACACAATAACCGCGAGTTCTACGCGTGAGACGACTCAGAACAAACCCTGCCACGAGTTTACTAGCCGACCTATCAACCCAGACTGAACTGGATCGAACAGGAACAGAGCAACGGAATTCAAACATTTAAACATCGAACATACGTTCCGTTCCTGTTCATTATACTTTTAATTTTCCGACGTGGCTAAACTTGTTCTGTGAAAATCGAAACTAGGCTGACGATATATTTATTTTTAATTCTCACTAGTACTATATGTACAGAAGTGTACACATCATGTACAAAAGTCAGAACGAATGAGATGTAGGAGATCGATGTAAATTTACCTATCGTGTTTTGAGACCAACTTTTATAACATGCTGAGTGAAATGTTGAATGAATTGTTGAAAAATTAATATCAGTCTTGGAACTCTAGATGTAGATTGTGTGTTGACGACGATGGATGGTTGTTCTTGTAGGTATCTTTCTTTAAAATTATTGTGCCATTCGCTTTCCTTCTGTATATTGCAATTATCTTTGCCTAGACTAGACGAAACTTTAATCTCAATTATGGACACGTCCATATCTGTTAAATGATTTTAGTGTAAAATTATAACGTGTGTAGCTCTTGTTATGTATGTAGGACTTCTTATAAGGTCATTAAGTTGATAAATAATCCTACACCACACATAGTTATTATTGTAGTGGGTAATGTATACTGTATAATTTATGACGAATATTTTTTACAATTATCTGCGGAACTTATTTAATTGGGTACATCTAAATTTTAATTATCGGTGCACGATTTGAAAACTATTGCATTTTTAGTTGCATAGATTTAGTTAAAATTTATATATCATTTTTATATTGGGAGGAATTATTTCATTAATATAAGATGCCGATATGTTTAAATTAATAATTTAAGTCTGTCGAGGTGACTAAAAAGTTGTCCTTTAGAAATATGTTAAGGCACAACAATATCTTTTGATTTAAGAATATTTGTGCTGTATAGAATATTTCTTTGGTTGTGCAACGATTCATTTACGTATCTTATTATTCACTGTGTGCCATCTACGTTTAATCTTGTCAGTGCTTTTAATACGTTAACTTTATTCATTGTCTACCCATCGAATCTATATGAAATAAATTTAATAAAAAAATTAAATTTATTGATTATGAAATTTTAAACATATCGCTCGATGAGTATGATGATAAAATATGATTAATTAATAAATTAATAAAATGTTTAAGAATTTATTAATTATATCTTTTACAGCTTTTTGTTTGTAGTTACATATATTATATCCTTTTTTTGTGTCACTTAACTAGTAAATATATATTGTCCCAAATCATACTACTCGTAATTATTAATAAAACAAATCATTTCGGCGATTTAACGATAAATATGTATATCCTTCTTGAGGTGAACTATTTCTTTATGTCTTTAATAGTCCCATAACAGCACATTCCTACTATTTTTTTATGAGATTATTGCTGAAATATATCTGCTATCTAATATCTTCAAGATTATTCCATTTCAAAACATACTATGCAAAATTTATTATTTTTTTCTTATATATAACTATTGTATGACATACACAAAAATACTTAACAACATGAATTCTATTAAAGTCATTTAAAACGGGATATTTACCATGATTTGATTTTTGAGTTATCCAATATTTCGGGACAGTTTCATGCGCCATGATCACGGAATAACTATTATTCCGTGTATAGTATAACAGTTATTCCGTGATCATGGCGCATGCAACTGTCCCGAAATATTGGATAACTCAAAAATCAAATCAAGGTAAATATCCCGTTTTGAATGACTTTACTGACTTTTTTTTTAGTGTTAACCTTTTTTTTAATACAAATAAATTTTTAATGATCTTGACATACAATACAATGCAATACAATACAAAAATGCTTTATTGTACACCATAATCAAATTAATCATTACTAAAATACATTATATGCGACAGGTACAATGGGCGGCCTTATCGCTTAGAAGCGATCTCTTCCAGGCAACCTTTGGATGGAAAGAATTACACAACCTATGTAATGAATTATGATTTTTAATAAATTTGTATGAGTAATTATGATATCAATAAAAGCTTGTTACTAAATATGTTTTGAAATAGATTAATCTTCCATAGGTTAATATATATCCTACGAGATTACCACAGCTCGAACTAAAGGCATATAATATAAGTTTTGTAAGTATAGAATTGTAAGTAAAACATACAATATTGTAATATGGATCGTTTAACCAAATATACCTACTTATTGTAGCTTTGATAATCATATCGCAACTCTTTTGAATATTTTTTATTTCACTTCTTTTTAAACATTATTAAGGTTTAAATGTTGTCTTGCATGGTTTATGAGAAGCCTGGACCTACCTAAATTATTTGGGTGTTATATTTTTTGTTAATTCTTTATGTTGGTAATAATTTATCAGCTAGTACGGGGGCCAAATTCTGCTATGCCAATCGCATTACTATGACAATGGTATCATTGCAGAATTGTCAAAAGATGAAAGAAAGTCTAGCTAGATAGAGCGTGCAAATGCGTCGAATGCTTGATATAATTAATCTTGACACTTTTGACATACGGATGTCAAAAGAGTCAAGCTGTGTCACTGCAGAATGACGCCCCTCTGCAGTTTCTATCATTAGTGGTGAAATACCAAAATGTGTCATTCTGAGACCCTTGTCTTAACAAGGGCATCGCTTCACCTTAGTGAAGCGATTCATTTATTGGAATTTGGCCCAGATTCCGTGAAAATCTATTTTTATTTCTCTACTAAATTTTACGATTTCTGTATAAAACCCTAATTGTTTTTCAATGATATACGATATTTTTCCTTCGACATATGTACATAAAACAAAATAATAAAATCCAGTTATTCGATGAATTAAAATCATGCAAAAATAAAAAATAAATAGTATATGTATACTAATAACATTAAAAACCAACAATAGGTAGCTATATTAATTTGTCTCCTCATGACGATTAATTATGCTATCATCAGGCATTTCGAATACCTATATTTTTGTGCCTAATTAATTACTAATAATTATTTAATTTTTACACATAGCTCCTTATATACATTTTTATATAAAACGAACATTTCATAAAAAAAGTCAGTTATACCATAAATTAAAATGAATTCGAACAAAATTAAGTTTTTAGAGTAATAAAATAGTTTTAATTTAGAGGTAACTTAGGCTAAGGTAGGCATAAAGTCGAATGTCCACCTTGTAAATATGCTCCTTTACACTTAGGTAAATATACAGAATAAAATAGCATTTCGTTTTATTTATCTTCATCCCTGTATAGTCATATAGTGCCCAATTACCCAGTCCTTCCATCCATCACAATAGCCTGGTTTTATTTCTTTCATTTTTCTTTGCAATAGTCACTACACCTGGTGGATACCATCTTTGGGTGTATCATATTGTGCACCCGAGGATGATACCCGCTATGTGTAGCCATCGCCTTTAGATTAACTTCTCAAAGGGCCTCTGTGCTGTTGGCTTCGGCCCCACGCAAGCCTTCCAAAGGACCGGGTCACTTTATGGCCCGAGATCATGGTAAATGATAGTCATAACAGTCATTTATTCATAATAATAATTAAATGTCATGTTTTTATAGGTACCTACATGTATATGTTGGTACCTAAGAGTATTTCATTAATTAATTAACATTCAAATTAATAATATTATAGCTAAATTAATAGATTAAACCATTATTTTATGATAATAAATTATAACTTAACACTAACTACGAATTCGTCGTAGCTGTAGAAAGTTTAGTTAGCAAGCTGAAGTGGCAGTGGGCCGGCCATATTTCGCGAAGAACCGACGGCCGCTGGGGCAAACGTGTTCTTGAGTGAAGACCACGACTCGGTAAACGTAGTGTAGGACGCCCTCCGACCAGGTGGGATGACGACTTGCGAAAGACTGCAGGTAGATGCTAAATGCGGCAAGCTGAAGACAGGGCGCAATGGCGCTCATTGGGGGAGGCCTATGTCCAGCAGTGGACTGATATAGGCTGATGATGATGATGATGATGTAGAAAGTTTGCTCAATAAGCCAGCGTTTGAGTTTATATTTGAATGCAGACAGACTGTGGGCTCCTGTAACAGCACTGGGAAGTCGGTTGTACACGGCTGGGCCCATGATGTATAGTACCATAGATAAAGTAATAGTTTGTATATGCTAACACTAACCACGATGATGATACTTTATTTACAAAATATAATCACTACGTAGTATAAAACAAATTCGCTTACCGCTGTCTGTCCCTATGTATGCTTAGATCTTTAAAACTAGGTACGAAACGGATTTTGATGCGTTTTTTTTATTAGATAGAGTGATTCCAGTAGAAGGTTTATAAACCATTTGACACATAGATTTAAACGCGGGCAAATCCGCGGAGCGCAGCTAGTTTAATATATAATACAGGAAACATTTTGAGAGTAAGTGGTCGCATTTTAGTAGGAAGGCCTGTGGTGTCTGGTACCTTAGGTTATACGACGACTGTGATATTGATATTATAAGAATTTTAATTCAAAGTTTTTGGAAAGTAGGCTAGCACTCATTCATTACTAAAATACCTACCAATTAATGTAGTGAGTAAACTAATAATTGCCATTTTGTCTTCTTTTATCATTCATGGTGAAGATGATAACGAAGAGTTACAATTTAAAAGTATGGAAATCTTGCATTTGGTCGTGCTTTAATGTATATAGCATATTTCTACATAATGTTACCTAATTTCACCTTTCCTCTCGTAAGGCAGCGTGGCCGAGTGGTCTAAGGCGCTGGTTTTAGGCACCAGTCCGAAAGGGCGTGGGTTCGAATCCCACCGCTGTCAGATACTTTTTGTTGTTTTATACTTTTTTTAAGGTTAATTACTTTTTACTGCAGATACCTACTTTAATATTATATTTATAATAAGCAGTAAAACAGCGACATTTATTGAAACAACCGATTTCTTCCGTACTTTTCCCAACATCACCAAATGGCTGCATCAATTAATAGTCGCGACATTTTTAGCCTTCATACTTTCGCATGATCATAATAAACATCACGACGGTACGTGATTTCTCGTAAATCTATTTACTCGAGTATAAAAAATTTATTGTGGGTCCTAAAATAAAAGAAAAGTAAAACCCGCGATATCTAAAAAGAAACATGTATTCGGCTGCGAAAATATACATAATTTAAGACATTATCAAGTTTTATCCGCCATTTTAGCGCCAATAAGTCTGCTATTCATGAATTATTAGAAAGAGCCACATTATTGCCCAATAAAATATTTTTGACCCTCATGGTGAAAGTTCCTTTTTGTCGCCACATCGTCGAAGATAAAGCCATAATATTTATTTATTTATTTGATAAAATATTAACAATGCTTTTACAGTTTTACACCAAAGCGACAAAAAATTACAAAAAAAAACTAAAATATAAAATACACTAACATAAAATCTTCTAAAAATGAATTATTGAACATAAGTTTTTACCTAAATTTATAAATCTTATGTCTTTATCAATATTTTGACCATTTTATAAACATAAACCATGTCAAATAAACGAATATTAATAAATAATTTTGTATTATAATAAAATGCTTTTCGCATGTTTCCTAAACCAATAAATAAATCTAGCAACATATTGAATACTAGCTGTTCCCCGCGGTTTCACCCGCGTTAAACTCGAATTTCACTTTATAAGGTGATTTTTATACACCTTGGGTTACCATTATTGGAGTTTTAGTAAGGGATCCTTTGCTTGAACTCGAAAATCCTTACTTTGAACTTACTAATTTTTCTAACTTTTTTGAAAATATTATATAGCCTATGTTCACCGGGGATAGTGTAGCTTCCCAACGGTGAAAGAATTTTTCAAACCGGTCCAATAGCTTCGGAGCCTATTCAATACAAACAAACAAAAAATCTAACATTTCCTCTTTATAATATTAATATAGAAAAAGTTGCTACAGGTTTATTGACTTGTGAATTGATAATGATACAAGTCCTGTCATTCGGTGGCACTTTCCCGCTCGGCAACTATTAAAGTTTGGGCAAAACTTAATTTAAAATGATTTTTGGGCTGTTTGGAGAAGATTAATTCTTTTACATACTGGTTCGTGAGGTTTTTGACTTACACGAGTATAAAGCTGAATCTATACTGCGCCAACCAAACTACACTATGCAGTTATTGAACGAGACTAAGATAAGTTAGCTAGCTAACGCGGTAACCGGTGTAAAACTAATGTACCCAACGCCTACCGAGCTTAGAGTTAGGCAAATTAAATCACTGTTTTTTTTAAATTATATTACAACACTCGTTTCTGCCCGCGTCTTTGCACGCGTGGTTTCTATGGAAAAGTAAGGTTAAATTAATAATAATTGTAGCCAATGTTATAACATAGGCTACATTTTATCCCATGGGATGCAGGCCCGGAATATATTTCGGGCCTGGATGGAACTGTCCTTACTATTGCAAAATTTCAGCCCGTGCCGTTCAGTAGTTTTTGCGTGAAATAGTAACAAACATACAAATTTTATCTTATCTATCTGTAATATTAGTAGGATATCCGAACAAAAAAAAACCTGCAACGCGGTGAAGATGGTCGCGGGTATGATTCCAGCCTCGGGACAAATGTGTGTACTGTCTACAGATATTTATTTCGGGTGTTCTGGTCATTTTCTATGCATAATAAAAAAAAATCTATCTACGTAATGTATATCAGTTATCTGGTACCCATAACGCAAGCTCTGTTTAGTTTAGGGCTAGATAATGCTTTGTGAATTGTCTAGCATTATTTGTTTTTTATTTATTTATCATAAACATAAAATTCAGCAAAGAATTTTAAAACTTTAAAAGAAACTGACAAGTATCCGACTCTGAGGGTCAGATTTTAATTTCTATTCCTACAGGTCCGGTACATCAAAATTCAAATATCACCAAAGATGTGCTTCGTTGTAGGGGCTAACATTTTGAGTGGGGTCAATGTGTTTTATGCCTCATCAATTATAAAGACCAGCTCATTACGGGTATCATCGGATGGCTATGAAAATGGCCACAGCTGTCAAACACAGGACATTGCTCCCTAGCCTTATATATAAGTTGAATTTCTAAAAGAATCTAATGAGATGTATAATATTGGCAAAAAACTAGATTGGAAGCAGAAGCAGACAAGGCTTAGAAAAACGATAAAAATAATGCACCGTAAATCAAATCATTTATTTGCTGGAATGAAGGTACAAAAGCTCTTAATATATAATTAAATGTATTTACAATACATAACAACCTCGTCGAGGCATGCAAAATTAAAATGTTAACATGCGAATGCTTAAGCTAACATTTTATTTTTGCCATCATGCCCTTTACCTCCCTATTATGCTTTGATTGATTAATGATCTCATGAGTGCAGAGTTTATTTGTAAATAAAAAAACATAATAATCAAAGCTTTCATAATAATCTGCTTTGATTATTATGCTTTTTTATTGCCCTTTCCATTTGATGACCATATTCGGTCGACCATATTTCAATAAACTTAATCTCCTGACATTGACATCACTATATATTTATGAAATTGTACTATTTATTCGACGAAACCCTGGACTATTTTCCTATAACACTAACAAGCGACGACAAGATTGTTTGTTAATCAAGAATAACGTAAAAACAGCTCTTTTTAATAATAGTACTTATGTAATGGCTCCCAGAATTTATAATAGTTTACCAAATGACATTAGGAAATGTACTGACATCACAAAATTTAAATCTAACCTTTTTAGTTATTTAATAAGTAAGACATTTTACAGCTTGAATGAATATTTTGACGCAGTTTAGTTATTTTAGTTACTATGAAAATGTAGTATAGATAGAGACGTGTTTGATTTTCAAATTGAAAAACGCATTATTTTCAATTCTTAATTTTTTATTTTTGCATTATGTACTATTAATATTATTGATTTTTGCTCCATTTCCAAAATATGTAACTTTTGTACGCCTAATGGCAGATCACAGTGCTCTTAATTTTAAGTCTGAACATCCCTGTAATACCCGTGTATCACAAATAAATAAATGAACTATGAACTATAGATGATGATGGCATACCAAACAAATGTACCTTAAAATTAGAGAAGAGAGTATAGTGAGAGGAGTAGTAAGAGTGTGAGTAGATTATACTAGGTTTTTCGCAAAACACAGGCTTTTACAAGAAAAACGAATATACCTTCAATTTGACGACCGATGTGGCGCGGTGGGCGAAGGTCCACCTGCGACGCAGGAGGTTGCGGGTTCGATTCCCGCCTCGGAACAATTGTGTGTACGATCTGCAGATATTTGTTCCGGGTGTTCTGGTCGTTTTCTATGTATACTAAAAAATATCTATCTTTGTAATATATTGTATTATGTATATCAGTTATCTAGTACCCATAACACAAGCTCTGCTTACCATGGGGCTAGATAATGCTGTGTGAATTGTCCAGCATTATTTATTTAGCGACAAGATTCATATGTATATGTCATGTTGCAAAAATGTCTGAACTTCATCAGTCAAACAAGATTTTTATGACGGGGAAAGTAGATAAACAACCGGCAAAAGGATATTAGACCATCGATCAAATCAAAACAAACGGGTAAGTAGGCATTGGTCGGAGAAAGGCAGCGAGACTAATAAAAAATTGACTAGTCGCTTTTAAAAATTGCCATGAATAATTTTATGAACGATAGGCCTCTTACTTCATTGTTTGTCTTCCTAGTCGTGGATTTAAAACTTAAAAACGTAAAATTTGCAAATATTATAATATAAAGAAGAACATTACTAAATAAAAATTTAGCTCTAAAAACAGCAACAAGTGACGTGGTGTCTGAAGTAAATATCTACACTACTCAACAAAGTCTAGGGAACAAGCAATAATACTTCAACTTTTTTGTGAAAACTCGTAAAAAAGTACTGGTCACTAAAATTTATAAATTAAGGCTGGAAGAGGAATAAATCATTTGTTCGAAATTCAAAAAAAATTAAAACAAAAGTGCGAAAGCTTTTCAAAATAAGAAGGAAAAACCGAACTTGGTCGCAGAGTAAGGGGTCTGCTAGCATAAAGTTGTTGTGATTTTTGTCATGTATCGATTTTTTTCTTGTGAAAAACCATTACTGCTAACTTTTTCGATATTTTTGAAACTCTAAGCGTTATGTCACGTCGTCATTTAACGCGGGAAGAGATGCTTAGGGCTGTGGGTATGTTGGAAGCTAGACGCAGTCAACGCGATATCGCGGCCGCTGTTCACACACATCCAAGCGTAATTTGCCGATTATGGGCACGCTACAGGGCTACAGGAGATGTAGCCGAACGTCACCGAGGAAGATACAGGGTCACTACCCAGAGACAAGATCGATTTCTGCAAAATGCTGCAAGAAGGCAGCCCCAGATTACAGCTCGCCAGTTGGTAGGAAGACTCCAGTCCCAGCACCAAGTGGTTATCAGTGACCAAACTGCCAGGAGAAGATTACATGAAGTCAATCTCCGCGCTCGCAGACCATTAAGAGTTCCAGCTTTGCGACGTGGAAATCGAGGGCGTCGTTTATTGTGGGCTAATGCACATTTGCGATGGACCGACAATCAGTGGGCACGTGTTCTCTTTTCCGATGAGTCTCGCTTCGGATTTCATCCTGATTCAAGGAGAGTGCGTGTTTGGCGTGTTCCTGGTCGCCAAAGTAGACTCCGAAATCCTCAGGAAGTTCATCCTTATCAAGGCGGAACGATCATGGTGTGGGCTGGAATTCGCCTGGGTGGGAGAACTGATCTCGTTCGCATACGAGGCAATTTGAACGCAGAGCAATACATTGAACAGGTAGTGCATCCTATGGTCATCCCCCACCACCAGCAGTTTGGCCAAGATTTCGTGTTCATGCAGGATAATGCACGCCCACACACCGCAAGACAGGTGATGAATGTGTTCAGCGAGCACAATATCACGGTATTAGAGTGGCCTGCTCAGTCCGCCGATCTCAATCCAATTGAGCATGCATGGGATTTACTCGGAAGAAGAGCTTTCAGTGATTTTCCTCAAAATTTGAACACGGGAGAAGAACTTTTTTCGCATCTCTCCAGAATATGGAGCCTTATTCCACAGGCGACAATTGATAACTTGATACTCAGCATGCCACGCCGATGTAGAGCCGTGGCTAATGCCCTGGGAGGTCCAACGGATTATTAAACAGCTGCAAATAATGTTTTTTCATTTAATTTCCACGTAAGCGTCATATGTTTTTGTAATTTGAAGAATTATTTTTTTTTGGTTTAGGCACTATTTCAGTTTTTTTTATTAAACCTTAATTTTTTACATGAACGCTTTTTATTTAATTGCATAACTGAAATCAAAAATAAATTTCGCTTCTTTTGATGTATAACATCTGGGACAAAAAAAAGTTGAATTAAAAGTATACACTAAAATATCCTTGTTCCCTAGACTTTGTTGAGTAGTGTATGTACAACTCATGTCTAAAGTAAATATATAACAGGGTGGAATCCCAGTGAAATTATTGTGTTTTTCAGTTCTTTATGATTTGACATGATTGTTGACAAGTTGATTATGCCTTCTTGCACAAAAACCTGACCAATTCTTAATAGATCTATCTATCTATCTAATCAGCCAGTAACACCCACTGCTTAGGTCCTGTGCCAGTCGGCTCCACTGCTTCCCTACAGCCCCCACAATTTCGTCTGACCATCGGGCAGGTGGTCTGCCTCGACGCCACCGCATATCCCTAGGCCACCATTCGGTAGATAGATATATAGACTTATTATTAGGTTCACGCACAAGCAGCACGGTAAAAATAACAGATGAACAGAAACTGAAAAAAAATCCATCATTAACACTTTCATGGCCCAAAACGCAAGGTCAATGCGGCGCGTCGAGGCGGCGGCGGCGGCGGCGCATTCCTCCGGGTTTAACCGCCGAGGCTGGGCATTTAATGCGTTATTTTAATTTTTGAAAAAAATATTCCAAAATCCTTAATAATATCAAGTTAAAAATTCAGAAAGTAATTTATTGACTACGGAACATCGGAGTAGTTTTAAATCGATCCAGTTCCATAAGTTTTATGTTAGAACATAAGTTATATATACGAATGATATTTTATTTACGGCATCCGGTTGCCTTTCGGTCAATGACTGAATTTTAATCATAAATTATCGTTCAACAATTTCGAATGAATCCGTACACAGTAGGAATTACCTAGCAAAGGCTTGATAACAATATGCACAGTAATATTTAGCAAAGGATTGAAAACATTTTGATGAATTTGAACACTGGTCTGTATATTTTTCGTAGGGTTCCCTATCCAAAGGGTGAAAACAGTACCTTATTGCCTCCGCTGTCTGTCTGCCTGTCCCTCCGTCATGCGTAAGCGGGTTGTATATCATGAACCGTAAAAGGTTAACAAATAAATGATGTTGGACAATTCACACAGCATTATCTAGCCCCAAGCTAAGTAGCTTATGTTATTGGTACTACATAACGGATATACATTTTATAGATTACACATAGAAAACGACCAGCACACCCAAAAAAATATATAGATTGCACACATATTTGTCCCGATACGGAAATCGAACCGGCGAACTTCTGCGTCGCAGGCGTACCCTCGCCCACCGCACCACAGAGTTCGTCAAACAGTTGACATTTTTCACAGAATGTGTAAATATATGGCAACGTCGGGCGCGGTCAGTACTTGAGTCTTGAATGGGTGACCGCGTCATAATAGCTTTTTGCTTATTTTTCGATCCATCATAATCTATTTATAGGGTATTTTTTAAGTTTTGTACGATAGTGTGGAATGGAACCCTCTGTGTACAAGGCGACTCGCACTTGGCCGGTTTTATTTATACTGTAGTTTGGTGCTATTCCAAAAGTGTTTTCTTTGCTCTCCAATTCGAAATCTACTTAGGGCTTAGATAATATTAATAATAGTTACAATAGCTATATCATTAATTTTTAAAACCATAATAAGGCTGTAAAATAATAGGGATAGTGAGTTGTCGATAAAATATACAGTTTTTAACCGACACCCGCGACCAGACACATTGTAAAATATATTCATGTACTTATACTTGTTGCACGATAAACCAATAACAAAACATAATCTATAAAATTAATACAAAGGCGAACTATATATGTAGGATAGATAGGGATAGCTAACTACTTGATATGTTTACATAGTTAACTACTTGTTAATCTTGCAAAGTTAACTTTCTTACATATAGTGAAAAGATAACCTAAACAGATTGTATATTTTTTACTTTTCAATAAAAAAGACTTCAAAGCGATCGGTTTGACTAAGAAGAAAACTAAAAATACCTCCTCCAATCACAAGAACGTTTTATTACCTTTATAATTCCAAACTTTTCAATTAACCACCCAATAGACACAGTAATTAAACATTTATCATAAAGTCTATCAGTGCACTGAGGTCACTGCACTTTAACATGATTAAATACTAGGTGATCCTTCTGTGCTAAACACCAATTAATATAAAAAAGGTATTCGCGGACCACATTAATCTACCGTAACCGATCAGTTTAATTTATGACCGTCCATCACAGTAGGTGAAGTTCATGGCTTATGGGTCACTCGTGCGCAGGAGTGGGGAGATCGGACCTTGTATAAAAACTCGGAGAAATGCTCTCACTGCATCCATTGATCTGTCTCCTCTCCTAGGATAAACATGGCAGCGAGATTTGTAGTCGTTCTGGCGCTCGTCGCCGTCTGCCACTCCAGTCCCGTCCTTATAAACGGTGAGTTATTTTATATAATTAAAATATACTAATATATAATATATAAGCTACTAGCTTTGAAAAAACTTTACTGATGGTTTCATTGCCTAATCTCATTAGTTCAAGCTTCAAATATTCATTAATTTTTCTCTTTTCGTAGGTGTTGACATCCGTGATGGACGCTCCCTGTCTACCGCCAACGGCTTTGCCAGTGGCTTCGGTGGCAAGAACCAGGTGACCGCCAGCGTGAGGGACAACGTCGCGCATTCCAGCAGCATCAGCAACGGGCTCGCACGCGACGGGCTTGTTCACCCTGGACCCGGCCAGGCTATCGCCAACGCGCAGACTATCAACAACCCTGCCGTTGAAAACGCCCGTCTGCAAGGCTACTACCAGCCCTACTACGCCCAGCCCTACGCCCAGCCCATCCCCGTAGCGCAGCCTGCCTACATCGCCTACAACCAACTCCCCGCTGAGCAGCTGATCTATTCCGGCGCCCCTGCCACCGCCAAGTCTTCCGCCATCACCAACGAGTTGGGAGAGAGATCCGATTCCGCCGTCAACAGCCACGGCGCCGGTAAAGCCAATGCCCAATCCCAGACTGTCGGCCTCCACGGTATCACCACCACCAACGCAAAAACCGCCTTCGGCGACAACAGCGCCGCTTCCAACGCTGACACCAACTCGGGTTTCGCCGCCGTCAGCTCCATGGCTGGTTCCGGCCTCGGTAACGACTACGCCAACTCCGTCGCCGAAACGAGCGAGGCCATCGCACCAATTGCCGCTATCCCTAACGAGATCCAGCCCGCCGTCATCGCCGTCAAGAACAGCGGTTTCTACAACCCCAGCCTGTACAACCCCGCTCTGTTCAACTCTGCCGCCTCCACCGCTAACGTGAATGGTCCTGGCACCGCCCAGTCTTCCGCTAAGACCATTGCCCCCGCTCGCAGAAGTATCAGCTGGCGTTTTGGTACCGCTTACGACATTCCTGCCGGTTACGGCTCAATCAAGGCTGCCGCCCCCATCGCTTACCAGACCCCCGTAGCCTACCAGACCCCCGTGGCCTACCAGACTCCCGTTGTCTACCAGTCCGTTCCTATTGCCTATGAAGCCGCACCTGGCAATGCCAAGTCTGATGTCTTCACCCACGGCCCCGCCAACGCGGCTTCCTCCGCCGATATCAACCCCTACCATAGACGCACTCAGTCGGTCGCCAACTCCAACCAGGGCGGTAACGCCGGCTCCAACGCTCAAATCAACGCCAACTTCCAGAGGTTCGCCGCACTAAACCCTGGCTTGCAGAGCTCTGCCAGCACCAACGGCCTGGGTGCCTCCGGCGCTAACGCTAACCTCATCAACGGAAAAGGTATCACAACGGCCTATGGCAGCACGCAGAGTGGTAGCACCAACGCTGTCGCTGACGTAAACAACAACTGGAACGGACTTTACCGCAGCGGCGAGGGTGCGCAGTGGTCCAGGACCCAATCTAACATCGCCATCAACGGCAACGGCGTCGCTAAGGCTACCACGCTGGGCGACAATGGCGTGAAGAGGGCCGAATCCAACGCCAGCAGCAACTGGGGCACCTCTATCGCCAACTCCCAGAGCCTTTAAGCTGACCTATCAGCCCACAGGCTACGCAACCACATCAAGACGACTTCTGGAACTCCGAAAACTTGTCTTGATGTATTTGCAGCGTGAAAGACGCATTTATTTATTTTTATTTAATTACAAAACAGTAAATTATAGCGTAATAAAATCAGCTTAGTTTATATAAACTATTTAATTTCTTAAAATTCCTGATCCCACACCGGTACATATACATATGTAGGTAATCTTCTAGTAGGTACAATTTATGGTATTTCGTACATTTCAAGAAGCAGGCAAGCAATCTTTGTTGTAGAGTTCAATAACATTTAACAGAGAGTCGTGCGAAATTTCGATACCTCAGGGAGGTGTTATTTACAAATAAGTTTTGATAAATGATCTTTATCGGTCCAGTCCAAGCACCACATAGTGATGACTTCATAGCTAAGCAAGCCAATGTACCAACGCCAAATATTTTGCATAAAAACAGTTTTTCCATAAATCATCGTTATAGCCTGGCCACTTGAATGTCCTATCTGACAAAATAAAATAACGTATTGGATCATGTTTTAGCATATTATTCACATCATTCTATCGCAGAAACAGGATTCTTCAGATAAATTTACGAAATCCAAAATCCAATTTGAGTATAAGCGTACAATTTACGAAATCCAATTTAAGTATAAACCTACATAAAATACGAAGATTAACTTTTTGAGAAATTTTTAATCGAGATCTGGATCTACATATGGATGTTCATATATTTTTTTTAAGTTATTATGTACCTATGTTCAGAACATATAACTTATTTATTGAAATAAACAAATATAAAAAGCTATTATTGGTATCTATTTATTATCGAGCAGGAGTATCTGACGCAACGCATCAGCATCGGCACACAGAGGGGGCAATGCAGCCAGCGTCTTGGGGACGCTTCCGACTGGTATTGATATAGATAGGTTGAGCTACCTGTCGATGCTTTGCAATAGCCTGCAGTTAGCTCAAAAGTAATTGATTACTAATTCTAATTTGTTACTATTATTTGTAAAGAGTCTTTCATAATGCTATGTATGTATGTAATTTATCTTTATCAGCTTTTTAGGACCTGCTTCAACTAAAGAGACTTCTTTTCTTCATTTTTAACCTTCCGATATAAATACAGCAAATTACCAATTTAATTGATTAGTTGAACCTCCGTTTCAACAATACAAAACAAAAAAAAGTTATTAAGTATGTAAAAAAATAAACAGTTCAGACAAATTAGTCAACTACTGATCATCAATGCATAAAAAACTAGACGAAACATACAATTGTATCATATTCAAAACTAGTTTCTGCCCGCGGCTTTGCACGTGTTGTTTGGAAACGTTTCAAGGTTATTTATATCCCATGGGAACTGTTCTGTGGGATAAAAAGTAGCATATTACTATTTATGGTTCCAGGCTTAGGCCATTTAGTAGTTTTGTAACTTGAAGTAAAATTTTGCATACAGGTAGTTCCAGGCCTGGAATAAAACATTGGCTACTTTTTATCCAATAAATCAGTTCCCATGGGATAGAATTAAAACGTTTCAATAGAAACGACGAATGCGAAGTCGCGGGCAGGAACTAGTTTATAATATTAGTGTGGTAAATAGAAACAATATTAACCTTGAAACTTTAAATCGTTGATACAGTTAACTCGGTACGGGTTCAATATTCTAAAAGGCTGCAAAAAACAGTTCATCACAGTACTCGCAGCGGCAAGGCAAACGTAGATCTTTGCGAGGTCGTAGCGGAATGCAAATACGCTTGAATATACTTACGAAATAATAAACGGATACAATACATAATAAGTAATAACAAATAACAAAACAGTTACAGAAATCATGCAAAACCAGTGTTTTTTTTAATTAACCTGATTCGTTCCACTGCTGGGCAAAGGCCTCCCCCAAATTTGAAAAAAAACAGTGTTAACGATTAAAAATAAAAATTATTTTCTATTATATGTATTTACTGAAGACCTCTGAGGCGTGTTGTGCGAAGGTCCGCCTGCGACGCAAGGGGTTGCGGGTTTGATTCCCGCTTCGCGACAAATGTTTTTACGATCTCTTATTTGATCCGGAGGTTCTGGTCATTTTGTAAGTAAATAAAAAAATATATCAACGCAATGCATTGAATTTGTATATCATTTATCTAGTACCCATAAAGCAAAATCTCGCTAGCTAGTAAAGAATTTAATACTATAGTTGAAAGAAACTGAATTCTCAATTTAGTTTTCTCATAACTCTACTTTTTTAGACAACTTTGTCAAGAACCATATTATAATTTATTTGCTTGCAAGCTTTCATTCAATAATAAAGGGTGTCTCAGCGCCGATTTCAAACTTTAAACACGAATATCTTAGCAACCTGCGGGACTAGTGGAAGGGGAGATACCGTTCGGTAGGTGATGAGTTTTTTGTCGCTATTGTCACAAAGGTCTGGCGCTTGCCCGCGCTTACGCAGTGGAGGCGTATTTTTGCAACGAGTTTCGTTGAGTGAAACACAGCGCAATTTTTATAATCGCTTTAAAATCCACCGTTTAAGTGATGCCCCAAGTATTCAGTCAAATAGGTCGTAGGCGGCAAAGCTTAGAGCGACAGGATGTTTACAGAATCATTCATTCATTGGCCCTCGAAATAGACCTGTGCGATCGATTAAAACAAGAGCCGCGTCGCCGCTGCGCTGATTTTATCTTCGAGAATGACCAAGGTGCAACGGTAAAAGTGACGAGCAAGCGGTATACGGACATGATCAATATTTTTTCGTATCGCAGCTTCAAGAACATGATGTTGACGAGTCTGTTTCAATTTATGGTTTCAGGAAGATGGGGCCACAGCTAGGGTGTCCATGGGTTGCACACACTAAGAGCGTTGTTTCCGGGAAAACTCATAAGCCGCTTTGGAGACATATTATGGCCATCCAGATCCCCCGACTTAACCCCAGCTGACTTTTTTTAAGGGTTTATCTCAAAGCAAGAGTTTTTGATACCTTTCTTACGAATTTGGAGCAACTGAAGATTAAAATAACGACATAAGTAAGCCGCCCTATCAGTTGACGTTCTGCAGCGTCTCTCTGCAAATTGGCTTGTCCGCTTTGAAGAATGCATTCGCCGTGATGGAAGACATCTTGACGGTGTAATATCCCGTACATGAAATCCGCACTAATAAACTATAATTTTCTGCTATTAAAATATAAAAAGTACGATCTATGTTTTATTTATAAATATTCAAAGTTTAAAATCGGCGCTGAGACACCCTTTATTAAAAAGTACGATCTATGTTTTATTTATAAATATTCAAAGTTTAAAATCGGCGCTGAGACACCCTTTATTTACGTATATAACAATGTGCAATCTAAAAAAATTATGATCTAGGCTAAACCTTAGTGAGCGTTTTACCCTTCCGCTCTGAACTATTTATATCTACATATATTCTGGCCCGCTTAAAACCGATATTCAAACTATTGACTCGATTAAGAATAATCGGTGGTAAAAAATGGTAGAGAAAGTACTTTGTAGTCTAGTTTTTTCAAAAACGGGAAACGGTTTACTTACGATATTGTTATAAGTTACGAACTTTCTATCGACTCGTTAAACAGTAAGTTAGATTTTGATATAATATTTTTGTCGCCGTGTATTTCTTTCGTGTTTTTATGGATGATGTGATCGCTATTAAAGCCCTAAAATAAATAATGCAAAAGACGTCAACGCGCTTCTTTACAAAAACCAGTAAGAATGCAAAATTTTAGGCGTGATGATCAAACATCCAATCGTACATACTGTTTATTGAGATACATATATATTTCTATGTAAGTATTAGAAGTATTTTATTTATCATATCTATAATATCTATATATATATATATATATCTATATCTATATCTATATATATAACTCGGTAAACGTAGTGTAGGACGCCCTCCGACCAGGTGGGATGACGACCTGCGAAAGACTGCAGGTAGATGCTGGATGCGGCAAGCTGAAGACAGGGCGCTATGGCGCTCATTGGGGGAGGCCTATGTCCAGCAGTGGACTGCTATAGGCTGATGATGATGATGATGATGATATATATCTATACATAACCTATAAGCACACTGATCCCCTGGTACTGTCCACGATCCTATCCATCCATGGTTGTCTGGTACATCGCTCTTGAGCGATAAGACCGCCAATTATATTTTTTTTTATGTTTTTCCGTACATGGTTTTCTATTTAAAGTGCAATAAAGAATTTTCTATGTATCTATCTATATTATAAATTTTTAAGTTTTTTCTGTACATAGTTTTCTATTTAAAGTGCACTAAAGAATTTTCTATCTATCTATCTATCTATATTAATATGATATCGTGAGTGTCCCTGCGTTTCCCATTCTCGCAGCCCGTCAGAGGACAACATATTTGCCGGTGACTGTACGTCCAGTTACCTCATCACGACACAAAGTAATCACTCTTAGCTACTACTACCTTATCATTAGAATCTTTTTAGCACACAACTGTACTTGTGCAGATTAATCGATCTATTGTTTATCTTCAAATGATACTGTTAATCTAACTGTACTTACTTGCGAACATACTTCCAGTTTATAATAAACTTAAGTAGCGCTTTGAGCGAAACGCAGAAGGTTGCGTGTTCAGTTCCCGCTGCGGTGCAAATCATCATCATCAGCCTATAGCAGTCCACTGCTGGACATAGGCCTCCCCCAATGAGCGCCATAGCGCCCTGTCTTCAGCTTGCCGCATCCAGCATCTGCCTGCAGTCCTTAGCAGGTTGTCATCCCACCTGGCCGGAGGACGTCCTACACTACGTTTGCCGAGATGACTGAGATGGCGGGGTCGATTCTAACGCGACCGCCACCGTCTACCTTATTGAACTAAAATGGATCTCAGAATTATCTCATAAATATTAATATCCTTGTTTAGATTTAGTTTTGTCCTCGGTTCAAAGAACTCAGCTGTTGCTAACTGGATTGTAGGATCATTACTGATTTGCCAGTTTTTATTGAGGTTTTATTGATTCGAAAGTTACAAATGGATTAGTCGTGAATAAATTAGCGAATTAAAATTTGAATTTATTCGGTTTTATATGGCTGGCTGTGTAAGTTTTATTTTGATTAGTGAAGTCTTAGCGAAATTAAATTAGTGATCAAATTGATTAAATTTTAGGATAATGATGTCAATATTGGCTGCAATACGATTCGTATTTTCAAGTATAAATAAATAAATAATGCTGGACAATTCACACATACATTCACACACACATTGTTCATTATTCTTACATTGCTGAAAAAAAATTTTGATGTTGAGAGTTGTTTACCAACATTGAGTATTGTAAATGACTAGAGTATAGTCGTCACTAAGGTGTAAATCAAGCATCGTTCTACCAGAAAAGTCAGTCAGAAAATGGAATTAAGTTAATTCGAGTTTACAATACCCTACAGCAGAGAGCTATGTCACAGAATAACTATTTATTACTATGTAGCTATTTTTATAAATTAAAAATATCTAATTTCCTTTAGGCTTACAAAATAAGTACTTAGACAAGTCATACTTTATACAAGATTATTTTACTGTTTTACTGTTCACTTAATTTTTTTATCCACTAGTGGGAGAAGTGAAAAAGAAACCACTAGTATGTTCATATCTCTAACACATGATTATTTGCCTAGGTAAGTCTAAATATAATATGATTCGATACATGTTTATATTTAAGTAAAGCTATGCACACAACAAATTACTTACATACTATTGTCGGTGCGAAACTGAGCGACATCTGGCCAAGCATTAATATCATTGAGATAATCATTTATAGAGTAGTAAGCCTTCTTGATGAGATTTTGTTATATTTGTAACAAACAACAAACAACAGTAACCGCTTATCTTAACATCTTACAACTAGTGATGTAACGAATGTCATTTTTTGAACATTCGCGGATGCGAATGCGAATGCAAATATCTGCTTTCAACATTCGCGAATGCGAATGCGAATGCGAATACGAATGTTTAGTTTTTGTTCAAATTGGCGTCAATATTCTATCCCCGTGTTCCGAAACGCGCTAAAATCGATTAAAGTACCCGTAATCGCGTTCCGAATCACTGTCAGCCATACATTTTTTTGATTTTCTGATCGCTGACATCGCTGAAAGTCTGATTCGGAACGCGCCCTATGGCTTGGTGATGCGTTCCATTTGTATTTTGTTACGAGAATTGCCGAGTTGATACGAACGCATCCAACTGAAGTGTCATTCCGCTCGCGTAAAAATTGATTTTTTTTTTATATTCATATTCGCAAAACATTCGCAGAAATTTTGCGAATGCGAATGCGATTGCGAATATGAAAAAATATGCGAATATCCGCGAATGCGAATGCGAATATTCGTAACATCACTACTTACAACTATAAGTTGTGTTGTGTACGGGATTTTGCAGTATTCATCTGTTCAACGATTTTTGTATACATCGTTCAGTAAATACCTAGGTCATAAATGTGTTTGTTTAATTTTATAACTCAAAGGATGATAGTAATAAAATTATAAATGTTATCCATCGGATTGCTGCTAATTATGTCGAGATTTGTAGGATATCTGGTTTAGTTTTATTCCGATCATAAATGCGAAAGTTTTTTAAGTGTCTAAATCATTAGGAAGAAATAATTTCAAAAAGGTGTTTCGTGTCCTCGTGTTATTGATGATAGTCGTTTATTTTATGTGGTTCTAGCTTCTGCCAGTGGCTTTGCACCAAAGTTGATAAAAATCATATTTATTTAAAAAACTAATAAATCCGTTTAAGTAATTTGATTAACATTAGATTTTTTTACTTAATTACAAAAAATATATTAGGTTAAGGGAACGAAAGGCAGGCGAGCAGAAAAAGAAGACACCATGATTAAAACATTTACATTTCTGGCTTATCATCACAGTACATGTTTTTTTTTATTAATTTTAAATATTTGACTAGTATAGTCATAATACTTTTAACAAAATCATGATGTAAATAAAAGTAAAGATCTACAAAATAAAAAAGTTCCCTGGCATTTATTTTCAGTTAGGTACTGGCATTAAGATTTTTTAAGATAAAATAAAATATTCATAACAGTACAAAAATATAATTTCAGATATTTTTGGATAAGTGTAAAAAAACATTGATGTAAACTTACGTACAAGGGTGCGTATAAACAAATGCTACATCCGTAGAGAAGTTTTGTCGTAACATATGAAATAATATCTTACAAACAATCAAACAAAATGCAGGAAAAGTCCAGTCAACTGTACCAGCGATTATATGTTCAACGGTGCTACCAAGATCCAGTGAACGACCAAAATGGACCACGGAATGGAGAAAACGTCGGTGGTACAGTGTACTTTATACTTGTATATATGTATGTACGTGGGACATTCAGAAAGTTTTGCGAATATAAAATATAGTTTTCTAAAAGTTAATATTTTTTTATTAAATCTTTTCAATGTACCAGCTTCCATACAAAATTTCATGCGCCACCAGTTTTCGAAACACTTTCTGAGTGGCCTGGTAGTTATTCTGTGGTACAGTTTCCTGTACAATCGAAAAAAAAATTGAATGTTCCAGTCAGCGGGACCAACTGAACGGGACCATGGAAGAGCCGAAGTTTTTTTAAAGTTTCCCCTGCATGAAAGGTTTGAGGTACTTGTGGAAGCTCTGGTTGACGGGTTCTGCGTTGAGCGGACTCTTCAGCGCCTCCTCCATCAGCCGCTCGTACACGCGCCCGTCGTACGCGCCCAGCGTCGAGTTCAGGATCTAAAGATGTTTTTCTATTAATAACTTTGTATGTGAGAAGTGACAGAGTCAACAAAACTTATGTCGTATTTTCTCTATGACATACTATACAGGTTGCCGTAGCATGTGTATTAAAGAACCCCGAAAAAAATCACAAGTTGACCCCCAATTTCGAATATTTGTTTTAATATTCGAAATCGAGGGTCTACTCGAAAAAAATTCACAAGTAGACCCCCTCCCCGGATCCTTTAAAAAACATGTTAATGGCACCCTGTATCAAGGTCCTGGTCAAGAAGAAAATACGACACAAGTTTTTTTATTAAATTCGACATTCAAGTTTTTTTTAGTTTTTCCATGTTTAATATGAACAAAAAGTTGATCGCTGCGGGGTCACTCTTTCGTTCGGCTGAGTATATGTTACGTGGCACCCTGTAGGTACCTACATCACCTGTCAAGTATATGTCTTACCTCATCCCTGAAATCGAAGGCATCGACCAATCCGACCGCGTTTGGTCGTATCTTCTCCAAGAGATCTTCGTACGCTTGCTTCAGTTCTGTCACGTCGTTGGCTGTTATGGAAGTGTACTGGAAACAAAACGGTAAATCACTTAGTATAAAACATAGTCGCTTTCCGCTGTCTGTCTGTCCCTATGTATGCTTCGATCTTTAAAACTCCGGAACGGATCTTGATGCGGATTTAATTAATAGCTAGAATGATTCAAGAGGAAGGTTTATATGTTGGTATTTATATACATTATTAAAATCGTGCGAAACCGGGACGGGTCGCTAGTTGAGTATATAACAGCTTTTTAATTCAAGTGTCTGTCACGGGTTTGATACTTTTCAAAACTGGTCCACCGAGGGCTTCACCTGCCGCAATCAATCCAAGTAACTTTTTTTTACTTGATTTTGATTAAATTTATGTATCGTTGAATGATACAATTAAAGAACGAATGCATGAATCAAAGTTAAGGTAGGGATCTCACGATAAAATCGAATCAATTGCTGGTTATCATTATCTAGACATCGTGATACATCGTATAGGATCTTCTACACTCTAAAGTCTAGACTAGAGTGTAGATGATCTATACACTCATGTCTTGAAGAGAGTAAGTGAATAAAATTATAATTCATTACATTTATTTTCATATTAATTTTGTTTGTTTGCCCTATATCTGTTTCTATAAATCTTTAACGTTAAAGCAATCTCATTGCGTTAAAGTTACCTATGTAAACAGGCTTTCCGCGACACAGGCTTGCATCGTGCGGGGCCCGCCATTAATGTGTAAAGAGACCCAGGCTGTAATACCAACTTACCAGTAAAAGGTCCCCGAGTCGCTCCAGAGCCCAGTACACACCGTAAAGCTGCACCAGCTGGCTGAGGACTGCTTGTAAGGGCGCGGACAGGGTCGCTGCCTTCCGCGAGATCTCTGCGTGGTAGGTGGATAGCAGGAATGAACGGCAGTGGGCCTAGAAGTAAACGAGAAGGAGTTTATTTTTGAGTCACGGGTAATCGGCGCTTAGTTGTGAAGTGAGGGCTAAAAGAACAGGTAGGGCAAGGAAGGGAACGTAAAATAAATCATAAAAAATAAATAGGTAATCTACCAATAGAAAAAGTATGAAATTTGACTTGTCTACGTGCTTATTTTGTAAGCCTAAAGAAAATAAAAACGTTTTAATTTGAATTCGAATTAATAAAATGGCTCAACGTATGATATACAGAGTGATTTTTTTAAATGGGACAGTATGGGGAAATCCGAATCTAAAGGAGATAGAGGAAAAGTGTCTAAGGAGACATTAGGTGTTTTTTTATGTAAACAAATTTGGCTCGTTCAAATTTGTGGTCAAGCGTGAGTTGTTCTTAAAAAATGATAAAGTTGGTCAATTTTTTTTTGACGCGGATCGACTCTGTTTCATGTAAGGATTATTTCATTGTTTGGAAAGAAAAAAATCTGAACAGCAGAAGTTGGTCAAATTTAATGAAAACTAATCTTCATACAGTTGCAGTATTCGCCTTTTAATATTGTTACAAGTGCCTAGGCGTGTAAAAAAATATTTAAAATTATTCCATTTTTAAATTTTGATAATCGATAAGAGCTCCAGATGATTCAAGAGAAGAACATTTTTTTTAATCTTCGTAAACATCATGGCAACCGATAGTCTTGAAATTATAAAAAAAAGAATTCAAATTTGGAACGTAAGTTATTTCTGCAGCTGTGATTTTGTTTCCAATCAGTTCATGCTTGTAATTTTATTCATTCACATAAAGTTGATTTGATTGAGGCGTATTTTCTTAATTATCGCAGTAGAGATAATGCACTTAAGTGGTATCAAGAACGCTATCCTGACCGTGTAGTACCGAATTGCAAGATATTTGATAGTTTAATAAAGAACCTAAGACAGGAAGGCTGTTTCAAGCCTAAGCGTAAAAGGCCGACAATAGTCAATAGTGAGTTTATAACTATTGCCGTATTGGGATATTTTGAAGCATACCCAAAAGCTTCGTTACGGGAAGCAGCTGAAACTATCGGTATTCATAAATCAACTGTAAGGAAGATATTGAAGGCTCATAAATACAAGTGTTACATAGAAGGTCGACTTGTACAAGCGTTACTACCTGGAGATAAAGACCGCAGGTTACATTTCTGTAATTGGTATGTGGCTCAGACTATTAGAAATAGATGTTTTCCTAATTTTATTATTTGGACTGATGAATGCAACTTTTCGAACAATGGCATGTACAACAGGAGAAATAACCATTACTGGTCAAAAATAAATCCGCTAAGAACTACAGAAACCCACAACCAAATCCGATTTTCTTTTAATTGTTGGTGTGCGATATTACATAACAGAATTTTTGCTATCAAAATTTACCAAGGAACGCTAAATAGTGAAAAATATCAGGAAATATTGAACATGGCTGCAGATTTAGTGGATGAGACTATTAGCTTAAGGAACTTTGGTAAGATAATCAACCAACAAGATGGTGCACCAGCCCACAACAGTAGGGCAAGTAAACTATGTTTGGACGAGCAGTTTCCAAACCGTTGGATGGGTACATATGGGCCGATAAAGTGGCCCCCACGATCGCCCGACTTAAAGCCATTAGATTTTTTCTTATGGGGTTACCTTAAGGGTCGAATTTATGTATCCCGATACAACTCCGTACAAGAATTAAAAGATGCTGTTTACAACACTTTAAACACAATTCACCATAAGTCTCTGTTAAATGCAACTAGAAGTGTCTTGAAGCGTGCTCGTACCTGCATAAGACAAGACGGCGGCCACATCGAACATTTACTCAAGTAATAAACCAACTGTATGAAGATTAGTTTTCATTAAATTTGACCAACTTCTGCTGTTCAGATTTTTTTCTTTCCGAACAATGAAATAATCCTTACATGCAACAGAGTCGATCCACGTCAAAAAAAAAATTGACCAACTTTATCATTTTTTAAGAACAACTCACCCTTGACCACAAATTTGAACGAGCCAAATTTGTTTACATAAAAAAACACCTAATGTCTTCTTAGACACTTTTCCTCTATCTCCTTTAGATTCGGATTTCCCCATACTGTCCCATTTAAAAAAAATACTCTGTATACATGAAGTAGGTACATGTACCTTCGTAAAGCATTTGCAATCTGGAATGCAAATCCAAGCTAATTTCTAGGTAGATATGCTAAATTTAATAATTACCCCTTATTATTAAATTTATTTTATTTTTTGTTGATACAATACAATACAATACAATACAATAATTATTTATTGCACACCATAAAAAACAGATACACTGGACAGGAAAAAGACAAATAAAGAATGTGTTGTACAATGGGCGGCCTTATCGCTTAAAGCGATCTCTGCCAGGCAACAAAGGTTGCCTGGCAGAGATCGCTCTATAGCGAGACTCGTATTTGTCGAAAAAAAACAACTATCTACCTTTAAGGTTGATGACCTACAACCCGCTGGCAGACAGATAGACGGACGGACAGACAGACAACAGTAATAGAGTCGCTTTTCACTAAAGTCATTTAAAACGGGATATTTACCATGATTTGATTTTTTTTGAGTTATCCAATATTTCCGCACAGTTTCATGCGCCATGATCACGGAGTAACTCACGTTATTCCGTGATCATGGCGCAAGTTTTAAATGACTTTAGTGTTGATAACCATGATAGTTTCAAGAGTCCCTTTTTAACGGTAAAAAACCCCTACAACTAAGTAAATACCTCGGAAGCCGCCACCAGTTGCACTGAGGCTTTGTTCCAAGCGTCCTCAGGTGACAGTCCAGACTTGATGTACTTCCTCACGCTCGCCACTGCACTTGACAGTTTTCTGAAAAACAGATCACCACTTTAAACATTGTCTATGATCAAGATATAAAGCCCATCACAGACGTAGCTATATTATATAGCAATAAACCGTGCTATACGTAGGTAGATCATAGAAATATAAATTTATAGCAGCGTGTGTGAAAATTTGTACAGATGAATATATCGCGCTATGCCTTGTTATGATTAATTATTGCTATATATTATAGCTACGTCTGTGATGATGAGCTTTATTTACGTTACGTTACGTGATTTGTATTCTGTTGTATTTGTTAAAAACACGCTTTTTAAAAACCAATTACACTAGCTAATTATGATTAAAAACATCATCATGCATGTTAAAAACATTTTATAAAATATATCAGTACAGAATTAATAGTATCTAACAAAGTAAGTAAAATGTACGGTGTTTTACCCAGCAGCAACGCGTTGTGAACTCCTAATAATGCCTTCCACTGAACCGTCCCACTGCAGCGGCTGACTTCTGTCTGACAGGTAAGCCGTAGTCATACTTAGGGGTTTGCCTTGTTCTGCTGCATCCCAGGCCTTCACCAGGTACCTGGAAGGATGGGTAAAATATATAATTGAAGACTATAAACCCTTCACGATTGTTTATTGTGTTCATGTGAAGTATAGACGAAAATATAAAGTACTAGCGGACCGTCCCGGCTTCGCACGTGTATTTATTGTTAATATTATTTATTCACAGCAGTTTATTTCTTAAAATTTGATCCCCTCCCGTACCCCAGTGACGCCTAGATCGCATAGCCGAGCGGAGTGAGTGGCGACCACGCGACTTTTTTCTAATACTTACATTTGTACTCGTGATATCCTTCGAATGTAATGTCTGAATTGAATCATTCAAAAGGTTATATAAAGGTATTGAAGCTTATTAAATCTTGATATATAGGGACAGGTATGTATGCACATACAGACAGCGGATTTGGGTATACGTGTACAAGAATAGATTGGGCTGGGCAACTATTTTCTCCAAGTACTGAGAAGTCAGTAACTGTCAACGAGCTGAGATACTGATGATCTAAACCCACCTGGCAGTCTGCAGTAGCAGCACAGTATTCTCTCCTTCGTAGGTGCTCGCAGCAGTGACCAGTCCATACAGCTGAGGCAGGTTGGAGGACAGAATGTACCCGTGCCCTCCGCAAGACAGCCGGCAGCGCTCCACCAGGATGGCAGCGTCGGCTGACGTCACGGCTTTCAGGCAGCACGCTATTGCGTGTAACTGAAATATATATATATATATATATATATGTATATGTCAGTCGAAATGTATTAGTAGTTGGTAGCTTAAATGATAGTACTCGTAGGTGGAACCATAAAACTCCTATACTAAAATCGTAACTAAAACCCGCTCGCATTCATAACTCATTCGCTTTCAAAATAAAGCTCTACTTGCTTTTACTGTAAGCCGTAAATTACTTAAAAATATCTAAATAAGTAAAGTTCTAAGATTTTGTGATCATCTTTGTCATGAACTTTCATGACAAAGATGATACTTTACATACTTTATGATTTTAGTGATATTTTGGCTTTACTGGAAAGGAATAGCAAAATTTCTAAATTCACTCTACCTATTATAGAGTGAATGTGAGTGATGACCAGGTGGGATGCCCAGTGAAAGACTGCAGGTAGATGCTGGATGCGGCAAGCTGAAGATAGGGCGCTATGACGCTCGTTGGGGGAGGCCTATGTCCAGCAGTGGACTGCTATAGGATGATGATGATGTTGATGATTATAGAGTTGGTCTTAAAGTCGTGGATCAAATGGGGCCAGCCTACCTCAGGTAGCTCATCAGTGTTGCCAGTGGCCAGCTCCCCGTTGACCTTCGAGTAGAGATCCCAGAGCCAGGTGGCGGTGAACGAGAAGGCCTGGCTAGTCGCTATGCTGATCAGCAGCTTGTGTTGTTGCGTCACGAAGTCTAGGATTTGCGTTTCTGGTTCACTGGATGAAGAGGACTTGGGGTTTGAATGGGATCTGGTATACTATTACGAGAGATATTTATATAAGAGACTGCGCAATGAATATTTGCACAAGTACACAGTTTCGCGAAAAATTCGATTTATTTTGGTATAAATCTAAATTTGTAGTCAATTCAGGTACAAATTTACCTTTTTTTTGCCAATTCCAGATATTTCTCACTTTATTTGATATAGGTACACTCCTATACATCATAAATCTTAGTAGCGCGAGCTACAATACTACGCCAGATCGACGTAGCATACAAAGACTTGGTGACAACGCGCTGGTGCACTTTTGACAACAGAATTTAGTTTTTTTTTAATTTACTTATTTCTTCATATCTCTGAAACTAACCTAAAAATCGAACCTAAGTATCGTTTTGATGTTACTTATTTACATCGAATCACAATACAACATTTAATTGTAATTTGGATATCTTTTTATTTTGTCTGTCTGTCAAGTTCTTGCACAAGTTTCTTACCCGCAAACATCCTGATATCTTTTCCCTAAGCTTACCTAGGCTTGATCTGCGACTGCCTCCTGACCGCCGCATATCTGATGGCGATCGTGGCAGCTATTGCCAGCATGTTGGCCATACTGTTGACGATCACCACGCGCACATACACCATGGTTCCGTAGGTCAGCTTGTTGTTCGAAGATGAGATGAATTTCCCGCCCTAGACATCGAGAATTTAGATATCATAAACATAATCAAAAGGTTTTCCAATGAATTCTACGTGAGTAGTCCCATTTCCAGTTTTTCAGTTCCAATTATGAATAGATTTTCTGATGACTGTAGATACCAAATTCAGCCAAATACGATCGTCGTCGTATTTGGCGGAATTTGACGAGTTGACGAGAAAATGAGATAGTAAAATCAACAAAAGGATGATAAAGACTTAGCCACTCCTATTTCTATAATTCTGATATTGTACCTACTATCTAACCACTATCATATCTAACTTTAGCTTTTGCGAATTATTGTAACTACACCCATATTATCAACCCCTATATTTTGGTCTAATTGGACCGGACCATAACATAGAATAAGAAAAATATGTTACTAACCTAACATGATACGACTTAAACGTTGGCTTGTCGAGCAGAATTTCTTTTAATTTAAATTAATATTTTAATTGTAAACCATTTTATGACATTATTTTTATTTATTCGACTTAATATGATTTATTTTTATTTGAATTTATACAAAATGTAAACGAATTTTTCACTTGTAAAGTGGTTTTATGAATAAAGTGTATTTCTGTATTTCTGATATGGACATACATTTAATTACTTAAGCTAGTAGTAACATTTTTATCGTTGTCCAAAATATTTTTGTTTACAAATTTATTTAGCGTTAAAGTACATATAGTCTATGTCTTACCTTCAAAACCTGCGCATTCTTCATCAGCATCCGATCCCTGGGTATCCTGTGCTGATTGAACCCAAGGAATCCGTTATTAACCGTGTTAAACCCGAGTTTAGCGCCAATTTCTCCCACTTTGACCCCGGGAAGCGGCATGTGGGTGTCTTCATCCCGGATTTGGACCATGAAGGGCTGGATGCCACAGGTTTTGCCGTTGATTGATAGCTGTGCCATTACAACGCAGTAGTTGGCTGTGTGACCCACTGGAATAATTAAGAATTTAGGATTATTGTTTGACATGGTAAGAACTGCACTGGATTTAGAAACAATTCACAGTTTCACACCTATCACAAACACAGTTATGCACGAATATTGATATATTGTTGTGAGAACAATTCGTCTCTCACAAGATTTTTGGACATTATTTGGTTTTCGACTAGCAATGACTATAAGCAACGCGCAGAACGTTCCTCTTTCGACTAGGTAGGTGGGTAGGTTTAAGCGCATAATAATATATTTTTATTGTTTTTCTACACAGTTGGAGGGCTTCCCAATGTTGCCCAAACTCTTATGAGATTGGTGTCCTCAAAGGAGAGTTCCACCCATCTTAGGTTGCATTTGTAGTTCGTAGGTTAAATAGGTTATCGTTATTTGTAGGTGCATATGTAGTGTAATAGATGTCTTGTTATATTTAACTCTTGGTTATCGTTGTAGACAGTAGGTAGGTAGGTATATTTACTGACAGACGTGTGTCGCTGGGCTCGCCTTGTCTCGTCACCTTGAAGGTGATAGATGAAAATCAGTGTTTGCTCATAGAGCAATATTATCACTGAGCTATTTACCTTTTTGGCACTGCTACACACACGCATTTCTTTGTAATTACTTTTGATAATCATGTTTTGTTTTAATTTTGTACTTTTGTGATTAAGCTGATAAATTGTATGTGTGTGTTTTTTGTGTCAAATAAATGAACTTACTTACTTACTAGCAAAGGAACGAGTTCACATATTTTTACTGGTTAAAAGAGAGGAGCATTGCTATGTGCTAGCTTGGTTGCCGATGAAATTACTCAGGCGCTGTGTCTTAGGTTGACGGGGTTGTATCGTAGAACACATTCCAAACGAGTGTGCCCTGCGCAGTCTCATCATCATCGTCATGTTAGTCCACAGCTGGACATAGGCCTCCCCCAATGAGCGCCACAGCGCCCTGTCTTTAGCTGGGCGCATACATCACCTACCTGCAGTCTTTCGCAGGTCATCCCACCTGATCGGAGGACGTCCTACACTACGTTTATCGAGTCGTGGTCTCCACTCAAGAACAAGTTTACTCCAGCGGTTCTTCCTCAATTAACAAAATACTCACATGAGCCCGGCCACCATTTGTAAGCGCTAACAGTAGGGCTGTGCAGGACAAACTCGTCGGTAGCTGCGTCGTAAGTAGCCGTGGTCTCCAACCCTCGTATGAACGTGCCGTGGCCTAGCTCAGTCTGAAATTAGGAAGGTAAATTAAGCATATTGTTATATACGAACACAAATCCTCTGCTTGCCGAGGACGCTCCGCGAAGCCTGCGACGACGACCCCAGGAAGATTCTGCGCTTCTGGACGGAGCTTAAATAAATAAATAATGCTGAACAATTCACACAGCATTGTCTAGCCCCATGGTATGCAGAGCTTGTGTTATGGGTACTAGATAACTGATATACATAATACAATACATTACAAAGATAGATATTTTTTATTATACATAGAAAACGACCAGAACACCCGGAACAAATATCTGCAGATCGTACACACACTTGTTCCGAGGCGTGAATCGAACCCGCAACCACCTGCGTCGCAGGCGGACCTTCGCCCACCGCGCCACATCGGTCGTCAAAGCTTGGCTATTCTCGCATAAATGACCGACTGGAGTCCAAATGCGAAAACAGGAGTAGGTACCTCCACCTTAACCTTAAACATATTATTAACTATATATAGCCACCTAGCATTAACTTTAAATGTATATTGCAATGTCCTTGCAGGGTGCATGTTGGACTTTTGTTATACTGTTTTAAGACCTATTTGTAAGCATGTAAGCAATTTATTTATTTAATTATTAACTAGCACTATTACTTATATTAAAACCAATTACACTAGTTAATTACAATACCTATACATATATTAGAAAGAATAAATTAAACAAACAAACTCAAAATATTACTCCTATCATTCATCTCTCTCGCAAAACCTCAGGCACACCAACATAATATCCTTCCATTCGTCCGCAAATATATCACAGTCCGGGTTTTGTTCAAGAAGTCTGTTGAGGGCGGTGAGAGTGCGAGGCAGTGGAGAGTTTGCGCGAGCCACGTTTCTGCAGAAAGGCTCTGAAAAAAGCCTAATATTTCTGTGGCGAAGGTAATCTGCACAACATTCTCTTTCGTCTTAACCTACCCGTTAAGACGAAAGAGAATGTTGTGCAGATCACTACAATAAACCAGATTACCAGCAATATGGGTGTGTTTAAAAATCGCTTTGTCAAAATTATCCCACAGATATTTCTAAGCATTTCTTATCTCGTAATAAAACCTCATTGTTATGGGACTAACAAACCTCACCGAAATTTCGTTTCGATGAACAGTGAGAACAGGAGTTTTGCCGTTTACCATTCAAAAAAGTATTTATCCCACTATTTACCGAAAATACACGGGTTTATGTTTCAGACTGTGTATTGATATCGTAAACAAATAAGATATGATAAGGGATAAGTACAAACTGATAGCTTTATTTTTGACTTTATCACTGAAGGATTAATCATATGTTAGGTCAATGTTCAATGTCTAACAAGTTTGTGACCTATCCAGATTCAAACTTCACTTTTATATGTTTGATTTATGACGACCTCTGCGGCGCGGTGGGCGAAGGACCGCCAGCGACGCAGGAGGTTGCGGGTTCGATTCCCGTCTTGGGACAAATGTTTGTACGATCTGCAGATATTTTGTTCTAGGTATTTTCTATGTAGATAATAAAAAATATCTATCCATATTATGTATTGTATTATGTATATCAGTCATCTAGTACCCATAACACAAGCTCTGCTTAACTTGGGGCTAGATGATGCTGTGATTGCAGCATTATTTATTTATTAATAAAGAAATCTGGATCAAAGACAGCCATTAACCAACCTGAGCATAAGTGCCAATGATCTCCATCTTCTTGGCTCTCTCGAGCCAATATTCCTTCTGCTCGTCCGACGCCTGCCCCATTATAGCCGGGATGAACATCACGGTATGCAGAGAGAAGGGAGTGTTGTCTTTGAAAACCGCCATGTAAGGTACGCTGCGGTAATGTTCTCTGGAATTTAAATACAAAATTGGAAACTCTATATCTCGTTGAAAAAGAGGTAACTGACTGAAGAACACTAAATTATACACGTGCCTAATTAAAAAATCTTAAGGTACAAACCTCAACATTTTTGAAAAAAATTCAACATTATCACATCATTATCATCATCAGCCTATATTAGTCCACTGCTGGACATAATTAACCTTCTCGTTCACCGCCACCTGGCTCTGGGATCTCTACTCGAAGGTCAACGGGGAGCTGGCCACTGGCAACACTGATGAGCTACCTGAGGTAGGCTGGCCCCATTTGATCCACGACTTTAAGATCCACTCTATAATCATCAACATCATCATCATCCTATAGCAGTTTACTGCTGGACATAGGCCTCCCCAATGAGCGCCATAGCGCCCTGTCTTCGGCTTGACGCATCCAGCATCTACCTGCAGTCTTTCGCAGGTCGTCATCCCACCTGGTCGGAGGGCATCCTACACTACGTTTACCGAGTCGTGGTCTCCACTCAAGAACACGTTAGCCCCAGCGGCCGTCAACATTATCACAACATTATTGTTTTTAAAAAATGAAAAAATCCGCATTGTTATGCTTCATTTTAATGAAATAAAAATTAATAAAAAGGATGTACCTAGTTTTTTTTATTGTATTTTAAAGTAAAAAAGTCCACCTTACACCCTTTCGTTAATAATGATAAACTAAGGAAGTTTACCTCCGGACTCATGGAATACGGTCACCATGGTAGGTTCCAGGTAGGTACCACAGAACTATGCAGGGTGTACGACACATGTGTACACTAAGACAAAAAAGGGTGATTCTGGATCCAATCCCAAGGGGCGAATCCACTTTTGTTTGACGATTTTTAATGTTGATTTATTTAAACTCTTATAATTGAACAACTGCTAGTTGTTCAATCAACTATCGTAGAACACCCTTGATCTAAAATTCTGTAGGTCTCGTTTACCTTGATCGCTCCATAACGTTCTTGCTCGGGTCATACAGCTTGGACATGGCGTTTGTGTACATTACGGCTTTTCTTATAGCATTCTCGTATTTCTCCTTGTGGCTCAAGTATTCCTCTGGAACTTCGTCGCGAAGGCCCTTGACGCTGAGTAGCTTGCCCTCTAGATAGAAAAAAACAATATTTTTTTTTCACCATCATCGACCTACCTATAATATCAATAGTAGCTATGCTATATGCTATATATATATATATAAGTGGTATAAGTAAATATAATAGCCCACTACTGGACATAGGACTCCCCGTATTAGCACCATAGCGCCCTGTCTTGAGTTAGTTGTATCCGCAGCATCTGCCTGCAGCCTTTCGCAGGTCGCTGGAGGGCGTCCTACACTACTTTTGCCGAGTCGCGGTCTCCACTCAGGAACACGTTGACCCCAGCGGTAGTTGGTTCTTCGTGATATATAGCCGGCTTACTGCCACTTTCGGCCATACGAGAAATATCAGATAAAAGATATATCTATCTATAAACTCGCGAATAGTGTATTGCTTTTAAAGTAAGTTTTAGGAGTAAAACATTTGTTAACACGTTGTACGCCATATCACCCACCGGTGAGCCTAGCTTACTTTTCCATTCGGGCCGAGCTAAAATGAGGTAATCGGTCATTTTCATCAACTTGAAATTTTAATTCCAAAGTTAATAAAATGAAGTAATTCGCATGGAAAATAAAAATTACCTTATTAAGAAGCGTTTACGTCAAACCTCTCGCGCGGCTCACCGGTGACCCCCATGGCTCAAACGGCACAGTACGATTAGGCTCACCGGTGAGCCCCGTGGCCTGAATGGAAATGCTCGATTTTTCAAAAAGCGTTCAACGTGTTAAGAAAAAAATTCTCAGAAATCTTACCAGCAAAACTTTAATGTACCTACTATCTACATTGCTATAACATTTTAGGTAGGAGACTGCGAAGACTACAAGAATTCCGATAACAAACAACCATTTTTAAACATTTCCGATTTGTTAACATATTAAATATAATTTCGGGTATTTATGGGAAACGTACGGGAACATAAAATCAAAGGTAAGCGATAAATACCCGGTAAAAAAATCTATAAAAAGGACACTAGACAACGAAAAATACGACATTGGATACCCGATATCTTTATGAATAAACTAACGGCCCGTCCCGGCTTCTCCCGGGTAGTCGTTTGTTTCAGGCAAATTTTAAATTTTTCTCTCCGTAAAAACCATCCTTGTACTTCAAGGAATATTCTAAAAAAAGAATTAGCGAAATCGGTTCAGCTGTTCTCGAGATTTGCGCTTAGCAACACATTCAGCGATTCATTTTTATATTATAGAAGATATATTTGTGTTTATATTAAACCTCTCCATGTATTTTTTAATATAAAATTGATTAAACGGTTTGCTTACCCACATCCCTCCTACTGGCCGTGATTTTAGCCCCCCCATCTAAAAAATTTGTCAGTTCTTCCACATTAAAACTGCATTTTTTCCGTTCACGTTGCAAATCTTCGTTAACCTTACTTGCTACCATTTTAACACTACCACCTGCGGTCTACACCGGTTGAATACTGCACAATATGAGGATAAAACAGTAGTAAAACTAATTGTTTTGTTGATAAATGTATAAAGTTGTTTTGCGAGCACTTTGGACTGATAAGATTTTGTTTACTGATGACGCGTTTATCGTAGAGTAGCGCGTTAAAGTGAAAATGACTTGGCACTGTACCGAGCGAGGTTGTTACATAGGTAGGTACCTATTTATTATGTAATCTGTGTTGCTATATACATGTTGTTGGTGTAGATAATTGAGTTATAGCGAGTCGTTCTGGGGTCTTTTGATGTTGTGGAAAAGTATCCTACTAAATTTTATATACTTTTCGGGTAAGTATAAATAAATAAATAATACTGGACAATCCATATAGAATCATTTAGCCCCAGCTAATCAGAGCTTGAGTTATGGGTACTAAGAACGAATATCTGCAGATCGTACACACAATCGTCTCAAGGTGGGAATCGAAGCCGCAACCTCCTGCGCCGCAGGTTTTCCTTCGCCCACCGCGCCACAGAGGTCGTCTATAATACATATTTAGTAGGATAGTTTTCCACCAATTGTGAATTTATTTTGCTAAGATCACCAAAACGATTGAATAGATCAAATAAAAAAATGGCGTAGGTAGGGGAGCGGGGGGCTTGTTGTAACGGGGGCAAGTATTAACAGCTTAATTACTCAGCAGGTATCGAATATTTTGTGTTGGAATTTGCGCTAATCAAGTCCTTATACGGTGGCCTACGACGTGAACACAGTCCGTATCGTGCGGGAGTGCGCAGTGAGTGGTCGTGTGCAGGTGCTCCATTTTTGCCAGGTAACGTAAAAAACTTAAGTTCGTAAAGTTTGATTCTAGGTTACTGCATTGTTTTTTTGAAGTGAGTTTCCATTGATTTATGTAGTCAAAATATTAAGCTATCTTAAGTTAGTATTTTCTTTTGGATAAATTATACCATTTTTTTTTCAATAAACAAAAATGTCCAAAATATTGCCATGAGGCAAGTTGTAACGACATCTCGGGGCACGTTGTAACATGTTACAACTTGCCCCTTCATGTTTTTAAACGTAAGTGTGTACCTATGCTTGTCGTTATTCACATTTAAAATAGTTTTTTAAATACCTAATTATACAATATCCCACAGTTGGGCAAAATCCCTACATATTGCAGAACTTTTTTTTCTGTGTTTTAGGATGAGAAATTACAATTTAGTATCGGGAAGGGCTGCTAAGTCGAAAGAGGTTTACGAACAAGCTGCAAGGGAAGTTTCCGAAAATGGTACCAAAATTCGGCAAGCTGCAAAAATATTTGACCTTTGTCATGTGTCACTATATAGATACATTAAGAAAAAAGAAATTGTAAGAAATTTGTTGTTATAATTAGTAAGCATCAAACATTATATTAATGTGTGTTAATGTGCGTACTTAAAATTATGTTTAATTCTGTTTACCAAACAATAAATGCCTGAAATTCAATAAATACCTATGTTGTTTTAATTATGTTGTTACTATTTGCCCCACACCAGTTACAACTTGCCCCAAGAACGGGGTATGTTGTAACAAGCGACTATGTTTGCATTTTTTTTTTTTTTAAGTAATCATTATGAAATCCAGCCCAATTATCATTCTTATGGATAAATGGATATTTTTCCTTTACTATAAAATAACTTCATTATTAGAATATTTGTTACCTTGACTTCCCCATCAAAAAAACTAAAAATTGTTACAACTAGCCCCCCGCTCCCCTATATGTGTTTAGAATATAGCTTGAAGGCTACTTCTTACACCAAAAATTCGCGTGCGAAGCCAGGGGCAGAAGCTAGTTTGTAATTAATAATGTGTTGTTAATTTGTACCTACGTTTACGTGTAGCTAGGTATACAACTTTTTTATTCCACGTTTTTATACCTACATTACCTACTACCAACGTTTTAATTAGTTAAAACGTTGGACAGACTAAGTACCTACTATGTAATAGGGTCTAAAGTCTACATAAAACAAACAAGTCAAAAAATAGCATGCTCAAAGCCTATTTTTTTGCGTCAACCTATTTAATTGAAGTCATATAATTTGCCAAATCCAACTTCTTACTCAAAGAGTTTATATATATTCGTGAACATGACATCACCAACAAAAGTAGCTTTAACTGTTCTAAAAATAAAGTTTTGACTGAGTACTATGTAATAGGGTCTAAAATCCAAGAAAAAAAAATAAACAAACAAAAAAAACAAGAAACAAACACCTCAAAAAATAGAATGGGTCAAAGTTTATTTTGATGTATTCATTCAATTAAAGTCAAATATGTAATTTGCCAAATCCAACTGCGTACTTATGCTCGACCATGGTTGTCTGGTAAAGATCGCTCTTGAGCGATAAGACCGTCAATTGTAACTAATTTTTAAGTTTTTATTGTACATCGTTAATTAAAAGTGCAATAAATTATCTTCTATTAAGCTTTATTTCAGATTCGTGAGCAATGACATCCAACAAAAGTAGCTTTAAGAGTAGAAAATAAATCACAATTTCCCTTGGAACAACGGCTTGAGATGCTTGTGGAAGCTCTCGTGGACCGGCTGCTGGTTGAGCGGACTCTTCAGCGCCTCCTCCATCAACCGCTCGTACACGCGTCCGTCGTACGAGCCCAGCGTTGAGTTCAGGATCTGAGGAATAGGAACCAAACAATATATTAAACCTTTTAATGTCCTACTAGCCATAGCCCAGTCGAGCTACGAGACATCAGCCCGAAGAAAATTTTAGTTCCTAGCAGCTGCAAGGGTTAGTGGCGAATTATCAACGCCGCGGCTTCGGGGCTGAACGACCCGATCTGAATGGCGATCACAATAGGACTATCATGGCCGCAGTGACACCTAAGCCACCCTAAAGAAAAAAAAATGTCTTCCTGATTTCTGTACCCATATTTTTGAAAGAATACGTATGTTATATGGTTTATGGTTAAGGAAACTTTATTCTTATACGAATTACAAAATTTCACTTAAAATGAGAACTTGGGGCTAATTGCTAATAAAGTACCTACCAATATTACATTTGGGTAACGAGCGTCCTTATTACAAATAGGAAGTAACTTTGTCTTTATTACTGTATAGGTGTATAGGTTTAATTACTTTGGTAACCAAAACTATCAAAACATTTATGCATTTTATCAACGAACCATTCCAATCGATGTTTAAGCAACCATTTCATCGCCTTACAAAGAACAGAAGATAACGCAATAGGTCTTCAATCTATTGCGGTTGTTAGGTTCAGTTGGATTTTTCCCAGGTTTGAGAATTTAAATAATAATATGGTCCGATTTCGGCTTGACCTTAAGTTCGGGATACCCTGTATATTCTCTTGTTGTATGATCGGAGAAAATACAAATATTTACAATACAATACAATACAATTCTTTATTTATAACGCCAAGTTACAAGTCAAACGTAGAAATAATAATCAGGTAAGCAATATAGAAATAAAATATTGTCCTTAACTAATATATGTATGTAGGTATGTCATTAACAAAATATAATTGAACAATTGTATATGAAATTATTTAATAATAAAATGTATAATTAATAATAGGCAAACTGTAGAACTCGTATACGGAGTAGAAAGAGCTCTCTAAGAGCCATCATTTAGAGGCAGATAATTAATAATGAAGGTATTTATTTCCGGCCCTATCTTTGGAATTCGAAGGAGCGCGAATGTTTCTTGAATAAAACAATGATAGCGTTTATCGCAGATTATATAAGAACTTAAGTACACTATTTTATCATATTTCATAGAATAAAACATTTCGATACCGTAAGATAAAAATGATAAGTACGACCTTTGTTATGTCGATAAAAGACCAACTCGTAATTGAAGGTGTTCTATAGAAGATAATCGGTCAAAATAGCAGTTTAGTCTGACATTTGACGTAAAATTTATAAAAAATAACCTATGTTTAAAACCTTATTTAAAATCCCACTAAATTCATTTAAAACGGGATATTTACCAAGATTTGAAAGTTTTTTTTAAAGTCTTATTTAAAATGTACGTAATCGAATAAAAATATGTATCCTTCACCTTTAAAAAAGAATTCCAATTTTTATTAATTAAATACTAAGTATTTAGAAAGAATTACTATTATTTATTATTATTGAAAGAATACTAAGTATTTAGAAATAAGTATTTACAAAGAATTCTTTGTTAAAGGTGAAGGACACATATTCGGAACTAAGTCTTATCGAATCGTAAGAATCTAATAACCTGCGTACTTATAGAAAGTGATTGAAAATGACATCATCACTCATGCTTTCCCGTTAACATCATGAGGCGTCCTGCTCAGTCCTCAATCCTATTATATAAGTACGTGTAGGTTATGCAAAACGAAGAGTATGTTCTTATTAATCTTAGCATCACTACATAGCATCTCATTGTACTACATAGTATAAAACAAAGTCGCTTCCCGCTGTCTGTCTGTCCATGGTCTGTCCCTATGTATCTTCTCTAGCAACGGATTTTAATACGTTTTTTTTTAAATAGATAGAGTGATTCAATAGGAAGGTTTATATACCATTTGACACATAGATATCCACGCGGGGGAAGCCGCGGGGCGCAACTAGCCAGATTATATCAAACTAGATACATTTCGACGATGTAAATACTGCAATCGCAAAGGTAGTCCATTGGTTTAGTATTAATAATCTTTTGCGTAATGAAACCAAAACAAAATGATTATTCTACCAGTAGCAGTATTTCTACCAGTAATATAAGATTTATTCTACCTAATGTAAAACAAGTTAAGGCAGATATAAACGTAAAAGGAGAAACGTTAGAAATTGTAGACAAAACCGTATTTTTAGGAATTACCTTATTGATAGTAAACTTCAATGGGGCCTACACATAGATAAGCTATCGAAGAGACTTAGTTCTGCAGCATATGCAGTTAAAAAAATCCGTCACCTTACAGACGTTAATACTTCTAGACTAGTCTATTTCAGCTACTTCCACAGTATTATGTCTTATGGCATACTACTGTGGGGGAACGCTGCAGATATAAACACCGTATTTGTGTTGCAGAAGAGGGCTGTTCGTGCGATCTATAATATGGGTCCCAGAGAATCTCTACGTGAAAAATTCAAAGAAATAAACATAATGACAGTACAGTGTCAATATATTTATAAAAACTTGTTGTACACTCATAAGAATATCAATCGGTTCACTAAAATAAGTGATATACATAATGTAAATACTAGAAATAAGAATAATATCGCTGTGCCCACAACTAGGCTACAAAGATAAATGTATCTTTTAAAGGGCAATGTATACGCTTCTACAACAAAACTCCAAGTGAGTTGCAAAAATTATCAATAAATAAATATAAAAAAATTGTGAAACATATTCTTTGTAAAAAAGCTTATTACTTATATATATTACTATTACAAAATATCAGATTACTTAGAAGATAAAAAAGCTTGGAACGAGTTTTGCTCCAACTCAAAATCTACCAACTTACAAATAAGCAAATCTGTAAAAATGTACTAGACACATAAGTTATGAACATACTAGTGGTTTCTTCTCACTTCTTCCACTGGTGGACAAAAAATTGAAGTGAACTATAAAATAATTTAATAGTATAAAATATGACCTGTCTAAGTGCTTATTTGTAAGCTTAAAGAAATAAAAACTTTTCATTTTCATTTTCATTCATCATATTTGTCTGCTTTTTCTTTGCACAATCCACTATGGTGTTTCCTATGTCAAAATTATTGTGTATTGTATAATAAAATTGTAAAAAAATACAACTACTCTTTATCGCATACCGCGGCGGCCTTATCGCCATGAGCGATTGTGTGTAACATAACTTTAAAATGAATAGAACTTAACGACATAATGTGTAACGTGTCGGTGGAAATAAATAAACAAATAAAATGTATCTTGTTGTTTCTTCACTCACCTCATCTCTGAGATCGAATGCGTCGACCAGTCCGACTGCGTTCGGTCGGATCAGCGTCAGGTGTTCTTCGTAATGCTGCTGCAGCGAGATGATGTCAGCTTCCGATATTGATGAATACTGAAAAAAAACAGTCTTGAAATATATACTTTAAAATACAAATGCCGATATAGGAAGTAAGAAGAACAATAAGAAAATCTTTATTTGTATCACTAACAATTTAACTAAACTAATTTAATTACACAACACCATAAAAACTACATACCAAATCAAATCAAAAAATCTAAATTATCTTTATTTGGAACATAAATACAAGAGGAAATAAATAACTTGTTTGAAAACGATAATATTCGCATTAGTTATATAACAGATACTTAGACAGACAGTTATGTAGTTAACAGTTAAAAAATTAAATATAAAAATAAAATAAATAAATAATGCTGGACAATTCACACAGCATTATCTAGCCCCATGGTAAGCAGAGCTTGTGTTATGGGTACTAGATAACTGATATACATAATACATTACTTAGATAGATATTTTTTATTATACATAGAAAACGACCAGAACACCCGAAACAAATATCTGCAGTTAGTTAGTTTAGTTTAGTGGCCCGTCCTCTTCAGCTAAGTATATACTATAGTATAGTATACCAATATGACCGATGTGGCGCGGTGGGCGAAGGTCCGCCTGCGACGCAGGAAGTTGCGGGTTCGATTCCAGCCCCGGAACAATTGTGTGTACGATTTGCCGATATTTGTTCCAAGTGTTCTGGTTGTTTTCTATGTATAATAAAAAATATCTATCTATGTAATGTATTGTATTATGTATATCAGTTATCTAGTACCCATAACACAAGCTCTGCTTACCATGGGGCTAGATAACGCTGTGTGAATTGTCTAGCATTATTATTTATTTATTTAATATAATATTAACGTATTATGTATACATATGTATAGTTAGGGTAGAGCAAATTCTAATCCGGCACCCATAGAGAAAGGATTACCTCTATGCCGGCACCACATTTTCTGTGGCATACATTTCTATATATGTACATTTTACTTAATATGTATGAATTGCTATATCATACCCTCAACAGATCTCCAGTTCTCTCGAGCGCCCAGTACATGAGGTACAGGCTAGTTAGCTGTCCCATCACAGTCTTCACATTAGCGCTGGAGGTGGCCGTCAGTCGCTGCGTTTCAAAAAGATATATGCGGTAGATTACCGCTCTGCAGTGTGCCTAAGAGAACAGATTACAAGGTTATTTATGTATTTATTTATTTGATTTATGAGCAAATCCACAGCTCTTAAAAATAAAATAAATATCGATCGAAGAACGAACCCAAAAATAGTTGTGCCCTGACAGGGTTTTTATGCATTGTGTACTTAACACTTTGAGTGCTGAAAACGCACTATATGAGTTTTCTACAAGTGACTAATCTGCGAAAATCCACACTAGCGTAGCGGCTAAGAAAATACAGATCTTTGTGACTCAGCAGAGCTGTAATATTTTTCGAACGAAACGCATGTGCGGCGCAACACAACCGCTGTGTAGAGCGGCAGCACGAATTTTTTAGGTAAAAAAAAAGATCGCAGTCGTCGAAAAAAAACCGCAGTCAAAGTGTTAAGATAAGTACTACACCTAAGAATTACCTGTATGCATAAATCACAAAAAATTACATGAATTAGCATCAATGCCTTCCCTAATTGAGCGTCAAATGTAATAACAGCATTATTTTCTATCTATCTACCAAAAGCTACATTACTTTGTCCGAAATCTGCAGATCGTAGGTACAAACACTTGTCCCAAGGCGGGAATTGTACCCACTACCCCTTGCGTCGCAGGCGGACCGTTTACCTCGGCAGCTGCGACCAGTTGCACCGTGGTAAGCTCCCAGGCGTCCTCGAAGGTCATGCCAGATTTCACGCGCTTTCGTATGCTCATCACGCAGGCTGAAATTTTGCTGAAACAATTCAAGGAAATGTTTTATAGAAAAGCTTAGCGTGTCTAAAATAACTATAGCCACCACAACATAATATGCAATGTAAAAACCTATTAAAATAGCATTTTATATGACGAGTAGGTACCTAATAGTAGAGGCCTCATAAAATATAGGTAGTGATAGGTACTCTAAGGCATAGCAGCGTGTTTTTCTCTAGCTCTAAATTATGTAGAAAAAGTTAAACCTTATTTTGCAACGCCATCTATACACAATCCAATATTAGTTATTTATTATTTTTATTTAATGTTGTTAAACCATAACACAAACACTAAAACACCCTTGCTTAGCGTCGAGTTTCAGATATGATTGTAAGCAATGTTATAGAAGGAAGGATCACAAATCGGCTAGTAATGTAAATTCCGTATGGACGCAGAGTGAATTTTAGGTTAAGTATGGGCGGTTTGTTTACAAATATTCCACATCGAGTTTGACAAGTGTATAGTTATTTGTGTTCCCATAGCAGCAAAAAATAACAGATTCGTCAGAAACAGATGGTCTTATTAGATTGAATTTTTTTTCTTATCCCATACAATTATTATTTATTTAACCAATACTTATTTTTAATTCTGAAGTATTTATGTAAAGTTAAGAATCTTACAAGAACGAACCCAAAAATTGTGCCCTAACAGAGTTTTAATGCATTGTGTACACACAAAGAGACGTACTACAAAATAAAATATATTTCTATAATATATATTAAAAAAAAAACGCATTGTCACTGACCAGCTCAAATACCTCTCTTTCTACCAGCTTTGCCAGTCCCTCAATAAATTAAATATGCCAGATAGTTAAATAAAATTAGCAAAAGCTTTTACCCCGCAGCCACCGACTGGAAAGACCTGACGATCCCGTTATTGCTGCCGTCCCAGGACACCTTCCGCCCCGCCATCGCTTCGCTGAGGTACGACAGGGTGGGAGTGATGGGTCTACCGGCTTCGGCCTGCTCCCATGCTTTTAGCAGGAACCTGGAGAAACACAGCTGTTAAGAAGAGCCAGGGGTTCAAGGTACAAGGTTTTTTCAAAGAGCTCCTTGTCTCGGGGCACATAGTACATACAAATCTTCTATGGACTTGTATCCTGTAGATAAAGAGATTTAATAACAAATACTACGTTTTAATACCCTGCAAAAAATACAATCAGCTCTTATTTACTATACTTTGACCGAAACCGCTGTACCGCTCCTTAGGAAAGTGCGGCGAGGTGGGGGGCGAGGAAAAAAGAGCAAGAGTACGCGTTGACGGCAGACTGATGGATCGGAGCGGCCGATATTTCCACCCCGTCTCGCCGCTCGCATACCTTAGGCGTGGTACAGCGTTGCAGCGGTTTCGGTCAAACTATAAATAAATCGAACCCGACCATCGACAAACCAATATCTATGGAGCTGCTGAAAAGCGCAAGATCTGGTCCTGCACTGAGCTAACTCACTTCTTCATCACGGCGTCATAAAGCCGTTCCATTTATGTTAAGATTTTGGTACCGTGTGGACATGAAACTATGCAAGTATCGAGAAACCTGGGCTCTGATTGATTACATCAATCTTACTATGCCAACTTAACATGTAGGCAGGTGCTTTAACAATACCTAGCAGTCTGCAGCAGTAGAACAGTATAGTCCCCTTCATAAGTCCTGGTGGCAGTGACGAAGGAGTACAACATCGGGAGGTTTGATGACATCATGTATCCGTGTCCGCCGCAGGACAGGCGGCACTGTTCTATCAGCGTGGCTGAGTCTGAGGTGCTGATGGCTTTCAGGCAGCTTGATAGGGCGTGCAGCTGGAATAAACGTCATAGTTTTACATGAGATGGTGGGATCAAAAGTTTCGCTTTCGACGGTATCAGCGTTATTACGGTAAATTTAGTGTGAATAACTCGTGAAAAGGCGTTATTACGCGCGTAAAATGTGCCTTTACACGCGTTATTGACGCCAAAATTTCCGAAATAACGCTAAACGATAACGCGCTAGTCACTGCCTAGTGACGATAGTGTGCTAATGAAATAAGCAAAGGGAGCATGATAATTCATCGGCGCGACGATGCTACGGTGTGACGATGCGACGATGGTCCCCCCTCCCGCAAGCTCTCTGAGCATCGAGAGAGACGATAGTGTGCTAATGAAATAAGCAAAGGGAGCATGATAATTCATCGGCGCGACGATGCTACGGTGTGACGATGCGACGATGGTCCCCCCTCCCGCAAGCTCTCTGAGCATCGACGTAAAAGTCCGCCAAGGCCAATCATCGGTGAGCTGCAGCGATGCATTTGAGCAGCTTATGCTGCTAGGGTCGGTAGTTCCTTACCTCTGGTAAACTATCGACGGTCCCCTCCCGCAGCTCCTTGAGCACCGCTGTGAAGGTCCTCCAGAGCCAATCGCTGGTCAGTTGCAGCGCGTGCGCGGTCGCGATGCAGATAAACAGCTTGTGCTGCTGGGTCACGTAGTCTAAGATCTGGGGCTCGGGCTGGCTGGAATAGGTGGAAAATACACAATTAATCATATATCTAAACATGACCTCTTAAACGACTTCCCCTAACGTTTCATAGTCTTGTCATATTTTTTTGGGCTACACACACTCCCATCTCAAAAAGCCACCATATTTTGAAATTTCCAGATTAAAACAGAAATCTGACAACAGGTATGACCATCTTTAATGAGCAATGCCATCCAAATATTTTTTTAATTTGGAAATTACTTTAAGTTTCGCCTTTGTATCTAACGAAACAAGCTCGTCATATTTACCCAGGTCGCGGTTCTGACTGCCTGCGGACAGCGGAGTACCGCACGGCGATGGTCACCGCCTTGGCCATGTTGAAGGCAACCTCACTAACCAGCACCACCCTTACAAACACCATGGTTCCGTAGGTCAGCTTGCCATGCCTCGCGACCTGCACGTAGGTGCCATCCTGAAAGAAAATTTTGAGCTTTATTCCCTTTGGCTATAATAATAATTTGATTAAAAGTAATCATTTGAGAAACCGTTCCTACTTTACTGTGATAAATTACTACAAATCTATTTATTTAATTTTTAAAGAAGGTATAACTGTCTGCTTTTTTTATCTTTGCACAATCCCCTATGGTGTTTCCTATGTCAAAAGTGTGATAAAGAAGCAGCCGTTGGTCCTGAACCTGACCTCTCCCCGATCGTGTCGGTATGCCGTCCTGTAATATAATAAAATTGTAATAAATGAATAGAACTTAACGACAAGTGTAACATGAATGTGTGAACCTACGGTGGAAATAAATAAACAACAAACAATAATAGGAATAATTTGATAATTTTACTTTCCCTACGCCGCCGCCGTTGCCGAGTATAGTTAGATATACCTACCTATACCACGAAAAACGCGACAGCGAGAAGGGAATTCAGGCGCGGTTGACTTTATAAAAATCGATTTACGGGAATCGATTCTAGAGGAGTCGACATGAAGGGAATAATTCTACTATCGACTTACCGAACTAGGGCTTGAGTAAATTAACTGACCTTCAAAACTTCAGCATTCTTCATCATCAGATTATTCCTCGGGATCCTAAATTTATCGAAGCCTAGAAATCCATTATCCGCGGTATTGAAGCCCATCTTAGGGCCTATTTCGCCCACTTGTATACCAGGGAGGGGCATGTGTGTTTCTAAGTCCCGTATTTGGACGATGAAGGGGTGAACTCCGTGGCTTTTCCCTTGTGTATAAAGCTGTGCTACTACTATGCAGTAGTTTGCGGTTTTACCCACTGAAAAGATAAAAAATCCAACTTAGGATCTGATGGGTATCTGGTATGATTATATTGAATTTGTATCATAAAGTCTTTTTAAACTTTCGCGAATTGTAACATTTATTAAAAAAAATATTTATCGGTTATGATCACCGCCGTCGGGAACTATTTTCTCGAGACCACTTTTCAGCTATATATTTTTGATAAATAACTTACATCCGCCAGCCCACCATTTGAAAGAGGTCAGAGTTGGACTGTGCAACACGAACTCCTCAGTGTCAGGGTCGTAGGTAGCTGTGGTCTCCAAGCCCCGAATGAAGGTGCCGTGGCCCAGTTCTGTCTAAGGATCATACGAATACATTAATTTATTGAGCTATTCGGTATGCAAAATAGACACAAAATTACATAAGTTTAATATATAGGTATACTACACATTTCCGCATCAAGGAATGAGTCTACGAATATACTTGCGTGAATCAAAACAACGTAATAACCCAAACTGTTATCAGTTTTGTAATTGTAATGAAGCTCCAACAATACCTGGGCATAGGTCCCAATTATTTGCATGTCCAAGGCGCGTGGCAGCCACTCCGATTGTTGCTCAGGGGTGCATTGACCCATGATGGTGGGGACAAACATGCCCAAGTGAAGGAGGAACGGAGATATCTCCTTGAAGAAGGCATCTGCGGTGCGCCGAAGCGCCGGGGAGTTTAGGCTGGATAGATAACAAATGACTGTGTATTTTCTTCAAAGTAGTGTCATTTGAAAGCTCTACTTCTTTAGCGTTTACTTTTGTAACTAAAAATTACAATACCGAAAAGAAACTTATCTTTTAAAACTGAGTGAATGGGAGAGACCAAAGAGACCCAGATTTTTTTATGTGAAAAAGCAAATGTCTACAATTTCTGGCATGTTTTATTAAATTTCATATTCAATAAGAAAAATATGGGTTAAATTACTTTTTTCAGATTTTATCTATAATTTTTTGTCTTTATATATGTATTTGCACATTTTGTTTGATCAAGTTAATTAAGTTTCGAAAAAACCCATTGTATAAGTAAGACGGATTTCTTTACCCAAGTGACTCGATCCCCGTAATCTCCGATAACGCATGTTTGCTAGCGATGCTGTACAGTACAGATTTCCTGACGACATTGTCGTATCTCTCGTGAGGACCCAAGCATTCCTCTGGGATCGTGTCTAAAGAAGCTCCTCCGTTCAAAGCTATGTCCTCTGAAAATGACAAAGTTGATTTTATTTAATTCTTTATCACGATAAAATATAAAATAATTATACTAGAAAAAATGGTTACACGTTGAATGTTAATGATGATCAACCCGTATACGTCAACTGCTGAACATAGGCCTCCCTCAAGCGACTTCACGAATAGCAGTCCTGAGCCGCCTCCATCCATAGACTCCCTGCGACCGCTACAATGTCGTCGGTCCATCGAGTGGGAGGTCTTGCAATGCGAAACGGAGTGTGAGACACTCCGTTTCGCATTGCATCGATCTCGTAAACTAAGATTCTGTCTGACATTATTGTGGAAAAAAAATCTCAAACACGTACCGAACAGCCATCTAAAATTCAGGTTTTTTTATTCAATTGCCTACCTATAAAAATATTTAAATCTAAAGACATAGACTGCAGCCAGATGCTGGATGCATCAAGCTGAAGACTGGGCGCTATGGCGCTCATTACGGGACACCTATGTCCAGTAGTAGACTCATATAGGCTGATGATGATGCACAAGAAAGAGATTCCTTGGATTCCATTCTAAGCAACGTCATCCTTTCCCTTTTTCCTTCGAATTTAATTTACCTACTCGAATGTTAATATGAATGATTTATTTAACCACCGAACAAAGTTCACGAGTCGTGACATCAATTGTTACCGGAGGCCTATGCCATTCACCATACCCATACAATGTATACTACAGTGATTAAACAGTTTTGATCCGCTACTATTATAAATATTTTATTCTTGTAATTCTTTATTGTACACAAAAAACTTAAAAATAACTTAAAATAAAAGATATGTAGGTAGGTACATAGGCGAGCTTAACCCTAACAAAGAGTTTTCTTACAGCAAAACCTTAGGTTTATAGGAGAACCGATATAATTTTATGCTAAGTACTTAGGTACCAGCTGTTTACATCACCTTATCACTTACAAATGCTTTACCTTATAAGTGATACTAGCTGTTCCCCGCGGTTTCACCCGCTCGTTAAATTTGAATTCCACTTTCCAGGACCTAACAGCCTGTTACTTCACGTCCTTTCAACTGTAGCTATGCCAAAAATCAAGTCATATACATATGTACATTTAAGTTCTTCAAACATTAAGTTACTCACCTACTTTCCGTCGAGCCATTGTATTATTCTCTCCGCCATCGATAATGAAAGTCACTTCTTGTATATCGAAATTACATCTTCGTCTCTCCTTCGCCAAATCTTCATTTACTTCCCGTTTCATTTTAACTTCACTCATTTCTTCACAACTTCAAAAACTATTTGAATGACTATTTAAACAGCGGGTCTTACGTATGTGTTAAACAGTTCTTATTTGATTCACTTCTAGTCCATCAATGATATTTTAACATATATTACGAGTCAAAAACAAAATATAATCTTAGAGCACAGTGTTACTGACAAGCTCGCTGTTAATACTAAATTTGAAACTCAGAATATGGAAATGTATGTAATCAAAGTTAATCAATGTATAAATATAAATTTCGTAGGTAAATACTTACTGTATTGAATGGCAGTTCGGACACACCGGTCAAACAAAGGTTAGCGCTGCATATTTACCAAATAAAATGAATGAATGATGATCAAATTTTTCAACTTTGTTACTTTGAAAAGCAAAAAGAACCAATATGAGTTCTAGTAAGTCATAAATAAAGAACACGTTTGCCCCAGCGGCCGTCGGTTCTTCGCGAGATATGGCTGGCACACTGCCACTTCAGCTTGCTAATTCTTTGAGTTATGTCGATAACCTCTGTCGGATGTATTCGTTACGAATCCTATCCTTCAGAGAAACTCCGAGCATAGCTCTTTCCATAGCTCGCTGAGCGACCAGCCCAGCTGGATCCTCATTTTGGCCGTCTTCTCGAAATTGTTTTTACCTAACTGCAGAATTTGCCCGAGGTATATGTATTCGGAAACGATTCGAACGTTCTAGTAAGTACCTAGTTTTAAAGGATAAGCCTTGTTGCAATCCAAAGATAATTTATTGCATATCGATAATACTGCAAAGATAGTGCATTTTTATCGCAAATGTGACACATAGCAACAAATAAAACAGGACCTAGAGTGCTTCTTGTGGCACACCGCCCTGCGCCGGATTTAAAACTCAATTAGATTTATGTAAGACACGCTTAAAAGACAAATTTTACTTGGACCAGATCTACAGGTAGTTTAGTACACGCATATTTACGAATATATACGAAACCTATTTAAAGTGCATTTTCATTGTTGCTAGACGATTCTGTCCAAAGCATTTGCGTGTTCAATCTTACCTAACTACTTAAAGTCAATTATTTTGTAGTTTAAAGCAGTTGGGATAAAAAGGATTATTATTATTCATTTATAACACAATCATAAAGTCCCATTTATTACGTAATAATTCTTCATTATCATTAAAACTTACATTAAAAAGGTACAATTTTATTTCCTATTATAAAATATATCCTAATATATATCATAATGGGATCGCTTGCTCTTTATAAAATTTAATACAAATATTGCGTTCTCAGTAGTTTTATAAAAATGACGTCATAAGGTTGCGAAAGCATCACAGTTTTATACTTTATAGCTATTTAAAGCATCATCTATCACAGTTTGGACTCCATCATCAAAGGTTTCAGGTACTTGTGGAAGCTCTGGTTGACAGGTTCAGCGTTGAGAGGACTCTTCAGCGCCTCCTCCATCAGCCGCTCGTACACGCGCCCGTCATACGCGCCCAGCGTCGAGTTCAGGATCTGAAAGGTTGGTATCACTGAGAAACTAGACAATAAGGTTATTGTGTATAATCTCAGGTAGGTTCTGCGGTTTCTTATGCAAAGACATGCCAGGCAGACTAAGAAGGTAAAACGTTAAAATGTGTAATTCTGAGACAATACCGTTGTTAAGGTGAAGTAAAAAAATAATAATTGCAGATTGTAGAAACATTTGTGCCAAGGCGAAAATCGAACCCGCAACCTCTTGTGTCACAGGCAGACCTTCTCACGCCGCGCCACAACGGTCGTCAATCATCGAAATAAAATACAATTACTACCACATCAGCAATTTAAACGGAATTAGGAAGCTTTACTTTCCACGTATCTGACACTTCTATTAAGGCGGTACCCCGAGGCAAACTAGCGACTCCACCTATTTTATCTTATAGTTGAACAAAGGAAATATCAAAATTGTCTTCGGTCTTTGTGATACTTATTATAAGCTTTTTTTTAAGTCTCTGTAATAGTTTCATTTTGTATAGTTTACGCAGAGATACGAAGTTACCCTCGGTGGCCACCAAACTTTTTATCCGCATCTCTACAACTTACAAAATAAAACTATTTCAGTGACTTCAAAAAAAATCTTAGAAAAGGTATCACAAAATGTCCAATGAAATGTTTGATATGTCCTTTGTTCAACGTAATAATAAGATACTCGTAAAATAGGTGGCGGCGCTAGTGTTCCTCGGACTATTATTTATTAATTATTTAAACCTCCTCTAATGATTTGTATTTGTTGCAACGCTACCCACCTCATCCCTGATGTCGAATCCATCCACAATACCGACAGCGTTCGGCCTCAGCAGAGAGAGCAGCTGTTCATATCGCTTTTGAAGAATTGTGAAGTCGTTACCCGAGATCTTGGAGTACTGAAACAAAGCGTCTTATATATGAGAGACAAGTCAGGAGAGACAGACAAGGTGCACAGGACATATTATAGTGCCCAAGTGTGTGTACAAACACAAGCGCACACTCCATTCCCACACGCAAATACAGGTATACGAATCTCAAGCAGAAAATCACTACACAGTATAAAACAAAGTCGCTTCCCGCTGTCTGTCTGTCCCGATCTTTAAAACTAAACCACGGATTATGATGCGGTTTTTTTTAATAGATAGAGTGATTTAAGAGGAAGGTTTATAAACTATTAGACACATAGATTTCCACGCAGGCAAAGGCGCAGGGCGCAGCTAGTATACAATAATCCGAAGAAGTCTCAAAGGGCCTCATATTTCAATTCGCTCGCTATTCGTGAATCCACAAATTCTTAATCGAACAAATTCAAACCAAAAAAGTTATAAGTATAGCGTAAATTGCTAGATATCCTACTGTAGTTCTAAAAGCACGAGACACTCACCAGTAATAGATCGCCCTTCTTCTCGATGGCCCAGTAGACAAGATACAGCTCTATTAGCTGTTGTAACACCAGCGCTAAGCTAGGCGATATTTTAGCAGATAGATGCTGGATCTCAGCCCAGGAGACCTCGCAGAGTATAGCGCGGCAGTGGGCCTGTTAACATATTTTAGAAATCTTAAATTAGGTAGTGATGTCGCTACATCATGTAGTCAGTTATTATGTGCAACTTCACATAATAATACATATGTATTGAAAGGTAAATGATAAACTATATCATTGTATAACTCACAAAATACCCTGCTGTTTAACTGTAATAATGGAACAAAAATTTGCGACGACGTGTCGATTCATGAAAGAGACCTGTGCGATGAGTTATTTCTGTTGAAATCTAACACGCGTGTCAAGCATTATTAAAACTAGCCAAGTCAGACCTTCATTATCAACCTATGTCAGTCCACTACTGGACATATGCCTGGATAAGTCAGACCTTAGGCTTCAATATTATCATATCCTAAGTTTAGTAAGAATAAATTATTATTTTAAGTTGTTATAAAATATTTTATTTTGTTATAAAAAATTGCAATACTGACCATTGAACTTTGCACCCATTTAGATCTCACTTCTTTTGTCGTTGAAGTCCACAACCAAGGCATAATATCAAAATATATTACGGTCGTTTGGCCTCAGGCTTAATCTTTATAAATAGGCCACCAGACTTACCTCACTAGCATTAACCAGCTGCACCGAAGCTAGGTTCCATGCGTCCTCATGATCCATCCTCTTCTCGTGAGCCGTTAGCGCATCGAATGCGTCTTTGGTTTTCCTAAAAATTAAAAATACATATTTTATTCTTTACTGTTTTAGAAAGACCAAGCTTTTTAATAATAATAATAAGCAAGCACGCAAGCCACCGTCTGCCACTCTTCTTAACATTATGATTGACTTGTTTATGGCAGACGTCCGCAATCTCCCCTATAGCCCAATTACCCAGTCCATCCATACATCACAATAGCCTGGTTTTATTTCTTTCATTTTTCTTTGCAATAGTCTCTACACCTGGTGGATACCATCTTTGGGTGTATCATATTGTGCACCCGAGGATGATACCCGCTATGTGTAGCCATCGCCTTTAGATTAACTTCTTAAAGGCCTCTGTGCTGTTGGCTTCGGCCCCACGCAAGCCTTCCAAAGGACCGGGTCACTTTATAGCCCGAGATCATGGTAAATGAGAGACATAATAATAATAATAGTCATTTATTTCAGGTCATAAAAAGAAACCCATAGGTTATTTATAAATAAATTAAAGTACACATTAAAATTAAAATTGAAATTTTTATTTGGATCTGTAGTTTTGCTGCCATCATAGTGGCCGATTTATTACTGTGTTCTTAAAATTGGCTATAAAGATGATTTGGCTTTAATTTCTTATTTAGTGGAGTGGAGGGTTCGTACTGAACCAAATTTTTAAAAGCAATAGTAGGCTTTTTCATAATCTGCCTAAAGAAGGCAGATTATATCTAGCAAATCAAAGCGTCGTCGATAGAAAAATGAACTAGACGCGTAATTAAAATGACTTCAGGGGCGTAAAATAGAAAAATGTTGATTTGGCAGAAAAATGTTTTTCTCCCTTTGGCAAGGGAGGCCTTTGCCCAGTCGTGGGTAAATATAGGCTAATAATAATCCTTTGGTCGCAGATTCCAATCCAAGAGTCATGTAAGGTCTAAATGAAATAACGCACTTTGATGTTGATGTTTGAAATAACAAAATTTTTATCTTCGTTTCGGAGATTGTCTTTGACTATCCAACACGTCACAGAATACCGATCTTCAAATGAGTTAGCAAGCTTATGTTTGTGAATATGTTGTTCTATGAATAATAAAAATCTATGTACCTAATGTATTGTGTTATGTACCTATATCTGTCATCTAGTAAACATAATAAAAGCTCTGCTTAGCTTGGGGCTAGGTGATGCTGTGTGGATTGTCCGGCATTATTTATTTATATCTTACCCAGCAGCCACCGCATGCAAGCCCTTGATGATTCCCTCAGGACTGTTGCTCCAGCGCGGCCTCTTATTCTTGTAGAAGTCTACCAGGTAAGACACTGTTGGCGTTATCGCGGTGCCTTGCGTCGCTTGCTTCCACGCTTTTACTAGATACCTGAAGGATAAAGGTATTGCATATCACTAAATAGTATACAACAAAGTCGCTTCCCGCTGTTTGTCTATCCCTATGTATGCTATGTATCTTTAAAACTACGTAACGTAAAACGTAATTATGAGGTTTTTTTTATAGATAGAGTGATTGAAGAGGAAGGTTTATATGTATATAATACATGCATTTGCACCCATGCGAAGCCGGGGCGGTTCGCTAGTTTAAATTATAAAAACATCCGGTAAGCGCATGACAGAATTGCGCGAAAGTATCCTCGACAATTACATCAAGGCAGATAATGTCTATGATGCGAATATGCGGATTGATCGCAGAATTGGTTTTTGAGGGTCCTCTCTCATCGTCCGTTTCGATTTAACTAATTTTTGCCTTCATCTCGTTACTACGTTAACGTAATTCTACAGAATAAGAAATTTCTGTAGAATTACGTTAAAATCAGACATCCTATATAGACATTTGAAAGCCATTTAAATGGATTTCAAATGTCAAATATAGGATGAGTGGTCTTAGCGTAAGCAGCAGAACTGAACACATTGGATAAAGGCCTTCTCAGGTCTATGTCACACTTTTATTGGACTGATTGCTTCCCAGTATTAAACACGCAAAAAGGACCAATTATTGTATTAGGCCACCTTGCGGACCACGGTCTCCACGGAAGACCAACGCTATGGTACAATCTGCTCTACCATAGCACAAGCTGAGTGGAGACCGATTTTGTCAGTTTCTGTCTTCTGTTAATGTAAGTTTAATTTACAAGAGTCTCTGTTCTGACAAAATAAAAATCTTTTTACTTTAACTTTTACAATCTGAGTCTAAGTGCGGACATAAGAGTACACACACCATAACCATATTCCTAGTATTCTTGACAATACCTCGTCTCTCAATCATGCAGAACATTTTATTACCTAGTCATTTAGCCTAGTCCTAAAGCAAACAAAGTTCTGTTTTGGGTACCGACCGATGTCATTGATGATGATAACGATAGCAAATGACTTTACCTTGCAGTCTGCAGCATCAGCACAGTATATTCTCCCTCGTAAGTGACGGTAGCAGTGACGGAGCCACTGATGATGGGTAGGTTGGATGACGTCATAAACCCGTGGCCACCGCAGGCCAGTCTGAACTCTTCTACGCGAGCTGTGGCGTTGCGAGAGCAGACGGCTTTCATACAGCAAGCTAGGGCGTGAAGCTGGAAGAAAGAGTTCTGATTATACAGGGAGTCAAAAAACAAAGGTCTAAACTTTCAGGGGTGGTTATACAAATACAAATGTTTTTATTTCTTTTTTTAATAATTAGTTCACAAAGTCCATGTTTATCTTAAAAATTCCCGTTTATTTTTCGTAAAACAAAATGCAATGACTGATACATTACATTATTATACAAAAAAAGCCTTTATAATCTGCTTACAACTCCTTTAAAACACACAACCGCAGCGGTCAATCCCGCGACATCATCGGAACTGTGTAATTCTGAGATGATACCATTGTTAAGGTGAAGCGAATAGTTTAGTAGCATAATCCGTTCTATGACAATAAGGACATGCACCTGTCAACGCCTTGTCTGGTGATCATTTCGTTTGTGGGGTAAGGAAGTTTCAAGTAAGTAGCGAACGTTTGTTTAATTAAATAAAAAGTAGTAAAGTGAACGTGCATCAGGCAGCTGGTCCATGTTCCCCTTGCCGATATCCTTGCTGACCTTGGAGTAGGTGTCCCACAGCCACATGCCGGATATTCGGAACACGTGGCTGGTAGCGACACCTATGAACAGCTTGTGTTGTTAGGTTACGTAGACTTACATCAGGCAGCTGGTCCATATTCCCCTTGCCGATATCCTTGCTGACCTTGGAGTAGGTGTCCCACAGCCACATGCCGGATATTCGGAACACGTGGCTGGTGGCGACACCTATGGACAGCTTGTGTTGTTAGGTTACGTAGACTTACATCAGGCAGCTGGTCCATATTCCCCTTGCCGATATCCTTGCTGACCTTGGAGTAGGTGTCCCACAGCCACATGCCGGATATCCGGAACACGTGGCTGGTGGCGACACCTATGAACAGCTTGTGCTGTTGCGTTACGTAGTCGATGATTTGCGGTTCTGATTGTCTGGAAGAGATTTTTCACTTTATTTACTTTTTTTGTACTAGTCGCATGTAATGTATTTTTGTAATGATCAGTATCTGGTGTAAATATTTTTATATTGTATTGTATTTAATTTAAGTCAGATACGACAAGGTGGGGTTCGTGTCGTAAACTGGACTGAATCTTGTAAGGGCCTGGAACAACTGTTTGCTCTCAGGTGTGAGAGCCCAAGATCCACTTCGGGTCACTGCTCCACGCCAAGCCATCCTCTTCTGAGGATGGTTTGCGTGGAGCAGTGGCCCATAACAGAACACAAACTCACTACTCATGACTCAACTCGCACCTACTTGTACTTGTACCACACAACATCATGAACTTACGATAGAATAAGTCAACCGAATGCTAACAGACACCTAACCTCAACATACATAGGTACATATTTTGTGAAAATTTGTTGTCAAACTACGATACTTTTTATAGGACATAGACATTCCTTTCATTAATGAAGAGACCTGAAACATATAATATATAACTCACCCAGGCTTCGGCTGCGACTGGTGCCTGACGGCGGAGTACCGCACGGCGATGGTGGCGGCGCGACCTAGTTCGTACGCTACATCGTTTACAATAGTCACTCGCACGAACACCATCGTACCATATGTTAGCTTGTCGTTCTTCGACTTTACGTATGTTCCATTCTGAAAAAAAATACAGATGTTTTTAATTCTGAAGGAAATAAGATTTGAAAGCCGTTGAAAAATCTTCATCCAACACACAATTCGTCCAAATTCAAATTATTATTTTTTTATTAGACAAATTGACTTTGTCTTATTAAATAATTTAAAAAATAGAAAATTTTACTTAAATTTTATATTATCAATTATTATCAAATAAAGAAATAGGGTGTTTTTGATTTTCTATTCACTTAAATTTTTGCCAACGTGTAAGAAGTCATAACATGATAAGTATATCTAATTACCAACTATGATTAGAGTTCACCTATTCATAGTCTTAAAAGTTTCATAATATCATGCCAATTTCGACTCTAAATAAAACTCACCTCCAAAACCTGGGCATTCTTCATCAGCATATTAGTCCTCGGTATCCTAAAGTTGTTAAACCCTAGGAAGCCGTTATTCGCCGTCTGGAATCCCAGCTTTGGTCCGATCTCCCCGACCTTTATCCCGGGGAGAGGCATGTGCGTGTCGGAATCCCTGATTTGTACGAAGAACGGGTGGACACCGTAGCATTGGCCGTTTGTGTAGAGTTGCGCTACTACTATGCAATGGTTTACTGTGTGCGCCACTGTGGGAAGAAAAAAAAAAGGATAAATAATAATATATTTTTATTAATAATAAATTTTTATTACAAAAAACGAATGATCATCAAGAATCAAAGTATTAACATAGACTAATAATTAGTCTATGGTATTAGTAAGAGCGGTTACGGACTGCATCCGACCAGATCTCGGATTCTGGTCGGATGCAGTCCGTAACCGCTCTTACTGCAAATACGTTTCGAAGTAGACATAGAACTATTTATATGGTACATAGTTTACGTTCCACAGCTGATTTCCGTCATCTGTGATTCTCCTCTCTCTCCAACTAAAACGCAGTCCTTTGTATATCCAGTTTTCAAAAAGAACTGAAAACGACAAACCGAAGATTACGCGGCGTTCTGAAGAAAGAAAGAGATTTTAGTTTTGACTACTACAAATCACACAGTTAGACAAGAACTGTTCTGCTTTATTATATTTAGACTTAGACATAGACATATCATTTATATTTCAGTACCAACATGGATTTCTGGAGAAAACTGTCTGTCCTATGCTATTCTCTGCGCTCGTGTCGAGTCTAAAAAACCTTAATCGGTACATAGTTACCTACCTAAATGTAAATAAAAATCACAAAAAAAATTTTATTGCCGTCGCGTTTGATAATAATGGAACCTAATGATACGTGGTTCGTGATTACTCATGATTAAAGTAATAAGGACTCAATTAACAATGTAGACATTATACATTGTAACTATTGTAACAATAGTTAGACACTATTGTTAGCTTCGAAACTAAAATGAGGTTATTTCAGTTATTTCTATAGGTGGCTACAGGGTGGCGCGAAATTATACGCTTCCTTTTGAAGTTCGAAGGTTTTGTTCATTATGAACGTTTTGGTTTATTTTGAAGAAAAAAAGTACTTTACAGTCAAATAAAGTGTTAATTAATATCGTTGCCTACAATTCAATTAATTTATTTGACTTATTTACATATTGAAGAAAGAAGAAAGAAAGAAAATACATTTATTGATTCACAAGTAGGTACAGCTTGTTACTACATATTATAATATTACCTATATTATAAAAAGAACTTCCAGAAATAAAAAAATAACTACCTATCTATATAAAAGCAACAAGCGACTCTACAAAGCGAACCAATATGTCCTGTCTCAGCATAATGTTGCTCTACTTCTCCACAAGAAGTAGAGCAACGCTGGTTTTCTGACAGAATCAATATGTAAGTATGTAAGTGCCTTTTATAATAATTTTATCATATCACACATGCTGTACATCCGACCAGGTGGCATGACGACCTGCGAAAGACTGCAGGTAGGTGCTGGATGCGGCAAGCTGAAGACAGGGCGCTGTGGCGCTCATTGGGGGAGGCCTATATCCAGCAGTGGACTATCATAGGCTGATGATGATGATGAGGACACATGCTGTGTTATTTAATATCGTTGCCTGCCTGAAATTTCAAAGGTTCTTATTTTAAGGTACTCACATCCTCCAGGCCACCATTTCAATGAGGTCAGTGTAGGGCTGTGCAGCACAAACTCCTCGGTAGCAGGGTCGTAGGTAGCCGTGGTCTCCAGGCCGCGGAGAAACGTTCCGTGGCCCAGTTCAGTCTGCAATTAAATACGATCATCGGTTACGTCATCTGCACCACAGTCTGCACGCTGTCGCACTATCACATTTTGTTAATGTTGTAGTTGTTGATGTGTTTAGATGGCAATAAATAAGAAACTGGCCAAGTGCAGCGAGATAGACGTAATATAACGCATCAATGGTTCCATACCACATCATGATAAACAGTTTACATCCGTTATCTTACAATCAGTCTAGTTTAGAGAGACGCGGCGATCTGTTGAATGACTGCTCCAAATAAATTGTGACATTTTAGCTAGGTTTAGATGTGCTTGAGGTAGGTAGGTAGATTCAGTGAAAACACTTGTATACAGCATACACATTATATTAAGCTTTAACAAAAGTTCAGAATAAAATTTCAGAAGGAGTAAGAGACAATAGAGATAGATCGAGATTTTGTACAGAGGAAACACGGAAATAGAATTTTGTAATAAATAAGACCGCGCGGCCGAGCGCAATAGATATCACGATAACGAGAACAAAAGAATCGCTTCGGTCGGCACATTCCGCGCGCTGATATCCTTACTGCTGATATCGCGCGGCTTGGGTCGTGTAGAATATAATTTGTTTCGTGTAATTAATGTCTGTATTTATGAATGTCAGTAATGCATGTTAGTGTAAATAGGTACGTAAATAACTATGATATGTAGGTGTAGTGTGCAGTGATATTATATACATAAATATAAGTAGGGTCACCTACAGACATGTTAATTTAATTTAATCTTATGTTGTATGCTTGGCTTGTGTTGCTATTTTATTCTTGTATTTTTCTATGGACAATAATATGTCTGAATAAATAAACTTTTTATTTATAAGGCCCAGTTTAAGGCAAGAATTATACCTGTGCATAAGACCCTATGATCTGCATAGTCCAGGCTTTGGGCAGCCAGTCCGCCAGCTGGTCCTCCGACGCCTGGTTGACGATGGTCGGTACGAACATGCCCATATGCAGCATGAACGGAGACACGTCTTTGACGACCGCTAGCTGGACTTTGTATTTGTAGGTTGGGCTGTAAAACAAAGATCATGTAGCTGATTAAGGGACAGAAGCATAAGAACGAGTGTACTACATAGTATAAAACAAAGACGCTTCCCGCTGTCTGTCTACCCCTTTGTATGCTTAGATCTTTAAAACTACGCAACGGATTTTGATGCGGTTTTTTTAAATAGATAGAGTAGTATAGATAAGTAAGTCAAGACAACGGTTTAAAAACCATTTGACACATAGATTTCCACGCGAGCGAAGCCGCGGGGCGCATCTAGTAATGTACTCGTATGTATATAGCTAATCTAAAACTCGTAAACTACTATTATAAATGTGAAAGTTTGGATGTTTGTTACTTCTTCACGCCTAAACGACTAAACGGTTCGGGCTGAAATTCCATACAGGAAGCTCTAGGCCTGGAATAAACATAGATTTTTACCTCATAAATCAGTTCCCATGGAATAGAGCTAACCTTAAACAACGCGTGAGAAGTCGCGAGCAGAACTAGTCGTAAATAAGAGAAAATCAGTTGGTACCTACGTCCTTAATTTACCTATCTATGCTCTTTGTACCAGGCAGGGTTGGAAAAAAAACTGTTTTTTTTATATTTTATAAAACAAACAGTTCAAAATGTTTAAAACAAGTGTTTTTTATGTTTTTTTTTAACTTATCAATTTCAAATCAATTATAGCGAATAATAAAATAATCCATTTCTAAACTATTTCCTAATTCATATTAGTAAAAATTAACAAAACGATAAATATTTACTTTTGTTGCATATCTCAGTACCTCTAATCTAATTATTAAAAATTATTATTATTATTAATCAATACAAAACACTTTACATACACCTTGTATGTAGTGTTGTAGGTAGGTAGAGAACTAGAGAGAGAGCGGGGAATAGGTACCGTACCTACTAATCTAGTGAATTACTTTCTTTCGACGGCCGAAATAGGGACTTTCCCTGCGGGACTTTACTGGCGGGGAGCTACCTATGCAGTTGTAAATGAATGTGTATAAATAACACAGCCTGTCTGTGGTATTTATACACATTCATTTACAATTAAAGGTAGTTTTAAACCCTGTTTTTTTTCTTAATATAAAACATAGTTTTATTTCAAACTGTTTTAAACACGTGTTTTAAAACAACTTGTTTTAATCATGCCAACCCTGGTACCAGGTCATGGAATAGATGTCAGTTGATAATTTGCGTAAGCCATCAATCATAATTACGTATAATTACCTTTACACGCATAGGTATTTCTTATATCTATACTAATACTGTTAGTTAGATTAATACCTTTGTTTTTTAATAGATTTCAATCATAATATATAATAAATGTTATATAGAATGAATAAAATTAAATTGACGACCACTGTGGCGCAGTGGGCGAAGGTGCGCCTGCGACGCAGGTGGTTGCATGTTCGATTCCCGCCTCGAAACATATACCTATATTATATAGCCATGCACAAACGTCAGCTGACACCCTGATTACGACATCTACACGCTGTCGGCGTTATAATAAGCCGTGTTATTAATTTAGTATTTTTATATTGTATGTATGCTAGTTTTAAGGTATATATTACTATGGACCGTAGAATAAGTTAAATAAGATCTGTTACTTTTCTATGGTCTGAAACAATAAATAAAATAAATAATGCTGGACAATTCACACAGCATCATCTAGCCCCATGGGTAGCAGAGCTTGTGTTATGGGTACTAGATAACTGATATACATAATACAATACATTACAAAGATAGATATTTTTTATTATACATAGAAAACGACCAGAACACCCGGAAAAAATATCTGCAGATCGTACACACAATTGTTCCGAGGCGAACCCGTAACCTCCTGCGTCGCAAGCGGACCTTCGCCCACCGCGCCACATCGGTCGTCTACGACATAAATTATTTTATTATTATATGTAACGTATTGAATTATATAGTTCCACAACATGTAACGTAGTTATCTAGTTCCCATAACACAAGCTCTGCTTAGCTTGGAGCTTGATAATGCTGTGTGTATAGTCCGGCATTATTTATTTATTATTTAACCAATATATACTCACACAAACACATCCACGCTGAGATCGTTCAACACATGTTCCTTCAACACCTTGACTAGAAGACAACACTTTCTGATGGCGTTCTCGTAGCGTTCCTTGTGGCTTAGGTATTCTTCTGGGACCTCGTCTTTTAGACCATCGATGCTGAGGACCAGCTCCTCTGAAAAATTACACCATAGAGGTGGTGTGGTGAGTAATTTTGTCATTAATACCTAGTTCCATGTTATGTACACCTTCAAAAACATTCAAACGTTATTGTTCTTCCTCTAATCTCTGTTTAACATACATTTCTAATTAATAAATACTAATCTCTCGGGAATACATTTTTAATGGAAACACCTCGAAATCATCCTCTATACTGCAAAATAATCATCCAAATCGGTCCATAAATGACGGAGAATCGACGAACATAATTAGATGTTCATTAAAACAAACATACAACCGAACATAGGACGGATTTTAATATTTTTATGATAGTAATTCTATTAATACAATTATTATTTGAGCAACAGAGACATTGACGACCGATGTGGCGCGGTGGGCGAAGGTCCGCCTGCGACGCAGGAGGTTGCGCGTTCGATTCCCGCCTCAGAACAATTGTGTGTACGATCTGCAGATATTTGTTCCGGGTGTTCTGATTATTTTCTATGTATAATGAAAAATATCTATCTTTGTAATGTATTGTATTATGTATATCAGTTATCTAGTACCCATAACACAAGCTCTGCTACCCTTGGGGCTAGATGATGCTGTGTGAATTGTCCAGCATTATTTATTTTATTTATTGTTGCATGCCATTTCTCTCAATTAGTACACCGTAATACGTAAAACATGTTTCATACCTACCATCTTTATCTTTAGAAAAAAAGGACGTTCCTTTTTTCCAGTCAGTTGATAAAAGCATGTAACTTACCAATCTTCTTCCTTGCCTTAGTATTCTCCTCCCCATAATCAACGAGGTGTATCAGTTCCTTCACATCGAAGGTGCACTTCTGACGTTCCCTCACCAGGTCTTCGTTCACTCCGTTCAATGCCATCGCACGTATTGTCACAGGCTACGAGCAATCTACAATAATCGAAGCAACAATGAAACCGGCTTTATTCTGTTATCGGACAATCTACGAAACTACATGTAATTTGCTACACAGACAGAAAAATAGATAGATAGAGAATCCTTTGTTCATGAAACTTATATCTAATACAGTTTTGTTAATAAACTTGACGGGCTTAAATCCCTAATTGATCGCTTAAAGCACTGCTCTTTCAGGCAACCTGAATGGAGGATGGCACGTGCTAAAACAAAAAAAAAAAAATTTTTTTGTATTAGAATTAGGTAGTTTTTACAATCTGTAGTTTTCTTATAAATAATTCATAATTAATTAATTTTCCAAAAATATACTTACATAAGGATTTCTAGTGAGACACTAGTTAAGACTAAACAATAGTTTTCATGGACGTAAGTAGGTACATTATTACTTATAGAAGTTAATATTAAATAAAAACAAAAATGTTTACTTGGACGCATAAAAAATTACCGTTGAGGTTAGAGAAGTTAATATTAAATTAAAACAAAAAAATTTACTTGGACGCATACAAAATGACCGTTGTGGTTGGGTTCTTATGAGAGGTAGGTAGGAAAAGGAAAACATATGGAAATGTTTAGGGAGTGATGCGAGGACAGGATAAGGGACTCTATGTTAATAATTAGGTAAAATCAAATAAGTTCTTCAGTTTCATCGTAAGACAGATTGAATAGCCAGGTCTGAAGTTGATTTTTGAATTTATATACGTTACTTTCAATGATGTCACTAAACTTATTGCGAATTTTATTATAGGTGTTAGGTAGTGAAAAGGCGGGACTACGTCTTGCTACGAGAGAGAAGGTTGGAACTAATGGAATCCTGTAAGCACGTCGGTTCCGGTTAAATGATTATCATAATTACAAGCATACAAGGTATAACCTTGTTAGGAAGATACTCGGTATGTGCAAAGTTCAAACATTATCTTTGTACAAAACACTTTAGAGCCCAAAGTCTGTAATAATATAACTACGATCAGTTATCGAGGTGATAATGTTCTGTTATCTGTCTTTGGTTTATTAATCAGGATTAAAATTCCACTAATCGCTGCGAACCGGAACTAATTCGCAATTAAATTGAATTTTTATTTGGTCAATCAAATTGAATTTTATACAGACACGTCACTAATTATAAACAAATTTAACTATATTAGTCACAAGTCACTAATAGTATAAAAAAATACGCTTCCCGCTGTCTGTCCGTCCCTATGTAGATATGCTTAGATCTATAAAACTTGCAACAGATTTGGATCCGGTTTTTTAATAGATGGAGAGAGTTTTTATACAAAAGTCTGATGTGCATGATAAGATAATCGGATAGTCAGCAAATTCATCAAATACCTAAATTTAATGTTTGAAAACTTCTGTCAAAATCGACAAAATAAACCAACAAAGCTGCTAATTGTCCGATTATGTTTTGGTGAACATGAACAACAGCCTTATTACCGCATGAATTGCCGATTAGGTAGATTCAATTGAAATGTCTCTAGCAATATGGTTGAGTTTGTAATACAGCAAAATCAAATTATATTAGCTCGAAAATTAAAAATAGTGAAAATGTAATAAAATCAACTTGGAAAATAATTAATAGTGAGACTGGAAAGGTCAATACCTACATTCATGATTACAGTTTAAAGATTAATGATTGCTCCATCAAAAATGATGTTGAAGTAGCGCAAGCATTTGAAATTTTTTTTACTGACATTCCAATCTGTACTACAAAGTGTCTGAACTCTTCTCAAATAATAGCTGAATCATTACTGAAAGAAAATGTACCTAAATGCGATAGTAAATTTATTTTTACCCATGTTGATGAAAATGATATAAAAAAAGCCTTTAAACTTTTAAATATTAAAAAAACTGCAGATCTCTGGGGCATTTCCGTTAAAATTATTAAACCTTTAATTGATACCTTTGCACCAGATCTAGCTTTTATATTTAATGAATCCATTGATTGTGGCATATTTCCTGATCTAATGAAACATAGTAAAATAATCCCATTGTTTAAATCGGGTATCAGGTCTGACCCCACTAACTTTAGACCAATATCAGTACTGCCTACATTCAGTAAAGTTTTTGAAAAACTGATTTTACACCAATTGCTTAGACATTTTAATGGCAATGACCTGCTACATTGTAAGCAATTTGGGTTTACTCGTGGCAGGTCAACTACTGATGCCGGTGTAGAGTTGGTATCGCATATTTTTGATGCTTGGGAGAAGTCGCAAGATGCTTTAGGCGTGCTTTAGGCTGATGTAAACGTAAAAGGAGAAACGGTAGAAATTGTAGACAATACCGCATTCTTAGGAATAACCTTAGATAGTAAACTTCAATGGGGCCCACACATAGATAAGCTATCGAAGAGACTTAGTTCTGCAGCATATGCAGTTAAAAAAATCCTTCACCTTACAGACGTTGATACTTCTAGACTAGTCTATTTCAGCTACTTCCATAGTATTATGACTTATGGCATACTACTGTGGGGGAACGCTGCAGATATAAACACAATTTTTGTGTTGCAGAAGAGGGCTGTTCGTGCGATCTATAATATGGGTCCCAGAGAATCCCTACGTATAAATTCAAAGAAATAAACATAATGACAGTACCATGTCAATATATTTATGAAAACTTGTTGTACACTCATAAAAACATCAATCGATAAATTAAAAAAAGCGATATACATAATGTAAATACTAGAATTAAGAATAAATTCGCTGTTCCCACAACTAGACTACATAAGATAAGTGCATCTTTTAAAGGGCAATGTATACGCTTCTACAACAAAACTCCAAGTGAGTTGCAAAAATTATCAATAAATAAATTTAAAAATTGTGAAGCATATTCTTTGTAAAAAGGCTTATTACAAAATATCAGATTATCTAGAAGATAAAAAAGCTTGGAACGAGTTTTGCTCCAACTCAAAATCTAACAACTTACAGATAAGCAAATCATATGTACTAGACACATAAGTTATGAACATACTAGTGGTTTCTTCTCACTTCTTCCACTGGTGGACAAAAAATTGAAGTGAACATCAATATAATAATGAATAGTATAAAATATGACTTGTCTAAGTGCTTATTTGTAAGCCTAAAGAAATAAACATTCATTTCATTTCATTTCAGTTCTCGAACTGATATAAGCAGTATCATTTATTTTACAGCGAATATAATACAAAAAAAAAATGTCGTGGGTACCAGATGACTGTAAGTTATTTATAACTGTAATGGGAACAATTATGTATATTATACATTTCATGATCATTTATCTCACGGCATAAAAGAAATCCGTATATACACCGGGTATTTTATGACAATTTTATTATGAGAAACCATGGTTATTAACACAAACGCATAATTAATAATAAATTAAAAAACGTATAATAACGGGATATTTGCCATGATTTGAGTTTTTCAATAATTTAGCACAGTTTCATGAAGAAGGCTTACTACTCCATAAATGATTATCTCAATTATGTTAATGCTTGGCCAGATGTCGCTCAGTTTCGCACCGACAATAGTATGTAAGTAATTTGTTGTTGTGCATAGCTTTACTTAAATATTGACATGTATCGAATCATATTATATTTAGACTTAAATAGACAAATAACCATGTATTAGACATATAAGAGATGAACATGCTAGTGATTTCTTTTCACTTCTTCCACTAGTGGACAAAAAATTGAAGTGAACGGTAAAATAATTTTATTTGATAATAATTTATATATAAAATATGACTTGTCTAAGTGCTTATTTTGTAAGCCTAATGAAATAAAGGTTTTTTTACTTTACTTTACTTTACTTTACATGCGCCATGATCACGGAATAACTGAAAAGCAAATCATGGTAAATATCAAATAGATGTTTTAAAATTTCCGCTGTGGTGCAATTTATATTGCTGCCTATACCAACCTAAAACTTGATAAAAGCGCCACCTACGAACAGGATAATCAACTACAATACATAAACTAAACTTGTTTTGTAAACACAGCGTCGTCGGTCACATAATCCTTGTCATATCTAACTAAATCACGAAACATAACATAACAACACAAGAAGCTTTACAATAACAATAAATAACACATCAACTGACCTTTCTACCATCAAGAATTCTTAACACTTAATATACTCCAGTAGCACACTAGTTATTATAAAAACAAATGATTCACTATCTAATAAAGTCAATATACGGGTATAGTGGATGGCGCGCGGTGTCTAACTAAACTCTACTCTCTACCAAAGTGTAATAATAACTAGATATGACGCTTTGGCACCCAGTATCTTTACTAATGTGATATGATATACCTGCCACTCACTATATTAGAATATATTGAATGATAGTAGACGAGATTTTATTGATATGTGAACGGGTTAACTACGGAAATTGTTTCTCTACAACAACTTTTCTTTACATAGGGATCTTTTTGAAGTTTTTTCATAATAACTTATTTTGGTGATGATATCCCTAAATAATATACTTATTCTGACGCACGTGGCAGCTTTAATGAAGTTAAGTAGTTAACATAAAAATATGAATCATCATCATCATCATCAGCCTATATCAGTCCACTGCTGGACATAGGCCTCCCCCAATGAGCGCCATAGCGCCCTGTCTTCAGCTTGCCGCATCCAGCATCTACCTGCAGTCTTTCGCAAGTCGTCATTCCACCTGGTCGAAGGGCGTCCTACACTACGTTTGCCGAGTCGCGGTCTCCACTCAAGAACACGTTGACATAAAAATATTAATAATATTTAGTTTTCTCTTAAATATTAATCTTTTATTTTTCTATTCTCTTGATTCTTTAAAATATTAGGATTTCTCTACGGTCTAGGAATAGGGCTACCTTTCCTTTACTGAATTTAGTTCTGATGAAGTAGGTACTTGTGTAAAGTCATCATCATCATCATCATCATCAGCCTATAGCAGTCCACTGCTGGACATAGGCCTCCCCCAATGAGCGCCATAGCGTCCTGTCTTCAGCTTGACACATCCAGCATCTACCTGCAGTCTTTTGCAGGTCGTCATCCCACCTGGTCGTAGGGCAAAGTAGCGGTGTGTAAAGTAGCGGTCAATAAAATTGATCTTTATCCTCATCAGAATTAACCAGTTTTTTCATTGCAGTACTGTACGAAAAGATACTATGGCAGTTGGTTAGCTCTCTCTGCGATTTTAACTACATATTTTGAATATTAAGTAATCTTCCGCGTAGGTACTTGGTTACCGGCGATAATAAAGGTGTAGGAACTATTGGCGAGATGTGCTGTAAGAGGCTACGTAAGAGGTCTACAGCCCACTGAACACAACATGTCTAGCTATGTTATGATCATACAAATTACTAGTTGAGCTGGTGGTATTTTTATCTTTGCACTGTTTTAGGGCCGTTGTCGGTTGCTATTAAAGCTGCGGAGATGTGCAAAGAAGAAAAGCTAACAAGGGTGTCAATTTTTTTTAAAACACGAGACTTAACACCACTTTTTTCTGTCAGTTCGCATGCTATGTGATTATTTTGATGGTCCATAATAAATAATCACTTAGCAATATACAATATGTATTGTATTATGTATATCAGTTATCTAGTACCCATAACACAAGCTCTGCTTACCATGGGGCTAGATAATGCTGTGTGAATTGTCCAGCATTATTTATTATTTATTTATTTATTTAAATAAGTAAAAATAAATCCAAAAGTTATTGACATATATGTATAGCCAACCGCTGATGTAAACATGTTATTAAGTACTGACTCGGCAAACATAATCGTCTAAAGGGATTCTCTTTTAGGGAACAAGCAGACAAATTCAGGGATGCGGTTTTAAAATTTTTGGATAGGACCCATAGGAATATGTAAATAGGTTTATTTTAAGTTTAATATTAAGTGGTATGTAGTGTGTAGAATGTTAGTTTTTTGGTTTGTGTTTTAAGTTTAAGTTGTTTTTTGTTATATTTCTTTGTCGCTTTGGTGTCCAACTGTAAAGGCATTGTAAATAGTTTATCAATAAATAAATAAATAAATTTAATTGAAATATGTTGAATAACTAACAAATTAAACTGCTTTTTCCGTAGAACTATCTCCGTAAAAAATAAGATTTTTAGGAGATTTTGATATCAAGTCAAGTTAAGTTTGTCTACCTTAATTTACTTACAAGAAATCCTCAAGTTTTGATGCATCGGAAAAAATATTAAAAAAAAATATTTTGTTTTCTGCCGATTTTCCGTACAGTCTGTCTCTCGTGGATTTTGGAACTCACTCCACAATAATAGAAAATAGCCAAACGAATTATCATAAAGTGATTTGTTCGTTATCACTTTTAGGCGCGCTTATATTGTTAGTAAAAATGACAGTTAGTAAAATAACATAAAAAACGTACGAGTCATTTTTTATTATTGAACTCATTAAATCCCTATCAATATAATATCACAAAATATACTCGGCACTAGCGCGACACTCACGATTTCATAGAGTTAATTGAAAATTTAAATACCTACTACGAAAATTATATATTTTGTACATATATCCCGTTTTTTCTTAGAACTAAACAACCGTTTTTGTACATCTCGGAACATCATAACCGCGATAATTTAATGGTTTGTACTTCCTACGAGTAATCCAATTTCAGATAACAGCATCAAATCATAAATTTTCAGTTCGTCCTTAGTAATAATAAAAGGCGCCATATATTCAAGGATGATCCTTGATATACATACGAAAAAGAAATACCTATAACCATCTACGAAAGATTATACAAATAGTATCAGAGCCTTACTTGACGTAGTTTGGTTAAGGTATCGAGACGTCATCGCCAAGTCTTATTTTCTTATGGGATATGGCTTATAATACAGCGGCTCTCGCGTATAACCCATAGAAATATAGGACGTCACAATGACGTTCATTGAACTATCGTCTAAAAGCAAGGCTACCACGCTATTTCGCACATAACGCACGTTATCAGCGATATTATATTATTATATAGCATTAACGAGTTTTTAACGTGCTCATTTGTCAATTTGTGATAAGTTATTCTTGTTTATACTTATATTATTGTAATTTAGGATTAAACTTAATTTAAGAGTATTCATTGTACTGTAGTTTTAATTGACATGCCAATATTAGTAATAATGTTATGGTGAATAAATTGAATTTATTATGCAATTTTAGCGTGAATATCACGTTAAAAGGCGTTATTCACGTAAGCTGAAAAGACACATTTTAACGTGAATAACGTCTTTTCACGCGATATTCACGCTAAAATTCACGTAATAACGCAGATAACGGCGTTACGTTATGTGTTAAGCGTGGTAGCCTTGCAGGACTCAGAACTCTGTTCGGTTCATCGTCAGCCGACCACTTTCGTACGTGGCGGAAAAAGCACATTTTCTGGCTATAGGTAAACAAATAAGTTACTATTACTATTTCCTGCTCATAGTTTCCCCTGCATGAAAGGTTTGAGGTACTTGTGGAAGCTCTGGTTGACAGGTTCTGCATTCAGCGGACTCTTCAACGCCTCCTCCATCAGCCGCTCGTACACGCGCCCGTCGTACGCGCCCAGCGTTGATTGTAACCACTATAAACAAAGGTTTGATCATTTTACCTATGTTTCGACCGTTACGACCTACGGAGCTAAGACGTGGACACTCACGATGGTCCACCAGTTCAAAGTCGCTCAGCGAGATCTATGGAAAGAGCTATGCTCGGAGTTTCTCTGAAGGATAGGATTCGTAACGAATACATCCGGCAGGGAACCCAAGTTATCGACATAGCTCTAAGAATTAGCAAGCTGAAGTGGCAGGGGGGAGGGGATGGATGACATGAATGTCAAATACGCAGAAACATGTCGTCCCTTTTTATAAGACCGAAAAGATAAATATATTTTCGGTCTATTAGAAAGGGACGACATGTTTTTGCGAATTTAACTGTTTTTCTCTTTCTCCTCCTTCCCTTTTTAAAAGACCGAAAAGATAGATATCTTTTTGATTAGAAAGGTAAGGAGTGTGAGAATAAGAGTGTTATGTTAGTGCTGTTTGCAGCACTAAAACCCCCCAGTATTAAGTAAGTATACCTCGTCCAACAGATCAAAAGAGTCGACCAGTCCAACCGCGTTAGGTCTGATGCTGGTCAGCAACTCCTCGTACCAAGATTGTAAGAAGTCCACATCCTCCTTCGATATTGTTGTATACTGAAACAAATGCGATTTAACTTAGATAAATCTTAACAAAGAAAACTACGATCAAATAACAGGAACAAATTAGAACTAGTATTCTAATTCGTAGTCAGAATATGGGTTATAATTTGCACCACCCCAACTCTTCCCGCGGGTGTCGTAAGAGGCGACTAAGGTATATTCACCGGGGTACCAGCAGCGCCTCCTGCAGAACAATTCACCACCGAACTGCTATCCCCAACCCGCATGTCCAGCGTTGGGATTACGGACAATACCCACCATGCAATCAAAGCCAATAAGTCACTGATATTTCGTGGAGGCCTGCGTCCAGCAATCGAACAATATAGGCTCTTCATGTGAGGTGAGGAGGTGAGAACTACATTGAGCTAACTGCAGGCTGTTGCAAACGATTCCATATTATTCTCAGCTCATTAATATTGTATACATTTTATTTTTATATGTCTAAACTTGTTTAAGAGGAGCCTAACTAGTAGGCATCAGAGTTGCATGTTTTTTATATTCTATGTATGTAACTCATATGTGGATAGCGCTGTGGGCTACATTTTGAATATCGCTCAACTTTACATTGTAAAGCACTAACACAAATGTATAATAAGTTAAATGTAGTCGTTTGTTATTCCTCAATAAATAAATTATTATATTACGCCAAAAAAAAAAAAAAACTTACGCGTAACAAATCGTTGAGTTTCTCAATAGCCCAGTAAACAGTGTACAACTCGACGAGTTGTTTCAATATAGCTCTGACTTGCGGCGATGAGGTCATTGTCCTCCGCTGTACTTCTGAATGGAAGGTGGATATGATGATGACACGGCAATGAACCTAGGGGGTACATAAAATTTTTAGTAACATTTGGTAGATCATTTTTCATTATTACGAATCCTTACATTTTAGAGTAACGTACCCAAATGGTGAAAACGGGACCCTATTAATAAGCCTCCGTTGTCTGTCCGTCTAGTCTGTCCGTTCGTTACAGGTAGGAAAAACTCCCAAAAGTACGTGTGGTTTTGGTAGCTGTGCTTGCGCATACTAAAAGTAGGAAGACTGGATCGGACCACCACCGGCCACACCGCACCAAAATGCGCATTCAAATATAGGCTTTGACTCGTAGCTTTTAGATGCATTTTATATTAACGGTATCAATAGAATAGAATAGAAAGCTTTTATTAGCACACACAAAAAGACAAACATAGATTAAACCACATTAAGCTAAATAAGATAGACTGTCACAATAAAGAAAATTGAAAAAAGATCGAGGCTTTTGAGATGTGGTGTTGGAGGAGAATGTTACGCATACCGTGGACAGCAAAACAAACTAACAGATCCATTCTCGACCAACTGAATATCAGAACCAGATTGTCGACGATCTGCTATCAACGAGTTCTCAGCTATTTTGGCCATATAGCTAGAAGGCAACCTGACAACCTCGAAAAATTAGTGGTAATGGGCAAGATAGAGGGAAAAAGACCAAGAGGACGGTCACCAACCCGCTGGTCTGATCAAATTAAGGCTATAACGGGACTCACTTTGCCTGCAGCCCCGAGACAGGCCGAAGACAGAGTGGTGTGGAAGCGGTTCATCAGCGTTACCGTGAAAGCCTTCCAGGACGGGCACGACCTTCAGCAATGTAGACAACGACAAAGAAGAAGAAGAAGTCACAATAAAACTAAAAGATAAAAGATCAGCCACTAGCTTGAAGCTTGCGGTAAGCCACTTTGCCACTGTAAAATGGATCTAAAGATGACGAATATTTTAATGCCAATTTTTGTGTTGTGTGGCAGTGGGGTTGTACGTGCAAAGCGATTGACGGAAGCTAGTAGGTGCAATACTTACTTCTGCCGCCGACGCCAGTTGAACTGAGACTTTGTTCCAAGCATCTTCTATTGAAACGCCTGTGGAAACTCGCTTCTGCATGTCGTTTACACATGACGATATTTTCCTGAAGAAAATAAAATAATAAATGCTGGACAATTCACACAGCATTAAGCAGAGCTTGTGTAATGGGTTCTAGATAAATGATAGGCATAGCACTATAAATACAAATATATATATATATATATATATATCTATTTTAAGTATATCATCAATAAACAATAAACTTAAACCTTTGAAAAACTACATAAGCTATCAGGGTTTAGTTATGATTCAGTATAAAACACTACGCACGCTTTGGTGTCGTACCCCTTTAGCTCTTTTGCAAGAATGCTTTGTGAAAATGAATTGGTTTCTAGTGGAATATCTCAGATTATAAGATATTTAAGATTGCTCCCATAAAGCAAGTTCGCATTTGACTTTCGGGACTCTTTCACTTAAAATTTCTTAAGATGAAGAGCATTAACCTACCTCATCGCAACTATTTGGAATGCACGAATGATGCCATCGACAGAACTCTCCCAAGTTTTAGGGAATTTCTTCGTTGTGGTTTCTTTCAGGTACGCGACAGTTGGGGTCAGCGCATGCGTGTCTCTTTGTTGCCATATCTTCACTAAAAATCTGAAATCATAAACGAACTTAAACCAGTCGGCCAGGATGAGGATCAATTGCATACAATAGCTAGCCCGGGTGGGCCGTACGTTATATCTAGCGAAACTTTAAGGCGAAGGTGATTGAGGGTAAAAGCTGGTAAGTCCAGAAATGTCGTTAGAAATTCCACTGGGGTAGACGTGTTCTTGAGTGGAAACCGCGACTCGGCAAATGTGTAGGACGCCCTCCGACCAAGATGGATGACGACCTGCGAAAGACTGCAGGCAGATCCTGGATGTGTCAAGCTGAAGACAGGGCGTTATGGCGCTCATTAGGGGAGGCTTATGTCCAGCAGTGGACTAACATAGATGATGATTATTAGGCCTCTCCACAGAACTGTATGTATAAGTGGGTTTCTTAGTTCTGGGGGCCTCCCTAAGTTTGTGACTAAAAATAGATTTTGTGTAGAACAAAGGATGATATAAGATGTTTACCTAGCAGTCTGTAGCAGTAACACCGTGTTGTCTCCCTCGTAGGTGCAAGCGGCGGTGACAAATGCGTACGTGAGCGGTAAGTTAGAAGACATCATGTATCCGTGGCCGCCGCACGCGAGGCGGCATTGCTCCACGATAGCTGCTGTGTCGGAGGTGCTCACGGCTTTTAGGCAGCAGGCGAGAGCGTGAAGCTGGAAATTCAATTCAATTCAAATACTTTATTTCCAGAATACAAAGGTCCATAGTGAACCACAAAAAAATAAAATACTATTACAGCGAAGAAAGAAAACTTTCGTTTTCAAGCATTACGGTATGGATGACGAGAATACTTGACGTCGTCTCCCAAATGCTGCCCAGCCTAGCTGGATCCTCCTTTTGGCCTCCTTCTCGAAATTGTTTTTACCCAACTGCAGAATCTGCCCAAGGTAAGTGTACTCGGAAACAGTTTCGAGCAGGAGACCATGTAGGACCACCGGCCTTGGATCAATGTGACCATTGATCATGACTTTGGTTTTATCCAAGTCACGCCAAGACTGGTGGCTGAAGCTAGGCCGTCCAGCATCTGGTTCAGTTCCTCAAGCGACTCCGCCATAAAGACATCCAGCATCTACCTGCAGTCTTTCGCAGGTCGTCATCCCACCTGGTCGGAGGTCACCTTTTTCTTCACTATCACACAATCATCATCATCAATTCAGCCCGTTTGGACCCTATCATTGGTAAAAGCCTCTCGCCATTCTTTCTAGTGTCTAGCGAATACTAACCCACTTATTTTTGACTATACTTGGATACTAAAAGACTAAATTTTCAGTAGCAAATTTATACATTTGATGGTTTTGAAAAAAACTTAATACTTTGGGATCATTTTCTATACAATAGACCCTTTTGTTGTTCTCGTCGATTGAAAAGAAAATAAGCACCTCAGGCAATCTCTCCATATTCCCTCCCGTCAGTTGATTCTGCACATCATTGAAGGTGTCCCACAATTTGTTGGCAGTTAGCTTCATTGCGTGGCAGGCCGCGATGCCGCAGAATATCTTGTGCTGTTGCGCCACGAAGTCCAGGATCTGGCATTCTGGTTCACTGGGAAAAGAAGAAAAAACATAGGTTTAAACCCAAAGCTGTTTATATTTTTGGCATTAATTTGCCTTTAAAGCCGTTCGTTTTTCGCCTACTAAAGCGGAACGATATTATGTAAAAACAAAAATAGTCAAAATAGCGCTAATATATCTACATAAGCCTTTGCGTAAGTTGTTGCCATAAGTGTTTTTCTATAAACCTATGGATGGGATATTTGTTTACTCTTATTATTAAAAAGTAAATATCTTGTTATGACTTTTGTGTTAATGACCATGATAGTTTCAAAAGTTTTATCATATAATTTTCATATAATTATCTATTAATTATACAGCTATGTACTCACTCATGTATCTGCGGCTGCCTCCTCACAGCGGAGTACCTCGTGGCAATGGTCACAGCTGTCGACGGGTAATGATCGTGTACGATACTGTCTAAACAGGTAGTTGACAGTATCGTACACCATCACCACCCGCACGAACACCATTCTCCGTACCCGAGCTTGCTGTTACGGGAGCTCAGGTAGGTAGGACTCCTGGAAGGGTTTGGATATAGCTACATACTCACTTCTCATGTATCTGCGACTGCCTCCTCACAGCGGAGTACCTCGTGGCTATGTTCACAGCTTTAGACAGGGAGTTGACAGTATCGTACACGATCACCACCCGCACGAACACCATTCTCCGTACCCGAGCTTGCTGTTACGGGATCTCAGGTAGGTAGGATTCCTGGAAGGGTTAGAATATAGATACATACTCACTTCTCATGTATCTGCGACTGCCTCCTCACAGCGGAGTACCTCGTGGCTATGTTCACAGCTTTAGACAGGTAGTTGACAGTACCGTACACGATCACCACTCGCACGAACACCATTCTCCGTACCCGAGCTTGCTGTTACGGGATCTCAGGTAGGTAGGACTCCTGGAAGAGTTAGGATATAGCTACATACTCACTTCTCATGTATCTGCGACTGCCTCCTCACAGCGGAGTACCTCGTGGCTATGGTCACAGCTTTGGACAGGTAGTTGACAGTATCGTACACGATCACCACCCGCACGAACACCATGCCTCCGTATCCCAGCTTGCTGTTACGGGATTTCACGTAGGTGCCATCCTGGATGGGTTAGGATATCACTTTTATAGTAGTCACGAAGACTTCATATTTTTTTTGTGTATTTTAATATTTTCTGTGTGTCTGTCCTTTCTGAGTAATTATTCTGTGTATGTTTAAAAATGTGTCTCGCTATATCGACTGTGTATGTTACTTTGTACTGTGTCTGAAATAAATTTGAATAATTGATTTAATTGGATTAAGCCAAGCTCTGCTCACACTAAGGGCATATTTCACCACCCTGGTGGTTAGCCTACTCGACGCTTTACTTGATAAAGCGTCGAGTAGGCTAACCACCAGTTAAAGTCACCCGTAAGGCTAGAATCTGGCTGCTAACTTTCTATCGCAGCCATTGTCTAGTCTAGCGTATGGGCGCGAGATTTAAATTTGTAATAAATAATCGTTCTCGACTTGTGGCAAATTACTTTTCCATGAGTACATACATTACATAAAGAAAGCAGAAAATATTTAAAACAACAAACAATTTTGAATTAATGTTCTTTAAAATCATTTAAAATTTGGTAAATAGCCCTACTTACCAAATTTTAAATGATATTTAAGAAGAGATCGAGTTAAATCTCACGACTCTCACCAAGGTGAGAGAGGGGGTTGAAAAATCTCCAAAATCACCCACGTGATTCATAGAACCAAGGTTTCAAAACCTGTGAACTCCTGACCGAACTCACCTCCAAAACCTGCGCATGCTTCATCAGCATATGCCTCCTCGGAATCCTCACATGATCAAAGCCCAGGAAGCCATTGTTGACCATGTTCAGTCCCATCCTTTGCCCAATCTCCCCTATATGAATACCTTTGAGCGGCATATGCGTGTCTTCCTCCCTTACTTGGACCATGAACGGGTGAATTCCGTGGCATTGCCCTTTTGTATATAACTGGGCTATAACGATGACGTAGTTCGCTGTGTGACCCACTGGAAAAAGTTTTAATTTGATTAGGAAAGCCAATAGAGGAAAGGAACTTCTATTCTAACATTGTTTAAAATTAAGTCGCTTTCCGCATCGGTCTGTTTATCATATTCAGTCCCATCTTTTGCCCAATCTCCCCTATATGAATGCCTTGGAGTATGTGAGTGTAACTGGTTGAAACTAACTACCAACTTGAAAATGAAACTTTGTGTGTTGATTAGATACAGGGAATAGAAAGGAGCATTATCATGTATTGGAATTTGGACACATACAGTGATATATGAATTTACTAGTGGTTTCTTTTTCACTTCTTCCACTAGTAGACAAAAATCAGTCCCAAGATAATTAAGATAGATAGAGTATGGATGGATATCATGTGTGGATTATCCAGCATTATTTATTAGTATTATTATAGTGTTTAGGTGCCTTACTAGCGCCGCCCCACCACTTGTAGGCAGACAACTGGGGGCTGTGTAGAACGAACTCCTCCGTGGCCAGGTCGTAGGTGGCCGTCGTCTCCAGCCCTCGGATGAACGTGCCGTGGCCCAACTCTGTCTGGAAACCACGTGGATTATTCACTGCTCAGTCTAGCCAGAAATATGCATAAACTGCGCCCTACGGCTTCGCCCGCGTGGAAATCTATGTGTCAAATAGTTTATAAACCTTCCTCTTGAATCATCTATTTAAAACGCATCAAAATCTGTTGCATAGTTTTAAAGATCTAAGCTTACATAGGGACAGACAGCGGTAAGCGACTATGTATGTAGTGATACACCGATTCTAGGGCTTGATAGATTGTTGCAAACTATGGATTGAGAGACATTGTTGAATTCTGCTAAAATGTACATACAATACAACGGATCATCATTTAAGGCGGTACCTTGAGGCACACTAGCGCCACCTATTTTATCTTATAATTACGTTAAACAAAGGATATATATCAAAATTTCATTGAGGATTTTGTGATACTATTTGTGATACCTATTAAAACCTTTTTTTTTTAATGCCTCTGTAATAGTTTTTTGTAATTAAGGCAGAGATACGAAGTTGCCCTTGGTTGCCCTAAACTCTATTAACGCATACCAAAACTTACTACAAAATAAAACTATTACAGTGGAATTAAAAAAAGGTTTTAATAGGTATCACAAAGTGACCTATGTAAGTAACGTTTAATATTTTCTTTGTTCAACGTAATTATAAGATAAAATAGGTGGCGCTAGTGTGCCTCGGGGTACTGAATTAAGAGAGTTTGTTGAATTCTGCTAAACAGTACTTGCATGCAACGGACCACCTCGAAAGTACTTTGTACCAAAATAACAATCATCTTGGATCTCTATTAACATAGAGTCTAAATATGTCAGTCCATAAATCCCCGGTGAGTTACGATAACTTTAACTGGACCACTGATAAACTAAGGGGTCAGGCCACGTTGCTTGCACTTTAGCAAACCGATCTTTGTACACTTTCATTGTCCAAGATACACATGCCCGTCTCCTGATTTCTGTAGCGGCGGCTATAGTTGGGCAGTGTCATCATCATCCTCCTATGTTAGTCCACTGCTGGACATAGGCCTCTCCTAATGAGTGCCATAGCACCCTGTCTTCAGCTTGCCGCATCCAGCATCTACCTGCAGTCTTTCGCAGGTCGTCATCCCACCTGGGAGGGCGTCCTACACTACGTTTACCAAGGACGTTATACAGCTGCATTATTATAACATTATTGTCTTGTATATTTTAATATTAAATTCTTGACATTATTATTCATTCTAGGCCCCTTTACAGCCAATCATTTTGCCTAAATAGGAGTCACTGTTTTGTCTGTTATTTTTTTCAGAACTGACAAACATGAACTGAGAACTTCAGCACTTCTACACTCTTGCCACGAGCCCCTGTATCTGGATCCACAAAGACCTACCGCGTCAAACCCCTCTCCAGCTAACCAGTGGCATTAATTTTCTAGTAACGCTATTCGGTAGGCCTTTACCCAGCAGTGGGTTAATAATGGCACAAAATAAATAAATAACGCTATTCGGAGACAACAAACCCCTACTGTAAACCTGATTAATATAATTGTAAGCATTCTTTCCTGTGTTTCCTTTTGGCCCAGCCACTCTCATCGTAGGCAGGTCACTGGTAAAGCATGAGTGTTTCCTTCCTACACAAAACCTTGAGTTAAATAATACATAATACATAATAAATACTTATATAAATAATAATAATTAAGTAAATATCGATAGCACAAGCGTCGTAAAAATACATAGATATATATTTTTAGTAACCATAGAATATACCAAGAACATCCTGAACAAATATTTGCAGAACCCTCATACGGAAATTGAACCCGCAACCTTCTGCGTCGCAGGCGAACCTTCCACGTGCCACGCCACATCAGTCGTCAAAGGACCTACCTGTGCATAGCTCCCGATGATATTGCACACCCAAGCTCTCGGCAGCCAGTACCCTTTCTGCTCGTCATCCGCCTGACTCATCAGCACCGGGAGGAACATGATGTAGTGGAGGCCAAACGGGGTCCCGTCGTGAGTCACTTGCATACTTAAGAGACTGCTCATCATTTCTCTGTAACAAATCAAATCACGTTTATTTCAGACCGGTGATAAACGGGTCTCGCTGCCGCCCCGGGTACCAAGCTCCAGGGTGGGATGACAATGACAACTCACGCACATAGCTAGATCATCAAAATTTTTGCGACTCGCTTCGCTTGCTGTAGACTCTGTAAGGCTGTTTTGTTGTTTAGTCGCCAAAAACGTATATACCAATTTTAAAAAGGCTGTGTTTTTCAACACCCCCCTCCCCTCCCCCCTAGCATAATATATTTTCTATAATAATAAAAAACAAGAGGCGGCGTATTCCCGGTCGGCCCGGGCGGCAAAATCCCACGCTACGACTGAGCGATGCCTTTCATTCAAACAAGCGGATCAAACGCATTTGGAATATTTGTAATTTGAATAGAATGCAAAGAATAGGTCGTAGGAAACCGCTCAATGCGAGACGAGAAGGCACCGCTCGTCCCTGTGTTGATATGATAATTTAATTGTAGCGAGCTTCCGGGGGGTCTAAGCTGCTCAGATGTCCGTCTGGTCCCCCAAAGATCCCATGATGAGAATAGAAAAGTATTTTTTCAGACTTATACAATAAAGTAGATGCTGGATGCGTCAAGCTGAAGACAGGGCGCTATGGCGCTCATTAGGGGCCTAATTCCAGCTGTGGACTAACATAGGCTGATGATAATACAACAAGTAGCATTATGAAAATTGGTGCAATCGTTCTAATGTTACGTTTCTCTTTCTGTTACCTACCAGTTTCATATTAGAATCTTTAAGAATTATATATTGATTTTGTTATCATTAAAACATACAAACATACAAATTATACATGACTAAGCAAGACAATAATGTATTTCTGACTAAATAGCAGTCAAATGCATGCAAAAGTATTCATGATTGCTTGTTTTACAGTAATCAGCCTACCTTATATCTCAGCTTATACTGGCCGACAACAAATGTCAAATGTAAACTCAAAAAAGACTATAATGTACATACGTTGGTAGGTAGGTACCAGCTATAATAATAGCAAGTCCTTCGACCTGAGTACTGAGTACTGAGTCCATTTGACGATAGTAACGAGATGTTATCGTGACGTCTCTTATTTGTATGGGATATGCGTATTCTGATAGTCTCTGTCCGCACAGCCCGATAGAAACCCGCTGTACCAAAACTTGAGACATCACGATCACGTCCCCTTGTTCGGATAAAGTCGGATTCTGTTTAGGTCAGATTCGCAATAATACAGATTCGTTTTACGACAGTATTTACCCAGTCGACTTAATCATTTTAGTGTGGCGGTTTCACATAATCGAGTATTACAACGATTGTAAACCATCACTGCGCGTATCCGGTCGTACTTTCACCTATTTATCACTTACAATAATAATCTCGATCATCATCATCATCATCAGCCTATAGCAGTCCACTGCTGGACATAGGCCTCCCCCAATGAGCGCCATAGCGCCCTGTCTTCAGCTTGCCGCATCCAGCATCTACCTGCAGTCTTTCGCAGGTCGTCATCCCACCTGGTCGGAGGGCGTCCTACACTACGTTTACCGAGTCGTGGTCTCCACTCAAGAACACGTTTGCCCCATCGGCCGTCGGTTCTTCGCGAGATATGGCCGGCCCACTGCCACTTCAGCTTGCTAATTCTTTGAGCTATGTCGATAACCTTGGTATATATAATAATAATCTCGATGCTATGGTCAAATGGACTTGGAGCCCTTTTCATTGCATTGAGAAACTCTAAAAATACCTACTTAATTCTGTATCCAAGAATTAAGTAGGTAGATATTTAGAGTAATATATGAGTTTGAAATTATGAACATTTCCATCCATCCAATGTTATTATTTATTTACCTATCTCTTGGAAAATACATAGACATTCATTTATATATTCCCTGCTGCAGTACAAAACAAAAACAAAGTATTACATTTCGAATAAAAATAACTACCTTATTAATTGCACTTGACGACCGATGTGGCGCGGTGGGCGAAGGTCCGCCTGCGACGCTGAAGGTTGCGGGTTCGATTCCCGCCTCGGAACAATTGTGTGTACGATCTGCAGATATTTGTTCCGGGTGTTCTGGTCGTTTTCTATTTATAATAAAAAATATATATCTATGTAATGTATAGTATTATCTATATCAGTTATCTAGTACCCATAACACAAGCTCTGCTTACAATGGGGCTAGATAATGCTGTGTGAATTGTCCAGCATTATTTATTTATTTATTTATTATTTTTTACAAATTTGACTTGATAAGGTATCTGGTTTTGCAGGAGACTGGTGAACGAGAAAGGTTTACATTTGAGTCCAACAAAAAATGTCTAAAGTCTAAATGGCCTTGTTACTAAAGTCTAAACTTTAGACTTTAGAGAATGTTAGGTAGCCATAGGGCACTAGGCGCTCATTAAGAGAGGCCTTCAGGGCTCCAGAAGTGGACTAGTAAAGCTGTTGATAAGGTCTAACATACCTATAGTCACTAAAGTCATTTAAAACGAGATACCTATTTATATTTTGACGACCGATGTGGCGCGGTGGGCGAAGGTCCGTCTGCGACGCAGGAGGTTGCGGGTTCGATTCCCGCCTCGGAACAATTGTGTGTACGATCTGCAGATATTTGTTCCGGGTGTTCTGGTTGTTTTCTATGTATAATAAAAATATATATCTATGTAATGTATTGTATCATGTATATCAGTTATCTAGTACCCATAACACAAGCTCTGCTTAGCTTGGGGCTAGATTATGCTGTGTGCATTGTCCAGCATTATTTATTTATTTATTTAACATGATTTAATTTTTTCGTTTTCCAATATTACGGCACAGTTTGAAAGCAAAAGACAAAGATGTGTTATTCAGTTATTCATATGAAACTGTGCCGAAATATTGGAAAGCTCAAAAATTTAATCATGGTTAATATCCCGTTTTAAATTGTTTCAAAAGTTGTATACCTATAGTCAGTCAGGTCCGTTTTCCCTTCATCCTGCAGTCTCCTCAGCATGCTGAACAGTACCACCGACTTCCTGACAGCTACCTCGTACTTCTCCTTGTGACCGAGATATGAGTGAGGGGTTCCGCCGAAGAGTTCATCCTTCAGGGTCAAGATGGCCTTCTCTGCAAGAATAAGGGCTGGATGGTGCTGTGTTGGATGGTTCAACATTATTTTATTTCATCATCATCCGCCTATGCAATTCCACAGCTGGTCATAAGCCTCCCGTAAAGAGTGCCGCAGAGCCCTGCCCTGTGCAGGCAGATTGTCATCTCACCTAGCCGTAGGGCGTCCTACACTACATTTACCGAGTCGTGGTCTCCACTCAAGAACATGTTTAGTTTACCCCAGCGGTTGTCGGTTCTTCGCGAGATATGGCCGGTCCATTGCCACTTCAGCTTGCTAATTCTCAGAGCTTTATATTTTATTATGTATTATGGATGTTCTACAGTAAAATATCTTGAATCTGATCCATATATCAATACAGTCATCAATCAAGCGTCTTGGGGACGCTGACTGCACTTTCTAAACATTGATGATGATGAGTTTTATGCCTGAGTTTAGTGACTTAAAAGGCTTATTATGTTCATAGTCGGTTAATAGCATAGGTAGGTATCTGTGCCAAGGTGTAGGTATGAAGACCATTAGTACCCAGTCCATTCCATTCTACGCAAATACTTATTATTTTAACGATTTTTTCTTTCTTTGTATATTTGATTAGATAGATTGATGAAAGTTATTATTGGCTATTCAACAAATAATAGTGTTTTGTTTCACATAAATAGTTACTTATGCATTGTATCTAATATATGCCTGATGAATATTAAACATTATGTACTTATAGAAGGTAATCTAAGTGGTAAGTAAAAAACCGACAGCAGGTAGGTACACTACACCCTTAAGATGATTCAAGTTAGAAAGTAACGGAAACTAGATTAATTATTGTTCTTTTTTTACTTCATATTAATTTTCTGGTCGAATCGTCCACAGATGTACCGCATCGAAAATGCTATTAAGAAATTCAACGTTGCTTTATTATGCTTAGCTTCAGGGACGAGTAAAAGTCTTAGCTCTGTATAAAGTATTGACATGTATCTAAAATCACATTATATTTAGATTTACATAGGCAAAATTACTGTGTAATACATGTTTGTATTAGACACTGAAACATGAATGTACTAGTGGTTTCTTTTTCACTTGTTCCTAGTAGACAAAAATTTGAAGTGAACACTTAATTTCTAATTTGATAATAGTTTTTAGTATACAATTTTACTTGACTTAGTGCTTATATTGTAACCCTAAAGAATTGTGATTTTTTTTAGATGAAACTCTACCAGCTGTGCGATTACGCTAGAACCATCCTATATTGATATTTGAAATCCCTTTGAATAGCCTTCGCCATATTATAGAAAATTACGAAGGCCATTCAAAGGCTTTGAAATGTCAATATTGTGAATTTCTCAAATCAATTCGTGATTTTGGCGTAATTCCACAGCTGGTAGAGTTCCTGGCACATCGCAGAGTCTAACAAAAGCCTACTTTAAAATATCATTGAATGTTTTGAAATATTGAATATTATTCAACAACGTAGTATAGGACGCCCTCCGAACAGGTGGGATGACAACCTGCGAAAGACTGCCTGCAGGTAGATGCTGGATGCGTCAAGCTAAAGACAGGGCGCTATGGCGCTCATTAGGGGAGGCCTATGTCCAGTGGAGTGGAGCAGTGGACTAATATAGGCTGATGATGATGATTGAGCACACAATACAGTTAATGTAGGTCGGTAGTCTTCCACAGCATTCATTAATGACGGAGAATAATAGGACAAATCCATAAATCAGCTATCACTAGAAAAATTTTAGAACTTACGTCGGTCTCTCCTGCTCTCCGTCTTGTCAGGTCCTCCGTCGATAAATTCAGTCAACTCCTGGATACTGAACGTGCAGCCATCTCTTTCCCTCTGCAGGTCTTTGTTTACGACACTCATCTTTCACTATTATGTTCTGAAATAAATAAATAATGCCGGACAATTCACACAGCATTATCTAGCCCCACGCATAACACAAGCTCTGCTTAGCTTAGGGCTGGATGATGCTGTCTGGATTGTCCAGAATTATTCAATTACTTAGCTGTAGATTATCTGTAATGTGGTTAGTAACCGACTGTATCTTGGTACTTACCGCAACCGGTAGTTAAGTAACTTTCAAAATGATAATCTCGGTCAGTCGGTCAATGACCACAACCATACCACAACAACCACGAAATTTGCCGGCATCATCACAGTCCAGGTAGGTAGGTAATTTATTATACCGCTAAGATCACAGATTAAGTAAGATACCTATAAAAACGGTCCGTAACGAAAGAAATAAAAGTTAAGGTTTTTGTCACTGTTTTTGTTATTAATATTATAGTGCGCAAGCCCTCGCACAAAGGATAATCTCTAAGAAATTAAATAATACCTATCCCAAACAATCCCATACTTGAAATTTAGTTTCTTAAGTAGGTAAAAGTTACTTTATGCAAATAGGAGTTAAGCTAGTATTCAAGTGTCATAAATATTTACTAGACAGGTAAGGTACCTGTTACCTATAGTATATTAGGAACTCTATCTCGCTTTTTTTTTTTTACGATGGGAAAATGCTGTTTTCCTCTTATAAATGTATGAATGTTAAAAAAAAACTATAAGAACCTAGCTTTTTCGAAGAGTAGAGCAGAGTCAATCAAGTTTAATTATTATTCTACTTATATTACTTCGTTATCCAACACAACACGACACAGCACACGTCATTACCACACAGAGCCAAGAATGTAACTGAGCTTTGACTTTTGGAATGGAATGGAAACGCATTACTATAATTAAATAACGTAGGTACCTTTAACAAATCGAACAAACAATCACAACTTATTACACGTTTAGTAGCTAAGCTAGCATGTATGTACCTAAATAGCAGGCTAGGCAGCGATTTAGGTATGAATAATTTAAAAATATGGAGGCCTCTATTCCTCGCGCCTTACGTAGCCAGGTCATATTATTCCAGTTCAGTAATCCAGAGAATCGATCCAGTCCATATTTATTATAATCCAGTGCTGGACTGGATTATATCATTAATATTATTCTAGTCTTTCAAACGCGCTGTTGAATTGTCACTATTATATAGTTACAAAGATTTCATAAGAAAATTTTCTGAATGGTGGATTGGCGCAATTTTTGGTTTTAATTCATTTCCGATTCCGACATTGAGCAGAGCTCAACGCGTGCTGTGTGCAATATGGATAACTATTACCATTTTTTTTTGTTAACTAGTTATTTATTCTCAAAAAGCTTTATTTTATTTGGTTGTAATTTTTTTTCATATAATTGTATATTTATTTTATTCAATTTAACTGGTTAACTAAGTAGTTGAAATAATTAGAAAAAAATCCAATATTTCAACTTGTATAACTTAGTGGAACACATGTGATTCAGAAGTTAAAAATAAGTTGAAAAAACGGATTTTGGATTTTTTTAGTGTGCAACTGATTGAACTTATAGTTGAACAATCCATTTTAATATACTACTACTAAAAAAGCATTTTCTGTTTAAAACTGAATAACTACTAAGAGTAAAGTAGTCGCTTAGGAACTCAGTCAGTATACACCTTACGTCATTTTATTTGGGCGATACATTTGAGCGTACCTTTTAGAAAACCTAGTAATATTATAAAGGCGAAGATCAGGGAAATAAAACAACAACATCGACCCAAAGATGTTTATTGGATCATTTTTTTACAATTAAGCTATCACTTCTTAGCGGTAACGGCGGCTTCGTCTTCCCTCGCGAAGGTCTGGAGTAGCTCCTCCTTCTTGGCAGCGATGCGCTCCTCGCGCCGCTTGCGGGCCTCCTTCACCTTGTTACGACGGGCCTCGGCCTGGTCACTGGAAAAGTAACAAAGGATAAGTAAAAGTAACATAGGATAAAAGTAAAACACATTGATTTTAAAAGGTACATTTGTCTACATCCTACACTGAAGTTGAGTTCGTTGGGCAACATTTCGCAATTTGTTTACATAAATTATGTTTGTAATTGTAATATCTCAATGTTTTTCATCTTGCAAAATATTGCTAAACATTAACCAGTGGGGGATGGCCCAAAACATACCACACATTCACAAAATTAAAAGTTTCCTAGATAGTATTGTCATGCAAGAATCTAGCTATTTCTACATTCAAGTGCTGATTGATGTTGTAAATGTTAGTTATGGTTTTTAAATAACATATCTCAAATATGATACTCAAATGTGCTACAAAAAGGGCATTTTCTTTCTTCATCATAATTTAAGTTCATTGAAGAATCTTCATTGCACACATGTTCACTTTGTAATTATAGTAAACAAATTTCTATAATTAAACAAATATAGTAACACCCAATGGTAGCTAGAATAATTCACCATATTGAACCAGCAACACAGTACTCTTCCCACTTGTGGTATTATTTCTGGTGGGAGAGTAGGAATTCAGAGCACCAAGCTTCATAGGTTTACATAAATAAAATACTTGGTTCATAATATGTCACATGTAAGAACCCAAAGCAGTATCTTGATTGCAGTGTGTAAAAATCATCCATACTCAACCAGTAGTTTATTCTGTAACTTTCTGTCTCTCTGTCTGTTACCTTTTTACACCGTAGCTGCTGAATTAATCTTGGAAATGTTTTGAGTATCCCAGAAATGGTTTGTACTGCAGCCATGATAGGACTATTGTGATTGCCACAATATCATGGCTGCAGTGACACCCAAGCCACCCAAAGAAAATAAAAAAAAACCCAGTAACAGACATTAGTTACTTCTTATATCAGAAAACAGCACATGAAACTGCAGGCAATACTAAATATAATGTGGCCCAAATGTCAAAATTACCTGAGCATCTTAGTCCTAGCCTTCTCAGCCTTCTTCCTGTGGATGTACTCCATAAGGACGCGCTTGTTCTTGAACACATTACCCTTCGCCTTCATGTAAAGTAAGTGGTATAGATGCCTGTCAATCTTCTTGGCAGTTCTGTATTTGAGGAGTAGTTTACGAAGAACTCTTTGTCTTTGAACCCAGAGTTCCTGAAACAAAGAGAAATTTGCTGAAGACAAGTATGTACACAAGGGGTAGTGTGCGAAAACAAAGTTCTTATTATTCACAGTTGGTAGTTTTGTAACCAACAGCAAGCATACTCCCAACAGTTTTCCATTACAAAAAATATCACATAATCATAAAGTATTTGGGCAGTGTTGCTTTTATAGTTTTGGGAGGTAAATAATGAAATTGATGTTTTGTTAGCCAAACAAGATAAAACTGTTCAATAACTTTCATTATAACCAAAAAATCATAATCCAAATATTGATTAGAGATGAGTATTTGATAGCAATCAAAAATTTAAATTTAGTAAAAGTTCTCACCTTTTGAGGCATTCTGGCATTGGCTGTACCTTTTCTTTTACCAAAGCCACAGTGACGACCCTTTCTGCGGGCCTCTGTGTTCTTGCGGACGCGGGCACGGGAGTGCACTGCTACGGGCTTCTTGATCACCAGACCATCCTTGATCATCTTACGGATGTTCTGGCCTGGAAATATTCATAGTTATAGTTGTTGAGATGAGATTTGATGGAGGAACTGTGTTTTATAGTGGATGGGATCGTTGATGATGATAAAAATTAAAGAACAATTTAAGGGCCTGGGTACATGTTGAGCCTGTAAATAGGATCACTCTTTGTACTCAAATCAAATCTGACACGATATGTGCAGGACTTCTCTTTGGTCAGCATGGGCTTGGCACAGACCTGAGTCTTAGGTCGGTTTAATTTATATAGTTACTATAATTATCTAGTACCTATTATCTACTGTATTTGCCCAATTTATACGTCGAAAGGTAGTAGCCTTTGTTTACTTGAGAAGGCGATATAAATATGAGGTTACTCACGGGAGTTTGTGTTGGCGATTTCATTGATCTCGTTGGGATCAAGCCATACTTTCTTTTTACCACATCTCATTACCGAGGCGGCAAGCCTCTTCTGCAGCTTTAGGGAACTGAAAAACAAGCAACGAACTGGTGAAACACATTGACCACATGGCTTCGGCCAGCACCAAGGTTCAGCACACGGAAAAAACGCATAACTGCAGACGAATATTATAAAACATATACGTTGTAGGATGATAACAGTAATTATTTACTTTTAGATTGGAAAACATCGTGGAAAACTATTTTTTTCACAAAAACTAACCTCATCGTGGATCGGTGAATTCCAACGCATACAAGAAAGAAAAATGGCTGCTCTTTTTGTAGTGATGTGCGTGCGTGCGCTAGAAATCTTTCGATTATACTATTTTAATCGATGTGTTCGATTAAAATTCTCTTGTTAGATAATATACAGTAAAATAATTAGGCTCGTTAAGCTTTTTAGGCTCATATTATATCATTAAATAAATACGAAATTAACGTAAATCGTTAAATACAAATTTTGTAAATTGATTCATGATGAGATTATCGCCAAAATTGTTCGATTCTATTTTCTTTCTTTCTCGATCTGTTGGAAATCTGAGTGCTTGCTAATGTGTGCTGCCATGTGCATTTATAATTTTTCTACCATTTTTTTCAAAAAACAGTTTATGGAGCTGGAACATTATTTTGACATTGACTAATATTTGTCACTGTCACTTGTTTTGCAGCTAACTTCGTGGGCGAGCCGATTATCAATGTAAACAAAATATATTTTTACAATAAAGGAAACTTTTAATACATAAGTTATATGATTTAAACTGTACTGAACGTGTAATCTAGCAAAGAAGCTACGTATCGACTTTATCAAACGATAACATAAACAGCTTCGACTGACTCGCAATCAAAGCCATTCCGGCCAAATTATCGCGGTCTAATCACGCAATCACTTGTGCTCAATTTGAAAACTTGTTTTACAATCGAGCGAGAGTTTCTAGCGAGCTCCTTAGTACCACCGTTGAAGGCTCTGACGTAGGTCGCGTTGTGGTTTCCCATTTACAGTTTCACAACAATGACGGATAAAGTAAACTCTGATTTAAAGAAGGAAAGGGCGCAGTGTACGTTTAACCCTGTGGAGCTCACTAATTTGCTAGATGGAGGCGCTCATATGACGGAGGAGAGACAAAAAAGAGGTATTTAAACGTAACTTAATACAGTACCATATACTTAATTACCTAGGTACATTCTAGAGTCTATACTGTAGACTCTATAATATGTAGTTATGGTAGTCAGGCACCTCATAATTGTTAAACCATGACCCAATACTGTTTAAACATACCATCTAACTATAGTAACTTCAAATCTTCAGGACAAAGAATCTATTGACTTAAAAGTCACTTATTTAGATACTTAGGTAATATAGAAAGTTAAAGTAGCCCCCAATTAATATTTTAAAACTTTCTTTATTTTCCGTTTTTCTTTCTATGAACAATTCAATATTTCTTACTTTAGAGGGCTATTACATGGTGGTTAGGTATACCTCAATATATTCAGGCATTGAATGATGATGATTTCTAAATGCCCTAACTGAATTTACATACCTAATAACTGATGTTTTATACATGGATAATTGTAGTTGTGTAAATAATAGACAAATTGTTCATTGTTCTGTTGACAAACCAATCAGACATAGGTATGTGCTTCAGTAGAGTTAAGTTCAAAGATCAAGTGCTTATCTTATCTTTGCACAGCTTTGTAAAGTTATTGACTTGGTTTGGTTCTGTTTATTTAATTCCAGAAGTTTTCTGTAAAACTAAAAAAAAATCCTCAGAAAACTACAAACATTAACATCATTGCTTACCCTTCTTTTGTCTTCTTGAGACTATTAAAGGTGGTAAAATAAGCCCTATCTATAGTATACTGGTTACATTATTATTACTGCTTAGTAAGTACAGGGTGGGGCAAAAGTAATCATCCGATGTTATTTTGCTGATTTTTTTTTTTTTTTATGACAAAACTTTGGTTCTGCTTGTAAAATTTGTTAACTTAATTCATTAGAATTTATTCCATTAAGTTGAGAAAATTATATCGGTCAAGTGGCCGCCGCCAGAGTTGATGACCATACTGGCCCGTTTTATGGCATTTTTCATCACTCTTGCCAGAACTTCGGGCGACAGGTTCTCGCATTCCTGGCGAATATTCTCCTTAAGAGCTTCGAGAGTCTCAGGCTTGCTGACGTAAGCCCGCGACTTTAAAAATCCCCATAAAAAGAAGTCTGGAGCGGTTAAATCGGGTGATCTGGCCGGCCAGTGCAAATCACCAAAACGAGAGATTAAGCGACCCGGAAATGCTTCCTTCAGAATATCGGTTTTGGCTCGAGCAGTGTACGCCGTTGCACCGTCCTGTTGAAAGCACATGTTCTCCAGTCGCAATTCATCCAATTGAGGAAGAAAAAATTCGGTAATCATGGCTCTGTAGCGCGCATCGTCCACAGTCGCCGTTGGGCCCGCGGCGTTCTAAAAAAAAATGGATACAATTATTCCGCGTTCTTGCGGTGTAAACCGATTCATGGCTTGTCGATTTGTATTTTACGTTTGTTTACTTCACAAATGTCAAAACCGAATTGACATTTGGCGTCATTTGCATAAGTTATAGCGTGTTCCAATAGGGTGATTACTTATGCCCCACCCTGTATTTAGAGTGTCTTTGACTTGACTTTTTGACGCTATAATAACTACAACTACTATGGATAAATACCGCTTGAATAGGAGTTATTTGTTCTGACCACTTCACTCATTTTATCATTTCTAGTATCAAAGTCATAATGAGTCTTGAAAAGCTCCAAAAAGTAGACCATTGAGATATATACCCCAAACAGGGTTGGAGCTAGAACTCAGCCTTGAAGCCTCAACCTCTGGCTATACTGAATGGTTTAGATGTGCTGTTATGCTACTCAATAAAATAAAGCCCTAGATAGAATAATTATTTATTGTATAACACCTTCTCATAGAATGCAGGGAAAACTTAGGAATCTTTTGTTTTCAATGACTATAACAATAATTGTTTGAACTATGAGTAAGTGTACAGAGTTATCGGATTATTTACTAATTTTCCCGATGTATCACCACATGTTTAGAGACGTGTTCGTCACGTAAGACATTATAATTTGGCGTTAGCAGGTTAGGTTTTTTAAACTAAACTCCAAATATAACGGAAGGATATACGGCGGTGGCGCGGCGCCGCCGCTTATCCCTAGGCTGGTCAGACGACGTTGTGGGGGCTGTAGGGAAACAGTGGATCGGTGGGAGGACCGCCAGGGGTACAGAGATAAGGAAGAGGCCTGTACTGAGCAGTGGGTGTTAGCGGCTGATTAGAAAGATAGATAGAAACTAACAAGTCTTTCGATTTTTTAATAATAAAACATAATTTCAGAGGAGAAAGTACTGAAAGAGGGCATCCACCATGAAGATGTTCCAGCGGAATACCTCAGCCACAAAGAGAAGTATGAACTGGCGGTCAAGAAAGCCTGCTTACTGTTCAAACTCATCAGGAAGTGGCAGGAGGAGGAAAATACTGGGATGGAGAACTTTAGGTTTGTATCTCTATATTTTGGTAGTTTTTATGTTGCGGCTACGCACGCGTCTTTGCTTTGCAGGACAAAAAGTAGCTGTTGATATATTTATGATATAATAATTTGACGTGTTTTAAAAAACTATAAACCAACTTCAAATTCCTAAATAATCGTCGAAATCGGTTGGCGTTATATTGAGTCATTCGTTCATTTGTCGCGCATCATCATCATCATCAGCCTATATCAGTCCACTGCTGGACATAGGCCTCCCCCAATGAGCGCCATAGCGCCCTGTCTTCTTCTTTGTCGCGCATATACATGCAAATTTAAGATTGATATGCTTTTCTCATGGATACAATTATCAGAACTGAACCAAATTGAAATGAGACCACACGGGAAGCAGCCGCTTTCAAATAGAAAAGAATCATCAAAATCGGTTCACCGAGTCGAAAGTTAAAAGGGTTAGTAAGTGTTTAAAAAAACAGTCGAATTGAGAACCTCCTACTTTTTTAAAAGTCGGTTAAAATTTGTAACTGGTCCAATTCTGTACATTGAAGATATTTTGAACAATTGTTGATAATGTACTTATGTTTTCCTACAGAGCCGTCCTGGGTGGTTCCCTCGGCTCAGCCATCCTCCAAGACGGGTCCCCGTTAACGCTGCACTATGTCATGTTCATCCCCACCATCATGGGCCAGGCTTCAGTGGAGCAGCAGGCCTACTGGATCGGACGGGCTTTTAATCTTGATATCATTGGCACTTATGCACAGGTACAGTACAGTATGATGTTATTAACACTTCGAGTGCTGAAATCACACCGTATGTGCTTTCTACAAGTGACTAATATGCGTAAATCCACACTAGCGCAGCGGCTGATAAAATACAGATCTGTGTGACTCAGCACAGCCGTAATATTTTTCGAACGAAACGCATGTGCGGCGCAACACAACCGCTGTGTAGAGCGGCAGCACAAATGGCTTAGGTTAAAAAAAGAGCGCAGTCGTCAAAAACAGTTCGCAGTCAAAGTGTTAAGAGGTAAAGACTTTTAAAAAACAAATAGGTACTAGGCTACTTAAAAGATATACTTAGTTGACTTAGGTATAGGCTTAGAACCTGCGAACGCCAGACCTTCGTCATTATAAGCACAAAGCCCCAACACCATTCTAAGCACATTGGCGGACAGGTGGGACTCTCCGTTTACGGCGCACTGGATAAACTTATCTGCAATTTTTTTATGAGTCCTGAAATAAACAATTGTTATTTTATTTATTTATTGTATAAAAGCTGAGAGTTTGTCAGCGTATGCCCCCAAAACAGGTGGGGACGATCACCAATTATGAAGTTTGGGTCATAGTGGCTTTGGCAGATATTGGCTTGCAAAGTAGCTACATTTGTACAAAAAATTCGTTTTAGTATTTATTTGTTGGGTTTTCTAGAACGCTAGACTATTTTATAAAGCACATCATTTTGAATTTAATGGCAGAAAAAAATGAGTCGCAAAATGATTAATTAACACTAATAACATTTCAGACTGAGCTCGGCCACGGCACGTTCGTGCGAGGTCTGGAGACTACAGCGACCTACGACCCTAAAACCAGGGAGTTTGTACTGCACAGCCCCACGCTCACAGCTTACAAATGGTGGCCGGGAGGATGTGAGTACTAAATATTTTTTAAACTTACGCGATCAGAACACATACTCGGTATCTCATACGGTAACTCCCCTATGTATATAAAAAGTCCCTATGTATATAAGTATATATATTTTATGATATGTATGTAGTATATTTCCATGTAAGTATTATAAGTATTTTATTTTTATAACCTGCAAGCACACAGATCCCCTGGTACTGTCCACGATCCTATCCATCCATGGTTGTCTGGTAGAGATCGCTCTTGAGCGATAAGACCGCCAATTGTATCTAGTTTTTTAAGTTTTATTTTACATTGTCATTTTATACTTAGTGTGCAATAAAGAATTATCTATCTATCTATCTAACTCCAGTAAGTACTCCAGTCAGCCCGTGACCACGACGACAATGTGTGAACCTGTTGAAAGGGCGGGAAAAATAGATAAATACTCGTTAAAATAGTACTTGTAATTATGGATGTAAGTACATTACCTTTTTGAACCTTCTTATGGTAACTTAAAGATTTGTCCTTGGGATTATAACATTTGAAAGTCAATAGGTTAGGTGTTTTAGATTTATGGCGTTTGTGATGTAAGAATCGACCCCTACAACACAGGCTGTGGATGTTGTTAGAGTACTTAGGAACCTAAAAGAGGAAGGGCAGAATGTTCCTTCTGTGTATATTAACATCTCTACTGCAATTACCAATCTGCCTGAAAAGTAAATAAAATGAATATGATTGTTTACATTTTTATATTTAATGCTTTTTCATTGTAAATCATTAAGTTAGATAATAAAGTTGCTTGAATTTTACGTAGGTAGGTGCTACCTTCATCATCAGTATCTCAGGAGTACGTCTCGTTCAGTGCTCGACAGTTAAAATGCAAAACAATTAAAAATGTAAACAATGTACTCTCTGTGAGTAATTGCACCACACTTTACTTTTACTTCTTACATACCTACTCCCACCACACACTCACACACCACACCAAACAACACACACACACACAGTACACACATATTTCTCTTTTTTTATTTCTTTACAATACAATACAATTCTTTATTTATAACGCCAAGATACAAGTCAAAAGTAGTAATAATAATAAGGCAATAAAATATTATCTATATAGAAATAAAAATTTATGTATGTAGGTATGTCATTAACAAAATATAATTGAACAGTTGTATATGAAATTAATTAATAATAACATTTATATAATAGGCAAATTGTAGAACTCGTCTACGGAGTAGAAAGAGCTCGCTTTTTTTAATTTACTTTAAACAAACATACCTATTTATTTTGTTTGCGGAGGAGGGGGCTGACTCCGCTACACAGTTTCTTAACTTTTGCGGTAGTCAACCCACAATTGTACCCTATACTATAAGTTTCTAGTTTCCAATAAAGGTATTTGTATTTTGAAAAAAAAAATTGTAGGTATAATTTTTTTTTTTTTTTTAATTCGATATTAAACATAGATATTGATAAAACATAAAAAAATCCTGATTAATAGATCTTTTTAAAAAGCTACTGTTGGCTAGATAATAGGTTTCAAAATATTTTCGTATATACACTATCTATCAGTTAATTATTTAATCCCATTATCAAATAGGACCTGTTACTTAGTAAATTAATCTTTTCAATTCATCAGGTTTCTTATCTAGGTATTTGACATTTTTGTTTTATCAGCGAATTACTATCATTAGCCAGCTCCTTGATTCCGTGTGCCCCCAACATTGAGTTAGATTATACGCTCACATGTTACCCGGTAGTTTTTACAGATGATGTATTTCTGTTGCCGCTAGAACAAAAAATACTATAAAACAGAATAAAATAAGAATTTCAGGGGGCTCCCATACAGCAAACGTGATTTTTTTACCGTTTTTATAGGGATCCTTTCTTTAATTTTTTATTGTACCCATACAAAACTTAAAAATTACTTAATTAAAAAAGATATGTACATAGGCGAGCTTAACCCTGTGTTAGAGTGTACTGTACTTTCGTGCGCGAGTCCGAATCGCAATTGGCTGGTTTTTTAAAGAGAGTAACCTACCGAATTTGGCCTGTCAACTAGTTTGACGGGCCAAATTTTCGCCTAGATCTCACAAACACGGGGTCCCCGTGGTAAAAAAACTCTAATTTCATAAAATTCAACATTTTTTCTTTGGCAAACCTACATGCCTACATCTCAGTACTCACGGGGTTCTTGTGGTAAAAGAATCTTATTACATAAAATTAAACAACAATTCTTTGGATTTTCTTACGTGAAAAGACGATTCAGAAAAAATACGATGAGCATTGCGCAATTCTATTTGTAAAGGGTTTGTTTAATATTTAATTTAATTAGCATATACATTATTTTTGGAATAATATTCATGTGTGCTACAACTAGAGCCAAAAGTCCCTATGTTTTATTCCTTTTTCAACAAATACAAATCAGCAACGATGAACTCAAAAACATGAGTTTATGCCACCGCAATGCAAAAACAACACAGGAGTAGAAAAAGCCATAAATTTAAAACCGGTTTGAAAATTCCACTTCCACTTTGAGTACAAAATTACATCATCTTGTAGAGTTCGCTGAACTATGTCACAAAAAATCTGACTCGCGCTTGATCTCTGAACCGTAAAGTTAAATTAACGAAGGTAATGGTAATTGGTAATGTACAAGTAACTTACCAATTACCATTAACACTTTGAGTGCTGAAATCACACGGTATGTGTTTTCTACAAGTGACTAATATGCGGAAATCCACACTAGCGCAGCGGCTGAGAAAATACAGATCTTTGTGACTCAGCACAGCCGTAATATTTTTCGAACGAAACGCATGTGCGGCGCAACACAATCGCTGTATAGAGCGGCAGCACGAATTTTTTAGGTTAAAAAAAAGATCGCAGTCGTCGAAAAAAAATCGCAGTCAAAGATTTTCAAGGCAACAGTTTAAAGATATATTTACTGAATGAATATTCAGTTCCAATTTTGTAACTTGAAGTGACGCACGCGTCGCGTTACATAATAAACCTAAAAATGGTGATGATGATGATAAACAATAATAATAATAACACTAATATTGTAAATGCGAAAATTCGGATGTAATGTATGGATGGATGTTTATTAGTTCTTCACGAAATAGGACATTTTAGCGCTAAACCTTCCCTCAGAGTGATTTACTTTTATTTTGTGTTGCATAAGAAGTAGATTTTGACAGTTTTTTTTAAATAAAATCATAAAAATTTTATGTACAACTAGTAACAACCTATACTTAAAAATTTTATGATTGAGGTACGGTATTAGTAAAAATTACCACACATAACTTCTTTTTATCCCTAAGAAAGAAAAATAAAAAATAAATAAAATAAAATAAAGATTACTGCGCCTAAAACCGTTTCTAACCGACTTCAAAAAGAATAGGATAGAAGTTCTCAATTCGACTGTTTTTTTATATTTGTTACCTCAGAACCGATTTTGATGATTCTTTTGTTATTTGGAAGCTGGTTCTTCCCGTATGGTCCTATTTCAATTTGGTTCTGACAGTGGCATTCATGAGAAAACCATATAAATTGTACATAACTATTAAATTTGCATTAAGTATGTGCGCGACATATGAACGAATAACCCAATATAACGCCAACCGATTTCGATGATTAATTTTTAAACCCATTTTCATAAGGTATTTAGATATTTGAAGTTTGTTTATAGTTTTTTAAAACACGCCAAATTATCTTGTTCCAGTGGCACACACAGCCAACTACTGCGTCGTCATGGCCCAGCTCTACACCAGCGGTAAATGCCACGGCATCCACGCGTTCATTGTTCAACTGAGGGATGAGGAGACACATATGCCACTCAAAGGCATCAAGGTCGGCGAGATCGGAGCCAAGCTGGGCATGAATGGAACTAATAATGGATTCCTGGGCTTTGATCAAGTTCGGATACCGAGGGAGCATATGTTGATGAAGAATTCTAAAGTGTTGGAGGTAAGGAATTTTAACACTATTATTACAACTGTCGCAGGCAGAAACGAGTAAAAAATAATGCTGGACAATCCACACAGCATCATCTAGCTCCAAGCTAAAAGCTTGTGTGGTGTGGTGATTTTATATTTTATTTATTTGGCACACAAAACAGAATACAATCAAATATTATACAACTAGAAACACACAATAATTAAAACTAGACTGTATCCCTAAATATGTGTACACAGCATGATCAAAGAGCAGTTTATGTGAAGTAAATACAAAATGAATTTAAAAGTAAATAATAATTAAAGAGAAAAAAAAATCAGATAAAATTATGTAAGCATGCATTATTTTTAATTACAATATTTAATTTCTTTTTTTTATTCATTTTTAAACAGTAAATTTGATTAGTGCTAGGAAATATATATATATATATATTAACAATAAAGGGAAAATTACAGAAAATTAAGACCACTCTCCTTAATGAGAATGGTTTCAACGTCTTTTTTAAATTTAAATAGTTTTCTATTAAAAATGTCAATATTATCACTATTATTAACTAAACGATCGTTGTACTGACGACACATTCTGATATAATTGGTAGGTACTAGATGACTGATATACTTAATACAATAGTTAGATATTTTCATAATACATAGATAACGACCAAAACACCCGGAACAAATATCTGCAGATAGTACACACAATTGTCCCGAGTTGAGAATTGAACCCGCAACCTCCTGCGTAGCATGTGGACCTTAGCCCACCGAGCCAAAGAGGTCGTCAAATTATTAATGTTTTTATCAGCCTGTAAGATCCTTGCTATGGGACTGCAAGGCAAAGGCGTCGCCTCGATTTTTCTATTGAAAATATTATATATAATTAATGCTATAAACTGTTGTTCGAACAGGACGGTACGTACGTAAACTCCCCCAGCTCTAAACTAACGTACGGAACCATGATGTTCGTGCGAGTGGTCCTAGTGCAGGATATGTGCAACTACATGGCCAAAGCTGTCACCATAGCAACGCGATACTCAGCGGTCAGGCATCAGTCGCAGCCGAAACCAAAGTAAGATTATTTATTAACTATAAAAGTATTTCTTTATTAACATAGAAAGTTACAATTTAATAATAAAAAAATAAATTATAACATTTAGAACTAGTATTTACGATTGAGCTAACTGCAGACTATTGCAAACAACTTACCTGACTAACAAATTATGGATCACAGTTGTCTTCAATAATTTTATTTTATTTATAACTAAAAAGTGACCTTCCTTGCTCTCTCCTCACTGACAACCATTTTGCCTGTGACGAAAAAAGCTCAACCTTTATTTCTTGACAAAAACGACCTTCCTTGCTCTCTAAGACCGCCAATTGTTACTTAATTTTTAAATTTTTATTGTACATAGTTTCCTATAAGCGTAACTAGAAACCTCTCAAATCAAAGACTAAATACCTATGTACATAATTAAGGTGATTTTTGTAAGCATTAAATAAACTTTTTGTATTTGTTTAGTTTGTATTCTATCTATCTCCTATCTACTACTGTCAATGTCTTCCCCAGCGAGCCAGAACCACAGATAATGGACTACGTAACGCAACAACACAAGTTATTCATCGGCATAGCGACCGTCCACGCGTTCAAGCTGAGTGCTGAATGGATCTGGAACATGTACAATAACGTGACGGCCGAGCTAGAGTCGGGCGACCTCGACAGACTGCCCGAGGTAAGGGATAACTACACTACGTCATGTAGTACCACGTAAGTGCTGCGTGACGTAACCCAAGTCCTTCCATAGCAACCGGAGATACACTGCCCGAGATACGACTACTGAAATACGTCATGTAGTTCGACGTAGTTATGCCAAATTTCAGCTCAATCGGTTGAGGATAACTAGTCTAAAATTCATACCCGCAAAAAAAACCTACTATAAAAGCCGACGATCACCAGTCGGTAAGGGGTAAGCTGAAAACCAGCGCCGAACGTGCTTTTTAAGCTTGTCGGCATTATGCTGAGCTTAATCCCATTGCCTGAGAATGTACTTAGTTAATAAAAATGTGAATTGTATGTTATGTAAGTACCTACTTATTAATTATAGATAAGTTATGTTTTTAGTTTATGATGTAGTATCTATAAGTAGTTATAAGTTCAGGCAATAAATCATTATTCTATTCTATTCAGTTGCAAGATTTGTCACTCACACCTTCTATCTCAATCATCAGAACAGCAGCAAGCAATGTTTGATTGCTTTGTCACCGAAGTTAAGTACATAAGCAGTGGCGTAACTATACCGTTCGAGGGCAAATTCATCGGATGCACAACAGAACTCGACCACTGCCATGCTATCATGGCATTGCGTTGTCTCTGAACTAACATAATTATGCCCATGTTCAGCTCAATCAGAGGATAGCTGGTCTGAAATTCGGTTGCAAGATTTGTTCCACTGAAAATAACAGAGCAAAAGTAGAATAAAAGCTTGTGAAATGATAAAGCCAATAAACAAATACTACAACAGGCTATGTATAATTCCAGCTGCACGCCCTCTCTTGCTGCCTAAAAGCTGTAACAACCGCGGACGCAGCCGCCTGCGTGGAGCGCTGCAGGCTGTCCTGTGGAGGCCACGGCTACATGCTGGCCTCCAACCTACCGCTGACCTACGGACTGGTCACCGCCGCCTCCACCTACGAGGGAGAGAACACTGTGCTACTGCTGCAAACTGCCAGGTTAGTTGACCTGTGTTGGCTGTACCTAAGCTGTAAAAGTGACGACAAACTTTGTTCCTTCATGTCTTACTAACTTTATAGTTCCTTTATTGTTTATTTTCGGGTTCTGACTGAAAACCAGCGCTCTTTCACAAATGACCTGGGTTATTGTGATAGAGCATCAAGCTGAGTCAGGACCTATTAGACCTACACACGCGCGCTTATCCACTTTCTGTGAGGGCTACTTAGAACCAAATACTACTTACATTTTGTACATTTTAGCTTTTTTTTTTATTTTTTTTTTTTGTCTATGTTACGTGTTTTTATAATAGGTACCTAAATAGGTACTTTGTAGTCTAACATAATTATGTGTAATTAACCTTGTTTGTGTGTTGTGTTAGTGTTTAATAAATAATTTTCTTTCTTCTTTCTTTCTTTCTCTATTTCTGTATTGTTTTGTGTGGTATAGTCAGAGTATAATAAATTGTTTTCTATATACATATATGTCTATCTATCTATTACTTACATTGACTTTTATCCCATAGATACCTAGTAAAAGCATGGCAGCAAGCTCAAGGCGGCAACCTACCTCCGACGGTGGCTTACCTGACCGCGGTGGGCGCCGGCCGGCGGTCGCCCCCCTGGGACACCACTATTGAAGGCATCGTGCACGGCTTCCAACGAGTCGCTGCGGGGTTAGTCTGTACATAGTTATCTTATCGTATATCCACAATACACATATTGTAAAAGTAGCATTTTTAAGCTATAACTTCCTAGGCACTTTGAGTATGATTTATGACATAATGAATCGACTAAGGGAACCAGATGGTGGCTCTTACGCCAACAGTTTTGTTCTAGCGTTCTAGCACATGCTGAGTGGAGACCATGTGGAGACCGATTTTATCAATTTCTCTGTTAATTAAAGGTTAATTTATACGAAAATTATTTTTAATCTTTATTATTTTTTTACTTGTACTCGTATGTTGAAACGAGAACGATACGCAACCATTACGCTTGAGTCTGTTACACTGAATCGGGTATACTCGGCTCAAGCCGGCAACTGGTTTTAATTAAAATGCTTTCTATTTGCAGTAAAATAGGGCTGTGCGTAGCGAACATCGAGAAGAGGCAGAAAGGAGGCATGTCGTATGAAGACGCTTGGAATATGACCTCGACCCAGCTTACATCGGCGTCGGAGGTGTGTATATTTATTTCTAATGTGTTTTTTTCTTCAAAATCTACTATTTTGTATATCGTCATACAGACCGCAATCGTCATCAGTGCGTACGGTAGAACCGCACCCTATCATGAACTACGGACTCATTGGAGTATTTTGATGTCATGTTAAACCTTCTTGGCCCTTCCTGAACAAAGATATACAAATTAGTTCCTAATTTGTATTATTTTATATTTTGAATCGCAAATAAATTATTAACTTAGGAACTCATAAAATAATAAAGGAAGCTGTTTTTTTTTACATGACATCGGTACGCTACGGCGGCGGCGCCATCAATTGAGTTTCAGGGTCAGCCCACACCGAGACTCGACGCTGCGCGCACTTTTATTAAAAATACAAGTATATTATATAGTGCTGGACAATTCAAACAGTATCATCTAGTCCCAGCGTCGCGTTGTTGGTGATATTTCTGTTATGGAAAACGCCTTGTTCAGATAATTGACATTAAAACTTTATTTGTTTTCAGTCACATTGCCGCGCCATCCTTCTATCAACATACTACACAGAAACAGAAAAGATAATCCAGAACATTTCGCCCGCTTTGAAGGAGGTTTTACTGCAGCTAGTCGACTTATACGTGGTCTACTGGGCTTTGCAGTGCGTCGGCGATCTGCTCAGGGTAAGATAATATGAACTCTATTACAATGAAATAAAGATGAACTCTGAGAACAGCATTCTGCTTCATTCTCCTCCAATGAAGCAGAATGCTGTTCTCAGAGTTCATCTTTTGTTGTTTTACTAAAATTCCTTGATCTTAATATGTAGTCTTCAGGGCTTTACCACGCGTCTATTGAGCGTGATCTGTTGAGGGTCTAAAGAAATCTTTATTAGAATGGAATAAAGTTGTATTTAGAAGATGAAATTCTGCCTTCTGAGGGTTTCACCTGAAACTTTATTATCAACGCTCATGCGCCACTGCTGAACAACGACCGGAGCTTTATTGCTATGAAAAACATAAATTATATATGGTGTTTGACATTGATCTATGCATTTTATTTACTTGAGTCTGGAACTTATTGTCGATTAAAGGTTAAAGTTTCAATTCTGTTAGTGATTGAGTTAGGAATCGTATTTACTGAGGATAACTTAATTTTTTAGTTTAAAAGAGTATATTGAATAAGTAGGTTAAAGTTTAGTCTTTTTTCCGTTTTTATTATTTATGCACTTCTACCCACTTCACACGTTTGCTGGAAGAGAACTCTTTTTAGGGTTAAGCTCGCCTTTGTTATTAATTTTCAATGTATTGTATATATTTTATAGTGTAATAAATAAATGGAATAAATAAATAAATAATTCTTGTATATTTACAGTTTACTTCTATATCGGAGCGTGACATTGAAAAGCTGCAATACTGGTATGAAGAGCTCCTCACGAAACTGCGGCCTAATGCGGTTGGACTCGTCGACTCATTTGATATTAGGGATGAGGTATGGAACTTCTACGAACTAATATAAACATACTGTTCTGTTCCCTATTTAAAGGAAATAAAAACTTAGTTCTAAACATAGGTAATTTGAAGTTTATGCATCTAACTTACTGTGAAAGTCAAGATGCTTTCGCAATGCTTGCGATAAAAATTGACACATTGTATATCTAAGATTCAGACTTTAAATCGACGCTTTTTCGTTTACCTTTTAATATGTACCTTAATATGTGGTCGTCCACAGATCCTGCACTCAGCTCTCGGCGCATACGACGGCCGCGTGTACGAGAGACTGATGGAAGACGCGCAGAAGAGTCCACTCAACGCCGAACCAGTCAACAAGAGCTTCCACCAATACCTGAAGCCGTTGATGCAAGGGAAACTGTGATATACTTGTAGAAAAATTATTGTGACATACAAGTTTGTAGAAGAGATAAGTTAAGGTACTTGCGCGTTTGATCACTAAAGATAATCAATAAGACATTTTCTAAACGAAGAAACCTTTTTTACCTTAGAAATAAATAGATGCGAGAACTTTTGCGTAGGGGGATCTATAGATCTTTGAGGGTCTAGATATATTTATTTTACAGTCCCATGTAAAAAGCGTTTCATTTTCAATCTGGTCGAACATTTTTTTGTAACATTTTTATATTCAGAAAATGCCTTTTCTGTAATACAGATGAAGATAGAAGTACTTAGTCCTTTTTTCGAAGTGGCTTAAAACAAGAGTTAATATTCAGGAGATTAAAACACTGTTTTTAAGTTTGAATAGTAAGGCTATATTATGGTTATGGTCTTTAGTAATTTGACGCGTACTATATGTTATAGGTACTTATAGTGCTGGATTCAAAGCCATACATATGGGGCTAAGAAACTCGCGATATATGAGACGAGAATTCGTAAAAATGCATCTTAATGAAGACAATTTCTTAAGTATGTAGTGATTATTTAGCTTTAGATAAAACTGACAAAGGGAAATTACAAATAAATGATTTGGTGGAGGGTGTTGAAATAAACGCATTCCTTGACGATATATGACAGTATTTTTTAAGAGATTGTGAAATTGAGATTTTTGTACGACAGGATATCTAATTAAATCTGAATATATTTTATATTTCGTTAAAAAATTGTTTTAATTTAATAAAGTTCTCCTTTTCTTTCTATAGTCCGAGCTTTCGCAAAATTCGAAATCGATAAATCAAGGGATCCAATGCATAGATTAGAAACCCGCTGCTGTCACAGGCATGGACGTACTAAACTAAATAAGACTAGGTATATGAGAAAATACTAAATAGGACCATAAGAAAGGGACATACAGCCTCTATACCCTGCGTGCTCTATGTATGAACACCACCCCATGCAGTTTGTAGGTCTGTTTCATCAGTATCGCAATCGCTCGATTCGATTTAATTGATTTGAATTATGAAATACCATTTTGTTTAGTGACGTCGAGTGTTAAAGTTGAGTGTGATGATTTCTTCCGTCCACGGGGAATGGGAAATTAGCATGAAATTGGCAATGAAGGATACTAGGACAGGATGAATAAATGAGGTGAAATAGCTCAATGTTTGTTTTTGTTGCTTGTTTATTTTTAATCCAGTCTCGGAGAAAGACGATAAATAATTTCATACATTGACTGGAGAGAGTATTATTTCTTTTGCTCTTTATTTTGTGTGATAGGAGCTTTTTGCTCCTTCGTGCTTCAGTAATGGCAAAAATCACAAACTTATGTCGTGCTTGCCTTACAACCAAGGAGTCGTTCAAATACGTTCTGTGCGACAATGTATCAGCCGATATTTACTGTTTCTGCACTTCTATTGAGGTAAATAATAGGCCACTGCTCTTGATAATTTTTTATATATTTTAGTTTAGACCCATAAAAGTTAGTAGAAAATGGGTAGCTACCATATCTGACTAAACATAGCAATATTGTTCATGCCCTGATGACCATCGTTTTATTATTTTGTTTATGCTACATCATTCCACTGTTTTACCTGCCCATTTCCAGAGTAATTTTTTATTCAGATTCTTGGAAATGATGAGCTGCCTAAAACAATATGCAATAGTTGCTATGAGCTGTTGGACAGGTATGCAGACTTCAAAAGGACCTGTATTCAGTCTCAACACACTTTGTTTGAACTCCAGAATAGCTTGAGACCGGAGAATAATGGAGATATTGATGAAAATAAGGATATAAAAGATTATTTTGTCAATGTGAAGATAGAGAGTGTAACTAATGATTTTACAGGTATGGAGTTCACTTAATAGTAATTAGTTCAGTAAAGCTAAGATAGGTACAACCTAATACATATCTATATAGTACTAGCGGACCTTCCCCGCTTCGCATGGTTTTAGTACAGATCCCTAACTTTTTTTAAAATATACTAAAACCTATGTTCACCGTGGATAGAGTAGCTTCCCAACGGTGAAAGAATTTTTCAAATCGGTCCAGTAGTTTCAGAGCCTTTTCATTACAAATAAACAAACAAAAAATTAAACCTTTCCTCTTTACAATATTAGTATAGATGAAAAAATAATGATGGTGATGTGATGACACAAATTAACACATTTGCATGTTTCCAGACTATATGGACGCAAGCGATTTCTTAGATGAAGATGAGAAACCTAAGAGAAAACTAAAACAAACAAAAAGGTATTCTTGCCAAATGTCCTTAATGCCTTCCAACAAATTAAACAATCTAAACTAATATTTCAACATTGCTATTACAGGAATGGCAAAGAAAAGTTAAAAAGTCAGATTAAGAATAAAATTATTCTAAGAGAGCATTTCAAGTTCACATGTGAAATTTGCAATAAAAAGTTTAAATACGAAGATAGGTTTGAAGCGCACAAACTTTTTCACCAAGGTAAAACTGTGAGTATCTTATTAGTAAATCTTCATAGGAATCATCATCATCATCATCAGCCTATATTAGTCCACTGCTGGACATAGGCCTCCCCCAATGAGCGCCATAGCGCCCTGTCTTCAGCTTGACGCATCCAGCATCTACCTGCAGTCTTTCGCAGGTCGTCATCCCACCTGGTCGGAGGGCGTCCTACACTACGTTTACCGAGTCGTGGTCTCCACTCAAGAACACGTTTGCCCCATCGGCCGTCGGTTCTTCGCGAGATATGGCCGGCCCACTGCCACTTCAGCTTGCTAATTCTTTGAGCTATGTCGATAACCTTGGTTCTCTGTCGGATGTATTCGTTACGAATCCTATCCTTCAGAGAAACTCCGAGCATAGCTCTTTCCATAGCTCGCTGAGCGACTTTGAACTGGTGGACCAGCCCTATCGTGAGTGTCCACGTCTCAGCTCCGTAGGTCATAACGGGTAGGACGCACTGATTGAAAACTTTCGTTTTCAAGCATTGCGGTATGGATGACGTGAAGACTTGACGTAGTTTCCCAAATGCTGCCCAGCCCAGCTGGATCCTCCTTTTGGCCTCCTTCTCGAAACTGTTTTTACCCAACTGCAGAATCTGCCCAAGGTAAGTGTACTCGGAAAGTTTCGAGAAGGTGACCATGTACGACCACCGGCCTTGGATCAATGTGACCATTGATCATGACTTTGGTTTTATCCAAATTCATGCCAAGACCGATACATCGGGAGGCTGAAGCTAGGCCGTCCAGCATCTGGTTCAGCTCCTCTAGCGACTCCGCCAATAGGACTATGTCATCAGCGAATCGTAGGTGTGAGATGTAGTTGCCGTTTATGTTTATGCCCTTACCTTTCCAGTCCAGCGTCTTAAACAAATCTTCCAACGCGCTTGTGAACAGTTTCGGGGATATGACATCCCCCTGTCTCACTTCATAGGAATATGAACCCTTTAATAACAGCTGGTCATCTACATTTAGAAACACCCAACAACACAGGGAATGCTTAAAAAAAGGACCTTGCTGCTTAAGTGCATGTAATTTTGTCACCTTACCTCTCACTGTAATACTCTGCTTATTAGAAAACCGGCTTCAACCAGCGGCCTCTATGATACCTGGTATTATGACTAAATTAACAAAGTACAAGATTGATCCATTACAAAAACTTCTTTACAATTTGTACCAATTTGTTTATTTTTTGTCTTTAAATAGTCATAATGTTATGTTCATATTTATTTTGGCATATCTTTGGTACACCTCCTGCCTTTCTTAAATTCACATAATTCTTTCCATCCTGAAGCCTGGAAGAGATTGTTTCTTAGCAATAAGGCAGCATGTAATGATCTGCATCTGGTGTACAATAAATTATTTTTGTATTGTCTCTACATAGTATAAAACAAAGTCGCTGCCCGCTGTCTTTCTGTCCCTATGTATGCTTAGATCTTTAAAACTACGCAGCGGATTTTGATGTGGTTTTTTTTTTAATAGATAGAGTGATTCTTAATTTATAAACCATTTGACACATAGATTTTCACGCGGGAATAGCCGCGTGGCGCATCTAGTATTGTATGATTAGGTGAGACATTTTCATATTTCCAGCCAATAATAAACTGCACAAGTTGCTCAAAAACCTTCATGACGTGGAGTGGTCTCCAGCGGCACACAGACAGTGAGCACACACAGGTCAAGCTGGATTCCCTCAAATGTGGTAAATGCGGGAAGATCTTCAAGAACCGACAAACATTGAAGATACATGAGAAGCTGCATGAGGACGGAGACAGGAGTTTGTATGTCTGTGATGTTTGTGGGAAGAATTTTTCTACGCCATTCACATTGAAAGTAAGATTCTTTCATATTGCACTGTCTTGCATGGCATAGCTTCCTTCATGGTTCATGGCATGGTTACCTTCTCCCCTCTTTTTAAACGACTTTGAAATAAGGAGGAGGTTCTTTGTTCGGCTGTATGTTATTTATTGGGGGACGTTCGCGTTTGGTATATTATATTCTTTGTCTATGTATAAAGAGCCAAAAAATATGATGTTTGTGTAGGTCAAAATAAATGAAATGAAGATACATAGAATTGATATTGTGTGCGACAAGACAACCTACATATGGCGAGATTTTTTTTGCTGCTGCTGATAGGTCGTGTAGATAGATTTTTTTATACATACATATATCCTGTATGTACACATCTTTAAACCACATAAAATAAACTCTAAATCCCTTTAAATTATTAACTTATTTCCAGGGTCATCTCCAAATCCACAACGAGAACCGCGAGCGCAGCTACTCCTGCGAACATTGCGGCAAGAAGTTCTTCACGAACGGCATGTTGCTAACACACGCGGCAAGACTGCACGGCGGCAAGCGGTACATCTGCCAGATATGCAGCTACCCCTTCACGGACAAGTATAACCTGTCCAAACATCTGCTGATACATCAGGTAAAACGGACGGAAAATGCGTCGCGTATTATCCGGTCGCGTTACGCAAGAACAGGCAAATATATAATAAAACATACATCCTTTCACACTCAATTTATGATGCGTAAGTGCGTCGAGCGTACAGCGTCTGATACGTTTCCGTCAACGCATAGTCGGTCGACGCGTGTCGCGGCGACACGTTACGTTTTTGTATGATGCATTCAGACAGACTAGGCATCAGCAGAGATCGTTTTTGTACTGACCGTTCGAACTGATTAGACGTTAGACGCGTAATGTGGCAGGTCTAATACCGATGATACGCTCGACGCATTTTCCGTCAGATAAGTACCGACCCCTACGGTGCATGCCGTAAAAACGCTTATTAACGCCTCCTTTTGGCATAAAACGCGTTAACGTGGTGAAAATGCTGCTCATCATTATCATCATCAGCCTATAGCAGTCCACTGCTGGACATAGGCCTCCCCCAATGAGCGCCATAGCGCCCTGTCTTCAGCTTGCCGCATCCAGCATCTACCTGCAGTCAAATGCTGCTCATAACATCGCAATCGATATAAAATCTAATTTCATATTCTTAAATAAAAATAATGCATGGAATTTTGTGCAGACGCTTTTAATTTGCCATCCACAATAACGTGTATGGTCTGCCCTGCCGTTACCGTGGACGATAACGTAAAAGTGTTGTGCTTTCGGGTTTTACCATGATAAGAGTAAGGATGTTACGTATACGCCTTGTAATTGAAACATCAGCCCTTATGGACCTAATTAATTATCACTGCTCAGGTCTACCTCTACAGATGCAGTCACCTGACAAGAGTTTATTTTGGTATTTTATTAAAAAAAACATAATCAATCAAACTGCTTTTTTTTAATTTGACATTTTGCATGACGATGGTGTTTTTTGTGATAAGATCGTTATATTTTCGCTTGGAAGCTTTGTATCAATAAATAAATACATAATGCTGGACAATTCACACAGCATTATCTAGCCCCATGGTAAGCAGAGCTTGTGTTATGGGTACTAGATAACTGATATACATAATACAATACATTATATAGAAAGACATTTTTTATTATATATAGAAAACGACCAGAACACCCGGAACAATTATCTGCAGATCGTACACACAATTGTTCCGAGGCGGGAATGGAACCCGCAACCTCGTGCGTAGCAGGCGGGCCTTCGCCCACCGCGCCACATCGGTCGTCCAGTTAATAACACTCATTTCTCACGACGACGCCCTTGTGGTTCTAGCAATTCGTAACCCAATACATTCAAGTCGCACAAAGAGGCTGAGCACGGATTTCGTAAGAAATAGATCATAATACGTACCTACTTATACTGATAGGTACTTTTTATTACTTTTCTTTTTAACACTCTTTCGAGTAACTGTTACTTAGAGCTCTTTCATTATCAGGGCACGCGGCAGCGTGACCAAGCCAAGTTCAAGCAAAGGAACGCGCCGAGTGTATCATTACACGAACCACTTGGTGCCACTTTTGACCCTTCTATAACTCAAAACGTCTTTAACGTAAACACATAAAACTACGTTTGTTGAATTATATCCATAAGGACATGTAGAAGCCCAAATTTCATGAAGCTAGCTCAAACGGTTACAAAGATATGAAGGTCGAAAAGTCGTAAAAATTCACATTGACTGACTGACATACATATAGTACCTAATTCTAACCTGATGACCTAGAAGGATGAAATTTGGAATCCAGCTCGGTAATTGTGTGTATCCCTAGGAAAAAATCAAAAAATAAAAAAATGTCAAAAAATAAGTGATGTTAGCAACGACGGCCTTATGTCAATGAAATAAGGTTTAAATTCGAATAGAATCCGCATTGCATAGAATAAGCAATAGTACTAACGTCTCCGATTGCGCAATAGAATACAGTGTAGTTGTTAGGGACCGGCAAATAATAGATTCTGTTTTCGAAGTAACTACATATTTTTACTACCTCACACTAGATGTCACTAGTGTAGGGGACGTACTAAGAATTATTTTATTCACAAAATTAATTTTCCATCAAAAATAACTGTTTTGGTTAATTGTTGTCGGTTGGTTGCCCTATCATTTTCTATGGTTGCAAAATGCTTAAAACGAATACCTATATATTTTTCAGCTATTAATTTAATCAGAAGAATAATATGATTATCAGTATTATCAGCAAGAACAAATATTCGTATATTTCGTCGGAGTCCAGTCTTGTCTATGAATTTTTGTGATCCATTGCTGTCTTACATTATCTTGAGATGGAAATCTAGAACATACACAATTTAAAATTGCAATAATAGGTGGGCTTCAATTTCATTAAATTTACTAAACAACTACTATTATAGTAGTTGTCTCACGGAGGGAAAGTACTTTCAATATAGAATATTTATTATAAAACATTCCATAGGTGCATTCCATACATGCTATGTTTCAACATAGCCCTGGGACATTCAGTAAAATAATTGGATTCTAAATACGGCCCTGGCCCTGTTTTTCTTTATAAGTTAATGGTTGACGATAGATGGCGGATTGTTTAAAAATGACTATAAAAACTAAAAATAAAATTTTGGCGACTAAAAAGTCTTTAGGAATTTAAGTAGAAGTAATTTCAGTACATATGATTATTAAAATATATTAACACTGAGCCCTACGTACCTATAAATGTTTATTTCCCATGATACAAAGTATCGCCATCTATTGTCAAGTAGAATTATATCCCACCAAAAACATAAATGTAAAATAGAGGAGCCAAGTTCAATGCAAAAATTATGATTGGCTGTGGGCTTCGCGGCAAAAAGAATTGATATCTGAATGAGTGCCAAGTCAAATATATGTAGGTTAGATTTGACTTGGCCAGTTTTCATTACAACAGTCATTTTATAAAGTTATTCAACGTTTTAATTCTGATAAAAACTGATAAAAACTACATTTATGTTTTTGGTGGGATATCATTACTTTTTGTAAAGAAAACTAGGCAGGTATTGACTCGGCGTTTCCAAATATAATTCTACTTGACAATAGATGGCGACACTTTGTATCATGGGAAATAAACCTACGTAGGGCTCAGTAATAATATATTTTAATAATCAAATGTACTGAAATTTGTTCAACTACACAACTGACCAATATAATTCTTTTTGGATTTTTCTGAATACCGCATCATATTTTAAAAGTTCTCGAACATTTCCATTGCGACTCGGCGTTTCCAAATCAGGGCACGCGGCAGCGTGACCAAGCCAAGTTCAAGCAAAGGAACGCGCCGAGTGTATCATTACACGAACCACTTAGTGCCACTTTTGACCCTTCTATAACTCAAAACGTCTTGAACGTAAACACACAAAACTACGTGTGTTTAATTATATCTATAAGGACATGTAGAAGCCCAAATTTCATGAAGCTAGCTCAAACGGTTACAAAGATATGAAGGTCAAAAAGTCGTAAAAATTCACATTGACTGACTGACATATATATAGTACCTAAACCTAACCTACTTCCAGATGACCTAGAAGGATGAAATTTGGAATCCAGCTAGGTAATTGAGTGTAAGCGTAGGAAAAAATCAAAAAATAAAAAAAAGTCAAAAAATAAGTGATGTTAGCGACGACGACCTTATGTCAATGAAATAAGGTTTAAATTCGAATAGAATCCGCATTGCATAGAATAAGCAATAGTAGGTACTAACGTCTCCGATTGCGCAATAGAATACAGCGTAGTTGTTAGGGACCGGCAAATAATAGATTCTGTTTTCGAAGTAACTACATATTTTTACTACCTCACACTAGATGTCACTAGTGTAGGGGACGTACTAAGAATTTTCGTACCAGGGGGGAGTAAAACGTATGCATGCATACGAAGCATAAAAAATCTTTTGATATGATTAAGTTATACTAATTTCAGAGTCAGTGCAAATAATAGACAAATCATAACTAACTAAAAAAATGATATAATGTAAAAATGATGTAATGATATCGACAGTTTTTATCAGAATTAAAACGTTGAATAACTTTTTAAAATGACTGATGTAATGAAAACTGGCCAAGTCAAATCTAACCTACATAGATTTGACTTGGCACTCATTCAGATATCAATTCTTTTTGCCGCGAAGCCCACAGCCAATCATAATTTTTGCATTGAACTTGGCTCTCCTATTTTACATTTATGTTTTTGGTGGGATTATATCTTAGCTTAGCTTCTAGTAAAGAATCTTCAGCTAAAATTATCCGTATTATATTTTCCAGGGAATAAAGAACTTCAAGTGCGATATCTGCCAGAAAACCTTCGGAACTCACTCAACACTGGTCATCCACAAACGTATTCACTCGGGAGAACGACCGTTTCCTTGCAGCTACTGTCCCAAGGCGTTTATATCTAAGAACAGATTGGTGGATCACCATAGAATACACACAGGTTCGGATAGTTTTTATTATCACTACATAGTATAACACAAAGTCGCTTCCTGCTGTCTGTCTGTCTCTATGTAATGTACTCGTATGCTTTAAAACTACGCAACGGATTTTGATGCGGTTTTTTTAAAATAGATAGAGTAATGCAATAGGAAGGTTTATTAACCATTTGACACATCGATTTCAACGCCGCGGGAGCAGCTTAGTAAAATAGTAACGTGTTCGGTAGGGGATTTAAATTTTTTTATAATACACTTGCCGCGCCCTGCGGTGAATATGTTCAATCATCCCACGAGAGCACTGTACTTTTGTGAATCGAAAGTGAATGTCTATCTATGGTAATTTCTCCTTTCTTTTTCGGATAACTTACTGCTGGAAAATTACAACAAAATATTATTCTAATCTAAATACATGAGAATTGTACTTAAGCTGTGGCGACCGATGTGGCGCGGTGGGCGAAGGTCTGCCTGCGACGCAGGAGGTTGCGGGTTCGATTCCCGCCTCGGAACAAATGTGTGTACGATATGCAGATATTTGTTTCGGGTGTTCTGGTCGTTTTCTATGTATAATAAAAAAAAATATCTATGTAATGTATTGTATTATGTATATCAGTTATCTAGTGCCCATAACACAAGCTCTGCTTACCATGGGGCTAGATAATGCTGTGTGAATTGTCCAGCATTATTTATTTATTTATTTAGCTGTGGGCCATTTATGGAGTTAATTTAGAACATATTCAAACGTATTTTTTTTTTGCTGTGTGGTTGCTGTGCGCCTCCGACTGCAACAACCTTAACCTTTCTTTTTCTGTCTTAGGTGAGCGGCCATTCCGATGCAGTGTTTGCAGTCAGGCGTTCACGCAGCATGGATCTTTGAGACGCCATATGAAGATACATACTAAAGTTCCTATGATTATGTAGCTATATTGTTACATATTTTTACGCGATTTGAACACATAATTACCTATAAGTATTAATGCAAGCCATCCCGTGACCACGACAGTGTGTAAACCTGTTGAAACTTCGGGAAAAATCCTAATATTATAAAAGCGAAAGTTTGTAAGTATGGATGGATGTTTGTTACTATTTCACGTAGAAACGAATGAATGGATTTTAATGAATCTTTACAATAATATAGCTTATACATCAGAATAACACATAAGCTACAATTCATAAAGATATATTGTATATTTTATTATCCAAACTATCTATCACCACGCGGGTGAAACAGCGGGGCGCAGCTATTAGGTAAATAAACGCGTTGTATTAATACTTATAACTATGTATTGTAAAATTTAGATATACTATGTAAAATCGTGTATTAGTAAATTAAATAATAAAACTTTTTATATGAAAATAACTGTATGATTTAATATGTACTTTTTTGTTTTTTATGATAATTGACATGGATTTGCATTAAGCTAGAAATTCTTTTAATTATAATATCACATGAGGTACTTAAACTTACCATAAACGTATTAAAACAATTTTTGTTACATCGAGATTTATAGCACACCTTACGATTTTTATTCCTGACTTTAAGGTTCCAGATTCGTATCGCAATCGTTGTAACTCAGTTCAATCGTCGGGATATAAAATACAAAGTACCTAGTGGTTTATCACTCCATAGCCTTTATGCTTTCAAAGCTACGCACATTGAAAAACCTACCTTTTAGAAGATTTTGATAGCAAGTGGGTCAATTTGCAATCAAATTCCTTGTGGCTCCGTCCTTGGCTCTTCATGTGTCGGAGTCAGTTAGATTGTATTTCTTTTTGAACACTTAGGCGCAAAACTTATACTTGTGAGGCTTCTCTCCCGTTTGAAACTAGTTTCTCTCTCTCTCTATCGACCACTCCATAGTCTCTTAAGTGGCACTCCAATTCGCATAAGTTACCCCAAAGCATGCACTTACGAAGCTTCTCTCCCGTTTGAAACTAGTTTCTCTCTCTCTCAATCGACCACTCACAGACTAAGTGGCACTCCAATTCGTATAAGTTACACCCATCGAAACAGGGTCGTCGTTCTTATGGCTCTTCATGTGTCGGTTTAAAGCGCATTTTTGTATGAACGCTTGTGCACACAGCTTGCACTTGTGAGGCTTCTCCCCCGTGTGGATCATGCGGTGGTTGCGCATGTCTTTGTGCGCCATGAAGCGTTTCGGGCAGATGTCACACGCGTAGGGACGTTCACCTCAAAAATACAATTAAATTACTTTAACTACAAAGTAAATGTACTAGGTTATTTGATTTTAATCTATACAAGAGCCCCTAAGGCACCAAACCATAATCAGTTCACCAAAAGATAATCAGACAATTAAACAGCTTCGTCGGTTAACTTTGACGTTTAATGTGTGAAAACTTGTCAAAAACGTCATACAAGTGTTATAAAATTTAACCATCTGTCTTAGAAGTGCCTGCTTTTATTGCCAAACAAAAGAACTCAAGTCGAAGTGCCTGTTAGTTATTTTAAACAAAACAATGACAAGTATACTTTCAAATACATTTCGAAAAAGAAAATATTTTTCGGAAAGACCGGACCTATTTTGAGGGGACTTTGACTGGCAAATTGCTGATGTTATAACATGGCCACTTAATGAATTTTAATTTTAGAAAAAAATTCGGGATTCACGGCATAAAAATAAATCTATACAAATGTGAAATCTATGCAGTTATTGGTCGTGTAGAAAAGTGGCACTACTCCCATTAGTCGTTTCGTCGAATTTGTAAATTAATTTATACGAACGTAAAATACGAAAGTAAAATAACGAATTTGTGTTTCGTAGAAATTATATTTCTTGAGTAGTCCAGTTAATACAAAATCGATTTCACGATTGGTCCAGTTTGCAGATAATCCAATAAGTACGGCCTAATTCATTTAGGAAGTTATAATAGTCAATTACCTGTATGTCCCCTCATGTGGACTATTTTGAAACTCTTCGTTTTGAAGGATTTATCGCACAACTCACATTGGAAGGGCTTGTCGTTTGAATGAGAGCGCATGTGTTTGAAGAGGTCGCTCTGTAAATAGAAAATAATAATGTAGTATGATAAAATATAAGTATAATGTATGCCGAATAAGGCTGCGCTTTCAAATTCTCCAATTACGAAAGTTTACGTAAACTAAGTTTGTAGTAAATAGACGTGGCGGTCAAGGTGTAAGAATCGACATAGGCAGTTTTGTTTGTCACTTGCATATAAACAGTGTGTTACGTATGTAGTAGTAAGCTTCTACGCATGTTTGCGTGCCTGCACAAGCCGCGCCACCTCAGTGCAATAAAAAGTGTGTAATCAACCAGCGCAGCGGTCGTTTCGCTCACGTCCATGAGCTCCCCTATCCAAATATCGTACACAGTGTCACTTGACGTTTGAATATTCATATTTAATATGAATATTCAAACGACTATACGAGCCGAGCCGAACTAAGTTTGTTCGGCTCGGCTCGTATAGTGTTTGTCGATATGTGATGGGGATTCCCTTGGTAGAAAGAGGACGCACACGAAGCACACGTTCAAAAACAAATTACTTGGTCCATTAAGATGCGTTTATAAAAAAATTACTTGAATGCTGGTGTTGATGGGAGGTTGTAATATGAACTACATTCACCTTGATATAGAACCTCATATCGCACAGCGTGCAAGCCTGGCTCTTGATCCCGGTATGCCGAATGAGGTGCGTCTTCAGATTTCCCGCCTGCGCGAACTTCTTGCCGCATTGTGCACAGTTGTAGTTCTTCTCTTTATTGTGCGTTTGTAGGTGCGTCTGGAAAATTAGGTTTTTGAATTATTGCAAAGGACTATGAACTCTATTCAATATGCGTTTTAAGGTACAATATAATCCAACTTTTTAAACTTGTTGCCATAACGCGAAAAAAGGCTTTATAAAAATCCGTTTATGGTTATACTATTTACATACAATTAATTAGCGTTTATTATTCCAATGTTGGGCAAAGGCCTGTCATTGTAGGTCAAGCACAGTGATTGTTGTCTAGGTTATACAAAAATTACTTCGCATATACGTAACAGTTTATTTAAATGTACATATTATCGTTTTACTACAAATAAACGCATTTGATTTGATTTTGCACATGTTATATTATCATACATAGTTAAAGGAAACAATTCCAAACATTTAACGCATTCGATGAAGATGCAACGTAATTTTTCTCTATTCTACCCTAGACAACAATCGCTGTGCTCATCGTAGGTACTAATCCCATCTTCACTTACCTTAAGATTATACCGCTGAACAAACTTAGCATCACACAGATGGCAGGCGTGGTCCTTAACCCCGCTGTGTATAAGCTCATGCGTCTTCAACACGTTCAAGTACGCGAAACTCTTGCCGCAAGTCCGACACTGGTACTTCCTGACGCCGGTGTGTGTGCGTGAGTGGCTGTGTAGGTTGCGCAGCGTGCGGAATGTCTTGTCACATGTGTCGCACTTTATGTCTGGCTGGGGAGTTAGAGATTAATGAGACTTTAGTATGGGCTGATGGGGATTTGACGAAACATTAAATTAAGTAAGTTAAAAAAATCAGGCCTGTGTAATTTCAACGATTTTACTCAAACTGCAAGGCTACCACGCTATGTAACACATATCGTTACTCGCGTTATTATATTACGCAAGTTTTAGCGCCCATAAAGCGTGTTAAGGCGTATTTTAACGTGAATAACGACTTTTCACGCATTATCTACGTTATGTGTTAAATAGCGTGGTAGCCCTGCGGAGATGTAATCTGGTAATTATTTTGTCAACCTTCTCGATGGTCGTCGATGATCCGCAATGACTGCCATGCTAAATGACAAGATGGCCTCAAGCTAAGCTTGCGTTGGTCTCGGCCTTAAGCCAAGCTTAGGAACCGCGGCAAAATATCTTGGTCTGCGAATGCTAAGTTTTTTCTTTTACAAAGTGTGAAAATTACCTTTTTCCCAAAGTGACTTCTCATATGCGCCTCAAAGTTCTCATATTTCTGGAAAGATCTATCACATTTTGGACATTGCATTCGCAGTTTCTTTTTCGATTTCATTGGCTCTCTTCTTCTTCTTCTTACTCTAAAACAAAAGTAAAAATTATGAAATTAAATGTATATTCAATTATTGTTAGAAAGCTGCTTACTGACTGACATACTGAAAGGAGAACAGTCCATAAGAAGTCAAATTTGTGATATATTTATTATTGAGTTACATACTTTTGGTGATATTTGTATTTATTCATAAATCATGGACCTCTACCTCTATTTTCGCCTCATTAATTATATTATAATAAACAAAAATTAATTACAAAAACATTAAAATTCATTATACATCATAAAAACACCTACACAAAAATCTGTGTGTTAAAGTGATTACAATTAATTAAACAACAAAAAAAACATACTATTTGTCAAACCTAAGAAGTGATGACAATTTTGCTTTTCTACCTCATCCTTAACTTGGACCTTAATAACCTTGTTCCATCTTTAAGTTCGTATTAAATACATACGGTTCAGGCACTTCAGCCTTTTCCTCCTCATCACTGGTAGTTGAAGATTGGCCACAGGCATCATTGCTGTCCGCTGTTACCTCATCATCATCTTGCACTTCTTGTTTTACAGGCTGAAATAAAAGTATTTTGTAGGATTTTAACATACTCATTCGTTTTTGTTGCAAGCTATTAACAAACACATTTAGAACTCTTAAACTTGTTTATATATAAAGAAAAATGCAATAAAATAATTGAAACAAGTTAGAACTAAAACTGAAACAGTTGAGTCAACTGCAGGCTGTTGCAAACAATCTTGTAATATACAAATTGGTCCAAAAAGGACAAAATCATAAATTTATTTTATGTAACCCTAAAAGCCAACTAACACAATGGATTAATGATGATTCTTTGTTAATGGCAACTATCCTATATGTCTGGTTGGACACTTTTCTGCCAGTGTCATCAAGTAATGGAAAATAATTGTAAAATCAATGAGTTATGTTATGAAGATTGTTTGATATTTTCACTAGAGCCTTATAATTTATCTGAAAGTAAATTTAATAGATTAAATCATACCTCACTATTTAAATGCTGCTTCAAAATGACATTGGACTTCAAAGCCATCTTTTTGAAGCTGTAGAGTGTCTTCAACAGTTCGGAACAAGTGTTGCACATTTGCTTGGGTAGTTTATCACTATCCGAGACCTGAAACAATTCACTAAGATCATATACATGCAAAACTAAATAAATTCAATTAAATTAGTTTATTTCGGACAATTTCAATACATATAGTGTTAGTAGCACACACGAGTCGCGATCCTAAAACTACTAGGTTTTGACTACGCTTCATGTAGCCTATGACCGTAACTGAGATATTTTTAGCTATTTTACATAAAAATTTGTTCAGCCGTTTAGGCGTGATAATGATAACGTAAAAGATAGATAGACAAGACTTTTCTTAGTATGGATAGGTAGGTATATGCTAAGCTGAACCGAACTTTTCGTCTCGTCAAGTTGTATAATGTTATTCACCCGCTAGTTCGCAATAAACTTACCTCAACTGTAGTGCAATACTTATATATTTCGGAATACAGCAGGGATTCTCGCGCTGAAGCTGAAAAAATACTGGTAAAGGGCCCAGTGTCCACAAGACAAGCACGGCAGATTTTTTGAACATCTATTACTTCTGCCATAGTTACTCCGTTGTAATTTTTTTTGTAGTATTATTACTAATGCAGAATTTTAGCTTAGTCTTTCTTTATTATCAAGAATAGATTTTTCACAAAATCAAAACAACTTTTTATTTTGTTTTGATAGAATCAGATCAGTGTTGCCACTAGCCATCACATTTATGCATTTATGTTAATTGTTATGTTGTCAATGTTTTAGATTTCCCCGAACATCGCGTGAAAATTGAAATTGCCCCAAATGAGGTACTTTGAAACTGTTCTCCCCCAAACATTTATTTTAGGAATAAAACACTCAGGAGAATGTTTAAACAGGGCGTTCGTTGAACGCATGTTGAACGTTTATCGTGTAATAAGGGGTAGGCGGAACCAAGTACAGTAGCTGGCTTGGCTACTATATAGATGGCTGACACTGAGGAGGCTTTCGGCATTTTTTAAGAATGTTGTTTAAAAGGATTTGTATTTTTTTCGAATTTGGAATAATTTAATTTAAAAAATATATTGAATACCCATGAATACCTTTAAACGATACTAAAATAATAATAAATAATGCTGGACAATCCACACAGCATTATCTAGCCGAAGTTGGTGTTTGTTACGAGACTGATATAAATAATACAATACATTACTACAGTATTATATTATCTGTGACATTACATAGATATTTTTTTTGTTAACAACTCATCTATCTGAGTCCCTACAGTAAATTAGTTCATTGCTTAGTAGCTAAGCATCAATATAACATTTTATATTATTTTTATTAAATTTTAAGAAACAACGAACATAACATAGATACATTCTAAAATTAAAAAAAAATTATAACTCTCATGTTCTCGGATTTGGCCATCCAATCCTATCTCAAAAAGCCACCTGTTTGATACTTACTTCATTAATTGGTGCTTTGCTTACCAATATGAACCATAAAATTAATCGTGAGGCAAGATACGGCCACGCGTAAAGCGAGTAGGTAGGTACTTATACTTATCAAATAAAGGACCGGTATCTACGTAGATACCGCATGCATTAGTCATCATTTAAATAAATAGCTACCGCTAGAAGATATAGCTGTACTTAAATAATAGTAATTATGCACTTACAGCTATACTCGTATTTAGCTATTTATTACCTGGGTAGGTGTAAAAGTAGTACGTACAATACAAAACAGGTCATAAAACAGAATTATCTTGTTCTATTCCGTGAATCTAGTCACGAAAAAAGACCATTCTAAAACCTGTTTGATACCTAGCGATATAAAAACCAACCGATGATGTGTACCGTATTGGAAGCATACTATTTAAGAATAATAATTTAATAGCATCAACATTTGAAAATATGATAAGTATGTATTTACAAAATAGTTGAACTGACTGAACTGTTCTCCGTTTGGTTTTATACAATTCACCTGTCTGCAACGAACGGTACTTATTGTGCTTATATCGTAGTTAGTGTAGGTATGCCTAACTATGTTTTGCAATGCATCAGAAAAATCGATAACGCTATTGGAGGTGGGCGGGCTGCGAGCTATCCACTAAAGAAAGAACGTCACTTCTGCCTTGAAATTATCGTACGGCTGTATTCGTGTTTGTTTGCATCAAACAGTTATATTGTTATCGCTGGAAGTAGACGGCTGAGTCGTCGGCTGGCTAGTCAATGAGCGATTGCGTTGGAAGCGTGTCGTGGCTTTCTTCTTGTTTTTCGGTTCCTATCCCTACAGTAACCATGGAGGTTGAAGATGCAGTCCCCCAAGTAAATGTACCACGCGTTGAAAGAGTTATCCTTGTGAATGACGTTTTTACTCGTGTATTTGGAGCTCGACCGATGTTTTATGTTAGAGTGCCGGGGCGCGTAAATATAATTGGAGAACATATTGATTATTGTGGCTTTTCAGTGTTGCCGATGGCGATTGAACAGGATATATTAATCGCCGCCGCTACTACTTGTGTGAAGCATGTGCATATCATTAATGAAAATAAAAAATATCCTGAGATAAAAGTGCCACTAAGAAACTTCAAAGATATGAAGATTGAACCCGATGCAGATGGAAAGCCATTTTGGTACAACTACGTCTTTTGCGGAATTAAAGGCGCGCTTCAACATTTGAATGATAAATATGAATGTGGAGTGAAAATATTGGTTTCTGGAAATATTCCACCAGCTGCAGGACTTTCAAGCTCATCTGCTTTAGTAAGTGCATCATGTCTTTCATTTCTGCATTCACAAGGGACCAAGATCTCTAAACGCGACATCGCTTCGCTCTGTGCTTCTAGTGAAGAATGGATCGGAACTGATGGGGGAGGAATGGACCAAGCTATAGCATTTCTTGCTAAAAAGAACTATGCACAATATATTTCATTTTGGCCCTTAGAATCATCTCTAGTTGCATTGCCTGAAAATGCTGTGTTTGTCGTAGCTCACAGTTTAGCAGAAGCTAATAAAGCTGCAACCAATGAGTTTAACACTCGTGTTGTCGAATGTAGAACAGCCGCACATGTAATGTCAGCTGTCGAAGGAATTGATACGGGCGGTAAAATCATAAATCTAAGAGATGTGAAAGAAGCCCAGGATAGTTCTCTTGAACAGATGATACAAATGGTGCATAGGACATTGCCAAAAGATAACTATACCTTGCAAGAAGTATGCAGTATTTTAGAGATTGAAGAAAACTCACTGGGCAAATTGTTGTTATCAGGAAATACAAAGGGTTTGGCTAACTTCAAACTCAAGCAGCGGGCACTGCATGTTTATGAAGAAGCAAACAGAGTTGAGAAATTCCGCAAGTTATGCATGGAATCTACAAGCACCGATAATGTGATCGACACGCTGGGTAATTTGATGTCTGAGAGCCATGACAGTCTGAAGAACCTTTATGACTGCTCTCATAACAATTTAGATTTACTTGTAGATCTGTCTAAGAAGTTTGGTGTTCATGCTCGTCTCACGGGAGCTGGTTGGGGAGGATGCGTGGTAGCTATATGTCGTGAAGAAGAAGTTAATACATTCATCGATTACTTAACTGATGAGTTTTACATAAAACTATTTAACATTGAAAGAGAAAAAGTGCCAATGTACTTATTTGCCACCGCGCCTTTTGATGGTGCTGTTATATACCAGGATTCAGTTTAACTAATAATAATTTATAATCATAATTGCAAGAGAGTTGTATAAAAAACTTAAAAACCCTCGACCATTTTACTTAAACTTTAAAACGGCTTCGCGCATTTTCATCACAGGTATTACCAGAAACGTTAGATTCCCTTCTGGGCGCGGGTAAAAATAAATTTAAAATTCTTAAAGGCTTACTAGATATTTTGGAAATGTATACCTACATTGACACTTTTAAGCATTTATTAGAATAGAATGCCTAATAATGTGAGATAAATTAAAAGGTCCCTATTTCTAAATAGGTACTTGTGTCGGAAGATTCTTTATAATTTTTTGAATAATTTTCTTCCTTTACATAACGTCATACACACATAATAAACCGAACTACCGACCTATTTACCTAATGAAATAAAACTATTTTGGAAACGTTTATTAAATTTTATGAATGTTAGAGTTTACTTAATTTTACTATGTGTCACGTAGGTTTGAGAAGATAGCACAAAGTTGATGTGTAGATGTGTAGGTCTGTCAGTTAAATAAATGTAAGAGCTAGCTCGCACTACGAAAAATATCCATGTAATTTATTTTCAATTTAACAACTTTATATTAATTGAATTTATTCCTTATATTTAACGATCACGCGAAAAATATATACCTTTACACACCCACGGAGGTGGTCGGGCGCTCCCCGCATATTCAAGCTTTTAGACTTCTTTACGTGACAGCAACCGCTAAATTATAGAAAAACACATCACGCGTGGTGAGATGACGCAGTGCGTGCTAAGCTCAATGATGTGGTATTACTATACTTTTACATTCCTTAAATCTCTTTAATACAGTAGAATACCCAGTAGAACTTAATACTAAGGTTGATACTTATCTTACCTTTCGTAATTGAATTTACTATATTACCAATATTGTGTTACATACTTAACTAGCTATTTACCTGATGATAATATATTTATTGCATTTCGATTGTATTACTTTATTAAATGTACCTACATATTTACTTAGTAATTTATCTTGATGTTGATATACGTATTGCATTTAAAAGTTGATGATAAACCTGCCTAATGCTACCTACATTCTATCAACATTTTTGATGTCGTGTTTATGTGTAATCTCTGAAATCTGTCAATGTTACGTATTATTATTATAATAAATATCCAATAAAATACAGTCTTGTTTTATTTATTTATGCCTACAGCGGTAATCGAAACCCGAACTCCTGCATCTCCGCTGGCAAACCACAGTCCCACTCCCAAGTAGAGTCGGAGACTAGACTGCTACGCTCTGCCTAGATCCTCACAGTGAAATTAGCGGTGCGTGGTGGTGCGACGTTGATTCATTTATTTATTAAATACGGTCCCGTTAACCAAGCGTTAGTATAAGCCCCTTCTGTAGTATAGTATCTTATCTAACTAATTTATTTAATGCAGGGCGGCGGAGCCGGCCACTCCGCGCTGCAGTGCTGCCGCGCTGCGGCCGAGACGAATGGCATAATATAAGTATTCTATTGAAGGAAATCATAGGCAAATAAAAAAATATTTCAGATTTGATAATATAAATAGTACAAAATTTGACTTGTATTTACTATGTGTCACTTGTATTTACTATGCTTAGTGCATAAAGAAATCAAAGTTATTTTAATTCTGAAAGTAAAATTTTTCCAGGAATCAATGAAGTAGCAGTAGATGGAGGAGATAGTAAAGTAACTAACCAAATATAAAATAACGATCAAAATACCTTGGGATCAAATTGATACAAATTCACCTTATCGTTTGCTCATCGATTCCAACCTGTGAAATCAATGCATATTAGTATGATGGGAGATTGTAATATGATGCGCCAGCCACAAAACACCTCGCAACAGTGGCAACCCTTTTGTTTATTTTGACTTTGACAGAACAGACAGTTGCTAAAGTGAAGTGTCGATTCGTGGTCAAATCGTTGATAATTTTCCCAGATTTTCCAAAAAAAAATCTTAATTTTCATTTTTGTTTTGTAAACAGAAATGAAGTAATCTCACTGTAGAATAAAATAACCCTTGTTCTGTCTGTAGCTGTGCTCAGCGTTTATTGTTTGGTTTATTGGATTGGTAAGTAGATTCGCTTGCAGCATATTGATTTTTACCGAAGATTTCGATAGATCTTAGCATATTTTATCAGGGTATATAATTATTAAGGTAAAGGGTTAATCCATTCACGCTATTATGATCATCTTCCTGTGTTGCTTACGTTATAAAGCAGTTGATAAATCGTTTTTTAGGTTAGTTTCGTCAACAATATTATTTCGCTGACTGTAAGAGCCTAAGAGGGCAGAGGGTTATAGGGCAGATGCTGATATAGTTCATATATTTGTGCTCTTCAAGGGTAGTAGTGCCCAGAAGTTCTCATGTCAGCGATTTTTAAATATAGTTGCGGTTCTATCATCCAGTGTTTCATCATATTTGGTAGGCTTTACTTTATCAACATCGATATTTTAGGTACCTACTTACCTACCCCCACATGCCTATGGTGATAATAAGAATTTATAACAATAGTTGGTAAATTATTCCACAACTGTTTTTTTTTTTTATTTGTTTAAAATTTTAAAAGACGTAGGGTTATGAGATTATCTGTACTCCAACACAGTTGTATTGCATACTTTTAAAATATTATCTTTTGGGGCCCTAGATGATGATGTGTTCAATTCTTTGATTGTAATTTTCTTTGTTAATGATACTTGATGATGAAATCCATGATAATCAAATGAAGTAATGCTGCACTGACACATGCACCACCCAGCCCTAAAGTAAGCAGAGCTTGTATTCTGAACTAGATACACCTAGACCCAGAACAACTATATGCAAATCTCTCTCGTAAACATTTGCTTTCTTAAAAGAGCCTTTAGTTTTGATAACCATTATAGTTTCACAAAAAAACCTATGAATAAAACCTGTAAATTTTAATTTGAAACAGCTTACCATGGATTAGAAAAATGGTCAGTACCCACATCATACATTACAACTGCATGTTGATACATTATTAGTTTAATATATCTATACATTTTAATAATAAAATTATATTAATAAATAAAAATAAATTCTACCCTTATAGGTCGCTTCACATAAGAGAAGACACAGAAAGGAAAGAAGCAATCAATACTACAAGAATCTATTAGAAAAACTAGATAAGCATAAATCTAATGAGGTCACACCTTACCAAACCACACCAACAAGTACAAGTCAGGTCACACCTTCTGCATCACAAGAGCAAGACCCTTCAATTAATGATGTTAAGTATTTAATTCAACAAGTTAACTCCTATGTATTAAAGATAAAGAAAACCTTAGATAAAAAGGCTAAAAACAAGATGTCTTCTAAAGAACACAAATCTAGAGAGGAAGTAATGGCTGCCAGAGAACTAAAAAAGCAAACTAAACAAAAGATCAAAGTCAAGGACTTACCAACAGTAGAAGAAGTGAAAGTCAACGAAATAGAAAAGAGGCTCTCAGAATCAAAAGATGATAAACCTGGCAAAGAAAGAAAGAAGAGCCAATCAGAAGCCGAGAAGAGTAAGGATGAAGTTGACAAAGCTACAGTTGCATTCGTAGAAATCAAACCTTGTGAAGTTACAAAGGGTGAGAAAGATAGAGATCAAATTCAAGCAGAAAGAGCAGCAAAGAAAGCTGCCAAACAAGTTCAGAAGAAGGGAAAAACTGCTGGAAATAATGCACCTGCATCTATCATTAAAGAGGACATAAAAGTTAAAGAGAACATGACAGTCAAAGACGTGACGGAAACACTGAAAGGTATTAATAAGGTTTATAAGGACATACAGGGAATCAGTGCTGAAGTAAAAGCTCTGGATTTGAAGGGAAAAGATTCCGATACTCAGCAGGTAATTGTATATACTTATAATACTTTTATTTGTAATTCAAAAATATAGTCTAGAATTAACCAAGACTATGTACCGCATACTCACCACCGCTATAGGTAGCAAATCCGCGTAGTTCGTAAAAGGGTTTTAAGCACTATGCCCCAAAAAAATTATGACTTAGTTAGTCATAATTTTTTTGGGGCATAGTGCTTACTTGCTACACTTACTACGTTGCTACTGTCACTTAGTTTTTGCACATGTCAGCCTGATTTTGTCTTGATTTTAGCCTGAATCTGGGAAGACCAAAGCTGAGTTGAAAGCAGAAAGGCGAGCGAAGCAAGAGGCACAAAGGGCTGCCAAGCAAGCAACTACACCAGCTGCCAAACCTAAGGAACCAGCTAAAGAGGAGCCCAAAGCAACCAAGCTTGTTGGCGATGTAAAGAAGACAGGAAAGGTATTATTATTATTCAGTTAGTGAGAAGTTGTGAAAGGCAAGAGAACGAACAATTTAAGAAAATATTTGATCATTGATTGGTTAATCAACGTACGAGCAACCGGCGGTATGTGTTGATAAATAATGAATTAATCAATCAAACTTGGTTCTTATCATTTTACAGGCGATGTCACCCAAGCCTAAAGTACTGAAGAAGGCAAACACTCAGAATCGGCACCGAGTGAGCTGGTTTGGTCAGGAGTATAATGACAATGTGCAGAGCTTAAAGACACTACCTGTTAATAGCCAGTAAGTAGTACTAACTATGCTATGAAATACTTCCAAGACAAATGAAAATCAAGTAATTTAACAATTAAATTAATTTTACAAATGATGAGAATCTTAACAAATAACCAAATTAGCTCATATTTTTTCTTTCCAAAGTTTTTCGAATAATTTTTATTACATTAATTTGACATTGTGTACCTTTTTCATTCCTTGTTCTGTTATTTTAAAGTATTTATTTTTAGTTGTTTGCAATGCATATGCACGCCCATAAAGGGCAAATTATATTGCCTCATATTTGACTGCACAATCTTTTTAACATTTAATTATGCAAAAATTATACATTAAATTACTTTTACTTAACAAATATCAAAAAATTCTAAAAAATCTATATATTTACATATATATCCCATCATCAGGCTTACGGCGGCGGCTTTGAGGCTAGATTAGCTTCAAAGTAAGCAGAACTTTAATAGTGTTATACTGTGTCATGGTGCATCCACGCAGGGGCCCTTGTTGCCGGCTTTGTGTGCCGACGACGGCTCCTTTGGCGGGTGTGCTTGTGATCAATAAATAAATAATGCTGGACAATCCACATAGCATCATCTTGCCCCAAGTTAAGCAGTGCTTGTGTTATGGGTACTAGATGACTGATATACATACATTACATAGATATATATTTTTATTATAATTGTACATAGAAATGAAAAACGCATTATTCTCAATTCTTAATTTTTTATTTTTGCCTTATGTACTATTATTATTATTGATTTTTGCTCTATTTCCAAAATATGTAACTTTTGTATGCCTGGCAGATCACACTGCTCTTAATTTTAAGTCTGAACATCCCTGTAATACCTGTGTATCACAAATAAATAAATGAAATATGAACTACAGATAAAGACCAGAACACCACAACGCCGTCGCCTATATGGATGCACCATTAAAGATACAAGATAATTGCTTTAACGCGATAGAAATGTAGAGTAAAATAAAACAAAAGATACGAGATAAATAATCATTAGCAAGAAAACTTATAGCATACCCTAGATATTTTATAATAGTACTTAGATTAATCAGAAGTATACATATGCTAGTATAAGAATACAACAATAGTATTATATCTGTGATATTTATGTTTATTTAGTGTGGAAAGAAGATTTATTATTTTAATCTAACTAATTATCTCAATAAGTAGGTACTTCTCTGATACTACTCAAGACACGGTTTTGGGTCAAGTTGAAAACAATCTAGGTGAAGTAGCTAAGAAATCAAGAGCTACTTTACCTGTTTTAATAGAGTAGATGACCTACTATTCAGATTTTTTTTGTAAACGCTAGGCCTTACGCTTAGTGATAATATGTATTATTAGTCCATGTATGAACAAATTCAAACAAATTGTCAAAACCTTTCTCTGCAAAAAGGCTTACTTACAAAATATCAGATTATCTAGAGTCTAGACTAGACCCTAGATTCTAGATAATCTGATATTTTGTAAGTAAGCTTTTTTATCCGCTAGATTGTAGAGGATAAAAAAGCTTGGCTCTGATTTTCCTTTGTCTTTGTTTACATACTGAAGTGGTAGAAATAAAAAATATAAAATACAATTTGTTTCGTGTATTTAATTTTAAGAATTTGTCCTTTTATAAGTGAGATATTTAAAGAATTTTTGATTAGATTTGTATGGTGCCGAAATGGTTTAGATGACAGATTATCAAACGCATATCCATTGAAATGTTTAAATAGCTCCGTGTAAAGTATTAATTTTGTTTCCAGCATTCACCCCGCCTTCATAAAACTAGGCGTACAGTTGTCCAGTCGCGTGATAATCGGCGAAAACGCGAGATGCGTCGCTCTACTAGACGCTTTGAAAAAGGTTGGTTTAACATATGTACTGGGTTGGGGAAAAAGTCTTTTCTAGGAGAATAGTTTTTTTTTTATTATTAAAACGTGGCGAGAATGAGCCTAAAGTAGCTCCACTCCACTACTCCTTCATTAAAATGACTGGACCAATAAAAGTTCTATTTTAATTTGAATCCGAAACTTGCCTTCTATCTATGCAATTTATGGCGCTCTTTGGCTGCATTCGGAATTCTCGCAAAACGACGCCGAATGTATAAGCTAGTCTTAACTGAAGGGATCGATCGCGGGGTTGGCTTACCCTGTTAGTAATCTATTTACATAAAAGAAAAAAGACGTGTTACATACATACACAGGATACTTTTTATCCCCTTTCAAATTTCCACGCGGACGAAGCCGCGGGGCACAGCTAGTAATAAAACTAAAACTTCCAACTCTTCAACAGATGACTAAAGACTACATGCTGCCAGCCAAGACCGAGTTCAGCCGCGGTCTCGACTCGCACTTGACCACCACCATGGAGTTCCTGAGCTCGATGCGACAGTCTTCAGCCTGTGAGAAGAACGCCATCAAAGTCTTCCGCCATCACTTGACGCAACTGCCGAATAATGTTAATGAATATGATGTGAGTTTATAGGAGTATTTATTCATAACTGAATTAAATCTGCAACAAAATACCTACAAACATCACACTAATATTATAAATGTGAAAGTTTGGATGGATGGATGTTTGTTACTTCTTCACGCCAAAACTACTGAACGGATTGGACCGCATACAGGTAGTCCCATAAATCACTTCCCATGGGATAGAAATAACCTTTAAACTTTTGCATGGCAACAACGCGTGCAAAAAGCCGCGGGCGTAAGTCATGAACATACACAAAATACTCGAATCTTGCGAAAATCGAACTATGCCTTGACTAAGACCTGAAGTTATTTATGGAGATACCTATCTGAGCATTATTTTATCCTGCTGTAAGTTGTGAAAGCGTTAATTTGCCTAAAATAAATCTGTCTCAGACGTCAATTATACAAAAAATAAAGGAAGAAAATAATTTTATTTACCTTAAAACTAAAACACAATAGACGTAAACTACGCTAACTAATGCCTGTGCTACTACACAAATTTAAAAAATGGTTCGTCGCAGTTTTTATAGCAAATATGGCTTTCGCTCTTATCTTTAACTTCATTAGAAGTGCTGTGACCTTCTCTTGATTAAATTAAACTAACCTACTGTCAGAGCTACCAGGGTGCCTGAAATGATAACTCCATCGATGAAAGTTCGCAACTGATTTATTAATTAGATCTAGGTTAACATGAAGACTTAATACGGAATATAGTAATCACGTATAATAATAAAGATCACTTATTGCACGGCATTGCTGAGCTAGAACGTTTACGTTTAATATTCATTTATTCTCAAAAAGACAATTTAAAGTCACTTACATGAGAACAGGATTCTTAGGTTAAGGTTATACATAGGTTGTGGTCATTCAATAGCTGGCTCATTTGATGTGTTCACTTAATAAGAAGTGACTTATCATTTATGATATGTTGAGCTAATTTGAGTTTGAACACATTAAATGAGCTTACACTTTTAATTCGGGAGGGTAAAGTATTGTAAAGCTGTGCGCCTTCACATAGTATCGTTTTTTTGCCATAGTTAGTCCGAGTTTTCGGAAGAACGATAAAGCTGGCACGACGTGAACTACGTTTGCTTATTTCTCCTATTTTTGTGTATGTTAAATTTGTGTGAATTTTATTATTTAGTATTTTACGGACTAGGATGCATGTTGTATATTTGTATAACTGTTTAATGTTCATTATTTTTGTTTACTTATAAACTGTTTCTGTGGAAGTTAAGTAAGGAATATTGAAAAGAAGTTTGATAAGTTTATTTTGTGATATTTGAAGTTTTGCTAATTTTGATTTTACAGCACTGCCCCACAGCTCTATCAAATATAGCAAATGTGGTTTGACAAGGCTGTTATAGATAGTATAGCGTATTTGACGCGGAACACAATGCATGACATTTTTTACTGAACCAGTTAGCGATGAAAGTTTCGATTTAATGTGTGTGATGTGTGTATTCCACGTCAAAGAGCTATCTAAGTGTAAATCTAAATATGTTTCACTGTTCCTTTCCTTTAGTTCAACATTGTTTATTTTGGGAGGGTCATAATAAGGTAGTGGTTTGTTTTTGGCTTTAAAAATAATGTAGCAAGTTTTAGAAATATTTATTGTAAGAAGATTGTGTTGAAACCAGGAGAAGAGGTTGTTGAGATCTTTTTGAGCATGAGACAGCATGGTATGAATTGAAGCACCAAAATAGAACAAACATGTATCGTCCGCATACAAAGTAATATCACCATCTAAGCCTATCTGATGTGCATTATTAATATAGATTAAAAACAGGAGAGGTCCTAAAATAGATCCTTGAGGGACTCCACAAGTTATGGGTTCTGTTTGACTTTGGGTATCTTCTATTTTAACAACTTGAAATCTATTTGACAGGTAGGATTCAAACATTTTAAGAGCAGTTCCTTTGATACCTATAATTTCTAACTTTTTGATAAGTAATCTGTGGCTTACAGTGTCAAAAGCTTTTTTTAGGTCTATGAATATGCCTAGAACAATGTTTTTCTTATCTATGTTTGATTTAATTTTGGTGACAAGGTCGATTGTAGCTGCGAGGGTATTACTTTTGGATCTAAAACCATATTGTTGTTTGTAAATGAAATTTATAGTTTGTAGGTGGGTTTCTAGTCGATTGTGTAGTATTTTTTCAAAGATCTTCGAAAGTGTAGGTAGAACAGAAATCGGCCTATAGTTACCGGGGTCTGTTTTAGAGCCTGATTTGTAAATAGGTGATACCTTTGCTATTTTGAGTGTATCAGGGAAAACACCGTCTGATAGTAGTTAAGACAATTTGTTAGGTTAGTTATTATTAGTTCTTTTATGCATTTTATTACTTTAGTACTTATGCCATCTAAGCCTGTGCTAGAATTGGAGTCAAGATTTTCTATTATTTTGTTTACTTCGTCAACGGTACATGGTTCAAAGGTGTTAATTTCACATTGAGCAGTATTGTGTGGTAGGGCTTGCATTGGGTTATCATGAAATGTTTTAGGTATTTGATCAGCTAGGAGAGAACCAATTGTGGAAAAGTAGTAATTGAATGCTTCGCATATCTCTTTCGTATCAGTTGCTTCTTTAGAGTCTACTATTAACTTTGAAGGCGCACAGTTCTGTTTGGTTTTGTTATTCGCTAAGTTATTAATAAGTCGCCACATTTTCTTGGGTTTTCTAATGCAATTTGAAAACACTTTGTAGAAGTAAGAGTTCTTGGTTTTTTGTATAAGTTTCGCTGTATAGTCTCTCTTTGTTTTGAATTTTTCTTGTAGTTTTGGGTTTGACGGATTTGCTTTCATTTCTGTCCATAGTGAATTTCTTTGGTTGATTTCGTTTATGATTTCATTGGTTATCCATTCTTTTTGAGGTGCGTTGATGATCTTTGTCTTTTTGACCTTACATTCATTTACTCTTTGTTTTATTATGTTTTCGAGTTTTGTGTAATCAATGTCAGTTGTCTGGAGTCCTAAGTTTTCGATTGAGGTGTATACTTTTGAGTAGTCTATTGCTTCATATTTTTTTGATATTTTTGTCTGTGGTTTGAATTTCTTCATCTCGAAATATATTTGTTTGTGGTCCGACATGGATGAGTTAATAATAGCCAAGTGAAAGTTATTATTTTTCATGTTAGTGCAAACGTGATCCAGGATAGATTTTCTTGAGTCGGAATCTCGCGTAGTGTGTTTCTTGTTGATTTTATTTAGAATTCTATATCCAGCTTCATTTATGAGTTCTGTGTATTGTTTGGTGTTTTTTTCAGTTTTTTTCAGAAGGTCTACATTGAAATCTCCAAAGACGATCGAGTTTCTACGTACTGAAGTGTGTGTGTTTCTACGTACTAAGAACTGTAGGAAGTGAACTAGCTCTCGCACGTACCTTCGCCCTAATTACATTGTACTTTGTACACCTACCCTACCCGTTTTACCTACACTGCTGCCATACGATACACCTATATATGCAATACCTATGGAATTAATTTTAATATTGTTCACAGGCAAAGAAAACTCTTCAAGACGAGATAGACCGTTACATTCGCGAACAAATCGATGTTGCAGGGGAGGCTATAAGCGCTGATGTGCGGAATAAAATCTCACCCGGGGACATCATTCTTACTTATGGATTGTGAGTTTACATAATACTTCTGAAACTATTGTGGTTATAAATATATAAATAAAATGTATTTATAACGGGATATTTAACATGATTAGATTTTTTACTTTTCCAATATTTAGGCTATGCTATGGAAAGAGCTATGCTCGGAGTTTCTCTGAAGGATAGGATTCGCAACGAATACATCCGACAGAGAACCAAGGTTATCGACATAGCTCAAAGAATTAGCAAGCTGAAGTGGCAGTGGGCCGGCCATATTTCGCGAAGAACCGACGGCCGCTGGGGCAAACGTGTTCTTGAGTGGAGACTCGGTAAACGTAGTGTAGGACGCCCTCCGACCAGTTGGTATGACGACTTGCGAAAGATTGCAGGTAGATGCTGGATGCGGCAAGCTGAAGACAGGGCGCAATGGCGCTCATCGGGGGAGGCCTATGTCCAGCAGTGGACTGATATAGGCTGATGATGATGATGAATATTTAGGCACAGTATCATGCGCCATGATCACGAAATAACTGAAATACTGGAAAATCAAAAAAATCGAATCATGGTAAATATCCCGTTATAAAGGACTTATGAGTTTACATATTATATGAAATGGGCTATTTGCATGGGATATTTTCTAAAATTGCATAAGTACTATTTTACCGTCACCTGTCCAGCAATCCTTTAGTTTTTAAGGGTTTGTGTAATTTCTAATTTGAGTACTGCTGGAAATAAATACTTATTTTTATTTATGTCTCTTTCGTTATAAGTAAAAATTAGTAGGAACTGTTGTTTCGGATACACCAAGCTTTAGCTCAGAAGAATACTAACACCTTTAAATCATTGTTATCCTCCCCAGCTCATCCCTAGTAGAGCGCTGCCTGGTCGACGCGCACTGCGCGGGCGTGCAGTTCCGCACGATCGTGTGCGGCGCGCACGGAGCGCCCAGCGCGCCTGGAGCCCGAGAGCTCACGCGCCGGCTCCGGGCTAAGGAGCTAACGGTCGATGTCGTAGATATTACCTCGCTGGCCACTATTATGCAAGGGGTAAGTTATATCCTTCCGGCGGCTGGGCAAAGTGTATTTGGATGTACTAACGTCCTCAGCACGGAGCACAGACACGAAACCTTACGTGGCGACTCATAGCTGAGGAGCTGATGGTATGAGCCAAGGTAGAAAAAGTAGTTAGTTCTATTAAGTAGTAGTTCCTGTATCAAAAGTTACTCATAAAGGGATATCCTACATCCTGTGCCATAAGGCTTTACGTGAAATAATTGACGATGTCACACATGTCCACTGGACGCGCACGAAGGCATATCTTTTCTTTTGAGAATGAAATCTGCAAGACTACCACGCTATTTAACACGTAACGTAATGCGCGTTATTTCGCAAATTTTAGCGCGAATAACGCGTGTTAAGGGGCCTCCGGTGGGACGAATTCTTCATACAAACGTAATACCAAAATTATTTCTAATTCAAGCATATTTCCACTATAATATTGCATTATTTGTATTAAAATAGTATTTATCTAGGTTCCCAAATAGTTTTTTTTTTTTTCAAAATAATTACCTCAAATGAAATGAAAGCCAATCTCATTTTGCACATTTTTATGCGAAAATAGACATGTTTTCTTGCTAGTTGTTTCGTATTAAAAGCATCAATATCTTACGTTTTATTTATTAAGGTACATAGCTTATATTGTCTAGTTACAGAATAACAATACTTTGTGAAGAATACAATAAGTTTTCAGTCATAATTTTTGGTATTACGGAACAAACCAAATTTTGAACGGCTAATATTGCTATCGCGCACGCAAGTGGCGCGGCGCAAGGGTTAAACAGGAACAGCGATATTCGGAGCGATTTTTGCAAGCGAGGGTCGCCGGACCCTTAAGGCGAATTTTAACGTGCATAACGAGTGAAAAGGCATTATTCACGATAAAATTTGCGTAATAACGCTTATAACGCGCGTTACGTTATATATTAAATAGCGTGGTAGCCTTGCTGTATGTAACTCAAAACTGTCTCTTCTCATATTCTACCCCTTATTACAGGTGAGTAAGGTCCTCCTCGGCGCGAGCTCTATCCTCAACAACGGCTCCGTGCTCGCGAGCGCCGGCACCGCGCTCGTGGCACGCGCAGCCCGCGTGCGCAACGTGCCCGTGCTGGTGGCCTGCGAGACGCACAAGTTCAGCGAGCGCGTGCAGACAGACGCATTCGTCTACAATGAACTAGGTTAGTTAATCCTCAGCATATATACATATGTACATCTAATCTACTGCTGAAGGTGCCTCCCGAAATAGGATGGTGTTTGAAACACCACCACGCTAGGCAGGCGGGTTGGTGATCGCAGTAGAGGTGTTAAAAATACACAGGAATCTACCGCTCTGGTATTCCCCGAGTCGTCTTTTACGCCGACACTATAATTAATCTAGATAAGATGTAAAGTCCTAACAACAGATTTAGAAGACCGCCGTACTTTACTGTTTTGCACTTCACTTACGATACAATGAAGGTAGTTCTCAGAACTGAATAAAGCGTACCGTAACTGAAGGAAGTTGTTTACGATTTCCACAATGGAATCTCCAATCAAAACAATCGATCTTTGTTTGTACTAACTGGAATATTCCCTTTAAGGTGATCCTAACGATCTTAACGACGTCGGCAATGACAACTGGGTACTGAAGGATTGGCGCTCAATGCCGCTCGCCGTCCTCAACCTGACGTATGACGTCACGCCGGCCAGTCTCGTCACTGCTGTGGTGACGGAGCTTGCCATCCTGCCCTGCACTAGCGCTCCGGTTGTCTTGAGATTCAGAGACACTGCTTATGGGATTTAGGAAGTGGAGTTTTAAGATCTTGTGAATAAGCTAAAGATTTGTAAATATTACACTTTGGATATCGTACACAATTTAAATTCACAAAGCAGCTATAAGCAGAACGCGCCGCACTCATCGCATTTTCTAAATCTTTAGATAAAATAGTATGCAACTTGGCGCATCTATCCGTGCCAAATGCGCCGCATTGTAGCAAAATCATAGGCTGCAATGCGGACAGGTGCGCTTTCAGCTTTAAGGACTTTGTCTGTCATTTACTTTTTCATAAGTACTAGATATATAATGAAAGCTAATGAGATATAAAACATACTGGGACATAGATCTTTATCTAGAAAACACGCGTGCCAATCCAATGGTTCGTTATTTATAGGCAGTATACTGGTACTCTGATGTGGCATTTTACGAGTACATTATTGTTAGTTACTGAATGGCAAAAACAAAAACACTGTTCAATTCAATGGTTCAATATGTTGTTTGGTTGTATTATATATATCTGCTTATATCCATTATGCTGCTTGTAGATTATTCTACTTTTCATCAGCCCATCAAAGTAGTTGCTCTGCAAAATCGTTGTCATGTTTTTAGTCATTTGGCGCTCAAACTTTTTAGTTTAGTCATACATAAAATGTACATATTTAATGTCTACCAATTTCCATAATATGTGTTAAATATACCTATATTAGATGACCATTTTCTTTTATTTCAAAGGAAAAACAAGTTTTGTAAACTAAAACACTTTATTGATGCACACATTGAGGATTCACTTAAATGCACAAAATAGCAGGTTTTACATTACAAATAAATAAAAAACATATTGCCCATACTATCCTATCCTGGGCCAACCCACAGAGAATACATAATAAAATTACTCTTTATGATTTTCAGACTTGTGAATAGAGAAATCTAGTCTAACATAAATAATTACTAAAAGGAATAATGCATACAAGAAGCCAACAACCAGTAGTGGCTCCTGGAACATCAAGAGACGAGGGAATGTGTAACGGAGCTGGAAATCTTGGATATGATTCTCTACAACATTTTTCTTTGAGAACTTTATAACAGGACGGCCCTTAGTGTCCAAGTATGTGTAATGCAGGCTGTCAGGGAACCTAGTCACTGCATAAGGAATATTCAGCTTGATCCCTGTTGAACCTTCAGGCAAGATAATCTTTGTCACCACCTCATCTGCTTGCATGTCATCAAAGATATGGTCAATCACCCTTATCTTCAGCAAGTAGTCATTACCCGAGTGATACAAATACTCGTAGCTAGGAACATTGTATCCAATAGTGTAATGAGTCTTCCAGCCTCCAAACAGAGGGTATCTGGGCCTGAGATCTAGCTCAACAGAGTCCTTCTTGACCCTCATGTTGGATGTTGAGATGTTTCCATTAGTGTCTCTGTAGTAGACATCGGAAGCAGAAGCTGGGAGGAGGGTCTTGTAGGAGCGGACACTAGCAGGGCCGCTGTGGTGGTTCTGCTGGTAGTCATAACGAGAGAATGCACCTTTCAGTTTGGCTCCAGTGTGCTCTACCTCAATGATCTCCTCAATAGCAATATTGCCCCAGTGGGAGACTTCGATGAGTCGCTCAACGCGAGTTACAGTCAGAAAAGGGGAGTTGTTCTTGTAGTGAATGCTCAACTCTTTCTCAGTGAATGGTCCAGTGTTTGGGTATGGTCCATATGTGATAGAAGTATCTTGTTGCGAGAATGGCTTGACTTTGGTGAACGACTCCACACTCTTAGTGTTTGTATTCAACACTGTTTTCTGTGACGTGACATAATAAGGCGTGTATGCGTACAGGTTGCCGATATATTTTACTAGTTGGTCCTCCTGCTGTGTAATAGCGGTGGGGAATGGCTGGAGAGCCTTCGTGTACACTGCTTCCGTTACAACGTATACCGTCGACCCACCATTGAGGGGCTCTTTCAGTTCAACACGCCAGAATTTCACATAGTCGTAACCTTTCACTGTTGTCTCCGCAATACGAAGATCTTTACCGTTGGAGTCCTTCGCACCGATGAATGCTAAATTAGTCTTAGCAGACGCTTCTACAGCTACCAGGAAGGTTTTTACCGGCGATTTTCCAGTGTTCTCCAAGGTTATTTTCGAAACAATTTTTACGAGCTGAGAAGACAAGTCGATTGTTCTGTCGACATTTCGAATCTTTAGCTCGCTAGCAATATTATCAACATTGACGCTGTTACTATTTACAGCTAAGTAGAGCACGAATAAAACACATAATTGCAATTTCGCCATCGCCGCCGGTTTGTATCATGCACACACAATCATAGAAAATCTGACATTTTCATTAGAGCATAGACAATTTGACAACGCATAACCGGAAGTACACGCCATCACAGGCAAAATTATTGTCTATGACGGGAATGATCGGATTTTGATTGGATCGTGGAAGGAAGAAAACTCATGGCTTGACTTCTTTGACTTTGCAATAGGTGTCTGGTAATAATAGATTAATTTATCTTTATAGGTGTCTGGTGAAAACCTAGAAAGAGAAGTCTCGAAAATTCATCGATCATTCATTCATGTTTGGTTGACATTTTGTTTTTTCGGAATATCATTCATTCGTCACTCTATAATCATCACATCAATCACATCAGTCAAAAACATGTTCGTTCGTTCATTCATTAATTCACCTGATTGTTTTCGTCGGGGACGGACGCTTTCACCTTGTAGAAAATTAAAAAATAAATATTTCGTGTAGAGAAAACTTTATTATTGGCTAAAAAAGTTATTCATACTTAGACATCAATTTTCTTACAAAGGTGCAGACAAAAAACGCGCTCTCAAGTAGGCACGAAGCACGCACGCATCAATAAATTGCAACAGGATCCCGCAGGAAGTACCATTTATCAGAATGTTACGTGCAACCTTGCGCCTAGGATTGATTTTATTGAGTGAGTGGTGTTGATTGTCTATTTAACGTAACGTGCAATACGCAAAGGTTATTGGTATGCGTGTTGTATTGTATGATTCCAAACGATGTTTTTTTTTTTCAGTTTTGAACCAGTTGTTAGCTCCGACCGCAGCTCTTCGCTCCAGTGGGAAAAACTATAATAAACCATCCAGTCCGAAGACATTAGCAGGTACTTCGTCGGGTGTTCCCGCTCAAAACCCAACTCGCAGGGGCCTTGGTATATCAGCCTGGGGAATCGTTATATTAGTTGTAAGTATTATTGTGGGAGTTATGGCTTTATATTACTTCTCTGTGTGCTATCCGATTTGTCAAGGATACAGCTCAAGCAATAGATATGATAAAATGCCTAAGATGGGACTACCCACAATGGCATGAGCCTGAAAAGCTGGAATATCATGGACATATCGCTGATAATTTAAGTACTTTAGAAATTTAGGGTTGTGATTATTATATAACCATTTGTATGTTGTTTAGATATACATCGACATCATGTATTCAAAATTTTAAATTTCTGTTGAAATGAAAAATGTAAGACTGCATCAACCAAACTTGCGTAAAACCAGAGATGTGTTCGTTTAAGTAGGTAAGGAATGTAAATGTTTAACAATGGAGCACTTTAGAAACTGAATGTACCTCAGATCAATGCCATAACAATGCTAATTATCAAAGTAATATTTTCCTCTACAGTCAGATGACTTATTTTACAAAAAAAAAAAACATTTCCATGAAATGTTAACTGTCATTGATTTCGTAAGTTATCTTATCTTCAAAAATTCATGACTAAATTTTAGCAGTGAAAAATTCATCAGCCTTATCTGAGTAATCTAAACGTTTTGAGCTATAAAAATTATGATTGTAACAAAAAGTGTTATCTTCAAGACTGGGCACAATAATTGGGCCTTAGCCTAGATTGAGAACAAAAAACTAGAACAGTTACATATTCATGACAGTCTGTACATTGCCTTATTTACAATGTCTCGAATATCTTTAAGAATAGTTTAATTACTTTGTATTTTATGCTAAGTTGTCTCCTTATTACAGTATTATTCACGCTTATTGCGAAATCACAAATTAGAGAAGACTGTACTGTACAACTTTATAACCTTATACCCGCAGAACTACATCGAGATCTATTTATTCTCTTGATATACATATACACTAGCCAAAATCGATGTAGAATATTTTTAAACAAACCACGACTCAAACAACTTTCCCTTGCTTGGCGTTGCCTTTCAGATATAATTGTAAACAATATTAAAAGAACGAAGTATTTCAAATCGACTAGTAATGTATGTGTATAAACAGAAGCAGCAAAAGACTGAATTTTTGGGTTAAGTATCTGTTTACAAACATTCTAAATCGAGTTTGGCTAGTGTATAGTTCTGTGTTTTACCAGTGTATAATTTTTTACAAGATATAGCTACAAATATAATATTTTATGCTATACTAGGTAAAAATTGTTTTATTTATTGAATTTTTAACTATTAATGTCCTACTGATAGGCCAGGCACTAATGTTTTTCTCCAAGTTTAAGATAATTTATCATGAAATGCATTCAACACAAGAAATCAATTCCTTTGCTTTGATTGCAGAAACCTGTAGATTTATCTCCTTTTGTATGATATGACAATATAACGATAAATTCACGGGTTTCTACAATTTACGCGACTGGGTTATTTATGAACATCATAAGACGCGGGGCCTACCAGAAACACGCTGAAACGTCTAGCTAGCTAGACGAAAATACCGACGACGTGAGGAAATCATTGCAAAATGTCAAGTACATGAATACTTTATATTCCGGACGACTACATGAATACTTTATATTCCGGACGACCGATGTGACGTGGTGAGCGAAGGTCCGCCTGCGACGCAGAAGGTTGCGGGTTCGATTCCCGCCTCGGAACAATTGTGTGTACGATCTGCAGATATTTGTTCCATTCCGGGTGTTCTGGTCGTTTTCTATGTTTAATAAAAAATATCTATCTAGGTAATATATTGTATTATGTATATCAGCTATCTAGTACCCATAACACAAGCTCTACTTACCATGGGGCTAGATAATGCTGTGTGAATTGTCCAGCATTATTTATTTATTATATTCTCTTTGGTCCCATACGTAAAATTTGCTCTATAAAGTGGGTTAGTACCTACGTTACTGAAACATGGCGCGTTTGTCTTTTGTTTTTCGTATGCTGGAGGGAGGCCTATTTCATTACCTACGTAATTTCGTTTCGTTTGATCGGGTTAAGAATATTAATCCAACGAAAACTCCAAAGAAAAGTTGTCCGAAAGCGACCCTTTCGTAAGTAAACGAAAGTAGCAACACGTCGAGATTAGCAGCCGCGGATGAAACTGAAGAATGGGGTTCCAGTATCGACCGATTTGTGACAATAATGACTTCGGCGACTCGGCAAATGTAGTGAGGATGCCCTCCGGCCAGGTGGGATGACGACCTGCTCGACGTAAGGGGACTTGAAATAAAAGTAACCATTCCAGCAGTGGACTACTATAGGCTGAGGATGATGACGTCAGCGTGATTAAAAATAAAATATTTAAACATATAAATAAATAATATACATAATGAAAAACTTTTGAAACTATCATGGTTATTAATACTAAAGTCATTTAAAACGGGATATTTACCATGATTTGATTTTTGAGTTATCCAATATTTCGGCACAGTTGCATGCGCCATGATCACGGAGTAACTGAAGGCACTGCGAGTTTTTATGGGCAGACATACCGATCTACCCTCATTTTTTGTCTTTTGCTACGAACGTTGCCACTACCACCGGTTTCACTGTTATCGAACGCAGCTCGATCACGACACACAACACTGGCGGTATCAGAACGCGAAGCGGTTTGTACATAACTTCTTCCGTTTTTGCACATTCTCACAACAGGGTTCCAGGTTCCCGATAATTGGAAGCCATCTTCTCGGTTGAAGTTCCTGTGTTTCGTAATCTCAATAGCCTCCCGTACCATTCTTGGTATGTAGTGTCGCTCTGTTGAGATTACTTGTGGATTATGTAACTCGATCCAGTGGTTGGAACCCGACTCGAGAAGATGTTCCGCTATGGCAGACTTCTCGGTTGCCAGATTCTTAACTGCTCGTATGTGTTCTTTTACTCTGCAGGAGATAGTGCAAATAGTGTGATAGTCAAATCATGGTAAATATCCCGTTTTAAATGACTTTAGTATACATAATGAACATGGTGCATTCTAGATGCGTGGGTTCGTTTGTTAGAAAAACGTAGACAAACAAAAAAAAGTAGGTAGTTAAAAATTTATTATAAAATTACGTCACACAACTGTTATAATTATATCTAATTGGAAGATAAACAGCTACTGATAAACTACAATCATTATAGTTGTCACTTGACTGTAAAAATGCTATTTCATTTACCAAAATACATAGTATTAAAAATTGAGTGATAATTTCATAAAAACAGGAATGCAAGTCTGAATGTAAGAAAACATACATGATACAAGAATGGTTTGCAAAATAAGATATCGTCTATATGTAACTTAGCTGATATGAATTATTATAGTATATTGCGCGGCGTGTTTATACAACAATTGTGATGATAGATAGGTATGAAGAAATGGCACCAATAACAATTAAGAGCGGGTTCAAGTCCCGTTGAGGCCGTACATTTTCTGAATATTAGGTACCTACCGAATTTCTTACAATAATTAAGTTAGCTTACACTTCAATGGCAGCATTTCTTTTTTCAATAACAACAATTCATTTACAGTTACGGTAAGTTTATTTTCCCAAAAGGGTGATTCGTTGGAGTTTTTGTTCACCATCGAATCGTATGATTACTTGTCACTGGGTAAGAAATGGCGCCGGCAATGATTACTACTGTATTATAGAAATACCCCGTTATCATATCAAAAATAAGATGGAAGACAGGGCGCTATGTAGGAGCTCAGAAGGACACACCTATCCAGCAATAGATTACGCTGATTACGAAACATTATCCTGCTACTGTCTAAGTGTATATCTCTCTATAGCTCATCCTTCTCAAGGTCAACGTCTGAGAGGTCAATGTCCTCTTCTAGCGGCAACTCTCCGTCTTTGCCGTCCCAAGGGTCCGTGGTTTCAATCTTGGGCATCTCCGCGCCTCGCACCGGGGCGGTCTGGCCGCGCCCGAACGACAGGTCCCTGGAAGAGAAGAGACAGTTAGAAAGGATTGGAAAACTACTAAAAATCTAATCATGGTTATTATTAGAGACCCCACCGCGTCCGCCATCGAACGGTAAAGATAACCTTGCTCTAAGGAAGTGTATCCAATGTCCATGTAGTATGGTTGAATTGTATTAGGTAAATAATTTTCCGCTTCGTTGAGCGAAATGCGTAATCTTGTAACCTTCAACGTAATTGTATCTTGGCGAGACGTGAGCGTAGTCCAAAACAAAATATCCAAGGTATTATTAAGATTTTGTTACTAGAATTCTACATATGTATATTATTTGTAATCAAAGAGGAGACCGTAAAATTGTGGTCACGAATTTTTATGGATAGAATGATGTTAGATCCTTGTCTAGGATCTATCATCGGAGCAAATAGCAGTAGATCAAAACAATTTTGGGATAGTTTCTAAAAAAACATAATTAATTCGTCTCGCATGCATATTTGAACTCTAAGTTGAACCTTTAAGTCGTGCGCGTGTTTTTCTTTAATCTTTATATATATAAATCTATTGCTGTTCGTTAGTCTCGCTAAAATTCGAGAACGGCTGGGCCGATTAAACTGATTTCGGTTTTGAAATGTTTGTCGTAGTCCAGGAAGATCCTGGAAGTCCGGAAGATTTAAATGGTGAGTTAACATGGTAAAATTGCGCAGAAATTTCCACGCGGGTGAAGCCGCGGGGCGCAGCTAGTGCGATATAAAATATTGTGTTTTTTTTAACACTTTGAGTGCTGAAAACGCACGGTATGAGTTTTCTACAAGTGACTAATCTGCGAAAATCCACACTAGCGCAGCGGTTAAGAAAATACAGATCTTTGTGACTCAGCAGAGCTGTAATATTTTTCGAACGAAACGCATGTGCGGCGCAACACAACCGCTGTGTAGAGCGGCAGCACGAATTTTTTAGGTAAAAAAAAAGATCGCAGTCGTCGAAAAAAAACCGCAGTCAAAGTGTTAAGGCTAACTTGCAGTTACCTTGCGTTTTTTGTTATCGTTATCAGTTTTTGTCGCATTCAAAAATGTCTTTATTGACACAAACTATAAAATCTAATACATATAAGTCAAATTCTCAAGAGATGACCTCGGCTAGCTTGAACAATGTATTGTATTGTATTTAATCATGGTAGGTAGCTGTATTTTTACAGGATATAAATGTAAGTTTAATAAGAACTAATAATAAATACTATGCAATGATGTCATATTTTAATATTGTATGTAAGTCATCGCTTCATTCCTTTCCTAGGGGATTTTTTTAAACAAATGTTGTTTCCTGTTATTATTATGATAGGAGGTATTCATTTGTGGCACGAAAAACCACATTTCCTTCCTAAAACATTTAAAACGTTTTTCTGGATAGGTAAGATACTTAAGTATTAAAAAACATCTTAGTGTTTCGGTAAAAATAGTCATTCCTAATGTCTTAAAACATGGGGGTAATTCCTTGGGAATAAAATTTATATAGGAACCACCCCGGGATCTTTCTAAAGAATCATCAAAATCAGTCCACAATTGAGAGAGAATGATCGGCGAACGTACGGCTAAACAAAGAACCTCCTCTTTTGTTCGAAGTCGGTTTAAAATATTCATTACCGTTGTTGCTGCCCATTGAAAAGATTAGTTAGAGGCACTGTAAAACGTGTTGCATTTCTAATATCTGGTAAAGTTTAAGCTTTACTCAGTACACAGAGTAGAAGAGGATATATTAACACTAGAAAGACCAAGGCCGTCAATTTGACCGTTTTTTATTTTATTTTAATGCAATATACGCAATAGTTTCATAGGTATTCTGACTGAATCTGTAGTGCCGTCAAATTGACCGCTGCGGTCTCTGAAGGTATAGTATGAACGGCCCCCCGGCCCTTCTAGTGTTAAGGAAGGCAGATATATTTCCAAAAGGTGGCGCGATCTCCTTTTGTTTTTCGAATAATGGAGGCCCGCGTTTGTAAAGTCGAGCGTCAGCGCGGAAAAACAAAAGACAATCGCACCAGCTTTTAAAAATGTATTTTTACTATAGTAGTATCACTACTATAGTAAAAGTACATAATTATAAATAAATAATGTTGTGTACATCCTAGTAATAGGATCCCGTTTTACCCTTTGTGTACGGAACTCTAATAAGTGTGCAACCTCACCTGAGGAACTCATTGATGCCAGTCTCCGAGAAGGACCCGCGCAGGGTAGAGAACTTGAGTTTCTTGGCGTTGACGACCGCCATGGCGGGGTAGCCGAAGCCTCCCATCTCGAGCGCCTCTTCTAAAGCGGGCTGCGCGGCGGCTTCCGACCAGATCCAACTGTAAAGGGGAGATTTTAAATTAAAGAATCAGTTCAAAGATATTCTCATTAATAACAAATATGTTTCTTACATGAGAAACTTAAGGTAAGTATTTATATGATGTTATGCACAAACGCAGCATTCATCTGGGCAAGCATCTGCATGGCCCAGACGAGCTACGAGACATCACCCCAAAGGAAATCCTATAGTCCCTAGCAGCTGCAAGGGTTAGTGGCGAACTATGAACGCTACGGCTTCGGGGCTGATGTGCGTATAAAGTGGCGATCACAATAGGCTTTACATGGCCGCTGTGATACCCAAGCCACCAAAGGAAAAAAATATATTATGTTATTTTGCCGAGTTTTAATGTTAAGCGTTACATCCTCAAGTATATATATTTGGTTTTATACACGCCAGACGTTCCAGCACCTTTAACGTCTTCAGGTAGCCTGTTATAGAACTGGACCCCCTTCGAAAGTAATCGTCTCTTAACCCTGTTGAGTTCTTATCGTAGGCAAAATATACGAACTAAAGAATAAGAACTAAATGTAATTTTGAACCAAGAATACGAAGTAAATGTAATTTAGAACCAGTCTTAGAACTGGCCTTGAACAGGATTGTATAGTTTCAATGTTTTCACTGTAGGTGGCGCAAATGTATTTTTTGCTTAAGTCTGTAGAATGACGACAAAGATATACGAAGTTACTTTCGGATTTATAATATTAGGATTTATGTAGATAGGATAAATTTATTTTCCTAAGGATTTTATTAAGGATAGGATTTAGATAGATTGATAAAATCTTTATTGGCAACTTTAGAGACACGTACAAAATACAACAAGTAAACAGTACAACATATTATTATAAGGAAAAAACAATTATAAAATTAAGTAAGGTAAAATTACTGTGTGTGCTGCAGTATGTCAGAAATCTCTTGGCTCAGCATATTGTTTTGCTAAAGAAAGCACAGGATTTGACGCCTCTAGCGTGGGAACATTGAACTACGTATTTACCATACAAAACAGAATGTCTCGATGACGTGACGACGACATCTTAATATCCTAGTGTACTTTTGTTGAATATTGTATGTATCTCTATATTAATTTTATGTGTTTTTAGTACCAAATAAATGTTTTACCTGTCTATCAAGATACCAAACTCTGAGCTCTGGTCCCTTGCCGTTCCCAGCCAGTCAACGGCACGAAGTAACTAAAGTCATCAACATCATCCTATAATAGTCCACTGTTGGACATAAGCCCCCCTTATGAGCGCCCTGTCTTGCCGCATTAAACATCTGCCTGCAGTCTTTCGCAAGTAGTCATCCCACCTAGCCGGATAGCTTCTTACACTATATTTGCAGAGTCGCGAACTCTGTTGGAATCTCGTATTTTAGTACACTCACCCCCACATCTTGTTCTTGTACTTCTCGCCGAGCCGCTTGAGGATCGCCAGGTAGTCGTTCCTGCAAGCCGCGTCGCAGTCCAGGATGTGAGGCAGGACTGAGACCACGCAGAGAGGCTTCTCGCTGCATTGGGTTACTGCGGACGCGTCCACGGCCTGGAATAGAAATAAGTTTATATAGAATCAAAAACTATTTATTTTTGTAAATAAAATAACAGTACCGATACAGGAGGTAAAATTCATAAAATAGACATGGAAATATGGTGGTATTTGTATATTTCCGAGGGATAAGTATTTGTCCCGAAAACAGTGTAAACTAAGGAGTTCGAAGTCTGTTTTTAGTTTTTTTAACACTTTGACTGTGGTTTTTTTTCGACGACTGCGGTCTTTTTTTTTACCTAAAAAATTCGTGCTGCCACTCTACACAGCGGTTGAGTTGCGCCGCAAATGCGTTTCGTTTGAAAAATATTACAGCTCTGCTGAGTCACAAAGCTCTGTATTTTCTCAGCCGCTGCGCTAGTGTGGATTTACGCATATTAGTCACTTGTAGAAAACTCATACCGTGCGTTTTCAGCACTCAAAGTGTTAAAACAATCCATCCTATGGTTGCCTGGAAGGAAGAAATCGCCCTTCATACTTCCTCTATGTATTTATTTCTGTATGTGTGGTATAAATCCTGTTTTATGTGGTATAACTTTATCACTGTCTCTAACTATAACAATCAAATTATTGAACTCTCAATTAGGGGATTGGATTCCTGGCGATATCAGATTAGCTACACTTATCGAATGTTATCGCCAAACCAACATATAAATCTACTTAGTTTTTACATGACATGTAATATTATAAATGCGAGAGTTTGGACGTTTAGATGGATGGATGAGAAGGCTAACCAGCTTACAAAACGAATGCTGATTTATTGGGAATAATAATACCTAATTAATTTCATTCGACGATATGGTAAAAGAAGTTTAGGTATCACACTAATATATATAAGGCGAAAGTTTGGATGTTTAGCTTCAGATGGATGGATCCATGTTTCTTACTTCTTTACGCTAAAACTACTGAACTACCGATTTATATAATATAGGTACCTAGATATATAAAAAATACACTCCATAGATAAATATTTTTTTATATACTTTCATTTACTTTATACCCAGAACACGCGGAACAATTATTTGCAGATCGTACAGACATTGGTCACAAAGCGGGAATCGCACCCGCAATTTCTTGCGTCGCAGGCGGCCCTTCGCCCACATCCAAATATTCGCACCGATAATATTAGTGTGATAATGGAAATGCCATATGTACATAAATAAAAATCATTAAGCTTTATTTAACTGCCAATCTGTGGTAGATTCTATTGGTTTTCTTTTGTTATGAAAAAATCATCATATTCTCAGTGAGAATGTTAAACAGCTGGTTTTCTTAAAACGAGTACAAGAATATCATAATATACAAAGCATAAAAATGTTTACGCAACGAAATCAAAACATATGCTTCAGTAATCTTTACGACCTAATAAGATTAGTTCGCGTTTTTCAGTGCTGGAGTAGCTTTCATTTCACGGATTTATTTTATAAAGTAACGCGCGTGGAGGATCGGACGATAACTTGTGGAATGATGTAAGAAATTAATTAGTAACGTCTTTTACTTAGCTTTTGTTTAATTCTTATTTATTGTGTTGTGAACCTGTGTAAAATTTAAGGCATTCGAAGTAGCTCTCTCAAAATAATCAAATTATCTACTTGAAAGATGATCTGAATATTTTAATTTCACCCGCAATTCCAATGTCAGTCAGTCAAATTACCTTAATTGTTTCAATTGTAAATACTCATCATCATCATCAGCCTATTATAGTCCATTACTGGACATAGGCCTCCCCTAATGAACGCCAAAGCGCCCTGTCTTCAGCTTGACGCATCCAGCATCTACCTGCAGTCTTTCGCAGGTTATCCCACCTGGTTGGAGGGCTACACCACGTTAACCGAGTCGTGGTCTCCACTCAAGTACACGTTTGCCCCAGCGGTTTTCAGTTCTTCGCGAGATATGGCCTCCTATTGTAAATACTAGTTCTAATTTCTTTTTATTATTTGTTATTTACAATATAAGTGTAACAAACCTGAATAATCTCCGGCGCAGGCACGTTCTCAGCGACCTTATCGAGCGCCCACGAGACGATGTCGCTGGAAGTCCTGCCCCCGTTGTAGTCCTCCACACTGTCTGACGTCTTCTTGCCAGCCGCGAACATCTTGATGGTGGGGTAGCCTTGCACCTGGTAGCGGCCGGCCATCATCGTGTGGATGGTGGCGTCGAGCGCGCCGAGCTTCACCTGGAAATTATATGGACTAGGTAATATTATACGTCCACGCATTTATTTTCTTTGATTGAATAATAGAATGCAATAATTAACATCGTTTTTTTTAAACTAAATAACGAGGATCTGTCGACTCGAAAGAGGAACGAAATCATCATACCTACTTGATTTTAAATCTAGTGGGCTGCATTCAAAATTCGGATATTTGACATTATACTTGCTCATATTAATTTTTTATTCATAATAATATTTTAAATAATTTACCCATCTATTCAGAATGCATCACAATAGAACACAGGTAAAAATTTATTAGACATTGTATCATAGAAATAGACCAATAACATACCTTTCCTTTCAGCTCCGTGGCAGCCTTGGCCCAATGGGGCTCCAGGTTCTTGCAGTGGCCGCACCATGGGGCGTAGAACTCCACCAGCCACAGGTCTTCGCTGTCCAGAACAAGCTCTTTGAAGTTGCTGTCCGTCAATGTCACCACATCCGACTGAAGAGAAATAATACTTTTAAATAAATAAACAGTGAAATAGCGATCACAATAGGCCTTTCATGGCCGCAGTGACCCCTACAATAAAATTAAAACAGTGAAATAGGTCTATCAGAAACTTACAGCATATAATGATGCCCATGAAAACCTTGTGTAAACTTTTTTTGGCTTAAGTTTCTGGTAGAACATTGTGGGCAGTCTTTTCTAAAATTATTTTAATGTAGAAACCTAACACGATCCTTACAATACTGATATGCTACCGCCACTTTTTTTTTCTTTCAAGAGAACTGTGGGCCGTAAGGAAAATAAAATAAATGGTTTAACTGGTATAGGTTCAGAGAACTACACAACTAGGCTTTTGGTATAAAAAATTTAACACCCAGCTCATAGTTGCACGCCCCGCCGCACTTGTGGTCTGGTATTCCTACGTGCCTTATGAGCACATTACATCACATCTTAATAATGTGGAGCTATTTACTTAGATTTCGTTTGGCAAACGTAATATTAGAGATTTTAATTTTTTACCAAATGCCCCAAAAGAGTAAAGAGTTACTTTTATCATAGGTTCATAGAAAATGGTTTATGATTTGCGGCAAATTACTTTTACGCCATTTTTATTCATCGTAGAAAGCAGAAAAGATAATTAGTAAATTGTGTAGAATAATCACAAAAATATTCTGTAAAATAGACTTTTGAGACAAGCCTAAACATAGTAGGTTATTAAAGTTATCGCATATTATAATCAATGACGTGTTCCAATCGCCTGTCATGGAGTGGACGCGTAGGACGAGTATGTAGGCGGTAACATAGAAAAGAAATCGTTCATTGCTTATAGAAAGTTCTAGTTTGTGCTGGACCTATTACATGTACACTCTTATATTAGCTAAACAAATTAACTAATAAAAACTCTTTTTTGTTCTCATATGCGTTTCTTTGAATTTGTTATGGACGGATTAAGCCGATGCCGGAAAAGCCGGTCCGCCACGGACGGAGAGTATACGCAACGCACGTGTGTCTAGCTTAGCTTTGCAAGAAAATGTAATATATGATAACTCTACTGCAACCCACGAACATGCATGTTACGTCTTTGCTACAGGCGTGTCTTGCTCGAATATGGACCCACTCAGCTAACGCTGTCAACGCTATGCATGCATTACCTGCACGTAAACCGGTAACATATACCCGCGTTGTTAAATAAACGAACCCACGCAGCTATAATGTGCTGCGTGGAACAACGTTCGTGTATAGTGTGTGCTGCAGTGGAAACGTTATATATATATACATTGTCTAAAAATTAACCCACACAGTTAAAATGCGCTACGTGGCCGTGCACAGTGTGCGTTTCAGTGGGACAGCAGTTTACACTCGTCGAGCAACCATGAGACAATCCGAGAATGAGTGTGTAAATAGTGCACTCAATTTCTTATTCGCTGACGAGACTAACGGAATGGACATATTCTCTTTGGAAGAAACGTCTCGAGGAGTGTGTAATCCCGCTAATAGATAACTCACACTTTACTTTGGTGATGAAAGGAAGTTATCTTTCATGGGTTTTATTGGCTAACTGATAAGACTGATGAGTGTTTATGTAACACAGCCCAAATTAAGGATGTGCAGATAAGCACAGTTCTGTGTCAATGCCCCTTATGAAGTGAATGGTTGAAATCATCATCATCACCAGCTTATAGCAGTTTACTGCTGGACATAGGCCCAAATGAGCGCCATAGAGCCCTGTCTATAGCTTGCATCATCCAGTATCTACCTGCAGTCTTTCGCAGGTCGTCATCCCACCTGGTCGGAGGTGAAATATATGAAATATAATACCTGTACTTACATTAATAAATTAATATTGTCACCAACAACTTTAAACACACTATTTTATTTTTAAAGAAATCTTTACTTTTTTGATAACATACATACATTACCTACCACATAACATGGCCTATCACAATTTCCTATTGTAGCATAGTTACAATGTATAAATACCTAAATTGCATTAATTTTGAATAAAAATTCATAGCTTAGCGATAAAATCAACTCTTTTTTTATTATAAATTAAATATTATAAGATCTGTATAATATTATTTCTGTAATTGTTTCTTCTGGTTTTTCTCATCCATTTAGAGAGGGGCTTAGATCCAATTACTTTATGTGCATCATTATAAGACATTCTTCTACGAAACAGATTGTTTTCAAGTATTTTAAAGTTTATAGTATTATTTGGTGGTGTGACAAGGTATTGAAGACTGGCGGGCGTTGCTTTATTTGTACTTGGCTGATTCCATGGTATATTATGACCGTAGACCTTCCTATGTTGCTGATGAGGGTAAAGTTGTCTTTAAACTCAATGTCAATTATTTTAATCATAACTTAGCATATATAAAAATAGGTTAAAATAACAACACTGATATTAGGTCATTTTAGCTCTAGCTTTATAGGTTCTTAACATTGATCGTAGAGATTTTATAGCTTGCCCTTTCCAGGCTTTGTCATATGGTGTGGCAGAACTACGGGTTGTTCTATCTGTCTTAGTGTTTTGAAACAGTACTGTGCTTAATGTCACAGCAGGATCTTCATTACCATGAGATACGATTTTGTTTGCAGGCATAGTCATAGTATAATCTCTTAGGATAGATTTAAAATCTCGTAATGTTAGGAATATTGGCAAATGTATTTTTTCTGAAGTGATATTGTTAACACTACTGTTATTCATAGTATCACTATAATGGGTACGTAGTTTAGGTTTAAATGTTTTTAGCATTTTCATTACCTTGTCTGATGATGAGTCTTTTTTGCCAAGATTCTCGTAGGCCTTGGCCTTGGCAGCCTTGATTGCTGCATCAACGAAACCCTCTGCAGTTCTTTGCCCCTGGTATGCAATAGGCTTGCTGCCAGTGAAGATTTTGATTGTGGGGAATCCTGAGACACCATATTTCTGTGCCAAGCTCTTGTGGTTGTCTGCATCCACTGCACCTACTTTTACAATACCCTGGGAAAATTTTGTATTTTTTTATTTGTACATCATGCGAGTTATTATTATTTTTTTATCAACATATATGTGTCCATTGGTCCTTTTCTTATTACAAGGTGAAGACACTTTGTTCATGTGTAAAATAGCTAAAAAACTAAATTACCCATTAGCCAATTCTATGGCTTGATTGTAATTAACTGTAGTGTAATAGTGTATTTAACATTTATTTTAAATGTATATACTAGACAATAAAAAAAAATGCGAGTTATTCTAACAAGAAATTCTAACAGAAAAGTAACATAAGAACATAGTTTTCTGGATTTTACCTTTAGTGCTTGGGCAGTTTTCTTGTATTCAGGTACAAGGTTTTTACAGTGGCCACACCATGGGGCATAAAATTCTACAATCCATACTTCGTCTGAATTTACGACCAATCGGTCAAAATTACTGGCTGTGAGATCTACCACAGCAGACGATGAGTCGTAAAGGGCGAATGTCCCAACTGTGCAAAGTAAAATACCTGAAATATACCAAAATGTATAAAGTTGCCGGCGAATCGCAAACAAACCTCACCAATCACCAGATCTCATAATTTGTTCATGGAATAATTGAATGTTTTCACAACATACCTAGACAAATTGAATGTATCATTTTCTTTGATTTTACGCTGAGTTACAAAATTAGAATTACATACACGAATAACCCGGGGTGATTAATTAACAAAAATGAGATCGCACATCGAAACACGTCAGTCTTTTTGCAAGCAGTTTTTTTGATTTGATTACGTTACGTTCACGACTTCACGTTCAGTCAGATTTTGGTTTTGACAATCATTTTGTCGATGGATTTCGTGGATAGCTTCCATTGGCTAGTTTGATTTTTGGCGCTTTGTTGTAGAGGAGGTTAGAGATTGGGGACATTATTTTTAGGGTTCCAAACCCGAAGGAAGGGTAAAAACAGTTCCTTATCAAGCATCCACAGTCGGTTTGTCCGTCTGTCAGGGGGCTGCTGTATCTCATGAACCGTAAAAAATATGCAAACAATTTCTAGATCCCGTACATTTTCTTACCATGGAACGGAATTAGAATTCTTCGTTTGACTCGTACTTGGCGAAATTTGGACAGACGAAATCAAGCTTTTTTAGGGTGGCCAGAATAGAAAGCACAGACTTGCTAACATTTCGCGGTGTGTGGCAAACGAATCGAGCCGCAATGATAAATGAGGCTACATTCACACAGTGGATGCATTTTTTACGGTACGGATCCTTCGCTACTGGAAAGGAAACATTCGTTTACTAGAATTAAGCTTATTTTGTTTTTCACCAGTGATTATTAATCTTTTGAGAAGTAAATTAATATCTTAATCCTATGAAACATACTATATCCGGAATACTGTCTGATGTGCGACCCCAAAACTACATAGGCATATGTATAGCCATACTACATAGAAAATAAACCGATCCTGAATGGCTCTTTTGGGGCATTCGAATACCTCTACGATATTCATCACCATCAATTAACACATATTACATTTAAGGTAGTAAGTGGTATAATATAATAATTAACCCATTCCAGAATTATTATCATAATGAAAGTGGATTATTATAATAATTCTGGAATGGGTTCTTGCGCATACTGATCCTTCGTTCCACTCCATATACATACTTCGTTCCACACTCGGGATGCCCCACTTTTTACCAGCTGCTAAATGGTGTAACCGCGGACTTTAGGTGTCCAGTCCACTGTATCCAATTCACCAACTTCTTTACATCTATACCTTACACGAGGTCTACTTATTTTGGGGCTAGGTAATGCTGTGTGAATTGTCCAGCATTATTTTTATTATTACTTATGTAAACTAGTATGACAGCATACAGTCATAAGATAGTACAGGTAGGTATAGAAAAAGTTACAAATGTCCTATATAAACGCAATTTTTATGTTATGATAAATCACACCTTTTTTTTAACAGGTCAGGAATAAGGATACTTTACCATACTAAGCAACATACCTAATTACCCATTCTATAAATAGTATGGGCCTAATGCAGTGTTTTTCAATCTGTGGGTCGCGACCCCTAGGGGGGTCGCGAAGCCTTCCTAAGGGGGTCGCGAAGCCTTATTCGGGTGATCGACGGCAAAAGAGAAATGACAAGGTTCTACACTACAATAAAAATACAATATAAGTGAGAAGGATGTGCTTGTTTATTTTTCAAAACATTCTCAAAGCGTGGTGCTATTTTAGAAAAGTTTATGATTAAATCATTTTCTAGTAGTGTCCACCATTGAGGAGAAAGTTAGTTCGCACAAGTATGAGGTGGCAAATGGCACTAATGATTTTAGAGCTTCCCTTGCCAGCTCTGGATTGTTTTGTTTTCTTTTCATCCAAAACACGTCAATACTTTGCGAATGATATTCCTTTTTCAACACGCCGCCTTCAGAAGCTAAATCTACAAATTTTTCCTTCAGACTTATAGCGAGATCTGCCAATTCTATTGACTTATCCAAGAAAGGGACCAAAATCCACGTACACCCATTGTCAGCTTCAGAGTGCAAGTCTGGAAAGTATGTTAATAATTTCTCTTGCAAATTATGTAAGCTCTGTATCATAGAAGGAATGTGAGCCTTTGTAACAAGTGATTGGGTTGTTGCATTATCATCAACAGTCTTCTGAACACACGGAAAAGACTCAAATATATTGTTTTGCAGAGAAAATCGTACCAAAATAGAGAAAATCGTAAACATACTAATTTAAATTAATAAAGTTTTGTCTGTATATGTCTTAAGGGGGTCGTGAGAATCTTTCAGCCTGTAAAGGGGTCGCGTATACAAAAATATTGAAAAACACTGGCCTAATGGAATCATTCATTTCATAACAACAATAAATAACACAGCCACCCCTTGACTAATGCTTTCCGTGTATTTATATTTAAACACAACCTTGAGAAGAGATAAAAACCAAACAAGTTCATATAGTAATCACTAAGTATTTTTTAATGTAATATGGTTTAACATCATCATCATCATCATCAGCCTATAGCAGTCCACTGCTGGACATAGGCCTCCCCCAATGAGCGCCATAGCGCCCTGTCTTCAGCTTGCCGCATCCAGCATCTACCTGCAGTCTCTCGCAGGTCGTCATCCCACCTGGTCGGAGGGCGTCCTACACTACGTTTACCGAGTCGTGGTCTCCACTCAAGAACACGTTTGCCCCATCGGCCGTCGGTTCTTCGCGAGATATGGCCGGCCCACTGCCACTCAGCTTGCTAATTCTTTGAGCTATGTCGATAACCTTGGTTCTCTGTCGGATGTATTCGTTACGAATCCTATCCTTCAGAGAAACTCCGAGCATAGCTCTTTCCATAGCTCGCTGAGCGACTTTGAACTGGTGGACCAGCCCTATCGTGAGTGTCCACGTCTCAGCTCCGTAGGTCATCAACGGGTAGGACGCACTGATTGAAAACTTTCGTTTTCAAGCATTGCGGTATGGATGACGTGAAGACTTGACGTAGTTTCCCAAATGCTGCCCAGCCCAGCTGGACCCTCCTTTTCGAAACTGTTTTTACCCAACTGCAGAATCTGCCCAAGGTAAGTGTACTCGGAAACAGTTTCGAGAAGGTGACCATGTACGACCACCGGCCTTGGATCAATGTGACCATTGATCATGACTTTGGTTTTATCCAAATTCATGCCAAGACATCGGGATTCATCGGGAGGCTGAAGCTAGGCCGTCCAGCATCTGGTTCAGTTCCTCAAGCGACTCCGCCATTAAGACTATGTCATCAGCGAATCGCAGGTGTGAGATGTACTCGCCGTTTATATTAATGCCCTATCCTTTCCAGTCCAGCAACCTAAACATATCTTCCAATGCGCACGTGAACAGTTTTTAACATCCCCCTGCCTCACTCCTCTACGCAATTGGATGGGTTTAGACTGCTGACCCTGTACTTGGACACTTATGGTGGCGGCCTCGTAGAGACATCTCAGCACCTGGATATAACGATAGTCTACTTGGCATCGCTGTAAGGAATCCAGTACAGCCCAGGTTTCGACGGAGTCAAATGCCTTCTCATAGTCCACAAAAGCCAGACACAGGGGCTGATTATACTCTTCGGACTTCTGTATAATCTGCCTCACTGTGTGTATGTGGTCTATGGTGCCATATCCTCCGTGGAATCCAGCCTGTTCCAGTGGCTGGAACTCGTCGAGTCTCCTGGCGAGACGGTTCGTGACCACTCGTGAGAACAGCTTATAGACGTGGCTCAAGAGTGAGATGGGTCTATAATTCTTAAGAAGGGTTTTATCTCCCTTCTTAAAAAAGAGCACCACCAAACTCCCGCTCCACGCCTTTGGAGTTCTCCCACTGTCAAGGACGGTATTAAAGAGGTTCCGTAGCTTCTGTATTACAGGGGCTCCTCCTGCTTTAAGAAGCTCTGAAGTAATACCGTCCTCGCCGGGGGCTTTTCCATTTTTAAGCTGCCTTAGAGCTAACACGATCTCGTCTTGACTGATTTCAGGCAGTTCGTCGGTATAGTGGCGTGTCAGGGTGGCTCTGGAATCTTGGTCATCTCGTCGGTAACGAGGGGCATGTGCAGCGTATAATCGGCCATAGAAATCCTCTATCTCGGCGGATATCTCCGGCTTTGACAATACGGTCCTCCCGTCGTGCGTTTTAAGCTTTGTCAGGTGGCTCCTGCCAAGCTGCTGAGTGTATACTTTGGACCCTCGGTTTCGCTCTATCGCCTCTTGAATGAGGCCCGTGTTGAAGCTCCGAAGGTCGTGCCGTACCATCTTCGCAATCCGCTTGTTCAGGTCTGACCTCTCTGACAAAGTCGCTTGGGTGGTCTCCCGTCTTTTTGTCATCAGCCCAAGAGTCTCGTCCGAGAGTTTGGACCTCTTGCCAGTACGCTGCTTTCGACAGAATTTTATGCCCTCGTCCCTCAACGTTTCAACCAGATTGTGTAGGGTCTCGTCAGCGTCATCAGTGGGTTCTAAGGCAACAAATCTATCCCCGAGGAGTTGCTGAAACTTCTCGGTGCCCGCCATGATTTGGATTTGGTCAGGTCGGAGCGTGGACTTCATCAGACGGTTTCTTTCGTTGATATTCAGAGAGTAAGTTTCAAGTTGATATTCAGAGAGCCTCGGAGGAGTCGGTGATCAGATCCGGTATTGAACCTGTTGATCACTGAGACATCTCTGAATATGTGCTTGCTATCCGTCATGATGAAGTCGATCTCATTTTTAGTCACAGTGTCGGGACTTTCCCATGTCCACTTCCTTTGAGGCTGTTTCTTAAAGAAAGAGTTCATCAAGAACAGCCCCTCCTTCTCAAGGAAGTTGACAAGCATTCGCCCCCTGTGATTCCTGACTCCATAACCATGCGGGCCTATTCGGGATTCGTTGCCAGTCTGGGTTCCCACCTTGCCGTTAAAGTCCCCCATAACAACGTTGAAGTAAGCCTTAGCCTGGTGTTATGTAAGGCTTTGGATATGTCTTCATACATATCCTCCACTTCATCATCCAAGTGTGCCGAGGTCGGTGCATAGACCTGGATGACCTTCATGCTGTACCGCTTGGGTAGCCGAAGGATCAGGTACGCTACCCTGGTCGACACACTGGAGATTTCTTGGACGTTGCTAGAGAGGGCCTTATTGACGAGGAAGCCTACGCCACCCTGGGATGTTTTATCACCCTCGCGAAAGTAGAGAAGATGGCCCGAGTCTAGGGTTACGGTGTCCTCCCCCTCTCTACGGACTTCACATAACCCCAGAACATGCCATTTGATGTTCTCTAACTCCACTTCCAACTGCGCTAGATGATGGTCAAGCCTCAGAGTGCGTCCGTTAAACCTAGCCAGGGTCAGTTTAGGTAGAGTTTGGTAGCCTGATGTAGCCCGGGGATTCCTAGCACCCCCTGCCCCGCCGTTACCGTGGCCACTACCATGGCCAGGAATAGCGAGGCGGCCGGGAACTGGGGACCACATTCTTTTGGCGTATCTATCCATGGGGGGTTGATGCCCATAATCCCCACGCTGGGCATGCGGGTTGGGGATCGCAGTATAGGGAGTGTGCTGCAAGGGACGCTGCTGCCCGCCCCCCGGTGTATGTCCCTTAGTCGCCTCCTACGACACCCACGGGAAGAGTTGGGGTGGTGCTATTCTATCACGGCCGACACCACACAGCCAGTGGTTTAACATACATTTAGATAATTGACTTTATAATCAATTAGTAAATTATTTTGATTTAACAAAGTTAATGAACCCGAATAGGTACGGTAGGGTATAGGTAACCGACCGACCATAACATTAAAACTATAACATAAACTAACAAAAAGTATACAAAATGGAAATTACTGGTGTAGCCAATTTTTTTACTAAGATACAGTTGCCAACCTTTGATCGCGATTTTTTTAGCTATTATCACAGTAATAATATTATCCGAAATTTTTGATAGATGTATGTTTTTTTGTACGTACTTCTGAACGAAATTGGCTGAAATTTCATATAGATGTAGGTCTAGCCGCCTGAGACCTATGTTTTTTATGGAACAAAATAAAATGTGTCTGCGGTTTCACCCGCGATAAATTGGAATTTCATATTTCTAAGGATAAAAAGGTATTATTTTTTCGTTCAGTAATTTTTGGAAAAGGAATCTCTGGAATAAGAAATGGGCTACTTTTTACGAAAACAACGTGTGTGAAACCGCGAGCAGAAACTAATGAAGAATTATTTCAAAGGAGATAGATAAGGGGTATTTTGTTTATAAAAGCGATCTTCCGGTATCTATCTCTCAGTTCAGTTGTACGGTACTGCTGAAGACGATTCCGTTTTTCTCGCATCACTTAAAGTTTTAAAGGGCGAAGAAGGTAAGAAAGCACATTACTTTCGTTGGTTGCTAAAATTATTGTTTAGTACGATATGAACTATACAGGCTGTTTGATTTTTTCAAACTATCTGAAAAATTGCTTTCACGTAATATTTTTTGTTTGTGACATAAATTATTAATTTTTTTTTTGCATTTTCACTCTGTTAAAATTCAACTGTCTTTCTATTACGAAAGGAGTAATCTATTGCTGCTAATATAACAAATAAAAATAATAATATAAATTTAATAATAAGGGGCTAACACCCATACAACGTTGAGTACCGAGGTTAAGCAACGTCGGACGTGGTCAGTTTATATACAATCCATGAAAAAAAACCTTTTTAAGTTTCTCATCTTTTTTATTCCTGAAAGACTCGCTTTTGATTGATTTAAATTAATTTCAATAGTACAATATGAGTTCTGACGTCACAAAACCGCTCACTGTTATTGTGGAGGGAAATATTGGAAGTGGAAAATCTACATTTTTGGAACATTTTCGCCGTTTTCAAGACATAACATTGCAGACAGAGCCTGTTGAAGAGTTACGTAATCTGAAGCTGAATTTACAGGTGAGCTGTTTTTTTAACAAAGACGTCTCGTGTGGTAAGATCCCTTGCCCAAATGTAATATTAACAGTCATACTTAAAATGTGGTAAATTGAAAAATATGGCTTTGTCGAAACACACTTTTAGGCAATCGCCGAAAAAAGGTGTTTCGATATTAGCCAAGCCACTCGAGGCGCTCAACTTCACTCAAGTCAAGTGCAGCAGCTACGCTGAGCTGTGGCTGGCAGCAGGCATGAGGCACCACCAAGGAACTTATACCCAGGCAGCCGTTGATTGATAGACTTCTCTTTCTACGCAGGCACCTGATGCTGGCAACTTAAGTTAGAAGCCTTATTTATGACATAATTTTAATCTATGCCTGGCAATAGAGCTGGCATTGGCAATGGCAACCGATTTTCCAGCTGATGAAAAATGATGCTGTCAATCTTCATTCTTCAGTCAAACAAACGCTGTGTCAAAATATTGACTCATTTTGTATTTCTTATGGATGACGCTGGATTTCACATGATTCAAAATAATTACACTATAATTCGTTTTCCTAAAATGAAATTAAATACTGCGTGCAGATTTTCAAATAAAAGTTTGTGTGTTTACTCTACGTTTCTCCGTTGACAGTTACTTGACAGGCAGACTAAATGTTCTTCACGCGTATTGTTTACTTTGGGACTTTTTCGGCGGGAAACCGGTGCTATAGGGCAGTAAATTGTCTCTTTTCGAACAAATTACAGCACAAAATGTGTTCCAACGTAGCAAAACCGTTTACTGTTTTGGTGGAGGGAAATATTGGAAGTGGAAAAACTACATTTTTGGAACATTTTCGCCTGTTCGAAGACATAACATTACTTACGGAGCCTGTTGAAGAGTGGCGTAATCTCAAGGGATATAATGTACTGGTGAGGTGTTTATTTTTGGTTGATTGATCTGCTTTTATACTGCATAATCATTACAGATCTTAAAGCATTATAAACTGTTGCAATGTTGATGCACAAAACCAGATCATCAGTATTAGCCCTAAGGTCCACACATCGCGTCGACCAGACTGATAAAATTTAGAAAACTTGAGCAAAAGAGCCTTGGCATCTCACAGATCGAGTGTTTTGACTTCAGGGGAGCAAATGCGTAGGCTATTTGTGCTTGTTTAAATCCTTGTCCATTTAATACTGGTGCACATAAAAAATCGCATAAAAAAGAATAATTGTGAGTTAAATCTCTAAAGGATGAGGTTTGTGAGCCCTCCAGTAGTTGTACTTACCTATTACATAAGTAATTATAACTTCTTATATTCCTTTCAGGATCTCATGTACAAAGATACATCAAAATGGGCAATGACATTCCAATCTTATGTGGCACTAACTATGTTGGACATGCATCGGAGACCTACTCAAACCCCTGTGAAGCTGATGGAGAGATCTCTGTTCAGTGCCCGATACTGCTTTGTGGAACACATGAAAAGAAGTGGGACTCTACATCCTGCTGAGTTTGCGGTCCTTCATGAGTGGTTCCAGTTTATTACAAATCAAATACCCATTGAAGCTGATCTTATTGGTAAACAATTTTAATCTATAGTAGTAGTAGTTCAGAAATAGAACAGATCTAAACCAAAAGGACAGAATGGTCTGATAGACCGAATGATAATTAAATAGGTGAAGGGCTTTGCTCAATTTTTTTATATCTAATCAAATTGTTAGCCTATGGACCTCCATCTATATCTAACTGTAGGGCAAAGGTTGTCAAAATCACCATTCTTATGTTATTGTTTCTTATACAGTATATCTCAAGGCCACCCCGTCACATGTGTATGAGAGAATAAAAAAGAGGGCCCGTTCTGAAGAGCAATGTGTACCATTGTCTTACATTGAAGAATTGCATGCATTGCACGAAGACTGGCTCATCAATAGAACACATGGAGAGTGTCCTGCCCCAGTAAGTTAACTATGTCCATAAATATATTTTTATAATGAATATGAGAAAAAAAAACCAGTTTTTTTTCCATATCAGATAGATTTAGACCATAGATTCTATGGTCTTCAAAAAGGCAGAACCTATTTGATTATGATCAACCAATAAGATCCTTTCTGCCATTTACTTTGGAAAAGGTAAAAGAGAGAGCGACCTTCATTTAAAAAAAACTAGCTTCTCTCCAGGGCGTGCTTTTTTGGATATGAAAGGAGCATATATGTTATTCCAGAAAATTTTTGCCAGATCCATTCAGTAGTTTGGTGTTGTCTTTGACCAACCATCTTTACTGAGGCACGAACTTTCGCCTTTATAATCTACTAGCTGCGCCCCGCAGTTTCACCCGCGTGGTGATAGATATTATACAATATATCTTTACAAATTGTAGCCTATGTGTTATTTTGCTGTATAAGCTATATTGTTGTAAAGTTTCATTAAAATCCATTCAGTAGTTTTTATGTGAAAGAGTAACAAACATCCATCCATTCTTACAAACTTTCGCGTTTATAATATTAGTAGGATAGGAAGTAGGATTATTTTTATGATAAATTACTTCTTATCTTCTACAAAGCATTTTTTTTACAGGTGCTGGTGCTGGATGCTGATTTAGACCTCTCTGAAATAACTGAAGAGTACAAGAAAATTGAACACCAAATACTGAGGAAGGCTGTTGATGTGGTAATGAAGTCTCCGGCTAAGCTTGACTCAAAGAAACCGATTTCATCCTCTGCTATCGAAATAGTCCCACAAATGAGAATCTTATAATGTCCGGTTGAAACATACAATAGCATAGACATGCTTGTGATTAGCCAAAACCTTAAAAAAATATATTGTTATTCTGACCTACGATCTTGATATGACAAGGGTTCAAACCTGGTTCTTGACCTCCAAAAGATAAATTAATGTATAAGACGCCATTTTAAGTTCGACAAAGCAATCAACTCTCTTTCTATGCAAACAAACTGTTTTGATTACAATAATTTTATACCACATTGACAATATTGCATTTGCATTTGTACAATCTTACTTATACATATATAATTCTTTGGAGATTGATTGAATTATTATGTTTTATATGATTTTAATCACAATTAACATTGTTAATTGTTATGCTTGACTTCACATCGTTATTTGTAATCACGTATGCCTTATCTTATATGCCAAAACACAACGACGTCGACGACGAAGTGATAAGTTGAAAATTTCAATAAAATTGTTGACTACATAGTCATCTATGTAAAAACAAAAAATGACTGTGGAAGAAAGTGACGAAATACATTTGACTTACATACTGAAAAAATTGCATTTACCTATTTAATTTTGTGTATTTAAACTGTGTTATAATGATACACAGTCATCTCTTAGTACCTGTTATAAAACTAAAGAAATTAATTAAGTGCATTATGTAGTACATAGACATATTTATCATAAACTGGCGGCCCGTCCCGGCTTTGCCCGGGCGGGTGGACATTTGTTTTATAAATATTTTGTGATGAATGTAGAGTAAATGTATCGTTATGCACGAAAAAGTATTTTTATTCGCGTTCAGAGGCATACATATGACACTAACAAAAGACGTGGGTTTCTATTGGTAAAATAATTATCAAAATCGGTTCAGTAGATCCAGATAATACCTACTACAACTTCACAAACTACCTCTATAATATTAGTTGTATAGATAGATAAATAAATATTTTGTGATAAGAACTTACTTAGTTTGTTTTGTTGCTCAATCTGTAGTTAACTTTTCAGAACAGATAAAGCGAACTAACTTGCCTATTAAGCTGACGGAAAAACTTAGTGGCATTTGGAATGTCGTCGGTACTATATTATAGTACCTACCTAAATAAAAACTATCGAAGCTTATACTTACAATGTGTCCGTTGCTGGAGTTGAATAATAGTTGGTTGTATCGATGATGGCGTGGCCGTGAGGTACCTAGGTCGAATCGCCTTTTTGTCTAACGAAGATAAACATATTACACTAGCGGTAGCGTAAATATAATCGAAGAGAAACAACGCGTGCGAAGCCTCGGGAAGAAACTAGTAGAATCAGAAAATACATTGAGCACGGTATTCGCCGAGCGCCCCTAAGCTAGAAAATATTATGTAGTCAAAGCTGCGATCAACTGCTGCAACAAGCTGCGGTCTGATCACTTGATCAGGAATATTCAGGATCACTGATATTCAAAGTTACCTATTTTTTTAAACCAGTACCTAGGTCCACCTAGGTATTTCATATTACGCCATCTAGCGAATTAAAATGATATCAAAACTGCCAATGGCAGAACCTTCCATGGCTGTAAGCGCTGTAAGTGACGAGGCAGGCCGTGCTTTTCATAGGTGCTATTGTGCTATTAATGTTCAGCCCGTATTTTACATACTCAGAACTTACAGCCTTGGAATATGATGCCATTCATGTACAGATATTACTGGGCTGTAACATCCATGGTTGTTCCTTGATTGGCCGTAAAAGCATGGCACCCATCATAGCACCCATATTCTGCAATCAACTGCCAGTGTCACAGATTAGATAACGTTATGTCAGTGTCAGTTCATCAGATGTTTACTTAAAATTCATGCCGAAACTTGGTCGATTTTGAAATGTATTTTATGTATTGTATTTATTTACAAGTTTAGTGCAATAATTTCATAATAAATAAGTATTTACATAGTTATTGTGATGAGTTCTTGTTGCAGTAATGAGATAATATTTAGTTCTGTTGTAAATGAAATTGCTTCAAGTAATTTAGAATTATTTTTAAATCTTTGTAATGTTGTGAATGTATATTGGATATACCTTGGTGCTACAGTCATTGGAATAGTTGTACTGGCTGTGACTCGTAAGGTTGGAGTCGGGTCGTCGCGGCCGTGTTAACAAACTCTTTTGAAAGTAAAAGTAATGATGTTGGCTATAATCCAGTGAGACTGCACCACTGTGGTAAGTATATACATAACTTTCTTATATTTGTAGCAAGACACATGATTCTCAAAAGCTTTGGGTATTTAAGACATGGTAGAGTGTAGACAATTGTCAGAGGTGGCCTGTGCCTAGCTGTGCTTGCAAAGGCTGATGTGTGTGGTGTTGGTCAGAAATGTAATAACATTAAGAAAAAACTTGCAGCCTTTTATTTCGTTGCATGGCAACACTTTTTACAAGGATGCATTCTATAGGGATATTTACCTACCACCTAAGGTTAGGTGACAACAACAGACATAGTTGGTAATTCTTCAATACTAAAGTCAGTAACTGCCTTAGACTTAAAACAATATTGTAATTTTAAATTTCAGACAAGTCCAAGAGACTTGAAGTCTAAAGGAAATAAGGCACTTTGACTTTTGACTTGGTCTAAGTAATTTACTGACTTAAGGGGCCTCTGGAGGGACAAATTCTTCATACAAACGTAATACCAAAATTATTTCTAATTCAAGCATATTTCCACTATAATATTGCATTATTTGTATTAAATAGTATTTATCTAGGTTCCCAAATAGTTTTTTTTCAAAATACTTACTTAAAATGAAATGAAAGCCAATCTCATTTTGCACATTTTTATGCTTAAATGGACAAGTTTTCTTGCTATTTTTTTCATATTAAAAACATCAATATCTTACGTTTTATTTATTAAGGAACATAGCTTATATTGTCTAGTTACAGAATAACAATACTTTGTGAAGAATACAAAAAGTTTTCAGTCATAATTTTTGGTATTACGGAACAAACCAAATTTTGAACGGCTAATATTACTATCGCGCACGCATGTGGCGCGGCGCAAGGGTTAAACAGGGACAGCTATATTCGGAGCGATTTTTGCAAGCAGGGTCGCCGGACCCTTAAGTAAGTCAATACCACAATTTATTTGGTGTGACTTTTTCCATTCAGTTAGCACTATTGACCTAAAAATGAAGAGTTGACTTACATTTTGTTGTCTTATCAGCGGTGATTACTATTGAAATATTATGATATCGATGATTGCACTGATAAAACATTTGTATCAACTAAGTTTTTGAATGAAATTTTAAAGAATATTGATTTAAAAATAATAATAAATGAAGCTAGACCATTCACTCAGCATTATCTAGCCCTTCAACATCATTTGAAACACCAATTTGTACAAAATAATACAAATATTACAGAATAAAAGAGAATTGTATTTTTGGTGTCTACTATGTGTGTGATCCGTGGGTTTTTGAGGCTAAGCTCTAAGCTTAATACATACCAGTTTCATAATGATAGAAATTAAAAGGATAGCTCCATTTTTAGATTCCTTCCATGAATTTATTTTCTTTTTAGTATATAGTGACTATGAAGTTCCCTAATAGTTGAGTTCTTTTTAGTATATAGTGACTATGAAGTTCCCTAATTGTGATGGTGAGTAAATAAAGATTGAATGATAGTTTTTCATAGACACAGTTACTTTTAACAGATACAGGAACTAAAAAAATATGAGGACTTACAAAAGTTTTGATTTTTATCGAGCCCTCATAGTATGTAAAGAAGATTATTCTAGTTAATTTTTCTATCAAAGAGTATTAAAAATAGTATTCATGGTTAATTAATGGTTATATTATGTATTGTTTTTTGATTATTACTCTCACTTACCCATTTGCATAAGTTCTACCAAACTAAACATGCATTTTAGGGTATTCAAAATGGGATATTTTTAGAATAAACAATAAACATTTTTTTATGTATTTTATGTAGTTTGGATTTTCAGTGAATTTAAAAACACACTTAGTTTTTTTTATTTGATCCAAAGTTGAAATCTCAGTTTTCTATTTTCACCTTGCAACACCTTTCATGCCTACATTGTATGCCCACAACTGCTTTATAGACATAGATCTCATATAAATATTGTTTTCTAAATATACTAACTGTAACATAAAAGATATTGTAAAAAATAAATTAAGCCATATTATATTGTAAGCCACATAATTCAAATTTCGGAAATACATTTGTCCTAAGACGGAGTTAATATCGTAACCTCAGGCGTCGCAATTGGACATTAGCCCGCGGCGCCATATTAAATGCTACTCGCTAAAGAAACGCGTGTTTTCGATAAATTGGTACTTTTTTCGAGCATAGCCCTAAACGCCCGCCCTACAGACTGGTTATGCGTATGCCCAATGAAAGTGAATGTCGTCGATCGCTAGTATATCACACTTATATTACCTCATTGGACTTGCCCACCTCGTCACTTTCCTCTGGTACTAAAGCCCAGAAAGCGTGAAGGCTTGTCACAGGCGTAATCTTATTCATTTGGAAGTAGCCTTTGGAATTTTAGCAGATTTTATCTTTATGTGTGTAGAAATCTAGGTCTTTACGGAATAATTCAGCAATAATATAAGATGAGTTAATTGCTAGTGATTTGGGATCTTTCAGCGTTATCCACGCTAACATGGACTTATCCGAAGTTCTGATGAACTGACCCAGTTAGGTACCAATATAGCAATATTATTGGGTTAGTAGTATTTTTAACTCCCGACGCAAACAGGGGTGTGTCTGTGACTGGCATCTTAGCTGCCAAACGGTAAATATAGAGCGTGCGTAGGTATGATAAAAATCAGTGAAGCCCTTATGTTATTTATTTATTTGGCACACAATACAGAATACAATCATATATTATACAAATAGAAGCACACCGTAATTAAAACTAGACTGTATCCCTAAATATGCATTAAAATAGCAGTTCAATGTAAAGCAAATACTAGAACGACTAGTGTTAGAATGGTATTATAATCATCATCCTAAATTAGTCCAAAGCCGCCTATATTAGACATAGGCGTCCTCTAATGATCGCCATAGCGCCCTGTCTTCAGCATGCCGCATCCAGCCATCTGCCTGCAGTCTTTCGTCGATCAAAACGCACCCAGAAAATGATATCAATCAATCGTAACATTCGTAACTGAATTTTAAAATAAAAAAAAACGTTAATCTACTAACCTACCTATCTGGTGTGTTTTAAAAAAGTCTTCAAATTCCTAAATAATGAAAATAGGTTTGGAATTACCAGTCATTGTGAATATTATCATTGATGTTTTAGAAACGTTTTACGGCGCTCATATCAATTTCTCGAGGCTGAAACTTTTATGAGACCATCTTAAAATAAACCTTTATCAACGAAAGAATCATTAAAATCTTAAATTTAGAATTGGAGAAGATATCACCAAAATTGTTGTAACAAATCGTCATTCAAAATATTATGTAGTTTTTTAAGCTTAATCGTATAAATACTCAGATTACTGTGGATAAATACGAATAATAATATTTTAGACACCACCTCGGGATCGTTCTATATACAATAGCGAAATCCTACTAATATTATAAACGTCAAAGTTTGTCAGTATGGATGGATGGATGGATGTTTGTTACTCTTCCACGTAAAAACTACTGAATGGATTTTAATGAAACTTCACAATAATATAGCTTACATATCAGAATAACACATAGGCACATACAATTCGTAAAGATTTATAGTATATTATCCAAAATATCTATCACCACGTGGGTGAAACATCGGGGCGCAGCTGGTAATTTATAATATCGGTCCATAGTTGCCGAAGAAATCGACTAGCACACATAAAAAATATACACAGCCGAACATACATAGAACGTTTGAAGACGGTTACAATCAGGGCAACTCAACCGCCACCCTTAAAACCGTGTCATCAACCAGAAATATCTCTCGTTGACAAAGTAACCACTGAACATTGAGGCAAATTGCCTCTGAAACGTGACCCAGACACTTCTTTCAATCAGACATATTCAATACAAAATTTAATGCGACTCTTTCAAAGAAAGGTCTCCATCAATTTGTCATTTGCAATCTGCAGAATGTCAATAAGTTTGTCCTGTTGTAGAGGGCATTTGGGGCAAAATTTGTTTTGGAGATAACTGAGTTTTGCATGTGTAGTTGCTGTATAAAATTGTACTTTTCCACCATCACTATGTATTTATTTATTTATTGCGTAAAGAAAGAGCGAGACAAAGGTAGTTGAAACATGCGCATTTGTTCGACTTTGTTAAACCGACTGTCGATTTATTCGTGTAGAATCGGTATGTTTTTTTGTAGAAGCTATTTTAACCACCAGGCTGTAAAGTATATGCTGATGGTATTGATAGAAGATATACTTTCAGTACGTGTGGACTATGATTGTACTAGAGTCGTTCGACTAGTTTGAACTTTGATTCGCTCGCTGGCATTTATTTCTTTGTTCGGTGTTATATGTATTTAATGTATGTTTTTCCCCGAAAAGTAACGTCCTAAAGAAACCATAGATATGTAGAGTTCCGGAGCACCATCTGATTGGTCACAAATCTACAACAGAAGCAAACAATTCAAGTTCAATGTCGAATTGTGATTGACGAAAATACTCATCTTCATTTGGTCTATTGTCTATTATATTCGTAAACAGTTGCGACATTTCTACGAAATAGACGTTCGAAACAGAGATGGCTTGAGGAAGTTCATTTTTAATATTTTTGAAAATTATCATATTAATGGTTATCTCCGGGAATCCACTATTCCGATTTAAGGAAATTAACTAATATTTGCTCAATTTTATAACTTACTCTTAGACATAGGAAGCTGTGGTGTGAGTGTTAACTATCAGAATGTGATGCGGCTGATGATGATGATAATTTATTAAAATCGGACGTATATTGTGATTGTAGACCTGGAACAACATCAAGGCTTTGTATCCCCAAAAATCAAGCAAGCGAAGTCGCAAAACGAAGCAAGTGAGATTATAATTTGTTACCGAGATTGTGCCCTACGTTGTCGTTCCAACTTCATAATTTAGTTCAAGGATGAATTCAGTAAATCCATTTTATGAATTACTAGATGACTATGAAATTCATTTATTATGTACGTATTATTATTTTATTTTAAACTACCCCTGTATAAATAATAATAATAAATAAATAAATAATGCTGGACAATCCACACCGCAACATCTAGCCGCAAGGGAAGCAGAGCTTGTGTTATGGGTACTAGATGGCTGATATACTTAAATTTACTTAATACAATAGATTACATAGATAGATATTTTTATTAAACATATGTAACGACCAGAACACCATGTATAATAAATATAATAAATAAATAATGCTGGACAATTCACACAGCGTTATCTAGCCTCATGGTAAGCAGAGCTTGTGTTATGGGTACTAGATAACTGATATACATAATACAAATACATTACATAGATAGATATTTTTATTATACATAGAAAATAACCAGAACACCCGGAACAAATATCTGCAGATCGTACACACAATTGTTCCGAGGCGGGAATCGAACCCGCAACCTCCTGCGTCGCAGGCGGACCTTCGCCCACCGCGCCACATCGGTCGTCAAAATAAGTAAAGTAAAGTATAAACAGTGTAAACAAGAAAATAATACATCAAGTCATTTTTAAGTTTCTGTATTCTTATATTATACACTAGCTGCGCCCCGCGGCTTTGCCCGCGTTGAAACTCTGGTTTTTTCAAGTTACAACAGGCCTAACAACTAAACCATAACATCGACCATCTGTAATTCACACTAATGCCTATTTAGGGTTGTTGCTAAACATAACCATATGATACTGATCTTAATTACTAGTACTTCTAACTTTGTAGATGCTAGATAGGGTATGTAGGTCAGACGAGTAGGTAAAGTTGCTTTAAACAGGCGGGCTGATAACTATTTGTAGAACAGATTGAGTAAGGATAATGCGGGCGTTACTGTCATAATTATCCTAGCCTCAAGCCTCGTCATCATCATCTTAGCCTAACGACTTCAAGCTGGACATAGGCCTCCCCAAAAGAAGGCTTAATACCTGGTTTTTAGGCCTCTGGCACTATATAACCTACGCTCATGGAACTATACAGGAGGACCAAACAGTGACGTCGTAAGAAAAATTAAGGCTTCACCAGGGGTACCCGAAAATACGTTTGGTTCCCGATTTTTCGTAGTTTTCGAGTTTTGATTTCCTTACGTTTTTTTTTTGTCAATTTTCGGGCGGTTCGGTTAAAACTGCTTTATAATTGATTTTTTGTGGAATTTTAGGATTTCTGTAATATGACGCTGGTTATTCTAAATACTCTAGTCAATGTTTGCTACATTTTATATTCGGTATGGAATAAAGATATAACAGACGGCCGAATACCGAATATTCGGCGAAAAAGCCATTTCAATTCGATCACAAATTCGGGTAGTGATTATATCAAATGTATCGATGAACTATCCACTCGTCCGGTACATCCAGACGTAGACTGAAAGCGTAGCATTCAGCATGAAGCTGGTTGAATATGGTTGTTTATTCAACACCCATACAAATGTGACAGTGACAAGCACTAGATAAAACTGTTTATATAACTCTGCTTTATATTCACCATTAATATTAAAAGCGAACGGCGGTCGCGTCATTATTCCATTTTGTTATCGAAAATACCGATTGTGTGATCACGGATTTCATCTGGGCACTGATTTGGTTTTCAAATCCTATATATTCTAAGGAGTGGCAAGTACCAAGTCCTTAATGTAAATTTGTAAGACTTTGTTCAAAAACCTCAAAGTGACTAAATAAAGATTAAAATCTAGTACCAAGTAAAGGTAGAGCATTTCTTCAGCGCACCTCGTTGAGCTCAGTGGCTTAGCCATAATTTTGCACCAGCTTACCTATAATTTCTAGAAGTCTGAACGTGTTGTATCGCAAAATAAAAACATTTTTAAACAGCAAGCGTGTGAAATCTTTTAAAATTGGGTGCGGCGAGATAAAATACCGGCTTGAAACTCTAGGTCTAATTGGAGCCAGTATGTTGCTTGTGATTAATTATTTTTTGTTGATCGCTTATTGGCTTTATGACTATAATACATGCCTATTTGTACTAGATTTCAAACGGCTATAGCCTAAAGCTAGGTTGTGATAGATTGTCATATGACTGTTATTTATAGCTAGCATGACATAAGGATGTTTCTAGGATTCCCTAATTAAGACAACACTAGAAACACAGAAGTGTAATGTGTTTCTTGACACACTAGGAATAAGGCAAATGTATTGGTTCCTCGGACCAGATTAAGTAAAATTTTGAAAAGCTTCAAATGTATATCTATAAAAAATTACAGTAAAATAGCAATTAACCTAAGACAAAAACCAAACACTGAATTAATAAAATATATCAAAAACAATTTAGTATACAATTGATGAAGCTATGGCGGACGCATCTATATTTTGTGAAGAAAATTCTGATATACATAGAATAAGTATGATCTAGGTACGTAAATTGTACAATTTGTATGTAATTATTCGACATGGCTAAGTGCTTTAAATAAGTTTTAAGATGAAATAAATGACTTTAATGATAAATAAATAGTGTAAGATATTCCAACCTAAATCCACCGTTGTGTTCAGTAACTAATTGACGCCCGAGTCCTTTGTCTAATTACTTGCTATATTAAATTAGATAAAAATATACGGCACCAGTAGACGTAGGAACTCATCACGCGTTCACCGGTGGAACACTAGTCTAGTGACGTAAGTGAGTGGTGACTATTCGGCCAGGCTTTTCGGGGCCCCCACCAGAACGTTTTGTTTACAGAGCTACGCCTCCGCGCCCGTGTCGGCACTCCGCGGCCGGCCTTCATGCGGCACACGCATCGTCTCACAACTACACACAATACTTTAACGCGACACCGACGTCCCAATTGATAAGTGATATCCCGGTGCTCTGAGGCCCAGCGACTTCCGGTTTCATCCCGTAAAAAACTTTACAGGACTTCTCGCCTTCACGCGTCACCGTAACCCCCGAAACATCATCCGCGCTTACCGTGCACTTGTGTGATCTGCTGCATATATCGCCGATTTTCTACGTAAGTAAAATTGTTTTTATGAATTTGTCATGCCGAACCAGTTCAGAATAAGTTACGTGAGACGTTATGAAATTATGCTAATCGCTTTCAAAACTGTAACGTAGAACACCATGTCTGTTGTCGGAGTCTAATATTGGTTCTGATAGGTGAATGTTTTTGTTGGCTGCCAGTTTTCGGCGCTGTTCTCTGGTGTGCCGTACCTGAAGGTCGTAATTTTATGTCACTTACGCTCCTTTTCGAAATAAAAACCGGTTGGGATCTTTAAGCTGGTGTAATAAAATTAACATATCGGTGGCGGACATCGGTGCACGTGTGCCTGTGTGCGTACGGATCAGGGATTTGGGGGCTCTTACGGAGATGCATTATTGTGTTCGATTTAAGTACTGTCTTTTACTTCGGTCCCTGGTTGGTCATGCAGCTCAAAGTGTTGAAAGACAATGTAAAGGTAACATCGTACGCAAAGAAACTGAAAGCATCTCGTAATTTCAGGCCATGATCGCCGCCCGCATGATTTGCGCGATCAATTTGCTAATAGATTCTTCGCTATCTTGACGCCTGACGTAGGTAATACATTCGCTCTACCTTCTCTAGTTTACTTCTACTTTTCACAATCATAGTTTCTTATTCCCTTTGTGACACATACATAAGTGAGTACTGTTTGATTTATCCTTGAAGGTAAAGGTCCTTAGGTCTACAATCTCTCCAGCGCGTTAGTTGGTATTGCTTTGATCTAGACATTTGTTATCTCCAAGATAAGGCTATCACGCCTCGGCTCTATTTACATTTCTCGCATTATGATCATACGGTCTGATATGATTTCATTCATTTTAACTTATTTTCGGATTCACCTTTTGCTGGTTTAAAATATTGAAAAAGTTTAGAGAAACTGGTTCTGTTGTATTGTTTACTGGCCTTTGACCGAAGGTAAACGTTGGGCTAACTTTCTGATGAACCGACTATCTCATGCTTTCTCGGATGATATTAGACCTGCGATTGCAAATCGTTTAATTAAGCTTAATTAAGCGCCCAGATTCTACTACCCATTCAGCCATTCTTTATGTGTATAAAGCAATGTATTATAATTGTTTTTATGTTTATGAACAACACCAAAGTTAGCTTAAAGTCAACAAATCTTCGAAATTTTCCTCGCTGATGTTAAACATTTACCTACTCCCACACACCACATGTACATGGCATAATCAAGGATTCTCTTTTAAACTTGTTTTATCCAACCGTTACGTATTTTAAACCATTTTCCTTAGCACTAAGAGTTAAATTTCCTTGATGTTTGGAACTCGATGTAGGTGACTCTGCGCTGTAGAGAAGTAAATTATCGGTTGACAATTAACTGAATAAATATTTATAAAGTGAGTACTAATAACGATATTATGTCGGCGACTAATCTAAGGACACTATCTGTTGACATGAGACTGCCAATTTGCTGTCATTTTACTATGGTAGGTATTAAGATTCGTTTGGCAACCAGATGTTTATTATTTCGATTTTAATAGCTGAAATGGCAAAATTATTATAACGTAGAATTTATAGCATTGGGTGAGTAAATGGAGTCATATAGTCGGTATCTTCCACAATAAACATGAGAGACGAAAGTTTCCTATACGTAAGGTATCAAAACTTCTCCCCCATATAAAACGGTAACGATTGAAATGTAATAGAATATTGCGCTTTCTTACCGACCTCTAGACATTCGACCTTTGTTCGCCCGAAACCCGCGTCTTGAACGTTCCGTTGCGTCCTTCCTTACTTACTTATTGATTTTTGGAAAGCCATTACTTTATTCAGCATCGATTACTCCGATTTCCTTTGTTAGATTTCTATTGTTCGTGCTCTATTTACATAAGTATGTATATGTTATATTCTCTTTCAATATTATTAATGTGTTCCCATGTGAGGTAGCATGGATGTTTTCTTTCGCAATATCTACGTGGATTTGGGCTTACGCTATTGCCTAACTTGTTGGATACGAACCATACAGTCAATTGCAAGATTTTTGGACATACTCCAAGAGGCCGGTGAAATTTTACAGCATCTGCATGCTGATTTGGTGTGAATGCAAAGCAGGCTGATCGAAAATGGCTTTTTTTTTTGCCAATTTGGAAAGGAGTGGTTGTCTAGCTCTTGATTAGGTATTTTTTTGTCTAAATCATATTTGCTTAAGATACTGAAATTCTTTGATTATCTATTTTAAAACAATCCTTGAAACTAGTTAGTGACTGTTGAGATAAGTCGCTGCCGGTGTGTTATCGGCCATTCACCGCGTGCTCACGTAACTGACTTGATTGCAATTATTTGAAAATCGTGGGAATATTGATTTTATCGTTGGCACTCGGCACGATAATCACATCTCAAAATCAACTGGATAAGGTTCAATTCTCTCGATCGGTTTGATCGTTGATTGATAAGTCGTCAAGCCTGTTAGCATTGCTCAATAAGGGCCAGGGCTTAGCTAGTTCTTACGAGGATTAGTTGACATGAAAGAAGTCGATAGGTTGTTGACCTGTGACTGACCACTCGCGACTGTTTCAACACGAGTATTAAAACATGGTCAGTTATTATTGTAGGTAATTATTTCTCTTCATGTCACAGTATTCAGTGCCCTCATACTCAAGGTAAATTCAATTATGTAGATGTCAAGCCTTTCAGCAAGTGCTTAGCTACAAACGGCTGGTCAATATCTGGGTTGTCGAGTTCTACTTTGTCTGATTCAGGACAGATGAAAGTAATTATCTGATTTCGTTTTCAATGGACCAGTTCAGTCTTTCCCGCTTTGAAATAAACATTTAAAACTTTCGCGATTTGTTAACATAATTTGTGAATTTTTGTAGAGTATTTATCGCACACCTTTGAAATGCTTTTGAATTTGCCTTAATAATATAATAACGTTCTTTCTATGATATGGACCTGCCTAAAAAATAGAGAAAATATTCTAATTTAATTACATATATTACTAAACTGTAAAACTTAATCAGATTTGTCTTAATCATAGGTTTTTTTTTGTAAATATTCGTCAAAACAATATGGTAGAGCTAACTCACTATACTTCTTATTAATCTTAAATAATTAGCTTTTAATTAAATTTATCAATGAATTTTCATATGACGAGCCATACCAGCTCACGCGCAAAAGATATTTTCTTACCGAAAGTAAAAGTTCACTTTCGGCATCTCGTTCATATGAAAGTAATCCAGCTGACTAGTTTGTATTAGTTTCGCTCTCGACCACTCTACTGACATTCTCAAAGGCAATGCAACATCGAGATCAGTTCGACCTTAAACCTTCCAAAGATCAATTGTGGACCTGCAGCTTTGTCTCTAGTGATCAAGAATTTGGTGTTATTGAAATTTGAATACATAATTGTAAACTTTGTTGGATTTTCGCCGCTTGACAACAGCTAATGGATGTGCAAAAAAGCGAAATTCAGGCTTGATTGCGTAGGTTCAAGAGAAAGTTATCGCGGTATCGCCCGCGCGTGCTTTCGCAGATTTACGCATTGGTGACGTGCATTGCGAAATACCTTTAAAATTGTAACTGGTAATATGTATTTTAGGTGAGTATTTGCATGTTTCATTGTGGCAAATGAAGATAAAGCTAATGATTTCTGCATTAATTACCTAGCATTTCTATTAAGTATTGCGTGAGCTAGTATGTTTTACTCGCAACCAAGCGTTAAAATGTCTTCTTCGTCGCTCTGAATATTTTTATTGGTCGTAACTTTGTTCCGTGAGTTGAAATTACATCGTGCCTATATCCAATTATATTGCATTGTGTAGCTTCCTTCAGATTCGAGGTCACGGCGCCAAACTTTTAAGTTCTCGCACTCATTCATTGAAAGAGAAATTGGTGTCATCGCTGAATCTGTACGCTGTATCCGCTGGACCGTGCGCCCTGTGTCGAAGTAAAAGTGTTCCAAAAAATTTACGTCGCGAAATTACATTGCGATTTCGCCGCAACGAGGTCGCGGATGTGGGTCGAGTAACAGCTATCTGTTAGATTTGATAGTTTTGTTACATTTGGGATATGACAATCAAAAGCTGGTTCACGGTCATTGAAATTTTCGGCGTCGTTAGCTCTGGTTATTGCTGTAATTTCGTGTGTAGTGGTTACACGTGGCTGGCAAAGGCGTGATTCACTCATTTCATGCTTCGGACCTTGAAACCTCTTATACAACCTTGTTTAATCCTGACTTTTTTACCTGAGTTCTATCTTTAGCGCGCATAGAATACATAGAGCGATTTCAAATCGCACAAAAATTTCACAAAGTGTAACCATTCGCACGAATATATCACGAGGCTCGAAATTACTTTTAAAATATATTGTTATATCTTTTTAAGAGATTAACCAAGGCATTGAACTTGATATTGGAAATTTCCTGTTTGTCCGTGCCCCGAAGATAACCTACAACGCATAATAGAAATTACGACTGGTGTTATCCACCTCTCTGATGAATTTAAAATACATATACAGGCCTACTATTATAATAATTAATAAAAACGGAAACGTGGTCCCGATTCAGTTTTACAGTTTAGTTGCATGAAACACGAGATATTGATGATGTCCTCCTAGTCAAATTTCGGCTAATGCTTTACCGATTAGATTTTTCATGACAATTGTTTTGTTTACGAAGAATTTGTAATCGATTTTGTTTTGCAAAAAATATTGTAGTATGTTACAGACTATGCTCAGTTGTCTTAATGACTTTTTAATCAGAATACTCAATAGAATAAAAACGTATTATTTTGCTTCTGCTCGCCGCATTACACGCGTTTTTCCTTGATAAAAAGTAAAACAGATCGAGTAACTGTGGTAAACTATAATATTTTATACTATTTTCAATACTTTTAATAGAATAATGTTCGTTACATACTATGCTCGATAAAAATCTAAACTTTCGTATGTAAATTTTTCGAGTCGACATCTATCTTTCAAGTCTCTGTGTCTCATCATGAGTGGTCTTCAACATTCGACTCTACGTTCACTTTGCAGAAGCTGACAGGAAATGAACTCGAACGTCAAGAAAGTCTTTTATCAAGTCATGTGCATGTGCATGTGCATGTGCGAACTACTCTGAGAGCCTTGCATGCTTATCAAGAGCAGTTCGTTAGCCTATTGGATGTTTTGGTCTTTCGGGCCTCTCCAGGAGCACCCGTGGAAGAAACTGTGTATGAAATAGTTCATTCTGTCATTAAGTCTTTATTCACTCACTTGTCAACGATGGTAAACAATAAACCGGGGACGGACGGTCATAGGGCACTTGAAAAGCATCTGTGAAGCCATCGGCAGAAGTTAGTATCAAATAAATATTTGAAAGCCATTTATTATACTTGTCGAATTTTCCATATTTCATAATGTTTACTTATCAAAACACTTTAAGAAGGTCGAGGATGTAATGTACCTACCTTTCCGACCTTTTGTGTCTTTTAAAGAGTTATGTTTTTTAGTGTTCACTCATGACACCTATAACACACTGTAGTTGTTTGTTCATTTTGGTTTATCGAGTCATCGTGAGCGTGTAAAATGTCGTAACACTAATATTATAAATGCAAAAGATGTTGGTTACCTTGTTGTGAAGAATATTTATTGTTTCATACCTCTTCACGCCAAAACTACTGAAAATATCGAACTGAAATTTAGCATATTTAATTTATTCATAAGAATTACGTTCAGGTCATAAAATATAAATGACATAATGTAAAGGTACATTTGCAATGGACTAATATCTTAAAATACATTATTATTAGCATAAAATTTAAAATTAGGTACTAGGTATAATAAAGTAATTCATGCTTAGCCGCAAAGCTTTAGCAAAAATGCATGCTTAGCCGCTGGCACAACCTAGGTTATCATAAAATTAGATAAATGCCTTATGTTCAGTTTTTGAGAGCGGTTTTCGTCTAGATATGGGACGAGAACGCGAGTAGAGTAGACTTCGTTGTTAAATGTATAAATTATCGAAAATCTTGATAATTTATAAATTTAACGACGAAGTTCTTTTCTAGAAAGATGACGATAAAACAGTTTTGATTGACCTTTTGTTCAAATTGAGTTTAGTACTTAACTATATTTATTTATTTTTAAACTCGCGTTCTCGTCCCACATCTTTTCTTTTGCGTGTAGCACGTTTCACAGCATTAGGCAGTTAAGGCAAGTTGAAGAATCTCATTGGGCCTTAAACGTTTTAAAGCGTTTATATCCTGCAACTCAGTAAGGAAGCAAGCATAACCAGAAATGTGATGAGGCACTCACTCACACCTGTTTCGTTTTATTTTCCTTCAGAAGGCTCGTTTGTCGGAAGAGCATGAGAGTTGTTTGACCAGGACAGGATTTTACACTTGAATAATGTTTGTTTATCTCTAGTACTTTAGTGCTAAACATCTGTAGGTCTGGGTTTTATTTGTCTGTGGCTGTCTATATGTACTTGTGGTTTTGTAGCCTCTTATGTTTCGTTTTAAAGTTAATGTGGTAACAGTTCATGGATTATTTCGTCCTTGAACCAGGTCACTGCAATGGAAAGAAAGGGCTTCAATAGCAATAAAACTGCCAGTTTCAATTCTTCTTCATTTTTAAACGGGACCATAAAACGAAGATGTTGACTGTAGGTACAGGATCTACTCATTAAGTTTTCATTCTGCAAAGTGTTTAAAGTTGTGTGGTAAGATTTCACCAGTTGTATGTAAATAGCTTCTGTATAATCGCACTGGGTGTTCGTTTATTGGTGTCTTTTTATTCTCTCTGAAATGAAGACTTTTACTTTACAGAACTGATTCAATATTCCGATTTCTAGATTTATGCATTATCTTCTGGTTTTTTCCATCAGCACATTCTGACATAAGATCCTTTCTACAGAACTGATTCAATATTCCGATTTCTAGATTTATGCATTATCTTCTGGTTTTTTCCATCAGCACATTCTGACATAAGATCCTTTCTTTCTCTTTCATCGTTCAATCTCTCAATTTAATAAGTTAGATCTTTATAAATCGTCGATACATAAATTGATTTGCCTTCAAAGACATTTGTTGACGCCTGTTAAATGATTACAGGGTAGCGTTTCATTTCTTCATTTACACGTTCCACTTTGTTCAATGAGTAAGGTGAGCAGTGTCAAACTGGTATCTACCGCTGATTCGTTCACGACCTTGCCCGGTACAGCACCTACGTGTACCACAGCTTGGTACCTATTAAGATTTTAATGGCTACTCTACATGCTTTTAATGTCCGAAGGCTCTGGGCGAGAGGTTTTCGTAGGTTTTGTGATGTACGAGTATTTATATCATTAAATTAAAACTTGTAGTCAACGAGTTTCACAACTACATTTGAACCTGTTGTTGTTTGTTCCCTTTGTGTGACTGTTTAGGTAGGCCAGTAGGATCAAGGGATTTGACCTGCGCGCTACCTGCAATGGCTATGCACCTAGCCCCGAGAGATCAACAATGTCAAGGTGTTGTTATGTCAGTGTTGCGCGCCTACTCCTCAACTATTTCTCGAAGATATACCTACTCATAGAAGCTGAACATATTCGTAATAATAAATAAGCTGTTCAGCCATGTGAGCATGGCTGAAAAGCTTGAACAGAATGTTGTTTCAACAAGGCATCGTAAATAGATTGATATTGCTGTATTACTTGATCTATAATTGCCATTAATTCATCAAAAAAAAAACATTATAAAATCAGTCCAAACAATAATTCGTACTCGTTTTATAATTTCTCAGTTATGTGTTTCATTACTTCATTTTGTTCAATTGGTATTTTAATTCTCAAGCACCTTCACTCATTCGGTTGGAAACTGTTGTTTGTTATTTTTGTTCAATTTTAGTCATAAAGCGAGCATATGCTAGAAACCGTCTCCCTCTGTGGTCTTACGATGTGTGCTAGGGACAATAAGTAAGGATATCTGGACAGCTGGGCAGCGCTCCGGGGCGTCGTCTGTCAGAACTTGGTTTATGCTGGCACACCTACTCCGAAGATTACCTTCGCACGACTGTCAACTCCGCTGAGTTATTAGCTTTAATATGACTTGTTTTATTTCATTCAACCTTTTAAGGATTCAATTTCAGTTCATTACATACTAAATCGTTTTTAATCTGTCTTGTTCTCTGTTTAAAATGATTAGTGCTATTCTCACAATTATGGTCTGGCAAGTGGTATCAATTACTCGCCAGTTACTGTCGTTGAACTTTTAACTTATCATAATGCAAATCTCGGTATTGCCTTCGAATGATAATTACTGCTGGAGTACTTATCTCTTGTAATAAATCATTTGTCTGGTGGACATTTTGCTGCTGTTTGAAATTAATACACGCGTTAAGTTGAATTTGATTTGCAAATCAGGTGTACTTGTGGTCACGCAAATAGGCCTGCAGTTATTAACTATGGACCAGCCTTATGGGCCGAGCTCAATTAAAATAACTGGAATTTGCTCCTAGGAATCTGCACCGGCCAAATCGCTTTTAATTTTAAATGTTAATGTATTCCTAATAAAAACATGATCTCTGGCAAGATGATTTACTCATTGTAATAAGAGACTATTAATAGGTTGAGTTTCCATTTTAGTTCCACGTGTTTATCGTATTTTTCCTAGCATTTAAAGCTCTTAAAGTTGCGATGAATGGACCTCAATGAAAGCTGTGTGTTCAAAATTGATCATTCACTAAGTTAAACTGGTATTTATTAACGGGTTGAGTCAACCTAATTGAATAAAAAAAAAACATTCACTGTCCATGATTTCAATAACTGTGATAATTTCATAAAAATATTGATTTTTAAACTGTTGTTTTCATAATATGTGGTATTCATTTTATTGTATTCTGAAAATACCTGAACGATCTAGTTATCAACTTTTCTATGACCAAGGTTTACAATAACTTAAGCACGAACAGGTTCTCGGTAGGTACTTTGTTGTTTTATTTCTGTCGTGCTATACTCATTAAATCAACCGTCGATATCTAGACTAGGTCTAGGCTCGCACTGATTTACAATAATGTATCTTGGTGCTCCCGAGTCTACATTATGTTTTATTCGGTACACGCGAATCTGTGCCTTGGGGCATTAAGTCTGCTTTGAACTGAAGATTAATGTCGAGTGCAGAGTGTCATCGTGAACAGGTATCTGCTCACTTACCTTGACCGCGCACGTTGTCCTCTCACTTATACTAGAATTCTATAATCAGACGTCTTCGATGCGCGTGCGACTCTAACGAACGTCGCGTCGTTCTCTACGACTTATGTTTCTTGATCACGACACTTATGCTATATTACACTAGTACTCAGCTATATTACTTACTAGTTTCTGCCCGTGGCTTCACACGCGTTGTTCCTATGGAAGCGTTTAAATGTTATTTCTATGCAACTAATTCTAACCAGGATCTGATTTATACGATAAAAATAGTTTTTGTTTGATTCCAGGCCTAGAACTACCTTTATGTAAAATTTTAGTCCGATCCGTTCAGTAGTTTAGGCTGTTTTAGGCATGAAGAAGTTATAAAGATCCATTCTACCATGCATTTATCCATCTAAACTTTCGCATTTATGATATAAGTGTGATCCTGGGTATATTTAATTCTAATGTGAGGTATACGTTTAGTCGAGGTTTGTTTACAATTATAAAGATTCGTTGACTTTACCAGCGTGATGATGATGATGATGATTGACCGTAACTTTTCAATGATTCCACTTTTTCCGTTTACAAAAGCATAAAACATCCGAGGTCCATGTCAAGTTTTTCTGTTTTGAATTTCAAAACACATGCATATACGTCCGTGATTTTGTTCCCGAAAACATGAGTTAGTGTCGTTGAGTTATGTATTTTTATTCTGACACGGAGTTGTGATGTGGGTTGACGCTAACGAATTCTCCTTCATTTTGTAATGTCATTGAAACACAAGAGAACTGAGCAACTTTTTCATGCGTTTGGTCGATTCCATCATACATATCGGCTGATTCGAATATATCGTTGTTTTATGGACTGTTGTGTTCGGTTTTTATTTAATTTATGCCAATAGATTGTACATGCGAGTAATTCTGATTCATTGGCGCAATCACGGAGAGATTATAGTCATGTGCTCGTCCGTTGTTTGTCCTCTGCCTCTGATTTGCTTTTGCTAGAGTTGTAGAGATATGGCTTTGCTGCATAAACCTCGCTCAAGTGTTGCGTGTATGTACTGCCAAATAGATTTCTTTGAGTTTTAAACTCAAAGTAGGTATATTAATAAAATATTTTTTTAATGAACGTTAATAATTTATGAATTTGAAAGTGAATCAACGAAAATAAATCTCTTTCTGATTAATTCAGACTTTCATGTCAGAGAGTCGGAGTGGGTATTTAAACACGGTGCTGCACGCCATAAAGCATAATTTATGAAATTGGCCACGTATCAAAGAAACTTAATTTTTCTGGGAACATGATATTTCCCGCGCAGGTCAAGCGAACTTGTGTCGTGACATTTGCGATAAATGGGACGTCGTCGTCGAATGCGCCTGGTGGTCGGTAACCTGCTCCACGAGTAGTCTATTTACCGCGTCCCGTTATCACGGGAGCGATAGCGAGTAGCTCGATAACTCGACCATTGCACAAGTCGCCGCTTATCTCGGAATGCAGTCTACAAAGCGCTTCTCATATCGTCAGTCGTGAAGTCAAAAAAGTCGATTAGCTCACCCTTGAAACGAATATTGTTGGAATAGTTCCTCCAGGAACTAGCGAGTGCAGTTCGCGGCGCGTCGGCGAGCGGTGTCGCCAGTGGTCATCGGCCCCCATCGGTGAGTTTCGCAAGTCCAGTTAACCGTATGAGTCGATCACATTAATATTCTGCGTTAGCTGTTATTGCGAACCTAGCGTTTGCCTCTTCTTCGGCACGTACTTAGGCGGGTATAACGATTGCAATCGTGCGATAAGCATTTCACTCGGTTAACGTGATACTTGAGCGCGTGAGTTTATAAATAGGAGCTCGAAGCTTAAAAAAGGTCTTAGAAAAGACAAAAGACATTCCTTGGCGTCGAGACGGGAGGGAATCCACGGTGAAGGGCGGTGCGCAGACGGCTTTCATCGTGTGTAAATGCGTGCAGTACAAAAAATGGATAGAGGACCAATAAAAATCCCGTGTGGGGAGCAGCCGAGGGGCGGGCGAAGCGGGTGCAGCGCAGCTACAACGAGTAATTGCATATGCAGTCGGTCTCCGCCGCGCTGGGTGCGCGCACGCAGCCTCCTCATCCCCTGAGCAGCCTCTCTGTGCACGAATCCCGCACGAAATATGCGCACGACTCGCTGTAGCCATTTTCACTTAATCTCGTTTTCGCCATCGTCGATTACTTCTCGGTTCCGTTACCCGGAAGCTCCGGCGTCGTAGAGCTCGCGTGCTTTCTGTTTCCGCTCGGGCGGTCACCGCGGATTAGGGGTTGAGACAAGCGCCTAGTCGCAGTCAGTAACGTGCGGATCATGACGTGAGTTGCAACTTGGGCAAAGGGAATTTGAAATGTAAGCTAGATATTTGATGATGTTTTTGTATTGTCGTAGGGCGAGCGCGGAGGCGAAGGTACCGGCAGCGGGCGGGGAGGCGGGCGCCCCGGGCCCGGAGGACGCCATGAAGGGGGTGGAGGCGACGGCCGAGGAGCAGGAGCGCCTAGCGACCGGCAACAACAATGGCTCGCTCGACTGCAAGCTGCCGCGCGCCCAGCAGCGCCGGGGCACCTTCCATTCCACGCATTTCTTCATGCTGGTCTTCCTCTCCGGATGGGTTCTCCAGGGCATGTTCCTCACGTACTTCGTGAGCGTTACGACAACAGTCGAGAAACTGTATCAAGTGGAATCTAAGACTACGGGGACTTTGCTAGCCGCGACGGAGATTGGTCAGATATGCACGGCGTTGTTTCTGACGTACTTGGCGGGGACGGGGCACAGGCCGCGGTGGATCGGATGTATGATGTTGGTGCTGGCTGTCGGCGTCATCGGATGCGTGTTACCCCACCTTATGTATGGAATGACGTTACTAGACTCTCACGTCGAGAACCACGCTCCAGGCGCGGCGCCTACTTGCCACACTTATAACAACACCACGATACAGTGCGATGCGACGACGATCAAGGGCAACGCTGAGCGATCAGAGATCACCGCTATTGTCATACCGTGGCTGTTCTTCTGTCTTCTCGTCGTGGGCGTGGGACAGACCGGCATCGCCACGCTGGGGATACCGTACGTGGACGACAACGTCGGCAGCAGGCAGTCGCCGTTATACATGGGTGAGTCACGTCATAAATTAGCTATTGGCCTAAAACTCTGGGGCATTCCGATTAAAGTCGTAAGGCGATGACGCCTTAGTTAACTTGTAAACCTATGTAGGTCTCTACCTTTTATGCAATATACTAAACATAAGCTAAGGGCAGTTTACTATCAAAATCTCCAGTAAATTACATTGTATTTTTCCACTAAGATTAAAATTTTAAAGGTGACGAGCGCAGCGATCATTACACTGTCATTTTAAAAAGCATTTAATCAGCCTAACCCTCCCACTGGCCGCCTCCGAAGTCACTCCGTCTCTGTGTCTTGCGTAATTAACTAGGACTATTTGTGCGGGCAATAATATATTAAATTAATAGTTATGCTCGTGCATCCTGCACTTACGACTGTACTATGCAATCTGCATTCACTTTTAAATAGTTTTTCATTACACGCAAGACTGAACTAGCTAAAATGAACATCATCGTTAATTTTCAATTTAATATTGGGCTTTCGCTGGACTTTCCTTTTATTTCATTTATAGCTCATACATATGCAGCTCTAGTTTCTGCCCGCGGCTTCGCGCGTTGTTTCTATGGAAACATTTAAAAGTTATTTCTATAGCATGGGAACTAGTTTTATGGGATATAGTGTTACTTACTTTTGATTCTAGGCTTATAGCCACATACATCTTTGCAATAATTTAGCGTGAAGAAGTAACGAACATCCATCCATCCATCCAAACTTTCGCATTAATAATAATAAGTGTGATTCAAATTGATTGCTGTTTCCAAGAACTGAATGCAATACCATGTGCACTAAATGAAAAACGCCCAACCCAATGCAATTATCTGATTACATATCTTTGACTTCGCCGAAATTCGCCATCATCTCTGCAAAAATAAACTGTTTAAGGCGAAGCATGGGGCTATGTTGTTGTAAATAAGACGCGGGTACAAGCACATATCGATCGAACGCGCAAAAAGTTCAATTGTTGTTTGGGCGGTGTTGAGTACAGTTACATGGTAAAGCGGTTCAGTGAGTTTCAAGATATTCCAATTCCGAATCGTATGTTGAACCAGATGCATAAGCTTTTTTGCTGACAGGGTAAGTTACTGAGTTAAATGGACATGATTTCAATGTTTCTCACTTGCCGTTAAATTTCGTTTAATCAGATAATTCATCATCAGCTTCCTGCCCTTATCCCATGCTACGTCGACACGACATGTATTTTCTTCCACTCGACTCAGAGAACTTTGCTTTCAAAAAAGAATACATCTATACAATTTTTAGAAGAAAAATAATTAAAACCGACGAATTTCTTAAAAACCAGGTGTTTTTACAAAATATAAGGATGAGAACCGCCATCATAAGACTACTAAATAACGGCCGCCGCCGTATTAAATCAAACGACTAAGAACATTCGGTCGATTCCTTTCGAATAAAAAAGTAGGTGCTAGTAAATCAATATCGGGTTTTCCCTCTGACAGCTACAGACCACAGACAGACACACGCTACACAGACATAGACAGACACGAAACTTAGGCTCAACTCACATCAAAAGAGCGTCGAAGCGCAGCGAATCGGAGCGCAGTTTCAGTGGCATATGAATTTTAACTTTATTTTCATTACAATAAAACTTATTATCCCATGAGAAACTTGAACGAGTCGAATTCGCCGGAATTCCCGCGGCGCCGCGGGCATCCGCGCGACTCGTTCGAGTTTCTGATTGAGATAATAAGTTTTATTGTAATGAAAATAAAGTTAAAATTCATATGACACTGAAACTGCGCTCCGATTCGCTGCGCTTCGACGCTCTTTTGGTGTGAGTTGAGCCTTACAAACATTCCTCTGTTTTCTTCAATGGTTAAAAACGTTGAATGTGACTGTACTCGTAGAGCCAGCAATAAGCGTTACTTGCGAGTTGTTTTGTCTAGACTCAGTCGATATCGTTTCTAATGCGTTCGCTGCATAATAACATCGAAGTGTTACGATTTGATTTCAACGGACTACACGATTTTATTCAGAGACTAAATAATAAATATTATGATCTAGTTTGTTATTCTGTCCCTTTTAAATGTAACAATAACAATCCATTTTCATTCAGTACCTAATGTTCTTGAATCCGAGTATAAGTTTGGATGAGACTACAACTTACGTACCACTTTCTTTTAAACAAAGTGACTAAGATTGGACAGTGCACTGAATTATGGCAGAAAAATCCAACCTTTTGACAGCTCTACAATTTAATTCAAATATCAAATCAAGTATTTTTAAATTTTTAGGCTTACAAAAAAGCACAAAAAGCAAGTCAAATTCTAAACTAAATCATGAAAATCAGTCTATGTTAGTCCACTGCTGGACATAGGTAACTAATAAGCGCCATAGCGCCCTTTCTTGACTAAATTTAAACTGAATACACTTAAGAACTAAAGTTTTTGTTGATTCTCTTCACTTCAATTTTTGGCCCACTAGCGAAAGAAGTGAAAAAGACAGAAAACAGGAGTAAAGTAAAGACCCAAATAGAGATCTGAGGTCTAGTGTCAGTCATCAATATGGTTCTACGTAGGAACAGTGGTATGGAAAAATATGCAAGACCTACATAATTTGCCAGCGTGCTAAAAACAAACGATGACCTAAATAGGGCCATTGCTGTTTCATCCTTCGATTGTTCGCCACTCATGATATAATTAGGTCGCTCTGTCATTGATAGGTAATAATAAACTTCGTTATCGGGGTTATACAGTTCCACGTACCTATAACGAATATAGTTGAAACATGCATTCACTTAGTGTTTATTGAATTTTGACACAAGTCATCAATGTCAAATATTAGCACGTAATGTTGATGTTCATAGGGCATTTGATAATTTCGTGTTTATTGAATGATTGCGTACTAAAAATAACTCAAGTAAGTCTGATATAATAACACTTTTACTGCCGGTGTGTTTTGGGCTCTGAAAGTGTTTAATTAGACGTTCCTCGCTGGACAAAAAAATAAACAGAATAAACAATTTCATTGGTAAGGTATTATAATGGTCATTTTATAAAAAAACATATAAATACTTCATAAAATATTTTTTAAATACTAAACAAAACCATTTTAAAAATCGGCTTCTATAATCATCTGGAACCAAAGTGCTTGGGAGCAAAAATCCAACGAAGCTAAACTCGACTCGGGTTAACTCGTTACGTGTAGGAGTTCATATGGCCACCTTCTGTGTCCATCATCAGACCAGCTCGATGGTACAGGGCATTAAACATTTAGTCATTTATTTTATTAACAACAATAAAATATAATTATGATTGATTTTTCACCGAACTTACATAAGTATGCCAAATTTCAGCATAATCGGTTGAGGATATCGGTTGAAGAACCGACGGCCGCTGCTGGGGCAAACGTGTTCTTGAGTGGAGACCACTATCCATCCATGGTTGTCTGGTAGAGATCGCTCTTGAGCGATAAGACCGCCAATTGTATCTAGTTTTTTTAAGTTTTTATTTTACATTGTCATTTTATTGTGCAATAAAGAATTATCTATCTATCTATCTACCACGAATCGGTAAACGTAGTGTAGGATGCCCTGCGAAAGACTGCAGGTAGATGCTGGATGCGTCAAGCTAAGGATGGTTGAGGATAACTGGTCTAAATTTCAGTTGCAAGTTTTGTCTCACACAAACAAACAGGGCAAGTAGCATGAAAGCTTGCAATAAAGCGGGACATATCATCATCAAGCCTGCATACAAGGATCTAACGACAGTACAAATATAAATAGACCTAGCCAGAGTAATATTGATAAATATAGTAAGTAGGATATTCTACTAACCTACGCCAAGCTATCTCTGTATGTCATCTTTGCAAAATAGTAAATGCTAATAGAAGGTTATCATTATCAACAAGGTAAAGTTATGTGCGATGCGTTCTATTTACATAAAATGCGTCTTTGCCACTTCGTTGAAGGTATGTTTACTGTGTACATACTAATAACGTGCTTTCTGAGACACGGGGGTGTAACACTGTCAACTTCCTGACTCCGGGCTGTTATTGTGAATTTTCTTACAAGAACACACAAGCGAACACAGCACTAATGCGGAAAAGTGTTGTTAGTAAGGCTCCTTAAATTTTTATAAAAATACCTAAACTGTTGAAAGAGCTGAATGTTGTACTATTTAGGCAGAAATTAAAAACGTTATTAATTTGTAAGTGTTACTATAATATTGGCGATTTTTTAAATTATAAACTTAAGGTTAAATTATTGCACATAATTCTCTCAAATATTTTTGCATACTGACTAACGGTCAAGCATGTTGATTCTTAAATAAATAAATAAATAATGCTGGACTATTCACACAGCATCATCTAGCCCCATGGTAAGCAGAGCTTGTGTTATGGGTACTAGATGGCTGATATGCATAATACAATACATTACATAGATAGATATAGGTAACGATAAATATATTCTTAAAATGTATATAATTGTTACCATACTTAACTTAACACATGTCTTTGGCAAATAAAAAAGCCTTATTTTTATCCTTAAGAATATTCCTAATAACATCTTTGGTCCGACCCGGGATTTTAACCTTAATCTCGGAAAGCACGATATGCTGCTGGACCTGCGCCTGATCCTTTCCTAGGTCGTGGGATTATGACAATGAGGGAATAGAGAGTGTACCTGTGTTTGCGCATACACTTGTGCCTCTAATATTATATGTCCTGCGCATCTGGCTAGTCTGTCGAGACTAGCCGCCCCGTGCCCGAAGATTCGGCTAGGAGGACATCATATCACTTACTAATATGGCAAAAGAACTTCTGTTTTCTGTAGGAGTTGCTTAGTACTGTACTGTATCAATAATAGAGTCGTATGTACGTTATGCTATTTTAAATATAGACGAATTATTTTACGAATACTCCATCTCATATAAAGTGCGCGCTAGTTAAAAAGCAAGCTTTTGGATAACATTAACAATAAGCCTGGTGTATTTCACTGCTGGGCAATTTTTTTTTTGGAAAATCCTACATACAATAAAGCATTTCAAAACATGCTATAGACGCACAAGTCTTCCAGAACTCGCGCCGAAACGCATCGTTCATGTTTTATTGCCCTAGTCGCCTTCAAGAAATCATCTTAACTGTATTGAACATTGTAGCGAGATTCACATTACAGCGGCCTCATACAGAAATTCCTTCGATTATGAGTTGCATGTCTCGGATGCACTTGCTATTTCAGTCTCCAAGTGTGTCAGTGGGGCGTACCGTCTCGGCGACAATTTGAACCGTTTCAGTTTGTTGCCACATCGGCTCCTTGCTCTTTATTGCCCCAATTTTGACTTGTCAGTCTTCACCGGATGCGGTCGTTATGTGCTTAGCTCTGAGAGATTATCTCTTAAAATGGACTTGCATTTGTTGTGTTCTCTCAGTGAGCGGAGCTGCATGTTTATTTATGTATACTGCCATCCAGTTAAAGAATATCTAGAGATTTCCAAGATTTCAATCAACATGCATGCATTTTGAGACCCTGAGCAAACCATTGACAAGATATCCATCTACATCAAAATTGTTTACCAAATGTTGCAATATAAAATTGTTTAAGTATATCGTTTTTCAAAGTCCGTTTTGTTCTGTAAGATATCTCCGGATCCATCAGTTAACTCTGACATGAATACCGTTATGAATGTTTCTGGAACGTCTGGAGTCTTGCCAAATTTTGTTTTTATTTGACCTAAACAGTTTTCTGAGCTGCGTAGTATTTTTCATCGTAAATACTTGTTGGGTTAATTTATTAGATTTTCAAGTTTAGTAATCTTTCCATTTCGAAAATTTTATATGGAATCTGCGATATTTATAGAAATGTATCATATTATTATATAACGGTCCATGATAAAATTAGAAGAGCAATAACGGCGTGTGGTGAATGCCTCAGAGTCTAGCACATGCTAAAGTCCTTCTCGATATTGTCAACACAGTAATTTGGTTGCATTGTTCGGAGTTGTTCCGCTCCACTCTAACCTACCTACACTTATGCAACATTTTTGCGATTGAGCTATCAAATTGCAGTGTAACGTAACCGCGGGTTGGTTGTCATAGGTCAGTCCGTTCGCAATCTTGCCAGATTAGATTACAAATGAAAGCGAGATTAGATATCTACTCGTGTTTGATTATTTCAATTATCAATTTCACTTTTCATCGCGCTCTGTTCGCTATTTCCCTCAGATTCTGTACTGAGCGAAAGTATTTTAATAAGCGGCCTACATCGCCTTGTGAATCCTTGATAATGAATAGGAACGTGGTGGTTTCAGGTCATGCATTGTCTTGGGCGGGTATTCAGATCCCTCGTGTAGAACTGAATTGATTATGATTGTTTGGACAGGTGGTTTCTAAGAAGCGACTCTCGGCGTCTATTCCTATTCATTATGTTTCCGCATAGGAATTAGTCATACATCTGAAACATGCAACAGGACAATGGGAGCGTTGACCACCTCGACCTGTTTGTGGTTTTGTTCAGAACTTTATTCTTCACTTCAAGTCACAGATAAGCTAGCGGTTTTAATTTTGTAAATCAAAGTTTCTTTCAAATTAAAACCAGACCAGCGCTTGTGCCTTTTATTCCGTTATACATTTGTTGATTACATATCTTTACCTATATTGTTTTTCATTAGTATTATTAATATACCTACTAATTATAAAGAGCTTCTTATATTTGATTAAGCATATGTGAATATGTCTGTTGTGTGTTTGAATTTAATGATTAATGTCTATTAGGTGTATTAATAGTGATTGTGGCTGCCTGTTACGGACGACCTTATTTACGGCAGTGGACTAACAAGGTTATCTCTTCGAGCCCTGCTGCCTTTCATATCGCTATTTATTTGTGTTTCGTTCGTCAATAATATAGCAAAATGATTAGTATATAAACAGACTATGTAATAGAGCTCACATTGTTAACATATCTAAACTCGAACATTTTTTACTTGATGGTATGCTTACATAACTAACCGTAACGGACGCGGTGTAAGAATCGAGGCTTCCATCACAGCCCGTGGCGGTCGTCAATTTAAGGGATTTTATATATAAGTAATTATATAAATAATACATAGAAGAAAGGTAGTAGCACCTTCCTTCTGTGAATTATTCTGCGATAACCAATCTGTCTGCAAAGCGTGGTCACTGTGGCAATACCTTTAATAAAGGCATGTTCAGCACTAGACGTATGTGGACTCTACCTGTAGCAACAATAGTAGGTAGTTAGTAGTTTATATATATTTAGTTTACTTAATATTAGGGTTTAAAATATTTAGTAATAATTCCGTGTAAAACCATCTCTGATGAGATCCGACGAAATGCAATTCGCGTGCATTGCCCGCCCTCCCACAAATTAACATGCTATGCAATCAGTGAAGGTGAAAACCGGCTTACGCAATATTAAATTGCCAAGTCACTTACCCACTAATATTAAGCACACACACAATTTTTATTGTAGAAGAAAAAATCACACAATCGACTTATTTTTATGGGTTTTTCACTACACAATGAAAAACCCAAAGTATCTGAGAGTGCCAAACAACAACATACACATATATGTATATTATATTAGGTCATATATGCATCTGTTTACTTATGTTAGTAATTTATAATTTATCATTGACGTCATTCAGCCATTAAAATGACGAATTACTATTTAGATAAGACGATTGCAATTTGCACGTGTTTGTAATGCAGACTCCTTTCTTAGATGCTACATAAATGCGTGTATGAGGTAGTTTAAATTTGGAATGTTACATTTGAAAATAGATTGTCATTTGTTATTCACAATTGATTGTTTTTACAAATAATTACATATTTGTGTCAAGATAAAAATGACTTATCAAGAAGTCAAAGTCAAAGTATATTTATTGCAATAACATGTGAAAAAGATCGTACATAAAAAAGCGTAACAATGTAATTTGCCCATTATGGGCATGCAATTATTTCTCTAGTTACATGCAATATATTAATGAGAAAAAATACTTAAAATCAGTTCATGTTAATAAATAGCAACACAAAATTAAATAACACATTCATTAAATAATAAAAAATACATAAGCGGGTAATTATTTGTCAAAATTCTTATCGTTCATAAATTCTTTAACTGTATAATAGTTTTGATTTAATTGAAAGCTTATTTTTAAATAACAAAGATGTGCGACGACCGATGTGGAGCGGTGGGCGATACATGGTCCGCCTGCGACGCAAGAGGTTGCGGGTTCGAATCCCGCCTCGGAACAATTGTGTGTACGATCTGCAGATATTTGTTACGGGTGTTCTGGTCGTTTCCTATGTATAATAAAAAATAATGCATTGAATTGCATTTTGTCTTACCAGAGTAGGTTTTATGCGGAATTTTCAATACATATTTTTCATCCTCAAATTTTGCAAATTGATTTCAGCAAATAACGCCTGATTCTGTTATTTCTAGTAAGTATATTTAATCACATATTTCTGTTATTTGTAAGGATTTGTTCAAAAGTTGTTGTGCGTTGAAGAGATCAGCGGAGCATTGCATGGTCGGAGCGCAGAAATGGACTCGGTAAAAAGTAGCTTCACGAATGGCCGTTTTGAAAAACGATCCTGACGAAGCCATTATTTATTACAAAAGCGCATGATGATAATAACGTATACTTTATTTTCCGGCCAACGAGGTGCACGCGAGACTGGTTCGTTTTTTGGCAAGCTTTGCGGTTGGTTCTGCGAAAGATTACATTCGGGAACTACGTAAGTACCTGATTGTTTTACGGTCATTCACCCCTGCCCGCGGCTCTTTGTTGTTTTATTATGAACAAGTTATTTATTATTGATATCTGGGACAGTTTGTAATGACTTGCATCGTCCGACGGGTTCTCTCTGTTAATGATACGTTTCTTATGCAGAACGCACTTAAAAATACTGGACAGAAAATTATGGAAATCTAACTAGGGGTTGTCGAAGGCCAGTCCTTACCTTAAATATGCATTGCGTGTTTTTATTCGGATGGCTCCGAAATGCTACGAGTCTACTTCAATTCGAATTTTAATATCGATAAATTATCAGCAGACAATATACGTCCAATGCCCTTAGTAAACAAATGAACTGCCAATTGCTGCAATATGAATTAGCGAAGCAATTGTTGATATGACAGCCGCAATTCCTCATGCAAGGAGTCTCAATAACCAAGTTCGTCGACCCTCAATTACGGGCCCTAGCCCTATTGAGGACTGCGGTCTGGGCGGGACCATCTCAATCTGCGTAATGATCATCCTTGCTAAGTCTTCGCCTCACTGATTTTTCACGTCAATTTAATCTTTATTAGCTTTTGGATAAAGATGGTTATTTTTATAACTATATTAGTTAGCTGCACGTTTATTGTTGGAAATGTATAGCGGCTGTTTGTTGTATTCCTACCTTATACAGAACTTGCTAAGTTTTGGGGCTTGCAAAACAGTCAAAATCAAATTGAAAGAGCACTTCCTATCATCATAAAATTATCTATCTAGAGTTATTTATATATATATTTAATTAGCTATATATATTATTATTTTGTATTGAACTAAATGTATTTATTAGGTTTATTGAACTATTATTTTTTTAATTTATGTATGTATATTATAATCTCATTCCGTATTGTATTATTAGTCTAATTTGTCTCTTGTACACTTCCTCTATCTATTCCATCGCCACTCCTGTAAACCTAAGGTTTGCTGGAAGAAAACTCTAGCTCAGGGTTAAGCTCGCCTATGTACATATCTTTTTATATAATTTATTTTTAAGTTTTGTATGTGTACAATAAAGAATTAAAGAATTAAAGAAACAGTACCTATCGTTTAGGTCTAATACTTACTACCTACCTAGTGAAAATCCAGAACACTTCTTCAGTCTTATCGCTTTCTGCTTGGTATTGATTATGGTCCAAACATTTTAAGAAATTAGGATATCTCTTCTTGAACTTCGACTTATCTTTAAGATAGCTGCGCCGCAGAGCGAGACCCTCTAGCACAGGTATTACATTACTTAAAAGAGGGTCCCATACCACTGTAATATATTAATTAATTTAAGTTAAAGCAATAAACTTTTTTTTTTTTTACTTCTTAAGTTAAAAGAGAAGTCCAGTCCAAATTATACAGCGTCAGATTTTTTTTTTTTTTGCTGTACTATCCACACAGCATCATCTAGCCCCAAGCTAAGCAGAGCTTGTGTTATGGGTACTAGATGACTGATATACATAATACAATACATTTCACAGATAGATTTTTTTTATTATACATAGAAAACGACCAGAACACCCGGAACAAATATCTGCAGATCGTACACACAATTGTTCCGAGGCGGGAATCGAACCCGCAACCTCCTGCGTCGCAGGCGGACCTTCGCCCACCGCGCCACATCGGTCGTCAAAGATGCGATACTTTATTTTATCTTAGAAACAGAGGATATAGATAGTTTATCTAAGGAGCAGATAGTTCTGACACTCATGAAGCTCACAGTCACAGAGCTGTCGTCCTCACATGATGTACGTTTCGCACTCACACGCAGCCATATGCGTGCAATAGAAAATGCATGCCGCTTACAAAACATGTTCAGATATCGTAATATTATTTAACTTTGCGTGCGAGATGCTACAATGTCATAAGACGCTATAAATGTTATGATATTGATGAGTTTTAGCTGAGGTTTCTATTTCTACTTTCATTTATAAGTGTTTTACAGCAATAGCTTTTACTGGCGGTTCTCGGCGTATGACTAGTTAAGTCATACCCCGAGAACCGCCAGTAAAAGCATGGTATTTATGATATTCAAGCTCATTTTTACCAAAATTAATAAAGCTTTAGCAGCTTCCTTTTTGTAACAATAAATAAATATCTATGTGACCCTCGGTGATAATAATTATGATGTATAATTATTTGTATCTATTTTCCTGCCTACCATTTATTATGTTTGCTGTTGGTTTTCCTTCTTATAAATAGATGGATAGAGATAGAGAAACATTTATGGATCAAGCTCAGTTACAGCACAGAAGAAATGGGGTAATAATTACATTTAAATGAATAACCCGATACGAACGTGTTCTTGAGTGGAGACCACGACTCGGTTAACGTAGTGTAGGACGCCCTCCGACCAGGTGGGATGACGACCTGCGAACTGCAGGTAGATGCTGGATGCGGCAAGCTGTAGACAGGGCGCTATGGCGCTCATTGGGGGAGGCCTACATGTCCAGCTGTGAACTAGTATTCATGATGATGATGATGAATAACCCGATACTAAAGCATATTCTCTTCTTTGCAGCGATCACGATCGGCATCCGTGTGATAGGTCCAGCGCTGGGCTTCCTCCTGGGCGCGCTCTGCACCAGGTTCTACGTGAACCCGTTGATTGTGCCGGAATACGACTCTAGCGACCCGAGATGGGTCGGCGCTTGGTGGCTTGGTAAGTTATCATAATAATCTATACTAATATTATAAAGAGGAAGATTAAATTTTTTGTTTGTTTGTATTGAATAGGCTCCGAAAGTAATGGACCGATTTAAAAAATTCGCTCACCATTGGGAAGCTACACTATCCCCGGGTGACATAGGCTATATTGTTTTATCTTTATCCGCCTAGAAATGTGAAATTCGAATTTAACGCTAGTGAAACCTCTGGAAAAAGCTAGTAAATAATAAATAGATCCAAAAGGCAGTACTCCTGAACTCGGCACGCATCGTCAGGAAGATCCTCTCTCCGCAGCCCTAGTCACCTGCCGAGCCTAGCTTCGCGGTCGGTGATCTACCGTTTTGATATAATGTGTATTTGTATAGATACTGTAGAATAGTTTCATAATATTTTATTGTATTCTACATCGTTATCTATAATGATTATTATTATTTTATGGGAGCCCCCTTAAATATGTATTTTATTCTATTTTTTAGTATTTGTTGTTATGGCGGCAACAGAAATACATCATCTGTGAAAATTTCAACTGTCTAACTCTCACGGTTCATGAGATAGAGCCTGGTGACAGACGGGCAGACGGACACCGGAGTCTTACGTTTTAGTATTACCCTTTGGGTACCAGGCACCCTAAAAACAAACGGATCCGCTTTGATATTGCGAATCTATGATTATTCTAACTATTCAACAAGACCCCACTTCACAAGTCACCACCGTAAGTGGTCGTTCCAGTAACAGGTTGTAACAATGTCTCATTACAATCGTGTCCCAGCATGGTTTGGTTACGAACTGCATAATGCATCCTTAATCAACCTGTCCGCCAAACTAAGCTTTGCTTTGCCGTACGCGGAACGCTGGGCGGGACTTAACTAATTGAGATATACATACATATTATTGGTGTGTTTTATTAATTCACATTATATTCTAAGAGTTGCCATTAGAGAAGCAGCTTAATTTTATCGAAATAATTCGAACTAATATTATAAATTCGAAAGTGTTTTTGTTAACAACCAACTTCTCAGGTCCTTATAAAATCCTCCCTATGAAAATTTGTTTGGAAGTTGTTTTGACCGAAAGATTTCGATAGCGCGATGAAATTTGTCTAGTTAAAATTCGAGTCTTGTTTAGTTAGGCGTGATGAGTTATCGGTGACATTGGGTGAAACGACGAATGAAAAGACCTTTTGCTTACGCCCGTTGCCATGGAAACCATTTGTTATTAGTGATTGTGAAAATTATCATCTGATGATGTTTAAGATACGTTTTACGGCGCACATTATCAAATTCAAACTCGCACTTGCACATTTTTTAAACAACCACAACACGCTTCATTTACAACAATACCTATTTCTCCACAAATTAAAAATGGCACTTCAGCATTATGTAAATAAAGGCCAGACGCTTCGCTCACTACAGTACCTATTTTATTTTCACGCAAACCTATTAATTGTTGCGTTCTGAATATCTTACCCACGGATTCTACATAATTAATGGAATTTGCAACTAGCTGTACGGGGTTTTTGTTTACAACCAACAAGTTTATTGGATTTACTTTGCGTAAATTTGCAACTTTGTGAGTGCACGAAGAGCTTAGATTGCTAATTGTATTTTTAAACACGAAGGTGTTCTTTTGAATCCAGTATTGCTTCTATAAAAAGCAACAGTACAGTTTACAGTTAAGGTGGTTTGAATTATGTCTGCGGGAGATAAAATTTTAGTTTTAACATAGCTTTGTAGTTATGTTAAAACTTATAGCTTCGATTCAAAGGTACTTTTGGAACATTTGGTAACAGATTTCGAACTAACAAATCAACTTAATTTTACCAATGCTTGAAAAGTACACACCAATAAATCGAATTTATTTTTAATTTCATGAGTTCATAGTGTTGGTTTATGAGTTGCGAGTTATTATGGCAAATTACTTGAAGAACGCAGAACTTGCGCTAACGTTAATCGAGCAACCTTAATGCATTTTGCGGTTTAAAACGTAGAGGAAGGGTATTCACTCTATACTCGTATCTGATACGGTTATATTATAAGTATAACCGTTGTAATAGCTTATAATAACTGGATATGAGTTGGGACTATCGTGCAGGTCAAATTACGGGCGTTGTTATCCTCCCGGTCCAAACATTCCGCACCGTTACCGCAATTGCAAAATACCACGCAAAATCCTCGAAGAAAGCTCGCGCGTGATTCGACTCCCAAACTCATCTGTCTCCTTTCACACGCGTCCTCCGCTTGTGGAAGTCTCATTTCACTAGCACCCTCGCAATAAGGATCATAATAGCGTGGCTGTTGCTTTCGGGAAGTAATAACCACCTTTAGAAAACTGCCCCGGCCGTGCCTTGTATGCAAAAGTAAATTCGCGAATATGCGTCGAATCGTTTCTGCGTATTTCCTCATTGTTACATCGCCCGTTCATGAATGAAGCTTTGAATTTTAATAGGTTCAGAGAATAAATACAAACGTATTTGATATTATTCTACATCATCTGCTACATCTATAGCCTATACAGGTCCACACCACATCTGACACCCACGGGAAGAGTTGGGGTGGTGGAAATTCTATGACAGCACCGCACGGCCTATATTATTCATTTTCTTCTTATTCTAGATTAATAATTAAGACTTTAAGATAATTGCAAGTTTTAAAGTGGTTTTATGAAATATATAGGGCAGAGGGGACATAATATAGCAAATAGGAATGTGAAGTACGACTATGTTAAATCGACGTGACATTTGGCGTCTCGTATCAAAAATACAGAATTCCTCAACTATAATGAGCTAGTAATCATGCCGCAATATGATTATAATGATCGACTTCACTGAGCTTAAATCGCACCTCAATAATTGCAACGTAATTGATTTTTTGAAGGGGTAGAGTAATTGTTGCTCACCACTGACATACATTTACTGTATTTACTGCCGTAATTACGTCTCATTTCGTCGTTTTCAAATGTTATTTATTACAAAGCGAAAGTTTTGATATTTTTAATTCCGTGTTTGTGATGTTCGGCGTTGAACATACGGAATGAACAGGGCTTCTTTATGTGCGGGGACAAATGCGTCAGCGCATCGTCGTCGCTCGCTGCAGTTTCCACTGCTTTCGCTTTTTCTTGGGTGTTGGGGCGTCACGCTGCGTGGCACGCTTCTAGTTACATAACGCTTACATCAGAGCGTCACGTCACGGCTAAAATAAGCGCTCCATCCACGGCCGGTCACGGCCAAGGCTGCGCGTTGTTGCCTACAATTATTCCGTCTCCATCGCCGGCCTCGTGTACCTAATGAGGATTTAGTGGCTGGAGTGGACACGCGACTCTGCTTACTTTTACTTTTGAACCGGTTTCCTTGACCTTATATCTACCACCAAGTTCATAGTTGAACACTACCCTGTTATTGTGGTCGCAAACAGGCCTATTGTAAACAATATAGATATGTTGTGGTGTAGTGTGTACGCACACCGTCTAGCGAACGCCCTTGACTGATCGCCGACCGGGCGACCTTGTATACGTTCAAACGTTTCTGTTTTGATCTATAGGAATTGTTTTGGTAATAAATAACCCACGGATATTTCTAGATCTTGTATTTTTGCTAGTTGCACAATTACCTTTTATATTTTTTTAATCCAAAACACGACTAGCATAGTTCCGTTAGCTTAAATTAATATGATGGCATTTTCCATACCTTGGCTAGTTGGCAGGGCATTACTTACCTGTGAAATTTTCCACGAGCGATATCGTCTTGGATATCGTCTCCGCCCAAAATTTTAAGTGCGTCACACACAGCAGAACATCTTTAGTATGAAATTCCAGAGCCTATGTCTCTATTGACCTTCCAGTTTATATTACTGTACTCCGATAATTGTCATAATTAGAATACTCCATATGAGTTGTTCTTGATATCCGAATACGTTATTTAAACAAAGGCCTTTTTTGTTCGCCACGTATTTTTTGTCCACGTTTTATTTCTTTTGCATGTGTTATTTGGTCATATAATAGCGCTATTTGAATTCATCATTAGCATCTAGCTAGACTGAATCAATGTTTGTATACTTCTTTACAGCGCTCATATAAAACTATAAACTTTGTAACTATAGATATATTAGGTATATCCATTTCAAATTCACTGCCAAACAAATATTAAATTTATGATCTGTAGATATAGCCAGCGTTGAGTCTAAATAAACCTCTTTTCGAGTCTTGAAATTTAGAAGGATTGATAAGCTTTGAGTGTAAAATCTAAAATCGCATCCAGCATAATATTTTTGCCTAATTCCCACAGGAGAGAATCTAAGCTCATAAAGTTTATTTTACCAAGCACTAAGTTAATAAAAATGGACAGAATATTCAACTAGTTTATGCCCGGTTTCGCACTTGTGGTTTCTATGGAAACGTTTAATGGTTATTTCTATCCCATGAGGACTGTGGCATAGCAAGTAGCGTAAGAAGTTAAATAAGTTGTAGTAAAATGAAAACAAAAAAGTTGTCTATGTTTGATTCCAGATTTAGAACTACTAGGTATTCAATTTCAGCTCAATCTGTTTAGTAGTTATGGCGTGACGAAGTTATAAACATATATATCATTCAATCCAAACTTTCGCATTTATAATATCAGTAATACTTTCTCTAAGTATACTTAATAAAATTATCCTCTTTTTTTCAGGAATGGTCTTCATATCAGGATTCGTGGTTCTCCTGTCTTCCCTGATGTTCTTCTTTCCGCGGCAGATCAAACCTGAGCTGATGCCGCTTCCGCCTAAGAAAATCAAGGCGAAGCGAGAACCTTTCTTCAAAGGTAAGGAGAGACTGGGTGGGAGATATAGTTTTGTATCTTTCTGTTGCCTACGATTGTGTGAGCTAGAGCGAGATGTAATAGAGTATAATGCAATTGATTTGATTCTTAGTATTGAACTGGCCTTTCCACCTGATGGGCCTTTAGACATAACTTTTGGCGATCTTTATAAAAGAAAAATTTTAATGTCTTTAATAGATTTGTCTTTGGGTTGGTCAGGGTATACTATTGTCATTCTTATTAATAAGTTGTCGTGACAAACGTGGGCAATTTGTTTTCACAACAAAGTATAAAAAAGTTTTTATTATGACTATTTTAATTTTGCTTTGAGATCTAGCACGTTACGTTTTCGGCACAATGTTTGGATGCGTAGTTTCTTATGACTCACTCACTTACAACATTTACGTTTTTCTAATGTCTGGGACTAGATTTATTATAATCACCACTCGCACGCCCGTCTAGTATATGTATCTCTTTATAATAATGAATTCCATGGTTCAATGGTTTTTCTGGACAAGAGGAAACCTAAAGAATTAGGAATAAAGTTTACCTCTGTCTTTTTTATCATATTAATCGGTTTTGAAGTGACCATTCTTTATTGAAAAGGTACTGCGCACTTTAACCCAGTTTTATGTACTGGTAGGAATTTAGCATCGTCTGAGAATTTTAAAAAGATTCTCTTGTTGGGTGTATCTTCAACATTTATCTTATTTACTGAATTCTTTCGGAATGGCTTCGCTTTCATTGTGATATTTCAATGTTTTAAAATGTTTGTTAGACTTGTCACCCGGTCATTTATCAGAGACGCCATTATTAAAACAAATTGTGTTTTGATTTGATCTTACTGAAATTATGAATTGTGGGTTTTGTCATATTCATGAAATATTGCGAAACCGAAAATTATATTTAGGAGCATGACAAATAAGCTCTATCTCCCTCAATAATTTACGATTTACTGTATAATCTGTATATCTTAGAGGCAAAATAAAGACCTAAGAATTGTGTTAAGAAAATAGAAAACCTTTGGGTTATATTGACAACAGAGATGTGCTACGTAGGTAACAGCTTAACGTAGCTACGTTAAGCTGTTAGTATACATGCTAACACTTTAATTTTCATGAGACATTTCTACGTAGCTACGTAGAAATGTCTCATGAATATTAAAGTGTTGCAAACATAGAAGTCAGCTTTTCTACCGTAGCAAATAAATCTCCAATGAAAATAAACTAAGAAGGATACGATAGTAGAGCCACAATATACTTAATAATTGATTTGAAAATATAAAAGCTTGTCAAGACTCGATTGTTTTCTGTTTTGTGTGCCAATAAAGATAAAAAATATGAATAATTTCAACAAAAATCTCCGTCTTATTTCCAGATTTCTTCGCAACAATAAAACGGCAGCTAACCAACGACATCCTGATGTGGCGCACCGCGAGCTCGGTCCTCCACTTGATGCCCATCAGTGGGGTGTACAGCTTCCTGCCCAAATACCTGGAGAAGCAGTTCCGGCTGCCCACGCACGATGCAAACCTTGTCTCGGGTGAGGTACTACATACAATCACAGTTTACAAGAACATCATATCCATCATTCATCTGATATTTGTTCGCAAACAACCTAGATATTTAGGGAACCAAATATACAAACTAAATAAAATTGTATTTGATCTTTATTTTAGTTTATTTTGACAATGCCCATATACAGCTGCATTACTAAGACATTCCTTGACATGTATTTTATTATTATACAAAAAAAAATCTCTTTTACTATATCAAAACGGTAGATCACCGACCGCTCGGCTCAAGCGGCCGGTGACTAGGGCTGCAGAGAAAGGAACTTCCTGACGATACGTGCCGAGTCCAAGAGTACCGCCTTCTGGATCTGGCCCTTGATCCAACTCCCTAGCGAGAGTCTCTTCAGATTTCGAATATAATTATTATTATAATTTTTAATATTATTATTAATTCTAGGACCCTTTACAGCCAATCATTTGTCAATTTGTATGTGCTTAAATAAGAGTTACTGCTTAGTTTTTTTTTTTACTTCTCCATTAAATTCCTTATGGTGTTTTCTTCCTACACAAAAAAACTTTTGTTATATAAATAATAATAATTAACGAATATGTAAATAAGTAAATTAGATTATAACGACATCAAATGTATCAACATGTACCTACGGCGGGGTAAATTAAATGAAGTTACATTATTTTCTTATTTCAATTTGACGTTTGAATGCACTATCGATGCTCCCAAACTACTAACACTGTCCTCTGTCGTTGCAGGTCTAGGAGGTATTCTCGTGATGGGTCTGGGCATCATTACCGCTGGCGTGGTCATTCTGAAGTTAGTGCCGACGGCGAGGCAAGTCGCTGCTTGGACCGCCGCCACTGCTGCCATCTATAGTGCTGGTGAGTTCACTATCAGACATATACGATCATTAGTAGACTAGACAATAGGCTGTCTAGTCTACTAGTGGTGAAATAATAACTACCTGTGTGGTGCTGCCATCTATATGATGTGGCGCGGTGGGCGAAGGTCCGCCTGCGATGCATGAGGTTGCGGGTTCGATTCCCGCCTCGGAACAAATGTGTGTACGAACTGCAGATATTTGTTTCGGGTGTTCTGGTCGTTTTCTATGTATAATAAAAAATATCTATCTATGTAATGTATTGTATTATGTATATCAGTTATCTAGTACCCATAACACAAGCTCTGCTTATCTAAGGGCTAGACGATGAATGGATTGTCCAGCATTATTTATTTATAATTTTTTATTGACTTATTTCAGGTATGGTTATCCTAATGTTCGTGAGTTGTCCCGAAGAGAAATACAGACTTCTTGGCAACGGGAACGGGACTCAGTTGTCCTGCAGCAACGACTGTTACTGTGACAACGCGCCTTTCAACCCGGTTTGTGGACAGGTAAGGGATACTGTGACTTAGGGATAAGGGAATAAGGTTCAAATACAGTATTCAGTAACGACATGATTCAATGATATGACATGATTCAGTAACGACATGATTCAATGATAAGGTTTAGATTGCCGTGAATATTTTTTAAGACATGTACGAAGGTGTACTGTTTTATTGATATTGCAATAGTTAGAACGGTTAATACATTTTCTCAGCAGTTTTTAACTTTTTAACGTAGGGCCCGTATTCGTAAAAACAAAACCGAAGTTTCTGTTCGTGCAAACGCTAATCTTATGCAAGCGACATAGAGTTTGTTTTGCACGAAAAAGGATAATCGTCCACACCTCTTCTTGACCAGCCACGATTTAAGTCTCCGCTTAGATGTAGAGAGACTAGCGCCCGAATACTCAAACGCTTCTTAGATTTAAGAAATCTAAGAAGCGTTTGAGATGTGCTTGAATCTCAGATTTAAGCACATCTCAAGTAGCCATTTTTTGACTTTGGTTTCAATGAAAATATGTCAGAAAATCGTCACTTGAGACGCGCTTAAATCTGAGATGCGTTTGAGTATTCGGGGTTAGATGCCGTGAGTACCTGATCCGGTAGGTTGTTGCACGACGCGGGTCCCAGCACGTGCGTGACTCTGTATGTATACTAATATATATTTATCATCGTAGGATGCGTTCACATACCTGTCCCCGTGCCAGGCGGGCTGCCTGGACCACACGCAGTTAGACAACAACACGTGGCTCTACTATAACTGTTCCTGTATTGACAGCAACGCGAGGGGCGAACGAGCTAAGGCTGCGTAAGTAGTACAAGCAGAAATAGGTTGCCGTAGTACGAAGTGGCTTGATAGATGGCGCTCATACTTTTTAGCGTCGTCATATCATTCAAGATGGAAGAGAATCGTCAAAGAATTATCAAACTGAAGTGGCAGTGAGCCGGCCATATCTCGCGAAGACCGACAACAGCTGGGGCAAACGTGTTCTTGAGTGGAGAACACAACTCGGTAAATGTAGCGTTGGACACCTTCCAACCAGGTGGGATGACGACCTGCGGAAGATTGCAGGTAGATGCTGGATGCGTCAAGCTGAAGACAGGGTGATATGGTGCTCATTGGGGAAGCCTAAATCCAGCTGTGGACTAACATAGGATAATGATGAGGTTAATGACTACTCTAAAATAATGTTTTATTCTCTTCACACAATGATCTTAGTTATAAAACTAGAATAGTATATAACTATAAGAACAACATTGTGTGAGACTGGTGCATGTGTTAGGTTAGGTTGGTATATAATATATAAATAAGTAAAGTTATCTTCATTTCTTTCCAGCATCGAGCGGTACAACCTGTACAACTCGTCATATCTCTCGGAAGGGTTCGCGGTGAGCGGCGAGTGCGGCGGCTCCTGCAACCAAATATACATATTCATAGCGATATTCGCGGCGATCATGTTTGTACACTCGAGCGGGGAGGTCGGCGCGGTGCTGCTTATTATACGGTGCACGGATAAACATGGTAAGGGGCTTTACTGTTGCTATGGCGACCTCTGTCGCGGTGGGCGAAGGTCCGCCTGCGACGCAGGAGGTTGCGGGTTCGATTCCCGCCTCTGAAAAATTGTGTGTACGTGTCTATGTATAATAAAAATATCTATCTATTTAAAGTATTATATTAAGTATATCAGTCATCTAGTGCCCATGACGATGATAATGCTAAGTGATGTAATGGGCTAAGATAATGCTGTGTGGATTGTCCAGCATTATTTATTTATTTATTTATGGTGAAATCTATATTGTTGTTTTTAACTAGAACACAACGACAATAACAGAAAAGCAAAAACTTAAGAGCGAAGATCTCAAGAGGCGCCAAGAAAAAATCACGAAAAAAACAAAAAAAACATAATCTAAGTGCAGCCAAAAAAACAATGAGAAGGGGGAAAAAAATCCCACTAACCCGAGGACCGAGGGCTCGTCACCCCTCGAGTTGACGTCGGCGTAATGAGGACAAGCCTCGAGGCCCCTCTCTGTGTCCCCACCAGGGCCGGAAAGAAATCTATTGATTACTTATGTCCGTGGGATACCGCGGCTCTCCGGGTTTTTAAAAAATATCGGAACGGGCTTTACTTTAGAATTTTCTTTCTCCTTATATCATTTATTTCCACCCACCGCTCCGTAACATAACGCTTGTCGGGCAGTGAAAAAGGGCTTCTATGTATTGTTACCAATTAGAACAATTTGACGGGGTGACGAATAAAAACAAGTACGCCGTGTGACCAATAAATAATAATTAATAATAATAATTTAGTAATAATTACAATTCTATGACGTGACTTATTATAATTAAATTAACATTATGACTGATTGAAACAAATTTTAATGCTTTTTGCGTTGTGACCAATTAGAAACCTTTTATGCAGTGACGAATTGTTGCCTAAATCCAGCCATGGTCGTCGTTAGGCTGATCATCATGATGATGTTAAATATGATTAGTACCCATTCCATTGAGTCGAGACACTACTACAACTAGCAGAATTTATTTCCAGACAAAGCAATGGCGATGGGCGTGATCCAATTCGCGATCGGCGTGTTCGGCAACGTGCCGTGCCCGATCGTGTTCGGCGCGGCCGTGGACGCGGCGTGCCGGCTGCGCGATGTGGCGTGCGGCGTGCTCGGCGCCTGCGTCTCCTACGACAGCGACAGCTTTAGACATCTCTATCTAGGTAACTAATACTACTATAACGTGCCGTGCCCGATCGTGTTCGGCGCGGCCGTGGACGCGGCGTGCCGGCTGCGCGACGTGGCGTGCGGCGTGCTCGGCGCCTGCGTCTCCTACGACAGCGACAGCTTCAGACATCTATATCTAGGTAACTAATACTACTATAACGTGCCGTGCCCGATCGTGTTCGGCGCGGCCGTGGACGCGGCGTGCCGGCTGCGCGACGTGGCGTGCGGCGTGCTCGGCGCCTGCGTCTCCTACGACAGCGACAGCTTCAGACATCTCTATCTAGGTAACTAATACTACTATAACGTGCCGTGCCCGATCGTGTTTAGATAGATATTTTTAAATACATAGAATGGCTTTCGATAAGTCTAAAAATGCTCTTACGCACGTGCTGATATATGGTGGGATGGGTACTCAGTGTATTTACTATTATTTAAAACACGTAGACCGAGCATATTTTGTATAAAATAATATGAATGTAATCAATATCTTACTTGACTTGTCTTAATTGACTTTTCTGTTTTCCAGGTTTATCCGCGGGTCTAATGTTCCTCGCGTTCATAATGGACATGCTGGTCTGGAGCAAGGCAGGCCGCATCGACATGAATCCCGGGGATTCCCCTCCCGACCCCGCCATCCTAGCCCCGCGCACGCCGCTGGCTTCGCCCGACACGCAACTCTGACCTATCAGCTACGAGTCGGGGTTTTAAACGACTCTACAAGGACTAAGTGAATTATTGCTGGTTTAGAATGAGGTTTACTATGATTCTTATTTAGAAGAATATTTGAACTACATTTATAAATCTGAAATAGGACTTACAGCTGTGTTAAAGTGAGCAAAGGAAGTCTTGAAAGAGGTTTTCTATGATCCGTATTTTAAAGATGCGTGGCTTAGCTTGCCCAGCGTATGCCCCTGACTTTGACTGACACTCAGCTTTGACCGACTAGCTACGAGACGGGGTTTTAAACTACAAGGATTAAGCAAAAAGGTCTACTTTGATTCAAATTTTGAATATTTCTATACTTTTTATGAACAATTCTAATAGACTAAGTGAAATGAACAATTAGATTTTTGAATGGCGTATGTTAGCACGAATCGTATTAAAAAAAAATGATTAAGGTATGAGCCACATTTAAGAACAAAATCTATAGAAACGAGACACAAATTGTTATTTTTGATAATTTCCGTTTGAATATCGATTAATTGTGGTTACTTAACTGAATATCTTGAAGAATCAAAGGTGAAATCGAATCATAGTAAAATGGTCAACTTTGGGAAGTTGACGGACTCTCATTTCATGTCAACTTCTTTATGATTCGAGAGATTTGAAAAATTCCCGATTTGTGTAGCGGTTCGTAGTGGTTTGCCCACAACTGACTATTCTGGCAGTTAGTTGGATATTGACCCAAAAACCCGTCTAACTGTAGTTAAGCGAACAGTGAAATGTTAATATTTTAAAGTTATTTTTTTTGTGTCTGTTCATACATGAGTGTCCATAATGAACTTGGACAAACAGACACTAATAGCAAGTTTATTGATATCCGTTGTACATCTGACCGTTTAAATTATGTCAAATTTCATGACATTGGTGCAATGATTCGAACAAAGGTGCTTAAATTGAAAATTATTATATTTATCATTGTTAGAAAAAACCACTTTGTTTTTTACGTATCGCGTCATTTTTCTATAACATATATGAAATGAAAATAATTATATGTTGCCATTTTATCGTTTGTGCATGCATAAATAAGTTAAAGACTTGATTGTATTTAATTCTATATTAAAGCCGTATTCGGTTGCTTCGAATCAAATGACAGAATTGTGCAATAAGTTTATATTTATATATTATACTTAATCAAAGAGTGCATTTAATTCATAATACACAAAGTACGCTTGTACGTGCTCAATTGTATATAAAATGTAGTGAAAAGCTTCGAACAAAACTTTCAGCTAGTTTTTGTCTATATCTTTGTTATCAATTTTATTTCAATACTTGTTTTATTCGCAAGGGCCAGTTTAACGGTAAGTACATCACAAAATATCACATTTGTAAGTAAATAAAAAATGTTCTTCATCTTATATTTTGTGATACTTACACTGTATGTGTTAAATCAATATATATACATTTGTAGGGAAATATAATAAATAGCTTGTATTTGTAACAGAACATCACAGCGTTGCATATTACATTGCGAATTACATGGCTAGTGATTAGAAGTTTATATTTTAGATTAATAATTACAAAATTAAAATAATATACAATGTAAATATATTAAATTGAATTAGCATAATATAATATTACATGTTAGATGTTCTGTTTGTCATAATAATGTTAGGCGAAGTTGCAATATACGATAGTAAAGTTTTGATGAAAGGAAATGTGTTGTAGCGAATTGAAAAATTATGGTTTTATATAAAATAAGAGTAAGTATGGTTTGTCGCAGTTCATTGACCTCGTCGGAAATGCTGGGCGAAGTGTAAACATTATAAAAGATAGTATAAATTTGTTAAACTTAGAAATCGGTCGACTATTTTATGTCGTAAATTATTTGAGCTTTTTAATTTTTTTTATGCATAGTCTGTGATTAAAACATCAATATATATAGACTTATATGCGCATATTCATGCATGTTATGTATTTATATATTATAATTTTGTTTACCTTTATAATTTTACAAGTGCAATAATCGTTTTTATACTATTTTACTTTATGTACACAAATAAGTTTTTAAAGCAATTTTTCGCTAAAGATGACCTAAAATTATATGAATTTCCTTTTGGAAATGATCTATAATAAATCGAATATTCGTACATCACATGAATTTATAATGTTCCTTTGAAATTAAGTGCATTACTGTGTGCAATCTTTGAAATCGTTGTTTTAGCCAATGTTGTTTTTTACGCAATATTATTTAGTATAAATATATTATTGAATTGTATAATTGTTTGAAATAATCACATTTAAATGAAATTTATAATAAAAAATTTAATACGACCCTGCCTATTTAACTTTAGATAAATTATATAATAATTATTCTATGTTGTTGTTTCTAAGGTAGCTTTTAGATAAATGTATGTTTACAAGGTATATTTTGGCGTAGTTCACACAATTACTCAACTAGTCTGCCTTAGACCACGGTTACACAGAAAGGTGATGCCATAATTTAGCTTTCTATGTAAATGTGGTCTTGTAGCCAACGATACCTCTGGAGTTAACCTTACTTATAAACGCCATTTTAGCAGAACCTTATAATTAGGAACTGGTAAAATAGCGTTTATGAGTAGGACGATTAAAGCCGGCACAGACAGAAACCGCGGCCGGGCTGGAGGCGAAGGCGTGCGGGTTGTATCGTACGAATTGATATTAAAGACTACACATAAACCGCCCCGGGCGGAGGCGGCGTGCACGTCAATTTGTATGAAACAACCCGCACGCTTTCGCCTCCGGCCCGGCCACGGTTTCTGTGTGCGGCGGCTTTTAGAGATAAAATGGAATGTGATATTTCCCAACACAATGGGTTATGTATGTTCACATTGGTAAATGTAGAAGCATACAGCTAAGTAAGTCTTCTAACTATGCTCGACCAGTTCTGACTGAATTTTTTAATGAACCATCACAATATAAATGTAAGTAAATTAAATTGTCACAATATAAAGTTGAATAACTTTAGCCGAGATCTGTTGTAAATAGTAAAATAATTACAGTAACGATTTTAAGTAATTCAAAAATACGTTTTACATGTTTTGTATGGCGTGCATGCTATCAAATTTACATTATGGAATTGTATATTATTCCATATGCATTTTTTTTGTGTTGAGTACCAAAGTATGTGATAGTACATTCAAGGACAATTTTTTTATATATATTATTTTATAATCATTTGTTTTTTTGTAAAATAAAACCGACTTCAATCTCCTTATTATTTACAATGTTTTTTTACAATTGTTAAAGAGTCGCTATCATAAAATCGGCCTACGATTGCAGAAAGTATATCGGAGAACATACACAAAAAACTCAGACATCTGAACATAAGAACCTCCTTTTTTGAAGTCGGTTAAAAAGTGCATCACTTTTCCTATGCTCATAATGATTATGATTTCCTGAGTGGAATATATTTTTTCGGTACATACTTGTATCATTCTGTTTAGTTATTTACGATTTAATGTTACAATTAGGTGCAGTTAGAATTGTTATCTGTGACTTTTGGTCGCACTTTTTTAATTATTTGTAAATAAAATTATTGAGATACATTTATGTTTTATTAAAAGAACCCTATACCATTGGCTTGCTGTAGGTATTATGAGACACTGAAACGCTAGGCCATTCCTAATAAGCAACGGTTTTTTAATATTTTAGGAATCTCGATGATTCCGTATATTCGCCTATGTCCTATGGATGCTTCAAGCTGAAGACAGGGTGCTATGGCGCTCATTGGGGACGTCTATGTCCAGCAGTGGACTAACTTTGGCTGATAATGATTCTACCTATTCAATTAGGCAGCTAAACATACCGTGTGACTACTGTTACTAGGGATCGGGAAAATCAAGTTTTAATGATGATGCCAGATATCATATTTGAATTTGCTCTAATGACGTTAGGACAGGTTATTACTTTACTCTTCGTGAGGTATGTTTTCAGAGTAAACAACAAAGCCAACAAACAAATTAATATATACCCTCTACCCCGCTATAAACTTAAATTGGTATGCTATCAGTGGCTCTTATCTCTAACATATGAATCTACTGAAGCTCTTATGATTCGTAACTCATAATAATTTCTTTCACTTTACCTACCTATCCCTTGTTCCTAAATCACCTTCAGAGTATTTTGATATTTTTACCTATTATCTATAGTATCACAATAATGTACTTGCCCAAAAACGCATGCATGTTTTAGTTTTGAGCTCTACTGTTTTTATTATTATCTCAGTCTTTTTCAATATCTCTTGCTATTTTGTGTTTAATACCTAGTTTAAGGTTCTGTATCTACTAAAGAACATACAATAAAGGAACTCTGTAACCCTGTATTCGGAGGAGGGCGTTAATGCACGCGACACAGTTATATAACTACTGCGTGTATTATCGTTTTCACACAAGTTATCTATTTCCCATGTATTTATGTTCCAAATAAAGATTATTTCATTTCATTTCATTTCAGTAGTCATAGAATTATGTATTGTAGGTACATGGTTGTAGACAAAGACTTATCAGAACAAAAGAAGTTGATATGCCAAGGTAAAACTATATTTTTTTATATGTACTAATATTATAAAGGTATAGTTTGTGAAAAGTGTCAAAGTTCTCGACATAGCTCTAGAAATTAGCAAGCTGAAGTGGCAGTAAATAAAATAAAATCTCTTTATTTCGGATATCCATGGATCCATATTTGTAAGTATTAGTAAACACACAAAAATATAATTATAGAGGGTTAGTAGAATCTTAAATTAAATTATAATATAATTAACTAAGTTATAGTATAACATAAGCATGTCTCTTTCCCAGAGTGATCCCTATAAGAAAGATATACTTGCCTGCGGATCAGTCTGCGAACGAGACATGCCCACAGCGGGGATTAGTATCTATCCGCTATGGTTTTCAGGATGCTGTTGTGGCTGTCCCGCACTCTGCGGATCAGGGATGCAGTTTTTTTGCGAAAGATGGCTTCAAAGCCTGTTTGATACTCTGCAAACATCCCCGATGCACTGCAGAAGCGGGGCAGCCCAACATGTCCCACAGCCCCAACGGGCAGTGGGCCGGCCATATTTCGAGAAGAACCGACGGCCGCTGGGGCAAACGCGTTCTTGAGTAGAGCCACGACTCGGTAAACGTATTGTAGGACGCCCTCCGACCAGGTGGGATGACGATCTGCGAAAGACTGCAGGTAGGTGCTGGATGCGTCAAGCTGAAGACGGCGCTATGGCGCTCATTGGGGAGGCCTAGCAGTGGACTATCATAGGCTGATGATGATGAACATTTGTGAGGTTCTAGGTGGTAATCACTGGATCTACTGAACCGATTTTGAAAATTATTTTACCAATAGAAAGCCATGTTATGAGTGAGCGTCAAAACCCAAGGACCGAGGGGTCGTCACCCCTCGAGTTGACGCCGGGGTAATGAGGCTAAGCCTCGAGGCCCCTCTCTGTGCCCGAGGCCCCTCTCTGTGCCCCCAGGCACAGAGAGGGGCCTCGAGGGCCGGAAAGAAATCTATTGATTGAGTGAGCGTCCCCTCCCCACCCGAGTGCGAAGCCGGGACGGGCTACTAGTGTTAAATAAATAGTTTATTGGTAAAAACGATATCATCTGCAGTAGTTTAACACTGTGTCGCAGTTTGAAATACGAGAGTTTAGAAGCTTGTATTTTTCTACTTTTTTTACGGTTTTGGGTGTATACATATATGTATGTATAGTATACATATATGTTATATTATCTGTGGTATAAATAATGACGAGATAAATTCTTATTATCCTTAGTTTAGCATGGTCAACATCAAACACCGGCTAAATAATTAATAATAATGCTGGACAATTCACACAGCATTATCTAGCCCCATGGTAAGCAGAGCTTGTGTTATGGGTACTAGATAACTGATATACATAATACTATATATTACATAGATAGATATTTTTTATTATACATAGAAAACGACCAGAACACCCGGAACAAATATCTGCAGATCGTACACACAATTGTTCCGAGGCGGGAATCGAACCCGCAACCTCCTGCGTCGCAGGCGGACCTTCGCCCACCGCGCCACATCGGTCGTCGAATAGTCTTGATGGTCATCTATAGTGAAAGAGGAGCCCTGCACATTGTGAACAGCCTTTCTCTATTTTGAAAAGCTTGTCGTGTCTACGCTCCTGTCTTGCTCCTAGTACCTGCCTACATACTCCTGGAACCCTTTACACTACGCTACGCGACGCAGACGCAGATTATCCGGTAACATTTTGGTCTATGAGGAAAAGTACAGACAAACATCAAAAAACTTGCATGTTTTTTGCGAAGGTGGTTCACCATTGTAGATCGAAGCCCGGTTGTGCGAATCCGAGAATAAAAAGTGGTCAAGCACGATCTGGCGTTCATAGAATTCTGTACCCGTCAGGAGGGCTAACAGATAACATGTTTTTTTTTATAAAGTTGTTTGTTTATGTACAAACCTAAAACTTTTAGAATTTTTTTTAGACTAAATAGGTGCTATTTTAATTTTATTTTAGTAGGACTTCGGTAGGACTTACGAGTACGCCTCGACCTGATATTGCGAGTGGTTTCCTAATCCAGGCACTAAGCACACCCATACTAATATTATAAAACGATATTTTTTTTTCTTCTTCAAACCTTCTTTTTTTTCTTTCGGCAAATCGAAGATGGTCAGCTGATTTATATAAAAACAATGAAAAGGAATACTATTACCCTAAAAGTAATGTAATTAGACTTGGAACTTTGAATGGTGCCCAGCCATGTGCCCAGCCCAGCGGAGTAGGCGGTGCGGGGTCCTCATCCCGCACCGCCTACGCCACTGGGCTCGTGATAACCGCCACGACAACGTTATCAAAATAATGTACTTACTTGACTGTATACACTACGGCCAACTGTGATCCAAATATCAGTAAAAAAAACTTTCGATGGGACAGGAATCCACGTTTTTGTCCTCCATTAGTTTTTTGACGTAAAGCATTGCGCTGCGCAATGCCTGCTGCAAGTTTCGAGCCGATATAACTTATGGCTTAACATATCGGCTCGAAACTTTGACCTAAATAAGCAATTTCATGTAAAGTGGTTCTACCTAAGTAAGGTGTCGTAGGTTTAAAGTTACCATATGGTACGAGTACCTATGGTTTTCAGCACACTAGGGAATCCTAAAAGGGTTTTGGTGGGTGACAAAATGACAATCCGATTTCTCGGTCTCGCGTTAACAATCGGGATGACTTGACACTATCGGTGATATAAAGGCTGGTTCTAAATTGATGGGTCCATTTACCAGCTTACCTTACAATATAGTTACCACCATAATAAAGCGTTACGTGCCTTGTGGATCTACAAGTGGGATATACGATATACCTAGCCGATATGTTGAGGATTATGTGGCTACTGATGATTTTGGTTGTAAGCTGTTTGGCAGCGCCGGGTGAGTTTTTTTTAATATTTTTTGTTTTTGAAACTTGTACTTTAATCACATGAACACAACATCATCTAGCAACTAGATGATCCTACCTCTAGAACACCATCAAAACATCCATAGTATGTATTGTAAATTTGAAATATAACATTCTTATTCTTATAAAAACACTCAGACCCTAAGCAAATAGGTGTTTGTTTGTAGATCCAAAAATAAGGCCTAATTTCCTACCGAGGCCAAGGCCTCCTCGGTGGGAAATTGTGAATCAAATCCGCAACTTTTAACGTCTAACTAAGGCCATATAGTTTTATTTTCTAAACTTGTTTAGTCTTCACATTAATTTGTAAGACAATGTTATGAATCACTGGAAAAACCACAGATCTCGAAGGAAAATCTTGTTTACCTACTACTACATATTCATATTTATGGTAGGTACCTAAGCACTTTAACAACAACGATTAGAAGGTACCTAGGTACTAAGTAATCGATTTTGTTGCTTATCTCAACAGATACTCTAATCGATTTATTTAATCACCGAAGTCTCTTTTTTCAGGAGAGCGGGTAAAGAGATACCACGAGTATGGTGTAGGTTACGGTGGCGTCGGTGGCGGTGGTGGCCTCGGTTATGGAGGTCACATAGGCAACGAAGGCCACGGCCTCGGGTACGGGGGCGCGCGGGTACCCGTGGCTTCTCAGTCCTTCTCTAAATCCTCCGCTAGCTCTAGCTCTGTTTCTACTGGAGGAAGCTTTGCTGGATGAGGTTAGTAACTAAATTGTACTTTGTAACAAATTACCTAGTTTCTGCCCGCGGCTTCGCAATCCACAAGTGAGAAGAAATAAACTTAAAACGTTTCCATAGAAACAAATCTATAGAAAAGTTTTAAGTTTATTTCTATCCAACGGGACCTGATTTATGGGATAGCAAGTAGACTATTTTTGATTCCCGATTTAGAGCTACATCGAAATGCATAATTTCAGTCAATCTGTTCAGTAGTTTTGGTGGCAGAAGTAACAAACATCCATCTCCAGTAACAAACGTCCATGCAAACTTTTGCATTTATAATATTATTAATATAATATAAATTAAATAAATAATGCTGGACAATTCACACAGCATTATCTAGCCCCATGGTAAGCAGAGCTTGTGTTATGGGTACTCTAGATAACTGATATACATAATACTATATATTACATAGATAGATATTTTTTATTCTACATAGAAAACGACCAGAACACCCGGAACAAATATCTGCAGAGCGTACACACAATTGTTCCGAGGCGGGAATCGAACCCGCAACCTCCTGCGTCGCAGGCGGACCTTCGCCCACCGCGCCACAACGGTCGTATTGCGTGTGATGTGATAGTGTGATTGATTAAGCAAAGCATCGGTACCTACATATTATAGAAGTTGGGAGACCATCCTCTTGATGGATCGACGACATGTAGCTGTCGCAGGGAGTATGGATAGAGGCGTTATTTGTCGCGTCATCGTTTAGGGCTCTGTCCAGCAGTGGACGATTGTGGACTGATATAATGTCTTATAAAAGCCTGTCTTTCTCAGCATCGATGGACTCAGACCGTGTTTTCTTTTTACTCTGTATCTTGTCATAATCTCCATTGTAACTTAGTTTTTTAGGCTTAGGCCCAATACCAAAAAAAGGTAAATTGTTACAAACACAATCATTTGTATTTTTTTAGGTGTTACATATGATTTTAGATCGTTTGTTTTGTTGCAGATGATTATTCAACGACAGAGGCTACCTACCCAAAGTTACTGAGAGCGTGTTAATGTTAAATGTTAACCGACGGTTTTCACCACTTATTTATTACTAACATATTATTAATCTAGCGAAATTAGGTAACCTACTAACAATGTTAAAATATACATACATACTAAACCTAGAATAAGTCTTAGTACCTCCTTAAATGAATTATCATCATTTTATTATTTTTATTTTAAGCCGTTATTGTCCCACTGCTGGGCAAAGGCCTCCCTTTTCTCCTTCCACTCCTCGTTTATCATTATCATATAAGCATAATAATTTAATTATTTTTCTAAAATAAAAGCATCAAGTTTGTTTTGCTCGTTATTTATCTATAAACTGATTAATCTTAATTTAATTACAATTTATCGTGGGTCCAATTATTCCAGTCCAAGGCATGAGAGGTAGCGATAGCGATTTCCCGCTTCACTTCTGGTGATTACGACTCCCATGTTGCTGTCTCCCATTCGAGTTGTACTCCTCTCTCCCTCCTCTCCCGTACGATGTATCCCGATGTTCGTAGCTGAGAAAACAAATGAATGAAGTAAAGAAAACTGTAGTTGTCCCCTCCTTAAAAATCCGTGGCATGGACATAAAATGCCGGCACATTACGAAGTGGTCCCCTATCGAGTCCATGTATTTAAATGTAACCTCGTCTGAATGAAAGACATGTAGTAGTAGTATAATAGGGGATAGTGGAAGGAAAATAATATCTACATATTAACCTACTTTTGACCTAAATGCATATTGTGCCTACTAGCACACATATTTACTGTCCAAAGATCTTATTCATTTGAGGTTGTCTGCTACAGAGAAGTCTTCTATCAATCCAATCCGAGCGATAAGGCACAACTCACACCAAAAGAGCGTCGAAGCGCAGCGAATCGGAGCGCAGTTTCAGTAGCATATGAATTTTAACTTTATTTTCATTACAATAAAACTTATTATCGCATGAGAAACTTGAACGAGTCGAATTCGCCGGAATTCCCGCGACGCCGCGGGCATCCGCGCGACTCGTTCGAGATTCGCTGCGCTTCGACGCTCTTTTGGTGTGAGTTGGTGTGAGTTGAGCCTAAGACTACCACTTGTTTTTAGGTTGTTTTGTTGTAAGTATTTCTACTTATTTATATGGACAATAAAGCATTTTCTATGTGTTATAGAATTATATAGTATGGAATAATTGGTTAGGACAATGAGTGCTTCTCCGCCAAGTAGTAATTAAATTAAATATTACTGTCGTGAAAAGTGAATATCCTTACGTTTCCCCACTATAACCATCTTGTGAATCGCTATCGTCGCTCTCTTCACTCCCGTGGCCGTAGTACCCGCCGCCGCGACCGCTCCCGCCCCCGCCTCCGCGCTCGCTACCATACCCGCTGTTGTTGTAGCCTCGCTTTGTTATCTTCCCTGAAACAGAATTTTAAACTTTAACTTTTCCTCATTCCGCCACACCACTTCACTACATCGAATAAAACAAAGTCACTTCCCGCTGTCTGTCTGTCCCTATGTAAGCATAGATCTTTAAAACTACGCAACGAATTTTGATGCGGTTTTATAAATAGATAGAGTGATTCAAGAGAGAGGTTTATAAACCATTTGACACATAGATTTCCACGCGCTAGTAGAGGATAAAATACACTGGATTTTGAATACTTACCTGGCATACTACTCACGCTGAAGACGCATAGTATAAGCGCAACAATCACTAAAGAGCGCACCATATCGAAAAATTGTTTAATCTACGACCACAATAGTGAAGTAAATAATAATGAAGCAATTTTTCTATTCTAGTCAGATTTTTGTCTGATGATAACGTCAGTGGCCCGATGATTATGGACTAGGTTCTATTCCTGGCCCTGTGCGGCCAATTGAGATGACTATAAAGCCGCTTCTTCGGTTGTCAAGTCTTTCCTCTTTCAGTAGAACCATAGAGCGACTATTTATATTCAGTAGAACTGTTCCATGCACCCGGTTTAACACACACTAAGGTTATTATGGTTGTAGGATGATAGAACGGGGTGGTAGTACATTTATAGTGCCACTAGGATGACTGGCAGCACACAACGGAAGCGTCACGGTCAAGTTGAATGTCACGGAGATGGAAGCACAAAGGGATCTGTGACAGGTTTATTGCCAAATTTCGGTAATTTTGTTTAATCAGATTAATTTGGCTGTTTTCGTAGATTAATTGTATCACAAGGCTTGCAATCAGCCAGTCCGGGCATTTTACATTTGTGCTTTGAATGATGCAAACGCGAGCATTGTTTAGACATCGGTTCCGTCAAATTTGTAACCCATGGTTCCAAATTCTATGGAAATGGAGCCCAAACTACAGTCGCTGTAGTGTAGTTTACTACACTGTGACGTAGAATAGTTATCTACGCGACTCATGGTGCGCATTTTAGTAACTCAACTATCCGCTAGAGGCGCTGTAAAAGTTTTCATACATTTTGTCGCTAGCGAGTATAGATTGGTAAAACTCATGGTAGACCTACAGACGTGGTTACGAAAAAATCTTTAAAAATACTGTGTGATAGTACTTATTATAAATAATCACATGACAGTATTATTATAAATTCCAAAATTTTGTATATTTAGATCTATGAATGTTTGTTCATTCTTCACACCAAAACTACTGAACCGATCAGGTTGAAATTTTGCTAAGTCGTAGTTCTAAGCCTGGAATCAAACATAGGCTACTTTTTATCCCATAAAAAGTTCCCAAGAAATAACCATTAAGAAACGTTTAGACGTTTCCATAGACACAACATAAAAATAAGTAATTAAATAAACTTAATTTTTTATTTTTAGTATGGTGCGTAAGCCCTACACACTCGGGGTGATCTGTAGGAAATTAAACATTACCCAAAAAAAAAATATTTTGGCGGGACTTGAACCCGCTACCTCTCCTCAGTACTACTACGGGAATGCTCTAACCTATGCAGCCGTTATATGTCGAGCCTGTGCGGTGTGTAAATACGTCGGTAAACCTTTTCTTGAAGATGCGGGCAGAATTTAACTTTTTAGAGTTTCTGCTTTGTCCTATACTACCTTCAGCTGAGAAACAAAATAAATAGTCTATTCGCAGGGTTCATGTTGGACTTGTATAATTTTAAGAACCTTTAAATGATAGAAGGAAGCCTATGTACATTCTATATTACATGGCATACACTCACATACGCAATAAAATATTGAGTACGAGGGTTTACATTTGACTATTATTATTATCAACATCATAAACCTATAGTCCACCGCTGGACATAGGCCTCCCCTAATGAACGCCATAGCGACCTGTCTTCAGCTTGCCGCATCTAGCATCTGCCTGCAGTCTTTAGCAGGTCGTCATCCCACCTGACCGGAGGGCGTCCTACACCACGTTTTCCGAGTCGCGGTCACCGCTAAAGAACACGTTTACCCCAGCGGTTGTGGGTTTTCGTGATACGGCCCACTGCCACTTCAGCTTGCTAATTAAACGTACTTTGACCAACCAATATAGTAATATGCTAATTGAGCCAAAGCCAAAGGTACTATACCTGCCTTTATTATATTTGTTATGTTAATTATTTTGATCTCAATACAAACAAAACATTTTGACCTTGTACGAGTTTGGCCTCTAGTTTTTTGCCACTCATTGCTGATTTGGAGATTAGTTTAAAAGAGACAAAAAAGTTGAATCCTTTCATAAAAAAATTAATTATTTAAATAGATAAGAGGGGAATAAATAACGACTTAATTCTTTGTAGGTAACAAACATGCTGGTTTAATTTTGAAAACTGTTTACGAAAATTATGGCAACAAAACTATATGTAACTTATTCTAGTTTATCACATTTGAGCTTTTGCGGTCCACATCGTTTGGTCACTGGAATCGGGTAGGGCTTATTTTCTGAAAAAAAAAATAAAAAACAATTAGAATCAAACAAATCATCAAAATAATCTAACACGAATGTTCTATGATAATTTGACAAAGAAGTATATTATATTGATCTGGGAAAATATTTCTATATGAACGCCCTAGCTAGAGTAAGGTGTGTTTAGGCAAGAATTGTTGTTTCGCGAGAAAGCTTTTGTATTTTGCGTTGTATGCATGAGCTAGTTACAAACAACTGTTTCGAATCCATGAAAGATGCTTAGCTTGCTATTTCGTTATATATTTTAAAAATGACGCTCTTAGGCCCGTATTATCAAAGGCTGCTCAATCATCGATCTATCTACGTTTAAAGTAACGATAATAAATAGCAAACGCGTAGAAGGTGATAGGTATAACCTGCATACTTAATGTTTGGGATTGAGAATGATGGCATATCATGTCCCACTCAGATCAGATTCGAACTTCACGAATGCATGAGTCATGACGACATTCTCAATCCCATTTTATAAACATGCTGGTTACTTATACGAAAGTTCAGGTTACTTATACGAAAGTTCAGGTTACTTATACGAAAGTTCAGGTTATTTATACGAAAGTTCAGGATATTTATACGAAAGTTCAGGTTACTTATACGAAAGTTCAGGTTATTTATACGAAAGTTCAGGCTAGTTATACGAAAGTTCAGGTTACGGTTACTTACCCGTACTTGCCGCCGGAGCCTGCGCTAGCTTGAGCATTGGCACTGGCGATTGCACTGCTGCCGTAACCGCCACCGCCGTGGCCTCCTAAGCCGCCGCCGTTGCTGCCACCTCCGTAACCACCCCCATTACTATGACCGCCACCACCGCTGCCGCCGCCTCCATGGTTGCCATTGCTTCCTCCATAGCCGCCGCTGCCGCCACCTCCTAGGATGCCACTGCTGCCACCGCTTCCATGGCCACCACCACCACCCCCGCCGCCGCCGCCGCCGCTACCGCCTCCATAAACACCTCCGCTGCCGCCACTTCCGTGGCCACCGCCACCTCCATGGCCACCGCCGCCACCCCCACCGGAGCCACCTCCGCCATTGCTACCATATCCTCCTGAAAATACATGATAAGGTTTTCCGATTACTTGCAGAAATATCACGCTGGCAGGCACATAAATTGGTTCCCATACCAACCAACAACAATTTTATTATTTGGATAACTTATATCCAAACAATAAAATAATTTGGCGTGTTTTAAAACTATAAACCGTCTTCAACTTCCTAAATAATGAAAATGGTTTAAAACTTCGTTTTAAATAAAATAGAATCATCGAAATCCGTTGGTGTGATATTAAGTTATTCGTTCATTTGTGGCAAATTTAAGACCTATGGTTTTCTCATGGATGTCATCGTCAAAACTAGACCCAAATTGAAATGGGACCACACGGAAAGCACCAGCTTTCAGCATCGAAGTCGAAAGTTGTAAAGTAACAAAAATATAGTCGAATTGAGAACCTCCTTCATTTTTGAAGTCATTTAACAAAATGGAATCGGTTTTGTTTTTTTTACCTGGAGCCGCTTGCACGGCGGCCACAAGGCCTAGAGCCACCACAGCCAGTACTAGTCGAGCCATGTTGATACTGTGCTCAGCAACACCCGCATCCAGCTTTTATACACTGACATGACTTCATCAGGCACCCAATGTTTATTAGATTCTTCAGTTTTTTGCACTGCTTTTTAGTGCTTAAAATAAATTTGGGGTTCAGTGCGCATTTTTCGAATGGATGTTGTTTATTGCATTACCAGAAACCAAACTATACGTGTGATTGTGTTTTTTTAGCTTAGAACAGAGTTTTATTACAAACTAGTTCCCCGCTCTGGCTGCGCATGGGTGCAAATACATGTATTATATACATATAAACGTTCCTCTTAAATCACTCTATCTAAATCGCATCATTACCCGTTGCATAATTTTAGGACAGACAGACAGCGGGAAGCGACTTTGTTTTATACGATGTAGTGATAGTGAAGTAGTACTTAGTAATGTTTACAAGCATTCTTCATCGAGTTTAGCTAGTGTAGTACTATTAGAGTAGAGTACCGACTTGAGGTCTAGTCTATAAGATGTAAGGTTCTTATTACATCTACCTACGAGGAAAACCGTCGTATCTAATATAAAATTAACTAAGTACGGAACCAACCGTTAAATAAAGTAGAAATAATATTCACTGAAACATCATCTCGCTAATACATATTTGGTGGTCGATAGGTTTTTTGCGGGCACCTCGAGAATTTTAATACAAACTTATCCAACCATACATAATATCTTGGTAACCGTCGAAGGCAAGCAAGAATCTAGCGCCTATGGTTCCGTACATACATAATAACAAAAACACAGTTCACATAACAGAAATATTGTCAAGTCTCATGGCTTGGTCAACGTCCTGTACCCTTGATCATGGCATTATCAGTTTTAGTGTCATCGCCAGAGCAACGAATATATAAAATCCGATTCCTGCTAGTGCACCATAAGCACCAGCTAAAGTCACTAGGGAGAGATGGTCTGTTATTTTGTGATGTCATTGTAAAATGTATTCAATTATTACGAATTTCTGCTCATGTTTTAATACACATTTTTGTGCTGCGCTGTACGTCTTTAAGCTCTGCGCACATTAATACAACGGCGGCGCTACCACTCTGCACCAAAATGTGTAAATATGGGCTATAATATAATATTTTTTTTATGAAACTCTTTATCTTTTGATACATTATTCAGTTACAAAATGGCTTTCCACAAGCTTCAAACGAGTGGCCTGTGAGCTGATTGTCATCTGAAGCCGTCAATATGCAATGCTATGATATTACGAGAGAGATATTACGAGTTAATCATATGGGGGCATACGCACATTTTTCTGCTACGTCCTAGTGGTGATTTTCAGGTGTTCGACAAGCTTTAATGTGCGCAGAGCTTTAAACTGTACAGGGTTTTTTTTTTTGTAAAATGTGTTTCTCAATTTTAGTACGGAACCCTTATAAGACCACACGCGGAATCTTACCTAGGTTTACATTCAACACGACGCTTACATTTGTGAAGTACCTATGTACAGAGTTCATTCGATCGATAATTTTTATCCTCATTGCTAGTACTTCGTTATACTTGGAATTTGTGTGTAAAACAAGCAATGTTAAAGGTGCAAGACAAGGTTAAGATTATTGTGCATTATTGCGCATCACTTCAGAGAGTTAAGATAAGATAAGATAAGGTGGAAGTTATAATATTCTAACTATATATTTATAAAAGAAAGATGTGTTTGTTACACTATTTATAACGTAAAAACGGCTGAACCAATTTTTTTATCGTGTAAACCATTTGAGGTACAGATTTCTACGGGGGCAAAGCGGCGGGGCGCAGCTAGTAAGTTATAATAAGGTAAGATCAGAGCGTCTGAACGAAGCGACGCGTGACCCGAGAGCTGGTATATCTGGTACAGCGCATCAACATTTTAATAAGTATTAGTAGTTATTCGTATAATAGGGTTTACAGAGTTCCATATTTCCCGTTATCACTGCAATGCCGAGACTAGCCCGGTCTAACCACATCTTATGGGTATTTTACACTGCCAAAGGTAAAGCGGGGCAATGCAGTCCGCTTCTTAGGGACGCATTCGGTTGGTATCGGTTTAATGTCGGTAGCGTCCGCTGCGTAGGGAGCCGACCGTATCTATTTCATAGAGTGCATGGTCCCTCTTACACACTTCGTTGCCTCCTACTTCGCCGCGTTGCCCGCTGCGCAGCGCAGAACTGAGTTCCTTATTTGTCGAAAATAAACATTTTCATTAACCTGCAAGAAGCTGCTACTCAGGTTTTATGAACCAGCATAATTATCACACTTAATCATACATCTATCTTTTGTAAATGAGTTCCCACATAAATTAACATCATGGTAATAATACCTATCATGATTTTATCAAGTTATTTACCTATCAAGTTGTCACAGCATCGCGTGATTGCGCAGAGACTATTTATTCCGTCTGTAGAGTAGAATCATTTTTCTAAATACAGACAGCATTAGATAGATTTTTACTCTACTAGTATGTACATATTTACCTATCTTATTTTAATTATGTTAGTTTTTCAACGCAGACTCCCATAGTAGTCTAGGACCTAGGACCCCTAATGTGTCTAAATATTTTTCCAGCAATTCCGTCATTTGAATAGACCTAAAAAAGGGAGTCGTCTGGAACCATCTTTTTGGCTGTGTAAATGTGATAAAAACTATTTTTTATTTCAGGCCCAGAACTACGAGTACCTTTAGCAAAATGAAGTCCGATCTGTTCAGTAGTTTTGGCGTAATGAAGTAAAAAACATCCATCCATAAATATTAGTGTACTTTTTTATAATATAAAGCTGAATTTACAGTGAACACCACTGACTATCAAATTAAGCAGTTTGAATACAAATTACAGTCATTTGCTACACATAACACAAGCTTGCAGCTATGTGTACTTCATACTGTATTTCTTTTTGTCCCGATAGGCGAGATGATGCTGTGTGAACTATAAACGTAAAGTCTACACTCGACTTCGAGTTAATTCGAGTTTAAATTAAACTCAAATTAACTCTGTCACTTCTTCCACGAGTGGACAAAAAATTGAAATGAACAGTAAAATAATCTTATTTGATAATAATTTATGGTATAAAGTACCTATGACTTGTCTAAGTGCTTATTTTGTAAGCCTAAAGAAATAAAATATTTAGAGTTTGAGTTTGGAAAGTTTGAATATGAACCCCCAAAATTTTTGTAAATCGTTATAGGTAATTATTACGAAACCTTACGCGACGCCGTCGGGCAGGTACCTTATTGACATACCTCTGCGACGCAGGAGGTTGCGGGTTCGAGTACCGCCTCGGGACAATTGTGTGAACATCCGGAACAAATATCCGCAGGTCGTACCTGTTCAGGTCGTTATCTATCAATATTATAGTTACACTTAAAAATTAATAACATTTTTAATCTCTATCTAGAGAGTACAACATAATATAGCTCTTTCAACTATTTAGGTATTTAAAAAAAACATTAGTAGCTTTTATACATTTTACACTAACAACACTTTTCCGCATTAGCTGTTAGCTTGATGTGTTTGTAATCTACTATTATCATATTAAATATTTTTTACTAACGATTACATTATGTTATTAATGATACTGTACATCTGGGTTTAGGTATATACCTACCCACCTAACAGCAGATGCGTCACTACCTTACCTGAGAACTTTAGTGACTTGCAGTATGACCTACGGGTTTATGTGGATTCTTAGAATCTAATAAAACAACAACATGCAATTAACTTAATTTATTTTATTGACTTAGGGTACAGACAATATCTTACGAAACTATGGCCGTATGAGAGAGTATCACAATTATTTTATTTCATATATTGTAATATAAAAATTAAAAGAATTTATTAATTTGCATTCACAAACCTGAGTAAAAAGATCTACACAGAATCACTTGAATCTGTACATATGAACTAGTAAGTTTATTACAATTAGGTAGGTACCTTAAATTTAGGAAATAAGAAATAATCAACAAAGAAATATGCCTAACCTACGTATAAAAGTAAAAAGTTTGCATTGACGATATTGCAGACGCATTGTCAGACTTTACTAACCGAATCAGAGTTTTATCTTCCGTAGCCGCCAGCACTCGAAGAAGCTTTGGCACTGGCTGAAGCATACGCACTGGAGGAGCTGTGACTGTAGCCACCACCGCCGCCGCCTGCATCACAGCCTGACGTACAGCCACCATTGGAATCCTTATGGCCACCGTAGCCTCCCGCGCCGCTACTACTCGAGCCACCCGAGCCGGAGCCTCCATAACCACCACCTACTCCACCCTCGTATCCTCCACCGTGGCCACCGCTTGACCCACCTCCGATACCACTGTTCCCGCCATATCCTCCGCTGCCGCTGTGGCCCCCAGATCCACCGAGGCCACCACCGCCGCCGACGCCTCCACCGAATCCAAAGCCAAGTCCGCCGCCGCCGCCTCCGCCGCCGCCTCCGCCTAGTCCGCCGGCTCCACTTGATCCCCCGTATCCTCCACTGCCATGTTTACCGGCTCCGCCGCTTGAGCCAGAACCGCCCAGTCCTCCGCCGTAGCCACCACTGCCCCCATGCCCTCCAGATCCCGAAGCTCCGTATCCACCACTGCCACTTCCGCCCAAACCAGAACCACCTCCTAGTCCACCGCCGTAGCCGCCTCCGTGGCCACCACCGCTGCTGTGTCCACTTGATTGATGACTGCCAGATATTATGAGCCCACTTGAGCCTGCAGAACCACCGCTACCACCGGAACCTCCCAGGCCACCACCATAGCCGCCGCCAGCACCTCCACCAGCGCCGCCTCCATAGCCACCACTGCCTGAACTTCCATGGTTCAATGCACCACTTCCATGCCCGCCACCGCTGGCACCACAGGCCCCAGACCCACAGCCATGTTCGCCACTTCCTGAGCCAATGCCGTTCCCACCGCCACCGCCGCTTCCCCCTCCATATCCGCCTCCGACGCCCCCACCTCCTGAATATCCTCCGCCAATGCTTAAGTGTCCTTTTGCGCCACCGCTACCGGGTCCGTAGCCTCCACCGCTTCCTCCGCCGAGGCCTGCGCCTCCACTGCTTTCTCCTGAATGTCCAGCTCCTCCGTAGCCTCCACCACCACCGTATCCCCCTGATCCTCCTCCAAGCGTTCCAGTGAAGGCGAAACCTCCAGATTTTCCGTCAGCTGATTGCGTCCGAATAGATTTGTAAGTGCCATCGGAACCACCGCCGCCGCCGCTTAGGCCTCCTGATATGCCGCCGAAACCAGATGCTACTTTCCCGATGATGTCATGGACTCCTTTCTGGATGCCTTCTAGGCCGAACCCGCCGCCGCCTCCATAACCGCCGCCACCGCCTCCACCTCCGTACCCGCCTCCACCGCCACCGCCTCCTCCGAATCCGCCTCCGAATCCACCTCCGAAGCCACCTCCACCACCGCCGCCACCGACACTATTGTAGCCACGCCGTGTTCTTACTGAAACAAAAGAAACAATATAAATCTCACATAGAACTTACAAAAATTTAAGGTTAAACATGAGAGAATATTTCAATTTCAATCCTTTCAATATTGAACTAGCAGATCTACGGGCAAAACTTATTTTTTGCTACACTTAATCCTCGAGTTAATCTAGGACTTAATTAAGTAGTATAAAAACTAGTTTGACCTACCTGAAGCATGCCCTAACCCCACGGCGAGAAGCAGGAACAGATTCACTCGCAATGTCTGACCCATGGCTGACGGCACAATTAACTGACGTTCAAACAACATTAGCATCCTTTTATATCGTTATTATAAACCAGTTGTTACTATTTACAAAGTTTATTATGAGAACATACGTAGGTACCGAGAAACAATAATTTGTTTTTATAATACTGAACGTATTTCCCGCAAGAAGTTCGCGGTTTTTGTTGATGGTAGATTAACTCGAAGTACTGATTTGAAGAGATCTTGACGGTGTTCAGACAATGGTACTCTACCTATCTATTTATTCAAGTTTTTACTTATCTTCCGGGAATACCTACAAACGTATGTATAATTTTTTTTATTTTACATTGTCATTTTAGTGTGCAATAAAGAATTATCTATCTATCTATCTATCTATAAAAATCCCAAATTAATGTACACGACTTGCACAAAAAACTGATTCTTGAAAACCTGCGACCGACACCCGACACCTCTTGCAATTTGATTCAGTGAATGCACCTACTATACCAAACCAAAACTGGTAATCATTTGGCGGCCTTGTTAGCGTAATTAGTATAAAACCCTGATCTTATGCAGAAAATCCCGTGCTCGTAGATATATAGATATCTGAAATAAAAAATATAATACTTACGCTCGGTAAATAACGATAGGTAATCTAGATAGATTTTATCGATCTGTCAATAAGTGCCTAATAAATCTTTATAGATTGCATCCATTATTTGGTGCAGTTCTGAGTAACTTCTCAGTAAGTATCCATAAGCTAGTCACGCACATGCTGCAGACAAACTGGGAACATATTTATCTACCTAGTCATATTTACAAAAGACGGAATATAGCCCTGGTAGATCAGACATTCATTATAAAAGGTAAGATTTTTGCTCATAACAATTGAATGTTGTTGCTAAGATTTCGAAGATATTTAGTTATTTCCCATCGAAATAGTCAATTTGTTATTTATGTTGTTGTTAAAGAAGTTAATTTGCAATTTAATAGAGTAGTTAAATGAAAAAAAAATATTAAATTGCTAATTTTATGGTGCAAGAACCTACCTCCTAAGATAATAAATTTTCCTTACATTGTAAACAGCCCATTGCGTGTTTTGTTCGCATTAAGATGCGACACCTCAAACAATGCAGATCGGTTTCCATTGATATAAGATTAATTACCAATGTCCGGACACTACACGCAGGATTAATATGTACAATTTAGGGGGAGTGGGCAATTTAGGGCTGTGTGGTGTCGGCCGTGATAGAATAGCACCACCCCAACTCTTCCCGTGGGTGTCGTAGAAGGCGACTAAGGGACATACACCGGGGGGCGGGCAGCAGCGTCCCTTGCAGCACACTCCCTATACTGCGATCCCCAACCCGCATGCCCAGCGTGGGGATTATGGGCATCAACCCCCCCATGGATAGACACGCCAAAAGAATGTGGCCCCCAGTTCCCGGCCGCCTCGCTATTCCTGGCCATGGTAGCGGCCACGGTAACGGCGGGGCAGGGGGTGCTAGGAATCCCCGGGCTACATCAGGCTACCAAACTCTACCTAAACTGACCCTGGCTACGTTTAACGGACGCACTCTGAGGCTTGACCATCATCTAGCGCAGTTGGAAGTGGAGTTAGAGAACATCAAATGGCATGTTCTGGGGTTATGTGAAGTCCGTAGAGAGGGGGAGGACACCGTAACCCTAGACTCGGGCCATCTTCTCTACTTTCGCGAGGGTGATAAAACATCCCAGGGTGGCGTAGGCTTCCTCGTCAATAAGGCCCTCTCTAGCAACGTCCAAGAAATCTCCAGTGTGTCGACCAGGGTAGCGTACCTGATCCTTCGGCTGTCCAAGCGGTACAGAATGAAGGTCATCCAGGTCTATGCACCGACCTCGGCACACTTGGATGATGAAGTGGAGGATATGTATGAAGACATATCCAAAGCCTTACATAACACCACTAAGGCCCACTTCAACGTTGTTATGGGGGACTTTAACGGCAAGGTGGGAACCCAGACTGGCAACGAATCCCGAATAGGCCCGCATGGTTATGGGGTCAGAAATCACAGGGGGCAAATGCTTGTCAACTTCCTTGAGAAGGAGGGGCTGTTCTTGATGAACTCTTTCTTTAAGAAACAGCCTCAAAGGAAGTGGACATGGCAAAGCCCCGACACTGTGACTAAAAATGAGATCGACTTCATCATGACGGATAGCAAGCACATATTCAGAGATGTCTCAGTGATCAACAGGTTCAATACCGGATCTGATCACCGACTCCTCCGAGGCTCTCTGAATATCAACTTGAAGCTTGAAAGAAACCGTCTGATGAAGTCCACGCTCCGATCTGACCCAATCCAAATCATGGCGGGCACCGAGAAGTTTCAGCAGCTTCTCGGGAATAGATTTGTTGCCTTGGAACCCACTGATGACGCTGACGAGACCCTACACAATCTGGTTGAAACGTTGAGGGATGAGGGCATCAAATTCTGTCGAAAGCAGCGTACTGGCAAGAAGTCCAAACTCTCGGATGAGACTCTTGGGCTGATGACAAAAAGACGGGAGACCACCCAAGCGACTTTGTCAGAGAGGTCAGACCTGAACAAGCGGATTGCGAAGATGGTACGGCACGACCTTCGGAGCTTCAACACGCGCCTCATTCAAGAGGCGATAGAGCGAAACCGAGGGTCCAAAGTATTCACTCAGCAGCTTGGCAGGAGCCACCTGACAAAGCTTAAAACGCACGACGGGAGGACCGTATTGTCAAAGCCGGAGATATCCGCCGAGATAGAGGATTTCTATGGCCGATTATACGCTGCACATGCCCCTCGTTACCGACGAGATGACCAAGATTCCAGAGCCACCCTGACACGCCACTATACCGACGAACTGCCTGAAATCAGTCAAGACGAGATCGTGTTAGCTCTAAGGCAGCTTAAAAATGGAAAAGCCCCCGGCGAGGACGGTATTACTTCAGAGCTTCTTAAAGCCGGAGGAGCCCCTGTAATACAGGAGCTACGGAACCTCTTTAATACCGTCCTTGACAGTGGGAGAACTCCAAAGGCGTGGAGCGGGAGTTTGGTGGTGCTCTTTTTTAAGAAGGGAGATAAAACCCTTCTTAAGAATTACAGACCCATCTCACTCTTGAGCCACGTCTATAAGCTGTTCTCACGAGTGGTCACGAACCGTCTCGCCAGGAGACTCGATGAGTTCCAGCCACCGGAACAGGCTGGGTTCCGCGGAGGATATGGCACCATAGACCACATACACACAGTGAGGCAGATTATACAGAAGTCCGAAGAGTATAATCAGCCCCTGTGTCTGGCTTTTGTGGACTATGAGAAGGCATTTGACTCCGTCGAAACCTGGGCTGTTCTGGATTCCTTACAGCGATGCCAAGTAGACTATCGTTATATCCAGGTGCTGAGTTGTCTCTACGAGGCCGCCACCATGAGTGTCCAAGTACAGGGTCAGCAGTCTAAACCCATCCAATTGCGCAGAGGAGTGAGGCAGGGGGATGTCATATCCCCGAAACTGTTCTCGTGCGCAATGGAAGATATGTTTAGGTTGCTGGACTGGAAAGGAAAGGGCATTAATATAAACGGCGAGTACATCTCACACCTGCGATTCGCTGATGACATAGTCTTAATGGCGGAGTCGCTTGAGGAACTGAACCAGATGCTGGACGGCCTAGCTTCAGCCTCCCGATGTATCGGTCTTGGCATGAATTTGGATAAAACCAAAGTCATGATCAATGGTCACATTGATCCAAGGCCGGTGGTCGTACATGGTCACCTTCTCGAAACTGTTTCCGAGTACACTTACCTTGGGCAGATTCTGCAGTTGGGTAAAAACAGTTTCGAGAAGGAGGCCAAAAGGAGGATCCAGCTGGGCTGGGCAGCATTTGGGAAACTACGTCAAGTCTTCACGTCATCCATACCGCAATGCTTGAAAACGAAAGTTTTCAATCAGTGCGTCCTACCCGTTATGACCTACGGAGCTGAGACTTGGACACTCACGATAGGGCTGGTCCACCAGTTCAAAGTCGCTCAGCGAGCTATGGAAAGAGCTATGCTCGGAGTTTCTCTGAAGGATAGGATTCGTAACGAATACATCCGACAGAGAACCAAGGTTATCGACATAGCTCAAAGAATTAGCAAGCTGAAGTGGCAGTGGGCCGGCCATATCTCGCGAAGAACCGACGGCCGATGGGGCAAACGTGTTCTTGAGTGGAGACCACGACTCGGTAAACGTAGTGTAGGACGCCCTCCGACCAGGTGGGATGACGACCTGCGAAAGACTGCAGGTAGATGCTGGATGCGGCAAGCTGAAGACAGGGCGCTATGGCGCTCATTGGGGGAGGCCTATGTCCAGCAGTGGACTGCTATAGGCTGATGATGATGATGATGAGGGGGAGTGGGGGAGGATTGATACGATTTTCGAAACATGACATTTTTAGGTGTTATACCATCAATGAATCTAAATACAAAGTATTTTTATCGTAAAGATTGGTTCTTTAGCTAAAACATAACAAACTACTAGCTCTTATATTATTGAACACTACCACAGATAACACTACTATTATCGGAGGCCGGCGAAGATATTGCGGGTCGCTGAGACAAAGGAATTAGTAGTACCCTTCACCTAGTGCGCTTACGACATGCCTTTATTACTCTATCGCCAGCGACATAATGTACAACCTATGCAGTGACCACATCCGGGTGTAACCTCCTATAATAACGCGAATTAAATAATAAATGTTAAACTGAGAGATTTTGTTGATCAATCGATTTACTTAGGTAGATTTTGTTACTACGGGTGCGTAACTTATTATGACTAATTTATTATTTACTAATGATGAGCCTTCCTTCTTAGGACGTCCAATTAGAATAAGTAAAACAAAGTCCAATTAAATTGAGTGAAGATGAACTTTTTGATGAGCTGTGAAGACGTGATATCTGTATTATAATTGGGGAAGCCTTCAGTTTTTATTAAACCACTAGTAGGTAGAAAATTGAACACAAATACAAAGAGCATTTTTGCTACAAAAAGTTTGAATTGACTCTACTATTGTTGTATCTTCATCTGGCCAATTAAGATCTAGTTCAGCTTACCTATTATTTTGGGCAATGCAGCCAGCGCGTCTTGGGGACGCTTCCAACTGGTATTGCAGACTTTCTTCAATTGTAAATGTTGCTTCTAATTTGTTTCTATTATTTGATTGTAACTTGCTTTAAAGGTACCTTTTTATTTGTAATGTTTTAATGCTTAAATAACTTAACCAACAAGGTCTAAACAACGACCTTTGGGTTTAAGGCGAAATATAATAATTATGCAGTAGCTCATAAACTTATCAAAATAAATAAACCGGTTTGTGGCAAAAAAAAACCTTTATTTGCAACCATTCTTATTCTTTATACAGTAAACAAAAGTGACTAATACACCGTTCCTAAAAGTAAGTAGTTTATGTGACTTATAAAGCCACGTAAATTAATCAAAATTGTTTGCGACAGTTTGCGATTAGATCAACTGTTTCAAATTTAAATACTAGTTTTAATTTGTTCCAATTCTTTAATTGCAATTTTCTTCGATATTTTTATATAATACAATTAAAACTCAATGAGTTGCTATGAGTATTTTACAAGAGATAGGCAAATATAAAGCTAATGGCTTTTATACCTTTCCTGGTCTGGTCTGGGCGCGCCGTAAGCCGTCGCATGGCTAGTGGCAACTCCACCACGGCCCGTGCTGTATGCATTGGCGATTGCTGTAGGCCCGCCTGGTCCACCTCCCGACCTACCTCCATAGAAAAACATCGGGAAGAACGCACTGGCGGGGAGCTTCGGAGCATAGTCGTCATCATCCTCCTCGTCGACCACAGGCTTCTTTTCCTTCTTCCTAGACACCGACTTCTTTTTAGGCGATGGTTCTTCGACCTCTTCCGTTTCTGCTTCAGGTTCTACTATCTCTGGTTGGACTGTTTTGAGTGTGGTGAAAAGAACGTCAGTTTTCTCAGTCGGTTCTGCAATTTCGGTAGCTTCTGTTGGGGTGAGAGGGTTGATTTCAGCTTGTTGCGGGTAGAAGTTGTTTTGTTGTGGAGGGATGACTTCGTTCTGCTGGGGCGCGTAGTTGTCTGCAGTGGTTTGGCGTCTTCGGTCGGGGTAGTAGTACTGACCGGAGTGTGGGGCTTGTGGCTGGTAGGTTGGTTCTTCTGGGCGGTATACGAAAGCCATGCCTCCGCTGGCAGCGCGGGGGTTGTAGTACGGGTTGTAATAACGACTGAGGACCATGCCACCGCGGGAGCTGTCACTGGAGCCGTAGGACACTGGGGAAGAGACGGTGGTTGTTTTATAATATTATGAACTGACTAAGATAGATACACATCAACAGGTACGATAGCGGTTTCGCGGAATCTTGACGAGCCAAGACTCGCTCTTACAGGCTGTAAAATCAAACAGTACTCAACGTATTTTATTACGTTTGATTTGGTCCAGTTGTGAACGGTTCACAATTTTATACAACATGTTATAGTAAATATTAGCAATAGGTACTAGATTCTATTAATATCATATCACAATTCGCAATCAATCAATCAATCATGACAATAACACTTACCTGTCCTATATATATGGCAATGGAATTACAATGAACTTGCTACAGAGGTCTTCACCGACATTGATACTTAACTAAGTCATTCCACATTTGAGAACTAAATAAACTGCCCTAGTAAATACCCAAATAATAGTACTTACAAGAATCCATATTGCCATAAGAAGGATAGTAGCTGTAGGGGTATCCCATGGCCTCCCAGAGCGCGCAGCTCAGCAGGACAAGAGAGTGAACAAACTTCATGTCTGCACTTTGACACTCGAAACTCTTTGGTGCTACAAACCGGCTCTCAAAGGGTATGGTGAGGAGAACGGCTGCTGTGTTTCTGAAGAACGGTGGGTAGTATCGCGTTATATAGTCTAGATTGATGGGACTCATTGGGATGCAGCTCACGGATCCATTGAGCTTGCATCGCGGACAGTCTACACTATTCGGCTGGTCAGAGTCCGTTACTGAAGATTTGGTAGAGCACGTACAAGGAACCGTTGGACTTATAGTTTTGGTTTTGCATGTTTTGCTGGATTATGTACTGAATGAGAGTACGTCCAGATATTTTCTCATGGTTTTTCTGAGCATAAAGTCTTACCGATATCGCAAGTAATTGCGTTGCCAATGTTGCGATTGACTCCAAATTTATCTACAGTTTTCTGTAGTTTTTTATAAGATCCTGGGATCTTAAACAAAACTAGATAAATTAGGCCAGCCTTTTAGCAGCCAATCTTAATTTAATTGAACTGAACATTTAATAGTTGCATGCCGTGGTACAATACAATGCTCATTGCAATAAATTAACTTTTACTTTACCATCCCTAAAAACATATTTCAAATACTCATTCAAACTACTTCAAAAATTTTCAAAAAGAAATCTATCGTTGTGCTAACGAGAAATAAGTTCTTTCTTATCCGTCTTTGTATCCCTGTTGCACCTTTCCCAAGTTTTAGGCTGTTTTCCTTAAGCAACCTACTAGACAATCGTGTGAATTTTGAACACAAAGTGCTATAAATAAGGGAACCTGCGTGTGGTATTATGCAGGCCATGCCCTACGGTACGTGGCATGACAAGCAGTCAGTGTCTGTTCATTCATAGAGATTTATAGCAAAGACTGCAGATGGTTAACTGCTTCGTGGAACGAGGACCAGGATAAGCAGGGTTTGTAGACACAGGTGTGCGTGAAGAAGACTTAACTTCCCATTCCTGTCACAGAGATTTTGCAAAAGCAAACCTAAACAAGCAACTTGCAGAGCACATTCCGTGATTTCCACGTCTTTTTGGCTTATAATCTATACCTAACTATATTGTAAATCAGTTTTAATTTCCATATATTCAATGGGGCAATAGAAGATGTTTACTAGCTCTTAACAATCTTTAAGTAAAACACACACGAGGCACTCATAATGAACATTTTAAACCGCTAACTACTTCCTGCTTTCGCCAGTAAATATACTCTTTATCTACTTTTCATCACTGGGGATACATCTGGGAAATCCTTTTGGCCTTACCCCTCGACAACAAAAATACAAAACGTTTATTTCAAAAATATGTATCACAATCAAGTTGGAGCACTTTCTTCTGTGGTAGCTGTGTGTGACATAGGTATAAAGGGACTAAAATAATGTTATGACTTATGATTTTCGTTGTGTCTAGGAAACTGCTTACACTGCGGGACATACTTTACGATTCGACTTACGAGATATAATCTCATCATCTATCTGTCATATCTCATTGATCTTTGGTTCTTGGATCGACATCGCTATTTTTTGGCTACTGAACTAGTCATCGTAAATATCCCCACGTAGCTCTTGAATCGTTGGCTTAGCATGAAAGGCACGTGATAGCTACCATAGATATGATCAGTCGGCACATCTGAGCTGATACCATCTGCACCTGGTGGCTGTACCGGCTAAACGGTAGTTAATGTCAAAATAAACTCAACAGTGCGGCGGTTTTTGCATCATAAGTTGCTTTGGTGGGTTAGCCATGTGCATTGAATGTTTTTCGAGTCACATTGCAGTTGTGAACAAAACAAATGCACCTAAGGCACTGGTAATGCACATATTAGAAATCGTTGAAGATGGATACGATTGATAGGATTACATAAAAAATTGTATATTGTGTATTTGGAACTGTAAGCCAAGGAAAACAGTTAGGTAGTACTGTAAAAATTGTACAAAAACCAAAGAAGTATTTTAGCGGAATAGTATTTTAATTTTATTTTGAATACTTTAATTGTTTTGTATCATAACTTTACTGATGTCTGAAATAAACGTACGTATGTATTGAATTGAATTGAATAGTTATTAATTGTTCAAAACTCATCTCCGCAGCCCCATAAAAATAAACTAAAATTGGCTGGTGGCTTAAAAGTTGCTACAACTCAAAACAAAAACATTATTTAGATACTTCAGGAACTTATTTTAGTATGTTGAAAGATGTCTGAGCGTGCTCTGCTCATGCCGGAAGCAAGGTCCCATCATTAGTATGGCCGGCAGGCGCTGTGATTCAAGCACTGACCGCTGACCAGTTATCAAGGATAATGGAGTTCTTATGGAAAATCTCATATTTATCTACTTTTGATAATTTAATACCATCGTCAATCACAGTACATGTTTTCGTTCCTTTTTTTGAAATTATTTACTAGATTATTTAAAGAGGGCGCTGTCCGCCTAGAAGAGCCTCACAACACAAGCCAAGTTGTCATAAAAGGTACACATAAAAATGGCGCTGCTTTCGTGAGAAAGTGCAGACCGTGTATTTTTTTTTATTCGGCGCGAACCATTGTTTATCAACAACTTATTATTACACCATCGAAGTTTAGTAAAACATTCTGAATTCAAATAACTTTATTTAACAAGTTGATTCAAAAGTGAGCAAAACTCTGTTTTTTTGGTAAAATCACCGTTTTCGAGCGGTGGTGAAAAAATATTTTAAATAAACCTTCAAAAGTTCAAATGTTTCAAGGCAATTGTTTGAGACTATGCATACCATCGTATATTTCGTGAAAGGCAGCGGTTCTTGCGAACTGTGCTTTGCCGATGGCACGATATGCTTTCAGATGGTCGATAGTGATGCTAAACAGGCGGTTCGAGGACCTCCGAATTCTGCTTGGACTGCTCATTACCGATATAAGGAGGTAATATTACCATGAATAATAAATAAACCCATATAGGTTTTTTCATAATGTTACGAAAACCAGATGGTCCGTCCTGATGTTAGTTGTGTCATTGAGTCGAGCCAGGCTTGTTTTTTCAGGAATAAATAAATTAATATTTTAAATCTGATAAGTAAACAAAGAAAATGATAATTATGTACAGTGACTCGTCTAGGTATTATTTGTACTACGAACAAAAATACAAACTTAGGTAGGTACTGGATATACGTATAAAAATGATTGTTTTAGGGTATGTCTAAATAGAATAGAATAGAATAGAAAAAACATTTGTTTAGACACAGGTACAAAATACAGGCATAGAATAAACAAACAAAGAAGTTTATCATGGGGGTAAACGACAAAAATAGGTGATATTAAGACTAAAATAAGACTACCTCCGTGACCCTGCGCCGAAATAGGGCTAATAATTAAATAAATAAATCTATTTTGGTTAACCATGGGGCTTAACGTCCAAACAAATTCCCGTCACGGTATCCATTTGCATACACGAATTACACCACTCAGTGATTCTACAGGGTCTCATCGTTTCATAGAATCAACTTTATCGTCTGAATTAATTTCGTTTTGACGGAGTAAACCGGTATCGAACTCAACTATCGATGAAAGATACCTAATAGTCCGGCTATTCCGTATATATGTCGTGGCCATATCGTAGATTTTATCACTCCATGAAATGCTCGAGAATTTCATGAAATGGTCGCATTTCATGAAATATTCCGCTGTCTGTTGGCCACATCATGATGTAATTTGGGCCGATCAATGATAAGAAATCGTTTCTCGATATGGGCAACTAAACGCGCGGCTTCTTCAATATTATTGATCATATCGTAAAGTAGTTAAAGTAAGTAAGATGTCATCTCTAAGGAGTTTTGCGATGAACAAATCCGTTGATCAAAAACGGATAATAAACCAACTTTATAAAAAAGACGAGATCTGTTCGTCTTCTATCTGTAAAACTACCACAACTCCTAAAATTCACTGACTCAAAATATTCCGCTGTGTAAATTAAATGAATTGGTTAGATACATCGTCATATCCCTCCTTTCAATTCAAAATCCTGGCAAAGGGCGCATTGAATAGCTATCAATCTTTTCGCATCTTGACATCAATTCCCGTATGCAGACATTTTCCTGTTCTTTGTCCTAGGAATTAACATGACAACTAGCGTGTACACAATCGAATTTGATTTATTGATGTGGATCAAAGCTCGGGCTGAATTTACTATTATTTAGATTATAAATTATTTATACGGTGTTCTTTTGAGTGCTAATTTAACTTTATTATTCGTATAGTGACTTCTTTAGTGGTTTATGGTTGTGCTTATTTTTACTGGTTTCTACACTAGGATAAACACAGACCTATAATGTGAGATGAAAATATGATAACCCTCTAACTAGAATATAATTTGTTCCAAAAAGGTTTTCTAGGAAAAAGAAATCTGGTAGAAAATTTTGTCTAATTTATAAACCGGAATAAACGCAGATCACGGCGTTCTATTCGTTCCAGATTGGAACCGGAAAGGTTCTGTAAGAAAATCTGAAACCTTGAAATGAAACTGATTATAGAGTCGTGAATATAGAGATGAAACTACAGTAGAGAGAGAAGAGAATCCTTATTATGTGGATTTGTAGAGAAACATTTCATTCACAATCGCTTTTCTGTGGATCATGAGGATCCTTGAGAGATGATAATTACCTATCCATCCAAGGGTGTTTGGTAGAGATCGAGTGGAGAGTGCGAGTGGCTGTTTTTTCGCTCTTCAGCGAAAATACCGCCGCCTATCATTTAGTTTTTAGGTTATTTTGTTTCAATCGATTTAGGTGTGCAATAAAGCATTTATACTAGGCGCCCCGCGGCTTCGTGGAAATCGATGTATTAAATGGTTTATAAACCTTCCTCTTGAATAACTCTATATATAAAAAAAACTGCATCAAAATCCGTAGCGTAGTTTTAAAGATCTAAGCATACATAGGGACAGACAGACCGCCGGAAGTGACTTTGTTTTATGTAGTGATGATGAAGTAACTCGTCATCACCTATTAAGAGATCTCTGACTGCTTCAAATAAAGGCATGTCCCAAACTTCCAGACGGCCTGTATAAAGAGTCCGCTGACGTGCTCTATTGTGAGTGACATCATGGTATCGATTACTCATGAACGATGACGATCATAGGTTTTTACGTTTTATCTGGAGCTGAATATGGGACCAATGGGATGATTCCACCCTTAATAATATAAAGATAAAATACGGTAGGAGATTCGGTCTCCTTTGCTTAAAAATGTCTTATTCTTAGTCTTAAGGTCGATCGATTCGTGATGGTGCAAGATTCTTTTTCTTGTGATTTTCATTTTTTTTCTGCCTTCTACGAGGAATAAAATCAACGAATAAGTCCACAAAATTTTCAAAAAACTTGTGATAACTTCAATTTATTGTATTTTGGGAGTGTTTGGGGATGTATTGATTTATGGCCCAAAATCTCTTATTTTCTCAAAATAAGAGTTCGACGTCTCCTGGGTGTACAAGTACAGTGGTAGTAATTATGAAAATGGAGAGTTTTTTGATTGACCAAACATTCGATTGAATCGAAGTAAGGTTTTTCATAAGTCAATAGACGATTTGCAGATTACTTAAAATACGCTAGTTTAAAAAAAAACACAAAAATTCTGATTCTTGCGCAAACACGAAACATCTACCTTTACCAGTGCGTTACTGGAAAATGATATCAGAGTAGACTCTGATAACAATACACTAATAACACTAATAACACCTATCATCGGGATTTGTGCCATAATCCGTACGCTGCTGGCCTAAATCCCCGCCCCGTTGGAAGAAGTAAATTAAAGAAATAGGTAAATATTTGCGGTAGCATCGGTGTAAAGTATTGAACTTGTGATAAAATTAATCCGAGCGGCATCAATATGCCTCGCACGTGTTTTTATAGTTTTACTACGAAATAAATTCGCTGACATCTGCGAAGGGAACATAAATCCTATTATTGCGTTTTAGTTCGAAGTGCAATAAACAAGCTCTAACAATGGTGTATTCAACCGGCAAATGATGAATATTTCATCAATATTTAAAATAATGTACTATGTTACTAATAAAAATTTAATCTTACCTGAAACCAAAGAAGCAATCTAGTTGAAAAATTAATTTGATTGTTTGGTAAAAATTAACACTTTGAGTGCTGAAAACGCACGGTATGAGTTTTCTACAAGTGACTAATCTGCGAAAATCCACACTAGCGCAGCGGCTAAGAAAATACAGATCTTTGTGACTCAGCAGAGCTGTAATATTTTTCGAACGAAACGCATGTGCGGCGCAACACAACCGCTGTGTAGAGCTGCAGCACGAATTTTTTAGGTAAAAAAAAAAGATCGTAGTCGTCGAAAAAAAAACCGCAGTCAAAGTGTTAAAAACCGATTTCAAATTCCTTAGTATTAACACAGTTTTTTGGTACAAATTCAATCCCAATTCCAATACAGGAATACATTTTTTGTAGCGCTTCTGGATTATTCTCCATGAAAAAAATGCAAATAGGTCCTTCATTGACGAACGTAGGTACAAAAAAAAACAGGCGAACATAAAACTTATTTTGTTTTTCGTTTCGTTGGTTAATAACATATATACGATAGATTAGAATTTTATCCTTATTGTTACCCTTTTAAAAATATGCAAGCAAGATTACTGAATTACCTTCCTATATCAAAAAATGACAAGAAAATCATATTTTGGTTTACCTCAAACTGAAGGCAGTATTTTTGTTCAATTGTTGGTACCGCACCTCATTCACGGTCCACTGCTGGACGCAGGCTTTTTTCTCATGGGGGGTAATGTCCATAGTCTCAACGCGGTGTATGCAGGTTGGCTGTACATGCCGGATGACCCTACATCATTTAATCCTTGGTTTAGCCTAGTTTATTATTAAGCCGACGTTTCCTGACTAAATTATCCACTGCCGAATTTTAATAGTTTGCAATATGCATTATGCAGATGTAGTACCTACCTAACTAAATGTCATTGAAGAATTGTTTTGCGTGAAGGACGTATACAATTATTATACTAATGAATAGGTATGTACTTAATTTAACCACGATTCCAAAAAAGGCAACAATTTGCCGTGTGCATTTATTGGTGTTCTTTTGAAAAATAATTGAACGATTAACTGCTGTCGCTGATTAACATTGACGTATATTGTATAAAAACCTCAGTCGAACACTTAAATTAAAATGAAATCTTGGTTTCTCTTCTAAAAAATAAATAAATAATGATGGACTATCTACACATCATCATCTTACCCAAATGTAAGCAAAGCTTGTGTAAAGGGTGCAAGATGACTGACATATACATTACAAACATAGATACCATAGATAGATAGACAGATGATATATTTTTGAACAATGTTTACAATTGTATTTGAATATTAATAGTAGGTAGGAATTTTAAAATAGACTTTAAAAGTGCAAAAGCTCTGCTTCTCTAAGCAGAGATTATGCGAGTTAGCGAGTGAGAAACAGTTAAAAATGGTAATTTTCTGGCCTGATGCACATATCTGACGATCTATCCACAAGCTTGTGGGTAGATTTGCAGCGGGACTGGCTTAATGACTTAAAGCTTTTTTCACTAGGCCAGAAAATTACCATTCTTAGTGAATAGAAAGAATAGAATTGTTTATTTGTAACTCAATACACAAAAATATAAAACAAACATGATTAAAAAATTTGTGTTTCTCATTGTTCATTTTAAATATGTATCTATGTATAATCCGTTATATTATTGTCCTACTCTGGGGTCAAAATGTCCAAAAGATCCGCCTTATGCCGATAGCTTGATAATTTAGAATAAGGATCGGTGTCAAATCATGACTGACCAAGGGCGGATCCAGCTTTGGTGCCAGGGGGGGGTCACATAGTCGTGGTCAAGTCACAAGAAGTTTTTTATTAATGTATGTACAGTCTGGCAAAAACGGGTAGAAACGGCAACTAAAATTTCATTACTTTGGAAACCCTTTCTTTACTAATCTATGGTAAAGTACATTACAATTATATTGGAATTTTAAAGTTTTTTAACATAATAGTATGTTATCTAATACGAGATTAGCAGTTGAATGAAATGAAGTAAGTTAGTCGTTTCGTTCCGATTGAAGTTAGGTCCAGGCAGGCGCGGTCCCAGCCCAAGTCTTTGGGGGGGAGGTCACTTGGTCAGGGGTCGGAGGGGGAGGGGGGGGGGGGTGAAGTAAGCAAAATTACGATACTACCTATGGCTATGACAAAAGTAAGAACAGCGAACAAAGCGAATCCTGAAAATATAGGGTGTAAGGACTTGGTATTGATAGATATGGGTAGATTAAGGGGCGGGCGAGCCGCGTTAATTTTGGACTTTGGTGAGGTCGGTTTAGCAAGAACGACGAGGAAGCTACAACGGCGGAGGAACGACGGAGATAAACGCAGCATTTTAGAGATTTTTTAGGCGACACAAAGTAAATATATAACGGGAGTGGAGCGAGCCGCCGAAATTTTTGTTACTTATCTCAAACTAGTTAAGAAGAGTATGAAAAAATAAATAAAAAGGAGCGGGAGCCCTGAAAATGAAACAGTATTTTTGCAAGTTTTCGTGTCTGGCAAAATTATCCTAATGTGAGCACTTGACTACACAAGAAATAGAAGACATTGTCGACATTGCGAAAATTTTGTGGTTTTCGTTAAAATTTTGTGATATTTTCGCTTTTTTTCTATAGCCAGAAGGAACAATTGTTATTGGTTTGTGGAACTTTTTGGTAGATTTTTGCGTAATTTTTTAAAGTGGGGTTGGCTTTTTTCAACCGCCAGAAGGAACAATTGCTATTGGCTTGTGGAAGTTATCGCGAAAAACGTCGGACATAAGCGCAACATTTCGAGATTTTTTTGGCGATACAAAAGAAATGTCAATATACAAAAGATATAACGGCGAGCGGAGCGAGCCGCCGAAATTTTTGTTACTTTTCTCAAACTAGTACTCTTCTTGTACGAAAAAATTAATATAAAGGAGCGGAGCGAGAGCTGAAAATGCAAGACTATTTTTGCAAGTTTTCGTGTTTGGCAAAATTATCTTAATGTAAGTACTTGACCACTCAAGAAACAGAAGAAATTGTCTGTGCGCAAATTGTTTGTGGTTTTCGTTAGAATTTTGTCTTATTTTTGTAAAGTTTTTCGCTTTTTTCTATAGCCAGAAGGAACAAATTGTTATTGGTTTGTGGAACTAATCGCGAAAAATTTGTTGTCTCCTTAGATTTTTATGTGCCCTCAAAGGGCACCAAAAATCTGATTTTGCGGTATTTGTTGTCGTAATTGAGTTGATAAGAAAGGGCTGTAGCAAAATAGGTGCCGTTGCTTTTGCAGAATTGATACGCAACATAACAAAACGCCTAATAATATGGGCGAGCGGAGCGAGCTCCGATTTTTTTTCCGCAGTGTATACGCGGTTAACCATATTGTTAAGTTACATGTTAGGTAGAATAGAGTCTAAAATTAAAATTATTTAAGGTTTCGGGCATTTTCTAGTGATTTTTTATACCTAAACTAAGATTTTGGGGGGGTCATGACCCCCTTGACCCTTAAACTTAAAACCATTACCTATGTTTAACAATTTTAAATAGTGGTCCACGGTGGACCCAGCCCAGGGGGGGGTCATGACCCCCATGACCAACCCCGTGGATCCGCCCTTGTGACTGACTATAGCATCATAGTGGTCCAAGATAAAGGTGACTACTGAAGACGAAATATAGGACAAAGTTAGTTTGTAAGGTGAAACTTTTTGAGGAGGGTTCATCATTTGTGGTCCAACAGCCACATTCACAGTGTTTTTTAAATATTATCGAATTATAAATTATAATACCAGTCTCGTATCTTACATTATATAGGTGAAGTCAAGAAGGAAGAAATAAATATGCACATTCGAAAGGGGTCCATGAATTTTCAGACCATACAGCAACTGTGAAAATCATCTTTTTTATTATTTATTTTAATAATTTAATTTTTTCGATCGTCATGTTACTTCTTATTAGGGGGTACTTACATAATCTGTGTTGAGGTATTGGATTACTTACACAGGTAAAAAAATGGATTTAAGATGACACAAATTTCAAATTCGGGTTCCATGCGCGGTAAATATATTTTTAACATAGGTACTTTGAAGCTCTTGCTCGTTGAAGACCACCACCCAAACAAGTATCTACGATCCTACCCATCCATGGTTGTCTGGTAGAGATCGCTCTTGAGTGATAAGACCGTCAATTGTAACTTAGCTTTTATGATTTTGTTATTTATTTTATAGTTTCTTGTATATTAAGTGTGCAATAAAAGTATTTTCTATCTATTTACCTCATCAAGCTTGAATCGAATGGTGGTACGTAGTAGGTAAGTTACTCCGTACAAATATTTATTATATTTGTACGGATCGTCTTCACACGCACATTATGCATAGCGCGTGCGCACATCGGTATGCGCGTCGCCATCCTCTCTGAATACCATTACCATGGATTATGCTTTTCGTATGTCTACCACGTGACATTGATTTTTGATAATAAATTAAAAATGCTTCAAACACAGAACTTGTCTATGGTTTGAAAATTTTTATTTACAGATTGATCATAAAAAAATAAAAAAAATAAAAGAGGTTTAGAACGTTGCGAGTTGAAGTCTCGTTGAAGTCTTTTGTATGAAAACTTTTTGCTGCATTCAAAAAGGTCCTGTTCGATATGTCCGAAGAGGCTTTATGTAGATAAATAAAAGCATTTTTATTCTCTTTCTCAAAAAGCGTCATTAAAGCGTATCTTAGCGGGCGTAAAACTCTAGTCATTTATTTTTTAATTATTGTCTGAAATCATCAGCCAGTCCACGACATTCGTCCTCTTATACATAAAGACTCGACTTTTTGGTGTTTCATTTACAAAGAGCATAATGTACATTCAACTTTGAAAATGGAACTCAATGCGCTATCTTGGTGATTGTTAGATGTTTTTAGGAAGGGTGACTCACTCATTCTCCATCGTAGAATGCGTAGAGCTTTGCGTTTGTCGTTGAGCGGTACGAATACACAAAAAAAGTTTGTGGGAGCGCGAAATCACGTGATTTTTTTTCTACCTACTTTCAACAATATCGTTGCATGTTGCATTCTTTATAGGCGCCATCTGTGACTGAAATACGCGAATTAAATTTATTTGCGTGAATAAATTTGCCATATATATACACCACGTAGACACGGACGTTCCGGCGTCGATTGGTTTATGGAGAGAGCCGCGTGCGCTGCCAAAACAAGAGTTTATGTGTCTAGTCGATGACAAAACTATTTTGTGTAGTAAAGCAGAGATGCTGTACTGCACAAAATAGTCATCATCACTATTCAAGTTAGACAATTGATCGACATAGGCCTTCTCCATTGATAGTCATGTCCTGTCCTCCAGTCATTTGTACTAGCAGTTGAAATTACATTTTAATTATAATTCAAGAAGACGAGTGGAGTCGAGTGAATTCACTTGTATTTTTGTAGTAGTACTAGAGATACAAATGTGTGTCATTTGTACTACCAGTTGTACTTCTTAGTAGTACTACTGACACGGAGGCTCATTTTAGCCGAAATATTCAATTCAATACGTTTATTTCGGACATTATTAAAGTGTCCTTTACACCACATTGAAGTGTCCACCATATATTGCGCTCTCCGCCCTATCTATGTATATCTCAAAAAAATTCTCAAATGAAAAATGTTGGGAACAAAATTTGTTGCAAATTTTAAGCTCTACCTATAAAAGCTATCAACATTAGAGCTATAAAAACCTGGATAATTGAGTAAAACCGATTTGTGACATTTTTAGTAGAATTACTCAGCGAACCCGATATTTTATGAGACTTTTGAGACAACGTTTATAACACCATAATGAAGGCGTATAACGCGTTTCCAGCTACTAGAGCCTATAGCGCCTTGTCTTCAGCTTGCTGCACCCAGCGTCTGTCGACAGTCTTTCCTGTTTGAAATCAGTGGTAACTTGTAAAATAACAGACAGACTAACTCGATTTATAACTTGGCTTCAGTCTACAAAACATAGATACATGTATTAGGCATTTAAGTGAAATATTAATACATGTACTAGTGGTATAACTGGTGGACACAAAATTGAAGTGAAGAGAAATGAAAATGGTTGTTATTGCTATGTTCATTTTGTAAGACTAAAGTTATAATAAAAAATATATATCTATGTAATGTATTGTATGTATATCAGTTATCTAGTACCCATAACACAAGCTCTGCTTACCATGGGGCTAGATAATGCTGTGTGAATTGTTGTCCAGCATTATTTATTTATTTATAAATGTGCAATTCAAAATCGAGGTGTCAGAACAAGCGTCCTATTGTTTTGACATCCCGATTTTGCATATTCTCTAAACCATCGTTTTATTTCTTGCTTATTACTAAATACTGCACAAATTTGATTATGAGTGAGTAATGATGAACTAAGTAGGAACTAGACTGTGATGAACTGAGTAGGTAAAAGCGCCTGGCTAAATTATAATACATAATTTCAATGTTTGAAGTAATTTTTGACAGGGCGCTTGCCACCGCGATGGTGTGGCTAATACCGGGCCTTCATAGATACGTATAGCAAGATTTGAGGCTTGCCTTGCTTCAGCCACATTTACTTTTAACACGTTTGCGGAAAACTGTTGAATATCTGGCGCAGCGCATCAGCATTGCCATACGGCGGCGGGGCAATGCAGCCAGCGATGCTTCCGACTGGTATTAACACTTTGACTGTGGTTTTTTTTCGACGACTGCGATCTTTTTTTTACCTAATAATTTCGTGCTGCCGCTCTACACAGCGGTTGTGTTGCGCCGCACATGCGTTTCGTTCGAAAAATATTACAGCTCTGCTGAGTCACAAAGATCTGTATTTTCTCAGCCGCTGCGCTAGTGTGGATTTACGCATATTAGTCACTTGTAGAAAACTCATACCTTGCGTTTTCAGCACTCAAAGTGTTCAAATCAAGAAATGCATTACCTATTGAAAATGAAAGGAAATGGCTATATATGTATATATTTACCTAATTGACTCCTAGATACATCAATGTGAAAACTTTATGTAATATTTTTGAACAATTGACACGTATTCCTAATGACTTTCGGAAACATTAATAAAAAACTAGAAAAAAATATGATAAATAAGCATGCAGTGTTTATTTTATCATAAATTGGGCTCATGACTTCTTTCGCGACTTCTCTAACTCTGTTACTCTGTTACGGACGACCGATGTGGCGCGGTGGGCGAAGGCCCGCCTGCGACGCAGGAGGTTGCGGGTTCGATTCCCGCCTCGGAACAATTGTGTGTAATCAATTGTGTGTAGATCTCATTTTCTATGTATAATAAAAAATATCTATCTATGTAATGTATTGTATTATGTATATCAGTTATCTAGTACCCATAACACAAGCTTTGCTTACCATGGGGCTAGATGATGCTGTGTGAATTGTCCAGCATTATTTATTTATTTGTTAGCTTCTGATTTGGCCATCAAGTCCCACATCAAGAAGACATTCTGTAGGGTATCCATAGTGGTAATCCACAAAAGGTAATGCACGGCTCCCTTTTTGTATTACTCAATACTTATGTAGAAATAAGAGTTGAAAAATCTATTTTTTAATTTTTTGCATTCATGTCCATTACAAAGGTGCTACAATTAAGAGGTAGAATCTACACGAATAATACCTAAAACTTTCGCCTACCTAAAAATATAATCGTTGTAGGTTTTCTTTTTTTTTCCAAAAACAACGACGAAAATTACTAAATTATATTTTAATATATATAAAACATTTTACTTGGTGGAATAATATTTGCACAAACAAGTTTAAAAATTTGGTAGGCGAAGGCGTTGCAACATTCTGGGTTCTTATATAAAACATTATTATTTTAGTCCTATGTATCAGGGATTCTGGTCCTCCTGCACCCTGGTGCCGTCCTGCAGGTTGGTCCGCGTGTTGGTCCTGGCCTGCCGCGCGGAAGGACTCCTCACTTGCAGCTGCGTCTCCACCACCACCTCCTCGACAAATGGAGTCTCATTGTCTGGAAATAAGGTGCAAAATTAGTTGTATGATACTTACCATCTTAATACATACCAAGTAGCATTACTTAGATCCTGTGATTTCTTTTATATCACTAAAAGAAGGATAAGAAAGAAAATCTATTTATTGGGTTATAACGCTAATAACGTGCGTCGCGTTATGTGTGAGATAGCGTGTGAGCCTTGCATATTTTCATACGGTTTCCTCCAATGGACACATTGATTCACGAGGAAGGTCTATGTGGCCTCATGGTTACTTTAAAGTAACGATAGCGAATAGCATATTCGCCATGCATGTTCCTTCAATAAGTTTACTTTCATCATCATCATCTTCAACCTATATTAGTCCACGGCTGGACATGGGCCATAGGTAGGCAAGTTTACTTTATTAAAACATTAATTTACAAAAAAGGTTGTTTTGTGCAACCGTTATACGCCATAAAAAAGCTCTGTAAAAGTTCTATCATTATTAATGACCAAACTCCACTTTATGTGACACCAAAAAAGGAGGATTAGTCAAATAAGATGTTTTGAGTTCTTATGAGCAATTAAATAAAAAAATAAAAGTCGAAAAAAGTTTTTAAAAGCTTGCGACAATAGAGCGCAGATAGTTCACCATACCAAAAGGAAATCTATCTTCAAAAAAAAAATGGTATTTATCAGACCTCTATTACCCAAAACAGCTTGGCTTGGACATCTTAGCTTGGGTCTAATGGTGCTGTGTACATTTTCCAGCATTATTAAGGTATATACATTTCATTTACAGTTGTGTATTAAGAAACATAGTATGTAGGACGAAAGACGTAATTTTTAGGTCGCAAGATGATATCATCAAATGAGCCATTGTATTATTTCGAATAATAAACCGGTTCAGAGCTACGCTACTTGATTTCTTTGAATAGAAAGAAAGCTTCAATTGATATTTCAACCAGATTTATTGCTTGATAATTTGATAATTCATCGATGAAATATATGAAACTATTCCAAAAGTAGGACATTCATCCTTTAACTGGCACCTTCTTAGCCAACGACGCAAATGTCCATCTGGCGAGCCACTGCGTGTTGCATTGTCGAGGCAGTGCATGCATTGATATCTCTAAAATAAAAGTGTACATATGTCTGGTAGGTACCTAGGTACCTTTTTACGACTTAACAATTGAACGGATCGTAATGCAAGGGTAATTATTATGATAGAAAAGAAACCGGAAGGGCACAAAAAGCTAATTAAGGATGGCTAAATAAATGATAAGTTTACCTCTATTCCCTGTATCCAGCGCACTCCTGGCGGGCGCTGCACCGGCAGCAACCAGCAGCAACGCCAGTGCAACGAACAGCAACGGTACTCGCATCATGCCTGATGTCGAGTCACTAGTCGCACAACTAGGGCGCGCCATGCCCCACTGTGATTCGAGATGTGTACAGGGTGGGCAAGGATGCATTGAAACAAAATTATTATTCATAAAAAATCTCTAATATAATTCAACTGGCTGCGCCCAATATATATATTTAAAAACTGCATCAAAATCCGTTACGTAGTTTTAAAGATATACTAGGGACAGGCGACCGACATACTAGGGACAGACGACAGCGAAAAGCGACTTTGTTTTATACTAGTACGCTAATTTGCAAACCAAAGTAGTACAGGTACCACAGGTACAGTATTGGACATTATAATGTCGACCTGTTAATCTCGTGGTCTGAATTATCTTTTTATTAAATAATAAGGCTACCCACATTTCTATTGTTAATATTTTTAGTTAGGTATTTTATTCTTATTATGGTGCAAACATTAAAAAATAATAGGTTCTGTCAATAAAGTCGAATTACTTTATTGACAATATTATGGCAACTCTTTTTAAAAATGTCTAATCGTTATGGTACACCTTGTGGTGACTTACTCAATAAGGACAGATCGCGTAATAGCTAACCGAGTAGGTATTTTGCAATGTTTACAAATAAAGTATTAGGTATTAGTCAGTCAGCTCTACATAGAATTAGGTGTGACAACAAACACAAACTTCATTGAAACTTAGGTACTAAAGTTATTATGAAATTTAGTCTTAGTGAAAACTTCAAAGAGCTTAATTTGAGAGTTTAATGACATAAACATATATTTAAAAAATACACACCCATTCTGAGCAAATCACTTATTAGGATGTTGAAAGTATTCTAATTATTTCAATGGATAATAATAAAACACCATACCTTTTGTCCTTACGTCATTTCTATATTTAGAGATCTACAAAAATCCTCACAAAAGGTTTCAACGCGCTCACATTTTTCAACGTGCTTCTCAATGAAAAAAAACCATTCTGTAGAAAGTTTTAACAATTATTTATTAACATTTCTTATACTCTATTTATTTCTAACTTAAAGTCTATAAATGCATAATATATCCATGTGCCATTAAATATACCGCACGTTTACAAAATGGGCCGCATGTGGTTTTGTCCGCACCGACCAATGCGCCTTTGCTTTTATCAAATAGAGTCAATCGTTGTAGATAAGTTATCTTCGCCAATAGTTGAAAAATGGGCTGAAATTAGAATAAGGCCAACCCTGCCTAGGCATGTTCGTATTCTGAAAACTAGGTTGCCTAAACATGAACGTGCTTGGGAACCAAGGGTTGAAGCTTCTTGAGCTGAAGTGCGCGAAGGGATCCTGATAGATCATGTTATTCGACATGAACTGGTTTGGCTTGAACATTTGACCAGGCTTTTGCGTTTTCACCGCTGATTTGACTTTGGTAGAATCTTCTGGAAACATTGATCTGGCGATCGAGGATACTGATACAGAGCCTGACGGACCGTATTTGATTTGTCCAACTGTTAACGTGCCATCCTCTTCCCTCGAGAAAGATATTGGCTCAGGTATTTTCTCTCCAGACTTGCCCGCGGGGAAGTTGAAGGGGTTGGAACCAGAAGGGAAGTAGTTGACTCCGCTGATGGAGGAAACTCGGCCATTCCTGGAGGTGATTCCTGCAACACTTGCCACGCCATAGCCGTTGTTAGTTTTGAAAGTCTTGATATACGCCTGTGGATCCTGGTCACCTGAAAGTAGAGTTTGAAGTTGCTTAACAAATTCATAAAAAAATTTATACAATACGATATAGATATTTATGTATATTTCTAACAAAATGAACATTATAAAAAGTGTGAAATTAATGAAGTAAAAGTAATAGCAAAAAGTGGTCCTCGTCTCATTATGAACAAGACCAGTCTATAACAGGTTGTGTACCTGCGACCACAGTGGCTGCCACCCACCACGCCAGAACAACTCCGAAGAACCTTCTCATTGTGACAGCAGATGAATAAATGCAGGCCTCATCTAAGAGCCTCACTTTATATCCCCCGTGGAGCGCACAAAGCTCAGTTCGCCTTGTTTATGGTTGGTATTCAAAACGGTTTTTAATCAATATTTATAAAAATATGCGACATACCAATTCTCGGCTAGTAATTCCTCTATTATTAAGAAGTTAATGTAGTTGCGATAAATTAAAAGTTTGATTAATTCTCTTTCGTGATAAGGTGTCGTGGTCCGCTATGGCAGTTTTTGCCGGGGCCGAGAGTTCATTACGAAGCTGATCTAACAGTACTTTTATAGACGAACTGCTGTTGTACGATGTTCGCTTTATGCTGATGAGATAATTTGTTTGCTGAGATGTTTATAATTGAGCTATAACCAGTGCAAAAAGTTAATTCGAACACATTTGCCTGTCAAAGTGTAGTTTTATTTCGTGAATGTAGGTGCAGCACATAATTAAGAACTGAGAAGAACCTCTGGCTAAAAAACAGGAGGACCATTACATTTGTGGGTCAACTGGTTTGAAATGTATGTCTTAATTAAATTTTAGTTACTTAGACGGATAAAATTACGTCGGTATGGAAATATAAATAAATGCTTAATTAATTTGATCAAACAGCTTTTGTGCTTTGATTCTAGTTTACAGTTATCCTTCTGCTATATTTGTGTGTTTAATTTATTAATGTCTGGGTGTGTTTATTGCTTTTTTAAATATTTACTGCCCGAGGCTGTTGCTCTGCTGTTCATTAGTTTAGTCGACATTTTGGCAAAATTAGTTTTAATTACTGCCATCTTTCACGGTTTGAGAAATGATACATATCCGGCCCAACCCCATTAGAAGTTGACTCATTAATGTTAATATTATTTCTGTGATAGTTTAAAAAAGTTTAATTGTGTTAGCGCCATTTTTATAATAAACCAGACACACTGTATCCGCTGATCCACAAGGAACAAAATAAATGAATTATTGAATTATTTTTATTGATTTGGATCAGTTTATCTCAATATTTTAAGTTCGTACGTAGAGTGTGCCAGAGCAGATACCTCAACTGTGTCATTTGTACTTCCTTATAAATTTGGATCTATGTTAATACAAATCCTTACACTTATTAAAAAGTTATCAATTTAAAGCATAATAAACAAAGAAAATTACGAATAACGAAGTACTAAATAGAGAAGCTTTTACCTTCATACAACACATTTACAACGGAAACTGAATTACCTTCTCTTTTGGCAGAGTTCCGCTTTGAAGGAGTTTTAGTTACTGGACCTACCTAATTATATCTACACATGAATGGAATAAACGTAAGTTATGAAATATCTCAAACATACGGCTTAGGTTTCAATTCAATGCGGATCTTTATCGTAGCATCCAATAAGCTTTTCTATCAAATTCGTTAAAAATTTACGCCACGCTTTTTCTATGTGTTCTATTGTTTTTATTCTAACGTGATTATGTTTCCAATAAATTTCTTTGCTCTTCTAATCAAAGAAATATGCCATTTCCTTTCTTATTTATTAATCAAATCAAACAACGATTATAATACGCTTTTTAAATAGTTTTATAAAGTTATTAAATGAGAGCTCACAAATAACCTATCTGATTTTGAAATCGCCTTAGAAATCAGTATTAAAACTCTATCAAAGTATAATAACTCTGAAATCTCTAAGCTAAGGTACTTAATTTATCTACTCTATCAATCTTCTGCGAGAGCCTGCATCAGTACCAGTTCATTGATCCCAGACAGTACATCGATCATTTACAAGTACCTACTAGTTTATTGTAGGTATATAAACCTTGGGTTAAGTAATATAGCCTCATTCTGAATCATTACTTAAAGAGAAGTACCTGGATTGACAATGTCGGTGGTTGTGTTGTCCCTATGTTTTGCATTTTGTGGAGTAGTGTCATCAGTACCTATAGTTATAAAAGGTGTGTTTTGTATATTTTGTTAATAAAGTAGACATTTTTTAATCCAGCCTTCGTAGATCTTTACAATAGCTTTCTAATTTTCTATAATGTATTTATTACCTAGACATTAAAATTAACTGCTTCTAACTTAAATATTTTACAAACTTTCTTTATGAAAATTTAAGTTAGGAAGTAGCAGTAAATTTTATTTACTGTATGTTTTCTATTTTATCTCTAGTTTAATTTATGTATAATGTTTCTTTTGTTAACAGAATCTTCCCCAAATGGCGAGTCGATCATCGCTTTTTCATCATCAGACCCTGAAGTCGAGAAATATTTATTGAAAAGCTACAATTCTCAACGAGCAAGCCCCGAGAGCAGCCTGTTAAGATCAAACTTTTACAATCCAGAAACCAGCTTCTCTGTCTCAAGTGTCTCTAGAAGTCCAGGATACAACGTAGATACAAAGGAGGGCATCGGAAATAGTCGCAATTTCGCCGAGCCGAACCCATTTCTTGTGCCTTTTATATTACCTCCTCATTTCGACGCGTTCCAACTGAATAACTGGTTTAGAAACATCGATAATGTTTACGATCGTCCTGAGCCAAACTTCGGCGGAGACGTTAGAACGGTCACCGCTGTTAATGATAACGGTCACGCTTATGCCAAAGCAGTTACTGCTCATTTAGATAAGAAACCATAATGTCAAGATAGTCTAAGCCAACGGAGCTTTTATAGTGATTGTGATTAGATGGTAGGTAAATAAAAAGGTATTTGTAAAATAATCGCAGTCTTTAATAAACGTCTCCAACTGAGTAGGTAAGTTATAATTCCCGATTCGGAAAGGTATTGCCACAAGCGCTTTGCGGTCGTTTCAATATCTTTGCCATTATTTTAGGGTAGGATTAGTAGAAGGTGCCGTCGGCGCCGGTGTTGACGGCGTGGGAGTGGGAGGCCTGGATGCCGGGCCCGTCGATGGTGGTGGCTCCGCTGTGCTGCACCTCGCTGCCTCTCTGCTGCACCGTCTGAGCGGTGCTTCCCCTCGCGCCACCATCGTTCTCCGAAGCAGACACGGCAGCATTGATATTACCTTGGTCATCTTGTTCGAGAACGATTGACTTGGCATAGGAACCACTGCCCGTGCTCACGGCGGAGGAAATAGCGGAACTTCCAAAGTTTCCGAAGTTCCTAGTCTGGTAGGGGTTCAAGTTGGCAGTCGCGGCGGAGCCGTAAAGTCCGTTCTGGGATACAGCGTTGGATTGGCCGAGGCTTCCGAAATTCTGCGCTGTAGCGATCAAATTACCGAAGCTATCGCGAAGGGGAGTCCTGTAGTAGTTGTAACCGTTGTTGTAGCCGTTGTTGTAGCCGACATTGTATGGGTAGGTGTAGTAGGGAGTGGCAGCGTAAGGGTAGGCACGGTATGCGGCTGGAGCAGGGTTGGTGTTGGCATAGCCGACTCCGTTGGCGATGATTCCTCCATCAGTGGAGCCGATGCCGGCGCCGAAGGCCTCTCCGTCGCCGGTCTGGAAGGAGGCCCCGATGGTGTTGGAGTGCTTGACACCGCCGATGTCGCTGGCGAACCCGCTGCCGAAGCCGTACGCGATGCTCGGCGCTCGCCCGGCGCGCAGGAACCCCAGCTCTGGGACAGCTGAAAGGAGGTAACGTTTATAAGTAGAGCCAACAACTGGTAAGAACCTAAATATAAAGTTTCAAATCTAATTCATATAATTTATAAAAATCCCAATTAATTAAACATTGTTTGTTGGGTTTTAAATTGAATTACCTATTTCGGAGTGTATTTATCAAAGAGCTCATTATTCAATTGTGTGGGCGGAATCGTTCGGCCAAATTATTACATTAATAGTAAAGAATGTATAAAAAAAAAAAAAAATTCCAATAATAACAATAAAAACAATAATTTGGCACTCCCTAAAACTGTAGTTTTCATTTCTAATCGAGACCTCCTGACCGCGAAACAATCGATAATAATGTGAAATTTATACAATGGCTTTGTTTTTGAAACAATGGGGTGACCTCAGCGATCGGCACTCACCAGAGTAGAAGTACGGTTTAGCGCAGCAGGTGGCCGCCACCGCAGCCAGCACCAACAACTTTACAGACATCATTCTATCACAGGATGCGATACCTTTCTCCAATGTTTATGAATATTGTTGATTCATTTCTACATGCTTTTATACCAGTATCATCTTTCCCCCCACCACTGGCACTGGGTTAGAACAGCTGAACACCCGGAGGCATTGACACTCGTAAATTAGATTTATCTAGCCTGTCATGAGTGAACCGTTTTTGATAGATCCTGATACCATACATTTTATGGGCTGTGTCACCTGAGCAGTGAATTGCTGAAATGGGCTATTCATATTATAAGGCTATGGGAATAAGCATCTTCAAACTCGTTAGAGATGACCTGTTTTCGATGGTAATAAATCTGGTAGGTATGGAATGGATATTAAAAATCACAAGAAAGTTTCATATCACATAAAAACTCCCAGAATTCGATTTCTCTTTGCCGCTGACAAAGAAGATAATGCAAATCAGTCAATAACTTGCATATTATATTGCCTTTTCTTCAAGTACTTGAACACATTTGAACCCGGTGTTTGGTTTCCAAATAGAACTTAATAGATAGGTACCTTAATGTCAGCTAGCAATAAAAATACTTATGTAATTTAATTTGGTACAGCTATAAAAAAACCAAATAGAATCCTCAGGTCAAGAACCTTTAATAAATTAACACAAAATCCTGATTTTAAACAGGAAATGGGTCATTTGTCATATATTACTAAAAAACTGTATAATAAGCGAGAGCATTTACCTCTATCTCTGCAGGATCTCGGACTCTTTTATACCTACCAGTATCTTTTCAATTTAAAATGAATTGATTATAAATTAATTAAAATATGCACAATTAACGTTTCCAAAAACTGCGAGAGTCGATCGTGGTGTCTATAATAACATCAGCAATAACAAAGGCGTGTGTCAAAATAATTTATTAGTAGTTATTTAAAACATAATAATGTAACATTAATTTATCATATCACAGTAGTTCCGGACAAAATCCTTGAACTTAGGGCAACCTCTATTCAAATAAATGTTCGTACTATAAATATCTATGAAGAAGCTTTGCTCTCTGCACTAGCGAGTGATCGTCCATACCCAAACCCTTCTTCTTCACTGCTATCACTACTGTCTTCATCGTAGAAAGGTCTCTGGAACCCGTAGCCTCCTCCCTGACCACCATAGTAGTTACCGTTGAAGTGGTTGTTAGAGGAACCATGCCCATTGCCATAATAGCCTAGCTTGTTGGGGTACCCCCCGTACCCTTGGTTATAGCCACCATAACCTTGATTATAGCCTTGGTTGTAACCTCCGTAGCCGTGATTGTAACCACTGTGACCGCCGTTTCCACCGTTGTATTGATAGTTATTTGGATAATACCCATTTCCAAAACCACCATCAGCTCCGTTGGCCGAAGATTGTGACTGACTTATGGCAATGTTTATTGGGTTTCCTGGATAACCTCCATAGCCTCCTTGGTTGCCGCCATAACCTCCTTGGTGACCGCCATAGCCCCCACCGCAGATCCCGAGTTTATAGCATAACTTCTTCTTCAGACTTCTTGGCTCTCTCGCACTCGATTCCACGAAATCTGTAAAAGATCGTTATTAGCACTTAAGCATCAAAATGCAATAAAGATTGATTTAAATTATCGATTAGAAGCTAATAACATTTTATAAAAAGGTAAATAACCTGAGCTTAGGGCTGTGCCAATAAGAATGGCAAAAGTCAAAAAAAGCGCTCGATCCATTATGTGTTGTTCTGTGCTATGTCGACGTTGCTCATCACGAATGCTTTATAGGTCGAAGAGTCGAGGCCATCCCCCACCCGACAGAATATATTTGCTAAAATCCCACGGAAGTTGTAAAATGTACAATGATGAATTTGGAGTAGGCAGTTGCTTCCTGCCTTTCAACTACCTGTTTCATCCTATTTCGCATCTATTGTATGTAATCATAATCATGTCCAGTTCCGAAGACATTGTTGTAACTAGGTTTTAAATGTCTGATCACTGTCAATATGTATATCTGTAGGAGTACGTTCTGTCATACTTATATTAACCAATTGTATATAGTTTTTATTTTTATTTTACATTGTTATTATAAACGAAGTGTGCAATAAAGAATTATCTATCTATATTTCACAGAATATGTTTTATAAAATAATAATACTAAGTTGGCCCTGTAACTATGCTACTTTGTGAAATAAAATATAGCCTCTTGGATAATCTAATTGTTCTAACGCCAACATCCTTACATCAAAATCTATTCAGGCATAAAAAATACCCTGGAATAAAGGAACTCGCGTACATGAATACGGAAACATTACACTCATCTCTATGCGGGGCGGCCGTGCTAAAGCTTTGGTTCTATATGATGTTCCTACGGAACGTACCTACGGAACCCTTGATGCGCGTATAGTATCCGACTCCTACTTTTGGTTCTTGGCAGCCTTAATTCCAGTAAAAGTTTTAACAGTCAATGAACCACACAATGAACTCATTAAAATGCGATGAAACGTTGTTTTCGTATCTAAATGAATCTTAATAGTTGTTTAGGTCATCAGATTAGGGGCTTTACTTCAAATAGTAACTAGGTAGTTATTGGAGGCATAATTTTCTAAATAAGTAAGAATAGAAAACCATACCATACCTACTAAGGAATTTTAAAAGATCTTAGAGACGCTTCCAAAATTTTTTATTTTATTACTATGGATCAGTTAAGCAAAACTACTAAATAATCAAGTTTTTTTTTTTGCAATAGTCTACAGTAAGTAAGTTTGCTTAACTGTTTCAATTGTTAATACAATGGTACGTAGTTCTAATTTGTATCTTTTATATATTTGCTAAATATAATATTAAAGGATTGTTAATAAGTATCAATAGAATTTAGCTATCGACGACCTCAGTGGCGCAGTGCGCGAAGGTTGGCCTGCGACGCAGGAGGTAAGGTTTAAGACTAACAGCCACCTACAGTATCCATAACATAAGCTCTGCTGAGGTTCTACAACGTCACGTTTTATTAAAAATGTCCAGTTTTGCCAATTCGACACAGCACAATCACAATACTATGTACCGACATATTACCTATCTAGCGTCTCTATATTCATCGAATTGTCTGTTATTGCAACCCAATTAACATAATTTTGCTTTATGTTAATCTATTACTGCGGAAGAATTGATTTCCTTAGTTTTATAAGGATTTTGTATACTGGGTTTTGCCAGAAACATAGGAAGGTTTCGCGTAGGTGTGCGAAAATAAAGAGTTTGTCCACCATCAGCTATACTACTTTTTTCGTAGTATTTCTAGAGCTTTTTTCATAGCGTAACAAGCTATGGCATAAGCTCTAGGAACAAAAACACTTTGTTATTTGTATTTGTATTTATTTATGTCAGATAATAAAATCAATAGTAGTTACATTAAAATAAACTAAATATTAAAACATTATTACAATAAAATAAATTAAAATGGCATTAGATTAAAAGATAAGAATATAAATATAAATGAGATTAAAATTAAATTAAATTAGTTTCTTACAATAAAATAAATAATAATTAAAACGAAATCATGTGTCGTATCCAAACGCTGGAGCGTCCAAATGTGTCCATAAAGGGGAAATATGCCCGGCCACAGTTTGAAGGATGCTGTTGTGACTCGGCCTCGTCCTGCTCATCAGGGATGCTGTTTTCTTCCGAATATGACGGCGTGAAAGCCGTCAGTTCGATTCTGAGCAAACATCTCTGAGGCACTACAAAAACGGGGGAGTCTCAACATAATCCTAAAGATATTATTGTACTGCACGTGTAGGGCGTCCAGCGATTTTTGAGTGTAGTTAACCCATAGATTACCCGTGTACAGGCTCCGACAGTACGCCTTGAAGAGCGTAGGTATACTTTTGTTAAGTCAGGGGTATTATATGTGGTCAGGAGAAGAAATAAGTTTTATGAAAAACTAAAACAGAAGAACTATAACTATGCATAGTTTTAGGAGTTCCCTGTCAATTTAATTTAGAAGCTTCTGTAAATAATGATTTTGGGTTGAACTCAAAATCATTATTTACATAAGCTTGATGAATTAGAGAGCTTACTTGATTTCCATCAACATTCAATAAAGAGTTTTTATTTAATCTACGTTTTACAGTTCCATGAAGTCCATGAGCGAAGTGAGCCTAGTGAAATCTCCTCTAGGGAGTTTTTTTTATCATATATCCTATAGTATAGGACGAAGGTAGGGTATTTATATATTGTATAGGACCTATACGATATACAAAATACCCTATCTTCGTTTGACGGCAATCTCACATGATGGTAGTTGACGATGTATCACGGAGGTCCAGAAGACACCTGTTTACTTTGTCTTCAAACCCCGTTTGTGGTTGGTCGGAAAAAACGTTATCAGATAGTCTCTTTCGATATCTCTTTCGTTCGTAAAGCTACAAAATAACAAGTTTTACTGGACGACGATCCTATATATCACCTTGTATCGTGCGAACTTGAACTTACTGGTGAGTTTGAAGACTATAAAAGTTTCTAGCCATAAAATTATCTCCTCGATCAAATTGACGAATTACTCGCCTACTTGTAAGACACGCCTTTGACCTAGAAAGTAATTTTGTAAAAGGAGGATGGTGGATTTGAATGGTGTATAACGAGTTTTGAAATATCCAACTAGCCAAAAATAAATGCGGACTATCTCAATTAATTATCAGTTCAGCAACAAAATAATACTGATCACCTCGGCTGTCCCAAATCAAAACACAGTAAGGGACATTTTTGTCGAAATCAAGATTTTTACACCATGCTTTTAACACAGTAATTGCCCACAATATGCAAAAACCCTTTTTTCAATAAAGGCCTCCATTCCCAATATAGCGATACCATAAAACCTAGTAAGTGCACAGACTAAACCACAATCCCTAAATCAAAAACCTAGTAAGAGCTGATTACCAGTTCAAAACACAGCAAGGCACACGTACTTACTTTGTTTTGGATTGGGATTGGGTTTTTGATTTGGGAATTAACATGTCTAAAAGACCATAAAATCTACAAATTACACAGTATAGCACACACCCGTAGGAGTTTCTATCTCCGTGAATTAGGGTTTAAATTAGTGAGAGAGAAAACATCAAATTGCCGCTATCTTTTCGGGAGAGGGGCGGGGCGTCGCGTGCCTTCATTGATAGCGTCGATCCCATTTCAAAGTTAGTAAGTGTTATACAACGTGCATCGAATTATATTTTTATAGTTTTAGTTTGTAAAAATGTAGACAGTAACCTTATCTACCATCTCCGAGAATCATATTGAGCTGTAGATTCATAGTTTGGTAAGGCATAAGAAAATCAGCTTTTTTTGCCCTCCTTTAAAATTTGTTCAAAGTCCCTCACTGTGTTTTGATTTGGGACAGCCGACCTGTTTACTTTCTTAAGACCTCTCTTTGTGCGTAGTATACGTAAAGTAATAAATTAATAAATATTGCTGGACAATTCACACATCATCACATCATCAGTATTGTGAATCAAAGTTTTGCAATTTTAGGTCTGCTTCTGAATCTCGTACCTAATACTTCAAAATGTCGTATCTTAACCATCTCAATAATTGAAAAAGAAAACTCGAGTTAATTTTAACGTTATCTTTATAAAAAACAAACAATCCTTAACTTAGTCTTTCATCATTTTATAACTGTAAACAAAAACTAATGCGCAGTTGCTCGAGCAATGGCAACCGCCACTGCTTGCCCTGACTCACTGTTGGCGTTGCTGACTGCGTTGCTGCCGTTCCCTCCGCAAGTCGCACAAGGAGCAGCTTGATTGCCATTTCCAATACCAACTGCATTGCTATTAGCTGCTGCATTGCTGTTGCTGTTACTACCGCTGTTGGCGTTACTTTCAGCTTGGGAGTACGCTTGGTATTGCTGTTGGTCTTGCTCCCATGGTGGTGGATGATGGTGGTGCCTCCAGAATGGTGGGGGCGGTGGGGGCGGCCAGTACGGCGGCGGGGGTGGGGGCGGTGGGGGCGGTCCGGGGGGTCCGCAGTCGTAGTATCCTGGGGACCTCTTCAACCGTTGGACTAGAGCGGGGTTCACGCCAGCTGGAAGCAAGTATAGTTACCACAGTTAGATAGATAATACTTTATCGTACATTTAATATATAAGAATTATGTAAAATAAAAACTTAAAAACAAGCTACAACAGGCTGTCTTATCGCTCAATACAATAGCGATCTCTACCAGACAACCATAGCGCAGCGCAACGGTAGACGCAATATAACGGACGAGTATTCGTTTTGCTAAACTTCACGTCTTCAACTATACAGGGTGGTTTTTTGATTTAAAAGAACTAAATATTTAGTTATTGTTTTCTTATAAATCGAGGTCGTGGCTCCTTTCACAACTTTTCTCTAACTCGTGGTTTCGGACTTGACCATCACCGCCCTTCTCAAAAAACCAGCCTGTAGACTTGCTACCGACACTCACTTCTAACATCTCCTGACACCTCAAGCGCCGCCACCAGTATCAGAAGACCTAACCGCCACATTTTGTGCAATATAATGATAGATTTTTCCCAATTTGTTACAATTTATACCGCCAATAACATCGCAAACCAAACAATGTTCAAAATACGGAGATTTCGTACCCATACGCTAATTATTAGTTCACATCACTACACTAGGTAATACCTACCTACGTACCTATCAGTTCTAAAACCAACAAGGCTGGTGATTCCCTCATTCCAAATTTTGTTTGTCTAATACAAATTTTTAAGGTGTTCTAATAAAATTATTCCATGGGGCTATCGCACTCGAAGTTTGTTTAGATCTTTTTTTGTACCTTGGTGACTGAAGGATATTTTAGCCATGGAACAGCATGCAACAAGCACGGCAGCATGGAACATCCAAAATTATTATGTAAAGTACTTCTCTACGTTTTAATATGTACCTACTTAGACCTTTTTTTTTATTAATTGTGGCTATTTGTGGCTTTTCTCCATAGATTTAGGGGAAAACTGGTATATTCCAGGTTTTTCATGTTTCAGCGTTGGTAGTCTGTGAATGAAAACCCGTACAAACGTTTGTCTGGATAGGCCACGTCTGCCGCATGCTAAGGTGGCCTTCATACGGCGGCAGCCTTCACGTCCTTGCGTCGATACTTATCCTCAGATTTTGTATTATTATTAAGTTACTTATTAAGTTGACAACCACTGTGGCGCGGTGGGCGAAGGTCTGCCTGCGACGCTGGAGGTTAAATAAATAAATAAAAATAAATAAATAATTCTGGACAATTCACACAGCATTATCTAGCCCCATGGTAAGCACAGCTTGTGTTATGGTTACTTGATAATTGATATACATAATACAATAAATAGATGTTTTTTATTATACATAGAAAACGACCAGAACACCCGGAACAAATATCTGCAGATCGTACACACAATTGTTCCGAGGTGGGAATCGAACCCGCAACCTCCTGCATCGCAGGCGGACCTTCGCCCACCGCGCCACATCGGTCGTCAGGTTGCGGGTTCGAGTCCCGCATCGGGACAAACGTTTGTACGATCTGCAGATCGTGCAGTTCAGGGGTTTTTGATCGTTTTTATGTATTAAAAAAAAATAACTATGTATGTATGAATTGTATTATGTATATCAGTTACATATCTAGTACCTACTTTAGTCTAGTACCTATAACACAAGCTTAGCTTGCGGCTAGATAATGCTGTATGAATTGTCCGGCATTATTTATTTATTTTAGTATATACTAGATGCGCCCCGCGGCTTTGCCCGCGAGGAAATCTATGTGCCAAGTGGTTTATAAACCTTCCTCTTGAATCACTCTATCTATTAAAAAAAACCGCATCAAAATCTGTTCCGTAGTTTTAAAGATCTAAGCATACATAGGGACAGACAGACAGATGGAAGCGACTTTGTTTTATACTATGTAGTGATATCAGTTATCTAGTACCCATAACATAAGCTTAGCTTGGGGCTAGATAATGCTGTGTGAATTGTCCGATATAATGTATATATTCTCTGCCTCAGTCCTAAGTCCTAAGGGTCGGGTCCTTATTATACACTATGTGTGTCTCCATCAGAAGCTGCTTTCTGCAGCGTGGAAAGCATCGCTCATGCTGGCTTCGAGAGTGGAACGGATTGGATAAAAACGACAATTAAAAGAGCACACTAATATTGCAATAAATACGAAAGTTTGGATGGATATGGATGGATGAATCGATGTTTGTTACTTCTTCACGCCAAAACTAAAAATAGTTGTTCGAGCTGAAAATTTGCACGTAGTTCTAAACCGTTGAAACAAAACATAGGCTACTTTTTTATACCATAAATAAGTTCACATGATATAAAAATAACCGTAAAAGAAACTAGTTTGTTATAAACAGATAGAGCTGTTTTGCATTGATGTAGTTCAAGACCTATTTAATAAGCTTTTATCTCAAAAAAAGAAGTTAGAATCAAATAATATAGAACAAATTGCGAGATTAACTCTAGAGATTCGTGGTCGCCTACAGTAGCTTCAAGATGGAGGAGAATTGCACTGAGCGAGACTGTACTACTGATTGTAATAGGCAAAATAGTATATTTTATGTATAAGCACACAGAAAAACACTTATTACAACAACTTGTAAGCTTATTCTATGACAAATACGTATGTCCTACATAAACTAACATTAACTGTTTATCCGACTGCGCAAAAAGGAACGCTATTGCTAAACACGAACGACCGACCATCTCTTTACCTGCTCGATAGGAGTTTAGTACTCTATTGATAGATAATATATTATTGTACTGAACCACACAAATATAGAAAACAGTATAGAAATAAATGCTGTGAGTAGACGACGTTTAAAGGCGGCCATATGGGTATGAGCGATCTCTACCAGGCAACCTTGTAATGGACTTAACATGAACGATGGCACTCGACACAGACTTACCTAGGAAGACTGCATGGTACAGTTGAGAAGTTATAAAACTTAATTGTATTGATTCAATTTTGCGCAAGTTTCTAACGTGGTTGAAACCAGGCTTTTAGGCTTTAGGTAATGCATTTCGTTGCTACAGGGTATTTTATTATTAGGCCTTATTTATATTTAGCACTAGAATAGGTATTATAAAAGCTTTTAACACATTTAATAATTTGAAGACAAGGTAAATTACGAAAATATTTATTCATCAACAAGTAGGTAACAAAAACATCTGAGAAAAACAAAAAAATCCATTTCATATGGATAAAATCAGTTATTACATAAGCTTAAATGACGCTCTAACCACCAATAGAGAGAGCAACAGCGTTTCCAGTCTTGCTCTTGGCGTTGCTGAGTGCGTAGCTGCCGCTGCCGCATGTGCTGCAGCCTGGCTGTGTCTGCTGTGCCGCTTGCAGCCCTTGGGAGGCCAAGCCTAGGGCTCCACTAAGCGCTGACTGCCCGCCATTAGACTCCTGAAGACCTGATTCAGCACCTGCACCGTAGTTTGATTTGCCTCCGAACGAGCCACTCTGGCTGCCGCTTGCGGAATTGGAGGTGCCCTGTTGCCACTGGCCACTTCCAGAAGATTGATCCTGTTGCAGATTTTCGCTTCCCGATCCGTGGGTGGACTCTTGTGCTTGCTGCCACTGACCGTTATTAGAAGACTGGATTTGCTGCTGGTTTTCGCTTTGAAGCTCCTGTTTACCGGATTTGGGTCCATGCCCGTATACGTGGGCGAAACCTACACTGTTTCCATTTTGCTCTTGTTGTTGCCCAGCACCGTAAGCTTGAGCGGAACTTGATGCCTGGTTGCTAGAACCTTGTCCAGCATTAAAACCGCCATTAGCTCCTCCATGGTTACCAAACTGTTTGTTTCCCCCGCTTTGGAATGAGTAGTGGGATTCTTTAAAACTTCCAGATCCAGTGATTTTTTGCCCGTTTCCAGAACCACCGTTTCCAGATTGAGCAGCTGAGTTTGCTGATGATAGACCCCCGTCTCCTCTGGCTGACTGAGATTGTAAGTTGGAAGACTGGCCTCCATATCCGTTTGATTGTCCAGATGATTGACCATTAAAGCTTGATTGTTGTGTTGACTGTCCTCCGAAGCCATTTGATTGGCCAGCTGATTGGTGTGCGGTCTGTCCACTGAAACCACTTGATTGTTGTGCTGACTGGCCTCCGTATCCACTTGATTGGCTTTGTCCTTGCTGCCCATAGCTTGACTGTCCTCTCCTTCCCCCATAACCAGCTCCTGCCGAGGAGGAAGCTACAGAGAACGCTTGTCCAGCCGCTTGGTTGTTCAAGTCAGCTGCAGCGGCGGCACCGCTGAATACTCCTTGCCCTCCATCGTTGCTTCGGGATAGACCACTGTATTGAAGCGTGCGGAAGAACGGAGGAGGCGGTGGTGGAGGCTCGAAGGGATGATGCGGTCCGTGGTGCGGTGGTCCGGCGTTGTCACAGACATCACAACGCTTGCCTCTCTTGTGACTGGGCTCATGAGAGCGATCTGGTAAACAAAATATACATTTAGGATTGTGAAACTCCTATTTATTTTGACTTTTATAGCTTTACGTTTGCAGGGACTAGAAATCTACATACCTTTGTCTTTTATTGAGGCACATTGAGCAAGGCAGACCGATAGTGCCAAGAGTACTACAATTGTTCTCTCCATCTTGCCTAAGAATAATCTGAAGCAAATGTACGAAGCTCGCACCTTTATACGAGACAGATCGATGTGATAACAAAGCTTCCAAGAATGGCATCTATCCTAGATGTTAGCGACAAATTGATAATGTACACAACGCAGTTCACATCACACGGATTGTTTGGACTTCATGCAAATGTAGGTACATTGGCAAAACCAGCGAAAGGGGATTATGTCATCATCATAGTTTATTTTTAGAATCAATCGGTAATGGTTTAGGTTAATATAATTAGTTAGTTCTTTTCACTAATAATAAAGGGGTACATTACAGGTCATAAAAAGAAGTATATACATTATCTTAAATTATACAAAACTTATTATACCTATATACTTATTTAACTTCATTTATATAAATTCTCGTTATAAAATAAATAATACTGGACAATCCACACAGAATCATCTAGCCCCAAGGTAAGCAGAGCTACAAATGCATTTTTTACTATAGAAAATATTTTAAAATATTATTCCATTCTACAAATAACGATATTGTTTTTTATCGACGTCCGTCGTTTAGAATATTTGGTTGGAAAGGTAAGCTTGATTCTCGGTCTACGGGTTGGGAGAGAAACAATAACTATGATTATAACTTGGTGTTAATAAATGAATTATTAAATAACTTTCGATTACACTATTGGCAGTCATAAACCGCTCCCTCGTCGCAAAGGATCTTGGTATATTTTTCGATGATAAGCTTACTTTTCGGGAACATTATTAGAATATCATAGATAGAGCCAACCAATTAGTGGGTTTTGTCTTAAGATCTACTAAGGGCTTTAAAAACTATCGCAGCTTAATTTACCTTTTTAACTCTATAGTGCGAAGCGTCTTGGAATACGGAAGTCCTATTTGGTCTCCTAACTACAAAGTTCATAATGACAACATCGAACGTATTCAAAGAAAATTCCTGAGGCTCCTATGTTATCGTCTTAGTCCTGGGCGTCTGTCTCTAAATTACGAAGAGAGGCTCCATAAATTCAGCGTTACTTCTTTAGAAACTCGTCGTATTTATTTTGACTTAATTTACTTCTACAAATTACTTCACTCCCTAATAGATTCCCCTAAACTCTTATCAGAAATATAATTTAATATTAATTACAGAGCTCGTAACTCTAATAAGAAGAACTATTGCGCGTTAAACACTTTTAGAAATAATATTTCCCATTTCAATCCCCTCACAAGAATGGCACGACAATATAATGAGCTACATAAGAATGACGGCAGACTCGATATATTTGTTGCAAGTGTAGTCAATTCATTAAAATTATTAAAGAGATCCTCCACTTCAATATCAAAGAAACGAAACCGAGTTCCAGTACATAGTACAATACTGATTGTGGATTCTACTCTCTTGTAAGCGAGTGGAATTTACAATATTGCAATAATGTTTAATAGCATGTAATCTAATTTAAGCAATGTAGTTCTAATTGTTTGTTACCTTTTTTCTGTCTTGTTTTAATAACACAATACAATACCTACTGATTGTGGAATTCACATTATTACAATTACATATTTATATTATATAGCATGTAATCTAATCTAATTTAAGCAACCGTAGTTCTAATTGTTTGTTACCTTTTTTTTCTTTTTTACTGTCTTGTTTTACTTAATAACCTGTAATTAGATAGTAATAACTCTACCTACTCGATCATATGTATATTATAGCAGCACGTACATGTGTTTATGTTGCAATCAAGTTCTGATCAAACTTTATGTAACCTCATAATTTAATGTGATTGTGATGTGTTTTGTACGTTAAATAAACAAAATAAAATAAATTTGTATTGTATTGTATGAACGATAAGATAACATTGGAATTTGCGACTCTCGATTGTTTTGCATTATTCTCAATCAAATTCGAGGAGTGAGCAGACAGTTTTCAGGGGACGAGCAGTGGAAGATCATCGCGATCAGCACATTATTCTAGGCTTTGGAATGAAGATGTGGAAGATCATCGCGATCAGCACATTATTCTAGGCTTTCGTGTAAGGATATTATGTAGAGGTTTATGCGCTTAACCCTCGTTCTTATACAAACTTCTCTACGAGTTCTCATTATTCTAGGCTTTCGTGTAAAGATATTATGTACTTCTCTACGAGTTCTCATTATTTTTTATTTATTTAGCTGATTGTTACGATGTTTAGCTTAACTCCTAGGTGGTAAGATAAAAAATGTTAGTAAAATATATGTCCTTCAAATGAAATAAGAGCTCTCCAAGTGGAGAGCTCTCTGCAGCATTCTCAATACTCATACTAATTACTCATAAACAAAGTTATACTAAAACTATACATGTGGTAAAGTGAGAACAAAATAATTACTCGGGCAAGTAAAGCAAATTTGCAATACAGTGCGGAACATCTTTGCTATAGATTTCCGTAAAATGCTGTAAATATCTACACTCTCTACCAGCGTAGGTACATTTTATACAAAAGTAAGCTTTACTTCATCATCATCATCATCAGCCTATATTAGTCCACTGCTGGACATAGGCCTCCCCCATGAGCGCCATAGCGCCCTGTCTTCAGCTTGACGCATCCAGCATCTACCTGCAGTCTTTCGCAGGTCGTCATCCCACCTGGTCGGAGGGCGTCCTACACTACGTTTACCGAGTCGTGGTCTCCACTCAAGAACACGTTTGCCCCAGCGGCCGTCGGTTCTTCGCGAGATATGGCCGGCCCACTGCCACTTCAGCTTGCTAATTTTCAGAGCTATGTCGATAACTTTGGTTCTCTGTCGGATGTATTCGTTGCGAATCCTATCCTTCAGAGAAACTCCGAGCATAGCTCTTTCCATAGCTCGCTGAGCGACTTTGAACTGGTGGACCAGCCCTATCGTAAGTATGTAATGTATTGTATAATATATATAATCAGTTGGTACCTAGTTGGTACCCATAACACAAGCTCTGCTTAGCTTGGGGTTAGATAATGCTCTGTGAATTGTCCAGCATTATTTATTTATCTATATTTTATTATTTCAACATCAGCCTATATTAGTCCACTTATGGCCTTCCCTAATGAGCGCCATATTCATCTTGCCGCATTTGCCTGCGCGTTTCGTAGGTCGCTACCTTCGTAGGGTTCTACCCTACGTTTGCCGAAAATGACTAAGTACACAGTACACACTATCAGGGGGAACTTTTCTCAAAAATAAATGTTTGCATTTTCTTAAATAAAGTATTTTTATTTATTTATGAACTATAGCACGTTTATATTAGATCCAATTACACTACTTAATTACAATACACTACAACAAATTATCATAAAAATTATATTATGAGATAAACTACTAAAAAAAAAAATATTTTATTAATTTTAGAAACACAACCACAAATCATTTCCTATTTGATCACTATCTACTTTCCAGCAGCCGATTGAGCACTGGACTGGGAGCCACCAGCACCTCCCCTACTGATACTGATACTCTTCGAAATGCTGATAGAACCTCCTTGGCCGAGGCGTGGTCTCGAACCTCCAAAGCCACCTCCTCCGACACCACCACCGAACCCTGGCCGGTACGGTCCTTGTGGTCCGAAGCCAGGCTGGTAGTATTGTGGTCTGTTGAAGCCAAACCCTCCAGCTTGTGCGTTCGCTTGAGCCTGGCTGAACCCGCCTCCGAATTGTGGTGATCTGGCTATTCTGCCTGCAAATATACAATAAGGTTTGTTATTATTAATGACTGTTCTTTTATTGACGACCTCTGTGGTGCGGTGGGCGAGGACCCGCATGCGATGCAGGAGGTTGCGGGTTCGATTCCCGCATTGGGACCAATGATTGTACGATCTGCAGATATTTGTTCCGGGTGTTCTGACAAAAGAAAAGAACCGATGCGAAATGTTTTGCAAAGAAAATTATTTATATACCTATTCACCTAATTTTTTATTCTAGAAAAATATAACATACTTCTAAGTACTTCTAAGTTTTTATCTCTGTATTATTTTCTGTTTCGTGTGGTGTAATAAAGTGTTATCTATCTATACTTAAGTATAATAATCAGTGGAACTTTTTAAAGGCAAGGCCTCTACACCTAAAATGGATCCTACAAGATTAAAAACAATCACAATTACCTGCATCGCTCACATTTCCATAAACGACCAATAAAATGGCAAATCCAAAACAAATGGCACTGTACGGAGACATCTTGGCGAAGAATTAGAGAACTGACAAGGCTTGAATAGCACCACAATTTATATCGCCAATGAGTGTGGTTAATTTGACCCTACCTGACGATTTTAACACCAACCGTTTGTTTACATTTACTACTGGACCATTTGCACGCTAGTGTGGACTAGCTTTTGCACCTTACCTGGCTCGGTAGAATTGGATTGCAAGTTCTCCCAGTAAACGACGACTGTGTTTGTGCGGAAACTATGACGTTTGTAACTTGCGGGTTGAGCTGAAATTAGGCGTAAACATAGTTCTAGATCGGAAATAAGTAAAGTTTTAGTGACAAAGCAAGTAATATTAAATCATTAAGTTCAAAATAGTAAAATAATAAAATCTATGATAACGATCGCACAATAAAAATGCAGCTGCGTGCAAGGAATCGCTGTGTACAAGGGATTGCGTGATAATATCGTAACAAATCGAACGATAAAAAGGCATTTTATAATGAAAACCCCTAAACAAAATAACCTAGTAGCATAGATACGACCCCTATGGTACGTACATAATAGGTACTCAATTGAAAGACTAGAACGTCTTTCAAACTTACTTTTTTTTCATATTACAGTCATAATATTTTTCTCATTAGCTGAGTATAGAAATAGGTACCAGCGTTTGTTTACTGGGTGAGCGAGCACATCGATTCATATTATTTGCATTTAATATTTGCTGGTTGTTGACTTGTGGTTTTCCTCGAATCGAATCGGGGATTTTTGTTTTCCTTGATTTTGTGTTATAAAGACTCCCTGAGTTCGTTACTAATAATAAGTAATAATAATATAAGAAAATTCTGTACGATTTGCTGCATATAAATGTTCAGATTTATATTCCCTGCAGAAGGCAGAAAATATAAAAAAAAAATAAAAACAAAGAATCAGCAAGGAGTTATGTAGGTACCTACATATTACTGCAGTGCAGAGCATTATTGTATATCTCTATGGTTGAAAGGTTGAAACCATAGAGAATCGAAATAATGAGGTTGTATTGTTTGAAGACAACACGATGTTTGCCTTATCTGTGGTAGAATAGTATATGGCCTTATCTGACATATTAGTTATTGTATTCTCTTAGTTATCTGTGGCAAGAAATTGGCACATTAATTAATTCTGACACGCAGAAAATAACAAAAATCAAATGATATTTTGTTGGGTTTTATCAGTGTTAACACTAAAACGAATTAAGAAGGTAGGCAAATAGAAAAGGACGCAAGTCCAAATCCTCATGCGCAACTCGCAGCAGGCCATTCTACAACCACAACATGATGAGGATGGCTTGAACAAAGGTGCAAGACCACGGAACAAATTCCAGAGGCACGTTCATATACTCATTTGGAAATCCTACATTCAGAGACAGTAAGTGGGAGGGTCGTTACTTATCAGCAAAAGTTGAAGGAAAACTCATACTAATTTCATTTGATCTATTTACTCCAATTTAAGTAGTACATACATTAGTGTCGTTATAATCTAATTTACTTTTAGGTATAACATAATACATACCTACTAGGTACTTAATTATTATACACTCATTTATTTAAATTATCGTAGAAAATACATGTTTTTAATTTAGATAATATATACAGTAAAATATTATAAAACTATTCTACAGTAAAAAATATATCAAAACGGGGCTGTGCGCCCTGCAGGTCCCAGGACAGCGGGGGTCGGCCTCGCCGCACAGATGTTCGCGGACGTCGAGGCGACGACGACGCGACGGGTGGCGGCAGCTCGTCTTCGCTGCTCAACACATCACTCGTCTCAGGCGGCGTTCGGAATTCTTCTTCGTCCGTAGACGAGGATGTGAAGCTAGCCGAGGCGGTCTGCGGTGATGGTAGCTGGTGCGCTCTTTGTGCCGCCCTTGCACGCGCTGTTGTGATCATTTACTTTCACATACAATATAACTCCTAGCCAAATTTCATAAGGTTTCATTCAGCTGCCAATAACAGACGATTACTTACACATAATTTTGGATAACGCAAGTTCCGAGAATAACTGGAGTTGCCGCAGAAAGACTAGATAGCTAATGAGAGAGAAGGTTATTCATATTCAAGTATTATATGAATAACCTTCTTATATACTTGATGTATTCAAGCCATATTTTTTATCAAGCTTACCAAATTGATGATTTGATGAATTATTAGGCATTGTTGTTCAAATGAAGACGAACCTTAAATCATTTGACGACCGATGTGGCGCGGTGGGCGAAGGTCCGCCTGCGACGCAGGAGGTTGCGGGTTCGATTCCCGCCTCGGAACAATTGTGTGTACGATCTGTAGATATTTGTTTCGGGTGTTCTGGTCGTTATCTATGTATAATAAAAAATATCTATCTATGTAATGTATTGTATTATGTATATCAGTTATCTAGTACCCATAACACAAGCTTTGCTTACCATGGGTCTAGATAATGCTGTGTGGATTGTCCAGTATTATTTATTTATTTATTTTAAACTCGATTTACATTATATTTATATTATACATAGATAGAGATAGATAGATAGAGAAACTTTTATTGGACTAAGCACAGCTACAGCACAGAACGAATAAGTATAGAATTATATAAAACGCATTTAACATAACTTTTATTTATTAACACGGAAGTCACTTATAATGGGATACTTACAATGATTTAAGTCATACGATTTCCAATATTTCGGCACAGTTTTATGCGTTATGATCACTGAATAACGCATATTGGAAATTCAATTAATTTACACTTTACTTGATGTCGTTAAATCTACTTAACTATAATACATATTGCTTAATTACAATCATTGATATATTTATTTATTTATACTTTTTGCACGATAAACTATACGTATATACAAAACATACATGATAATTATGTATTATTTAAGCTTACGTTTTTTAGAAAGCTCAATACTCCAAACTAAAGTAAATATCCCGTTATAAATTACTTTAGAGACGAACCTTTTTGTAGACGACGATGGCGCTTGCTACTGCTCGAAACCATCTTGGCCTGTATATTCTTCACGCTGGCTGTGTTCATTGCCAAGCCAGTGTTCCTGACTGCTCTAGAGCCAGAGCCAGAACCTCCGATCAGCACCAGCGATATCTTGGGCTCGTTGGATAAGAGCAACATAGTAGGCTTTGCCCCGGACAGCGAGCCTTTTACCTCGATTATGACGCGAGCGGCTATACTGCTAGGACATGGTAAAATCATAGAGTAATTCATTTATTGTTTGTGAATCTGGTCATTTACAGTGAGTCCATAAGACTTATTTTAGATCGCTGGATTCTGCCGCTTAGGCGTGGGTTCAACATTTCAATAAACATTGTAATAATATTGTAGCTAACAGTCATAATTATTTATTTGATTTAAAATAATCAATTAATTTCAATACTTATAATTTCCATGAATGTCAAATTACAATTTACAAATTTAATTTAAAATAATATAGAATGACAAAGATAAAGTTAAGTAAGTTGTTCAATACGGTCTGTAAATTTCATAATTTGGATGATGATTATAATACCGTGTTTTTTCAACCATTCTTACTGTTGTAAAAGCACGGTATCATAATCATCCTATTAATTCACATAAGAAATACGACAGTACATTGGTAGAAATAGACACTAGTGGCGTAGGGCGAGGCGAGGGCGGTAGTCTCGGGTACCAAGGTCCGAAGGGTGCCAAGACGGCAGCCCGGACTTGACCTCGAAAGGTTGACAGCAAAAACTCACACACACAGCCAGATCATAAAAAATACGGCTCGCTTCGCTTGCCGTTAATCTTACAGTCCCCTTATTCTGTTATAAATCGCAAAAAATCTTCTTCACTTCTCAACATGTGATTAGCAGTTACACAGTTTTTGTTCCGAGGGTTTTTTGACCGTCCTGAAAGTCGTAGATGATATTTTCGAAAGCAAAGCAATTTATCGAGTTTTTACAACGAGTTTAGTCAGCTCTCGACTTACGCGTTGCTAGGTACAGTTTATTATTTTCATCCGATGGTGATTGGGGTCTCCTTTGTCTTCTCTTTCTTCTTCTAACATTACCGGAAAGGTTTCCACTGCGGCGTTATACAAGTACTTTATTGTTGTAGAAATTTACGGCGCCGCGTCTGAAGAAGACCTGAACAACAATGTATTGATTCAGTCGAAACGCGGACAAATCTATGACCCCGTGATCTGGATCATTTGGAAACCTATGGTAAGAAAATAATGTCTGTTTTTTATTTATTTAAACTAGAATCTTAAAATAACAAATAACAGAGTAGCTTAATACTTAAATTTGTGTACCTTTATCTTAGGGTGTAATATTTTTAATACTGTGCAGCCATGTGAGATATCAATCCATGCAGCGACAATATCTTTCTCAACTTCATATTCTTGTTTTTGCTTGGCCGCCGTAAAATCCACCAAGATCGTCTACCATGCATAATTATAACATTTTGTAAAAACCCTTAGTTTCAATCCCAATTATTATCTACACGACTTAAAACAACCATAATTATTTCACAATACCCTAAGAATTAGCAAGCTGAAATGACAGTGGGCCGGCCATATCTCGCGAAGAATCGACAACCGCTGAGGCAAACGTGTTCTCGAGTGGAGACCACGACTCGGTTAACGTAGTGTAGGACGCCCTCAGACCAGGTGGGATGACTACCTGCGAAAGACTGCAGATAGATGCTGGATGGGTCAAGCTGAAGACAGGGTGCTATGGTGCTCATTAGGGGAGGCGTATGTCCAGCAGTGGACTAACATAGGCTGATGATGGTGAAATATTCGATAATACCCTCACCTAACAGATAAACGATACATGGCGGTTAAGCATTCGCAGCACGGAGCGAGCCAAGCACGAGATGAGCTCGACCGCCTCCATTTCCTCACACTACCACCTCCGCGCCGGCTTCCTGGCGGTTCAGATGGCTATCAGTCGGGCCATCATCGAACATGCCGCTACGGCTACCTTGCCGGATTATACCGTGAGTATTTTAGTACTGTGGGCCGGCCATATCTCGCGAAGAACCAACAACCGGTGGGGTAAACGTATTCTATGTAGAGTGGAGACCGCAACTCGGCAAACGTAGTGTAGGACGTCCTCCGGCCAGGTGGGATGACGACCTGCGAAGGACTGCAGGCAGATGCTGGATGCGGCAAGCTGATGACAGGGCGCTATGGCGCTCATTAGGGGAGGAGCTACTCATAATCATCATCCATCCATCCATAATTACAAACTTTGACGTTTATAATATTAGTAGGGTTATACCATAGTCAATTACACAAAATGACATATTATACAATTATGTCATTTCGTGTTGCTAAGCAAGCTATCACTGTCATTTGACACTGACATAGCTGGCAGGCTGGGGGTTGGATGTCTAATATAAAGAATGCTGTACCAGAACTATTGCTACGAACTTACGTAGAGACTAAAATTTATTTTGTATGTAAAGTGCCATTTAGGTTAATATTGCCTGTTATTAAAGTTCAGGCGTTACAAAGCCAATGGAACTACTTTGTTCAATTTAAAGAAATTGATTCTAATGAGAAATAGAGCCGAGAAAGTGAGCATGAAATTATTTTGTACTGGGCTACGATACTGTTACGAAGGTTCGTAGATATGCTACTTATTACTTTAATTTAATATTGCTAATCAGTAAAATTCAGGCAATACAATGTCTATAAAATACAATTAATAAGCCGATATATTATGAACTAGCTGCGCCCCTCGGCTTCGCTTGCGTGGAAATCTATGTGTCAAATAGTTTATAAACCACTCTCTATCACTCTATTGAAAAAAAACCGCATCAAAACCCGTTGCGTAGTTTTAAAGATCTAAACTTACATAGGGACAGGCAGACAGCGGGAAACGACTTTGTTTTATACTATCATAATGTATTTACTATGTTATGTATATATGTACAAAACAGTTACTCGTAGGTAATAATGAAAAAGTGCGTGCGCGTTGAAGTCTTTTGCTCCTACTGTTTACCGTGGTGTGCTATTATTATTTCTGAGATAAATTATTGTTAGACCGTGTAGGCGTGATTTCTGTTTTATGAACATATTTATTTTATTTTGTGCCCACTAATTGATTATACCTATATAATTTGTATGATAAATTTTATTGCTATGCTTCTGGTTCTCATTAATCTAAGTCGGTTCAAAATGAGTTTAGTTACGCATATAAAAGCATTATTAAAATATGCAAAAAGGTTTGCCGAAACCAGGGATCGAACCAGGGACCTTTAGATCTTCAGTCTAACGCTCTCCCAACTGAGCTATTTCGGCGGTGATGGGGTAAGCAAAATTACACTACCAACTAGGTATATGAAAAAAATATAAGGTAGGTATCATGACGTAATCATTTAGTATATTTATCTTTCTGAAGTGGCAACAAACAAATCATGACCTTGTTTGCCCAAGGAAAGGACACAACTTTCTTGCCGCTTATTTACAAATTTGAGTAAGTACACGCACACACCTATAAATGTTAGCACGGGAGGGGCGGAAAAAGGACCCACCTTAGTTAGAAGATGACCTTAGAAGGTAGCCGACTGGAAGGGGACACCGCTGCACCGCCGTGCACCGACGTCAGCTGACACCCTGATTACGTCATCTACATTCACGCTGTCGGCGTTATCACAAAAAAGCTGCGCCTCGCGGCTTCGCCCGCGTGGAAATATATGTATCAAATGGTTTATAAACCTTCCTCTTGAATCACTCTATCTATAAAAAACCGCATCAAAATCTGTTGCGTAGTTTTAAAGATCTAAGCATACTTAGGGACAGACAAACAGCGGGAAGCGACTTTGTTTTAAACTATGTAGTGTATGCTAATTTTAAGGTATATATGTATTACTATGGACCGTAGAATAGGTTCAATAAAGATCTATTTTATATGGTCTAAAATAAATGTCTGAATTTGTTTATTTATTTAGTCATGACATGAACCTGAATTCTGATAGGAGCAAATAGTTCGGCTACTTTGATGGCAACCCATTGAAAATTGAAAGAAGAAGAAAGAAAGAAAATACATTTATTTGACAGACACCATACATACATAACACATAACACGACACATTACATAATAGGTAAGTATAAAAACAAGAAAATTTTGTATACAAACAGTTACCAAAATTTTGTAATTTTGGTTTTATTTTCTTCGCTGTAAATGTATTTTCTTTTTATAATTTTGTGTATGTGTTTTCTAAGGACCTTTATTGTTTAAAAATAAAGGTTTTTTTTTTAAATTTCTTATAAAATATATCCTGTGGGCAAAGACCAACATAGAGTGGAGCCCACCCAACGCTAAGAGGCGACGTGCAAGGCCCAGGATGAGATAGCGTGACGAGCTCGAGGTACATCTTCCATCATGGCCTGTTGCAGCGTTGGATCGCGAGGAGTGGAAGGAGAAAAGGGAGGCCTCTGCCCAGCAGTGGGACAATAATGGCTCAAAATAAAATAAATAAATATAATATTTTGTTTCTCACAGATGACTCTGGTGTCTATGCCGGTATCCCCCCTGATGGAAGAGAAGACAGTGACGCGCGCGCTGTCTGGCATCCTGCTCTGCTTCACGCTGGCGCTCATGGCCCCTACCTTGGAGATAGTAATGCTGGTCGTACATGAGTCTGTCAGTCGGTTCAAGGTTATATCATCATTAAAACTTTTTACTCGGTAAACGTAGGACGACCTCCGACTAGATGCGATGAGGACCTGCGAAAGACTGCAGGTAGATGCTGAATGCGTCAAGCTGAAGAAGCGCTGTGGCGCTCATTGGGGGAGGCTTATTTCCAGCAGTGGACTAAGATAGGATGATGATTATGATGAAAACTTTTGACTGTGCTGAAATATAGGAAAACTCAAATAACAAATCATGGTTAATATCCCGTTTTAAATAATTTTCAATGTAATTTTTAACCCTTCAGAGCTAAAGGGTTATAAGTACTTCACACACAGCAGCTATAATGAAAGATGTACGTTATAGCACGATACATCTCATTACATGTTTCCATGGAAATCGTCAGGAGATCACACACATATTTTTACATATGAAAATATACGTTTATATTTCTATATCTTAGTACTTCTTAATACATTTCCGTACATCTCACTTCGAAAAGGATGTTCAAAAAGTTTTGACAGTGAAGGGAATGATACATTACATTACTTACCTGTTGTGATACAAAGCACATCCCGGGATGTAATGTACAATAATATACATTAAAGCTTTTGTGTGTGAAGCTCTTATAGCGGCGAAATCCTATTTTTGTGTAATATAATAATATGTACTAGTGGCGTAATAGATTATGGCTAGGATTAGACTCTGGCTGGTTATCGACATATCACGTGTACTACAGGATTTTGCTATATATGTATGTATAAGATAGTCTCTCTCTAAGCCATCTCTTAACTATGGAATTAGGTACTGTAAAACGTTGTAAAACCAATGTGTGTATGCTTCAGCAACGTTTCATTAACAGACCAAAATACTAGACTAATTCTTACACAAAAAAACCTAAAAATAATTTACTAACTAAAAAGATATGTACATAGGCGACCGTAACCCTAACAAAGAGTTTTCTTAGTGTAGTTTCAGTTAAATTTTTCCCCGCAGATGGCGCTCTGCCTTCGAGGCGTCTCATACGTCTCGATGTACGCAAGTTGGTTTACGTTCGCTTTGATGACGTCACTCCCGATCTGCGTCCTCGGCTCTGTCACCCTCATTCTGATCTTCCGCTGGGTGCATCTGATCTGGGCACTAGTGCTGATGCTAGCGTATGTGACGGTTATGACCATGTTCGCTTTCATCATGTCTATGTTTCATAGCACAAGTAAGTACTTAGACTAGATCACCTAATATACTAAAGTAATTTAAAACGGGATATTTACCATGATCTGATTAATCAAATCATGGTAAATATCTCGTTTTAAATGGCGCTCTGCCTCCGAGACGTTTTATGCGTCTCGATGTACGCAAGTTGATTTATGTTTGCTCTGATGACGTCATTCCCGATCTGCATCCTCGGCGCTGTCACCCTCATTCTGATCTTCCGCTGGGTGCATCTGATCTGGGCACTGGTGCTGATGCTGGCGTATGTGACGGTTATGACCATGTTCGCTTTCATCATGTCTATGTTTCATAGCACAAGTAAGTACTTAGACTAGATCACCTAATATACTAAAGTAATTTAAAACGGGATATTTACCATGATCTGATTAATCAAATCATGGTAAATATCTCGTTTTAAATGGCGCTCTGCCTCCGAGACGTTTTATGCGTCTCGATGTACGCAAGTTGGTTTATGTTTGCTCTGATGACGTCATTCCCGATCTGCATCCTCGGCGCTGTCACCCTCATTCTGATCTTCCGCTGGGTGCATCTGATCTGGGCACTGGTGCTGATGCTAGCGTATGTGACGGTTATGACCATGTTCGCTTTCATCATGTCTATGTTTCATAGCAGAAGTAAGTACCTAGACTAGATTAGGACACGCGGCAGCGTGTCCAAGCCAAGTTCAAGCAAAAGAAATGCGCCGAGTGTATCATTACACGAACCACTTGGTGCCACTTTTGACCCTTCTATAACTCAAAACCTCTTTAACGTAAACACATAAAACTACGTGTGTTTAATTATATCCATAAGGACATGTAGAAGCCCAAATTTCATGAAGCTAGCTCAAACGAAGCATCATCATTTTATAAAGTTATTCAACATTTTAATGCTGATAAAAACTGGCCAAGTCAAATCTAACCTACATAGATTTGACTTGGCACTCATTTAGATCTCCATTCTTTTTGCGGGGAAGCCCACAGCCAATTATAATTTTTGTATTGAACTTGGCTCTCCTTTTTTACATTTATGTTCTGGTGGGATTACCTAATACTAAAGTCATTTAGACCGTTTTAAATGACTTTAGTGTTAATAACCATGATAGTTTCAAAAGTTTTAGAGAGCACTTAATGTTTGTTTGTTGTTATGGGAACCCCATCGATATTTATTTTATTCTGCTTTTAGTATTTGTTGTTATGGCGGCAACAGAAATACATCATCTGTGAAAATTTCAACTGTCTAATTATCACGGTTCATGAGATAGAGCCTGGTGACAGACGGACGGACGGACAGTGGAGTCTTAGTAATAGGGTCTCGTTTTACCCTTTGTGTCATCATCATCAACATCTTCAACCTATAATAGTCCACTACTGGACATAGGTTTTAGCCTACCTCCTATTTGTCAACACCACCTAACTACGATCATCAACCCGCATGCCCAGCAGCGTTAGAAACCTTGTGATTTTGTTGGGAGTCTAGTGATAAGACCCACTGGCGTTTCTAAGGAGAGGCCTATGTCCAGCAATGAACTAGTTTATCCTGATGATAAGTTTCTAGGTACGGTTTCAAGGTAACCCTAAAAATGTATCATACTAACCATCAGAGTTTGTTTGTAGAGCTGATGGCCTGCGTGTGGACGGTCCTGCTGGTGTTGCTGCAAACGTACCTGGCGGAGCTGCTGGTGCATCATCAGTACGACAGGGGCCTGTTCGGGATCACTTTCATATTGCACGTGCTGCTGCCGCCCTTGGGGCTCGTGCATGCGTTCAATAACTTCGCGCTGCTGCAAACTGGACGTGAGTATCTTATCATACATCATCATCCCTACCACGCCGTTACAGAAATGTTTGCATGCCAATGTGCTTAGGTGATGTATGTGACACTACCTATTCTGATGTTTAAGACCTTGTATCAAGACCATATTTCTTGCAATAAAACACAGTGTTACACTAGCGCGGGTGGTAGAGATATTGTTTACTTGTATGCTTAAAATAAATAACCTACCGCAAATTTGCGTAGACATCAAATGTGTTGGAATGTTTTTGTAAACCTTGCAATGTTTTGTTTAAGTACCTTAATGTAGTTTTAGGTATACATGGTTTTGATAAGTTGGCATAATAAAGTATTTCTATCATAGATAGAAAAAAGTCTTAAACACAGATAGAAAAAAGTCTTAAACATTAGAATAGGTAGTGTCACATACATCACCTAAACACGTTGGCATGCAAACATTTACATCGGCGGCTCAGGACCGCTATTTGTGGCAGCATTGGTGCTGCCACAAATAGCGGTCATGAGCCGCCTCCATTCCAGCCTTATCAGCCTATATTAGTCCACGGCTGGTCATAGTCTAGTCTGTGGCCAGGCGTATGTCCCTTAAATGGACACACTTGTCCAACGTGTTGCTCAAGCATGTGGATACAGCACGTGATTTAGTTTTAATTATTATTTATCTTATTGGAATTTTAATCAAATTTTTATTTTTTATCTTAATTTTAATTTAATGCTATTTTATTTTAATGTTATTCTATACTATGGATTTTATTATCTGAAATAAATAAATACAATACAATACAATAGTCCTTCCTTCCCATAGACACTTAGATGTAAATTATAGATTTTTATTACAATGTTAAATTGTAGACATGTTTTTATAGGATAATGGTAGGGAACCTTTCGTGCGCGATTCCGGTTCGCACTTGGCCGGTATTTTATTTCATCCACCACTACTTTTGACGACCTCTGGGCGTGGTGGGCGAAGGTCTGCCTGCGATGCAGGAGGTTGTGGGTTCAATTCCTGCCTTGGGACATATGTTTGTATGATCTGCAGATATTTGTTCCGCGTGTTCTGGTTATCTATGTATAATAAAAAATATCTATCTATATAATGTATTGTGTTATGTGAATTGATAGAACGAAAGATAGATTTTTTTTATTGTACTTTAAATAGAAAACTATATACAGTAAACACTTAAAAATTAATCATAATTGGCGGTCTTATCGCTCAAGAGCAATTGTCCGGCAATATTTATTTTATTTATGTATATCAGTCATCTAGTACCCATAACACAAGCTCTGCTTAGCTTGGGGCTAGATTGTCCAGCATTATTTATTTATTTATAGAATCACACACCGAACAAATAACAGAGGAAGACGAAGAGCTGATACTCTACACTTTGTTCTGCTGGGGCGTGGGCTGCGTGCTCAGCTTCCTGCTGCTGTTGCTGCTGCAGTACACCTTGAAGGACCGCGCTATCTACGGACAGGTCTCCTGGAAGTCTATCATATTCAAGAAGGAAAAGGTCAGCTGCTTTGTGTTCGCAGTAAAAATTCATTTCATTACTACTGTTGCGCCACACAGAAAAAAGTCGCTTCCCGCTGTCTGTCCTATGTATGCTTAGATCTTTAAAACTTCGCAATGGATTTTGATGCGGTTTTTTAAATAGATAGAGTGATTTAAGAGGAAGTTTTATTCCTGGTATTTGAAACATAGATTTCCACGAGGGCGAAGCCATGGATGTCATATAGAGCCGACTATAAGGGAACCTATCACAGGAAAGGCAGCAGTTTCTACCTGTGTGTTTTAACACTTCCAATGCGATCACATACCCGCTTTTGCGATAATCACCAAGCTTGGTGATTATCACATACGTAGGTGCAGGTAGATGCTGGATGCGTCAAACTGAAGACAGGGCGCTATGACGCTCATTGGGGGAGGCCTATGTCCAGCAGTGGGCTAATATAGGCTGATGATGATGATGATGAGGTGCAAGTGTTACCTTTTCAACACTCATCAGATGAACGGATCTTTAAGCAAGGCAATAAATTGTACCCTGGGACAAAGACGGACATAGGCTTGTTTAAATTGTACCCTGGGACAAAGACGGACATAGGCTTGTTTAAATTGTACCCTGGGACAAAGACGGGCATAGGCTTGTTTAAATTGTACCCTGGGACAAAGACGGACATAGGCTTGTTTAAATTCAAAAAAAGCGCGTGCTAAGCTATGCGAAGTAGAATGTAGAAATTGAATATCGTCTTATTGCGGCTTCCATGTCCAGAGTTGCTCGTGTGATAATTCGATTATCAAGAGTCTGGCAGAGAGATTTATTCAAACAATTACATTTAGACGGTGGGATATTGCCACCTAACCAAGATTTAGCTAATTATAGTCTATGCAATATACAATATTTGTACATAGACTATATAAGTATTTTTAACTTAAATTATGGATAACTAGCTGCGCCCCGCGGTTTCACCCGCGTGGTGATAGATATTTTGGATAATATACTATATATCTTTATGAATTGTATCCTATGTGTTATTCTGATATGTAAGCTATATATAATTGTGAAGGTTCATTAAAATCCATTCAGTAGTTTTTACGTGAAAGAGTAACAAACATCCATCCATCCATCCATACTTATGTACAAACTTTGACGTTTATAATATTAGTAGGATTGTATAAATAAAGACCTACTATTATTATTTTCATTTAGGACATAAACAAACTGCGCGTTATAGAGAATCCAACGGGGACCGAGCATGACAGGCTGCAAGAAGTTGATGGACTAGTCGCCAAAGCCATCAGTTTCCGAAGTGTTACAAAGGTAAGATCCGAAGAGTTCCGCAGTGTACCTAACAACATAAAACGTCTTTCACCTGATTACCTATTGATGTTTAAAAATTCTTACTTAAAATAAGGTATATACATATAAAGTAAGTATTTTTGAACGGAACTTAATAGAAATTTTGCCTGGTAGTTTTATCATTGTTATTAAATAACGCCTCGCGGCTTCGCCCGCATGGAAATTTCAGCGCAATATTCTTAATTTTTTTTTAAATTTAAGAACCTTCTAATAGAAAACTTAAAAAAAAACATGAATGATATCGGTAAAGCCGTTCTCAAATTATGGCGTGACCAGGGAAAATGGGTGTTCATTTTATATACCTCTACCTATATAATGTAGATTATAGACACGTTAAAGAAACATTTAACAGTTTACGGTTTTAGACATTTCTTTATTTATATTTATATTTATTTAAAGGAAAACCAGAAGCTTATATATAACACAATAAAAAGTTCATAAATACTAGAAAGCTTATTGAAGGTTTTCACGGATAAATAACAGAATAATATAAGAAGAGACTGTGAAAATAAAGTGAATTGGTACATAAAGCATCTATAAAGTTAAATTAGATAATTATCTATAGGTTACAAAAATAACAATAATGTTTACTCAAAAAACTTATCACCAACATTACCATTATTGGTGCCAAAAAATTCTCTGCTGAGCCGCCGCCTGGCCGTGCTAACACTTGTGCAGAATAAATCAAAATCATGTTGCTTATTTTATTTCTCAAAAGAATATACATTAACTTATAGAGGAATATAGGATTATCTTAACACTTTGACTGCGATTTTTTTTCGACGACTGCGATCATTTTTTTAAACCTAAAAAATTCGTGCTGCCGCTCTACACAGCGGTTGTGTTGCGCCGCACATGCGTTTCGTTCGAAAAATATTACGGCTGTGCTGAGTCACACAGATCTGTATTTTCTCAGCCGCTGCGCTAGTTTGGATTTACGCATATTAGTCACGTGAGATTTCAGCAGTCAAAGTGTTAAGTAAATATGCAGAGCGGACTTATGTTACTAACACTTGGAGATGTTTTCGTAGGTACGTGACTTACTTACTGCTTTATACAAGACAAAAATCTATACTATTTACTATAATGTATATATATTATATCTATTCTTATATAAAAACTATATCCTAACTTTTATGGAAATATTCCAGATTCAATTAGTGTACAAAAAATAATCATGTAAAAGCGGGTAGACCGAAATATTTTTTCATCGTTTTAACTAAAACAATGTAAGTTGCTTGTTAGCGGTTCTATTACGTGTTAATTAGCAGTTGCTTTGAGAGTAAGGTTTAAAGAAACACTATATTTCATATAATGTCTCTTTAATGAGTTTATTTGTTACACTGTTTATTAAGGTAAAGTTGTAAGTTGTTCTTTAAAGTTAAGTAGTTATTTTTTTATTTTATTACTTAGTAGTTTTATTACTTGTAGTAACAAGTTGTACCTACAGTGAATCAATAAATATATTTTCTTTCTTTCTTATTAAGTTCTGCTTACCAAAATTGGCCCACTTGGCACCGTCATCAGATCTCCGGCTTCATCATTCGAGTAAGCCTGAGATCTCACCCATTTAAAGTTTGAGAATAGGTTGAAGTCGTTTCGACCCCAATGCCTCTAATCATTCGCTTTACCGGATGAGACTGTTCAAATCGACGCCAGCTATCCTGAGGGAAACTTCGGACGGAACCAGCTACTAGATGGTTCGATTAGTCTTTCGCCCTTATACCCAGTTCCGACGATCGATTTGCACGTCAGAATCGCTACGGTCCTCCATCAGGGTTTCCCCTGACTTCGACCTGACCAGGCATAGTTCACCATCTTTCGGGTCCCAGCATCTGTGCTCAGAGCGCGCCTGCAATCTCGGATTGGAAACGAGACGCCTCGGGAGTGCGAGAGGTCGACCTAGATCGAAGTTATGTGAGAGCTTATTGATAATTGTTGGCGTTAAAAAGCGCCTTGCACCATACTTGCCAAACAAACAAATAAATTAATTAATAATGAATACCTAATAACAAAATGATTGTTGCAATAAAACTTTTGAAACTATCATGGCTATTAACACTAAAGTCATTTAAAACGGGATATTTACTTTAATTTCATTTTTGACTTTTCCAATATTTCGGCACAGTTTCATGCGCCATGATCACGTAATAACACGGGAATCATGGTAAATATCCCGTTTTAAATTACTTTTTCTTGCAGTCCGTGATGGGCGTAGTGATGCTGAGCAACGTGACCTTCGACATTTACCGAGGAGAGTTTACGATGCTATTCACAGAGCACATACAGGGAAGTGTACTTGACACTCTGGAAGGTCTGATTACTGGTTAGTTCTTTAGGTCTGATTACTGGTTAGTTCTTTAGGTCTGATTACTGGTTAGTTCTATAGGATCTTACAAAAATTAGCCCCTAGGCGGAAATCGAACCCTCCCTTGTAACTCCCCTGGCGGTGAGCAGGTCTGGCGATGCCTGACAGCGGGACGGTGACTGTGTGCGGCCAGGAGACCAGCTACGAGAGCAACGTGATGACCACGCCGCATCTGATGGGATACTGCCACCGCCCCGCCATGCTTATAGACGACATGACGGTGCGAGAACACTTGACCATGTATTTTGATGTGAGTTCTTGGTGAATATCAAAACTTCGCGGTTTTGTTTCAATTCTTTGCTCCAGCTTCACAAGTTTCAAGTTAAAAAAAAAAGTCAATATCATTTCTCTCGCTAGGATCGCTAGGTATTTATTTTTCTAGCGTCGTTTATAAAAATAAATACAAATACAGTGTGTCCGCTGGAAAATTTTCCAGTTCAAACTCGCCTTATGCATGAACGAAACGCATGAGGGAGTTGCGGGAGGTACCGATCGGCGCGTGACTCTCGTGACGTCCGTGAGTCAGTGGCAGGGACCGCACCGAGCGTTCTCAGTGGAAGCGTACTTTAAGGGTAGTGATTCTCTACTTAGTGCAAGGCAGCAATTTTGTTTACACTTCAAAATTCGTCGTGTAAGTGATGGGCCGTCCACCCAACTAATTTCATCGTGGGTATAGAAGTTCAGGAAAACGGGCACGACATTAAACATTCATCCACCGGGTCCATCAACTTCTGTTGCGACACCTGAAAACGTCAACACCGTTCGAGAAGAAATTCTCAAAAATCCATGGAAGTCCGTAAGGAAGGTAGCAGCTTCTACTGACCTAAAAAAACCACTGTACATAAAATATTGAAGCGTCAACTCAACTTCCATCCATACAAATTGTAAATTGTGCAACAATTGAAAGAAGGAGATTACTTAGCGAGAGAAGTTTATGTCAAAACGATTATCGACCGTTTTTGGGACCCCTACGCGATTAGGCAATATTTTTTTAGTGACGAAGCTCATTTCCATCTGGAAGGGTACGTTAACAAACAAAATATGAGATACTGGTCAGACTCCAATCCATAAAAACTCCACCAAAAGTCACTACACAGCCCAAAAACAGCGGTATGGTGCGCGATTTCATCAATAGGAATAATTAGGCCTTTTTTCTTTGACGCTGACCAAACTGTGACATCTGTGAGGTATTGTGCGATGATAGACAATATTTTTTTACCGGCCCTGCAACATTTTGATGGGAACAATAGAAAAACCCAGTTTCAACAAGATGGCGCGACTACGCATACGGCTAGAGCGTCTATGAGCAAAGGGAGGAGCATTTTTCCAGGAAAATTGATCAGTAGTTTTGGATACATACCCTGGCCTCCCAGATCACCTGATCTAACTCTCTGTGACTTCTTCTTGTGGGGATTTCTAAAGGCTAGAGTTTACAAAAACTCTCCAAAAACAATCGAAACTTTACAAAAAAATATACGGCAAGAAGTCTAAGAAATTTCGCCAGAGCTCTGCCAGCGGGTTTTTATCGGTATGCGGTACAGGCTTGATGAGTGCTTACGACAAAACGGTCGCCATTTTGAAGGTGTTATTTTTAAGTAAAAACGTCCGCTCGATCTAGTTATTCTATAAATAAACATTTTTTACCATAGCATTTTTTGTTTAATTTATGTGAATTTTTTAAGCCGAAAATCTGCCGGCGGACTATACTACATAGATCTTTTGTTCTTTTTTGATTATTTTGTTTCCACTAGTTGACACAAAATAATCTTATTTCATAAAATAATTTAGGTACTACCAAGTATTCTCTAAGTGCTTATATTGTGTAAGCCTAAAGAAATAAAAAAAATGATTTTGATTTTCTTGTGTTCCAGATCCTCATGTGGTCAGAGACCCGAGAGTACATCTTCCAGTACAGCGACATCAGAACAGTACAGCTGCTCCAAGAGTGTGACTTGTCAAAAGTGGGGAACTGTCGGGTGAAAGAATTGGATGTTTATTACAAGGCGCAGCTGTGCTGGGCCATTGCTATGATGTTGGAACCGAGGGTATGAATTATTAGGACCTGTGGGGCTACCACGTTATTAAACACATAACGTAACGCGCGTTATCAGCGTTATTACGCTTATTTTAGCGCGGATAACGCGTGTTAAGAGTTGATACTATCTGAAATCGGTTATTTTCAACGATCATATCTTCCACAATTCTGAAGCATTTACTTTGAGATTTTAATATGTTATAGTTCAGGATTGATGCTAGACCACCTGTGTTTCGAAAACACGATTACATGAAATTTTCTCGATAGAAAAAAAATCCAAAGTTCACTCTAAACTGTACTTTAAACCGTCGCTATTCAATAGATACGTTAAAATAAGCCTTGATACTTTATACAGTAAACAATCAGAGTATAAAGCAGACGATGTGTGTTTTAGATTTTCAAAATTACTATTATTTTTACCGTAAAAAAATAATACCTAAACATTCACGCGCTATCTTCCGTCCGGGCCATAATTCAGTCTAGCTTCGGCCTTCGGACGGGGAGCCTGTGTCGCTGCTCCGCGCTTCGTGTCATCGGACTTTGTATATTTGTAAATATGGGAAATCTTTATAATAAGTGTAGAAAGCGACGACGGAATCATAAAAAAGATGGAAAACACATGAACGACGTTATAAAGTAAGTACCTACCTACCCTACACGTTGAGGTGAGGTGAGGTGAGGATGTGGATTGTGATTTGTGAGTACCTAAGTAAATGTCGCAGCCAAACTAATTATTTTTTATTTTATTTTAGAAAACGTCGATTAGAAAGTACAGCTCCTATTGTAAGCGATGATGGCGACAATGATAAAGAAAATAATGTCCCGGTAAATCCGTGTGTACCAAACACCTACCTACCAGTAAGGTAGTAGACCTTACTTGTTTATGGGACTGGATGGCGCTAAGTATGTGAAAATCGTATTTTTTATACTTATAGGTAAATACCTATACCTAGGTCCTACCTAGGTGTAAATACAAGGTATACCCACCTCAATTTGTATCTCCATGTGATAGAAGTAGTATTTTCACAACACATCATTATCTAGGTAGAAATATATATTAGGGTTCCGTTTGACTATCAATACTATAAAATATTTACACCTAGGTATACCCACCTAATTTGTATCTCCATAATATATGAATCGTTACTGATACATGATGGAAGTAACATCGAATGATCTGGACATTTTGGATATGAGAAAAGATCCGTACGAGATTTTTTTTTACCAATTACAAAACATTGAATTGTAAGTAGTAGGTTAGGTACCTACTATAGTTACTAACTATAGTACCTACTGTCTACACCTATAATGTATTATAACTTTCCTAACATTTTTACGAGTTTGTAAATTTTAGGGTTCTGCAATAATTAATTTAGTCATGGTTCCAACCTTACGAACACAAGCTTTTCTACTTTTAGTTCATGAAAGTGAAGATATATCACATGGTTCAAAATATAAATGGGTAATAATGGACTTATACGGGTTATACCTTGAACGAGAGTCCTTATTAATTATTCATTATAATTCATTCATATTACTAGAGTGGGCATATTATATTTACATGTTAGGTACCTATTTTCTTGACATGTATGACTGTTACAGGATGGAAGTAACGTCGTATGATTCGACAAATGGCATAAATCCGGACAAGACAAATCTTTATCAATTACAGAACATAGAATTGTAAGTAAATACTTACATATCTACTGAAATATAAATATACCTAGTGTATATTCTTTCCTAACGTTTTCACGAGTTTGTAAATTTTAGGGTTCTGCAATAATTTAACCTAGAACTATTCGTACCTAACGAACACAAGCTTTTCTACTTTTAGTTCATGAAAGTGAAAATATATCACATGGTTCAAATTTATAAATTGGGTAATAATGGACTTTTTACGGTTGATAGCTTGAACGAGAGTCCTTATTAATTCTTCATTACGATTAATTCATATTACTAGAGTGGGCACATATATGTACATGTTAGGTACCTTACCTACCTACTTTCTTGGCATGTCTAACTGTTACAGGATGGAAGTAACGTCGAATGATTTGACAAATGGCATAAATTCGGATAAGACAAATCTTTATCAATTACAAAACGTAGAATTGTAAGTAAATACTTACATATCTACTGAAATATGATTTGGTATCTAGATTATAATAAGATTGTGTTTTATTTTTCCTTTTTCAGACAAACACACACCTCTCCAGAGTCAAAGTCACTACCCCACCCTACCCAAACCTACCAACCTACCTACCCTACGCTAACCTACTCTGCGGGATAAAAAGTATCCTATATCCTTCTGCTGGTTCTAAGCTACCTCTCCACCAATTTTCAGCCAAATCGGTTCAGCCGTTCTTGAGTTATAAATAGTGTAACTAACACGACTTTCTTTTATATATATTATATACACAATAGATATAGATTAGTGTGATAAAATATCATTTCATTTCAGATGAAAGTTGAGATCATCGAAAGGGATGACGAATTTTGGGAACAACTAATGGAACCAAAAATTTTTTAACATATATTTTGTCCGAGTTATGCGATCCCTGGCATGTTCGCAATATGAAAATACGAGATATAAGTGAATTGAAATAAATTTAATATAAAGTAATATATATTGTTAATAAAGTTAAACATATTATGTATGTGCAAATATAATCTAGACTATATTTTAATTTATTACAATATTTACCTGCACACTACTTGTCATACATATCCTATTTCCACACAATGTTTTTTTGGCAAAATTCAATTTTACTTAAAAAACTAATATGCGGAACCCTCACTCAATATACTTAGACATAAACTTGTATTCTATTTCATTGCTTATATAGGTTTTGTTGTGTTAGTTTTACCTTATATAGGTAGTAGTACCAATCTTCGTTTATATTAAATCTGTAAACAAGGTACAACAAAAAATCCTATTTACTAGTACCAAAGAATAAATAATAGTACTACGTACCTATTTTTAGGTTGGTAGTAGGCATAAGTATAATTTACATTTCGCAGAACACTGTCTTACTACAGAAAATAATGTTCGGAACCCTTCAGCGCTATAGCGACTCGCACCTGTCTAGTGTTTGGGTAGAAAATAACGTCTCGGGCGCGGTGGTCTAGTAGCAGTAGTAGGTATGTTGGCAACTACATTGAAAAACAATAAAATAAAATAATGTTTTGTAATTGTAAGTAGGTAGGTAGGTACCTACCAATATCCAACTATCATAATATTAGGTAGGTATAGGTACATACTAAGGTATAAAGTTACTAAAAAGCATTACCTACGTATTTGATAATTTCATTTCTTAGTAGGTACCGTATATATAATTAATTACCTGCCTTTTAGACAATAATATTGCACCTACCTAACTTCAATAAGATTGTTTTGAACTAGCGTGAACCCAACCCAATATAATTTTGCGCGCGAAGTAATAGCGCGGCGAGTAGGTACGTTGCCACCGGCCGTCCGCCCCGTGGCGCCGCCCGTGCGCCGCGGCGCGGCGGCGTAACAAGCTGAGGCGAAATTTGATTTTCTGCTGAGGTAATGTAGGCCCTTAAGGCGCATTTTAACGCAAAAACTCGTGAAAAGGCGTTATTCGCGTTAAAATGTGCCTAAAATTAGCGTAATAACTGTTAAATAGCGTGGTAGCCCCGCTGCTTATTAAACTAACACCCTGAGCGAAAGAATATCACCGCGTCGAAGACCATTTTCTTCAAGTGGTACCTAGTGGTTTTCTCAAAGGGTAATACTGAAAATCAGTGTTTTGCTCTTCGGGCAAAGCTTTTCGCTGCGCTGTTTATTGCCTCTTTGACAGGCAGCTGGGCTGCAGCACGCACACTATTTTTAAATTTTTTATACTATTGCTTAGGTATTGTTTAGCTGCAGTGTCGAATAAATATGTTATCTATCTACATATGTGCAAGATAGCAACTATTATCTTAAATGACAAAAAGGACGACCTTCCAAAAACAAGCCAACGTTGATCGTTATTTATTTGCAGGTCATATTTTTACCACATCCCGAGGATTCCACGGTATACCTTGCAGTTATCAAACACAAGATCATGGTAAGTCGATCAAAGAACCGTTGGTGATAAGTCTACCGAACCAACCAGGGATATTGATACTAAGGTGTTTGTTTTGCTGCAAGTATTTCTGAAGGCTGCTCTGATGGGGAAAACTAGGGTTGCAACAACCCATGTTTTGGTTGCAAATCAAATTAAAAAAACTACTACTCAAATCTTTAGGTAGGAATAAGAACAGAAACATCTAAAACGTTAAAACTTTTGAAACGATCATGGTAATTAACACAAAATATTTACCATGATTGATTTTTGAGTTTTCCAATACATCGTTCCTAATTATTCCTTCTAATTTTCAAATTAATAAATCTAATTTATAAATGTCTAACACCTTGCATGTTATACCTACCTTTTCTAGAAGTAACCTAATTTTTTTCTAGGAATACAGGAAGCAGATTACAATTGTGACGATGTTCCACTCCAGCTTCCACCTCGAGTACGCAGACAGGGTGTTCCTGTTTGATAACAAGATACTGACGTTTGGAGGAACACCTGCATACATGTTCTTCCAATATGGTTAGACTACTAATCTTCATCCGGAGCAATCAGAGCCTAAAAGGACTAAGCGCACACCTAAACTTGTAGGAGTATTTACAGACAGACACGGAAAGATAAAAGCGACATTGAACTAGGTATTTTCGCGAATAACCTACAATCGTAGGTAAGGTACTTACACTATATAGGTACTACAGCAGAGGCACTGTCGCCTTAACAAGCACATGTTTAAACTAAAAGATTAGGTAATTGTGAGTAGTCAGCCCACAATTGTACCCTAACCCTACGAGAAGTTTTTGTTTCAAATAAAGATTTTTGTGTTTGTAAATATTTTTAAAGTAAATTAAATGATAGTTAAGATGCATAAATTGAATTGAAAAAGTATTTCCCTGTTTCCAGGACGAGAGTATAAAGTCCGCATGACACTTCGCTCCAAAAGAGGTTCTATTGACGAGGCCACGGAGTCGCTGCTCGCCAGGGCTGCCGAGGCCGGCGCTACTGTGAGGGCTCAACTTGGATCCCTTCTGATCCTGCGGGTACCAGCCAGCCCTACAGAGAGAGTAGCCAAACTTATCGAGGAGGTGTACCAGAACCCAATAAAGTACGGCTTGATATCAATGAACATCAGTGTGGCGGATTGTGAAGAGGTGTTTAGGAGGTATTCTAATAACAGTTTGAAATATTCTAACGATACCGCTGCTAGTAGGATTATAATAATATCCAATTATTTTATTTTTATTTATTTTATTTTAACAATATTCAGGAAATTAACAGCTAACTTAATGAGTAGGTATGTGACTAAATAATTGAGGCAAATTAAAATTTTCCACAAAAACTATTGAAAATAATACTAAACTAAAGTTACAGGACGACGTCTCATGGTTAAATTAATTATAATCTAAAAGTTATCTCGAATCAAACAACGCCAACACTAAGTACTTTTTAAACAGACTTCAGGAGGAGGTTCTACGTTCAGCTTTATTTTTTTTATTAAGTATCGTCGACTTTTCCGTCAATTGTGGACAGGTTTTTGAAATTTATCGCTATTGTACCTATACAAAATAATTTCGAGATGATCTCACAAAAAAATTATTCCCAATGGATTAGTATTTATCCCGTCCAGCTTAAAAAACAACAAAATACATTTGAAAAATCAGGTGAGGTCTTTACCTGATTTTTCAAATTTCCTTTACTCAGCAGTAGAGTACCGTGGGCTACGAGACGGTTAGATATGATGTAGAGTAGACAGTCACCTAAATAAAGTAACTAACAACTCAATAAAATAACTCTTTCAGAGCTATAAATGAAGCAAGACACGACCAAGACGAAATAGGAACAAATACAAATATAGACGCCAGTAATCGATTTGCAGGCAAGTAACTTGAAATGCTTGTTGCTGAAGTTTTTAAGAACCATAAGATACTCATAACTAAGACTTTCAAATTTCAGAATCAGGTGAATGGGAAAAAAAGCATGCGTCTATATTGAAGCAATTTAAAGTAATCGGTGGGAAGGTTTTCTGTTTTTATAAAAACAACAAGATATTTCTTTTGCTACTGTTATCATCAGCTTTTCTGGCGGGAATAATGATGGGCTTATCGTTATCGAAGTTACTTATAGATTCAGAACGTGAATCTGCTGATAAAATCTTACTTCATGGTGAGCTCCTAACAGTCGAGAACACTAATCATGAAACGATACTGATGATGCGTTCCGACGAATCCACCAGCGCAATGTCTGTGTCTAACTCCTACGTATTTTCGGAGGAAAATTCAAACCCAAAAACTGTTGATAAAATTACATACACGGCTTTAAACCGATCCGAGAACTTGGTTGAATATCTCGTGACACGGGCTATTGATGCCCCTCAGAAGTATATTTTCGATTACGCGTACGGACTCGATATCTATGAGCATGAGAACGGCACTCTTGACGTGAACGCATTGTACTGTCCTCTGCATTATGACTACGGCGCGGCTGCTCGCTCCATGGCCAAGTCGTTCACGGCGTTGCTGCGCCACTGCACCGAGAACTACGCAGCCAGCATACAAGTCACCGATGATCCTTTGGCTTTAGATCTTAGTCCATGGATGAAATTCGCGAAGAAGCCGCCTCTACTGACTCAATTCCTGCTGATTATGAGCACGTGCCACCTGACGTTGATACCATCACTGGAGTACGGTCTCATCCGGCACACGCAGAAGCACGGCATGAACTTTTCTCCGGCTCGGTATTGGCTCACTCTGTACATGTGGGATTTGATCGTGTACTGGCTGATGGTTGCGATAATGTCGGGGATGATGCTGCTTGTTATGCTTGTGATGGCTCCCGGAGATGTTTTCAGCTATCTCGATCTTTTGATGGTTCCGCTTTTGCTGAGTTGTTATGGCATTAGCTGCATACCACAGGCGTATCTCTTTAGTTTGGGGCCCCGCGTTGCTCTGAACTTTATGACATACATTTTTGTCAATGTGGTTTTCGGTAATTAATAATTATTTTACCTACCTATTTATGCAAGTTTTATCACTTCTCGTAACGCCTCGGTAACGAAGCGGTGTGTTTAGTAGATCATCGATAAAATAATTAGTTAGGCTTCGAGATCACTGGGTTTTGTCATGCGAATCTCTAAGAGTTTCACGAATGTTAAAACTCTTAAACTTTTGTATTGTACGTTTGTAAGGAGTCATCTCGAATTTGCGTCTCAGATATGGAACCCGCGCTACCAGACGTACTATATACATAGATCGCATTGAAAGCATTCAGGGGCGTTTCATTTTTTAGACTCAAGATCCCGTACAGCACCCACAGCTACGAAGAACTCTGTTAGAGATTCCACTTTTTACCTCTAAAAAATAGGCGGGATATTTCTGATTATCTATACATACTATCAGTGAATACTAATATTAGCTCTCTGTTGTCATTTATAACTCTATAGACATTATTGTAGCTGATGGTGTTCCGAAATAAATAAATAAATCATTTTATAAAATGCGCGCATTATCTAATTTTACAGGTGAAACTACAATTATTGCGAAAATATTTTATGGAGATATCCTTTCTGTGGTGCATATCATCATGAGCCTTTCGCCGCAGTTTAACATAGCGTATGCTTTAGTAAAAATCAAGACTACATACCTGTATAACAGCGAATGCTACTTTTTCGAGGCACGAAAACTTTGTGAGAAAACAACTTTACATAAATGTTGCGGTAAGTCAATCAAACTACTAGAAGCTACTTTCCGAAGAGACACGTACGTTTTATAATATCTGAAATGTAATGTAGGTCTGAATTCGATAGGCTTACCGATTGCTTTATATTTTTCATGCAGAAAAATGCGGTGTCCTCCAAGCATGCTTTACCAGGAAAGCTTACATGACCAGAATATTTTACCAGTTAGTAGCATTGATAACGACGGCAGTGTTGCTGATGTGTATACTCATACTGATAGAGTACCAGGTGTTTCGTAGATTGTGGAAATATCTGATCATGAGATGGCTACCTTCGACGCCATTAGATACAATCTTAAAACCTGGAGCGGCAATAGAGAAGTGCGAGGTAGAAGATAAGAGAAGACAGATAACGTTTGAAAATAATTTGCCCAGCCACAGTAAAGGTAAGCCCACTTGCCATGTTATTTAACTACCGGGTTACCACAACCGGAAGGTATTAGGCCAGTGGCGTAACTACAGGGTTGCAATTCGGCAAAATGCCACGGGTCCCAGCCGAAAGGGGCCACCGGTCAGAGGAAATCCCAACTCGCAACATTTATTACCACCTTTAGCCACCGCTTTCCCCCATTTACCTACTCAACGCATTTATTTTACGTGGTATGATATGACCTTAGCTTTGGTGGAAACATCCCAAATATAGATACATTTTCTCCAAGCAGCCAGGCTATTTCAAAGGTTTCATAACGGCTGCGTATGGTTTTAGGCGAGAAGATAGATACTTTCGGTGAATATATCCTGGCACAGGATCTGACCAAGAAGCGCATAGGATTCCCGGATATGACCGGCATTTACCTTGGAGTAGGGAAGGGAGAAGCCCTAGCCATAACCGGCCTGAAGACGCAGGGGCGGCGGCAGTTGGCCGACATGCTGGCTGGCGTGACCATGGCCGACGAGGGCCACGTATGGGCTATGTCCAAGTGGATGCAGGAAAAGCACCCACATATGGTTGGTTTGTTTGCAATATCGTGTGTAAAGTATCGTACCTATTTATTTTGTACTAGGTACAATAAATGACAGTGTCTGATCTGCGGGTCATGTAAAGATTTTTGGGCCCGGGCGACATAACCCTTGTTTGAATAAGGAGGTTTTTACTGACCAAGGGGTGAAAGGAGCCTCATTCATTGTGATACTACGAGTAAGCGGAGTAAATGGAATTTTAATCAGCGGGCAGAAATTAATGGAAGCGCAAAACAAGGTCCCAATCACAATATTATATACAGCATTTGGATGCTGTATAATATTGTGATTGGGACCTTGTTAAATAAGACTTGTTATGCGCCTCTTTATTATATAAAACAAATGTTGCACAGAATTAAAGAATTGTGACTACCTACTATCAAGAGCCTAGCATGGGGGCCATGTTAGGAACCAACAGGCTGAGCCTGTTAAGACTTAACCTTTATTATATTAACTGTAATAATCATATTAAGTAGGTACCTTTTTCGTAAAATGCTCCCTTCATATATTTTATTTTTGTAAGTGAGACTATCTATTGTTTTCAGTACGCTCAGCACATATCATACAGTTGTGAGAAAGAAACGCTACCCCAATGGATGACAGTCTACGATGGTTTGTACATGATTGCCATACTGCGCGGAGTGCCAGAGAAACACGCGAAGGCTGAAGTCATGAACTTGATAGATGCAATGGGTAAGCAATTACTGATCAGGGTGGTCATTAACCTTTCATTGCACTAGCACCTCTCATCTAATTAACCTATTTAAGTAATCCTCGCCGTCGCCATACGTATGTAGGTACCTACCTACTGTTGAGAATGGAAGAGAATGAGAATATTTTATTTGCAACTCAATAAACAAAAACAAAACAAACGATATAATACTTATAATAATAATAAAAGACAAAACAGATTTTTTGCAATTGAGTCACAAAACGGTAACTGTCTCACCTAAGCTCTGAGCGTCTCTTGTCAGCCAGAGGGTTCTAGTTCGCGGAGATCAGCGTCCAATTCGTCAATTTACCCTAATAAAACCGGAGCGGCCTACTGGTCTACGTTAAGATGGTTTTCCCTCAGACGCCTTCCTTCTAGGCCAGGCATGCGAAATGATTAAAAGTCGCGACACAAAGAAACCGTGGCCAGGTTGGAGGCGAAGGCGTGCGGGTTGTATCATACGAATTTATATGCACCGCTTAGCCACCGGCCGGCGCGGTGTAGGTATGTGTAGTCTTTCATTTAAATTCGTATGATACAACCCGCACGGCTTCGCCTCCAGCCCGGCCACGGTTTCTGTGTGTGGCGGCTGTAAAGCATGCATAATCTAACCACGTATTTGTTACCAGATCTCAATAAAGACGTGGACACCCAAATTCGTTACATACCTAGGACCAAGCGGACTAAGCTGCACTTTGTCACTGCCTTGGTGGGCACCCCGCCGATCATCATTTTGGACGAATACACGGCTTACCAAAAGTTCTCAGTTAGAAGGGCTATGTACAACATACTTGTTCATTTAAAGAAGAAAGGCCATGCACTTATCATGTGCTCTAACAAGTAAGCTTTTTTTTATACGTAGTCCTCAATTCTTATGTCATTCGCGCCGAGCTGTTAGGTTAGGTGAGCCTAAGTTTTCGTTTTTAGTTAGTGTATTTTATATTTAACTTCTTTTATTTCTTTGTCGCTTTGGTGTTACAATGTAGGTAATGTAATGTCAATGGTAATATATGTATTACCTATCAAATAAATAAGTCTGCAAGTAAAAAAAGAGCAGAAAGGTTTTTTCAAAAGTCAGTCAGATCAGACCTAACTAAGAATTTTTAATATTTCTGCAAATCCAGAGGACTTAGTTACCTCTTGGCCACATACGAGATAGTAGACCAACGTACCTCTATCGTTCGTAAGCATAATCACTACATACCTACATAGTATAAAACAAAGTCACTTCCCCTGTCTGTCCCTATGTATGCTTAGATCTTTAAAACTACGCAACAGATTATGATGCGGTTTTTTTTAAATAGATAGTGATTCAAGAGAAAGATTAATCATGTATTATTATAATATAAATATAATATATAAAGATTAATTCATGTATTTGCACCCGTGCGAAGCCGGAGCGGGTCGCTTGTTGAGTGATTCAAGAGGAAGGTTTAGATATAAACTATTTGACATAGATTTCAACGCGGGCGAAACCACAGGGCGCAGCTAGTATGTAGGTACCTAAGTTTAAATGTCGCATACGTAATATGACTATGACTACAAAATGTATTAATCACGTGCTTTGACTATCTATATATGTATAGTATATCCTTCCCGCAGTGTAGAAAGTAACATGCCAGTGACAAATCGTCTGGCCCTGATGCACAACGGGTCCATATTCGACATAGACTCGGTGGACAAGCTGGTGGCTCGCTACAGTACAAAAGGTTTCACAGTGGTGCTGCATCTAAAGGACGAGGTCAATGTGAAAGAGATGTTGTCGAAGCACTTCCAACATTTCCTTATTAATGACACTTCAGAGGTTTGCTCATGATACTTACAATACGGTACTTAGTGTCTCAGACAATGGCGGGTGCGGTGGTGGCGGCTAACACAAAATTTGCAAGCGAATACAGCGCAAATTGGAGGAGGCCTATGTCCAGCAGTGGACTAATAGAAGCTCATGATGTTGATGATGACAGCGCAAATTGTAGGTACTCGTTGTCACTGCAGGACACTTCTGTCTGAGAGGCTTCACGGTGACCTAGGGTGCCAAGTAGCTAAGTGAAGAGCGTATTGGTGTGACAGACAACAAAAAATTTACATTATGTTATAGCAATCATATAAGTAATGTGGCATAATTTATGCCAGCTCAACACTCCTCTCCCACATTGAAAGGTAAAAGAGTTTTTAGAGAGAGTTGGTTCAAATAATTACAGCTTTTCATTTTCAGGTATTGGTAAACGTTCAAATCCTAGATCCAAACTTAAACTGGGCTACGATCTTCGGGAAGATGGAAGCTCTCAAGCATAGCAACCAAAAAGTGTACTCCTACATCATCACAGTTACCACAATCGATTACATCTACAACAAATTAATTCAAAAAGAAATCGACCGTAAGCCGAGAGATTTCGTATCGTTATTCAGAATGAGAAGGTCCGTGGCTAATAAATTAATGATTCGACCAAGTCAAGAAACTCTGCGCCGGCTAAGACCGTTCACAACGAAGTACAGTATAACAAAATTGAATGAACTGCCTTGGTCGGTTATTTTTCACAGATGAAGATTAGCAATATTAAGTTCAGAAGTTATTATTTTAAGTTCAGTGTGTTTTAGTCAATGAAGTATTAAAGTTATATTTTAGTAATCTTGGTCTTTTTAAGTTATTTCAGCGGGATATAAACTGGCGTTATAGGGCGTAGCGAAGTATGCAAAGTTTCAGCTCAATCGGCTGAGGATAAGTGGTCTCAAATTTAGTTGCAATATTTGTCCCACGCTAACAGGGCACGTAGAATAAAAGCTTGTAAAAAAATTAGAGCATGTCTCTGCAATTAGTTACCTACTTAGCATGATAATGTAGCTTGAGTCAGTAATTTCAAGGTGTGTGTGGGACCGGTTCGAAAACAGTAAACAAGGTTCCCCCAGTTCTTTTTAAAATGTGTGCGGTTGAATGAATAAGTTTAATTACTGGTCTATGTATTCTACAAACGCCCGACACTACGGCCCTGTCTCATTACAATATGCCGAAGCGTATGAATAATGTGGTCTTACCCTACTTAAATACCGTAGTATGTACCTACCCGGCTTGTTCGGGAGGCTGGAAATCGTCAATTCACCGTTTAATTTTAGGTTACAATTCTCAAAAACAGTGTATAGACTTGGCTCAGTAGTGAGATTTTTAGTTCTCTAGAAGGTATTGTCACCCTTTTTATGGAAATGTATCACCACACTCCTGTTCCACATCTCTGGCGTTTGTCTCCCGAGAATGACGGAGTTAAGTCTAGGTAACTACCTAGACTTAAATCCAACTAATATTTAACCAGATAATCATTTTGCACAACTGTGCAAAAGTCACGTGTCAGTGGGCGAATAGTCGTTTTTCAACAAGCTTCGTAAGGTGTCGTACCTACTGTTGAACAGCTTCTACTTGTAGCCTAATTGCGTAAACCAGTCCAGCCAGAGGCAAGTACAGCCTTTTACTTTCAGAGCCTCTTCAACTCCATCATTCTCAAACCGGTGAACCCGCTTTCAGAAATTGAGTTATTCTTTTTGCCTGTTATGAATTAGGTATTCGAATCGTAAAAATCTTGAAATTGTATTAGGAACCGGGGAGAGCATACCGAAACCGGGTTTAGAAATCTGGAACCATGTACAGTTCTGCATGCTCTCACCAAGAATAAGGAGAAACAGTACTCACCACCAAAGCTCCATGAAATTCAGATTAGCAGAAAAGCAGGAATAAAAGTTAGCTGAATGGCACTTTTCATCATTCTCCTTTTATTAATATACTGGGATTTAGTAAATATAGTGATTTAGTTACAAGCAAAACAACATTTTCAAACATTGCACACACAAAGTTCCCAGACATATGAATTATATTAGCAAGATAACAAGAGACATTATGAGGTGGAATTAATTTAAAGACTCCCTAGGCCAAGCAATATAAGTATGAAAAATCATGTAATTCATACAAATTGTTAGCACAGAAATACTATGACAAATGGTAATTAAATCAAAGTGACAAGCTTAGATTATGCATTTTGAAGAACTTTTTACATTATGTATATTAAAATTTTATAAGCTGGTGGATTTATTTTTGCATTAAATTATCCGTGCAGACATCAAGGCCTCCAGAAAAACAAAAGGGGATTGCACCAGCTTTTAAAAATGTTACTATAACATTTAGTGAAAGTGAAACCTTACCTTAAACTTAAAATATGACTAGAATGCTCTTTAAAATGTGCTCTGCCTTGTGATATCTAATAGCTAATGAAGTGTGGTGTGAGAGCGGTGCAACTCATTAGAGGAGCCTCGAGCCTGAGCCATGATATTCTCAATCCTATTGGTTGTCTCCCGTACCATAGAGAACTCTGACAGATCGGGCAAGTCCAACACAATGTGAGCAGAGAGACGTTTGTAAACCGAGTTAGAATCCTTTTTATTTCTCCTAGTTTCTTCATATTTTAACTGTTGTTTTAAGAATATGGATTGCTTTAGCATATCTTGTATGTTTTGGAAGCTGGTGGCTGCCCCGTCCATTGATTTCACTGCACTGAAATGTCATAAATTATAATTAGATTCTTGAGTGAATAGTGTCTTTCCAGTTTAGTGGACCACCACTCAACACCAAAAAAACAAATTAAATAAAAATTTTGAAACTATCATTTTGATTAACACTAAAGGTTACACAGTAAACAGTTTCATTTGATCATGGTGCATGAAACTGTGCGGAAATATTGGAAAACTCAAAAATGAAATCGTGGTAAATACCCTGTTTTAAATGACAATTTAAATAGTTGCTTCTATCTGACCTTTGCATTTCATCCTAGCACACCCTTTCACACACAATAGCAGGTGAGCTAGCATACATTTAGGCATCACCTACTGACAAGTTCTCGCCTGGTATACCCTAATACCTTTGGTTTTGACTTCGCCCTTTAAACAGCATAAAATTTCGCCATTACAACATTAGTAAGACAGTGTGCTTATAATTATTTGCATTTGTCAATACAATACAAAATACTTTATTGTACACCAGATACAGAACATTATAAAAGACATTACATGCGACAAGTGCAATGGGGTGCCTTATCGCTTAGAAGCGGTATCCAGGCAATCTCTTCCAAGCAACCTCTGGATGGAAAGAATTAAGTGAATATCATTGTATTAAAGGTCCAATGACTATCTAGCTAGAATCAAGATGATGCTGTTTGAAAATTCCAACACTAATATTATTATTTTACCTTAGAGCATACTCCACATCATAGCACCTGCCTTGCAGTTCATGCTGAAGCTTCGTGACTTCTACTCTCCTCTCGACCATGGGAGGGAGAGCTTTTCTAACATGCTCCTGCAGGCGGTACAACGCTAAGGACGGCTCGTTTGCCACTATGTGCATATTCTCTGATATTCTCTCTGCAGCTAAAACAAGTTTACAAATTACTTGTACAAGTAAAATTCGTAGGGACAAGTATTTATCTTTGAGTAGGGACAAGACACAGACAGGAACTTTAACCTACCTCTCTTTGCCTTCGTCTCAAGTTCTTGGTCCCCTTGATAAACAAACGCCATGGCTATTTTTTATGTTAGTTTCACAGCATTGCAGAAACCTTTAATGTTTAATTAATATCTATTATCTATACGACGATCTTAAAACCACATTACACAAAACAAATCAAGCAGTCTCTTTGCTTAAATCATTATTATCTTTGTTTGAAATTGAAAGAGAATACGATAAAAACAAATTGATAAACAGATGTGGGCTGTGTTCGTGTGTGACAATTGAGTCAACTTCAACTTCTTCCTAGATGGCTCTGCGTCTGAATTGACGCAATTTTGCCAGTGTCCGTCTCATGATAGCATCGCAAGCTTTATAATATAAGGGAAGGTTACTTACATGTATAGTACAAAATATAGAAATAATATTTACAATAAAGAAAAACATTAACCGTGAATCAACAAAATGTACTACAAAACTACAAACAAGAAACTAAGAAAAAACAGTGCTAAAATATAAAAACTGCATGTTAAATATATATAAAAGCACTAAGGAAAAGGTATACTAATAACAATTTTATATCATTATTTATTATATACAAATTCCAATATAAAAGTTACTCTATGCAAGTGTGAACTGTGACATGACAGCCTTGTTTGCAGACTTGCTTTGCTTGCTCGAGTTGCTTGTTGAACGAACTACAAACTAGTGCCTAGCCTAGTGCGCATATCTAGATGTCGTGCGTGACGGACCAGGACCATCCATGGACCATGGCTGGCAGGCTGGCAGTGGCAGACAGACAACTTTTCTTTTTTAATTTGGTTCAATCTACCACGAACTAGGTTACCTAAAAAAAAAGGCTAATAAAACACAAACTACACAAAGTCACACAACAACATAAATATATTTTTTATGCGTTGCGTTATCCATCGAAAGCGCATTGTACCTAATAATAAAATAACTAAATCAATATTGGAATTCCCATAATTTGGAATCATCAATCGCTTACCTGCCACATCTACATGCGACACATTATTGCATGTGACTGTGACTTTGCTTTCAAGTTGTAAATGTAAACTAGGATGTAAACATTGTGTTGTTTCTTTTCGGAATTTACTTTATTTGGCTGGATGGATTAGTTTGATTGAGTTAAGTTTTTTGACTAAGAAACAAATAGGCCGGTAGCGAACCTAGGTTTTTATGGCAACGTTTTCAACAAACAACGGCACATCTTTTGTTTTCTTATCGCTTTGTTGATAGCCGGACCTTTACTGAATACCTATACAAGTAATCATAAGTGTTATCAGTGGTTTAGGTCTGTTAAGTTTTCGGTCAATGTTCAATGTCAGTCATTATGATTAAACCAATTAAATATGACCTCATGAAGCATTAGAAAAGAAACTATGGTAAGAAATTGTTAGTGTTTTATTTGAATTTAATGATTAATACCTAGTCTATATCTACATATTAGTCTGTAAGAAATTGATTAATAAAACATTATTAAAAACTCACAATTGTATTGAAATCTATTGTGGGTGCATTAAATTCTACAACCTTGAGTGCTGTTTAACTTCTTACTTTAATTTTTAATATTTTTTATTTTCAGGAGAACCGGATAATTGATACATTTATGAGTACAATTTTTAATCTAATGTTTCCGATAAAAATGTTGCTGCGATTGTATTCATTCTGCATTTTATTAATAGACATTGCATGGGTAGTATTCAATGCAGTGTGTGCAGTGTTCCAGGCTGGTTATGGAATTTTCAGACCACCACCATTGAAATCAGTGAAAAGAGAGACAGCTTTGGTAAGTACAACTTAGCACATAGATAAAAATCCTAGTTTCCTAAAAGGTATTTGAATATTGCAGAAAATATTTCTTGATATTTATTTTGCACGACCTATGTTAACCGTTTGGTTTATATAAAAAAGTAAATAAACAATATGTAAACAACAAGCAATGTCCCTAAGTATGTAGGTAAGGTACATACCTGACCAAGTATTCTGATATGGTTGAATCTTTTTTATCAAAGAAAGTTGCAATCAAATAATTTGGGAAAATTTAAGAAAAGATATTCGAAAAATAATCATTAATATGTTAGCAAAATGTTTTAATAGAAAAAAATTTAGAACTAGTATTTACAATTGATCATTAATAATTTTGTATGATTTAATACATATATTTATACTTCAGGTGATTGGCTCTGGCCGTGGAGTTGGGAGAGAAATTGCTATTCAGTTAGCAGATTTAGGAGCGATTGTGCTTTGCGTTGACCAAAACAAACACAGCAATGAAGATACAGTGGAATTCATCAAGCGCCGCGGGGGAAAAGCTGTGTTTTATATATGTGATATAACAAAGAAGGAAAATGTACAGAAATTATCTACACAAGTGAAGAAAGATGTTGGATTTGTGAGCATGCTGTTATACTGTTGTGGCATTCCTAGCCCAAGATCATTGTTGACTCAGCCACCTCAGGATATACATGTCACTATGGATCTCACATTGACTTCCTACTTTTGGGTAAGCTTTTAAAGGTAGATGTAGCTACAGAGATAGATACTTTCCTGTTAAAAAATAATAACAAGTAGATATTGTAGGTATTTCACTGATATGAACTATGTGAAACGCGTAATACTGGCGTAATAGTATTGATTACTTGACGAGTTAATGACAGAAAGTGACAAATACGACGTCAGTTAGGCCTTGACTTTACCAGATACTTAGCTTGTGGCTTGTAACGTCCATGGCTGAACGTACCTGCCAAAAATTTGGTTTCATCATTATCATATAGCTTGGCAAGCAGATTCGTGGTGGTAATAGTATATTAAAATACACAGAAGAAGCTGGCACCCTTTCTCTAGTATTAGCCAGGGCAGCTGCAGCCTAGGAATTAAACCCTCTACCTCTGCCCAGTTAGAGGGTTTGATTCCAGCTGCCCTGGCTAATACCAGATAACTACTTGTCTACATTACTATTCATATATTTACATACTTGTAAAAGTAAGTAGGTACCTTAAAAAATCAAATACTGTCTTAAATTCATCACCACAAAATAATAATGGTCCATCCCTAATACTTCTATTTCTTTACAGTTGATAGACCACTTCTTGCCCGATATGAAAGCCAAGAACCATGGTCACATTGTAGCCTTGACTTCTGTAGCTGGATTGAGCTACATAAAGGATCAAATGCCACTCAGTGTGGCACAGTTTGCAGTTCAAGGCCTTGCTGAGAGCTTGATGGAAGACTTAAGAGTCAATAAGATTGACGGGGTGTATGTTACCCTCACACATATCTACCCATTTATTGTTAGTGATGATATGCCAGATCTAGTAAGATTGAGGTAAAAGTTTTTAATACCTACCTATTTATTATATATAAATAATTAATTAAATAATGGACAATTCACATAGCATTATCTAGCCCCATGGTAAGCAGAGCTTGTCTTATGGGTACTAGATAACTGATATACATAATACAATATATTACATAGATAGATATTTTTTATTATACATAGAAAATGACCAGAACACCCGGAACAAATATCTGCAGATCTTACACACAATAGTTCCGAGGCGGGAATCGAACCCGCAACCTCCTGCGTCGCAGGCGGACCTTCGCCCACCGCGCCACATCGGTCGTCATATTATTGTTTGTTTATTCTGACGAACAAGTTTAAAATTGCAATTTATTTCTAATCAGGATATTTAGTCCTGTTACTCATGAATATATTATTTTCTTTCAGAATACCAAGCTACTTTGGCACAATAACACCAGTAGAAGCAGCGCGGTCTATTCTTGAAAGTGTTCGCCGTAACTACCCTGAAGCATCGGTTCCCAAGCATTTACTTTGTCTAGGACATTTGCTCAGAGTGTTACCTCGTAAAGCTACAGTACTGATTCGAGATTTACTAGACACTGGTGTTGATTTTGCATGACAATTTGTAAATTAGAAAATTTATATTATGGAATATTTGTTCAAAAAAATATGATTTTGTATTGCATTAACCCAAGACTGAAATTTTATAATAATTAATAAAAGCATGCCATTTACCAACGTTTTATTAAATCCAAATATCTAGAACGTCGAAAGAGAATTATATTAATAAATAATCAATGAATAAAAGTATATCCATTATTAGCAACTTGGCACTGATAATCACAGCCACAAAGTACTTTTCTACATAGGGGATATACATGATCACAGCACAGACTACTCAGGGATACTGACGTATGCTGATAATGAGGCTTTTTTTTTTAAAAAAAAAAAGGAAATTTTTGGTTTTTCAAAAGCCCCTTGTTTACTTTTTATTAGTCAATAGATGGCGTGGATACTTACAAAAACTTCATAATGGTATGGCACAGATAATAATAATAAATACATACTGTATGGTATGGTACTAAAGGCATTAAAATGCTTAAACTCATTGTTAATTTTAAGATATATTTACAGGAAGGATTGTACAGAAGTACATTTATACAGTTTATTATAATATTAGTATTTTCATTTGGTTCAGTTTTGTGATTTACTTTTATACTCCCTAGAAGTTTCTAAATAGAAAGAAAAATAATTTGGCAGGGTAACATTTTATGTTCTGTCATTTTTCTACCAGCAATCGATTTAAGCGCCATCTCTGAAAAAGTGGGAAAACTATAGTTCTACTTCTATCAGACGGACGGAGGTTTTGTTGCCACCAGTTTTTGTGACAATTCGAGTATTGGAAAACACCGAAATTAATTTACTTACCGTAGGCGCAGTTACAAGTTATATTATAATTTTGTGGGTTTTGTGAAGAAAACGGTTCTGCGTCGCTGGACATCAGCGTTCCTGTATCATGTAAGTACAATCTCTCATTCACATCGAATTACCAACGAGCACGTACCTACAAAGCCGATCGATACAATGAAAAATAATAATTAGATTTAAGTTTCTTGAAAAATACTGTGCCTGTAGCATTACAATTATTTATTTACTTTTTATTCATCATTCTTGTGACCAGCTGACCCTAGAATAGCTTTTCTTCAGCCCACAAGAACAAAACTTTCACTACCTACCAAAAGCTTTTTTCCATTTTCGATGTAAACATGAATTTTGTATATTGAATGTACCTTACGTTTTGTACCTTTGTTGTTCTGATTATTTAGAGATAATATTTCATCTGAATGTTATTTCAAGTAAAATTTTAATATAAATTTTGTGTGCTTCAGTGCATCTTTTTAACTGTATTAGGTATAAGTAGATAAATGGAGGAGTACACAAGGAGTAGGTTCCTAATTTTCCATTCACCTAAATAATAAAATTTGAATATGTCTAACTTGCCTAATTATTGTGAAACAATTAAGATAGACCTATTCAGTTCAGATTTTAAATAAGTATAAACCCTTTGATAGATCATTGATTTGGATAACATTTATTGTTAATCTCATAATTTTATGCAATAAGAGGACAAAACAATGTACTTACTGTAGGTACCTATCTCTAAAACATACCTACAGTAAGTATAGTACCTATCCAATTCCAATAGCTCATGTATTGTATTTGTTTTCAGTCCCGTTCAATCCAAACAACCCATTCCGCATCCTGCATCCTGTTGACCATCCCGATGAACATATTTTTTACAATTTACACAGCATCATCTAGCCCCAAGCTAAACAGAGCAGCGTCATGGGTACTAGATGACTGATATTCTAGACATCTACATGACAATTGTGACAAAATACTATATAAATCATATTTCTGCAAAAAAGCGACATTGAAGGAAAAATTGAGCTGTTAAAAATGCAAATTAGCTCTATGACCTGACCAATGCACAAACATCTGATGATGCGGGACCACATTAATGACAAGAGACAGAAGAAGGCAGACTTTTACTGTAGTTATTCTGTGCCTTTACATTATTTATTGTGACAGCATAATGGTACATCACAAATCAGTTCTTATTGGAATTCAATATGGATTGCTCAGTAGAAAATTAGAAATATAATACGTGTTTATATCTATGCTAAGGTAGAATTCGGCAAATACATGATTTTGGTTATTTTTAGTTACTGTCACCATCCCTATTAATATGAAAGCCGTGCCTAGTTCAACATATCTTAGATTGTATTCTTAGACCGGCTTGAAAATATAATGAAAGAAAAATGAAATGTTGGACTAGAGCTAGTGAAGCCACCACAATTTTTCTATTACAATAAATAGCTAAACAAAGAGAAATAAAATCACCCATTGTTTCTACTATCATTGAATAACTTTAATTTTTTTAATCTTATGAAAACTTGTCGCTAGCTGAGCAAGAGGGAGTGTGCTGAAATAACACATTCCTTTTGCAATTTTAGAATGAGTAAATAATATCACATCGCACTAAAATAAATGCGAAAGTTGGATGTTTGTTACCTGTTCAAGGCAAAACTTACTACTGAACAGATTTTGTGTTAATGTAGCTTTAAGCCTAGAATAAAACATAGGCTACTTTTAATCCCATAAATCAGTTCCAATAAGATATAAATTTATTTATTTAATTTTTTTTTTTTTAATTTATTTTTATTTTAAATATATAATATATATATAATAATGCTGGACAATTCACACAGCATTATCTAGCCCCATGGTAAGCAGAGCTTGTGTTATGGGTACTAGATAACTGATATACATAATACAATACATTAAAATAAATAACGTTAAACAACGTGTGCGAAACCGCGGGCAGTAGTCATATATAAATCCTACTTATTAAAATGATTATACATTAATTTCAACCAACAATATATCTATCAAAATTGGTACATTGGCAATACTGAAGATTTCTTAGTAAAACCATCTTTAGTTGATAGTATTCAACTTGTGACTACAAAATATTGTTAAACACTCAGCACCAAACAAAAGATGGTGCTCCCACATGCCACACCCAGCATAAATGTATCATAAAGTTCTCTACTTTAACCTACATTTACAGATCTTAGTCCATTGCTGCACATAGGCCTCCTTTGAAAGAACGCCCTTTCTAAATGGCTCTTATATTAGGGGGTAATACCAACACGCTGCGGTCACGCGAATTGACGTACGCAGTTCAGCAGCGGATCTGTTTTTACAACGACGCCCCAGGTGATATCCCTTAATCGCCTACAGCACTCGCGGGAATAGTTGGGGTGGTGCAAATTCTAAGCCTGCACCAGACCGTTTCGTATCGAAAGCAACATGATCTAGTAGCAAATAGGCTAAGCTTCTAGGTCATGTTGCTTAGGCCGTTCTGCTGAAATGTACTTTCTATATGAAACGCACTTGACGGCTTGTACTTGTAATAAATTATGTTTTTTTTATGAGTAAAATCAAACCTACTGTCATCTTGGTAATCACTTGGTACCAATAGGCAAATATTGCAAATGGAATTAAATATTGATTTTATCATTTGTCGAAATGTCTCATTTTTCGGCGCTTTCGTTCCCAGCTTTTGATTAATTGCTCCATAATGGCAAAGGGCATTAGCAGCCCGCAATTTATTGTTAATTTGATGAGGATTTTGATCTTATTTATCCTTTGGATTACAGTCCTGTAAAATGCCATAGCAATTGAATTTGCATTCAAGTATGAAAAATTAATGGTTTCGTAAATTTTGTCTGTCGAGGTTTCAAATCAGCATTAACTACATTTTTTATGACGAAAGCTACTGAATTAAGTTCCTATACTAAGTTTCTTAAATATATATATATTTTTTTAATATTGATGGTTAATATTTCCCGCACTTTATCATCGATGAAAATGAAGTTTCGTACGTATCTCACAGCTTTTCATCATTTCATTCGTCTCTTCCGTTTTCAAACATAACTAACTCTAATTAACACGTTTTTCGTGCTCCTTGATCAAAAAATCAACTACACCTGAAGGAAAACGTTTCTTTTTGTAAGTAAGTTATGTTCTTTAGGGAGGTACCTACCGTTGTTGAACTTTGTGATTTGTTTTTAGTGGTTACTTGGCTGTTTCTTTGTTGTTTTCATTAAGCTTTCATACAGCACGTTTTGACTTAAAATATCTTGAATAGGTAGAAATAACTAAAACGAATCCCTCATCATCATCAGCCTTTATTATTCCACTGCTGGACATAAGCCTCCCCTAAAACTAATACCTTAGGAGTGGGAAACAAATATTTACCATAGTATTTATTTCCCACATAGGTTTCAAGGGGTTGATTAGGTAGGTAGTTAGGTAGGTTCGTAGGTCATTATAATATTTTTATCGTTTAAATAGAATAACAGAACAGAGCTTTCTTTTGATGTATTTAGTGTAATCTTACATCTATTAGGTGATTCATTTTCTTTACCATCCCATACATCATCATCTGCCTAAGTTTATTTCACTGTTGGACATAGGCCTATACATAATTTATTTAAAAACTTTATTGTACTACAACAACCCACAACGGCTTAATGCCGAGGCATTTTCTACCTGTATAATATATTTATGTGTGTACCGTATTTTAGTAATATTTTTCTTATCCCCACATAGATTCCAGGAAGCTCGGCCTCATTTCACGACACTTCGACTTTTATTACGACAGCGCGACGCTTCTAATGCCTACTGAGTAGTCGCGAGCTACGAATAAATAATAAGTCAGGAAATGTAACTGCGTTACAAAAATGACCCAACAAAAGTCGTGTCCAAGTGGGCGGGGCTTAAAAGTCGTGTCCAGCGCGTCATCACTCATCAGTCAGACACTGTTCTCGCAAGCGAGCGAACATCAAATCTTTGCGTACGTTTTCGTTTTTATCATTGTGAATAGCTGTGAATCATCATGCCAGCATGTGCTGTGAAGTGGTGCAGGAGTCATACACAATTAAAATGTCCAGGGATCACTTTTCACTAGTAAGTAGTAGCAAGATTTTAAACTTTATTCAAAGATTTTCAAATACGTCATCAAACCGAGATGGTCAATATTATACAACATGAAGTCAATAAAATTTTGACCTAATTTAGAAGGTTTTTTTCTTCATAATGAAATATTAAAATGTAAATCGATAAAATTTTGATATTTTTCTACCTCTACCTTCTACCTTTTCACCAAACAAATAACAACTATTACATTTTATGAAGAAAGATTCTCTTTTAATGTCTTCTAGGCAGAAACTTAATAAACTAATTATATTTCGCGGGACATAGAGTACATCGAATTGTAAAAGTATACCAATATAAAAAAAATATACTAAAACATATCGTACAATAATATCGTTTTATTATTAAATTGATCCGGTCCCCTTATTGCATACACCATCCACGCCGCCAAGCCGGGATTGGTTCGCGCGCTTGCTTCTATGGTTGCTATGACAACTGCCGCGCGCGCGAACGAATCCCTGCTTTCGTTCTGAATTTAAACCAATCACCAAGCATGTCTGTTTGTAACCTGTGTAGTGATTGGTAGTTTGAATCATACGTCGTTTTGGTTTGAAGTAGAGCTACTTTTTGTGTGGAATTTGATCTGTATTAGACTTCCTGACTTATTATTTATTCGTAGGTCGCGAGTACCTAAAAATTCTCCACCAATTTAGAAGCTATTTCGCGACGTGATATTTCTTTATCAATAGAACTACTTTTGTTCTACCTAAAAATAATTAACTTTGTAGGTAAATTGTAAGCTCCTAGGTTTTCAGCAGGAAATTCTATATAAATTAGGTCCATTATATTGAAGGTGACATCTAGACCTTCGTCCTAAAGGTGACATCTAGACCTTCGTCATACCACATCGTCATTTTCTCTTTCTATCAGTTGAGATAGTTCTCCTGATAGAAAAAATTTTTCGTTTGACCACTAGGTCGAACAAAGGTCTAATGGTTATGTATAAAAATTAAAAATTACATAATATCCAAAGAAATCAGTTATTTGAAAAAGAATTGCTGACCTTAGTAGAAAACAATGTCTACCTATGTCACTTCTCCCTCAGCATTAAAAGGCCCCGAGTCGCAGGTGGGTGCAGAATCTGATCGTTTTCCAAACATTGGTTCTCTCAAATTTGAATAAACCATTATCCTCCCTCTTTAATTATCGTATTTTGCCAAATACCGTAACAAGTCCAAATAAAAACAAAAAGTTTGGGTTAAGTTTCTCGTAAGATGTCCTTCTTTATTATTGAACTTTATTTAATACCAATCCCTGCTCACTGTTTCTGAGAAAATATTACGACAGGCGTAGAGTAGGCATAAGAAATAGACAAGAGATAAGAAGTATTGTCTACTTCTTATCTCTTGTCTATTAAGGAAAAGTTTTCAGAGTTAAAATTCTTTTTTTTCTTGAGGTTTACAATATATCTAAGCGCTTGACAAGTAAAATTTTGTACTATAAATTAACAACCTCAGTGGCGCAGGGAGCGAAGGTCCGCCTGCGACGGGCATCGACGCGCAGGAGTGTGCGTTCGATGCTCGCCGCGGGACAAATGTTTGTACGTTATATTTATGTATATGTTTGATAATACAATGGATTATCAAACATATACATACATAAGCTTATAAGTTACCCATAACGCAAGTTCTGCTACTTTGAGGCTGTGGATTTTCCAGCATTATTTTATTTTTCTCAGCATATCCTTTTGCAAGATTAACACGTAGAAATGTGTATCATATGTACATACATATAATGTACCTGTTTTGTGGCCAAATAAATGCATGTTTAATGTAAATTCATATATATATTATAGCAGAATTCAACACAATACCCCCTTGTTACCAAAATGTACTAAAACCTACCCCTTCTTATCTTACCTTCGTTAAACAGTAGCTATTCGAAGCTAATTTCAGTAATAAACAAATAGTAAACAAGGGTAATAGGTACTTACCAGTCGACAGGGTAAATAAAACCAAGCTTTTACGTGCTAGGTCATTTAATTTATGCAATACCCTCCAGCACTTGCAGATTAAACTGCAAACTGGCTCTGATTCTAGGAAAGGTGCAATAGAATGCAACTTCTAGTAGGTACACCAACCTTTTAGAGCGGCTACATCAAGTTACCGTTATAAGTTGGGAGTGGGTGACAGTTGGATTTTTGCATTTCAATTTCCATTCTTCGGAAACAGTTCGAATTCTGCGTTGAATGACATCATTCATAACCAGACTATAACGCTCCATTCACTAGGTATGTATAGGACTCATGAATACTCAGTCTTCTTTGAATTTATTTATTCCATGACGTTTATAATTAAATTCTTCATATGCATAGAGCTTTCTATAGGTAGGTACGTCAGGTATAAATTATATGTATCTCTAGTCTCTAGGTATTATAAAAACATAAGTCTTACACGGGTTACTTGTGCTGCATTCTGCCATTTTTTAATGAAAGGCTCGTGCAATACTTTCCTGTTTATATGTTCTGCAAAATTTTATAATTTGATTCATTTATGTTATCAGGGTAAATTTTTTTTAATATCAGTGATAGTGTTTAATTAAGAAATATGTATAATATGCAAGAAATAATAACACAATAAAAATAAAAGTTATAACGTACCTATTCTCATATGTATGATTTGAGTCTGAGTCTTTAATCTTAGCCTAATATAATTTAGTTAAGAGTTAAATGTAAAGTGACGAATTAAATACAGGTACGGTGTGTCCAAAAATCGAGGTAAAAATCTCGAAGTCTAAAGATTCTGTTAGATGCACGCTTGCCTAGTGCCCATAAGTCGCCTATAAGTTGCCCGTTTAAGTGAATACTTACAGGTACTTACAGGTCCTACAGGTGACCTAGATCACGCTGTTTTATCCGAGCGCAGTCCAGCCTCCCTAGTCCGTAATTAAAAGCCTGCGCGGTGGCCTCATCAACTGAGTAAATGGCAGCCCTAGCCTGTGTTAGTTTGCTTTTTTAATCCCACCTTATATTCGTACAGATGGTTTTATAGGCTGGGAACTTGACGTTTTATTGCTGCCTGTTTTTCCTAGATTTTAAAGCGGAGTAGGTATAGCCCTGGCAACATCGTTTGTACTGTGTAAGAGTACCTAGGTACCTAAACTAATTAGTTTTAGTTTAAATTGTAATAGTATAGACTTACTCTAGGTACTTACAATTATTATGACGTTCGTCGTTAGCTGACCCTCCTGGCTGGTTCAAATTCTCGTACTCGTAATTATATCAGTTTTGGTTTTATATTCTTTGTTTTTCAAAGTTCTTTATTTAACACAAATTATTACAGTCGTAGATTAACTAAACACTGTTTAGAACCTAACTAGATACAAAATCAATTAATTAATAACTCGACAGGCTGAACGCCTTTAAACGTTTTTTGATAAAATACTATTTATAATAAATAACTAACACTTATTAAATCATTCACTTATTAAATTTTAAACAAAAGTTACATAAAATAATTACGTCGTATGAGCACTTTGTAAAGCGCGCATTTTTATAGTTAAATTTATATTCTTTAATTTGTTGTTTTTATATAAAACGGTTATCTTCATTTTACCTAAAGATATTAGTTTTAAAATAATAATTTCCTTATTCATAGAAAATGAATTGAAACGTAATAGCTGGGTCAGCTAACAATGAACACCCTGTAATAAGACCTTGTTACTCTGTTTGAGAACTAAGGTATTTTCTCTATGTTTTGAATCAATAGTACCTACTGTAGGTATAGGTACCAACAAAATCATTATTCCGTTAGTGAAACAAGTAGTAAAAAGCATTTTACACAAACTCAGACACCTATTCATTTTAAATAAACTAATTCATTTGAAAAATCCATCATACCCTCTCCCCTTCGAAGCTTTCTTTGTTGTACAAAAGTAGGACTAATTTGGAGCCATAATCTGGAAGATTGCTCGTTTGATTAACCCTGAAAGGTCTTACACCAACGGCTCTTTAGTTTCCATTTTCCTCGGACTCTAATTGGATTTCACTGAGTTGTTCTTGAGTTTATCTTTATGTTTTCGTCGATGGATGAACGGGAAGGTGCCATCCTTTTATCTTTTGAATCTATTGTTTCTTGAATTCGTCTCTGTCAGTTTCAGTTCATTTTTGATACAAACACGTACCTACACTCGGAAAAGTCATATACAATAGGTACGATATAATGATTACGTAATTATGAAATTCATCAGGAATCAGCTTCGTCAATATTATAAAAAGATTTACATAAAAAGCTTCTGATTTTTTCACAAAATATCTTAAAATAGACTTCCCTTACATGTAAAGGTAATTTATTATAATATATAGAAAAGGTTTAATGCTTTATCTTTAGAATCCGTTCGTCGTTAGCGCTTGTCCAGAAAGGGCGTTATCATATTACGCGCGACCGTTGCGTCCGGGACGAGCGTACCGACAACGCACTGTCCAGCTGTGGACTAACAAGGTTGATGATGATGATTGCTGACACTACACTAAAGAATTAACTGAAATATACATTATACGGAGATCAATCAATTCAGTGAAGTAGGCACAGGTAACGTCCCTGATGGCCGTAACACCTTTGACTTCCTTGAATAATGCCGTCCGATTGACAAGATTCCAGGCACGTCCCAATCGGATCAGCTTGACCTACCAGACGTTATGACAAGCGGACGTGAGTGCCAGGAGAATAGCAAACCTTGACTGACTGTGAACTATGTTACCTATTGTACCTATAGGTAAGAAATCGGTAGGGCTGTATTATATTGAATTCTCGCATTTAGGATTCTTTTTGAGGTCTCAATGTGCTCGTTCAAATTTAATGGTCCCGGTCAAGTCTATGAAGACGTTTAGGAACGAGTACGTTATTATAGTGGCGTAAGCCCTCGCACTCGGGATAATATCTAAGTACCTATATAGTAATCCCAAATAAAAACTATTTCCGCGGGATTTGTACCCGCGACATTCCCTCACGCACGGGATGCAAAAACAACTATTATTTGGAAATTTTGGAATATTATTAAATTCTTGTAATGCCTTCGACTTATTCTTTAAAGAAGCGAGAAATCGGCGTTCTGCAAACCCTACTTTAATACTACATTCGTCCAAATGGACTGATAATTGTATCTCGAATAATATTGTTGTTAGGCTGCTTAAAACCCAATCCTTTAAGGTAAATTATCTCCAATGTGTTTAACATAACTAATTAAAGTAAACCACTGCAGCATTGGGTCAAATTGCAATTTAGTAACCGCAAAGTTGTGAGCCCAACTTAAATTACACACATGACTTGCGAAATAATCCTCCTTGGGGTAAGTACCCTTAGAATGGCTTTAAGTTCCTTACATTCCGTATCCTGTCCGTCATTGAAGCGTCAGACGAACAAACTTGTTGAAGATAAACTACCTGACGCAAAGTCTTTGTGGTTTCTCAGAAAATTGACTATGAATGTGTTGAAAGATGATTAACAGAGATAATTTTATCGATCAATCACAGTTACAGCACAGAACAAATGAGGTGAACATTATATTGGCTACAGGCAGGTTAAGACTAATTAAATTAAAACTTGAAGTGCCCACGAGGCGAATCCGCTTCCCGGAATAGCTGCACTCGTGAATGTCAACGTTGTCAAACCTACAGCTTTGGTATGAAACGGTGATGAATGATGTGAGGTGACGAAACCCTTTACCTTTCATGAAATGCTTCGGAACAATAGGTACCCAACTAGGCAGTTAAAACTTACGCAACATTACCTGATCATTTGTTAACATCGGACCATATTGTGGGTCTGACCCTAATCTTAACGGGGTAACTTGCAGGCCGTTTGGCTAAGGCCGGTCCTGACGAGCGAATTATTCATAATTATACTCGTTCATTATCTAGATAGAGCGGCCTTTGTCCAGCAGTGGACAAGTATAGACTGATCTATACTTGTCTACAGCTGGACAAAGACCGCTCTATCTTCAGTTTTCCGCATCCAGCATCTGCCTACAATCTTTCGCAGCCTGATACGAAACTCTTACCTACTAGTTAATTTGCATGAATTATCATATCACCCACCGTAGTTCATATTCGATTGTCCATCAATCCTGTATAAACGCTTATCTTGAGATATATCTAAAAACATCGCAGTTTCCATCATCACCTTCCCAATTTCATCGTCACTGCTAGGTAAAGATAGACCTCCGAATTATTGTGCTATTCCCAATGCTCCAAATAAGTTTCATCGGAATTTTATTAGGTACCAAAAACATACTCAGGCCATTGCCTGATTACAAATTCGTCGTCTTGCGTCCATCGTCCGCTAGTCTGTAAACAACGTAACGTAATAAATGGTTTCGGAAGGTCCCTACTATCCCTAAGATTAATAGCTGTTAAGGCTCCCGCCGTCTGAGTGAAAGCTGCTTTAAGTTCCGCTTAAGTTAAATGAAAACTTATGGCTTAGGTCATTGTTTTCAAATGTCTGTCCGAAGAGCACGTGTGATGATTGATAATGTAGGCACAGGACTAGGTATAAGCAGTATAAGTACCTGGTACCTATAAATAAATGAAATATGTTGGCAGCAACTCAGGCGTGCTGATGAATTAAAATTCGTACTACGTACCAGCTATTAATTAATTTGTTTCTGTTCAAAGCCGGCATTTGTTTTGAAATCAGCCTCACAGCAGAGTGAAAACGCCCGGGGATTCGGATCCGGGATAAGCCTGGGCTGCCAGTGTTGCCAGAAAACGCCCCGAAAAGGATTTACCTTTGGCTTTTTATTCCACGTTCAAATGGACGGAGTAAATGAACTCTGCTTTGATAGGATTGTTAATCCACAGTATATATAAAACTGGGAACGCTATATAAAACAGAACAGGCTATTTTTGCGTAATTTTCGCATGTTTTAGCCCCAGTATGGGAACTAGAAAAATCCAGTAAAACTGTCTTATGCAATTTTTATCCATCAAATTCCTATACGCTTTCCCGGTTGAACTTACAAGAGGGCAGAAAGAACAAACTATACGTGTTCTCAAATTACCTCTCTAATCAAGTAGCCATTCAAGTTATGTACTGGCACTTCAAATAGGATAAGTAGGTAAGTGCACCCTACGAGAAAGATGGAACACTCTGAATATCACAATTATGGCGGTCTGATTTGTTAGGTTAATCTTATCTTTATGATTTATAGTGATCAAAGTTCTAACATTGAATATTAAACACAACCTGTTAAGGAGTTATTTTTAGTACTTGGATTGGAACTACCTAGGTAGTAGGTATACATAAATTACTCAAAGTAGGTTTCTATACCAACATAAATCTTCTTCGAATTGAAATAAGATTTAGGTAAGTATCTGGTACGCATATGTAATATTAATCAGTTACCCACATCAGTACACGCGCTATTGAGTACGCTTGAATACTAAATGCTTCTAAATTTATGAAGGCCCGTTTTAGTGTTACAAACGAGTTTCTCCCGGTTTTTCGGGAAAATTATGTTGTGAAAACTTGGCACTTACGAAAGTTTATGCAACAAGTTCACAAAGATAACCTACAGTTATATGAAGGCATAACTAGGTGGGTAAGAGAAGATTACACGGCAGCGCAGAGGCACATATCCAAGTTGCGAAAATGTACCCTAAAGCAATCTAATCTCAGGATGGGAGGAAATCAAGTAGAATTAGATGTCGTTAGAAGCTGGCTCGATTACCCCACTCCGGTCGCTACCCGCTTGTTTGCATACACTGGAATCTAGACTAGAGCGAGTTGTGATAATGCTCTGTTCCTAACTAGGTTAGCTTTCTAATTTCCGTGAGAGTACCTACCTAGTTATTGCTCCTGTTTTCGTTTACAGATATTGTCGACTTTTTATTGCAACGACTTCTAAAGTACCTTATACCATATTTATTTATTTGGCACACAAAACAGCATACAATCAAATATTGTACAAATATAAGCACACAATATGAAATATAATGTAGATTGTATCCCTAAATATGTATGTGTACACAGCATGTTCAAAGAGCAGTTCTACTATGTGAAGCAAATACTAAAATGAACTTAAAAGTAAATAATAAAAAAATAAAATTAGGAACCATGCATTCTTTTTTAAATTACTACTACCTACTACATTAATTACTGATTTATTTTTAATATGTCATCACATCAACATCCACCGGCAGTTTTATACTTACTGGTTCTTTCCATCCAAAGGACGTTGCCTGGAAGAGATCGCTTAAGTTTTGATGGTGCAATAAAGATAACTGTAAATAACCTATCTACGCATTGGAATCGATACATTTTCGGGTTTTTACCGAATCTTTGTTCCCACTTCCCACTAAATCTTCAACCTACCCAAAACTACAGAAATCATGATGGATGACCATTATCAACACATTCACCCTCCCACAGTTCGGTCAAGAAGAATTATTGCAGTGAAAGTATCACCTAATCATTCTTCCGGAGTGCTAAACCCTGTACAAGTATGGCCGGAGCTATTTCTACGGGCGAAGGTCCGTCTATTTACCTAATTCCACCTTTGATTGTTTCCGCTGAGTGCTTTCGATATGAACCTCCATTGCCACGGCTAATGATGCTGAAGTGAGTATCAGATGTGTCGTAATCGTTATCTTTATCACGTTAGCTTAGGGGCCACTTTTGGCGTCGATTTAGGTCAGCAAGAATCATTTTTTTTTCTCATTTCGGAATCGAAGAGACAAGGAGTACTTACTTACCTCAAGTTGAATGTTGAAATATATTTATTAGGTACACTGTTTAAAAAAAAATTAGACAAAGATTAAACACTTTTTTTTATTTGCCACCATTGTTGAAAAAAAATACTCAATCGTAAATTATATAATAAAAAACTTGCCTATTCATAGAAATTAATCGCCTCATCATTGATCACTTGAGGCTAGCCCTCAAGAGAGAGACAGATGAAAATTGTAGAGAAATGAAAATTGTCTAGCAATATTAAATTAATATCATCCCTGGTTTGTGGCTGGTATGTGAACTTTCCGAGGCCAACAAAAAGCAACATGGGTAGGTAAATTTACACAGGTCTGCCTGCGGGTCAAATCAAAAACCCATCAATTAGTGGTCTACGTGACCACAATTATTTGCGAACCCGAACCTCTATTACATTAACACCGCGCCATTTCGATTTCCAAATGAATCGAAAATGGGGTTCCTGTATACAGATATACGTTGGACAGTCAGCATCAACTTTACATTATATGTATGTATATGTAATAATTTTACATCAGATCTGCAAGGGCGTGTTTCTGCTCTATCGTCATCTTCCACCTTCGTAAGCATTTTCTAAGTTAGATTTTTTGTCGCGCTACATACATATGTATTTCGCGGCGCGCATCATAGGCTTATTGGGCACTTGTGTTAACTTTCTAAGAATATTTTTAATTCTGCTGGAAATTTCAATTATGATTACAACGGCTTTGAATGCTTTAATGTTTTTGCCGCTGATTGTACATCGCTTTTCAGCACTGAAAGCTGAACCGACCTTTGCGGCTGACAACAAGCAATGAGCGAAGATTTAGTGCTGGATTCACTGGACGCCATTGTGCAATGTATTGGCGGTTTTTTACAGGGCTGTCGGGTAAAACAAATGCTCCAAATACGTATCTATCAGACCTGTGTGGGAATGTCCTATTGATCGCTTGTCGTTTCGTGTTTATTTTATTACCTCGGTATAAATCGTATGCGGAATTAAATCGTAATCGATCGAAGGCGTGAGCAGGAGCAATGAATAAACTCATTACAATGACATGGTTTTAATCGAACAGAGCCTATACTCTCAGGAAACACATAAAACTCAACATACGATTACAAATGCGAGATAGAATCGATTGGATTCCATCGAATCCAATCAAATTCCGTCCTGTCTGACATCCCTAATTACATTCGCCATTTCATAGGTTTTGGAATTGGAACGAATTGTGGGAAGTTTCGATAATTTCGCGCGTAACGAAGCATTCCATCCTGATTAATTACCTGCCGTCCCGATGTTGCCAACAAATGGGATTTGGAATTGCTGGGAAACGAATTTTCGATTGCTTTCTTAATATCTTGTATACAATATGTACCCACTGTTCCTACCTCCTAGTAAAACTCTCAAACACCGTTGTTCTTTAAGGATGTGCTGGAATTTATTAAAACGTATCACTAGTATTGGTTCTGCCTATTAGGAGAGCTTTTACATGTTTTTCCTGCATAAATGTAACATGAATGTAATAATAGGTTTAAAACTTATTAGTTTTTAACACTTTTGAGTGAAGGTCTCTCCTCCAATTTGTGCCACCCACATTGATCTTAGCCTGATTGCAATTGTACTTATATTATGAAAAATTTCAGTACGGTCCTTAGAGTAGGTTGGTTTGAAATTAAATTTTAGTGCGTTACTATAATTTCTTTGAAAATCTAGTGTGATTGCATCATTTAAGACTAGTTAGCCGCTCGTGTGTGCGTCTTGCTTTGCTTCATGTGAGACTTGATGTGGCGATAAATAACAAATATTCGGATATATTATCTCCTGTCCCAAGACAGGAATAATATTTACCGTGGGCAAGCGAAACACAATTTTCAAAGTTTTGCCATTTCCAACCGTCGTCGTCGTCGTCTGGCACCTTGTGAAATTGTGAAGCCAGCGTCTGTTGCCAAGACTTGTGTTAAAGAGCTAAGTTAGAGGTGCAGCCGAGACATTTCCGTGTAGTTTTCTGAGAAACTCGAAGGCATTACGTTGATATAAAGTGGGGATAAGAGTGGTTGAATGATTACCTTGACGACCAATACAAGGTCAACAAGGCGCATACAAAACAAGACTCAAAAGTTATAAAGTAGTACTTAATTTTAGCCTTATACGTAAGCAATATTAATCGTTGTTAAAAACCACCATCGCATGTGACGTAGCATTTTTCTTTGTATCCCGGCGTCATATATATTTTCAAAACCTCGGCGTGATATATTTTTAAAGCTTAGAAAGCAGAATCTGATTTATTAATATAAGCTTACTTAATAATAATGTTTTTAAGATTTTTTTCTTAAAACGACATCATCTATTTTAAAAGGGCAGCCAGTTTTAAGTAGGTAATTTATTTTTATTGTTATTACCCGCTATAACCGGATTTAAGGCGATTTCATTCGACACGATGCGAAATTGCAATTATGGAGGGACGTAACTAACAGCCTATTTCATGAGATTTCATGCTACCTTTTGGATTTAGGCCGACAGCCAACTTTGGCGTACGGACACGACGGATACGAGATCTAGAGATCATTCTATATTCGAAACAGGAACTTAAACTCCTCGTTACCGGGATGAGCCGGAATATTGAGATTAGGTTTGCTAGTGACACACGACGGATGGTTGTCAAGTATCCTAGCTTGAGGTAACGTATCTTGAAATGATCAGTCTTTTGGAAGTCCGGTTAGAATGAATGAATACTTTATTGCACTTAAAATAACAAAATAACACCTTATATCTAAATATTACACAATAAAAGTACAAAAGGCGGTCGAGGGATAAGGTAAGTAGCAAAATATTAATATAATTATTATTTTCAGCAATCAGCCATGCACACGCACAATTCGAACAGTTTAACTTACTCTCAGCTTTCTTGTTTCAGTAGAGTAGGTATGTTTTGAAACTCTGCTTTAGGGCTGTAAGTAAGTAAACGTCCATATTATGCATTCATTATAATTTTTTTGTTTATGTAAGTGAGTGCATGGAGTATACCTGTGCTACGCTAGTCTCCGTTAAGTTGAGACTGGCCGCCATTACCGAAATTCGGCTAGAAGGACATCATCATCATTATACTTTTTAGTTAGTGTTTTGGTACAGAGTCCTCGTTAAGATGGGTTCCGGGGCACGCAGGAATCAACGGTAATGAGTGTGCCAACAAAACTCGCGCGCTCCGGGGCCAAGGGGACTCAGCTAGGCCCCGAGCCGTTCTGTGGCATACCTAAAAGCTTAGCGCACAGAACACTCCTGGGATCCTGTATCGAGGAATCGCACAAGCTCTGGAGCAACTCCTCGGGCATAGATCACACAAAATCTCTGATAAAAGCCTTCGATAATCGGTATACCCACCGAATCCTAGCGCTAAGTAGAGGTAAGGTAACCTTCGCATCATGACAAGAGCCCTAACTGGACACTGTCGCGTTAACAAGCACATGTTCAAACTAGGACTAAGCGACATACAATCCTGCAGATTCTGCGAGGAGGCGGATGAAACGCCCCTCCATCTGCTAAGTGAGTGTGGAGCACTGATGCACAAACGCAGCATCCTTCTGGGCAAGCATCTGCATAGCCCAGGCGAGCTGCGATACATCACCCCGAATAAAATCCTACAGTTCCTAGCAGCTGCAAGGGTTAGTGGCGAACTATGAAGGCTACGGCTTCGGGGCTGAACGTATAAGTGGCGATCACAATAGGCCTATCATGGCCGCCGTGATACCAAAGCCAGACTAAGCAAATAAAAAAAAAATGTTTTGGTACGACGACGTTCCATGCGCAATACTCAGTTGAACTGCAGCTTTACCTATGTTAGTTAAAGCTAGGAGTTCATTAGATTACAGTGTGCGGTTTAGCAGCAAACTTGTGTCGGAGCTAGATTGTTGTTTGTTTGTCTTCTGCCTTCCATTGGCTTTGTGACTGGAGTCTGAATATTGTGAACATTTGCTTTTCATTCGGAGAATTGCTATGTTTAATACGTAATTATGTTAACTGTAGATGTAGATTAGATACCTTACCTGTATCTAATGCTCTCTTTTTCGGTTCTGTTTGATTGTTTTTTAAGTACTTTTGGTTAGGTATTTTTATAATCTAGCTCTACCTTTATTTGCCGTTTGTTGTTCTATGCCTGTATTTTGTACCTGTGTCCAAATAAATGCTTTTCTATTTATTCTATTCGACCTACCTACTACTAAATGATTCATAACGTAACATTATAAATAACTTTTGTGTTATCAAACTTATCAACCACGATAGTTTTAACACTTTGACTGCGATTTTTTTTCGACGACAGCGATCTTTTTTTTAACCTAAAAAATTCGTGCTGCCGCTCTACACAGCGGTTGTGTTGCGCCGCACATGCGTTTCGTTCGAAAAATATTACGGCTGTGCTGAGTCACACAGATTTGTATTTTCTCAGCCGCTGCGCTAGTGTGGATTTACGCATATTAGTCACTTGTAGAAAACATATACCGTGTGATTTCAGCAATCAAAGTGTTAAAAGTTTTATTAAATGATTGTCTACACTACCGAAAGGTTAGCTGGTAGATAATGCTCCCTAGCTTTATGTACGCCTAGGTAACTTTTGTGCAATAAAGTTATAATGATTCCATCTAACAATAAAATATATACGTTACACTCGATAGTGATGGGTTAGGTACTAATTTGTACGGAATCATAAATGGACAATAAAAAATCAACCCACCACGATTACAATCATTCTGAATTTTGAATGCAAAATGATACAAAAAATATTTTACCACGCACACGCATATCCGTACGACTGAACGCATATCCGTACGACCGAACGCATATCCGTACGACCGAACGCATATCCGTACGCACAAATGTATAAAAACCCCAGCTGAAACTATTAACGCCCTTTCCGCGGTAAAGCAGTGGTGCAACCATCTCAAGTTTATGAATAAATCCTGCACTGTGCAGCTTAGAGCTTGAGAACTTGTCCGGCAACTATTACTGAAAATATTTCCGGTGTATTTCCAACGGAAATTTACCTTTACCATATATTTTTATAAAATTATGGAATAATTAATGAACCATAAAAACGTAGGAACCTACTTCATTTGTAGATTAATGTCTTGAAATATTTATTTTACCACGCACACGCATATCCGTACGACTGAACGCATATCCGTACGACCGAACGCATATCCGTACGACCGAACGCATATCCGTACGCACAAATGAATAAAAAGCTGAAACTATTAACGCCCTTTCCGCGGTAAAGCAGTGGTGCAACCATCTCAAGTTTATGAATAAATCCTGCACTGTGCAGCTTATCTAGAGCTTGAGAACTTGTCCGGCAACTATTACTGAAAATATTTCCAGTGTATTTCCAACGGAAATTTACCTTTACCATATATTTTTATAAAATTATGGAAAAATTAATTAACCATAAAAACGTAGGAACCTACTTCATTTGTAGATTAATGTCTTGAAATATTCTTTGATTTAATGAGCAGTTAGGTAAACAACTTATGAATTGAAGCTTATCCTAGGTACCTACTGTCCAGTCCTTACGTTCCATCGAACCACGAGCACACATATCACTACATAGTATAAAACGCTTCCCGCTGTATGTCTGTCCCTATGTATGATTAGCAGGGGTCGGAATAGGTAGAGTTTTTAAGTACCTAATAACGAAAAATACCTAGGATAACATAACATGGATACGCCTTTTTAATCCCTGGATTGGGTACTGATTAAATGTTTTCTAAATTTCAGGGATTGATATTATTGTCTTCTAAAACATTTCTTTGTATGTTAAACACAAATTAAGTAGCGTAAAACACCTGGCCTTCCTCCAGTAGTTGGCCCCTTTAATTATGTTAAATTAGTAAGATGTTTTGGATAGGTACATAAAATTTTTAATTTTAGATACGAGATAAGCACACTCTTGCTAAAATGTTAATTTTAAGTACTTAGTATAAGTAATATGTTTTGTTTTTCTCATTTAAGTAAACTGTTTGTGTTCTTTGAAAAATAAAGATTCTTTAAACCGAGATTAGACCAGGGCCGGGGGAGGTGGGGGGGTTGAAGGTTTTGGTTAGGCGTTAAGCGTTTAGGTTTTTACACTAAGACTTATTCAGGAGATCTGTGCTCACAAAGAAAATTGCAATCGAATTATAACTAGTACAGTGGATTTCACTTATTACGAAATTTGTTGTAGCGACCAATATTTATTTAGCAATAGCGACGTTAAATCTAAGTCACTTGAATATAAAGCATACTGTAGTACAAAATGTATGTGGCCATAGCGACTTTGGAAGCCGAGTTCGGGTGTAGCGGCTGTTTTTAATGAATAATTTGTAACAAGTTCCTAGAAATCCTATACAGATATGGCGACTGGAGTCAACCGCCTAAAATACAAAGATTTATTTATTTCACAAACATTTCTTATCTTTTGTTTACATCCACACTTATGATTAGCAACTGTGGAGACCTTTTCCTTTTGTTTATAGGTATTAACTAAGTAGGTAGGTAAGTGTGTACGTTTCGGAGTAAAATTTATGGGTTAGTTTCAAAGTGATATTCTGAGAAGCAACAGATTAAGTAAACTTGCAAATGTTTTTAATAATAAATGAGAATGAACTATACACATCTAGATACGTGGCTTTATTTCTACTTTTGCTTGTAACAACATTGGGATAAAACGACGAAATAAGAGTAAACCCTTCAACGTCGTTATACGCGAAATCCACTGTATTTACAATTCAAACAACCTACAAGTAAGCCAAGGTCAAAAATATAAAAATCCAATACCAAAACTAAACGCACGCACACTCAACGCACCGAAGCAGACGAGTGAACAAAAATGTATATCCATCCTCTCTTCGAACCATCCCCCCATTCCCGCACCCCGCAACGTCCACCCCGCACCCCACCTTGTAGCCGTAGGAATTTGGACAATAGAAATGGAAATAAATAAAATTTAAGCGGTCTACACACTGTCTTGAGAAACAATAATTGCTTTCTGACCTACCGGGCAGGAATCAATTACTTTTATATTATTTTATAATATTAATATTCCTAAATATATTTTTTGAATGAAAGTAATGTTTCGAGTTCGAAGTACGTAAATAAGTTTTAGCAGATTATCGGGATTGATATACTATATCAATCCCGAGATTAAAAGGCATATCCATATTAAACTAGCGTAGTAGCGCATATGACGTCTTATAAACTCTACCTATTCCGACCCCTGATGATTAGATCTTTAAAACTACGCAACGGATTTTCATGCGGCTTTTTTAATAGATAGAGTGATTCAAGAGGAAGGTATATAAACCATTTGACATATAGATTTCCACGCGGGCGAAGCCTCGTGACGCAGCTAGTGTATAATAAAGTGTAAATATATGTATATATAACTATCTGCGCCCCGCGATTTCAGCCGCGTGGTGATAGATATTTTGGATAATATACGATATATCTTTATGAATTGTAGCCTATGTTTTATTCTGATATGTAAGCTATATTATTGTGAAGTTTCATCAAAATCCATTCAGTACTTTTTGCGTGAAATAGCAACAAACATACATACATCCTCGAAAACTTTCGCGTTTATAATATTAGTAGGATGAAGTTTTTCACCCAAACGGAAATGTAAAATATCCGGCTAGCCGTTCCTCTGAACATTTCCTGGCATCTCTAGCCCGCATTACAGCTCGAGCGAGCACCACAAAGCGAGTGGGATAAGCCAGTGTAATTCTCCGCACTTTTATACCGTGTTCAAGGATTTTTATATAAAACTTTAATGGGATTACAAAATGTTTTTAATGAAGGAGGATTATTAATGAAGGAAATGAGCAGGAAGGATTATTAGGCGTTAGTCTTACGGCTTGTGTTTTGACTTTTGAAAATAAAAAACGGGTTGAAATTATCTGGGTAGGGATACGAAACGGTATTTTTAACCGATTTCGGTAAAAAGGAAGAGGTTCTATACTATACGTTCGGTATGTTTTTAACCTACGCAACGAAAACAAAAGAGGAGGTCTTCCATTTGTAGGTTCGACCATTTCTCCATCAATTATGGACAGAAGAAAAAAGTTTATTTCGGTAATGTTAGGAGAATAATCCCGAGGTTCCATACAAATGCTATTCCTGAAGGATAAGTAAGTATTTGTTCCGCAAAACTTAAAAAACAGTGTAAATATGGCATTTGAAGTCTTACAGAGACTGCAGACAGATGCTGGATGCGGCAAGCTGAAGACACGGTGCTATGGCCTATGGCGCAAGCCAATGTCCAGTAGTAGACCAACATAGACTGATGATGATGGTGATGATTTTATAAAAGAAGAATTAAAATAATAAATAAATAAATAAATAATGCTGGACAATTCACACAGCATTATCTAGCCCCATGGTAAGCAAAGCATGTGTTATGGGTACTAGATAACTGATATACATAATACAATACATTACATAGATAGATATTTTTTATTATACATAGAAAACAACCAGAACACCCAGAACAAATATCTGCAGATCGTACACACAATTGTTCCGAGGCGGGAATCGAACCCGCAACCTCCTGCGTCGCAGGCGGACCTTCGCCCACCGCGCCACATCGGTCGTCAATTGTGATACCTGTTCGTTAAAAAGTAATTTCAGAATGACAAGCAAACATAATTTGTATCGCTTGCCCTAATCGAAGCATCTTTCAAAAGTGTCATAAACAAGCGGCCATTAAAAAACAACTTTATAAGAAATTTAGAAATAAATTTTCCTTATTTTTACAAATGTAGGTGACACTGTTTGGGCGGGAAATGTTATCTTTACTACGTAAGCTTCCGTCCCGGCTTCTGAAGAGCGCCTATTCTGGATTATTTATAAAAAAAATATTGTTATGATTTGTCGTATACGACATGTCAAGCCAAGGGTTTCAGCATCAGAATATGACATAAATGTTTATTTTTTTAATGTAACAGTTTTTACCACGGAGCTATATTTTTATCACCCCTCTAGCGTTGCATTCAATAGTGTATTAGGTAGTATTTTATAGGCTTTTTGGAAAAAAACTTGTATTACCACCGCTATTGTTTTTATCTTCATTCCATTCTCAATTTATGTGTTCCTAATTACCAGCAGAGCACAGCAGAAATCAGTTCATAGTACTTGTACATTCCTTTCAAGTTATCTCGCATTCGACATTTTCTCAGAATAACCTCCCTGAGTTTTTCTACGTCCGGTGAGATAGGACTCGACTCCATTCCTTTCTAAATGAATATTATAACATCCTCAGCGATAACACGTACATTTCTTAAATTAAAAAAACAGGTTTAAAAAAGTATGAAAATGTCGTGGGTAGGTAACAAACATTCAGTGTTTTTGATTTTCTACATTTCTAACCTTTCATTTCTTCTTACAGATACGCTGGTGTAGTTAATATTCATCTTCTCTGTGCATGGTGAGTTTTAGTATTAAATTATCATAATTTTGACACCTTCTTTGCCGATGACGCACATTTCCATGTTGCTGGTAGGTAATGCTGCAGCGCGGCCGACGCGGAACGCAGAGGTTGGGCAGTGAAAAGGTTAGGGCGTGTGCAAAAACGAAAACTAAAAATGCTGATGCTTTCTTTGTAAAATTTTTACTTCCTTTAATTCTAGGAAGCTCAATTCCCATGACTAGATACAGAATCCTAAAACTTTTACGTATTTTTCTCGCCTTGTAAAATATGGAGGAAATATTTCGTGTTGCTAATTCAGACCGAGCCTGCGAGCTGTTTAGTCTGAGACCTCTCTGCGAAAATTACACCCTTCACGGGCTTATCTGAAAAGAGGGGTAATATCTCGGTCTGGGGTGTTTCTGTCGAGCTACATGTATATTTTAAACGCGCAAATGAACAGACGAACTTATTCTTTCCTATTTGAAGATAGATCGTAGGTAGATATGCGAAAAGTTACTACTTTCGATCGTATGTTACATAAAAAACAAACTTCTTCATCTACAAACTATTAAAACTATCATGGTTATTAACACTTATCATCATCAACCTATGTTAGTCCACTGCTGGACATAGGACTTAATTTTTAGATTTTTACTAGAGACTTTACTTAGATTTTGACTAATTACCATGATTTAGATTTTTGAGTTTTCCAATATTTCGGAGCAGTTTCTTCATCTACATACAGCCTATATTGGTCCACTGCTGGACAGAGACATCCCCCTGATAAGCGCCGAAATTAGCTTAAATAGGTGTAGGGGCCATAATCCCCACGCTGGGCATGCGGGTTGCGGATCGCAGTTCGGTGGTTGAATTGTTCTTGTTCGGCAGGAGACGCAGCTGCTCCAGTGGGTAATCAATCTTATTTATGACTAATTCAAAAGAAAGAATATACAACATTTCTCATTCAATTATTAACCTAAAATTCTAAATTGTATATTATTGTTGTGGCTGATAAAAGTGATAAATGATCAAATTACAGAATGTCCTGGTAGGTAAGTAATTAAAATGTCGTCAACTCCAAAAAAGTCTAGAGAAATGAAATGTCCTATCGTTAAGCATGGCATTGTGCTTCAATGGAGCAGAAGTAAGGAGTGGTAGCGTTTTTATGAATATGTACTACAAAGCATTATTACAATTAGTAAGATTGTTTGTAAAGGGTGACCTCCAGAACTTACGATCCCAATATAGAGGTACAACTAGGTACCTCTAGATTGGAACAAACAATTGACCTCTAAATTAAGAACAAATTATGTAAGCTGCGAGCGTAAAGAACCTAATAAAATTGAAATAGGATCCCTAAACTTTGACAGTGAACTTGCAGGTTCTGCAAAGTTCTGTGTCACGTTTGCCCTCCATCATTGTATCAGTTTAACAGTAGCTTTCAGGTTTTTTTTTTAAATCTAGACCTTCGTTTGACCATATCTTTCCGACAAGTCAGTTGGATGCTGACACGTGAAATATCATAACGAAATACTATAATAATGCTAGAGACTATTCCTAACCTCCTTTCTCTACGATTCGAAAATAATATGAGGCGCGAAAGTTTATGAGGATGTATGTTTGTTGCTCTTTCACGCAAAAACTACTGAATGGATTATGATGAAACTTCACAATAATATAGCTACATATCAGAATAACATATGGGGGTAATAAACTTCATCCTACTAATATTATAAACGCGAAAGTTTTCGAGGATGTATGTATGTTTGTTGCTATTTCACGCAAAAACTACTGAATGGATTATGATGAAACTTCACAATAATATAGCTACATATCAGAATAACATATAGACTACAATTCATAAAGATATTTTGCATATTATCCAAAATATATATCACCACACGGGTGAAACCGCGGGGCGCAGCTAGTATAAAACATAAAAGAATCAAATGCCCAAGGATCGCAAGCATTCAACTTGAGAATTCGCTTTGTGCTCCCACCTCAAGCGAATGCCCTGCCACCCGCAAAAAGGGCGATTGCCTTAATTATGGCCGCCGCATCTTAGCGATTTTAAGACACCTTTTAAGAGCACTCCAATTTCTGCCTATTTTGGGTATAATTGCGATCGATAGCGCCTTTCTTTAAGTGCTGTAAGTACCTACCTTTAGAGCAGTCCTTCGTAAGGTCCTAGGGCGCTGGCATGAAATTTGGACGTAGGAGCGTATTTACTTTACCGATTTAATGCTTAATCATCTACTAGCAGCAACAAAATCAACAGTAGCTAATAAGTTACTATTACTTTTTAACAAAAAACAAGTCAAATAACGGCTTAGAACTCGAAGAGTAACTTGATTACAAATTAGACCAACGATTTGCAGTTATTTTCGAAACAAATAACAATACAATTTAGTGACATGCATTTTAGGTTACCTATGATGCAACGTCAATATTAATAACCCGTCCAATCCAATATCAACTGAACAAACAAATGTAACTACCACCCAGCTACAAACCTATCCATGTATATCAAATAATTATTGAATTGAAATTGCAATATTTTACGATGATTGCCCGACCATTCCCCTCTATCCGCCCCGTCCTAAATAAATACATTCATATCTGTTATTGAAATATTGAATAAGGGGTCATGTCAATCAAATAAAACAATAGTATCAGACCGAACCTGGTTATTTAGCTGAAACCGAATCTTTTCTAAACATAATTATGTACATCGTGTATTTTTGTCCAAACGTAAAACTGTTTTTGCATTATGTAAGTTAAACGAGTCCATCTGTGTTTATAGCAGATCCCAAGCGGATGAATCGATTTCGACTTCCATAGACAACAAGGAACCCTTATAGTTTCGCCTTGTCGTCTGTCTGTATGACCGCGGCTAATCTGTACGAATCAGGGATCCAGTTGCTAAATTTAAAATATTAATTTAAATTGCGTGTCTATGTCTGTTTCGTTTTGGTGGAAAAATTCCCAGTAGTAGTAATGCAACGAAATGCGAAACTAACACATCTAAGTAGGGATGCCTAACTTTTGGTTTTTTGTAACATGTCTTTAATGTAAATTGCGTATAAACGCGACAATAGAGTGAATTTTAGGTTAAGTTTGTTTACAAACATTCCAGTTTCAGTGTATACCTATTACCTAGTGTGCGTGGAAATGAATAAAAGCTACGAACTTCCCTTCCATACCTAATCTCTGTCATCTATTATCCGCACTTCGCAAAGATCGGTATTCTTTGTCCTGGCGGTCCCAGGTGAGACCTCTATGATGCTTTCTTAGCGTCGCGTCGCTTGATTTATCGAATCTTCCCTCTGGCACTTACTCTTTGTTTTATACACTTGCTCCCTGGTGGTGTTTTTGTATTTCCAAGAATGTTTTTGTCCGTACGATTTGATCGTAAATATTGCTTTAAATCTGCGTGTTTTATTTCTTTTGATCTGCTGACAGATGTACGAAATTGTTGAAGCATCTCGTATACTTCGGTTTATGAGACTTATATTTTCTTCGGTTTATGTAAGTATATCTAACAATTTATGGGACCAAAATACAAACTACTTTAACAAAATGAATGTCTTGAATTGTTTTGGATGTGTTAGTGTTATAAATGTGTTAGTTATCGAAATTCACTTTTTAAGCTCTTGTAAAAATGGCGCCTCATTTATTTTTCATACCACTTCGCTTTCTGCTGCTAGCGTTCTATCTTGTTCGTGATAGCACTCAAATTCAATTGTAATGCAATAACACTTCCATCATCCTCGCTCCGGTGATATCATATTACATTGTCATAGTTCTCTGCAAATGAATAATACACTGAGATACGCTACCCTCGTATAAATCCAAATAAACCCTTCAAGAGGGCGATGACTCACGAACTCCCCTCACTCAGCAGACTTACTTATATAGTACATACACAGGGAGTTCGGAAAGTGGCCATCGTAGGGGTATTGACCAATTGCATTGAGGGGGCTTGAGGTGCCGTATCTCATTACATTTCCTGGCAGATTTATTTATTCGCTTGGCCGCTTGAGTGACTTCAGGCGATACACTTCAAAATAAATTGCAAAATTTTGAAATGGTTTCTTTTGTGCCTGCGACAATCGGTATAGGTATCCTTTCAAATCATTTATCCCTGCCATAAGGGACGAAAAACATATCATTTCTATATTTCTTAATCCCAGCAGAAAGCAGTCCTTTCAGAAAAGCCGCCAAGAAAAAGTTAATCGCGCAATATTGTGAGACAACTTCAAATGACTTAATATCCCCGACCAGACGGCAGAATTCCGTAGGTAGTTAATCCTCCCTCCTGCCTCTTTATGGGGCTGGATCTACCCACTTGCCTCTTTATGATGCTGGTTGATCTCGGCCCCGGCACAAACACCGCCAAAATTAAACTTGACCTTTGAAATTCTTGACAAATTAATCCAACCATGAGGAATAAGTAGATTCGTTTGCCAACTTGGGAGTTAATAAACTTTTCTCGTGAAAATCGTTTTGAAGAATTTTCGGGTTTAAATAATGACTAGGCTGTCTACGACTAGCCATTTTTGGAATAAATGCTCGTAAAGATTTGTTCTTTACGGGGAAACATAAATTCAGCATTACAATAATAGGACACCTAAGCTGCACGCATGTCATCAAATGTGTATTGTACATCGGGGCTTAAAGGGATTTCTCAAAAAAAAAAAATAGTTTCAAAATGTTCACTTCGTGTAGTAAAATAAAAAAAATCCTACAATTTTGCTTAACATTTTTAGCAAGAGAGTTGCTAAATAATGATGCCAGCAGAGCAGCAAGTGTCCACGTGAAAGCGAGAATTCCTTTTCATTGGTCCTTGTTTTCTACAGTTGGCACTGAGCGGAAAAATGCTATTAAAAAGTCTGTATCGTAGAAAATTGCAGTAATGTTGTAAGCCGAAACGCTCAGCCCAATAGTTCCTGTTTAAAGGCTTTGAGAACGTATTTGCTGCAGTTTTTATACTTTTTGCGTTCATAATGTTGAAACTAGAAGGTGGCTTGACCCCTTTTGTGTGAATTTAATTAATAAAAGACTACGTCTGAAAAATTTGTTTAGAATTCGATAGAGTAGTTAAAAACCTGGAACCCATGTTCTGAGGCTAACATAGCTGATAGGATGGCATTTCTACAATTTGTTGACATGTCGGTTAAATTATTAGGATTATCAGTTGTAAAAAATTAAACATACTTTTTAGTTTTTGTTGTGTCGATTTGTTCAGTATTATTTATTTATTTTTAACTGAAACAAATATTACGATAAACATACCTAGATAAACAATATGAATTTATTATTCTTATTGTTTATCAGGCTATTAGGCTTGACCTCAGTTTTATATTTATTTATGTAAATAACTTGTACTTGTCGTGTATTGCAGACTATTGCAAAGATATCTAGTCTAGATATTTACATTCAGCCTTGAACCATGGGGAGCCAAGGATAATGTAATAGATGTAATACCTATAATAGGGGTGGTGACTTCATTGCTCGTCCCCTGAACAGGCTACTGCGTCTCGAGGCAAGGCCTTCGCCTGAGAGCTTTTCATCTCTTGACTTAAACCTTATCCGAACAAAAATTGTAAAATAAGCCTAAGTTTCGCCTCATAGTACTTCCGCCGTAAAAAGTTGAGATCAGGAGAGAAGAGCCAAGTCAGCCATTCTATTACCTTCGACTATGATATTGTGGAATTGCCTAGGTATAAGTATTTAAGGATAACTTTTAAGTAGGTAATTGGCCAACTTCATAGTTGCAAAATATTATCCGTACTTAGTGAGGATGAAACTTACGAGTTCTTGTTTTGATGACCCTAACAATCATGATATGTTGGCCTTGAATTCTACCTTTGTTCCAAATTTCACGATTGGAGGCTTGCTTGAAATAACTAAACATTTATACATATGATCGGTTAGTGAGTGATGATGACGAAATAGCGATAGGTACCAACCTCGTACATATATAATGGTGGTCTTGCCCCGAGTCAAAAATACTACTTTTCACTTCGATAACGAGAAAAATCAAAAATCAAATCTTACTTTCTGTAAAATATTACAGACCATTTTCACTTCTCTAATTCCGTACTAGGTACCTTGCGTGGAGCGTAACGGATAGGTAAACAAAAAGTATGTAGTAGCGCGAAAGCACTGGATTTTTTGTTTACTACAAATGACCTTGCGTTGAGCGTAACAAATATACAAAAAAACGTTCGTAGTAGATTTTTTGTTTACTACAAATGGAACTGATGGTGAATGTGGCTTATTTAATTGAAAATGTCATCAGGCTAAAAATAAGTTAAAAAATATGCAAATGGAACATAAGGACAAGGAAAAAATTAATACGATTCTATCTGTCGCGGTCGAAATAACGTAGGTAAAATATATTTAAAGACTTACGACAAATTCGTAAAGTAGAGAAGTGAAAAAAGTGTGCAATATGAAGGTTAGTTTTGATTGTTTTATTTTCTCGCAATCGAAGTGAAAAGTAGTGTTTTTCACTCGGGCGTAAACCAACCATTATAACTCCGTCTTGTGATCCTCCCTCGCTAAGCTCGGGGAATATAACAACCTCGTTTATAATGGGGTGGTTTGGCCCACATATATAACAAATATTCATTTTCTAGGCCTAATAACAAAAATATCTGAAAAGAGCCTCGAGATGCTTCGAGAAAAGGGTTTCTGATGACGTCTACTCGACTTGGCAGGGGCACTAGCGTGACTAACTGACTTGATTTCGATCTGCTCAACTCTAAGAAATAAGACAAAACACATAACATAAAAATATTCTTGGAATTGGATCACACTTGGACTTTAGCTTGGAAATGCAAGAAACAAAGCATACGCTAAAATGAACCCCACGAAGTTCTTATAACTTTGCATCTAATACATCCGACGTAGCTTTTCTCTCGCCTCATTACCATTCTCCGAGCGTTCAATTTGCACCAAAAATTGAATTCAATAAGGTAGCAGCTGCTAAGAAGCCAATGCAGAATTCATTTATCAAGCTGGCGTCAGTGTTAATGGAACAGAGGTAAAGGATCGCGAAGTAGTTCACTGTAACTGACACTGGCTCAAGGTATCTTTCTTAGTATAGTAAAATAATATCTAGCTAGACGTGACACTGCCTCGAGGTATCTTTCTTATTAAGGTAAAGTAATATCTAGTAGACATACATACATAATTATGTATATTAAGTTACTGGTAATGGACCTAAATGGCACGAGGAAATGTCAAGATAGCGAAGTAAATTCCTACGTCGAATGACGACGGACGAACAAAATGTTTGGCAGCATGAAGCAGAATAAAGAGTAACATAATGGAGATATTATACTTTGAGATCAAAGAGAGTTTACTCATTTCGAAAGCAACTCAGACAAAAGAAATAACGTGTTGTGATCTCCAGCACCTAGCTGAAAGGTCTTGGATCGATACTCGTATCCCGCCCCAATAAAAACCGGATCAAACTTCATTTCGCAGCGACAACGCTCGCGGTGGATAGCTTTCAAATCGAATTTACTCTACTTACTCATCTCTCTTTATTTCCGTTTATCACACAAAAGCTAAAGCGCGCGAGAGAATACTGCGTCGAGCCGCTACGACTGAAAAGATTTTGGTAAAGGTTATATATAACAAATGACCCCGAATGGGTCTTTGTGGCATGGCTGCCAAGTGGTCAGGTCACTAACATAAGAACGAAACAAATCGATCCGTTCGAGCCAACACTGGAAAAACACATTTATGATTTGAGATAGTCCTTTGTGAATCTTTTGTCAGAAAGTCAGCTATGTAGGTTTTGTAATTGTGTTTTCATGGAGATTTCAATGTCTTCCACATTGAAATCTCCATGAAAACACTTTCGAAAAGCTAATTGTGCAAACTAAATTAATTTCGGGAGGCTGTCCGTCGCGTCTTCGGGCTCGTCATTTATTTCGAGAGCCCTTACCTCCCCTTGCCTGTTCGCATTAAAATTGTTTTAATTGAAATCCAAATCGTATTTCCAAGTTATCAGAGTTGAGTTTTGTTTTATCGGAACAGAGCGGCACGTTGTACGAGGCATTGTAAGCACTCTTGTTTTGCTCTTCGCCGTGTTTCGGTAATCTTTTTATTTTGTTTATGTAATTGGGTTTTCTGGTTTCTTTTTTGTTCGGACTAAGTTTATTAAATGACGTCGCGCTTTGTGCTTCGTTGTTTTAATAATTTTTATTGTTGAAACTTGGAAAAACCTTTTAAATGCTATGTTTGACGACCGAGGTGGCGCGGTGGACGAAGGTCCGCCTGCGACGCAGGAGGTTGCGGGTTCGATTCCCGCCTCGGAACAATTGTGTGTACGATCAGCAGATATTTGTTCCGGGTGTTCTGGTCATTTTCTATGTATAATACAAAATATCTAGCTATGTAATGTATTGTATTATGTATATCAGTTATCTAGTACCCATAACAAAGCTCTGCTTACCATGGGGCTAGATAATGCTGTGTGAATTGTCCAGCATTATTTATTATTTATTTATTTTCCTGAACTTTTAGTTTTGCACTTAATTCAGAGACGTAGTAGAAGTTCTAGCGATGAATTGTCCGTTTGGAAATGCAAGAAGCTTGCCGTATTTTATTTGCGTAGTTAACAGTTTCATGCCCCGGGGGGTGCGCTGTGCCAAAGTTTCCTAACTTTTAATTGTGCGCTGCACTTCAAAGTTTCAAGAACACCAAATATCAGAGACTTCAGGGCAAATCTTGATTTACTCGCCATCAAACTTTACTTGGGACCCGCGACATGAATTTAATCAGTATGAACAATCAACAGATATTTTTTATTCGGCTCAGGACGCCAGGGCATTGGGTCTTAAAATTATGTTCGCGTCGTCGCGAGAATGTAACAAAATATCGAGACAAAAAATTATACTTTATGTCGGCTTGGTAGTTTCGGGGACAAAAATGTTATATTAATTAATAATTATATTATAATGTAACAACTGTTTATTCATAAGTCTACTAATGGAACCCGGATTATACCGGTTGCAAGGGAAATTAATCTTTATAACACTAACCATAAGGAATTAATAATGTACGAACTGCTCGAACGTTTCACAAAGTATTAGGCTCAACTCACACCAAAAGAGCGTCGAAGCGCAGCGAAGCGGAGCGCAGTTTCAGTGTCATATGAATTTTAACTTTATTTTCATTACAATAAAACTTATTATCGCATGAGAAACTCGAACGAGTCGCGCGGATGCCGGCGGCGCCGCGGGAATTCCGGCGAATTCGACTCGTTCGAGTTTCTCATGCGATAATAAGTTTTATTGTAATGAAAATAAAGTTAAAATTCATATGACACTGAAACTGCGCTCCGCTTCGCTGCGCTTCGACGCTCTTTTGGTGTGAGTTGAGCCTTATGCTCTGGTTTGCTAATATACCAGAGCATAATACTTTGTGAAACTTTTAATAATGCAAGCCTTGAGTCATAATTATTTATCTCTCCTATCGTAGATTGAACTGTTCATAACTTGATGCCTGCTTCTGTGAAGATTTTTTTGAAGGGATGAAAGAAAATTATTTCACAACACACTAACAAACTTTAGAACAGACATTTTAGGGTAGACTTACACATTTAATTCTGGATGCATGTTTTGTACCTATAATAATTTGATTACATACATACGTAAACATATAATACGTACCTTGTGGTGATGCATTGTATGTGTGCTGAGAATAACCTTAGCTGCACCTTTTCATCTGAAAATACATAACAATGAAGTTTAATCTCTCTTAGGTTTACCTACTTATCCATTTATTTGATCTTTCTTACTTATTCTCTACTACGACTTTGAGTTTGTATCACTGTATGACGTCACGCAACGCTTTCTATATTACAATACAATACAATGCTTTATTGTACAGGCTGGACAGTTGCGACAAGTACATTGGGCGGTCTTATCGCTCAGAAGCGATCCAGGCAACCTTAGGATGGAAAGAATTATGTGAATTTAAGACAGGGGGTGTACAAATATAGTCTAATATGAACATGACATGAATATTTATTCAAAGATATGTACGAGTAGATTAAGGTTTTATTACTTATCTCTTTAATTATTTGAGGTATCACTTGTGTATTGAAGTGTCCCCACTCTCGGAAGGCATTCGATACGTTCTGCCGAACCGGTTGCCCGTATTGATTGCGGGTAACAGTACGGCATGGTTAGTTGCTCACGAAAACGGCATTAGCGCGATTCGGTACCTCGCTTTGCCGGTTACGTATTCCTATGGCAACATTGTTTTGCTTTTCTATGAATTGGCGAGCTTGAAGCTTAGGATTTTGTTATATTGTGGCGTAAATTTGTGTATTTATATGGATCATTATGGACTGTGTTTTCTGACTGAGTGCGATTTGATTGTGACCCGGGAAATTGAACTTCTAGTTATTTTGATAAACTGTGTTTTGTGTGTAATAAGAAAGCGTGATAAGATTATATTGTCCGGATTGATATTTCCAAAACCATTTTGGGATTACCGTAGGTACAAACTTTGTCATTAGTTGGGTTTAGGACAAAATCAGAAGACGACGCTTTCGAATACCTTTACCTAGCTCTCCTATCGATTTGAGAAAACCAAAGTGTATGTAAGTAAAAGCTGTTTTTGCTTTCCTGCTTTTTTCGTAACATGTTTGGTCTTTTCTATTTCTTTTGCTAAACCTTATCCACGCCGAAAATTTAATTTAATCAGAAGTTAATTGTAGAAGCTTTATATACTCACGTCAGTGTGCCAATGAGAGCAGTGCAAAGCAGGCCTGTGTACTCAGCTTTCTACCAGCTCAAAGCTGGCAGCAATATTTGCCTGTAATCATACAGAGTCGCTCGCTCTCGACTCACGACCTGCGAACTGGGCCCTGATTCTAGGAAACGATAAACCAGGACTATTTGACTCCTCAGAAATATGTATAATGACGCCGAATACTACTAAAGAAACGTACGTGTTGTGCTCCGTCTAGGGATACTTTACAATTTGAATTGAAGTCTGTGTTCGTCATAATCAATTGTTTTTGTAATAACAAACAGCAGAATGAGGTGCTGTGTTACGATCAGGGCCTCTCGGTAACGTGAAAATCAAATGAAGAAATCAATATGTGTAGGGACATTTAGGGACAATCATCATCGGTTGATGGGGGCAAATGAGCGCCATAGCGCCCTGTCTTCAGCTTTCAGCATCTGCCTGCAGCCTTTCGCAATTCGTCAACCCACCTGGCCGGAGGGCGTCCTACACTAGGTTTGCAGAGTCGCGGTCTCCACTCACGAACACGTTTATCCCAGTGGGTGTTTGTAGGGACAATACCGCGGCGGTAAATTATAAAAGCGCCTATTTAGTGCTCCAAACTATCCACAAAGTCAGGGCCCTGTTTGTACCGTGCGTACATTCGGTAGGCTGCATTGTTACCGTCCCCGGGTCAAATCAAATTTATGTGTGGCTTGCCTTTGTGCCGTTAATTGGAATCTGGGTGCTGTTGTCTCCCAAGATGGCGCTATAAGAGGAATGCTGGCGGTAAAATTCATAGCAATATTGGGGCCCTACTGCTAATTATAGAGGCAAATTGCTATCACTAGGTACAGTGGGTACCCACAACTAGGTAATTCTGGAAACGCAATAAGCCTTCGGTGGGATGACGATTTGCGAAAGCAGATGCTGGATGGCAACAGGGTTCTAAGGCGCTTATTAGGGAGACCTATATCCATTCCAGCAGCTAATATAGGCCGACGATGATGATGATGAGCTTTCAGTTATTTGATTTTATGATAACAGCACACTAAAAATATATTTGCATATTTTTCGTAGGAAGACATCGCGATGAGCCATTTTCGAGCACCGTGTGCTGGGAGATGGTGCAAATAACTATTTTCTATTATATTATTATAACCAGATATTACAAGCTAGATCTACTGTTATTTGACCTACAATTTTCATGCAATAATAAAGCCATTTATTCAACCCATTTCTATTCATAATACTTTCGTAATAAACGCTAATCTATATCAAATTCCTCAAAGCTAAACTATTTCTCGCGTGCCGGCGGGCGCCGCGCGCCGCCTGTAAAACATTTTCTGTGTTCTGTACTAAGCCTACTGAATCCTAAAATGATTTCCGCTAATCCGTCGGCACTGCCACCCTGCCAGTTTTTCCAGAAGCATCGTGGAAGAGTCAGACTCAGCGTGACGGAAAATCGGCTTCACATCTGGCTGGAACGATAGCTCTAGCTTAATCCTATTTTTGTTTCGACGTTGTTTGACGTGAGTCGCTTTTGTTAGCAGCGTTATGGGATTTTGTAAAAGATTATCCCTTTATCCTTTTGAATTACTAGAATGTGTAGAGAAACTATAATAACTTGCGTAAAAATGAAAAACATATCACTCGGACATTTTACACGGTTTTATCGAGCCCCGAAGCAAGTAGTGCAAGTAATACATTCCAACTTATACTTAAGAGTTGATACTATCTGAAATCGGTTATTTTCAACGATCATATCTTCCACAATTCTGAAGCATTTACTTTGAGATTTTAATATGTTATAGTTCAGGATTGATGCTAGACCACTAGTGTTTCGAAAACACGATTACATGAAATTTTCTCGATAGAAAAAAAATCCAAAGTTCACTCTAAACTGTACTTTAAACCGTCGCTATTCAATAGATACGTTAAAATAAGCCTTGATACTTTATACAGTAAACAATCAGAGTATAAAGCAGACGATGTGTGTTTTAGATTTTCAAAATTACTATTATTTTTACCGTAAAAAAATAATACCTAAACATTCACGCGGTATCTTCCGTCCGGGCCATAATTCAGTCTAGCTTCGGCCTTCGGACGGGGAGCCTGTGTCGCTGCTCCGCGCTTCGTGTCATCGGACTTTGTATATTTGTAAATATGGGAAATCTTTATAATAAGTGTAGAAAGCGACGACGGAATCATAAAAAAGATGGAAAACACATGAACGACGTTATAAAGTAAGTACCTACCTACCCTACACGTTGAGGTGAGGTGAGGTGAGGATGTGGATTGTGATTTGTGAGTAAGTAAATGTCGCAGCCAAACTAATTATTTTTTATTTTATTTTAGAAAACGTCGATTAGAAAGTACAGCTTCTATTGTAAGCGATGATGGCGACAATGATAAAGAAAATAATGTCCCGGTAAATCCGTGTGTACCAAACACCTACCTACCTACCAGTAAGGTAGTAGACCTTACTTGTTTATGGGACTGGATGGCGCTAAGTATGTGAAAATCGTATTTTTTATACTTATAGGTAAATACCTATACCTAGGTCCTACCTAGGTGTAAATACCAGGTATACCCACCTCAATTTGTATCTCCATGTGATAGATGTAGTATTTTCACAACACATCATTATCTAGGTAGAAATATATATTAGGGTTCCGTTTGACTATCAATACTATAAAATATTTACACCTAGGTATACCCACCTAATTTGTATCTCCATAATATATGAATCGTTACTGATACATGATGGAAGTAACATTGAATGATCTGGACATTTTGGATATCAGAAAAGATCCGTACGAGATTTTTTTTTACCAATTACAAAACATTGAATTGTAAGTAGTAGGTTAGGTACCTACTATAGTTACTAACTATAGTACCTACTGTCTACACCTATAATGTATTATAACTTTCCTAACATTTTTACGAGTTTGTAAATTTTAGGGTTCTGCAATAATTAATTTAGTCATGGTTCCAACCTTACGAACACAAGCTTTTCTACTTTTAGTTCATGAAAGTGAAGATATATCACATGGTTCAAAATATAAATGGGTAATAATGGACTTATACGGTTTATACCTTGAACGAGAGTCCTTATTAATTATTCATCATAATTCATTCATATTACTAGAGTGGGCATATTATATTTACATGTTAGGTACCTATTTTCTTGACATATATGACTGTTACAGGATGGAAGTAACGTCGTATGATTCGACAAATGGCATAAATCCGGACAAGACAAATCTTTATCAATTACAGAACATAGAATTGTAAGTAAATACTTACATATCTACTGAAATATAAATATACCTAGTGTGTATTCTTTCCTAACGTTTTCACGAGTTTGTAAATTTTAGGGTTCTGCAATAATTTAACCTAGAACTATTCGTACCTAACGAACACAAGCTTTTCTACTTTTAGTTCATGAAAGTGAAGATATATCACATGGTTCAAAATATAAATGGGTAATAATGGACTTATACGGTTTATACCTTGAACGAGAGTCCTTATTAATTATTCATTATAATTCATTCATATTACTAGAGTGGGCATATTATATTTACATGTTAGGTACCTATTTTCTTGACATGTATGACTGTTACAGGATGGAAGTAACGTCGTATGATTCGACAAATGGCATAAATCCGGACAAGACAAATCTTTATCAATTACAGAACATAGAATTGTAAGTAAATACTTACATATCTACTGAAATATAAATATACCTAGTGTATATTCTTTCCTAACGTTTTCACGAGTTTGTAAATTTTAGGGTTCTGCAATAATTTAACCTAGAACTATTCGTACCTAACGAACACAAGCTTTTCTACTTTTAGTTCATGAAAGTGAAAATATATCACATGGTTCAAATTTATAAATTGGGTAATAATGGACTTTTTACGGTTGATAGCTTGAACGAGAGTCCTTATTAATTCTTCATTACGATTCATTCATATTACTAGAGTGGGCACATATATTTACATGTTAGGTACCTTACCTACCTACTTTCTTGGCATGTGTAACTGTTACAGGATGGAAGTAACGTCGAATGATTTGTCAAATGGCATAAATTCGGATAAGACAAATCTTTATCAATTACAGAACGTAGAATTGTAAGTAAATACTTACATATCTACTGAAATATGATTTGGTATCTAGATTATAATAAGATTGTGTTTTATTTTTCCTTTTTCAGACAAACACACACCTCTCCAGAGTCAAAGTCACTACCCCACCCTACCCAAACCTACCCTACCCTACGCTAACCTACCCTGCGGGATAAAAAGTATCCTATATCCTTCTGCTGGTTCTAAGCTACCTCTCCACCAATTTTCAGCCAAATCGGTTCAGCCGTTCTTGAGTTATAAATAGTGTAACTAACACGACTTTCTTTTATATATATAATATACACAATAGATATAGATTAGTGTGATAAAATATCATTTCATTTCAGATGAAAGTTGAGATCATCGAAAGGGATGACGAATTTTGGGAACAACTAATGGAACCAACATTTTTTATTTTTTATTTAACATATATTTTGTCCGAGTTATGCGATCCCTGGCATGTTCGCAATATGAAAATACGAGATATAAGTGAATTGAAATAAATTTAATATAAAGTAATATATATTGTTAATAAAGTTATACATATTATGTATGTGCAAATATAATCTAGACTATATTTTAATTTATTACAATATTTACCTGCACACTACTTGTCATACACATCCTATTTCCACACAATGTTTTTTTGGCAAAATTCAATTTTACTTAAAAAACTAATATGCGGAACCCTCGCTCAATATACTTAGACATAAACTTGTATTCTATTTCATTGCTTATATAGGTTTTGTTGTGTTAGTTTTACCTTATATAGGTAGTAGCACCAATCTTCGTTTATATTAAATCTGTAAACAAGGTGTTATAATAAAAAATCCTATTTACTAGTACCAAAGAATAAATAATAGTACTACGTACCTATTTTTAGGTTGGTAGTAGGCATAAGTATAATTTACATTTCGCAGAACACTATCTTACTACAGAAAAGAATGTTCGGAACCCTTCAGCGCTATAGCGACTCGCACCTGTCTGGTGTTTGGGTAGAAAATAACGTCTCGGGCGCGGTGGTCTAGTAGCAGTAGTAGGTATGTTGGCAACTACATTGAAAAACAATAAAATAAAATAATGTTTTGTAATTGTAAGTAGGTAGGTAGGTACCTACCAATATCCAACTATCATAATATTAGGTAGGTATAGGTACATACTAAGGTATAAAGTTACTAAAAAGCATTACCTACGTATTTGATAATTTCATTTAGAATAAGAATAAGAAAATTTTTATTTCTTAGTAGGTACCGTATATATAATTAATTACCTACCTTTTAGACAATAATATTGCACCTACCTAACTTCAATAAGATTGTTTTGAACTAGCGTGAACCCAACCCAATATAATTTTGCGCGCGAAGTAATAGCGCGGCGAGTAGGTACGTTGCCACCGGCCGTCCGCCCCGTGGCGCCGCCCGTGCGCCGCGGCGCGCCGGCGTAACAAGCTGAGGCGAAATTTGATTATCTGCTGAGGTAATGTAGGCCCTTAAGTATTAATAAGGTAACCTGACGTGTAATAATCTTTTTACTAATAAATGAACTTGAACTTAAGTTGTATGACTAATAGTACAGTTTAAACACACGTGCCTTGAAGTACATATAAAAAATATATCTGATTATTTAAAGCTAAGTAGTGACAAATTCCAAGCAGTTGCCTCGAGCGCTACATGTCATAGCTGTGAAGAACATTCTTAAAATACGATTAATCATCCCTCTCTTTTCTTAACTTTTCATAATGTTCATGATGCATTATGTTTTTCCTCATTAAAAACTTTTGTACATTTTTAAACAACGCTAGCCAAAGTTAATTTAACCACAAGGTGACGAGTATTTTATCGTGACATATAACTATTTTCTCGACATAAAACTCTTAGTAACTCCAAACATAGGGATGTCGTAATGAACCTGCCTTCGCGGATAGTTCCGTCGTTGGTAATTTGTTCGTGTCTTATTAAATTCATAAGTATGCGACGCGAGAAATATCTTTCGTGGTGCAAGTTGCAAGCATATTGTGACGATACACGCTTAACAATGATACAAGCATCTGATTTTAGCTTCTAATATCCTCAGAACGAATAACTCTTTATTTCATATCTAGACTAGGCGACGAATACAAATAATTCAGTCAATCAAATTCACCTTCACTTTTGCTTCCCCTTAGTGTGAATTATATTTTATACCATAACGAGTACACCTTCCGTTTCAGACTGAAGCAGTCGTTGGAAAGCATATTGGTTGGTCTACTCACTATTAAATTAGATTACAGTATTGTTTGCTGTGCATTTCTGCGTTTGTCAAATAAGCAAAACCCAAATCCACGATAATTATTACAAGTAATGAGGCGCTATCGACTTTTTTTTCTGATTCCGTACCCAATCACTGCATAATAAGAAACAAGCATGTAAGTAAGTATTATACTCATAGCGCCCATTATAATTAAATTGTATAGAACTTAACCGTTGCCAAAACATCAGTGTATTTAGAAATAATACTAAACATTTCGCTCAGGTTTTCATCATCTAACCCAAAACTAACCAGAGCTCAACTGCATTGCAAAATACAGTGTATTTGTGCCTACTCCACACGAACCTGACTCACTACACAACTTCACCCGATTTTTTATCTTTGCCGCTTCCGTCTGTCACTTGTCAGTGTCAGGCCACAGACAATAAATCAGCCCGCTCGTCTCCACAGATAAACTCCCGGCTTCCCCCCGTACGTGCAAATTCGAGTGTTCCAGAATGTACGAGACGACCTAACTTCCCTTGATGAATTGTAATGCGACAGTTAAGAGGATTATAAAATATGCCTGTTTCGCGCGTTGTCGTCAATTTGCAGGGAATTAAATCGGTTTATGAGTGGCCTTGCTCTGCTCTCTGTTGGATCCTTTGGGAGAATTGGAGTGGAGGTCGAAAGATGGAGGCTTTGAGTTAATCCTCGCTTACTTAGCAGAGCAATTATATTTTGGCGACCCGTCCGTTGTCCACTGTACTGCTTGTAAAGTGGGTCATTCGTTTTAAGCTAATCCCACCAAAAACATAAATGTAAAATAGGAGAGCCAAGTTCAATGCAAAAATTATGATTGGCTGTGGGCTTCGCGGCAAAAAGAATTTATATCTGAATGAGTGCCAAGTCAAATCTATGTAGGTTAGATTTGACTTGGCCAGTTTTCATTACATCAGTCATTTTAAAAAGTTATTCAACGTTTTAATTCTGATAAAAACTGGCCAAGTCAAATCTAACCTACATAGATTTGACTTGGCACTCATTCAGATATCAATTCTTTTTGCCGCGAAGCCCACAGCCAATCATAATTTTTGCATTGAACTTGGCTCTCCTATTTTACATTTATGTTTTTGGTGGGATATCATTACTTTTTGTAAAGAAAACTAGGCAGGTATTGACTCGGCCTTTCCAAATATAATTCTACTTGACAATAGATGGCGACACTTTGTATCATGGGAAATAAACCTACGTAGGGCTCAGTAATAATATATTTTAATAATCAAATGTACTGAAATTTGTTCAACTACACAACTGACCAATATAATTCTTTTTGGATTTTTCTGAATACCGCATCATATTTTAAAAGTTCTCGAACATTTCCATTGCGACTCGGCTTTTCCAAATATAATTCTACTTGACAATAGATGGCGATACTTTGTATCATGGGAAATAAACATTTATAGGTACGTAGGGCTCAGTGTTAATATATTTTAATAATCATATGTACTGAAATTACTTCAACTTAAGTTCCTAAAGACTTTTTAGTCGCCAAAATTTTAATTTTTTAGTTTTTATAGTCATTTTAAACAAGCCGCCATCTATCGTCAACCATTAACTTATAAAGAAAAACAGGGCCAGGGCCGTATTTAGAATCCAATTATTTTACTGAATGTCCCAGGGCTATGTTGAAACATAGCATGTATGGAATGCACCTATGGAATGTTTTATAATAAATATTCTATATTGAAAGTACTTTCCCTCCGTGAGACAACTACTATAATAGTAGTTGTTTAGTAAATTTAATGAAATTGAAGCCCACCTATTATTGCAATTTTAAATTGTGTATGTTCTAGATTTCCATCTCAAGATAATGTAAGACAGCAATGGATCACAAAAATTCATAGACAAGACTGGACTCCGACGAAATATACGAATATTTGTTCTTGCTGATAATACTGATAATCATATTATTCTTCTGATTAAATTAATAGCTGAAAAATATATAGGTATTCGTTTTAAGCATTCTGCAACCATAGAAAATGATAGGGCAACCAACCGACAACAATTAACCAAAACAGTTATTTTTGATGGAAAATTAATTTTGTGAATAAAATAATTCTTAGTACGTCCCCTACTCTAGTGACATCTAGTGTGAGGTAGTAAAAATATGTAGTTACTTCGAAAACAGAATCTATTATTTGCCGGTCCCTAACAACTACACTGTATTCTATTGCGCAATCGGAGACGTTAGTACTATTGCTTATTCTATGCAATGCGGATTCTATTCGAATTTAAACCTTATTTCATTGACATAAGGCCGTCGTTGCTAACATCACTTATTTTTTGACTTTTTTTTATTTTTTGATTTTTTCCTACGCTTACACACAATTACCGAGCTGGATTCCAAATTTCATCCTTCTAGGTCATCTGGAAGTAGGTTAGAATTAGGTACTATATGTATGTCAGTCAGTCAATGTGAATTTTTACGACTTTTCGACCTTCATATCTTTGTAACCGTTTGAGCTAGCTTCATGAAATTTGGGCTTCTACATGTCCTTATGGATATAATTCAACAAACGTAGTTTTATGTGTTTACGTTAAAGAGGTTTTGAGTTATAGAAGGGTCAAAAGTGGCACCAAGTGGTTCGTGTAATGATACACTCGGCGCGTTCCTTTGCTTGAACTTGGCTTGGTCACGCTGCCGCGTGCCCTGATCTTAATTCGTTATATTTTCTGAATGTAAAGAACCTGGGAATGTAATGAGTAAAGTATGTAATTAACTAAGTAATATTTAGATATAAAGTACGTTAGTAACTTAGAACTAAATAGATGAAAATTAAATGATGTTCAAAGTACATATAAAATTTATTTATTGAGTTCAAAGTATGAACATCAAACAAACATCAAAGTGCTTAGCTTTAGCTGCATTAGCTTGAGACTACGCTTGAGACCTTATATGTCTCTTGGACACGTCAACACACCACTTCAATCTCTTAATGTAAATAAATGACATGAAACCTTTACCTTGTTAGATTATTAGTTTTTTAAATGGAGCAAAACTCGTCCCAACCTTATATATCGTCTAGCTAGAGGGATACTATGATTTATCTTATGAAACTACTCAAAAATGTTATCCTTAAATTATTCAAATAAACCCTGTTAAGCGAACATGATGTAAAGTAAATACCAATAACAATATTCAAACATAAATAATTCAATAGCAATAACGTAAATCACGGACATTCATGGCATTTTACGAGGATGCGTATTTTATCCCGATACCGGATTCTGGGGTCAAACCCACGCTAATGCGCAACAGCAATGCAACCTTTACTCTATTATCACCACTATTATTTATTTTGAGACATTATTGTCCTTTCACTCCTCGCGATCCAACACTGCAACAGGCCATGATGGAAGATGTACCTCGAGCTCGTCGCGCCATCTCATCCTGGGCCTTCCACGTCGCCTCTTAGCGTTGGGTGGGCTCCACTCTGTGGTGGTCTTTAATTATCACCACTACATAGTATAAAACAAAGTCGATTCCCTCTGTCCCTATGTACCTATTAGATTAGATCTTTAAAACTACGCAACGGATTTTGATGCGGTTTTTTTAATAGATAGAGTGATTCAATATGAAGGTTTATAAACTATTTGCCACATAGATTTTCACGCGGGCGAAGTCACGGAGTGCAACTAGTACCATATATTCTATTCAATTCATACTTATCCTGAAGTCCTTTAAAAACTACCCACTGAGCCAAGCTACTTTGTAAATCAGTATTGAACCTCTTGTAACGCGAGATCTGATCTGACCGATGACAACTATGTACCTACTTACCTAATCTACTTGCTGGAATAAAACGCTCGTGGGTTTATAGGTGGGATCCAACCCTAAGTAAATAAACCGATTGGTACATACGTCTTCTGGCCGGTTCGCCGTCTTGTAACCTTCCAACGGATATATTGCCCGTAAACCAGCTGGCTTCATAAAGGATCTCGGGTGAAATATCTGTGTTATTCACTAACTCACTCCGCTCGCTATTTGTGAGGGTGTCGCCTTTGGAACGTGAACCTTCTGAGGGATTCATTCGCTGCAGAGTTACCTACTGAAAGTTTAATAAACGCGAAAGGACCGTCGGTAGTCTTATCCGGTTCCAAGGACCATGCTGGTTCTGGAAACTCGCTAATTTATTTATTTTTTTCGAGTCAGCTTACGAAACTACCAATATTTCGAGAGTCACAAATCCTTTTTTGAATTCAAATTCACGTTCACTACAAAAAATATAACCCAAAAAATGCACCGATTTTAAAATACATGCAGATATTTGTCATACGAGCCGGGCGACCACAAAGCGTCGTTGTAATCCGGTTAACCGGTTTGGCGCGTATCCGGGCGCCAAGTGATGTCTGCCGTTGACAGTTCAAAATGGCGGCCATGTCTGTATTTCAAAACATAAAGAAAAAGGCCGCGCGTGTTCATATTGAAATGACATTGCGTTCTGAAATTGATTGGTTCTGTGGGTGTATTGCGGAATGAATGTTCGCAGCACAATGCGTAGACGAGTGATGGCGGTTTCAAACATTCATCAACAATCCTTTTTGTAAATATTTTTTGTGTTTCATTGTTCTCCGATTGAACTATTGAATACACTACATAAACAGCTTGTTTTGTTATCCAGAACACGAAATAACTCATACTGCGTAATTTTCAGGCACAATGATAAAGGTACCTAATTGCTAGTATCCGGCTACATATTATCCTACCTATTAAAACAAAACTGCCTTCACATAAAAAATAAAAGAGAAGATTCAACCATGTTCTGGTTTGAGAAATGAGAAATGAATGCTGTAAGATCCACAAATTCACCAAGTTAGATTAATGTTTTATCATATCGTCTGAAGCAGTGTATTTGCAGCGCCCGACAACCCGGTTATGAGCTCACATATCCGGTTAAACATACACTCGGTTTTCCTATGCGCAATACGGTATGCTATCAACATGTCCGGGCTCAACTATCTATTGTGAGCGCTAAATGCACCTTTATACTACCTCGCCCTTGTTGAGGACATTTGCTATGCAAAATACAACACTGGTAGACAACGAAAAATAGCTATAAGTACAATGTTTTGTACCTTAGCTTTGTTTTCACTCATTTCTTTGCTTCATCTATCGATGTCCATTGAAATTGAAACCTTAAAAGATCCAAGAAAATTATGGAAAAACTGCCTTGAACTATTCTATCTAATATCTAGAAAATCTTTGTTATATATGTGCAAAGGTGCGTGCTGATAGATATAAGATCGAGTTATTCTTCTTTTATTTTACAAAGTTCACAACATGATACGTTTCCGTATTTCGCTGCTCTAAACACTTTGATTGCTGAAATCACACGGTATGTGTTTTCTACAAGTGACTAATATGCGTAAATCCACACTAGCGCAGCGGCTGAGAAAATACAGATCTGTGTGACTCAGCACAGCCGTAATATTTTTCGAACGAAATGCATGTACGGCGCAACACAACCGCTGTGTAGAGCGGCAGCACGAATTTTTTAGGTTAAAAAAAAGATCGCAGTCGTCGAAAAAAATCGCAGTCAGAGTGTTAACTCAATCAGTCGCGTGAGATTTTTTCGCACTTTATCCATCTAGTGGAAAGGCAGACACCGCTCTATAAGCCCTTCGTGGCAGTTGCGATGACTGCACTCCGTAAGCTGTTATGAATTTATGTGCAGCGGCTCGGACGTGTAGTACCTCGTAAGCTGCACGCTCATGCTGTTACTAAAATTTTATTTACGTTGCGTTTCGCAGCTGCTTTACGTACCGCAAGTGCTCTCGTAATATGCGAATAATGAGTTGTACAGCAACGCTTAATACTGTAGGTATTAGCAATGCCGAATTTTAGTCCTGTGTAGTAAAAAATCGTACTTTTGCTTTTGTTCCAACTTCAAACCCCATGCTTCAAGCGATGTATCTTTACAAGCGATATTTGATGGATATAACGACCTAGCTTTTTGTCCCGCAAAGTTATTGTTCTGCTGTATAGTTCAATGCACCTAGCACATCCATTTTCATTTAAAACCATCCTCAATCCAATAATGGCGTGCATCCATTAGCTACCTCACTCCATCAGATGAGGACCCACCACAATCACTAAATTGTGCCAGCTCTTCCATCCTTTTGCAACTCGAAACCCTAACATGTTTTGAATGATACTGGAAAACCTCGCGAACCTCCTTTCACACGCTCCAAAGAGATTTTGTGCATTATTTTTTGGCGCCGTTTCACACGTTGGAATGAGGTTATGAAAGCTTTTGCCGTGACACTGTGCAGTTTCGTGGTGGAACGAGGGCCTTCGAACGAAGCTTGCATTATTTTGTATTTGTACTAGTCTTTTGTGTGAAACACTTGCCCATTTGGTATTTTATTGTGAGATGCTCTCTCGTGACAGAGCTTGCAAGATGGCTTGGACTTTTTACCTAAGAAATTCTTAGGTAAAGGTAAGCTCCTCCTACTTTAGTACTTGGTAAAAGGCTGCAAGATTTCTTTAAATTGAGGCTGCTAAACATTAATCGCAAGATAAGTCTCGCGGCCGACTTCAAACATTTCAGCACCGAATCGAAAGCAAATCTAGGGCATCAATTCCATGAAGCATTCTAACCCGCCAGTCTAGTCCGAATAAGGAATTACAAGATCGCAAACTGCATTTGAAGCTCAACTTTTGACGTTTGCTCTCAATTTGCGAATGATGCGATAGAGAGAGAGAAATCTCCGAGAGTCGAATTGAGAGCACATGCACCAGTTTCGCTTCCAAATGCAGTTTCTAAGTCATTTGCCCGCCCAATGTGTGTCCCGCCCTGTATTGGGCCAAATGCAAAGAAAACTTTGCTCTGGCGAAGCGTCAAACATTTGACGAAATCATGACAGAGAAGAGTATAAAAGTTTTACTGCACATATAATGAAGTTTTGTCAATATTATCAGGAAAGCTTTACGTTATCTCAGTCACGCCATCCTGGGCAGTAGGTGTCGCACCAGGTTTCGTCTAGATATATGTAGATGTACCTATCGAAATACCTGCCTGACATAAATGGCTCATTAGGAACTTAAATATTTAAATAATTCTCAGCATAGGTATTTTATGAAACGAATTTAACCAATAAACCAATTCTTTTGCCCACTATCGCACCTGATGGCAAGCGAGGATGTGGTCGACGGTGTATCACAATTCACAAAGGTCTTGAAGACACCCATTCACTCGTATCTTGACTATAATTTATGGGCCCGTCATCTATTCGACTTATTACTACGACTATTGTATAAAGAATCATAATAACATTCATTTGGCTTTCAAAATAAGCACATAGACAATAGAAGTATTCTTCTAACCCAAGCTTGGCTCTGGTTGTGCAGTCCGCATCTATCTAAGCGTGCCACAAAGAGCTCCCGGCAGCTGTCTGAACAAAGCGATTGTGCTGGTCCTCTGTTGACGTTCCCATTCAGAAGCCTGCTTGGATATATTTAACTTAATCCGAGAGGTCAGTCCCGGATTTAACTTAATTAAAATGGAGAGAAACAATCAGACTTGCAACACCGAACGAGTAACGAAAGTAAAGCGTTGTGGTCGTAAGTCGGTGTAGTAGTTTTGTAAAGCTCGATAAAAAGTTGATTTGTATAGTTTTTTGTTTTGATAGTCAGATAGTCATTTTATTGGTTAAAGAAAATATTTACAAGTCGAATAGTAAAAATCAATGTAGGTACATGTACAAACTAACAATTAAATACAATTTTAAATATTAAAATGATAACAATTTGTCAAAGATAATTCTTAATGTGGAAAATAGATTCAATAAAATTTGCAGTAAAATTATATAAAGCAATACAAGAAGTAATAAAATAATAGCAATATTCGCAATCATTAAAATAGAATAAAAAATCATAATTTTCTTTTGAGGTAAATTTATCACGAATGCTCTTTTAGTTTTAACACTTCGAGTGCTGAAATCACACCGTATGTGTTTTCTACAACTGACTAATATGCGTAAATCCACACTTGCGCAGCGGCTGAGAAAATACAGATCTGTGTGACTCAACACAGCTGTAATGTTTTTCGAACGACACGCATGTGCGGCGCAACACAACCGCTGTGTAGAGCGGCAGCACAGAGGCTTAGGTTAAAAAAAAGATCGCAGTCGTCGAAAAAAGTTCGCAGTCAAGTCGCAGTGTTAAGAAAATCGGTGCAAAAGCCGTTTAAATGTATGAATAGTTCAAAGTAAGATTTTCGTCGGTGGATTTTCGATATCTTGTTAAATTGGCTGCTGTTGTGTTGAATGAAATGTATTCGACCAATACACTCGTGTGTACAGATTGGTCACTATTTTATTAAAAAAGTCTTTTGTTACGAAAACAAGTATCCAATTTCTATAGTTTCAGCTTTACTGAACAAAACAAACTGAAACCGTACAGAAACCGTTTAATTTTGCGATCCAACGACCTTTCGTTATACAATAAATAATACATTTGATACGTAGTACGAACGCGAACGTACACGCACGAAGACAATCGGATATTGCTTTATTGGACGATAACCTACATATTTTGGATTGACTTAATGGAATTCTATTGAAACTGAGAATTGGTGCATGAATTTACTCGTAATAATCAGGATATACAAACAATTAATTTGATAAGTGAATATTTGATTATTAAACGTTTTATTAATTTTCCCATTTCGTCCCATAGTTGGGCAAATATATCCCTTTTATCCTCCCGATTTGCTCAAAGTGAGGGTTCACAAAAGAATTATGCTATATTTGTAGAAGTAGGAGTAAAATCTTCTTTTCTTGCAAACCTTAGTTAGTTCTAATAACATGTATTTGTTTTGATATCTTCTTATAGGTATTTTTCTCAGAACGATAAATTCTTAAAGGACCATTAACCTGTTTCAAGGACGTCAACCGAACCCAAATCTTCCTGACCTGACATAACCGGCAACACGACACGGAATTAGAACAGGAATTTCATTACGCATTCACTGAAGACATCTTCGATATATAAGTACGGCATGGGAAGGTTCGCATTACGGTAGATCTGATTTACTATTATGCTAAAGCATAAAAAAATATTTTAAATAATTTTAAATGGAGGATTTAATATTCAATATGGCGAAATTCATTTAAATCGGAGTATTTGTGTCCTTACGTATTCTTATGTGATTAATTGATTATACTTATGTTATTTTATTATGAACTGAATTATAGTCTTAAGTTTATTGCAATTTCTGTCCTATTTTTGATGAGGTTAGTAGGTATACTTAATTGTTAAATACATATGTCATTGTTATACATGACAATTCTAATTATTTTTATTTTATTATTAGTTCAACGAATAAATAAAAATCCGTTAGTTATATTACTTTACCACAAACATGAAAAAAATATTAATGGCTTTAGTATGCATAATATTCTTATGATTATTTATTCGTTTGGTAAAATATTTTGTACGCAATTTTACGGAAGTTGCCTGATAAAATTAAGTGAATTTTCTGCACGTAGTAGATTTATTCTGTGCCTGTATCAGTCTCGGCATTCTCCGTACGTCGATAAATTGTATTGCGCTATAAATCGAGCTGGCAATACTACGGGGACACGGCCCACCGTCCACGAGCTAATGAAATCCGAAATTACTGAGATGAAGGTGAAAATGTTGCCGTGAAAAAGTAATTAAACACGGTAATGGTGTGGCTGTGGTCCGAATCTTTTATTGGGATAGCTAAAGGGCAAAAATTGGTGAAACTGGCTTTCTTGGGGTTGTTATTACAGAAAGTTAAGTAAAGAAAACATGGCCCAGGGTTTCCCGTTACTTTTATCACTTCTGTTGAAAAAAAATTTTGTCAATAGCATCAAGCACATCATTTCCTATTTATTATTTTTGATTCAGTTTCTTGGAAAATAAGTGTTTTCGCATTGAATGTTTATTTAGGTACAGACTAGAATAAAAAAAACTTTTAACACTTTGAGTGCTGAAATCACACGGTATGTGTTTTCTACAAGTGACTAATATGCGTAAATCCACACTAGCGCAGCGGCTGAGAAAATACAGATCTGTGTGACTCAGCACAGCCGTAATATTTTTCGAACGAAACGCATGTGCGGCGCAACACAACCTCTGTGTAGAGCGGCAGCACGAATTTTTTAGGTTAAAAAAAAGATCGCAGTCGTCGAAAAAAAACCGCAGTCAAAGTGTTAATTTAACTCTAAAAAGCGATCATCTGGCTAGATGATGCTATGTGAATTATCAAGAATTATATATTTATTTAATCCCTAAGAATACAATATAATACGTTGTAGAGATCCAAACTCATCGAAAGAGAAACCAAAGCATAAAATATGATAGCACCAGTCATCAAAATCGAGTATCAAATAATCTGGGCTTGTCAGCCTTTAGATAGCCTGTTTAAACACTTGGCGAGAAAAAACGATTCTCTACCAAGAGCTGAACAAACTCGCCGGGTTGTAATGAAATGTGTTCTAATATCGGGATGAACGCCCTACCATTGGCTATAACCTGGTGGTAGGCCGGGACGAAACCCTACCATTGTCACTTGACAGTGACAGCACTGTTTTGGTGGTAGGGATTTTGGATATATTATTGATTAATTTACTAACTAGCAGGTTGCATATATAGCATACCATGGAGGAACTAAATATCGAATTTAAGGAAGTAAGGATTATATGAAATCAAGCGTTTTCAGCTGCTATGTGTTGGTATTTTTCTTATAATTTTTGACAGTCATAATAAATTCTCACACACCAAGCAGATGGAAAGGTAAATCCGTGCTTGATCAAGTTTTGCAAGTCTATACAGCAGACTTACCAGTTAAGTGAAAGTTCAAGGTTCAAGTTTGGTTTTTGACACCTACGTCAAAAACCAAATACCTATCTCATCAGGCCCTGTTATAGTGATTTTAGTGTTAACAACTATGAAAGTTGTCTGACCTCTTCCAGGGCCGTACAGTGTCTGACAGTGTGTTCTCAGAAACAGTAACTCCAGAATACACCTACCTATGCGGGGTGTCAGGGGGACTCCAACATCTCGTCTCCCAAGCCAACCTAACCTGCACACGGTACACCCTGCTAGATAACGAACTAGGCTCTAGTGAAAATATGAAACAATCTTCATCATTTAATAACTCATCGTTTTTACAATAATTTTCCATTACGTGACGCTGACAGAAAAGTGTCCAACCAGACACAGTTGCCATTAACAAAGAATCATCTTCATCATTTACCTATGCTACCTATGTTACCTTGTTGGTTTGTTTAGCAACAAAAGCAGTCCCTGTCATGTCCCTCTCCGTGCCAAATGGGGTGTATCGTACAAATCGAGTTGCCGGCTGCAGACGCGTCGTGCCTCCGACAGACATCTGAGCGGGAATTTAGGTCGTAATGGATGCTGTGCTTACCAAATAGGTCGCCTCGTGCCTGAAGCCTCTGCCACTCGAAAAGATGCTTCGTGCCCTAGGATATTGGAGATAATTCGTTTAATTTATTGTGCAGATATAAAGGATATCTATCTTCCAATTTAGTTAAGTTCAGAAATTAATGTAAATACTACCTCTACACAACCGTATAGTTTGAGCCTTCGTGTTTTGTAGTTAAACATTTAGCTCTGTTGTTTATAATAAGTAATAAAAACAAGGCATGATTGATAACACAGGATTATTATAGCCAATAATTAATTACGATTGAAATAATTATTACTATCAACTTATTAATTCTATATATTATATAATATATATAATTATTAGGATATTTGTTCCAGGTGTTCTGGTCGTTTTCTATGTATAATAAAAAAATATGTATTATGTATATCAGTTATCTAGTACCCATAACACACGCTTTGCTTACCATGGGGCTAGATAATGCTGTGTGGATTGTCCAGCATTATTTATTATTTATTTATTAATTCTAGGTCGTCTAGGTAAGTTCTATTTGATTGAACATCGTAATGTATTGTTGTAATGGATAGCCATAACCGTCGAGTTTTGTAAAAATTTTAACAAAATATGTCATAATCGTCCTCCTCCCTTGACCGATAGTCACGCCAGAGAAATATCAATTTATTCAGAAACGGCAATTCATTCACCTGATGTCGGCGACGACACGTCACAGTGAATGTATTTCACCTTACTCCTATATCACCTTCTATGTCCTTAACTCGGAAGTAGGTCACCGACGTGTTTGTCGTGTCGGCACTTGTAAAATAAGTTCAATAGATTGATTTGGACAGGTTTAGTCACGGGTTGAGTCAATTTGCAGAATCTTGGAGGGAATTCTTGAGCTAGATTTACTCGTAACGACATCCACTTTGACTGTTCAGTGCAGTCGTCCCACTGATACGCTTTCGCATCAAATAAAATGAGGAATGATTCTTCATAAATCCGAAGGCCGACTGGTGTTACAAAAAGTAATGTACAATTTGCAGCGAGCATGAAAAGTAGTACAAAGATTTACACATTTTATTGCTTTCATATGGTTTTCGCTGCCAGTAACTATGTTACCTTGTTCATTATAAGAAGTGTCTAGTCTAGAGGTTGTAAAGTATACAATATTTTTCAGATCAATTAACACTTTGAGTGCTGAAATCACACGGTATGTGTTTTCTACAAGTGACTAATATGCGTAAATCCACACTAGCGCAGTGGCTGATAAAATACAGATCTGTGTGACTCAGCACAGACGTAATATTTTTCGAACGAGACGCATGTGCGGCGCAACACAACCGCTGCGCTGTGTAGAGCGGCAGAACAAATTTTTTAAGTTAAATAAAAGATCGCAGTCGTCGAAAAAAAGATCGCAGTCAAAGTGTTAAATAAAATAAAAAGAGCTTTATTCCATATCACAAGAAGGTACAATTTTGAAACAATAATAATAAAAACAATTTAATAATCATGAATCACATAATGATTTTAGGATTAAATAGTAAATATGTCAGGTGTCTTGTCTTATGTTATGCATGAGTTAGGTAAGTACGTTACTTCTTGATATATTTTCCAGATTAGTCATTCTAAAGTAGGTAAGCAGGACCCAAAATCCATTAAAGCCTTTCGATATTAAATGCAAAACGAGCTTATTCGAACCCGTAGTAATATCCCGTTGCAGCCAAGCGCAGCCTGTGAGTGTATAATTAATGGACCCAAATCTGCATATTATCACACGCGCAATTGCACAGCTTAATATGCGACCTGTTTGTATGCATCAAAGAACTGCATTAAAGCTGTAAACATTTATCGGGATACTCGAAGTGGTATTTATAAATTAGCACGAGCTTATTTAGAGATTCGATTTTACAAATACACTGGAGAAGGAAATATCACATCCATTTCCGAAAAAAGGCAAAAAGTGCCGCTTTTTCTGAAGTGCAGTGTATTTTCATAAATGCAAACTAGAAAAACAAAAATAAAATAAAGGCAGAATAAAGAAATTGATACGAAATAAACCTAAAAAGACAATAATGCTCAGCTAATAATATCGTATAGGTACATATTTACATTAAAGTTAAAAAAAGGAGATTCGCTTTTCGAAAGTGGCAGGCTCAAATTGGGTCCAATTAGGTCCAACGGAGTTCTAGCGATCGCGCCGTAGTTCAGTGCATCAACTCATAATCTTCGACGGCCGGAGAACGTATGACTTGGGTCCAATTAGGTCCACCGGAGATCGTCGCGCCGAACTGTTCATCATATTTTCGACGGGGCTGGATGATGCATGACGGCTCTCGGGTAACGGGCGTGCGGTGGACAAGCGACCATAGTAAATGCACGAAAATGCGTGTACCGCTACTTCGTCGCCGTCATCTCGTTATCAGTGACGTATCGTTGACGTCGGCGGTTTGACAAACGGCGTTAGAACTATTTCCGAAGTTATCGAATACGTAGCAAAGAACTGCTAAAATGGCAGGATCGTAAGACAAACTATTGAGTGTCAGTGACGTTTCCTAACGAAGACAATGTTTGACTTGACATCTTGAATCATTAGGTTTACGTATCTGACTCAGCTTTCAGAAATATTATTTTATATTTTATTATAAAATATTTCTTTTCAAAGGTTAAGTACTTGGTCTTTTGATGAAAATTTGTCTGGAAAAATTGAAATTCTAAGAAATAGTGCCATCCGAATATTCATTTAATTTAAGGTCGTTGAATGTTCCAATAATAAATCCTTGCCCAGGTAACCGTTTCAAAGAAGGTATATAAATCCACATTTTAATAACATTGGATGAAATCCACCTCTCTTTGTGTATCGAAAATGTTTAGGGACAAAATATTCTTGTGGTTTTCCTTGAAGTTCTTGAAGCAGAAAAATCATTTAGGGCTCGGGGAAGTTTTCTTCAAAAAGCATTTTCCACGTCATTGGCCGCCTCACGGCTCTCTGGGTGAAACAGCCTGGACTACCCGCATGTGTATAACAGCCTTCTTTCCTATACTTTGTCAAAGTCTACACTTTGTTTCCGGCTGATTTACTAATAAATATCGCGGCCTAGCGATTCATTGTTTTCACTTTTTGCTGTCAATCGTTTGATTTAGGAAAAATATATTTCCTAAAGTGTGGGCAGTAAAAGTTAGTAATAAAGTTATTGGAGAGTGTGAACGTTGTGGGTGTATTCTTATTTGTTATGTATTTGCCCTTTCGGTACATGAGTCCTAATTACTTTTATTCACAATTCCCAAAATTCACACTTTCTTGATTTTACGTACTTTTTAAAACATTCATTAACTTAAACTCACACTTCAGCGCTGTAGTGCAGTGTCTTTAAACGACTTACAAAATTGAAATAAGGAGGGAATTCTTCGTTCAGCTTATGTGTATATTTTATTTAGTTCTCCGTCTTCTCTTTCAATTATGGACAGATTTAAAAATATGTTTCATCCCAAGGTGGTCCTATTAAAACACGCCAAATTATTTAATATAAATACCTACCGTATTTTATATGTTTCCTGACATCTTTACAAGTATTTCCGATGTTCACATCATCTTCGAACAGAACAAATAGCGAGCAATAAACACAGCAGTAAATAACCATTTGCGGGATTGCCTCAAGGTTCAGAATGGTCCCTAGTCCGCTAGCCGCCTTCAATATATATTCGTTAGCGAAGTCAAGTGTCTGGCTCTCTAATTTATTGCAACTCGCTAATGCGAAATTTTAAGAGTTAAAACGGAGCAAATGACCTACTCAAGCTGCCAAAATTTCTCTATTTGTATTGCAAACCTTGAAGGGGAAAAAAAAAATTAGGAATGTTTTATGGCGTTTAATTTTTCAACAAACGATTTGTAGTCTGTCATTTGAATATTGCATACCTACTGTACCATTTTCAACATTACATTACGAGCACCCGATTCCTACAAATAATTTCTTATTCTATTCATTTCCATTCCGGTTGCAGCTGCTATTTGCATGGCCATTACAAATTCAAAGGTGTGTTAGATCGTATTATACGTAGATAAAACGTATTTCTGTTATTATCGGGAATCCCGCATATCTTTTAAATTGGATAGCGATGGTCCTGGGAGAGTTCAATTCATAAATAAATATGGCGGCAGGCGGCCATCTTGGCAAGCTCGTAAAGGTGCGTGCGCGGAATGGATAACAAGCCTAACGTCTTTGACCTTAGCGATTTTCAATGAATGGGATGCAATTTGATGCATTTGAAACCGCTTATTTTGATAGCGGCTTGCAATTTCCTACCATTGTGTTTCAATTTCAAATAAGACACGAGCTTACTACAAAAACCTAAGGTTTGCTTGAATTGAAATACGTAACGTGTTTCAATTCATGCCATTACCCAATGTAAATATTGGTAAGAAATAAACATTTTACTTGAGAGACAAATAAAAGTTTCTCCATAACAGGCTATGAGTTGATAGAGCCATTCATTTCATAATTCATTGCTATTCATAGGTAAAGTAATAATTTTCGTGACTGAATCTAAACTTCTCCATTAGGCAGCGCAGCAGTATCAGAAAGCGACAAATTAAATGAATTCCTTGTAAGCGATAGCGCAGTAATACATAGGTTTAGTATCTATCGGCTGCAATGTTGCCGGTCGACTAGTCGGCTGATTCGATTGGAAGGTGCGCTTTGAGTGGAGATACTGTTTGTATTGGATGTTTATACGTGTTGGAGACTGTGCGTTGGTTACTTTCAACTTCAGATCTGTGTCATTCTCAACGATAAACTATACTCGTATTCCGATCCAAAGGCTTGTGTTTTTTATACAAAGGGATATTTTCCTATTGAAAACCCAAGGAATATTAATATTTTTTTTAACATAGTTATCATCAAAGCAAAGCACAAAAGGTCGAAACAATTTCTGACTTTGAAAGTTTAGTCTAGTTTATTGTTGAATGGTTGATGTGATTCGCATAACGATGATGAGCAGTGGCGCTGAGGGCGTAGGTCCGCCTGCGATGCAGGAGGTTGTGGCTTCGGTTCTCGCCCTGGGACAAATGTTTGTACAATCTGCTGATATTTGTTGCGGGTGTTCTGGTTCTATAAATAAAAAAAATGTATGAAATGTATTGTATGAAGTATGTACATATGTATATTAGTGATCTTGTAGCTTGGTGCTAGAAGATGCTGTGTGGATTGTCCAGCATTATTTGTTTATAGATAGAAAACACATTATTATACCACACATAACAGAAAACAATACAGAAATAAATACTAAGAATAGAGGAATTATAAAGGGCGGCCTTATCGCTGAGAGCGATCTCTTCCAGACAACCTTAGGGGTCTGTCTCTTAGTAAAAACCTGAATGCATAAAAATTGATAATCAAGTTCAAGTTCATTTATTGGTAAAATAATTATTATACGTCAAATAGGTATTCTTATATAATACTTAAGTATAATTTGGTTTGTATACATTATAATAGTTAATTATAACATCAAGTAAAAAAAAAAACTAATAGTTCTTTTGCAATATCTTCAGCTGGCACTGGTCGGTGGTTGTTTAAACCAGCTGGCACTGGTTGGTGGTTGTTTAAACCAGCTGGCACTGGTCGGTGGTTGTTTAAACCAGCTGGCACTGGTCGGTGGTTGTTTAAACCAGCTGGCACTGGTCGGTGGTTGTTTAAAAAGTTATTCTAGATTGCGGTGTAGGATACACGGTTTGTATTATATTCGTACCCGGCTTGCCCGCGGGAAATCAACGCTATGACGCGACGACGCGGTCCAATCGAGCGAGTCAACTGGATCTTTCCTGCGTCTTGAAATGAAATACTATAAAACACTTGGATACATTATTATTAACGCGGAAGCAAAATCAGAAACTCTTATGTATGAGAGAAGAATACAAATATAACTCAAAAAAAAAAAACTTCTTTTCCAGACAGAATAAGAGGGAAATATTATTTCTAAAGCAAGTAAAGACACATTTAGTAGCTAGGTACACATTGAATTGAAAGTCAATTACTCTCAATAGGTCTGGCTGAAAATAAGTGCTGGATTTAATTTTAGCATTTTTTTTATGTCAACTATGTTTCAATATTGTGTGTTTTCCTGTTTACTGTATATATGTTGTATTTGTATGTGTGTGTCTGAAGTTGTTACTAAAGAATGTATCTATCTATCAAGGTACTTACCTAGTACCTACACATTTGAGAAAAGTAGACCCCAACAACACCATATAAAAATATGTAATAAAAGCTATGGCGGAGTAAAAAGGGACTATAATCATTTTGTTGAGAACTCTCTTAAGTAGGTACATTATACGCAAGGCACCCTCTTATTATATGAACTGTTTATATTCTCCAAAACGACTTTGTAAACTTACCCGAACAATTTAACGAAAACTTTAGCATCACAATCGATAAAAAATGCACGAAGCATAGATATTGGGGCGTCTAATTTGAAATGTCAAAGTTGCAGACTTTCTTCAGAGAGCATCGTTGGTGGAGTTTCGGCCCCTCTCGGTTACTTTACATTCTACGGGCGTATTTGCTACCTACTTGTACGTGAGGTTGGTAATGTCCCTAACACTGAAGTACTTAAAAAGCTTAAAAAAGTTATTTTAGTAGTTTATTAAAAGCAAAGTAAAATCCGTCCAAAATAAAAGGAAAATGCTGGTCCCCAAGAAAAGGTTGTAATGTCACAGATTCATTGTTATTAATTTAAATTAATGTTTTGAAACAAACCTAATTAAAATATTTTCTTCTTAAAGTCAAGACATAAAATACTACCTAAGGCACCCCAGGCGGGTCATAAATTTGAGCTTTTCTTAATCCTATTAACGTTCTGCTTGCTAGAATTAATCTTAAAAGGCTAATAATGGCTGTAAACGTACCGCAGTTTTGGTAAAATGCATCTTACAAGCCGGTTTTGAATCACAGTTTGGCTACCAAATGGTCCGACGGGCTTCAAACATTTCTTTTGATTTGATACAACTAACTAACTACACGTTTAAAGTTCTGACATTCGGAAAGTTATTAAGGTAATAATACAATATTTTTAAACGAGCTCTCCTTAGATCCCCCAATCATAAGGTAAATGAGAAAAAATACCACTTAATTATATACATATAGAGAATATTTTTCGGATTTTAATGAACCACTTTGTCGGCGTGTTATATAAGTATACCCATGTCAAATAACAGCTTTATAGTACATATGTACTAATAGTACCTAAGCTAAGCCGAGGACAGACAGACGAAACTATATGGGTTCCCTGATTAGGTACTACGGACCCATAAAAAAAGAACGGTCAAAATTAAACAAAGCTCAACTATGAGAATCCCCAAGAATCGAAAACTGCACATCCCTAGTTGCGTAGAAGTCCCTCTCATCTTCTCGCCGCGACACTTTATCCCCCTCTAGGGCGCTAGTTCGCGAAACAAAATACAAGTTTATATTGCATTTTGAACACGTTTATGCTGCTGAGGGCCCTCCGACTCGACGATTGTAAATGTGCATACTTTGCAACGCAAGTAAACTTTGAAACATAGGGTACTTTACAAAAGTTGATCATGTGACGATTACTCTGGTTGAAAGTTATGTTCTTATGGTCTAAAATAATACATTTGCCTGAACTAGGTTATTTATTTATTTAATTTTCGAAAAACTTACGGCTAAACATAAAACAAGAAAGATGTAAGAAAGAATATTAAAAAGAATAAGTATTATGTAGTGTATTGTAGTTGAATGATACCTGTTTGACGTATAGTACAACTAGCGACCCGCCCTGGCTTCGCACGGGTGCAAATGTATTTGTATTATATGTATACCTAAAAACCTTCCATTTGAATCTATTCTATCTATCTCTATTAAAATAAAACCGCATTAAAATCCGTTGTGTCGTTTTAAAGATCTAAGCATACATAGGGACAGATAGACAGCGGGAAGCGAAATTCAACTAGACTCAATGGACCTCGGGGGTCGGAAGTGCAGTTTTTTTAATTGAAAAGACGCACGACGCGACGACGCGACGGTCGCGTGGAAGGCTACATACATATTATAAAACAAAGTCGCTTCCCGCTGTCTGTCTGTCCCTTTGTATGCTTAGATCTTTAAAACTACGCAACGGATTTTTTAAATAGATAGAGTGATTCAAGAGAAAGATTTATAAACCATTTGACACATAGAATTCCACGCGGGCGAAGCTAGTAAGGAAATAAATGTTTAAGTATCGGTAACTGTATACTGCCTCCTACTCACTATTACCTACTTCCTGAGACTGTAAGACGTGGGACGATAGAATTAATGTAGACGTACGCAAACACTACCTACTGCTTGTAATTTATTTGTGACCAAATCTAGTCATACCATTTGACTTTCTAATTTAGAAATAACTTTTTAATTCTAGTATTTGTAGGTTCTCAAATAATTTTCCAAACCTTTAAAAACGTTGGTAAACGTAGTGTAGGACGCCCTCAGACCTGGTGGGATGACGACCTGCGAAAGACTGCAGGTAGATGCTGGATGCGTCAAGCGCTGTGGCGTTCATTGGGGGAAGCCTATGTCCAACAGTGGACTAATATAGGTTGATGATGATGAAATAATTTTCAACATTAATAAAATCGTATAATATACGTTTATATCTAAAGTTACTAAACACCTATGTCGTGGGGTCCCTTGGGGACCTCCAGGTCTTTAACCCTCTAATGAGTTCTGCGAAACTTTGGGAAAAAATGTTCAGGCGCTTGGGGCCCTGTGTTGGAACTTACAAAATAAAAACTTTGCTGGGATCTATTATAATTTTAGATTTTAAATGTATAACTGATTACGCAATCAAAATGCAGAGTCCTTGAATTAAAAAGCTTTAATTCAAGGACTCTGAATTCTATAATGTAGCTTCCTTAGTACATGAACGTGCCTACAATGTATGCAAGTACGTAAGTCGTTACGTAAATCTGGTTAGTTTTACTATCTTTTTAACGTTTCGGTTCTTCCGAAACGTTAAAAATATATTAAGTACGTCGAACTACCAGACGCACACATAAAAAGATTTATGCCTTTACTAGCTGCGCCTCGCGGCTTCCCCCGTGAGGAAATATTTGTGGGTTTTCATATTTTAGAGGGCGCGGCGGAAGCGCTCTCTGAGATCTATCTGTGCGTGGTTACTTGTTTGTTAAATCAAGTTATAATACACTAGCGGACCTTCCCGGTTTCGCACGGTTTTAGTATGTATCCCTAACTTTTTTGAAAATATAGCCTATGTTCACCGGGGATAGTGTAGCTTCCCAACGGTGAAAGACTTTTTCAAATTGGTCCAATAGTTTCGGAGCCTATTCATTACAAACAAACAAACAAATTCATTACAAACAAACAAACAAAAATTCAAACCTTTCCTCTTTATAATATTAGTATTTGCAAGCCAGTACTATTAGTATAATATTATTAATATATTAGTATTTGTAACTAGTAATTTGCGAACCACGGAATATTTTTTTAGTAGTAACGGATAAGCGTGGTCACAAATATTCACACAGTCATATTATATTATACATATTATTAGGATTCTTTCGAACAACAAATTAGAACAATAGCGTTACGACCGCGAACTCAAACAGTTCTAGAATTTATAGCTACAATAACGGTTCGTCGTCACACGAATGTGCCGAAACAATTTCATAAGGCCGCCCTTACGGTTATACGGCTGAAAATACAATGGAAACAGGCTTATAACAACATAATAATATTATAAAGTGGAAAGGTTTGATTTTTTGTCTGTATTGAATAGGCTTCGAAACTACTGGACCGATTTGAATTCTTTCACCATTGGAAAGCTACACTATCATGTTGAACATAGGCTATATTATATTTAAAAAAAATTAGGGATCCTTACTAAAACTTCAATAATGTAACCCAAGGAGTAAAAAATATACCTTAAAAATTCCAATAAAAGAAGAAGCCGGGACGGTCCGCTGGTAACAACATAATTTCATAACATGCAGAGTTCGGACACCATTTTGTATTGGAGGTTTTATTTATCGTTTATGTTAGTGTCAATTATATTAATTACACATGTTTTAAGTTAGAAATAAAGTTTTACTCACACCCGGAAGGGGAGATGTGTTATGACGTCGCAATTGCAATATTTATTCAAGACCTTTTTGTTTTTTTTTACACATTTCACCTATCCGATTTGATGACAACCAGGCATAACGTTGAGTAGAGAAAAATCCTTCGTTCTTTTATCTCTTACTGTGAGATATTATATCGATATAGATATATAAATAGCGATATCTACGGATGTCGAAATCTCTGCTCGAAATAGGTATCTGATTTCAGTGTGTATATCCTGCGTGCCTATAAAAGTAAATCTCCAACTTAATCGGCCAGGTCGTCGAACACTTAATGAAGTGGGGTCCTGCTTTATGCCTGACTCGGAACAAGCGACTCGGGCCCCAACGACCCAATGACCGCGGAAGGGTTAACTGTGAACCTTATGGGAAAATCTTTAAGGTGGTTTTTCTATTTAGTTTTTATGTCAATATTAATATGAGTTACTTTGGGTTAAAGGTTGTTGTTGTAGAGCAAATGAATATATTTGCATATAATTCTTATTTACATACATAATGATTGTTCAATAACGAGTGTGTTACAGTCATATTTCACAGAACATATTTTGGCAATGTTTTAAATAGATTTTTCTACAATATTTGAACAAAAATTACCTACAATAAGACATTTTTTAGAACTTAAATTCACACTTTATGTTTATTGACATTTTATTGTATTATTCAATTATATATCTGAAAACTATATGAAAACCTTCAATGAGATTTTTGGTATTTATCAATTTGTAAGGCTGTTAAGTCTCTGGTTTTTCTTCAAATAAATATAAAAATATAATAGAATACATTACTGACGAGGTTAGTAATGGGTGGGTGGGTTGCTGGCCGCGATGATGATGGCTGTAAACCCAGCACAGCGCGGTCAGCAGTGCAACCCTTGATGGTCAAGCAGAGACCGAAAGTCGAGGCCAAGCAGCCTAGCAAGCTTATCTTGAGGCCATCATAGCTTGGTCAGCAGGGCAGTCATTGCTGACCAAGGCTTTGTATAGTTAAAAAATTCAGTTTATTTCATAAATTATGGTAAAAGTTTGCAAAAAATAACCTGAAATCTAACTCGATATTCGTATTTTGCGACCAGCAATGGTAATTTCCGACCGCAAAACATGACAGTAATGGAAATTGCTGGCTCCTCTTCGGGTTAGGCCGAAAAGTCGAGTTTGCTCAAAGAAGGTTTTGTCAAAATAATCGCTAGATTACATACCTACTATTTTAAAAGATAAAAAGATAAAGTTTAAATAGTAGGTATTTAGATATTATTTCTAACCACAAGTACCATGGCTCTATAGCTCAGTTTAATTAAGCCGGATTAACGCTTTGTAACGTTAACCGCCGTACTCGTAATTAGAGAACGTAACTGGCACGTTAACGTAGTCGTTACGTCACTCTGAACTCGGCTTACGGGATGACTAGTCGATGCTATTTTCATACAAAATTTTTTGGGCTTGTCGCCGCAATTCTAATATGACTGAACATGCCTAGCCTACTGTCCTTTAGGAATTTTCCTAGGTCTTTTTCTTTAGCCCTAGGGTTCAAGTTTCAAATATTTTGTTGGATTTTTAGACTTTAAGTAAATACTTTGGTATATCTGGACTCATTTACTTTATATGGATATATCTATCTATGTAAGCTATTGTATTAAGTATGTATATCAGTCATCTAGTACCCATAACACAAGCTCTGCTTACCTTGGGACTAGATGTGTGGATTGTACAGCATTATTATTATTATTTATTTGGTGCACTTTTAATTAATACAATGAATCTGTACCGTCACTTTCGGATCAGTTACGCTGAAATCTCGTATGAAATCTCATATATACTCTGATCTAGTCAACGTCAAGAACTTTAATGTTTTAACTCCTTTCATGTCTACGAGTACATCCTCTATTTTATCAAAATTTTGTGTTGCATCCTATTAATAAGTTTGTATGTAAAGCGCGCCAATCAACAAAGCTTTTAATCGCTCATTACATTGACGTAGTCTGAGCCTGATCGTATATCGGCGTAGTTTTTTGATGGGTTTAGAACTACGTATTCCATTAGCATTAACTTTATAGGTGCCTCTGGAATCGATAGACGTAAAGATTTGCTTACGATTTTATGAGCGTTTGCTACGTATTATGCATGACAGCGTTTTGCAGTATCAGCTTTTTTATTTTACATATTGGTACACATGTTTGACTGTAGCAATTAATTGGGTATTCTTCGGACGAAGGTAACATGGGTTTTCTTGATCACTGGCTTCCACAACAACTTGACAAGTTTCAAGTAGCTAGCTGACTTAAAACTCTCGCTGTTGTAAAAACAGCCTTCCAAATCCTTTTTAATTAATTATCCAGACACTTGCTACTTGCAACTTCTTACTAACCGCATTTAGCCTTGCCACTTGCCTAGTTACTTGCCCAGTGTAAACGACCAACCAATTTTCCCTTTTCAAGTTAGGTTTACTTTTCATTAGGAGAATACCGAACTCTGAAGAACTATTGTAGTAAAAGTTGCCATTTTGCATTTAAATCGTCCAATGAATAGCTAATTTTATAGTATTAATGCAGTATCGATCTATCTTCGTATGAAACGATTTTACGACGATATGATGGTTATATAATTTTTTCTGTGTCAGTGACCTACAGAATATCGGGATAAGGTTTATATTTGGCTTACGCAAGTATGACCATATCTCGGAATTTCGTAGCAGGAAGGTCAAGTGGTTACCAATACGGCTTCGCCGTAATAGTCACATCCTGTCTCTTCTCTATAATAGTTTATTTTTCTCTTCTTCACCCCCTTATCTCAAGGAACGTTTTACTTTTCTCCACCATTCTCACGCTCTTTCTCTCCGCTCTTCTGAAACACTCATGCGTCATGTTCCAGTCCACTCTACTTCCTTCTACAACAACTCATTTACCGCCCGTGCTGTACAACTTTGGAACACATTACCAGTCACAGTAAGGCGTGCAAAGTCACTACCAATATTCAAGAGTATGCTAAAGCAACACTATTTGTCCCTATGTCACTGACCACACCCTTGTTTCCCTTTATACAATTAAGAGTATGTATTTATATAAGTAGGTATGTATATAATTAGTTATATGTATTTATATTTATATTTTTTATTAATATAATGCACACAGATCCCCATATACAATCCAACGATCCTATCCATCCACGGTTGTCTGGTAGAGATCGCTCTTGAGCGATAAGACCGCCAAATTGTCACATGTTTTGTATTTTATTCTGTCTTGTTTGTTTTATTTTGTAAGTGTGCAATAAAAGAATTTTCTTTTTATCTATCTACCTAAGCTAAAACTCAATGACTTTTATTATGATATTTTATTCAAGGAATCCCACTGTTATAATGCCTTTATACGATCAAAATACGGTCATACATGATAGGAGTATAATAAATAAATAATGCTGGATAATCCACACATCATACTCTAGGCCTAAGCGAAGCAGAGCTTGTGCTATGGGTACTAGATGACTGATATACATAATACAATAAATACATATGTAGATATATATTTTTTATTTTACATAGATAATGACCAGAACACCCGGAACAAATATCTGCAGATCGTGCACACAATTGTCCCTTCGTCCCCACGATGACCACGATCGATCTACAGATATTTGTTTCGGGTGTTCTGGTCGTTTTCTGTGTAATGTATTTTATTACGCATATCAGTCATATAGACCCACAACACAAGCTCTGCTTAGCTTGGGGATAGATGATGCTGTGTGGATTGTCTAGCATTATTTATTTAAATCCTTACATACCCACCTATTAAAAGTTTTTTTTTTCATGAACATAGCTTTAATCCTTTACATACTACAGCGAACAATACAAGCCAACAATGAACGCGGAAGCTTTCCTTGAATAATCTGAGCACAGTCACTAGCTCGTTACGTAAGGGTGGAATATTGCGTGCATGCCTGCTAGGGCTGACGAAGGAATTTCAACTGGTCGTTTTTCGCTACGCCGTACTGTTAATACTCTAGTACTGAAAAGCATTGTACTTTGTGAATCTAATAAATATTTTATACGTTCACTAATCACGGGTGAAGATGGGTGTTAGAATCGACACCCTTCAACCCAATTCGTAGAATTCATAGGGGCCGACTAAGGGACCGACCAGGGGATGGACAGCAGCTTCCTTCTTTGTATTTTTAACCGACTTCAAAAAGAGGAGGTTCTTAATACGACTGTAACTTTTTTTGTAATGTTTGTTACCTCAGAACTTTCGACTGGGTGAACCGATTTTGATAATAACCACTCCGCTTGCCAAAAGTGGTGATTATGGCAAAACCCCCCTTACGAACCCCCGACATATGTGTGCTGATGAGGGTTCAGGGGTATTTCTCGAGATTCACCTTTGATTTTCGCGATGTTTCAAAATAATCGCATGAAAAACCCATGAAGAATATTATCTGACTAGTAGAAGTCTACTATAGTGACTCAGACAATGTTCTCAAACTGTTGAAAACATCTGGTTGGCTGTATCACCGTCTCGGCTCTTTGTCAGAACAAGCGCCTGGTCCTTATTAAGTCTGAAGTGATGTGAATTGAAAACAAATCTTTGACACTTTTTGCTGGGTAAATTAAAGAATTTTATGTATGTTTGTATTTACAAAAACGAAGAACCAACCTCGAATTTAACTTCCTGTGTATTTTGAATGTTATGCGGAACAAATAGTAATTACTTGGTGTAAAATTTATATGGGAGAATTCTCTTTACAAAAACAAAATAATCAAGAAAATCGGCCCACAATTGACGGAGATATGTAAACATCTGTGAACATACTTAAAAATCATACAAACAGCCTCACCTAGAAGCTCCTCCTATTTGAAAAGTTAGATATAAATAGACAATAAAGCTCACTGCTCAAACATCTACTTCGTATCTACACTACAACATATGTATGTATCTATCCAACTAAAGCCCAAACCTTCAAACTTTCCAACAAGTTCGATACCTTATCCAGCAAAGAAATGTGCCTTATAATATAGTGCAAGTAGTCTCAATTTGTAGGAACCTTTCACCTCCAGAGCTATGCGATAAACCCTTAAGCCCTGGCGGCCCTAAGCGGAATCGATGGCGGCGGGCGACGACCGCGCGGCCCCGTGGCGTGATTGCACAATACACAGCAATACAGAAGTGACACTACATTTTGTATTTTTTTCGCAATACGAAATACACTAAAAATAAACTATCCGATAGAACGCGGTTCCAAGGCCCTTTTCCATCTCCCTTTCTCTCGAAACACGAAGTGAATTTTGGTTTTCGTTATGCGATCAACGTTTCACAAACAGTTTTTTTAAATGTGAACAGAATTTGAACACAAGGATTTTTTACTATAGAAAAACTATTGAGCCATGAATCATGATAATTTTAATCGTTATACCTGATTTTTGTTGTATGATGTGCAAATACTTGTTCCTTTGGGTGTTCTAGGTATTTTCTATGTATAATAAAAAAAATATCTATCCATGTAATTGTATTTTATTAGGTATATCAGTCATCTAGTAACCATAACAACTCAGCTTAGCTTGGGGGCTAACTGTGTGGATTGCCCAGCATTATTTATTTATAAGTTGCACTACTGTAACCACCGATATCCCCATCTTGCGTTCCCTGCAGCACTAGCGATTGTATCGCGCGGGGTCGATCGCTAGCTACCTTTGTGTATGAATGAATTACTGTTGTTCGCTAAATGACCGGCTGCGGCCAGCTGGCTGCCGGCTAGACTACGGATGTCTAGAGGGTGCTCTGTTACTGTCTTGTTGTGGTTATTGCCCTTTGCGTCGATAAGGACCGGTTTTAAGGGGCCTCCGGAGGGACGAATGCTTCATACAAACGTAATACCAAAATTATTTCTAATTCAAGCATATTTCCACTATAATATTAAATTTTTTGTATTAAAATAGTATTTATCTAGGTTCCCAAATAGTTTTTCTTCAAAATACTTACCTAAAATGAAATGAAAGCCAATCTCATTTTGCACATTTTTATGCGAAAATGGACATGTTTTCTTGCTATTTGTTTCGTATTAAAAACATCAATATCTTACGTTTTATTTATTAAGGAACATAGCTTATATTGTCTAGTTACAGAATAACAATACTTTGTGAAGAATAAAAAAGTTTTCAGTCTTAATTTTTGGTATTACGGAACAAACCAAATTTTGAACGGCTAATATTGCTATCGCGCACACATGTGGCGCGGCGCAAGGGTTGAACAGGGACAGTGATATTCGGAGCGATTTTTGCAAGCGAGGGTCGCGGACCCTTTAAGGCAGACTGAAGTATCGATATGTAATCAGTTTCATAATAAGGCTTACAACGATCCAGTGACATCGTGATAGCGTAGAATTAGTTGGAGGAAAAGGTGATGTTATAGATGATGCAGCCACATTTATTTTATACTAGCTGCGTCCCGCGGCTTCGTCCGAAAAGCCATTTTTTTTCCCACCTTCTACGAATAATTAGAAAAGCTTTAAGAAAAGGTAAATTAAATCTGTAAAGCCGTTCTCAAATTAAAGCGTGACCAGGATAAATAGGAGTTCATTTTTATACATGTTGAATTATGCAGATAGCTGCGTAAGACAAGTTTGCATCATGCTTTGTTTTCCTTTCTATTTACCCTTTGATGAGTCATCTCAATCAATAATTTTCATTCCGGCCCTGGTGGGGGCACAGAGAGGGGCCTCGAGGCTTGGCCTCATTACCCCGGCGTCAACTCGAGGGGTGACGACCCCTCGGTCCTTGGGTTTTGTGGGAATATATTTTTTTTTTCCCTGTTCTCAATGTTTTTTTTTTTTTTGGGCTTCATTTGTTTTGTAGGTATATATTTTTTTGTGTGTTTTTTTTTTCTTTTTTTTTAATGTTTATGTATTATGAGTCATCTAAATAAACTTTACTTAACAAATTTCTAAGTACACAATTCTTATAAGCATACAACTCCTGAATAAACTTAAGAAGTATCATTAAAGATCATTCAGAAAGCAATAAAAGTACCATTGTAAGTCCTCTTTGATAAAATATGCCTTATCTGCGTCGAATACAAAGTTATCGTCGCACAAATGTGGGACAGCAGCCATTTTCCATGGCAATTTCCTTTGGAAGGGTAACGGGGTAGATTGAGGATATCCCATCATTACTAATGGCTTTTTTTGTCATTTCACATCTAGCATCAATATGTTTAATCATTGGCTCGTCGTGGGCTGACGTAGCTTCTCGTTTGAGTGTAAGTAATTAATAATGTAAAGTTGTAACGTTCGTAGCAAAAGACAGAAAATGAGGGTAGATCGGTATATCTGCTCATAAAAACGAACTCGCAGTGTCTTCAGTTATTCCGTGATCATGGCGCATGAAACTGTGCCGAAATATTGGAAAACTCAAAAATCAAATCATGGTAAATATTCCGTTTTAAATGACTTTGTTAATAACCATGATAGTTTCAGAAGTTTTTTAGTAATTAATAATGTAGTTGTAACTTCGAAAATTTTAATTAATAAAAAATCTTTATACAATTTTGTAGGTTTTTGAAAGTATTTCTTAAGTTTTCTTATATCTTCTAAGAATGTCCTAATACTTAAAAATATTTTTTGACTCCATACCATAGCTTTAACGCGTTCGCTGCTCTGCAAGCTGCAAACACCGCGAGTGCGTCGATGGCAGTCATAGAAAGCAAAAGCCCTGTTTTAGTAGCACACGTACTGGTTACATTTTGAAATTGAAAAGGTCATTAATATTACTTTTTCTCTGTCTGGCCTAACAAAAGATGCCGTGCCACACCATGTACAAAGAAATCTGTAATCTAAACACAATATTTTCTGTCACCATTTTGTTATCCGACAGCATCAAATCTCTGTTGAAATACCAGCGTTCGTCAACCTACACTAAGAGAAAGAGACCATTTTCTCTTTCAAGGTTATTTGTGCTCTCTTACTAACTAACTAACTACTATTAAGTGTATTATTATGTTGTTTCGAGTTGCAAACAAAGGATTCCATAAATAGTTCGTTCATTTATACTTTAATCAACTCATCATCATCATCAGCCTATGATAGTCCACTGCTGGCCATAGGCCTCCCCCAATGAGCGCCATAGCGCCCTGTCTTCAGCTTGACGCATCCAGCATCTACCTGCAGTCTTTCGCAAGTCGTCATCCCACCTGGTCGGAGGGGGTCCTACACTACGTTTACCGAGTCGTGGTCTCCACTCAAGAACACGTATGCCCCAGCGGCCGTCGTCGGTTCTTCTTATTTTAATCAACTGCCAGTTAGCTAATCGATCAGTAGCGTGAATAGTAACTGGCTTTTCTGTCGTGTTTCTATCCGGGCCAAGCAAGTGAGTTATTACTTTAGTTCGTACCTGAAATAAAGTACAATTAAAGCGCACCAACGCAATGTTTAATAATTCGCTTTTTCCATCATCCTTGAGCATAGTAAAATGGAAAAAAAGCTTTTATGAAACGTTACAAAGACTGCTTCATTATTATGGAGCGGCGACAAAGGCAAAAAATACTAGATAGAGGATAGCATTGCGCCTAGGATAAAATGAAATGTAGATAGTATGACAGGACGCTTGTAGAAAGACGCCCAGATATTATGTACATAATTGTTTGTTTTATGTTCAAAAAATAAGCAGAATGGTAAACACTTCATAGCAGTTCTTGTAGCGTCTATAACGGCAGAAATGAGACCCGTTTTCTGCTTCTCAATCAGACTTTCACCCAACGCTCCTCAGAGGTCACTTTAATAACCAAGTTTAGATACCGATATTTAAGGGAACCTGTTACTTAGTCCTAGTTCCTTAATTTGGGCCCTCTTCTGCCTTAGTGTCGCTCATGGAAGACTAAAGCAAGCAAGCATCTGATGATCGAACCCGCAATCATTCCATTTGCGTCTCGACCGGAACAATACATGAAACCAATAAACCAAACATACTATCCAAACTCCGATACTTCAAGTTTAAGGAAACCTGTGACTAAAGCTATGGGCCCCTCTCTGGGGCCCTCTCCTGGGGCCCCGGCTTTCGGTTGACACACGACGTTAGCGTGTTTTATTCATAAATATTTGCAGGTTCGGATTGAACTGTTTCATTTGCCTACTGTTTGGACTAGATTTTGTTCCATGTATGTTTTTTTCGAGTTACATTGCTGCTTGTAAATTTATGAGGGAATTTAACGAAAGAGAGATATTAACATTTCTTAGACATGTGCCCAGCTGTGGGATACCATAGTTTGAAAAATAAACGTCAAAGACCTAGTAACTACTGAAGGTAAACTTAGTTACTAGGTAAGTGTTAATATTTATTAATTGAATAGAAATTCGCTTTGCAACTTCAAAATCCATTATCCAGTCAAAATCAAATCAAAACAAACAATAACATTTCCTTGGTTTATTCCTGTTAAAATTAATTATAATAATATCAAAACTCGCATCCCAAACTCGCGAAACTCGATAAAAGCCATCGAACAACACCGAACATTTCCAACGACTGTTAATTTCCAGTCATCCTAGTACTTCCCGCAAATATAATTTTACCTATCGGAAAAGCGTTGATGTTGATACCGTTGGAAATGTCGGAATCCTGCCCTAGTGCGCCGGCGCGACCCCCGCTCACGTCGCAGTCCTGCCTACACCCTCGTAGCGCTCGCTCGTAGCACAGCTACGCCGTAGCACGTAGCACTGCGTCGTAGCCACAAGTGAATTTCACTAGTGAACATCGTAAACCAGGACATTTAACATTTTAAAAGTGATCAAATACTGAACTCGAGTTGGCTTAGTAGACAGTGATATCGATTGAATAGGTACTGTAGTGCCGTGAAAAGTGATTTCAGTGGAATTTGACACGTAAGGCTGTACTGTTTATGATGTAAGTCTGGTTCCTTGCGTGACGGGTGAATTTTTTTGTGTTTTTCAATTATGTTAATTGTGACTGGTATGGGATTCGTGGATTTCCTTAATTGAAACGGGGAATTAATTCCGGTCGTGATAGCGTCTTTGTTTGAGGCCGGACCGACAATCACTTGAGTTAATTGCTGGAGGCCACTTTGACTTCTTAATTTTATTCCTTGTTACGACCTAACCATCCCTATACCTTTTATAGGGACAATGGTAACCTTGGTTAAAACATACCGTTGATTTGTGAACCTCAGTTTTTTTTCAAGTCGGTTAAAAAAAGAACTACTGAGTTTTTAGCTCGCAACCTAACCCATATAATTATAACCTGGCTAATATACGACCATAATATGTCGTACAATACAATACAAATACACATCACATGATACAAGTACAATGGGCGGCCTTATCGCTTAGAAGCGATCTCTTCCAGGCAACCATTGGATGGAAAGAATTATGTGAATTTAAGAAACGCAGGGGGAAACCAAGGATAGACCTAGATACTACTTCGTCGAACTTCGTTAAGAAACTGTAATTCAATGAACTCTTACTTTTGAAGTCTTAGTGTCATTCCTTAGGGAATACGTAATTGGAAGGAAACAGCTTTACGAGTCGATATTTTATAAGCCAGCCTTTCTGGGTCTTCGGGATACTCAACCAACCAGTTTTGTATAGACAGGAAGAAAAGTCTCCCTGAAAAATCTGCAAATTATAATTTTAGTATTAAATTTAGATTTCTTCAGTGCAAACGCTGCTATCATATTAACACTTTGACAACCAAGCATTTTATTTATTTCCAATCTCTGACAGCCGATCACGTCCCCTGTCCGTGACAGTTTTTTGTTAGAAACGCTGATCACGTACTGGGTACGTGTATTAATTTCAATACTGTTTACTTTAAAACAACGGCCTGTAGGCGTGATCCGCGTCACGTCAATGCTTAGATGAATATTTAGGCATAAAATAAGCGTCACGTGCGTAGTACGTGATCCGCTGTCAAATTATAATAACTCCGTCACGCGTGAAAAAAATTGGTTATTATTATTACTTACTATTTTCTAGGTTTTACAAGTAATTTGATAGCAGGTAAGAAGTTTACCGCACATTATAAGCTATTTTAAATCGAATTATTTCTTCGGTAAAAATCAAAGATTAAATCAAGCGTCTTACTTCCTACTAATATCAGATAAATCCAGCAGCAATAATATGATAATTTGGATACTAATTGGAAACAATCAATACCATTTTTTAAATATTTGAACAAAAAATTCCTACTTGTGTTCCAATCGCCTGTAACTTGGTGTCCCATTCGGCACGTGAAAAATACTCGCTCAACCGAAGTTGAAGAAGTTATCGCTATCAAAAAAATCATTGATTCAAAGAATAAATATATTTTTGTGATGTGATGGCTAAATAACTTGCGGAGTGCACAAATCACATAAAACCGAGAAACTACACCGTTTATCAAAAGAGAAAAAACAATAGTTTTCAACATGTGAAAAAACAATAGTTTTCATCATATCTATTTAACAATTTGACTGCGGTTTTTTTTCGACGACTGCGGTCTTTTTTTTTACCTAAGAAATTCGTGCTGCCACTCTACACAGCGGTTGTGTTGCGCCGCAACACAACCGCTGTGTAGAGTGAGATACCGTGTGATTTCAGCAATCAAAGTGTTAACACTTTGAGTGCTGAAAACGCACGGTATGAGTTTTCTACAAGTGACTAATATGCGTAAATCCACACTAGCGCAGCGGCTGAGAAAATACAGTTCTGTGTGACTCAGCAAAGCCGTAATATTTTTCGAACGAAACGCATGTGCGGCGCAACACAACCGCTGTGTAGAGCGGCAGCACGAATTTTTTAGGTTAAAAAAAAGCGAGCACGTTAAAATACCATAAATATTGGCTATTATTATATACTTCCGCGTACTTTAAGAATTTGTTTTTAGCTGATCCCAATTCGTTAACAAATTATTCCTTCATCCATCAAAATTGAACCGTCTCAAAGCAAGAAAATAGCTCCACGAGGAAAACCAAATGAACCTTCTACCTAATATCAAGAGAACCTTCACCTCATTGAAATTAATTACTCACACCACAAGCTCCCACATCACAACGGGACGCGGTGGAGTGTGAAGACAGCTGTATTTTTAGCCAAAGCGACTCGGCACTGGCGGCACTATAGGCACTATAGCCACTGTGTGCATAGACAGTAATGGCACTGTAGGCACAGCCGCTATTGTTCAGCTTTAGGCCGTACCTTCCACCTGTCGTGGAAAGGGTTTTTTTGCTTTTGACCTTTGCGTGTGCATAGGATGTTTTATACTAGTCCAGGTCGACCATTGTGGCGCGGTTGGATAAGGTCCGCCTGCGACACAGGAGGTTGCGGGGTTGATTCCCGCCTCGGGACAAATGTTTGTGCGATCTGCATATTTGTACCGTGTGTTCTGGTCGTTTTATTGTATTATGTATATCAGTTATCTAGTACCCATAACACAAGCTCTGCTTAGCTTGGGGCTAGATAATGCTGTGTGGATTGTCCAGCGTTATTTATTTATTTTTTATAGATTCGTAGAGTCCTGTCTGAAATCAGACAAAGAAAAAAAAAAGAAAATAGTCTTTCGAAAATGTCTCATCGATTGCAAACAATAGCTATCTGAGAAGACCACTACAAATCCCTGCAGTAAGTGGAGATGTGGTCTAGGAGTCTCTTGCAGATTTTGCCGGGATTTTGGCGGGAATCGAACCCGCAACCTCCTGCATCGCAATCGGATCTTCACCCGCCGCGCCACATTGAATCATTGAATCTCTGTAAAGTCCAACACTTTACTTATTTATAGCTGACTAAATCAAGGTTCAGTTTTTGCTTCTGACAACTGCCTCTATCCTTGTATTATATCAGTGATTATATCCCTACTAATCAGCAAAGAACGTTAAAAAGTGCCTACGCAGTGTCTTTGCCCTGAAGCTTCATGGCTTATTAATCTACACTCTGTGGACTATTATTTATTAACATCCAGAAAGTTGCAAGAATTTTGAACGATACTCCTTTGGCACTTTTTTCAGGATCTTTTCGTATTTCTTTTTACGAACACTTGGGCTAACGTTCGAGCCAAGCTCTAGGGTTTGCTTCCGTCTGATATTGAAGGTAGTGTGGTAGGAAACTTACTGAGGAAGGTAAACTTGGCTAAGCTGCTGTGGTAACCAAACGGCACGTAAGGTGTTGCGGTGTTCTAGTTCAAATATATGTTAATTGTTTCATCGCGAAGATGGGTTGCAACGACGCTTAGATACTTAAATTTTGTGAAAAAGTACCAAAAAGAGTTGTTCCTCAGCGATAACAGTTTCTTTCCTCTTCGAAAAACCTAACTATATTAACTTTGAATGTGAACACACAACTATGTCTGGCATAATTTGCAATATGAACTGAAAATCTAACAAACTCGCATCTCTTTCATCCACCATTCAATAAACATGCAAATTCGCATAGACAAAGAAACTTTTATTAAAACAAAGCCCGCATCCTGAAACTGCATTAAAGTTGAGTGGAGACTCAATTTCAACTAAAGAGACTCGAATTTCCGTAAAAAATACTCCCCGATCCTTGATACGAAAACACTCGGAAACTAAAACTGGAAAATCTCGTTGCCTGTTACCTATATAAAGAAATAGTAGTTCTCCAGTAGTACAATACTTGGTTAGTATGGTACTACTGGTACTAGGTATGGGTACAGTATTCCACCTATTCCAGGAATACTGGAATAGAGCTATGACTCACCCGCACTCATCCAATTTTATTAGGAGGGCTGATTCACCCCTGCTTGGGGGACAGTCGATAATTAGTGGCACTGGCAACCCACCCCTAAAGATCATGAATGGAATAACAAGAGGAAAATTGCATTTGGGGATATAGAGCGAGACGAGGGTTAGCGGATAAGGCGGGAAACTTTTTGTTCAATACTTCCTTTCTTTAGATGGGGATACGATATTACTGTAAATGTAAAGTTTCTGTGGTTGCTTTGTATTAGAGTAGCATCAAAAGATAAAAAAACTGGCTTCTGTCCTGCAGCTACTTCTGATAGCTAGATAAAACATAACCGATCGCATTTAAGGATAATCTTATGACCGTAGTAGAAATACAAAAAAATACAAAATATTTACCTATTTCTTTAACTTAAGGGTCCGGCGACGCTTTGCTCCCAACTTCAATTCGAGGCGCTTGCAAAAATCATAACTGTGGCAGAATTACGTAAGTTACTAGAATCGGGACAGGAGTTCCAGAGATGTTCCATTTCCAACTTACAAAACAAATAAATACCTACCTACCTATACCTTGGTATATTAAATAAATAAATAATGCTGGACAATTCACACAACATTATCTAGCCCCATGGTAAGCAGAGCTTGTGTTATGGGTACTAGATAACTGATATACATAATACAATACATTACATAGATAGATATTTTTTATTATACATAGAAAACGACCAGAGCACCCGGAACAAATAACTGCAGATCGTACACACAATTGTTCCGAGGCGGGAATCGAACCCGCAACCTTCAGCGTCGCAGGCGGACCTTCGCCCAGCGCGCCACATCGGTCGTCAAATAAACAATATTATAAGTAATATGATGCTAAGTTAGGATAGATTTATTGACTAGATTTCACTAGACCGTCTAGGGACACTCGATGCTCGAAGCTATATCATAGGTACAAGCAAAACGTTACCTTGGCCAAGTACAACCTTATTTGATTTCGAGTTTTATTTCTGTCTCGAAAACACCCCGATTTCCTTACAAAAATAGCCCCCGTCTAAGTCAAGGTCGTCCCTACTGTCGCCTTTGTTTAAATATTTATCTGTGTGCGTAATCACGTTGCCATGGTGTGCGTGCGTCGACACAAAGGGGTTCATAAACCAATTACTGGTATAGGCAGTACGTGTTTGGCGGTATTGGAGGCATAGTTATTTTGGCTAGACGTCAAGAGTGCCTTGTAGGCACTATTGACGCCTAGCATTGGATATAAACTGATGTCAAATGGAACATAAACCTCACTAGAATTAATTATGTGTTGTATGTAACTTTATCGAATGACGACCGATGTGGCGCGGTGGGTGAAGGTCCGCCTGCGACGCAGGAGGTTGCGGGTTCGATTCCCGCCTCGGAACAATTGTGTGTACGATCTGCAGATATTTGTTCCGGGTGTTCTGGTTGTTTTCTATGTATAATAAAAAATATATATCTATGTAATGTATTGTATTATGTATATCAGTTATCTAGTACCCATAACACAAGCTCTGCTTACCATGGGGCTAGATAATGCTGTGTGAATTGTCCAGCATTATTTATTTATATTTATTTATCACTGAATAGCTGAACAGGTTCACTTTTATTTATTCATTCATTTTCATTATTTATTCATAACTGTCATTACATGTCAGTAAATGAATACTCAGTAACATATAATTTTGATAATAATTGTTCTATCTACATATTTAATCACATAAAAATAATCTAGATTTGTTGTTTGCATCTAGTGTTGTGAAATGTTCGGGGGTTAGTCTCAAACGCGAGCAAAGCCGTTGCCAGGACCTGTATATCCTATGTTGGATGTTTGTTACTCTTTCACACAAAAATAAATGGATTTTAATGAAACTTCACAATAATATAGCTTACATATCAGAATAACACATAGGCTACAATTTATAAAGGTATATTGTATAATATCCAGAATATCTATCACCACGCGGGTGAAACCGCGGGGCGCAGCTAGTTATTTTATAGAGTAGGTACAAATCGTATTACAAAAACACCACAACAATGGCGCAAGAAAACTCACCCAGCACAAATAATACTCGTTTCCATTACAATTTAATCTTATCCTGGTTTTCCTTACCGCAATACAATATTTATTCCCTGGTCGTATTGTACCGACACCCCCCTTCCCCTTTGGTAGCTCGCAGCTTCTGTTTGCCGTCGCCATGGCAACCATTGTGTCGAGCTCATTAGTGGTGTAGTTTGGTGCTCGCTAGACACGTTTCTTTTTTTATTATTTTATTTACCGTGTTGAAGGTTCCCCGTTGAGACTGAAGAATTTGGAGAGAAAACAGACTTTCTTTTAGAAGCGGCTCTTAAATAAAAATCAAACGAACAGACAAACGATCAGCTTTGTTAAACGCAATACTTGACTATGGATTTAGCTATTTATTTTCATAAAAATGTCTGTAACAGTCCTAATAAAATTTTGGGGAAATAATAATTTAATGGGTTCAATCTGACTACTTAATTAATATTTCCCCAAAACTTATACAGGGTGGGGCAAAAGTAATCATCCGATGTTCTTTTGCGGTAATTTTTTTTTTGAATGAAAAAACTTTGGTTCTGCTTGTAAAATTTGTTAACTTAATTCATTAGAATTTATTCCATTAAGTTGAGAAAATGATATCGGTCAAGTGACCGCCGCCAGAGTTGATGACCATACGGGCCCGTTTTATGGCATTCTTCATCACTCTTGCCAGAACTTCGGGCTACAGGTTCTCGCATTCCTGGCGAATATTCTGCTTAAGAGCTTCGAGAGTTTCAGGCTTGCTGATGTAAGCCCGCGACTTTAAAAATCCCCATAAAAAGAAGTCTGGAGCGGTTAAATCGGGTGATCTGGCCGGCCAGTGCAAATCACCAAAATGAGAGATTAAGCGACCCGGAAATGCTTCCTTCAGAATATTGGTTGTGGCTCGAGCAGTGTGCGCCGTTGCACCGTCCTGTTAAAACCACATGTTCTCCAATCCCAATTCATCCAATTGAGGAAGAAAAAATTCAGTAATCATGGCTCTGTAGCGCATCGTCCTCAGTAGCCGTTGGGCCCGCGGCAAAAAAATGGATACAATTATTCCGCGTTTTTGCGGAGTAAACCGATTCATGGCTTGTCGATTTGTATTTTACGTTTGTTTACACAAATGCCAAAAACGAATTGACATTTGGCGTCATTTGCAAAAGTTATAGCGTGTTCCAATAGGGTGATTACTTATGCCCCACTCTGTATATAACTGTTATGGGTGAATGCAGAAAAATAATTATGCGTTGTTTTTATGGTCCTATCCGAATACCACAGAAAACTTTTGTCAGTACAGCTAGTATACAATAGAATAACATTAATTTCACTCACGATGACACTCAAAATGGTAAAATAAATATAGGCACTTAACTAACACATGGATGAAACCAGCACACAATTATTAACTAGCACGCACACAATATCACAGGGTTGCTGTCACTTGCCCACACACAAACTTCAGTGAATATGGAATAAACGACCTATACTGAAAGCATATCATGGCCACGTATAATTTAACATGCTTTCATGGCTACTGAATGGTGTTCGGTCCATTAGCTGCTGGCAAGTCATAGGGTGGACTATGCATATGCAACGTCTACTGCCTGTGGGTCAGTGACCTCGTTAATGGTGTAATGCGGGTATTTATAATCACGAGGATGGTTCGCATGCAACTATAGCTTTTAAATAAATGTGCCTAGCAGAGGATTTTTTGTAAATATTTTGAATTAACGATGAGAGTTCCAAAAGTTTAAGTGTCTTAAATCTTATTGCCTAGTCCCAAAAAATGCTGAATAATTTTTTGGGACTAGGTAATAAGATTTGTTAATTAAAAATGTGATTTTTTCATGAAAATTACACAGCATCAATTGGCCTAAAATTAGCAGAGCTTGTGTTATGGCCACCGGATGACACATAGAGACAATTAATAGCATTAATACACTCATACTTAGAACATCGAGTCTTCTCGTCATCCATACCGCAATGCTTGAAAACGAAAGTTTTCAACCAGTGCGTCCTACCCGTTATGACCTACGGAGCTGAGACGTGGACACTCACGATAGGGCTGGTCCACCAGTTCAAAGTCGCTCAGCGAGCTATGGAAAGAGCTATGCTCGGAAATTCTCTGAAGGATAGGATTCGCAACGAATGCATCCGACAGAGAACCAAGGTTATCGACATAGCTCAAAGAATTAGCAAGCTGAAGTGGCAGTGGGCCGGCCATATTTCGCGAAGAACCGACGGCCGCTGGGGCAAACGTGTTCTTGAGTGGAGACCACGACTCGGTAAACGTAGTGTAGGACGCCCTCCGACCAGGTGGGATGACGACTTGCGAAAGACTGCAGGTAGATGCTGGATGCGGCAAGCTGAAGACAGGGCGCAATGGCGCTCATCGGGGGAGGCCTATGTCCAGCAGTGGACTGATATAGGCTGATGATGATGACTTAGAACAAATGTCTGCAGAGTCCTCTAACGTTCGATAAAATATATTTTACACGCTGATTTCTGAGAAAGCAGATGAACCTAGATTTCATTCCAGTTTGAGAATATATTTCTAGGGTTTTTTTAGGTTTAAAGAACTTTATTTTCTCATAAAAACATTACAGTTCACTTAAAATGAGATAAACTTAAACAGTAATACGTGTACTAAATATTTATAAGTTAAGTAGGTATAACTCCTGGGCTCTGAGGCTTAACCTACATAGATTAGTGATCATAACTTTTTCCATCCGTGAAGTAATTTACTTTATGGAATTTATTATATTTATTTATTTATTGTTAATAGACGAGCAGCTTCTAGCTGATGTGTCTATATCAGACAGTGTCGAATTTATTTATTGCGTTACTTTTTTTAGTTTATTATTTTTGTCTCGTAACCAGTTGTCGAGTTTATTCTTGAAGGTTTATATAGCAAATTTGTATATGTTACTCCACTGTACAAAAAAATACGAAATAATTGATATATACTGCATTAACTAGTCAGTTAAATATCTTGCTTTTCATATCCTCTACCGTGCTTAGTTTTTAGTAATAAGTTGTCTGTTCACTGCTCTGAACTGGCGGCATACAAAGCCTGGCCTCGCTATAACTAGATATTAAGCCAGTGTAGCCAGGAGCACTCTGAGTATTGTGTCTGTGCTCTGTATGTGTAATATTAAAGCTGGTTTTTGCATAAACCATTATTATGCATTAAATGTTGGATTGTACTTGGAAATAAAAAAAATCATACTATTATCATATTCATAAAGAGTATCTAGTCGCTATTTTGGCCTACCCTAGGAAAATTCCACTAAATAAATAAAAAAAAAAACTAAATGAAATTAACTAATGAGGGACATAAGTCCCTGTCTTCAGCTTGCCGCATCCAGCATCTGCCGGCAGTCCACCGCTTGTCGTCAATCGTCATCCCACTTGGCCGGAGGGCGTCCTGCATCCTCCTCTATCTTACTACTTACTATATTAAAAATATAATAAGTCGAAATTAAATTATGCTCCAACGATTCCGTGTACCTTTGCGCTTTGTTTAACACTTTGAGTGCTGAAAACGCACGGTATGAGTTTTCTACAAGTGACTAATCTGCGAAAATCCACACTAGCGCAGCGGCTAAGAAAATACAGATCTTTGTGACTCAGCAGAGCTGTAATATTTTTCAAACGAAACGCATTTGCGGCGCAACGCAAACGCTGTGTAGAGCGGCAGCACGAATTTTTTAGGTAAAAAAAAAGATCGCTGTCTTCGAAAAAAAACCGCAGTCAAAGTGTTAATTTTATTGGTGTTTCTAATCTTCTCTTATCTCTTTTATCTTCAAAAATATTTACGATCTAATTGTTTCTTTTATATTGTTACAGGTAAGTTTCCTTTGATCCTCTACGAAAGGTAAACATCGGAGCACATTCCAGTGGATTAAAATATCCGAAGAGTTTCGTAATCGAACGTTGGAACCACAACATTGATCGGATTAGAAGTATACCAAAACAAACGGGTTTGAACCTAGAAGTAAGCGCGATAGAGCTTTAATTTGAAAAGCCGGAAATTTGCTGACACACGTTGTTCGTATTAAAACTTTGACATATCCTTTTACCCTTGTGTTTAACATAAACAGGACAAACACTGGGTGATGATGGATTTTGGTAGACATTTATGCTGTCGCGAGTTTGTCATGTTATCCACATGAGCAAACAACCTTTCTAGGTAAGTATAGATGAGCAGAAAAGGTAATTCAACGGCGACATGATAATAACCTGAGACTCAACATATTTTTTCTTTGTTTGATAAAAACTTTCATTTTTGAAGGGGGATGAAAAGTTTTTATGTAATAGAAAAATATAATAAGACCAAAGCAAATTATGCTCTCAGGGTTCCGAGCAAAAATCACAAATAGCAATGTTGTTTTTTGATATCTTAGTTGGAACAAAACTTTTAACAAAAGCTACCTAAACTAATTCGAAGGACGATAACTGCCATGTCGTCTTGTTAAAATTAACGTTCTTAGCAAGTGTTACGAACGGCCAACAGCTGATGTTAACGATATTCGACTACGGAACCCTAAAAGTGCGACTTGGCAATTCTATTCAGATTATAAGGGGAAGAGGGTAGCCCGCATTGTGCCCACGATTGGATGCTTAGATGTGTATTGGGTACATTGTGATGGGAATTATTTACTTTTATTTCTGTCTGTAAGGGTTACATTTGCGTGAAATGATGAAAGTTTTCTTAACCGGCTTTGCCAGGGTGTGGCACATGGAGAAGTCCGTAGACCGAATTTCCTTTTATGTTTCTTTAATAGCAATTAGGTATAAATACTTCATTGATAGCAAAGCAACTATACATATAGGTAAATAGACATTTCGATGGTAGACGGCTTAAATGACGTTAGGACTGAATTTCAAACCACATTTTTTCGATAGAAGAACCTGTACTCCTCTTACTTTTATTAAATGTCTCAACCTAGATACTGATAGATACTCTCTATTTTCCTTTAAAAGTAAACGTTTTCCATTGTCGAATGCGCTTAATAAATTCAATTAGACATTTTATTAAAAAAAACTTATTAAAGTTGAATGTAAATTACGTCCTTTTTTAATCCAACCAAAATTGTGCCGAGCCAACCCTCAATATGAAAATTATCAAGAATCCAATGACAATATTTCTTATTTATCTGTGGTAGCCATCTTTTTTCGCTTTTCCGCAAGCTTGCCGAACTTTGGTATAAAATGAAATTAACCGAAGCATTTTTTGAAACCTAAACCTATCGACAAGCATAAAAAGGATTTGCGAACGACGCGAGAAAGAAAGGTATACCGTACGGTATGAAGTACAACATTTTTACCTTTGTAGATAAGGCTTACAGAAATGCTTTGAATGGTTCGAAAATTCTAGATAGGTATTTAATATTCATGTCAGTTATCCCTACATCATTTTCTCCACCCATGTCATTATGCAAAATATCTAAGACTAGCTGTTTCCCGCGGTTACACCCACGTTAAATTAAAATTTCACATTTCTAAAATATAATATAGCCTATGTTCACCGGGGATAGTGTAGCTTCCCAACGGTGAATGAATTTTTCAACTGGGTCCAGTAGTTTCGGAGCCTATTCAGTACAAACAAACAATGAAACTTTCCTCTTTATAATATTAGTATAGATTATAAAGCAGTGGACGGATGACAAACAAATTTACCCTCTACTAACTATAATACTTCATTGAAAGCACTTATACGTTTACAATATTAAGCTCGACGCTTTCGTATGCGGTTGTTTCTTATCTCAGCCTCTACATCAAAGAAGAGACCCAAACATGAAACACCATCAAAAGTGAATCAACCCAATTCAAACCGATGGGGTTCCAGCGGTGTTTATCATTTCTGTAGCGCCATTTTTTTCGCATTTCTGCTTAAGGGCTGCCTTGAGGATTGAAGGGTGAACCTGAAAAGTCATGTAATATAATTTAGTGTCAGGAGATGCGTCAAAACAGATAAAACGCGATATGTCTGATGTCGCTGCGAGAAAATGTCCCGCGTATTTATTTTATTATGCTTCACACCGAAAAGCAGCCTCAGGGTAAAAAGTATCGGAAACCTTTTATTTTAAAATAAGCCATGCAAATTCGAAAAAACCAATCGAGTAGGTACCTTTTAAAAACATGTTAGAATGTAAATTTTTACCAAAGTCTGCACAGGTACAAGGTGTTCCATAATTTTCCTTGCATCTCACACGGCAAGTAAAGCTGTGGACAGGAGCCAGTAATAAATAATGAGCGCTAAAGGCGGAGCTTCCAATGGACGGAGATCAAGTCAGCTCAAAGAGCTTTCATCTACACTGAGTTATTAGGATTTGTGGTTGTGCGGCCGCCATTTTCGTTTTCATTGGGACTCCAGTTTATACCGGTTTTGTATAGGACTCAAGTACTTCACAAAATATCAATAGTAAGCGTTTAATTTGATAACTGAACAGAAAAATGTTTATAGTAAATTATACCATAATTTTTTCTCACCCTTTGGAAACTGTATACCCCGAAAAGGTCTTCATTTTGTGTTAATAATTATATAAAATAAATAATACTGGACAATCCACACAAAATTATCTAGCCCTAAGCTAAGCAGCGCTTGTGTAGGTAGCGTAGAGCTTGGTACTTGATGAAATTATACAGTATATTCCATAGATAGATATTTTTTTATTATACATTGACAACGACCAGAACCCTTGTTCTAGGTTTATTGATCTTTAGAAATTCAATAAAAAGTTAAAGTTACGAGCACCCGAGGTCAAAATGAGATATAAGCGTTGTGAATCAACACACTAACCTAACCAATCAAATCACGTGTCGCAAAACAAATGAAATTGTAAAGGTTCTATGTTCTTCGAACAACAATAAACTCAATTAAAACATGTTGAGACGAAACATATGAAATTCAAATGGAAACAAAAGAACAGTTCAGTGTTCAGTTCTGTATCGACTATTGACCTTGGCAAGGTAATGTAGCTCCAATTGATTGAAAAAGGCTTGGGAGGCAGGTAGCTGCTGAATACTAATAGATTCTGTTCTGCGAATTTGCATAGACCTTCGGAATACAGGGGGGGGGGGGGGGGGGACCGAATGGTATTCGTACAGAACTCAACCAAACTTCTACTGTGGTTATCCGGATATCAAACGAACAGACTACGTTAAATTAATGAAAGCTTTATCTACAATTTAGTTTTCATAGTAATGATTTACGCTGTATTTTGTTCTGCACGACAAAATCTAATGTAGTAAAATAGCACAGAAGGCGGCTATATCATCCCCATTCTGGACTCGATATATAGTATTAATTTGCTTAGTTTTAAGTTTGTTGTTTATGGTATTTTAAGGTTAATAAAAATGTTTTCTTTCTTTTTCTTTTTTTGGTACGTCCGTAAAACCGTATTCTCGCAATCTAAAAGATACATTGGTATTATGTGAAAAACCCCACTGGGACAAAGCGACATGTCCTTGGACACCCTGTTTATGCGAATGTTCTAGTTACAGTTCAATCCGAAGGTTGGTGTTTGCTTGCCAAAAACAAGCTTATGTAAGCAGAACTTGTGGGCATCAGGGTCTATACCTAGCTTCAGTGTTCTCTAGATTCTGTCGTCAGCTGTTTGTTCTTAGATACCAATGGGACGAATCTGGAATGTAATCGGCTTTGATTTAGATTTTCCTGATTGGGACGATTTGAACCGGAGACAATAGGACGAATTCGGAATAATTCTATCACTATTAAAATGGGGATTAAAGCAGAGATTGGAGACTTTTAAATGTAAGGAAATTCTAAGCAGTCTTTTATCCTTTTCTTATTCATATCTATCAACTGAAGAAAACTAACGACTCTTTGCAATATTTATAGTTAAGAGAGGATACAATAAGTAAGTAGTTCTTGTTCTGCTATAGAAAGGGTCATTACCATTACCATCCATGCTAGATCGGTTCTAAGACTCCTTTGAAGTTTCCAAAATAACTCTCTCAAGGAGAGGTCGAGGCTCCATCCATCTGTAAGGGTAATGATGACCTGATCCACCTCCAAAAAAACTTCCAATAAATGTCACTATCAGGTCACTCACGAGGTGCTATAGTTATCTATCACGATGTCTACGTTGTATACAAGGTAATATACAGATTTTCCTGTCGGGGATTTTTATATAGCCGCCTGATATGTTATTTTCGGTAACCGATCATTCAGGGAAAATAGAGCTGAGCATTTGAGTTGAAAACTTAGTGGAGAGATTACGTCAACTGACCATTCCAAGTACAAAATGATGTCAAACTATTTTAAAACGTAAAAGTACGGTATATTAATGGTTTGATTTTTGCGTTATAAAAGACTTTCGTTAATAATCTTGATACTTTTAAAAGTTTTATCATTCTAAAACCCTGTTAATATAAATATATTTTGTATAAAAAGTAGCAAAGTTCTGTTTGTTTTTACTGGAAATACTTAATGCAAATTGCTTCAGCGTGACGCGATCTCATGGATTTTCCTTTTAATTTGACCAATGCTTTGGAGGGTTTGATGAACTCGGGGATTTGTAAGCTTTTGTACAGGCGAGTTTTTCCTTGTAAATGACAAAAAATATTAAAAGCATCGTTGATACAGACTACAGCTTTTACTTATTAAGAGTAGGTACGAAGGACTCTGCCCTAGTATCTCTCGCCATATGTAAAACAGCACAAAGTCTAGCTAAGGCACATAACGACTGTCGTTACCAAACTTCCAAAAATTTTCCGAAAGCCTTCCCCGAAATCAGATCAACAAGATTTGGCAAAACAAACATTACTATAAACCTGAACTTTTTCAATACCCTTTGTATTTACTTGAGCACGGGACCAGCTGAAAACATTTCGGGTATGATCCCTTTAGCCCCGAGAGACGGTTCCTCATTTAGGCCTGTCCAACTTTCAGCGTAAATCAATTCACCTCTCCCATCCGGAGTGGGGTGAATGTGAAAAACGGAGTATCTCCCTGAAGTACGTCCACGGGAGCCATGACATTTTATGTTCGTCTGGTAAGCGGAAAACTATTGCTGTTAAACCCTGTTTATTGTTTCCTCCGATGGTTTTCATTAAAATTACCCCTGCACTCATGTAATTGTAGATGTTATTACTTGGCTACGAGCTTTTAAGAGAACTAGTTGTTTAACACAATATTGCTTTTAATTTCGCTTGCTCAATAAATAATAGCAGCTATCCTCTTATCTCTGATGTTTCTCTATTTTTTTTTTTTATATCTTTATTTATTGATGGAGTTTTGTCACAAAGTGACTATGTCACCCCATATGAGATGAATTCTTTATATTACAAACATGGCAAAATATGTACATACACTTAACAAAAAAGAAACAACAATAACGTTTGCCACATGACATTGCATGGCCACCTCCATAAGGATCTCTATATTATTTCCTCAGTTTAATAACCACAATTTTTTCCACTATCCATATTCCACAATATCATTTCACAGCATGCTCTTCGATATCAATCTTTTGATAATTATTATATCGAAACAAGAATATAACATGATCGAAAGAGGTCGAAAATGGGGCCTTGAGCTATAGCTTATACCTCATAAAATATTCGTACGATCCAAGGAAATTACAGCGTGCTCCGGCAGAATTTCAAGACAGATAATATTGCGTCAATACCCCGGCTTGGAATAAACCTATCGTAAAAGTAAAAGATAACTTCGGCAAACTTACCCTCACAGGAATACACCGGATGTTTATACAGTTTTACGTATACCAAGCATCTTTGGAGATCTTTTACTTAAACTTCATTACCATATTTTCAGAATTTAAGCGTTTATTCAAAAAGATACGGCGAATATTTTAAATATTTTTGAATTTCATTTTAAGTAGAAATTCCGAGATGAGTGGAAGAAGGGGAGGGAGGCCTTTGCCCTGCACTGGGACACCCCGGGCTAATATAATGATAATAATACCCGAGGATGATACCCGCTACGTGTAACCATCGCCATTAGATTAACTTCTCAAAGGGCCTCTGTGCTGTTGGCTTCGGCCCCACGCAAGCCTTCCAAAGGACCGGGTCACTTTATGGCCCGAGATCATGGTAAATGAGAGACATAATATTAATAATTTTAAGTAGCCCTCGAAAGTCCTTCCGTTTTCGTTTTATTCGTTATCTTAACAAAAGCTTCGACCTTTCGAAAGTTCCTAATCAGAAATCATACGTAAATATCTTATTTATTTATCGTAAAACGCCAAAGCCTGAAGCTCATTCAACTAAAGTTTATTGATCGTAAAAAACTCCAATTCAAACGCATGAAATGAAACTTCGATTCGCAATTAATATGTTTATGAACCAATAATTAATGCTGCGTGCGGAGACGAACTCTCGATAATAATATCGAAAACACGAATAACGTTAAATGAACGACTTGCCATTTCGGTGTTTTAAAATTAAACCAGACACGATATCGGATTTGCTATGCTTCTTCTTCTTAGTATCGGATCATCTTAGTTGTCTTGAGCATTTAAGAGTTATTTGTCTGTCTGTATTTATTCTGTCTGGGTAGATTAATTAGGGCTGACTTCAAGACACGTGTTTTATGAGTTGATCATCAAAATCGGCGAAGAAGACTACAATGCCAAACTGTGTAATATGTATTTAGGCACAGATACTTAGCCATCGTCTTCGGATTGGTTCACTCGTAATTTGGTTTTATGTCTTCTTGATGTGACGCTATAACGTGATAATGCATGTCTGTGTCAACCGTAAAGCTGCTGTTCAATATATTGCATGGTACGGTTCTTACATTTCAAGTGGCTTATCGGTCTGATAGGCTGCTCGTGTTTTATCAAGCTCATGTAAATAGATTGTTGTATCTCTGGAGTGTTATGGTGCACTTGTATAGTCTAGTCTTTGGCTGGCTTTTACATGTACATATGAAGTAACCCGTATAGTATACATTTTATAGCCTTTAACGGTTTTATTATTCAAGACACCAATTAAGTTCTGGTGTGTTTCAAGGCCACTTTTAGGACCTCTTTACTTTATTGCTTTCATAAATTTAACAACTCTTCAGATGTAGGTACCGTTTTATAAATCATTTATTCAGCCTTTCCAACGTTTGGTCACATCACAGACTCATTGGCGAGTCCAGTAATTGTTGTCAACGAGATAATAAAGCATTTTAATTGTCAGCTCGCAGGACTTGATGGATTGCGGGCGCGCGAATGTGGCAGGAAATTAGTTTCACATATCACTGCGATAAATTTAATAGGTTTAGTGCCCTTTGTGCTGAAATATTCACGTCACTACCTCACCTCTATCAAAGTAACTACCGCGGTAATGTGGAACAGTTTACGGGAGTTGTGTTGCATGGTGTGTCGCTATTTTAAAGTGGATAAACCATCTAACTAAACTAAAGGTATTTGTTATACATAGCTTATACGCGAGATAAAAACAGTACAGCATCAAATCAAGGAAACGAATCCGTAGACATTTGAAATAGATAACTACTTTTTTCAGCTTAGTGTGAGTATTTTACCCTTTTGATTAATTTCCGACTCTCAGTGTGTCCGAATAGTGCTCAAAGTGCGATTAATAATGCGATTTGATTTGAGCTGCAATATCCAGCTGGAGGTGATATATTCACAGATTAAATCGCGCCTGAACTCATAGTAAGCCTAAACGCTACGAACATGATTTAATGCACTTGATTTTGAACTCTATTCATTAAAGCTTTCTTGGTTCTTTGTGATTTGGTTGTTGTTTTGATGCGCTTTTCAATAGGCCATTATTTAGTCTTTTGTCCATTTGATGTGATCCATCCATTCCTTTTATTCCGCGACGTCATTAGACGATGAGTAGATGCTAAGCCGTTTGCGTGTTATGTCTTAGTCCAATAGTTGGTTCACATGAACCTCCAACTAAGTTGTTTCATGCCTCACAGCTTCAGTTTGCATCAAGTACTAAGTTACCCCTACTATGTTGTATTGTACCTGAAAGCAGTAGGTAGGTTCTACTCTGTATAGCGGGTCAAGTGCCTTGGCCGTGTCAAGGAGCCTGTAGTTCCTAACATGCCTCTTCACTAGCAATTTAAAGTTTTCTATATGTGAGTTTTTATATGCGTTTATAAATATCATCAGCGTTATTATGTTTCTCACTTTTTATTTCATCAAGTTTCGCGAGCTAAATGCGCGTAAACATATAGAGGATAATAATGGATTATTGAAAGTAGCTTAATATGTTAAAATATTAGTTTACTATGCATTGATTAAGAGATTGGTTTGCAATATTGCGAGTTCCGTGAAGTTCTGCCCCTCTACATCTGTCAATCGCTAAAGTTTGTTATTACTTCTTGAGACTAGGAAATATTACACTCAATCACAGATACATACATGTATAGATGAATTGGGACGATTTAATCATTTTCAATCTTACTTTTATTGTAATGTGACCTTAATTTTAACCTTACGGCCAAGATGTCTCATGAATCGCCTATAATAGCGTGCCCCAGCCGTACGCGATTTTATACAATATACAAAAATCTTTATTACGAACAGGACATAGGTACCTACTTATAGATTACAATTGTGGACTGATTACCGCAAAAGTTAAACCTATCGTCGATATATGTTTGCTCTTAAAATAAAGTTATTGATACACTGATCACATCAAATTCTCCAATTTAAACTCCTCCAACATACGAAAAATTAACGATCCAGCGGGACTTAACCCGCAACCTTCTGTCTATACAGGAATACGTTTCTGCATTAAAGTTTTTTAAACTTATCAGTCACTGATCCGCACGGATATACACGTATGTACATATATGTCTCGACTAAAGCCTCAGTGAAAACAGTGCATTCGTATAACTAGCATAGACCCTATCTAAGTAAAGATTAGAAGCTAGGCGCGTGGTGCACTGGGTCAAGTGGTTTGGAAGAGTGGAGTGCCCCTCGCTAAACAGCGACTCTGGCCTCACCCTTATAGCTGATGCTAATTTAAGCGGTTTTATGCAAATACTTCTGCCTGCAACTTTGCTTGGCACTCTCAAAGTTTTTCTACTTTGTTTTGTGCACGGAAAAGCTTGACTGACTTCCAGCCGGATGCGACCCAAATTTCTGGCAGATAAGTAAATAAATAATGCTGGAACATACACACAGTACCATCTAGCCACACAGTAAGCAGAGATTGTGTTATAAGATGTTGGAAGATCATGATATGTCTGTACGAATCCGAAACCATAGTTTCGTATTTTGATGCATGAGCTCGTACCTGTCCCACTGCTGAAAAATGCAAATAAAGAAATTATTTATTAGACACAGCACACAAACTTAATTACACAAATACAAGACTACTTAATATTAGATAATACGTAATACATACAAACAAGGTAGGCGGTACTAACACAAGTAGGTAAGCATTGCGTTGGTACTAAGTAGCCCTTTTAGCAAGCAGTCGAGCGTGTGTAGGTCTAATAGGTCCTGACTCAGCTTATTGCTCTAACACAATAACCTAAAGTCGTTGCACAAATACCTCCCTTTCTGACGACCGATGTGGCGCGGTGGGCGAAGGTCCGCCTGCGACGCAGGAGGTTGCGGTTTCGATTCCCGCTTCGGAATAATTGTGTGTACGATCTGCAGATATTTGTTTCGGGTGTTCTGGTTTTCTATGTATAATAAAAAATATCTATCTTTGTAATGTATTGTATTATGTATATCAGTTACCTAGTACCCATAACACAAGTTCTGCTTACCATGAGGCTAGATAATGCTGTGTGAATTGTCCAGCATTATTTATTTATTATTATTTCTTCCTTCCAGACCGCTCTGTTTTGCGCCACGTAGTAATAGTTTAGTCAGTTACCTAAATATAAAAAATACAGAAATTCATGACATAAGCTCTCAGGTTCAAGACGCGTGGAGATCACCACACGCGATGCTACAATACTCGTGGAGCTGGCAAGCTATCTGCGGTATCACACAGACTGGCGAAGTCGGACAGACTCACGCACGTGCTGGGACCCACGTTGTATAACAACCTACCAGATCAGTTAGTCACAGCACCTAGTCTATCTTCCTTCAAACGAAGACTTAAATCGTGGCTCGTCGAGAAGGCGTTCTACAGTATTGACGATTATGTGCGAAAGGTTTAATAATGTATTGAGTATTATTACTTAGTTGTAAATGTTGTAATATATTATAATTATTTAATTAACTCTGATTTATAATTATTATGTGACTTGTAATATTTGTTTTTACCAATAAATTGATTATTCTGATTATTCTAAGCTCCACGTAAAATGCATAAATACAAAGAACCCAAGTAATTAAATTTTAACGTAGAACACACTTAAAAAGTTGGAAGTTTTCCGGATAATAACCCGCCACCGCAGTACAGGAACTTAAAAATGTACTACAGCGCAATAACTTCCTACTACCATTGTAAGTGGCCACCCTCCACTAAGCTCTCGACCGTATTACGAGTGGTTTAAAGTGTAGAACAGCTTAGCAAGCTTGGCCGTAGTTTAAACTTTTCGCTAAAGTACTAAGTTAGGGCGTTGTACCGGTAAATGCCTTCTTCAGCTTGGTCAGGAAGCGAGCGACGAGTAAGAGCGATTTCATTGTCATTGTGACTTCAACTTTCTAAGTCTAACGTCTTTAAAAGATGAAAACAATGGCCCATTCTGTGGGAGACGTTGGTAGGGTTCCAATAGTAATAAATTCCGTAAATTTTCAATCCATTATGCCCATAGACTCAAAGCGTTCAAGTGACACACACTTATTTTTATTGCCCAAGACGATCAAAGTATAGACTTTGATCGTCTTGGGCAATAAAAATAAAGTGGTAATTGATGTATTTCGAAATCAAAATTTGTTTTGTGGGGGCTGCGCTTTGCTTCGATATATGTCGTTAAATATTTTCCTGTATTGTACATACTTGTACGGAGGTGTACGTACATTAGTATGTAGTTATGTAAAGTTAGTGAGTGAAATCACTGAGCACTTTTCAAAAGTTTATTAAAATTAAAACACGTAAAGCACATAGGAAGTTAACGAGCCTTCATACGGTAGTATCGCGTCGCGTGGTCAGTGTCGCACTGGTTAGTAGGGGCGGAAATATGCCGATTCAGTAAGTTCGATGCATTCATCTGTACGTCCTCGTACATATTTCCAACCCCAAAAGAGAGATAAAACCGTATGAAGGAATCGTTTGTACAATAAAATTTAGTCAATACAATCAAAATTAAATAGCACATCCTTGACGCGTTGCGGAACGGGTAGGGGGCGTCGCTCGCGTACTGCCGGCGGCGCCGAGCCCTCGCGCCCGCGCTCCACTGCTGAGAGTGATCGTCGAAGGGGTTTGTGCAGCTTCTCCACAGATGCGTATGTTGGCGATCGAGTGTCTCGTGGCTGTAGCTCGAATGCCTCGCGGTCTGCGGTGTTCATCGTAGTAGGTGCAGAGGTGGACTCTCTAGTAAACCAGCCTCGCTTGCTCGCAAACCAAACTATGGCAACGCTGATAACGGCGATCACCAAGATGTAGATGATTGCGTAATGATGTATGTCATGGCTTGTTATAGTTTGTGGTAGATGTAGTTGGTTTATCTTCTGTTCTTGTAGCCATGTTTCAACCTTCTCGTGATCGTCAGAGGGGTCGACGAGTTTGAGTTGTGGCGTTTTCAATTTAACAATGCCATTGATAGAATTCCCAAGTTGTGGTATCTCAGGTAGGTATAAATTGACCCTGGAATCGCTGTGGTAGAGGTTGTGTGATGATATGCTTAGATCTTTAGTTTGTATCACGCATCCTTGTTTTAGAGTAACAAGTGCAGAGTACTTTATTTGATGAGATGTGATCTCTCCCGCGCATACAGCTCTAAACATGCATGAGTCATCGCAGCAAGTCATAAGCCATGTATTACTTGAATGTAATTCAATCCAAGCGGGCTCACATTGTTTATTTATCGTAGTACATAATGAAGTCGATTCGTGACCTAGAAATATAGCCTCGCAAGGTGCATCTTTACTGTCTAAGTTTCTCACTGGAAGATTTAGAATACATACAAAATTATCTGTACTTTTTTGTATGCATCTTTTCAGCCCATCTTCGTTCAGGCTTATGTAAGTATTTTTTCTGAAGTTCACCGCTATATACTTAGATGATGTTTGTAAGTATTTTGTTTCATTTTGCTTTAGTATCAGTGGCAATGGTATAGGTCGATATAGCGTGAAATCTTCATCACTCGTCAGCGGAATGTGTATCTCGAACATGAAGTAGTTGTCGGTAACTCGAGCCTTTACATAGAATAGTTTGTAAATATCTTTTATGTTTTCTTCAATGTTTTCAACTGGGAAAGTTAGTGTTTTCGGCAGTTTTCCAGAGATTTCATTCAGCTGTTTCATCAAGTTGACCGGAGTTAGTAGATGGACATCAATGTGTCCTTTGTAGACATCCACGAGGGCGTTGTATAGTATTTCTTGAACATTCTTCAAGTTTGATAGTAGTAAGTGTGCCGTGAGCGATACTGAGCTAAAGTAGTTAGTTGCCATAAACGTTCCGATTTTAGAATCAAGTAATGAGAGCTTCGTATTGGTTTCGTTCATGTACTTATTTATTAGCCGAAATTGATTTTGTATATTATTTTCATTTTTCTTCATGATCTCATTTTCAATTTCTATGATAGAGGTTTGATTTTTCATTAGATCCAATAAGTATTGCTCATTTTTTTTGTACAGCTTGAATGTCTTTCGTGTATTTTTCCGCAAAATGCTGATCTAATACGCCAAATAAGCTGTTTGCAACATACCCAACTCCGTCGATCAGACCGCGCTTTTTCCGTTGATATAAATGTTTATGCGGCGACAAAAGTAGGGTGTTCAAGTAGTTAAGTTGCTCTAGTTCAGCTAGTAAGTTTTGTGTAGTACTCGCACAAAATCTCTGGTCTAGTTGTTCGCAGAGGTGTGCTATGTGGTCTATGTAGTTTTGTAGGTCTTTATTTGTTTGCCAGTAGGTTGTAAGATTGTAGAAGGTAAGTAAAATCCATTCGTCGTGTATCTGTTGTACCTTCCCAATAGTGTCGTAATAAATTGGCCGATCGTTTTCAAGATTCGTTATCAGAGCATGTTGAATGGTACTTTCTGCGTAAGTAGGGGCGCAGTGTGACCCAGTCATCAATGTTATCATAGTTAGAAAGTAAATAAACATAGTCATGTAATTTCTTCCTTTTCCATTGCGTTTTTGAGTTAAATTCTCTGTTTGTTGCTTGTCGTTATTTTTGCTAACTGAAGTTATTGTTTCATTCGTTAATAGTTTAGCCAATTTAGTAACAGGCCTCTTCATTAGTCCATTTTGAGTTTTTATGGTGGTGACTCTCACGATACCATCTTCCCCGGGGTAAACTTGGATGACTTTCCCCATGGCCCATTTTCCCGGTGGTAGGTTGTCGTCCTTCACCAACACGATGTCACCTTCAGTTAAGTTTTGAGTAGGTTTGTGCCATTTACTTCTGGTCTGCAGTAGGGTCACGTAGTCTGTAGACCACAGTTTCCAAAAGCGGTTTAGCATGTGTTGAGTTAGCTGCCATCTCTGACGTATATCTACGTTTCTTTCTTCTTCATAGTTAGACAGAGGCAGCGTCATTGTAGGGCTTCCAGTTAGAAAGTGCCCGGGAGTTAAGTAGTTGTAGTAGTCTTCTGGGTCTTCAGTGAGAGGACACAGAGGTCTTGAGTTCATGCATGCTTCTATTTTACAAAGCAGCGTCGCGAACTCCTCGTAAGTCAGTTTCTGGTCACCCAAAATGCGTCGTAGATGGTGTTTCATCGATCGTACGGATGCTTCCCAGAGTCCCCCAGCAGTAGGCCAGGCGGGGGCGTTGAAATGCCACTCGACTTCCATTTTCCCCATTTCAATGAAGAATTCAGGCGAGAGTTCTGTTTTCCATAGTTCGTATTCGCTTCTCAGTATCCTCGATGCACCGATGAAATTGGTCCCACAGTCTGAGTACATGTGTTTTGGTGTACCCCTTCTGGCACACATTCTTGAAAATGCTGCGACGAACATTTCGGTGCTCAGATCTGAGACAAGTTCAATGTGCACAGCCTTTGTTGCCATGCAAACAAATATAGCTATGTAGCCTTTAGAAGTTCTCACCCCTCTGCCTTTATTCAATTTTAGGTCTATGCTGCCTGTAAAATCTACCCCAGTGTGGGTGAAAGGTCTCGAAGGGGTGGCTCTTTGAGTTGGTAGATCGGCCATTTTCTGATAGTTGTCATTAGGCTTAAATCTGCTACAGCGCACGCATTTTCTTAGTAGAGTTTTCACAGTTTGGTTGCCTCCTATAATCCAATAGCGTTGACGTAAAAAAGCGAGAGTCAACCTTGCCCCACCATGCAGAGTAGCTGCGTGGGCCTCTCCAATTACGAGCTGAGTCAATCTTCCATTTCTAGGTAGGATCATAGGATTTTTCATGCCCGGTGGTAAGTTAGTTTTGTTTAGGCGGCCCCCGACTCTTAAAACTCCATTTTCAATATACGGGCTTAATTTGTAGATAGAGCTTTTGTTATTTAAAGTTTTATTTTTGCAAAGTAAGTTGTATTCCATCTCGAAATTGTTTCTTTGCATACATTTTACAATCAGTTCATTTGATGCAAGTAGTTCCGCAGTTGTTAAGTAGCTAGGTATATCTTTATCGCTACGAGCTGCATCAAATTTCATGGGGCGCGCCTTAGTAATAAAGCGCATAATCCAAGCGACTATTCGCCTTACTCGTATTATAGAACTATTGTTGTTTATTAATCTTTCGATCAAGTTGTCGTTCATTGTAGTTATGGCTAGGGCTGTCTCTTGTTTTTGTTCGATGCCAGTTGTAAATAAACTGTTCATAGTTTTAGATTCTTTATTTTTGCTGAAAGTTTTCAGCATTTCTGGCCCATTCCACCATAAACCAAAATTCAGTAGTTTTTTCGGATTCACTCCTCTGGTGGCACAGTCAGCGGGGTTATTTTTAGACTCGATATAAGCCCATTGTTTTGCCGGTATGATATGTCTGATCTTCTGTACTCTATTTTCGACGTATCTTTCCCATTTAGTTGGTTCCCCCTGGAGCCATGCGAGTACGACTTTGGAGTCACTCCAAGCCGAAATAGTCACGTTGTTTTCGTTAAGTGAGTTTTTCGCCTTTTCCATCAATTGAGATAACAGTAAGGCGCCTACCAGTTCAAGACGAGGCAGGCTCAGCTTTTTTGCGATTGGGGCAACCCTAGTTTTCGCTGCAAGTAAGTTCAGTACAAGCTGTCCATTTTCGTCCTTGACCCTGGTATATATGACACAAGAATAAGCCTTTTCGCTCGCATCACAGAATCCTAGTAGTTCGATGTCTATCTGCGTGCCTCCAATCCATCTCTGTATTTTGATAGATTTCAGTTCATTTATTTCAGCTTTTAGTTTTAACCAATCAACTTGTATCTTATCAGGTAGTTTTTCGTCCCATTCAAGGTTTAGCTCCCATACTCGTTGAAAAATCAATTTTGCTGTTACAGTAACTGGAGAGAGCCATCCCATCGGATCGTAGAGTTGTGAAATCTCAGATAGTAGAGTTCTTTTTGTTAGTGGTTTTTTCGTATTTTCTTCCAATGTCCAGTTGAACATGAAAGTGTCCGACTTAGGGTTCCATGACAGCCCTAATGTCTTTGTGTCTTCGTCTTCGAAGTCAAACGTGCGTGTTGTAGAGATTTGATCTTCCGACAGTGTCTGTAGTAGTTCCGGGCAATTAGAACTCCATTTTCGTAGGTTCATGCCGCCTTCTTTGAGTAGTTCAATAAGTGATTTTTGCAGTTCTTTCGCGTTTTCTAGAGAATTATCACCACTGATTAAATCATCCAAGTAAAATTGAGTTTGTAATATTTTGGCGGCTGCTGGGTACTTATGCATGTAATCCAGTGCTAGTTGTTTAAGTGTTCGCATAGCTAGCCACGGCGCGCATTTTGTACCGTAACTCAAACTACATAGAGTGTAATTTTGAAGTGGCTGATTCACGTTAAATCTGAATATGATTTTTTGTAGCGATTGTTGATTTTCAGCTAACCATATGCATCTATACATCTTCTCAATATCTGCAGTGTAGGCATATTTGTAGGTTTTCCACTTCAAAATCAGAGCCTGAATGTCTTTTTGTAGATTAGGCCCCTTTTCCATGAGCGCATTTAAGCTTCTTCCATTTTTCGTTGAGCTGGAAGCGTTAAATACAACTCGCAGTTTAGTTGTTGTAGCGTTTTCCCGCAGGACCCCATGATGCGGTAGGTAGCATTGTACTTGCTGACCTTCCTTATCTTGTTGAGCTTGTTTCATGTGTCCTAGTTTTAGGTAGTCATCCATAAAGTCCTTGTACATAATAGATAAGTTTTCGTTTTTAGTTAGTCTTTTTTCTAGTTGTAAAAATTGTGAGACTGCTTTTGGCCTTGAGTCGCCGAGTTCAGCTTCAAAATTTTCGACCATTGGCATCTTCACAATATATTTGCCATCAGATGCTCTAGTTGTAGTTTCCTGGTAGTATTTTTCGCACTGATCGTCGGCGTTAATTTCATTTTCATTTTGAGTTATGTCCTCGCTCTCCCAATATTTGGCAATATCGGCGAGGTCAATGGTGGTGGAGTGGCAGAACAAAGTCTTCAGTTTTCCACAAAGTATCCACCCAAGTTGAGTTTGTTGGGCGACGGGTGAGAGTTGATTTCCTCTTAATATTCCATCCATTATTATCTCAGCGTAAACATCAGCTGATAGAAGTAGGTCGACGGAGCCCCTTACATTGTAGTCAGGGTCTCCTAGTTTTAAGTTTTGTAGATGTGGCCAGTTAGCCTTTTCAAAAGTAGAGTTTGGTAAATCATTTGTTAGCTTTTTTAGTATTAAAGCTTGAGTACCAAAAGTGTAGTCAGTATGTATAGATTTACAGGTAAGTTTTACCCGCCCTTTACATTCTCCCGACACGGATCCGACTCCGGATATCGTTGCGTTGAATTTTTTCCGTGGCAGGCGTAGTGATTGGGCTGCTTTCTCCGAAATCAAGTTGACCTGGGAGCCTTGGTCTAGCAGTGCCCTAAACGTTTGGTAAGTGCCATCGTTGGCCTTGACCCTTATTTTGACAGTAGTCAGTAGTACTTCTGTGTTTTTCTCAGCTGTAGCGGAGAGACATGAAGAAGATTCTCCGGAAGTAGGAGACTTTTCATCGTTGTTTTTAGTAGTTTTAGTTGGTTCTTGTGACCTTTTAGCATAGTGCAACAACGTGTGGTGTTTGTTCTCACACTCTTTGCATGTTTTTGTTGAGTTGCATTCCTTGTTTGCATGATCGTACAAGCAATTTTTGCAGAGTTTCATTTTTGCGACGGCACTGATGCGCTGCGAAACATTCATTTCTATGAATTTAGCACATTGCATTAGAACATGATTCCCGTCACATAAGGGACATTTTCCATAAGCAGCAAAGTAAGATCTCGCTTGGTCTTTATTGTCCTTAGTTAAGGTTGCGTTTTTATTGTAGTTCGGTTTATCATTGTAAGTTGATCTCTTTGTAGAACTCATATTTCCAGTTTGTTTCTGGGAATTGTGCGTGTCTTTCTGTCTGGTTTTAACTGTTTCTAAGGCCATGAATTGGTTTTCTAGAAAAGTTAGGAATTCATTTAATTTAGGTAAATCTCTGTTAGTATTTATATTTGAGCAGTATTCGCTGTAAGTAGCAGCATCCAATTTTTGTGACATGTAGTACACAATGATCGGACCCCAGCTCGTTATGTCCACCCCCATGTTTTTTAGTCCGTTTAGGCTTTCCGTTATGACATCGTGTACTTTTTTGATGTTATCCGCAGTTGGATTTTGAATGATCGGGAGCTGTTGCATCGCATTCATGTATGATGTAAATTGGAGACGTCGATTGTCAAATCGGTTGTTCAGTATCTCCCAACACGAGTCGTAGTTTTCGGCACTAACGGCGAGATGTTGTACTAGGCGTTCCGCTTTACCTTTTAGTTTAGTTTTTAGGTGCTGCATTTTTTCCGCCTTCGAGATGGTAGGGTTCTTGTGGATTGATTCTATAAAGAGATTTTTAAATGAAATCCAGCGAGCGTAGTCTCCATTGAAATCCTGTAACTCAATTTTTGGAGCCGATTTTTCGTAATGTTTGTTTGACCATATTTTACTGTTTAGTTGTTTCTTCAGTACATCGTATTTATTCTCGATTTCGTCGAATTTCGTAGCGTAGTTTTCGCTCAAATTCGTTCCCATCAGGGCTTCTTCCAGTTGCCAGTGTAGTTTGTCGATGGAGTCCCATTTTCCTTTCAAGATGGAGAGGTGATCTTCAAATTCCCATTTTTCAGTTATCTGTTCGATGTTGATTTTCGACATTGCTCGTTCCATAGCCTTGAAATTACATTCTTGGCGTTGCAATACCTTTCGGAATGAATCATCCAGCTCCATAGCAGTATTTTTGACCGTAGTAGGAGGAGTAATGGTAGTAGGGTCCTCCTCCAGCATCCCCGACAGATCAAAATCAATACTCGACGACTCTTCTACTTCATGGTCTTCGAGCGACGCCAGTAGTGTCATCATGTTAGTTTTTGTAGTTTCATATAGTTCTTTAGTTTTTCCATAAACGTCGCTAGTAAAGTAGGAATGTTGGCTTTTATCCTCAATTTTTTGAACAAGAAGTTCGTTTCTAGAGTGAAAATCATTCCAATATTCGTCTAGTGTTTGAATACGCTTGTATAAGTATTCTACAGTTTTTCTGGACCTGCTATCCTTATTGTAGTTAGAGCAAAATCGTTTTAATAAATCAAAACAAGCTGCTTGTTTGGACAGTTCATCCATTTTTGTAGTTTGATAGTTCAATAGTTGCTAGTTAGTAGTAGTTGATAGGTAGTAACCCAATGGAAGTTTCCAGTAGGCTGGTTCCGGTCAGGACACGAAGACAGGGCAGTACTTGTTCTTCTTCAAGTTTCTTCAGACGTTTCTCGTAATTTACGACGATCTCCAAAAAAAAGTACTTGAATGTCCTTACCTTGTGTCTTCGGTGCGTAAGCGATTGTCCGCCACGAATAATGCGCCTTCTCAACAAACCTGGTGAGACCCGCTGGTGGGAGGCCAAGATGCCGATTCGCATTCGCAGTTTCCAAGTCACAAAACACACCAAAAACTAGTTAAGCCGAAGGACCAAATGTACGGAGGTGTACGTACATTAGTATGTAGTTATGTAAAGTTAGTGAGTGAAATCACTGAGCACTTTTCAAAAGTTTATTAAAATTAAAACACGTAAAGCACATAGGAAGTTAACGAGCCTTCATACGGTAGTATCGCGTCGCGTGGTCAGTGTCGCACTGGTTAGTAGGGGCGGAAATATGCCGATTCAGTAAGTTCGATGCATTCATCTGTACGTCCTCGTACAATACTATTCCTTGGGTTTTGTAACTTTGTATACAAAAAATATCCAGCAAGGCTATCATGCTATTTAGCTCATAACGTAACGCACGTTATCAGCGTTTTTTCCGTAATTTTAGCGCCAATAACGCGTGAAAAGGCGTCTAGTCTTCATTGTTCAAAGAGAATAACGCCTTCTCACACAGCGCGCATTTTTAGAATGTGTATAGTATCTTTGTTTAGAAACGCGTGCACATAGCGCATGTCTTATTTCATATTGTCAGATCTCCCTTTTGACCCTAAGAAGGCAGTGGGCACCCACCCTTTGTCATTAAAACACGGCTGCCTCCTACATTATCCCATCTTGTTGAAAATTCCGAAAGTTCCAGCTGAAACTTTGGCTAGCCGGTAACGCCTTAAGAGTTCACGGCTGTACAGTGTTCAGGCAGTGCACGCCTGATGAAGCGAGCAGAGTGGCTTAACTTTTATCATAAACTATTCGAATATTATAATAAGGAGGTTATTATACAGCATATAGAACCCAGATGACAAGAATTTGCTTAGAAGAGTAGAGGAGCTAAGGGAAGGCAGTAGGGATATTTAGCAAGTAAATATTGGTATTGTTGCCGGGTCGGGATATTTACTATGATTAGATTTTTTTCTTTTTCCAAAACGTTAAAATATAATCATGGTAAATTCCCGTTATAAATTACTTTTGTGTTATTAACCATAATAGTTTTATAAATTTTATCAAACCATGTTGTGATATTGGAAAAAATCAAAAAATAACGGTACATAATCAAGAATGCTAAGAATTAGAACACAGTTTGCATGGAATCATTGCTTCAGAAATAATGTGATCTATGTAGGTTTTACATAGGTATTGCATATAATATGTGACGTGTAACAAATCTTATCAATCAACGAACTATGAAAGCCTACTTATTATACTACATAATAGTTACTTCTAAAGATTTCAAAAAGGAGATTTGATAGAGTTCTATAGCTAAAAATTATACTACATAATAGTTACTTACTTCTAAAGAGTTCTAAAAGGAGATTTAATAGAGTTCTAAAGCTAAAGATTAGCTTGTCTCTTTTAAGTACCTTTTAAAAGTGGTATGCATCTGTCATGAATGCAACTTCTTTCTCTTAACATAAAGTTTCAAAACAGCTTTGGCTCATTTCAAGTCGAGAAAAATATTCTATTGTACTGCTGCATAAAGGAAGTTCTAACAAAAGGTAGTGAACCAAGACTGCGGTTTTTATTACTGGCCTGAATCTTCATGAAACCTTCTGTCTCTAGGAATATTTTTTAGCCATTTGTAGCTTGTGGGATACAAAACACGCCGTACAAAGTTTTTTCTCATTCAGTATACAAATAACTTGTGTTTGAAGGCAGCAATATTAACCATATTGCATATTGCTGCCAATGCTGTAGAGATAGGGTCGAGAAAGACGCTCGACGCATTTTCCGTCAGACATGTAAATGTCTGACGGAAAATGCGTCGAGAGTATTTTAATTTTTCGGGTTAATGCCCATAGTTATAACACTCACAAAACACGTGGCTTTCTAGTGGTAAAATAATTTCCAAGGTTCAGTAGATCCAGAGATAAACCCTACAACCTCACAAACATTACCTCTTTATAATATTAGTATAGATTTCTCGGTTCTGGCGTTAAGCGACCGATAATACGCGACGCATTTTCCGTCAGATATGTACCGAGCTTTATGACTCTAGAACTCTCAACTTGTGAAGTCCTAAAACATTCAGAACAATATCCGATTCTGTAAAGAGAAACAAGAGATGAATTCTCGTGTTCTATTAATGAGGCTCCTATTCAAAGTGTTCATAAAGGTGTGATCTAGGGCGTGCAAAACCGGTTTTCGGTTTTGCTGAAAACCGGAAAACCGGACCAAATTTTCGATTTTTTGAAAACCGGTTTTGAGAGACAAAACCGGTGTCAGCGCCGGTTTTACCGTTAATGAATTAAATCTTGATTTTAATTCATTTTTTTCGAATGCTCTCAAGAAATATGTAATTTTGAGTCATCAAATATATCCGAATGCAACATATGCCTACATACACTCCTCCTTCCGCGACCCCCGCACCCGCGACGCGATTCCTGCGTTCCGCCTGCCTGCGTTGTTGCCCAAATACACTTCACGGGAGTGCACGTGCACAGCGATAACGTTAAGATGATAACTATGTTTTGTAAGGGGTGTTCCAAATTTTTTTATTTTTTTATTTGAGTATAATGCGCCAACCGCTACTGGTGTGCAGTAGGCTCAATCGCTTAGTGGACTTTTTTAGTTTGTTAGCCATGAAATTATTAACGGGAATGCAGTGTGCATTTTGCGTGCAAGCGTTTTATAGAAACATCGATTCGTACACTCTGTTTGACGTCTCTACATGATACATTTCAATTTAACGACTACGAAAAATTGCCAAGTGAAAATTTAATCAAGCATTGAGTGAGCAAGTTTAAAGAGACTTAGAATACAACGCCGGATTAATCGATTGGGTGCTTAAAGACTTCGAGAAGGAGCATGAATGTCGACCAAGTACGCCAGTATGTTATGAACAACCATGACAATCACTATGATTACGCGCAGCTTCGTTTAATTTGAATGAATCCGCGCTTCGTCGCATTATTTACATAGATTAACATTTTAACCCATATAAAATTGTAAATGTTCAAGAAATTAGGCCGGTGAACCTCATTGAATGACTTAAATTCTGTAGGACAGTGAGAAATTGTTTTAGGAATTACAATATCGTCTGACTCTCCGACAAATCGATTATTACATAAATGGTCATGTTAATAAACAAATTCAAACACATTCCACCCAGAGCTGCCAGTTATCCGATAGAACGGCATCAGAAATCACTAAAAGTTTACATTGAAATGTGTCCTGTAGAGACGTCGAACAGTTGTGTAAGAAATGTAAGAATAGTGGTTTTTATTAAACGCTCGCATGCAAAATCCCGCGATGTGTTCCATGACTATTAAACTGCAAAAGCCCATCAAGCGATTGAGACCACTCCCCACACCCTGTTGTTTGTGGTGGCGCATAATACTCAAATCAAAAACGAAAAACACTTACTTGTTGTTGATTTGATCTCAGTTAATTAAAGTTTATTTTTAAGTTCATGTTAATTTATCAATTAATGTGGTTCATGTGGTTCAATTTATCAACTTAGTAGGCATAAATGGTTGATTAAAAACAGGTTAATCATAAAATTTGTTGTATTTGTAGGTTTTGTGGGTATCTAAGAATATCGTTTCCTTCTTTAAAATCTACTATTCAAAAAATAAAAAAGTTTGCCAAAACCGGTGCTAGCACCGGTTTCCGGTTTTGGGCCCTCAAAACCGAAATTCAAAACCGGTTTTCAAAACCTTCCGGTTTTGCACGCCCTAGTGTGATCCGCTCACGTCTCAGCTAACAGCTTCAAACAAACAGGGACAAACACATTTCGTGTCTCTATATCAATATGTATTTGGGTACATTGCTGAAACGTTTGAGATATGTTTTTGCAATTGATCGAGCCCTTATTACTATTCTGTTCTTCAATATGGTTTTGGGTGACCTATTTTGAGGTTATACTGGGATTTGAACGCGTCGTTGGAGTTCTGTCTCAAGAATTTTAAAATAATTAGCGCGGTTAGGCCTCATATCAGGATTTCTTATCAGGGCAGCTGAAAAGTCATCTCTAAGGTTCCGTACATATTTTAGGTAATTTTTTTTAAATGTATCAATAGTCATTATCTTTAAACCCATCTTTTCGTTATATTTTTCTAAGAGTAATGCTGAACAATCGACACAGCATCATCTAGCCCCAAGCTAAGCAGAGCTTGTGTTATGGGTACTAGACTAATATACTTGTAATGTATTGTATTATGTATATCAGTTATCTAGTACCCATAACACAAGCTCTGCTTACCATGGGGCTAGATAATGTTGTGTGAATTGTCCAGCATTATTTTATTATTTTATTTATTATACTTAAAAGAATATATGACATGGGTCGTCAGTAGCTCAAAGTTCTTACGAAACGAAACCGCCAATACAATATACCAATAATTTATCAGATATCTCACTAAGCTTTCGTATTTAGCTGTAAATTTCTCGCAGCAAACGAACAAACACATCATCCCGCTCCCCGCTCAAACAGCGAATGTGTACCCACCTGGGAGGGGTCCCATTATTGCTTCATTTAAAGGGTTTTAAACCAGATAAGTGCTTTTAGCGGAGCCTTATTAGGGACTGGATTCACGGGGATGCTTAGCGATAAAAGTGTTTGTACAGCGGGAAATAAGGTGATCCATCTTCGGGGTAAACAGAGGAGGTACTCCATCCTTCCATTGTATAAGCAAGCACAACCGGAGACTTGAACATACACTTCTCCGTAATCTGGTAGGTACTTATCAGTTCCAGATATCAACGAGAGAAAATTCTTCTACTTCCGGTAGTGTTTACGTAATTAAATTACGATCGTATTGTAGACTCTACTCAAGAAGAGTAAAGTCTACAATAGTGTTCTTATTGAACGAATGTTACAACCTATCATTTGTTTGACCGGGCCAACAAACAGAAGAATATATTTCTTCTCTGGCTTACATTAACTGATACTGACTCTGCAAATAAATCTCTCTAACGATATGATGACGTAATCTACGGAATCCCTACAAAATAATGGCCCTATGTTACGTGCGGCGCAAATTTCGTTTTTCGCAAAATCGTTCCCCAGGCCTCCAGCCTTTACACAGATGTTTTCCTTCACAATTTTGGTGGGGCTCGATGGAGCACGCCACAACAAAGTACAAAAAATCATGACAATTTAAATTTGAATGCAGTGAGGCGGATCCCCCTATGGACTAAAGTAAGAGCTGGGGGTTAAAATGTTACCTTGTGTGTCGCATGCACTTGGATTCAGAATATGGCTATAAAGTTTTTATTCCTCATATCTGTAGGTATACAGCGGGTGTAAGGTTCAGTATTAGTACTATTTTACTACGGTCCTTGAAAAACGAGACACATCACACGTCTGCTTAGCCCTGTAGTACCTACAAGATTCCTCGTCAGCTTTTTACGCGGCACGAGATGTAGAAAAACATAAAAAGCATCTCTGGTAAATTTCATTTCGCAGCTACAACGAACGATACGCAATTGCATACACTTTTTGCAACTCGCGTTTAGAAAACCTCCGAAATCCGTAAATTCGGCTTGAAAGCTCTGTTTACAGTGTCCATATGAGCTTCGCCTCGCCTTTGGTACGTTATTTCTGTGCTTTGGCGAGTAACGAGCGAGCTTTTTATTCGTTTTGCGTCTGCCAATCAGCGTCTGTGTTGCCTGTGTGCATTTTACTGGGAGCTTTGTGTGTCTGTTCGAGCTGTCGGCGCTCTAGTGCCAGTTCCCAATCACTACGACAGGGCCGGAGACTGGTAAAGGTATTCGGTATTAAGGTTGTAGAGGATTTTCATGTTATTTTATTATATAAATTTCCAATTTAATCTTAAAACGCAAAAGGTTTGAAATTATTTCTATTTATTTCTGTAGTAAGTATAGGTAAACGTAGTGTAGGACGCCCTCCGACCAGGTGTGATGACGATCTGCGAAAGACTGCAGGTAGATGCTGGATGCGGCAAGCTGAAGACAGGGCGCTATGGCGCTCATTGGGGAGGCCTATGTCCAGCAGTGGACTGCTATAGACTGATGATGATGATGAAGTATAGGTACTGTGTACCACATACGTATATATTCGAAGAAAGGTCTTAGTGAGGTCGAATTTCGACCACGGCGGCCAGTCTTAACGGAGTCTAGTAAGGTGCACAGGACATATTATAGTGCACAAGTGTGTGCGGAAACACAGGTGCACTCTCTACTCCCTCACTCTCATAATCCGATGTGACGGCTGACCGACACGAATAAATATGAACTGATATTGTAGGTGAAATAATCTAGACAGCCGGCTTATTATTTGGTTCTGCGACAAAAATTACAGCATTAGTTTTTTAACGTCTACCTTGCTATCCAATAGTGTTATCATATCTCAATCCTACGCCAAAGCTTCAGTGTGGTCGCAGATTCCTGTAGATTAGACATGTGCGCCGACGTTAAAATAATCGGCGGTGGGCGCCGGCCTGAAATCGGCGCTTCGCGCATAGCTTCGCGGTCGGTGCTCTACCGTTTTGATATATTTTTTACTGTAGAATAGTTTTATAATATTTTATTGTTTTTTCTATTGTCATCTATATATTCATAAATGAGTGAATAATAATCAATAAAATAACGGAGTTTTCAAAGCGTCTAAAAGATAACGTTCCACGCCGATTGGCCGATCGGCGGCGCACAGTGGTACGGTTTGAGAGCTTCCCTTTCATAGGATTTTATTTTTTAAAATATTTATTTTTGCTTCATTAAAGGGTCAAATATGATTGAAATCGACATAAAACCGAATAATTTCATTGTTTTAACCTATTATACTGCTCAAAAACCATAAAAAGTGAACTTGAACATTTTAAATGTATGAAAACGAAAATGTTTTTCAAAATATCTCATTACTGTTAAGAACTGTTGAGCTATAATGTATTAAATATTGTTACTGGGGCTAAAGTGATCCCATATGACCTTTGACCTTAACCCCCCGCGTCCCCCTGTAAGAGATATACGGTTAGTAAAATTGCAATATTTGACGAGTAAAAATTAAGATTTTTTGCTTCTGTAAAGTGTCAAATATTATTGATATTGACATAAAACCGAATAATTTAATAGTTTTACCCTATTCCACTACTAAAAAATCATAAAAAGTGAACGTGAAAATTTTCAATGTATGAAAACGAAAACGTCTTTCAAAATATCTCAATACTGTTAAGAGCTGTTGAGCTACAACTTATTGAGTATTATTACTGGGGCTAAAGTGATCCCATATGACCTTTGACCTTGACCCCCTACTTGCCCCTGCAAGAGATACGGTTTGTAAAAATTGCAATATATGACGAGTTTATTTATTTTTTGTCAAATATGATTGAAATTGAATTATAACTGGATAATTTAAATGTGTAAACCTATTCTACTACTAAAAAACCATAACAAGTGAACTTGAACGTTTTTAATGTATGAAAACGAAAATGTCTTTCAAAATATCTCACTGCAATTTTTACTAACCGTATCTCTTGCAGGGGAAAGTAGGGGGTCAAGGTCAAAGGTCATATGGGATCACTTTAGCTCCAGTAATAATACTCAATAAGTTGTAGCTCAACAGCTCTTAACAGTATTGAGATATTTTGAAAGACGTTTTCGTTTTCATACATTGAAAATTTTCACGTTCACTTTTTATGATTTTTTAGTAGTGGAATAGGGTAAAACTATTAAATTATTCGGTTTTATGTCAATATCAATCATATTTGACACTTTACAGAAGCAAAAAATCTTAATTTTTACTCGTCAAATATTGCAATTTTACTAACCGTATATCTCTTACAGGGGGACGCGGGGGGTTAAGGTCAAAGGTCATATGGGATCACTTTAGCCCCAGTAACAATATTTAATACATTATAGCTCAACAGTTCTTAACAGTAATGAGATATTTTGAAAAACATTTTCGTTTTCATACATTTAAAATGTTCAAGTTCACTTTTTATGGTTTTTGAGCAGTATAATAGGTTAAAACAATGAAATTATTCGGTTTTATGTCGATTTCAATCATATTTGACCCTTTAATGAAGCAAAAATAAATATTTTAAAAAATAAAATCCTATGAAAGGGAAGCTCTCAAACCGTACCACTGTGCGGCGGTTCGGCGCGGCGCACACGTCTACTGTAGATATGGTACCTAGGTACAGTCATCTACAGTCCAGCCATTCGGGTAAATACTCCCTTGCGATATGTTATGTGTCTGATTGCTAAGTGCAAGCTTAATAATGATTGTGTCATGGGCAGTGATACCGGGATTAATTGAACATTCTGCCTTATCATTGAGCTGGCAATCCGAATTAATCAATTATATCCATATGCGTATGCCGGACCTAATATCACTAATGAATTAATATAAACGATGACGACCTCTGTGGCGCGGTGGGCGAAGGTCCGCCTGCGACGCAGGAGGTTGCGGGTTCGACTCCCCCCTAGGGACAGTTGTACGACCTGCAGATATTTGTTCCGGCTGTTCTGATCGTTAACTATTTAAGTTGAACTGCTTGTTGTTTTAGGCTATTTTTTACATATAATATAACTAAACTTTAAAAGTTTCCATAGAAACAACGGGTGCAAAGCCGCGGGTAGAAACCACTAACTAATAAGGAGTTAGTGTGGACCATTCTTAATAAGAATTTGTATAATACGTTATCACAATCTATTAATAAACGATTGGATAGCGTTAATGAAATACATCCCGAACTGGCACTGCGTAACAGCCGTAGGTTAATTGCATGACAAACCTTGGATGGTCAACAGAGAGTGCCAATATTTGCCGATGAAATGTTGCATAATGGATAATATGCAAATTGAAACTGGGTTATTATTTTTAGTTTTTATGCTTCAATCAGAGTAGCTTTGATGGAAGGTTTTTTGTTATGATGTGAATCAATCCAATCCACTGAATTCCAATACTTTGATCTTACACTTACCTTCGTAATACCTGATAAAGAAATACTCCAGCTAAAGAAAGTTGAGGTTAGAAAGACTAGGAACGCTTTTATAGTGTTTCTTACTAGAATGTTCTTGTGTAGACCTCAACTTTCCTAGTTTGAAAAGAAGCTACAAGAATTAGGTTCTAAAGTAAAACAATAAATAGATGACGTATAATATAAACTAGGAAAGCGCCCTACTTTCCAATAGAGATACGCTGTAGCTAAGTGGCGGAATCCATCGAGGCTTAAGTCGCCGTTGATTAAGCTTGAGATAAAGATTGATAGATCATATTATGTGATCAAATATGATCAGAGCAGGACAGCGTTACACTTTCAATCCCAATTTACGCCCAACCATACGACTTATACCAATAAGGTCGTTAATTTCTTTGGGAACTACGACCCCATGCACGCGTCAAACTTGCTCAATTTGGTCGGGGCTTAAATTACACTCGTATATGGCCGTAACAAAAGGCAGCATCAAAAGGTAAAAGGAGCTTGAGGTTCTAAACCTCAAGCTCCGCTTACGTTTTGATGCTGCGTGGATTGTCCAGCACTATTTATTTATTATTAATTTGTTACCTATTCAACAAATAATTTATCAAGTCGATTTATAAAGCTGTTTCTGAGGACCTTGGGCTGCCTAATTGAAACCTGCCGTGAATACTAAATGGGCTTATCACATATTAATAGCGTAATTAGTTTAGGGTTACGGCCATTTTGTTTACGGGCTGGCTGGTTGATTATAAAATGGTGGTTTTGTGACGATGTGGAATAAGTTATTTAATGTTATTGCAAATAGGCACTGCTGAAAACATATTTCGCTGGCGCACAGTGGTACGGTTTGAGAGCTTCCCTTTCATAGGATTTTATTTTTTAAAATATTTATTTTTGCTTCATTAAAGGGTCAAATATGATTGAAATCGACATAAAACCGAATAATTTCATTGTTTTAACCTATTATACTGCTCAAAAACCATAAAAAGTGAACTTGAACATTTTAAATGTATGAAAACGAAAATGTTTTTCAAAATATCTCATTACTGTTAAGAACTGTTGAGCTATAATGTATTAAATATTGTTACTGGGGCTAAAGTGATCCCATATGACCTTTGACCTTAACCCCCCGCGTCCCCCTGTAAGAGATATACGGTTAGTAAAATTGCAATATTTGACGAGTAAAAATTAAGATTTTTTGCTTCTGTAAAGTGTCAAATATTATTGATATTGACATAAAACCGAATAATTTAATAGTTTTACCCTATTCCACTACTAAAAAATCATAAAAAGTGAACGTGAAAATTTTCAATGTATGAAAACGAAAACGTCTTTCAAAATATCTCAATACTGTTAAGAGCTGTTGAGCTACAACTTATTGAGTATTATTACTGGGGCTAAAGTGATCCCATATGACCTTTGACCTTGACCCCCTACTTGCCCCTGCAAGAGATACGGTTTGTAAAAATTGCAATATATGACGAGTTTATTTATTTTTTGTCAAATATGATTGAAATTGAATTATAACTGGATAATTTAAATGTGTAAACCTATTCTACTACTAAAAAACCATAACAAGTGAACTTGAACGTTTTTAATGTATGAAAACGAAAATGTCTTTCAAAATATCTCACTGCAATTTTTACTAACCGTATCTCTTGCAGGGGAAAGTAGGGGGTCAAGGTCAAAGGTCATATGGGATCACTTTAGCTCCAGTAATAATACTCAATAAGTTGTAGCTCAACAGCTCTTAACAGTATTGAGATATTTTGAAAGACGTTTTCGTTTTCATACATTGAAAATTTTCACGTTCACTTTTTATGATTTTTTAGTAGTGGAATAGGGTAAAACTATTAAATTATTCGGTTTTATGTCAATATCAATCATATTTGACACTTTACAGAAGCAAAAAATCTTAATTTTTACTCGTCAAATATTGCAATTTTACTAACCGTATATCTCTTACAGGGGGACGCGGGGGGTTAAGGTCAAAGGTCATATGGGATCACTTTAGCCCCAGTAACAATATTTAATACATTATAGCTCAACAGTTCTTAACAGTAATGAGATATTTTGAAAAACATTTTCGTTTTCATACATTTAAAATGTTCAAGTTCACTTTTTATGGTTTTTGAGCAGTATAATAGGTTAAAACAATGAAATTATTCGGTTTTATGTCGATTTCAATCATATTTGACCCTTTAATGAAGCAAAAATAAATATTTTAAAAAATAAAATCCTATGAAAGGGAAGCTCTCAAACCGTACCACTGTGCGGCGGTTCGGCGCGGCGCACACGTCTACTGTAGATATGGTACCTAGGTACAGTCATCTACAGTCCAGCCATTCGGGTAAATACTCCCTTGCGATATGTTATGTGTCTGATTGCTAAGTGCAAGCTTAATAATGATTGTGTCATGGGCAGTGATACCGGGATTAATTGAACATTCTGCCTTATCATTGAGCTGGCAATCCGAATTAATCAATTATATCCATATGCGTATGCCGGACCTAATATCACTAATGAATTAATATAAACGATGACGACCTCTGTGGCGCGGTGGGCGAAGGTCCGCCTGCGACGCAGGAGGTTGCGGGTTCGACTCCCCCCTAGGGACAGTTGTACGACCTGCAGATATTTGTTCCGGCTGTTCTGATCGTTAACTATTTAAGTTGAACTGCTTGTTGTTTTAGGCTATTTTTTACATATAATATAACTAAACTTTAAAAGTTTCCATAGAAACAACGGGTGCAAAGCCGCGGGTAGAAACCACTAACTAATAAGGAGTTAGTGTGGACCATTCTTAATAAGAATTTGTATAATACGTTATCACAATCTATTAATAAACGATTGGATAGCGTTAATGAAATACATCCCGAACTGGCACTGCGTAACAGCCGTAGGTTAATTGCATGACAAACCTTGGATGGTCAACAGAGAGTGCCAATATTTGCCGATGAAATGTTGCATAATGGATAATATGCAAATTGAAACTGGGTTATTATTTTTAGTTTTTATGCTTCAATCAGAGTAGCTTTGATGGAAGGTTTTTTGTTATGATGTGAATCAATCCAATCCACTGAATTCCAATACTTTGATCTTACACTTACCTTCGTAATACCTGATAAAGAAATACTCCAGCTAAAGAAAGTTGAGGTTAGAAAGACTAGGAACGCTTTTATAGTGTTTCTTACTAGAATGTTCTTGTGTAGACCTCAACTTTCCTAGTTTGAAAAGAAGCTACAAGAATTAGGTTCTAAAGTAAAACAATAAATAGATGACGTATAATATAAACTAGGAAAGCGCCCTACTTTCCAATAGAGATACGCTGTAGCTAAGTGGCGGAATCCATCGAGGCTTAAGTCGCCGTTGATTAAGCTTGAGATAAAGATTGATAGATCATATTATGTGATCAAATATGATCAGAGCAGGACAGCGTTACACTTTCAATCCCAATTTACGCCCAACCATACGACTTATACCAATAAGGTCGTTAATTTCTTTGGGAACTACGACCCCATGCACGCGTCAAACTTGCTCAATTTGGTCGGGGCTTAAATTACACTCGTATATGGCCGTAACAAAAGGCAGCATCAAAAGGTAAAAGGAGCTTGAGGTTCTAAACCTCAAGCTCCGCTTACGTTTTGATGCTGCGTGGATTGTCCAGCACTATTTATTTATTATTAATTTGTTACCTATTCAACAAATAATTTATCAAGTCGATTTATAAAGCTGTTTCTGAGGACCTTGGGCTGCCTAATTGAAACCTGCCGTGAATACTAAATGGGCTTATCACATATTAATAGCGTAATTAGTTTAGGGTTACGGCCATTTTGTTTACGGGCTGGCTGGTTGATTATAAAATGGTGGTTTTGTGACGATGTGGAATAAGTTATTTAATGTTATTGCAAATAGGCACTGCTGAAAACATATTTCACAGGTCCATCTTAAAATTTTAATAAATACTAATACTGACTATTATGACTATTAGCTTGTTTGCAGAGTTTTATACCTAAAGGGTGCTAACGGGACCTCATTACGCCGCCGCGCCGCCGTCGACACTGACTTGTATGGTACATACCCGTATTATGTAGCGAGGCCAATTTTGACGTTTAAACTGGGGTCACTAGAGAAATTATCAAAATGGAATACTATTATATGGTCAGCCTGCTGGAATTTTTAACCAAAGTTTACTGGATATAACATAGTAATATTCAGTAATCTGTGTCTTCAACATGTCCGGCGATGAATATACGAGTGAAAAGCCACTATACAAAATTAATGACCTAGTTAAAGCTTTATAATATGTGATCGGTGAAAATATCACAGGCAGGAATTGAGCAGTAAAGTACAGGTGATATCATAATGAACAGGCCTTGTTGTTTGTTCGCAAACATCGCCCGACAGCCCGGATGCATTATGAGGGCGTAATTAACTCTCCACGCGAATGTACTGAACTTAACTTATTCAAAGCGCTGATTTTTAAGCTGATACTAGTTGGACTTACTTGTGCTTTGTTCTTGGCTGCGCACACGATAACAAGTAATTACATTATCTCCACTAAACAAAACTACAAAATCTTTATATCATACATAGTATAAAATTGGTCGCTTTTGATGTCTGTGTGATTCAGTTTAAACACGAGAAAAGCATACAAAACTCGTAATAAGCTACGAAAAATTATAAATCACTTGATGAAATGTTGACTCTGTATAAAATTGGACTACCTATGGTATGTACTGCAATCTCAATTAAATTAACAAAAAAATTGTTCGAACTACGACGTTCTGTGAAACAAGTCGCAAAGTCTACACATAAGTGTCTACACATGATGAGGCTTCATCAATTGTATTTGTTTGAATTTGTTTAGAACATCTCGTAAATAATCTGCGAAGTTTCGCTATAAAGTACTGGGTTTCATATGAAAACTTGTTACGGTGAAAACTTAGTTTCAAAGGTGGCTAAGTTTTATTAAAATTTAAACATAGGAGGTTTTTTAATAGGAATAAAGCTACAATATATCATTGAAGTTGTAACAGCTCTTATCTGTGAATAGCTTCAAAACGACTTCAGATTTGGTTTTATGAAACTCTTACTATACTTACTAATCATCATTTCCACTTCATTTATTTATCAAAGAACCTGCCTTCATATGTAGCAAACAATTAATTAATTGCCTTTAAGCCGTCGTTGACATATCGATCGTTTTATAGATATTATCGCTTAATCTGTGGCTTTAGTCTGAAGCTAAGACCTTGCATGCTCGGGGTATTAGCTTTAAAGGTTAAATTTTATTAGTTATTTTAAAGTGAAAATACTCGTTTCACAGAGATGAAGCCTTGGTTTCTCTTAATTTTGGAAGCAGGTCTTTGTGTGACCAAAGCGTAAATAAAACTGGTGTAGCCTTGTTGCTAAGGGTGGCGTTCTTCAAAACATACTCGTAATTGGACATTGAGTAGTTGGGTTCGTGGGTCAACTTTGACGTAATAATTTAGGCTAACTTCTGTCAAAAACTTTCGTTCAAGTCAACATTTCCTAGAATAATTTGAGTACATTACATACCTACTTATTAGTACATATTTCCTTGTCTAGAAGACCAATTTGAATAATGTTAGTAGGTGTTTATTTACCTACTTTGAGTATTTTCTTGTCTAAGAAGACTAGACCTCTAAATTGGTCTTGTAGTGTACAAGCCAAAGGTCTAGTCTTGCTGGTGACTAGATAAATCTCTATACATTATTGGCTACTTTGGTCAGTCTAAGTAGGTATTATGGTCTCGTCGGTAGCCAGCCTCAGATATTGCTCGGCTGACCGCTCGTGCCATATGGCACCGCCTCGTAACATGGTATCATTACACTAGCTTCTGTTCACGGGTTGGTCTTTGGTGATATTTGATGGTAGTGTTATTTTGTCACGTTTTGAGTTCTGCCAATCAATCTTGACGACGGATGTGGCGCGGTGGGCGAAGATCCGCCTACGACGCAGAAGGTTACGGGTTCGATTCCCGCCTCGGAACAATTGTGTGTACGATCTGCAGATATTTGTTCCGGGTGTTCTGGTCGTTTTCTATGTATAATAAAAAATATATATCTATGTAATATATTGTATTATGTATATCAGTTATCTAGTACCCATAATACAAGCTTTGCTTACCATGGGGCTAGATAATGCTGTGTGAATTGTCCAGCATTATTTATTTATTTATTAATCACTACATAGTACAAAACAAAGTCGCTTCCCGCTGTCTATCTGTCCCTAAGTATGCTTTTTGATCTTTAAAACTATGCAACGGATTTTAATGCGGTTTGTTTAAATAGATAGTGATTCAAGAGGCGCGCGAAGCCCGGGTGGGTCGCTAGTTAATGAACGTTTCCACACAGCATCTGGCTCTAAGACAACCTAAGTAGAACATTTTAGAAATTTGAACGCTTTGTTCTTTTGGAAATATTACAAGACAAGCAACTAGCCAAGCTAAACTCAGCGGAGCTTGTGTTATGTTTAACCTTATTATTTTTTATTATTTTCGTTGTACCACTAGTGGGCAAAGGTGTTCCAAACTACACCATAAAAACATAAATTTGATCCGTGCCGGGAAACGTACCCAGCAACCTTCAGACGAACTTTCACTCACTGCACTACCAGTATTCATCAAATACTAAAATTAAATGTGTAATGTTCGTGGAAATGCCCTCAAATTTATTACGAACAAAATGCACTTCAATCAAGCTTCCATCGTAGAAAGAACCCTCGTAATATAATATTCATATTGGAGTAGCCAGTACCACAGCTGGTCTGTCTGGGTAACGTCCGCGTGCCATGTGGCATACCGCCGCGACGCGGTCGGCGGGCTGTGACGTAGGTACTGTACGTAGCATTATTTTAATATCCATCTGTGCCTTGGATGGACGGGAATATTAAAAGCTAATGTTTTCACGCGGCTATGTTCTCCTTGGTGAATGCAACATAGCCAGGAGAATAAAACTGAAATGCTAATCTAAGGGCGGTGTACTTCTAAAAACCTGTCGGCTATATTTACTCGTACACTGTGTGCATGAAAACCCTGTCAGCGCGCAACAATTTTTGGGTCCGCTCGCTCTTGTTAGATTGAGAACATAACTTTTTCCGGCTTGTTCTACTCATATTTCAGCCCATTTACACATAAACTTGATTTAGAACCTGAAACGACAGCCGACTCCATCCACGGATGAAAATCTTTTGAATCGGTTGGTAGTTTTTTGAGTTCATCACGTTAAGACAGGCAGACAGATATGTCCTGACATGGTATGGTATTACATACATATCTCACTGATATAGCGACACAGCGTACTTCAAAGCATCCTCTCACATTCTGCCTTTGATGAGACATCACATATATTATTACATAAATATGACCCTTTGAAGCAAACGAAACCGATACCAGAAACTCACGCTGTCTGTTCATGATGTCCAGTCGAAGTCCGTCAAGTAGAGAATTGTAACTTGGCCTGGATATCGAAACAAGACGCACAAGACTAGTCAAGGCGAAATGAGTTCGCCTTTTCGAGACAAGAACGAACGAACGCCGCGCGGGGAAGGCGAGAAAGGGAGGCAAGAGCGGCATAATGATCGGCCAGCGCGCAATTTCACTGCTTTTTATTTTTAAATTTGTCATTGCTCTAAAATAATACTGTTTCTCAAAAAACTGAAACCATAATTTTCTAATGTATTTATTAGGGAATACGTAGAAGTTATTTCATTACAATAATATTATATAATTAGCAAATAAAACTGGTTTTTCCGTAGAGATATCTCTGTAAAAATGAAGATTTAGATGAAACTTTGCCATTTTTTTCTATCGAGTCAAGTTTAGTCAATCGTGTTTCGGCTCCCATAACTTACTAACGAATATCCTAAACTTTTGATCCTCATCAAAATATATTCGAAAAATAGGTGTTTTGTTCCCTTACAATTGATTTTCCGTTAAGTCAAAACGTGCATTTTGGGACGTCATTTCACCTTAAACTAAGTTATCGACAAGAGAAGACACTTATCGGTATTCAGATTATCGAACAGGTTTTACCTTCTGGGCAGCTTAGACGGTAAACGTTTTGCTACTTTTTGTGTCCGCCCGTGAACTTGGTAATCGATAGGGTAGTGAGAAAGTGGAACGTTTTCTACGTACTAGGTATACCTAAAGCTATGTAGCCTATCAGAAAGCGTATATCGGAAATTATTTTGATCAAAATTTTATATGACAGTTAAATATTAGCCACTAAATCCTTCTCTTGCATAATCAGTCATGCAAGAGAACACATACCAGGTGTTTCTAGTTGAGTAAACTTTTGTATAAATAATGCCCTCTTTGAAAGCATTGTATACGTATGCATATTGATGAATCTGTCTGTGGCGCAGTGGGCGAAGGTCCGCATGCGCCTCAGGAGGTTGCGGGTTCGATTCCCGCCTCGGGACAAATGTTTGTACGATCTGCCGATATTTGTTCAGGGTGTTCTGGTCGTTTTCTTTGTATTTAAAAAAATCGATGTAATGTATTGTATTATGTATATCAGTTATCTAGTACCCGTAACACAAGCTCTGCTTATTTTGGGGCTAGATAATGCTGTGTGAATTGTCCGGCATTTTTTTAAATTATAGGTACCTATTGTATGTTAGCAATAGGTAGATATTAATAATGGCGCACTATAACTACTTGCACTAGTTATTCCCTCGCTTTGGATTTCCAGTTCGATTCACTCTTCTTTCATCTCGAATCATTTTCTTAACCCAGTTCCAGTCTTTTGTAGATAGGATTCAAAGGCGCTCCTATAAAAGTAGGTCGATACTAAGAGACAAGTCTTATTGTAGCATTGTGTAACTTGGAATTAATTTGAACAGGCTTTAAAAAAGGAGGAACGATCTCAATTGGACTTTGATTCTTATGATCTAGATATTTGGGTACATTGTTAATCAGTTATGATTCTTCAGTTTGTTTGGAGTAGATGGTCCCGAGATGGCGCTGCAAATTGTATTATCAAGATCATTATTTATGATCTTGTAATCTTCATCAGCCTATGTTAGTACACTGCTGGACATAGGCCTTACCTTTTGAGCGCCATAGCGCCCTGTTTTCAGCTTGACCGCCGAGTCCTTCGCAGGTCGTCATTGCACCCGGCCGGGCGTCTTACACTACGTTTACTGAGTCGTGGTCTCCACTCACATTTACCCCAGTGGTGGTCTGTTCTTCGCAACACATTGCTACTTCAGCGTGCTAATTCCTAGAGCTATATCGATAATTTAGTTATTTTAACCAACATAAAATTATTTATCAACCTTAAAAATATAAAAAGCTTACCTAAATAACCAGTGCCTAGACCAGCAGTACCTAAATGAATCCAAAATGTCCGAACGAATTCGGGTTCTATTTATTCAGTGGCAATAAGTGTTTCCTGGTAAATAAACATTTATTCGTTTTATCGAATTAATTCGCATAAACATGGTTTCGGGCATCAAAGGTAAATTCAAATGAGCGATCGTAACCGAACGTACAACTGAGTGGATCTACAAGTGCGGTCAGTGTAAAGGGACAAAGCTATGCCAGATTTAGATAAAGTAGCCCGACACGCCAAGGTTAATCATCATCAGCCTATGTTAGTCCACTGCTGGACAAAGGCCTCCCCCAATGAGCGCCACAGCGCCCTGTCTTCAGCTTGACGCATCTAGCATCTACCTACAGTCTTTCGCAGGTCGTCATCCCACCTGCAAAAGACTGCAGTTAGATGCTAAAGACAGGGCGCTGTGGAGCTCATTGGGGGAGGCCTATGTCCAACAGTGGACTGCTATAATAAATAAATAAATAATAAATAATGCTGGACAATCCACACAGGATTATCTAGCCCCATGGTAAGCAAAGCTTGTTTTATGGGTACTAGATAACTGATATACTATATATAATACAATACATTACATAGATAGATATTTTTTATTATACATAGAAAACGACCAGAACACCCGGAACAAATGTCTGCAGATCGTACACACAATTGTTCCGAGGCGGGAATCGAACCCTGCCCGTCGCTGGCGGACCTTCGCCCACCGCGCCACATCGGTCGTCTTAGGCTGCTATAGGCTGATGACGTAGCTTTTTTACACTCTAGTACCGACCGCAGAAGAATTCGCAAGTGTACCTAGCTAACCTACCCGTAGGCCCGGCAAACAGGTACAGAGAAGAATACACAGTACCTAGTCGTTTTAGCCCGTAGGTGTCCGGCATAATCGTTCTTCCGCCCTTTACGAAAGAACGGTTTCTAAGAGGAATCTCCCAAGGCACTCTAGTACCTATCGTACATCACCTAAACCGAGAGTGATAGGTCACTATTATAATTTTAAGACTAACGTGCTCCTATACTGCAAAATTATATTTTTCGTGTTTTGACGAGTCGTAGCCTCAACATAATTAAGGTTTCACTTTCATGTTTCATTTATATCAATAAAGAAATCTGAATCTATCGTAGTCGTAACATTGTAACTTTCTGGAAGAGCGTTGCAACTTGCTTCTCTGAAGTTACAGTTAATGAAGCAAATTTATAACTAAATTCATTAGTTTGTATGCTTTTAAGGGGTGCTTTATTACTAGTTTGCTATTATTGCTCGTTTCGCTAGCTCGAGAAGCACAAGTTCTGCAATCATCTTGAGTTTTGTGTATTTATCCATACAAAGTTGCTTTTTGAGATGAAAGGATGGCCAAATCCGAAACCATGAGAGAAAGAGTTAAGAGAAAAGTCGTGAAAGGAGTCATGAATCCAATTTATAGAAAAATAAAAAGTACTTACTTTTTTAACACTTTGACTGCGGTTTTTTTTTCGACGACTGCGATCTTTTTTTTAACCAAAAAAATTCGTGCTGCCGCTCTACACAGCGGTTGTGTTGCGTCGCACATGCGTTTCGTTCGAAAAATGTTACAGCTGTGTTGAGTCACACAGATCTGTATTTTCTCAGCCGCTGCGCTAGTATGGATTTACGCATATTAGTCACTTGTAGAAAACACATACCGTGTGATTTCAGCAGTCAAAGTGTTAAATAGAATCTAAAGAAACATTCCAAAATTCATGATGAATACATGTTTTTTTACAGGTTGAGGTTTCAACCTGTATTTATAAAGTGAAAGTTATTATTATGTATTTATTAGGTACTTTTTCACTATGGCGCTCATTGGGGGAGGCCTATGTCCAGCAGTGGACTGCTATAGGCTGATGATAATGACTTTTTCACGTCTAAACTACTGAACGGGTAATGTTAGTCTAGAACGGTTATTAAATCCAATAACTTTATTAAATGGCATGACGTCATGACTTCGTTTGTTGTTAAGTATTTTGTTTAAGTCGTCTTATTCATCTTCGTTTTGTTTATACTGCTGAAATAATAAAAGAACTCGAAATTATTCTTTCTTTTCATCAAAAGAAATGTATTATTTTTTTCAATTTTGATTGAAATTCGGGATTTTATAGATCTCCTTCGGTGACTTGAGAGCGAAGAATCGATTGGACCTTTATTCGACAAATATTATTAAGACTCGTGAAATTGACTTTATCCTCTACAAAATTCACACTAAATGCGAAAGTTTGGATGTTTGTTCCTTCTGAACGTCACAACTACTGAACGGATTGGGCTGAAATTTGTATAGCTACATCATGTTTTATCAGGTAGACCTGATAAAACATAAATCAGGGCACGCGGCAGCGTGACCAAGCCAAGTTCAAGCAAAGGAACGCGCCGAGTGTATCATTACACGAACCACTTGGTGCCACTTTTGATCCTTCTATAACTCAAAACCTCTTTAACGTAAAAACATAAAACTACGTGTGTTGAATTATATCCATAAGGACATGTAGAAGCCCAAATTTCATGAATCTAGCTCAAACGGTTACAATGATATGAAGGTCGAAAAGTCGTAAAAATTCACATTGACTGACTGACATACATATAGTACCTAATTCTAACCTACTTCCAGATGACCTAGAAGGATGAAATTTGGAATCCAGCTCGGTAATTGTGTGTAAGCGTAGGAAAAAATCAAAAAATAAAAAAAAGTCAAAAAATAATTGATGTTAGCAACGACGACCTTATGTCAATGAAATAAGGTTTAAATTCGAATAGAATCCGCATTGCATAGAATAAGCAATAGTACTAACGTCTCCGATTGCGCAATAGAATACAGTGTAGTTGTTAGGGACCGGCAAATAATAGATTCTGTTTTCGAAGTAACTACATATTTTTACTACCTCACACTAGATGTCACTAGTGTAGGGGACGTACTAAGACTTATTTTATTCACAAAATTAATTTTCCAGCAAAAATAACTGTTTTGGTTAATTGTTGTCGGTTGGTTGCCCTATCATTTTCTATGGTTGAAAAATGCTTAAAACGAATACCTATATATTTTTCAGCTATTAATTTAATCAGAAGAATAATATGATTATCAGTATTATCAGCAAGAACAAATATTCGTATATTTCGTCGGAGTCCAGTCTTGTCTATTAATTTTTGTGATCCATTGCTGTCTTACATTATCTTGAGATGGAAATCTAGAACATACACAATTTAAAATTGCAATAATAGGTGGGCTTCAATTTCATTAAATTTACTAAACAACTACTATTATAGTAGTTGTCTCACGGAGGGAAAGTACTTTCAATATAGAATATTTATTATAAAACATTCCATAGGTGCATTCCAGACATGCTATGTTTCAACATAGCCGTGGGACATTCAGTAAAATAATTGGATTCTAAATACGCCCCTGGCCCTGTTTTTCTTTATAAGTTAATGGTTGACGATAGATGGCGGCTTGTTTAAAAATGACTATAAAAACTAAAAAATTAAAATTTTGGCGACTAAAAAGTCTTTAGGAACTTAAGTTGAAGTAATTTCAGTACATATGATTATTAAAATATATTAACACTGAGCCCTACGTACCTATAAATGTTTATTTCCCATGATACAAAGTATCGCCATCTATTGTCAAGTAGAATTATATTTGGAAACGCCGAGTCGCAATGGAAATGTTCGAGAACTTTTAAAATATGATGCGGTATTCAGAAAAATCCAAAAAGAATTATATTGGTCAGTTGTGTAGTTGAACAAATTTCAGTACATTTGATTATTAAAATATATTATTACTGAGCCCTACGTAGGTTTATTTCCCATGATACAAAGTGTCGCCATCTATTGTCAAGTAGAATTATATTTGGAAACGCCGAGTCAATACCTGCCTAGTTTTCTTTACAAAAAGTAATGATATCCCACCAAAAACATAAATGTAAAATAGGAGAGCCAAGTTCAATGCAAAAATTATGATTGGCTGTGGGCTTCGCGGCAAAAAGAATTGATATCTGAATGAGTGCCAAGTCAAATCTATGTAGGTTAGATTTGACTTGGCCAGTTTTTATCAGAATTAAAACGTTGAATAACTTTATAAAATGACTGATGTAATGAAAACTGGCCAAGTCAAATCTAACCTACATAGATTTGACTTGGCACTCATTCAGATATCAATTCTTTTTGCCGCGAAGCCCACAGCCAATCATAATTTTTGCATTGAACTTGGCTCTCCTATTTTACATTTATGTTTTTGGTGGGATACTTATTTATGGGACAAAATGTATGAGTAGTGATTTTATATACACATGCAACGCGTGCGAAGCCGCGGGCAGAAACTAGTCTAGTATCAATTCAAAGGTAACTCAGTTAAAACTTTTGAAACTATCCTGGTTATTAATACTAAAGTCATTTAAAACGGGATATTTACCATGATTGTTACTCCGTGATCATGGCGCATGCAACTGTGCCGAAATATTGGATAACTACAAAATCAAATCATGGTAAATATCCCGTTTTAAATGACTTTAGTAACTCAGTTAGTCTGTCTAGTCTTATCTCTTCACGCCTAACCGACTAAACAGATCTTAATGTAATTTGGCAGGAAGGTGAATGGTATCCCGGGGACGGACATAGGCTACCTAACCTACTTGAAAAGCGCGAGCGAAGCCGCGGGCAACATCTGGTTCCAAATAAAATTCTAGTTCTTTTTTTTTATTTCATTAGGCTTACAAAATAAGCACTTAGACACGTCATAATGAGTACTTGTAGTTGGTACTTCGCTTCGTAGTTCAAAAATTATCTGCCCAAAGTTATTCGTAACTCACGTAAGTGATTTAAACCTAGACTCACGTAACTTATTGGCCCACGTACCTAGTAAGTTATTATCAACTTTCCATTTATTAGGGTCACCTTATCTAGGTAGATACGTTATGCCTTTGCAGATCAAAAGTTACCCTCGCAAGGGCTTGTTTTCATAAAGGGTTAGGAGATTCTATGCTCTGTTTAAAGTACTTTCACAGATTGGGTTAATGTACATAACTTCGGGGTAAGTTGGTACTGATTTTAAGGTTGATATGAGGTGTATGTAAAATTTCATGTTAGAGGAGGCATTAAAAGCATGATTTATTTTTATCAAACTAGCTTTTGCCCGCGGCTTCGCATACGTTTTGCGGAACATAATAAATAAATAAAATAAAAATAAAAATGCCTTTTATTTCCAAAAAATTACTAAGTTTACATTGTTTTTTAGAGTTTTTTTAAACTAGTTGTTTATATAACTTAATTAATCTAACGTGTAATTTAGTTTCATACAATAATATCTGTAGGAACCCCTTATTGGGTGAAGGTCTCTTTCCTGTGATGTCTGTTTCCAGTTTGAGCCGGCTGCCCTTACAATGTCCTCGTCCCAACGTGTCAGCGGTCTTCCCCTGCTCCTTACGTGGAGGACCTTTCCATAATCAGCATCCTACAAACTGTGGCCGGACGTATGTCCCCTATATATACACATTTTGTCCATCGTGTTGCTCCATCGTGTCGATATAGCAGCACATGATTTAGTCTTAATTATTATTTAGTTTATTGTAAGATAATTTGTATACTTTTGAACTTAATTTTGTATAATTTTATTTGTGATCCTAATCTAATTTAATTTTAATCCCATTCTTATTTATACTCATTTTTAATTTAATACTATTTTATCTTATTCAATGTATTAATGTTTTATTATTTATTATGATTTAATTAATGTTATAATGTTTAATTGAATGTATACTATAGATTTTATTATCTGAGTTAAATAAATACAATACAATACAATACAATAATGTCGCTTTTAGTGTCCATCTCTGATCCTTAAGCCTTGCGGAACATAAAGAACCCTATTTGCTATAGTAGTCAAAATTTCAGTAGTTTTGGCGTTGTCTTCATACAAACATTTTAGAATGGCATGACATTTATTATTGGCGATATAATATTAGTAGGAATCATATGCTAAATATATGGCTGTCTGTGGTTTCGAAGCTAAAGGCAGTTGTGCTGGATTATCCTATATTAATGTGATACCAATGTTATACCATTGAGTGGAGACCACGACTCGGTAAACGTAGTGTAGGACGCCCTCCGACCAGGTGGGATGACGACCTGCGAAAGACTGCAGGTAGATGCTAGATGCGGCAAGCTGAAGACAGGGCGCTATGGCGCTCATTGGGGGAGGCCTATGTCCAGCAGTGGACTGCTATAGGCTGATGATGATGATGATGATGATGAATGTGATATGCCGTTTTTTTGATGCGACTAAAATGCTATTGATCGCCGATGGCTATGGCAAACATTTGTTCCAAAGCGGAAATCGAACCCGCAACCTCCTGCGTCGCAGGCGGACCTTCGCCTGCCGCACCCCATCGTCATAGCTCTGATCAGGTAAAAACAAGGGGTAGTATTTAAGTTACCTGAAGTATAGGTATTTACTGTAGGTAGAATTAGACTTGCGAAGTTTTAACCCAAGTTACCAATCAGGAAGTTTTCTAGTTTCGCTGGCAACCTGCAATTTGGCCTGGCTCGGCCTAACCGCATCGTTTCATTTCGTAAAACCTTGCGTGTGGTTGCGGCTATTGCCTCACGAGGTATCTTTAGCAAATGACAGTGCAGGGTTGAGAAACTTTACTTTTACGAGTTTATTTCTTCGTAGGTTGCAAGTCTAGTATTGGTTGTAGGGAATTTAGAACTTTAATAGTCTTGGATGAAAGTCCAATTTCGTTTTATAGATAATTGAAGGAAACATAAAAAAGAAACCTTTTACCAATTTAAAAGGGTATCTTTCCTCACGAGATATCTTTAGTAAATGACAGTGCAGGGTTCAGAAACTTTACTTTTACGTTTTGCAAATCTAGTATTGGTTATAGGGAATTAAGAACTTTAATAGTGTTGCATGAAAGACTAATTTCGTTTTATAGATAATTGAAGGAAACATAAAAAAGAAACCTTTTACCAATTTAATAGGGTATCTTTCCTCACGAGGTATCTTTAGTAAATGACAGTGCAGGGTTCAGAAACTTTACTTTTACGAGTTGCAAGTCTAGTATTTGTTGTAGGGAATTTAGAACTTTAATAGTGTTGCATGAAAGACTAATTTCGTTTCATAGTAATTCATGGAAACATCAAACAGAAACCTTTTACCAATTTAATAGGGTATCTTTCCTCACGAGGTATCTATAGCAAATGACAGTGCAGGGTTCAGAAACTACTTTTACGAGTTGCAAGTCTAGTATTGGTTGTAGGGAATTTAGACTAATAGCGTTGCATGAAAGTCCTATTTCGTTTTATAGATAATTGAAGGAAACATAAAAAAGAAACCTTTTACCAATTTAAAAGGGTATCTTTCCTCACGAGGTAGGTATCTTTAGTAAATGACAGTGCAGGGTTCAGAAACTTTACTTTTACGAGTTGCAAGTCTAGTATTGGTTATAGGGAATTTAGAACTAATAGTGTTGCATGAAAGTCCAATTTCGTTTCATAGTAATTCATGGAAACATCAAACAGAAACTTATTACCAATTTAAAAGGGTATCTTTCCTCACGAGATATCTTTAGTAAATTACAGTGCAGGGTTCAGAAACTACTTTTACGAGTTGCAAGTCTAGTATTGGTTATAGGGAATTTAGAACTAATAGTGTTGCATGAAAGACTAATTTCGTTTCATAGAGAATGTATAAAAACATTAAAAAAAAACCTTTTACCAATTAAATAGGGTAACTTTATAAAGTAAAAGTAAAAAGATTTTTATTTTATATATAGATTTTATTACAATTTTTAAAGCCAAACGATTCTTTAAAAATGGTAAATACTTGCGAGGGAATTGAATTGAAAATGCCAGATTTTATATGTTATAGAAGATATTTATCTGACATTTTAAATTCAAATTTTTCCTTCATAGTTTTTATTAAGGTGTCCCTTATACTCTATGACAGGACTCAAAATGCCTACAAGTAAAATTCTTGCCAAGACCAGCGCTCCAAAGCGCTTTCCAGCGCTTCAATATCACCGGCGCGTTCACTTTACATTGAATTTGCATCTCAATTTGAAGCGATGCATTCGCTTTGTAGTACAAGTAGCACTTTACCGACATTTTGTAAGCCATGGACATGACGCGGTTATGGTGAAGCACCAAAGTTAGTACGAATGGTTCCATTTTTAAATGGTTTCGCTAATTACCTGCCTGTGCATATTTTAAAGCTCGAAATTCGTGATTTAATGCTATAAAACTTTTCATCTATAAGGTTTTTTTTTTGTTTGTTTGTTTGTTTGTTTGTAATGAACAGGTTCCAAAACTACTCTACCGATTTGAAAAATTCTTTCAACGTTGGGAAGCTACACTATCCCCGGTGAACATAGGCTATATTATATGTATGTATTTTCAAAAATGTTAGGGATCCGTACTAAAACCGTGCGAAGCCGGAAAAGTCCGCTAATAAGTGATAAATATCCTTATTGTATGTTTACTAAAAATAAACTATTTTGTTTCAGGTACAAAGCTGAAGACATGTTAAGAAAAGGTAATGTATAACATAACACAAAGATCCGCAACGCGTTTTCGCAAGTACGGTATGAACCACCACCAGCTTCGTCCGACATTAGGCGTTAGTAAATGTGTCACACTCGTTGCCATTAGTACCAAATAAGGTACTACTTGGGGTATAAGGGGAACTCCAGCATCTAGTCTCCCAACCTAACCTGCACGTGGTACATGCCTGCTAGATAACAGATAACGAACTAGGCTCTGGTGAAAATATCAAACAATCTTCATAATTTAATAACTCATTGATTTTACAATTATGTTCCATCACTTGACACTGGCAGAAAAGTGTCCGACTAGACACAGTTAGCCATTAAAGAATCAATAAGGAAATACTTTACTTATACATAGTACGAGTATGGTTGTTATCATAACACGCTACTGAATAAAGCTCAGCGGCTTTTACCGCCACGCACGCTATGCACGGCCACGCGGCGCATTTTAGCTGCGTTGGGTTCGTTTGTTTGACAAATTGGGTGGGTATACGTTAACAGTTTCCGTAGATTATAATCGAATGGAATAAAAAAAAATCATTATCATCATCGGCCTATGATAGTCCACTGCTGGACATAGGCCTCCCCAATTAGCGCCATAGCATAAAAAACATTTATTTGGACACATATACAAAATACTGGTCCGTGTACTGCGTGTATAGCATTGAACTGCGTGGGTGCAATATTTGAGCAAGCCACGCGTGTAGCATTGACGTTATTGATCTCGTATTCGCGTGTAAATGAGATGCAGTTGAAGTTATCATATCACATACTATTCCTTGCACAGCGAAGCTAGACCCTCGTAGCCTCTCCGTGCGTGGCGGTAGGGTTGCGCCTTAACGCCTTATTGAAATCGAGTTCCGTTAAGTTTGCGAGATTATACGTCTGAATTCACTCGGTAACTTTGATAGCTGTTGCCAATTATCAAATAAACAATATTTGATTTAAATGCAAAAGGGTTCTTATAAACTTTGTCTTATAACTTCTTTGATTCGTCTTTTGGTTCACTACATAAAGTGAATTTAAAACAGGCTAATTCGTTTTATCTGCGCCGTTGAAATTTTGATTTGGTTTTCTCTCGAATCGGCCCTTTTAACTTGAAAAAGTTGGTAATGCTGCGACCAGCCTACTTATAATAAACAATAGAACGTTAACCAGACGTTATAGATATAACTAGCGTAGAAAAAATCAAAATGGAAACGATTTGCCGCCTGCAGCTTTTTCCTAAAACTTTTTAAGCTGTCTTGTTTAGCAGCAATAAATCAACAACATCAAATCATGATTGATCTTCTGTTGTGCTCGTGAAGACTAGTATAATTCTTCTAAGTTTAGTTACCATAGATACAGTTGCCTCCCTACGTAACGTTCGTTCAAATACCCTCGATAACGTAGTTTTATTATCAGGTCACGTAATCGTCCCCAAAATGTCAGGGTTAGTTCCGCTATGCACGAGTCCCGCTTTGCTCGGATTCTAAAATACCTAAATAAAAGTGCCGCTATGCTCGGAATCAGATTCTCGGACTGTAGAAAAGAAAAGCTTATGTTAAAATATCGCATTTAAAATGTACTATACACATTATGTTGCTGCTTCTTGATCAGTAATAATGACATTAAACAAGCCAAGTAAGTTTCATTTTTAAATTAAATAGTAATAGTATACCTACTGTAAGTTAAATTACAGCAGTTGTTTAATTTGCTTTGCTTATTTTTTGTTACCGCTTCAATCTAAAAAAAAAAAACTTTAACTACAGAAAAAAAACAAGTATTTACACGGACGACAGCCAGATACAACTCCATACAGAAGCCTATACAAAAAAAAACATCACTCTTGGTGATTTTTTGATGAACATCTCATCTTCTTTTTCGATCCAAAAATAATATGTAATAAAAAAACGATTAATAACAATAATTATGTTCTTACGTGTGATATTTTTTGTTGAGTTGTAATTTGTATTCTATTTTATTTTATACTAGCTGCACCCCGCGGCTTCGCCCGCGTGGAAATGTTCCGCGCAACTTTCTTTTATAAAAAGTATCCTATGTTACTTCTAATACCTCTAAGAATATGTGTACAAAGTTTCATGATGATCGGTTAAGTAGTTTTTACGTCTTTGTATGAAAGCGTAACAAAAAAACTTACTTTCACATTTATAATATTAGTAGTGTTACAATTGTTGATTTTATGCGTGTTTTGTTTTAGAGCAAGCTTTATTTGTCAATGATATTTTGAAACTTGTCATTTGATCTCTTAATTAAAAATTATTTTGTTAAAGTTGTAATTTAGTAACAACTACATTTAACATAAAAATAAGCGATTGTGAAACGTTTATAGCTAAATAATATTTTTTGACCTGTTGAATAAGCTTTAAGAGTATTCTTTAGAAACACTTTTCTAACGAACTGTACCTTCCATTGTTTAAGGTAGAACTGAGAAATTCGTAGCATAGCGGCACTTTTTGTTAGGTATTTTAGAATTCGAGCAAAGCGGGACTCGTGCATAGCGGAACTAACCCAAATGTCAAGGCCTCGAGAGGATCAAATAATACTCGTACAATAGAATTGTGTTTCATATGATTGGTCTGGCTGATCAACTCGATATAATAATTACGTTAGATATGGCCTGAATTATTTCTGTCTGATATATTTTTATTCACTCCAGCCATTATTCTTTCATCGTGAAAAACCTCGTTTGAAATATAAAAACAGTTTTTCTGAATTTAAAGTTATAATAAAATATTCTTTCATCGTGAAAAACCAGGTCTGAAATATAAATACAGTTTTTCTAGATTTAAAGTTAGGCTCAACTCACACCAAAAGAGCGTCGAAGCGCAGCGAAGCGGAGCGCAGTTTCAGTGTCATTATGAATTTTAACTTTATTTTCATTACAATAAAACTTATTATCGCATGAGAAACTCGAACGAGTCGCGCGGATGCCCGCGGCGCCGCGGGAATTCGCCGGAATTCCCGCGGCGCCGCGGGCATCCGCGGTAATACCTAAGTTTTATGGTAATGAATATAAAATAAAGTTAAAATTCATATGACACTGAAACTGCGCTCCGCTTCGCTGCGCTTCGACGCTCTTTTGGTGTGAGTTGAGCCTTATAATAAAAATAACGTGAATAGGTACCTATTCCTGGCTGTTGCGATTCAGGTAAAATATGGCCGAACGAAAAAAAGCATGAACTAACTTGACTTTCTGGAATTCTAGATTTTTCCACAAAGTTATTTTTCTAGCGTCTAGAAAGTCTCTTGTCTCGTCTCTTGAGCTATAAGCTCAAACTAGAGCAATTACTAATACAATTGCCGGTGGATTTCCAGAAAAGAGTTTGGGTCGGATGGCTCCCATTGTCACCTTACGATTGATTGTGCCCAAGTGTGACCTAACCACAGTATAGTAGTTTCGAGTGCTGTAAAAGCTTTCCTCAGACAGTTTGTGGTTACGGCTACCAGGTCGGTGCAGTGCACCTTTACGGTCCTGCTACTATCTTTTCACGGCTTCTAGCCACTTTCCGGCACGAATCTCTTGGGTTCTTTGTAAGCTTTCGAGCTACTTCGAATGCAATGTCTCTTTTGTGTGACAGAGAGTGCAAATCGGAATGACAATGTTGGTTCCACAAACTTGGAACCAACGTTTTTGTCTAACCTGTACGGTTTTTGTATGTTTTTAGCTCATGTTTGTTCTAAACAAAGACCGACCGGATGAGCTTCACGATAATACTTGGGAAAATAATTATTTATTACGAAGACAGATGTATCTAATACTTGTAGATACTCGTATATGCGAACTATCTTTTTTTTTAGTATTCTTATTTAGATAACCTTTGGTACACCCCCTGCCTTTTCTTAAATTCATTTAATTCTTTCCATCCAAAGGTTGCCTGGAAGAGATCGCTTCTAAGCTATAAGGCCGCCCATTGTACCTGTCGCACATAATGTATTTTTGTAATGATTAATTTAATTATGGTGTACAATAAATAATTTTTGTATTGTAACTATCACTGCCAAAGCAATACAGCCAATCCTTTACTATATTCGAGTTATTATGCAAAAAACTTATTGATGTGTCAGTCAGTATTTTCTCCTTAAGGGTCCGGCGACCCTCGCTTACAAAAATTGCTCCAAATATCGCTGTCCCTGTTTAACCCTTGCGCCGCGCCTCATGCGTGCGCGATAGCAATATTAGCCGTTCAAAATTTGGTTTGTTCCGTAATACCAAAAATTATGACTGAAAACTTTTTGAATTCTTCACAAAGTATTGTTATTCTGTAACTAGACAATATAAGCTATGTTCCTTAATAAGTAAAACTAAGATACTGGTGTTTTTAATACGAAACAAATAGCAAGAAAACTTGTCCATTTTCGCATAAAAATGTTTAAAAAGCGATTGGCTTCCATTTAATTTTAGGTAACTATTTTTAAAAAAAATCTATTTAGGAACCTAGATAAATACTATTCAAATACAAATAATACAATATTATAGTGTAAATATGCTTGAATTGAAAATCATTTTGGCCCCTTAATAAATATAGATTAGTACAACGTGTAAAAGGCTATAATGGCATGGCGCTCTCAAAACTCATACCTACATTTAGCGAAATGTACTAATAAAACCCGCAAAATAGGCTCTTTAACCTTCTCACAAAACCTGCGAAAAGAATTAAACGCAGGGCATTTACCTGCGTCCATTTTACGGACCAATTCCGTAATAAACTTGGATTATCCCCTACAGGGGTAGAATACCCCTACAGGTCCGTGGGGTAAAAGGGTGGGTTGATCCAAGGCCAACTAGATTAAAAAAACCTAGAAATTACTATACCCTCAGACTCAGATCTGAATGAATAGTCATTTGATTATTATAAATAAAATAAAATCTCTTTATTTCGGATATCCATGGATCCATATTTGTAAGTATTAGTAAACACACAATAATATAATTATAGAGGGTTATTAGAATCTTAAATTAAATTATAATATAATTAATTAAGTTATAGTATAACATAAGCATGTCCCTTTCCCAGAGTGATCCCGTGATCCCGTGTTATAATTATACACTTGTGGTTCTCAAGATTCAAATTAACTTGATCGAAGATCGATGAATGTTATTTAATAAACCTCAACTGCTTGATCAAATTTTGGTATTCCGTTCTGGGAAACTCTTTTTTGTCAATACTGTAACCGGCTGTGGGACGCTACGATACGTATAGAATTCCAATCAGTTTTGCTTCCTCTAGTAACTCCATTGTAACATACCAATGTTTCTTCTTAAAAAAACAAGGAACTCGTCGTTTTTTGTTTCGTTGTGTTTCAAAGTTGACATAAGCTCCTGGAGGTCTACTTTCAAAAACGAATTAAGTCGACGGATGACGTCTATCGCAGTCACAGTCCAGTCAAATCATAATCATTCTGCCACTTCTTGGTAGATTCAATGTACAAAACGTGAATTTTTGTGTTTAAAGAACAAGACTTTCTATTGGTTGAAGACATGAGGGAAGAAACAGAGCCCCGACTAGATCGTTAAAGACATTGTTCCAATCGGGGTGGCTCCATCAAAGGTTAGCACGTCTGCCTTTTGAAGGCGATGACCTTTGCTTTACGGCTTAAATGCCGGTCCGGTTCCACTTGGCGCTATGTGGAGACATTTTAACACTTTGAGTGCTGAAAACGCACGGTATGAGTTTTCTACAAGTGACTAATATGCGTAAATCCACACTAGCGCAGCGGCTGAGAAAATACAGATCTTTGTGACTCAGAGCTGTAATATTTTTCGAACGAAACGCATGTGCGGCGCAACACAACCGCTGTGTAGAGTGGCAGCACGAATTTTTTAGGTAAAAAAAAATATCGCTGTCGTCGAAAAAAAACCGCAGTCAAAGTGTTAATGCCAGTTTAGATAATACTAATATAAAGAGAGACCTGTGACTTTAGTAATTTCATTCGATTCACTACTCAAAAATTACGATCGTTTGACCTCAGCCTAAAGAGCTACCTGTTATAAAAACTCTCTTTCGTCTCGGACTCAACATCATCATCAGCCTATGATGGTCCACTGCTGGACATAGGCCTGCCCAATGAGCGCCATAGCGCCCTTTCTTCAGCTTGACGCATCCAGCATCTACTTGCAGTCTTTCGCAGATCGTCATCCCACCTGGTCGGAGGGCGACCTACACTACGTTTACCGAGTCGTGGACTCCAGTCAAGAACACGTTTGCCCCAGCGGCCGTCGGTTCTTCGCAACTCAAGTTGATGACAAATATTAGATTTTGAAGATGTAACTGATTTGTTTCGGTTGTTGGATCCTCTTTAATCTTAATTCTTATCCCGCAGTGAAACGCCTCAATCAACCCAGTTTTGAAAGTAACTCCTTGAACCAACATTTTTGGTAACTTTATTGAATTAAATAATATTTTCTCTAATAATCATTAGCGAAGTTAATTATCGCTAAAGTAATATTAACTTTGAAACGAGTTGAGTTAAGTAATATTCTAACATCAAAGCACCAATTTAATTACAAGTCTTTTTCATATAAAAACACATTTTTAAGAACTTCTTAGAACTTTTCAGAGTACCGTAGCCAGTAATTGACTTTTATAAAGTTTTTCCTGTGGTTGTGTCCTTATAATAAATTAAATATACATATGCTAAAGTTTATTTACATCAGTCACGTATAACAACGTAGGTGCGCGTAAAAACGACATTGCTTCTAATGTTACGACATGAATCTACAGAACCCATGTTATACGTGATCATACACGCGCTTAGCTACATTGTTCCTCGCGAAAAATGGCTTTTATAATTTCAGGACAAAACATTACGAGTTTATTCTGTTTTTCTTCAGTGTCATTAGGTAAATTGAAAAAAATATAAGCAAACGCGAAATTCTACTTCCAATGGGCTTTGTATTTCTTACATAAAAAATATATTTGAAGCAAAATAATGGGTATTTTTTCTTGAAAACAGGCACTAGTGTCGATGTCTAAGAACACTCCCACCTTAAATGTTCATTTTCACAAAGCGCGCTCTGAGTCACAAGCACTGATTGCTATAATTGTGCTCGGGACATTATTTTTATTGTGCTCTCGGCAATGGAGGCCTATTTCGCAAATGGGGGTTTAATTGTCTCGACGAGAGCTCTCAGTCTTCTCGAAATTCATTTAATAACTAAGGAGTTTTAATTATGGAACAGTTGGGACTGTAGTGGCGTGACGTCCGCCCAAAGGCATGTCATTTACCACCTTCCGCCAATTAGAGTTCCACAAACTTAACTCTGCAGGTGGACAAAATCAAAACTACAACGACCGGTTCTTGGAAGTTACGACTGTGATTCTAATAAAATACAGCAAGGGGGGGACACCTCAACTGCAGACATAAATTTGTGGTACTTTGTACAAGATGAGCGAAATCACACCTTGTCGCGTACAATTTAAATTTTCAATTTGAACGAATTGAATTTGGCTCGCTTTTTGGATGGCGTTGAGAAGGGTAAAAGTTTCTGATTGTGAATTCCGTTCCGTAATGACGTTTTTGGAAAGGATCGTGCCTTTCAGCTTACTATTGTTCGTCCAGAAATTTACCATCCCTTTATAAAACCTGAAATACTTTTCAAAAAGTTGTAGTCGACGTAGACTCTTGCTTTTTGCAGCGTATATTTCTGGGTTTATGTCTCTAGCGACAAAGATAAAATAAAAACAAGTTGTGACCCCTTCGGCGGAGACGGTGCGAGAGGATTTATTGGCCACTAGCGGTCGTCTGCGGTGTCGCCCGCTTTTATCTCTAGGGAATAAAGTAACAAATATCTTGCCTCTTCATAATCTTTACAAAATGTTCTAATATTTTGTTCCTTTCCTCAACATCGGCAGCCCGACTTTTCCTACTGCTTGCCTCCAACTCTTATTCTTGTTAAAATAATCAAGCGTTAGATCTTTGCTCGCATAAAGAAGGAGTCACGTAAAGGTAAAAAATGTACGTTTTCGTAGCAAATTGCATAATAAATTTCAGTTCTCAGGCACTAAAAACAAAGCTATTGTACCTGTAGCATGGAAATAGCACACATTTTCGCAATATTTCTGCTGTGAAACAGAAGTCATCCTTTCGCTATAATTTACTGTAAACACCGCTTAGAACGCGTGAAAATTGTAATGAAAAAAAATCACAAAGGAAACTGGACCTTGACTCTGGGAACTCAAATCTTGAATATGCTGAGTAGAGTCGACCCTACCAACCAACTTTACAAAGTACAACCTTTTATACTTTCGCGATTTGTTTACATAATATTAAAGATAAATCGGATATTTATAGCGGACGTTTTACGCGTCTTTTGTTTTATTTTCCCTTATTTCCCTCGTTTCTATCCCTTTCTTTTCTTAGGCACTACCGCTCGGCACTACTAGTACAGTTAAGGGAAATTTTACTTTCCCGTGACACTACTGGTAGTGCTACTCGTGTTACAGCCATCGTTGTCAGGATTCGACAAATGTGTTATCACATTGTACTGGTCACACCTGTAAACCTAATTCAGGATTGTTTCCAAGAGTCAAATCCTAAGATCGTGGTGGAATGTACAAAGCTCCGTCCAGACAGACACTTGGTAATAAAGCAACATAAATCCACCCCCAAGACAGTGCCGCTTGGCAGTGCGTGCCAATGCTTCCGCGGGGCGTGGGGCCATTAAACTCGAGACCTAGAATTTGCATTCATATTTATTTTAACACGACAGATAGTAGGAAAATAGTGCTGGACATTTTACGTAGAAGTATTTAGTTTTGCATGACCTAAATTTTCTATTATCCCAAAATAAAGGTTTGACGATGAGAACGTAAAACATCCGGGCATGCTTTTTTTCACGTCGGGAAAACCATGAAACTATAAGCTGCCGCGCGCGACTTTGCACACGTGTTTCGTGGATGAAAAGTGTCTTCTTCCCATATTTCCGGGATACAATGTATTTACTGTGTTTAACACTTTGACTGCGATCTTTTTTTAACCTAAAAAATTCGTGCTGCCGCTCTACACAGCGGTTGTGTTGCGCCGCACATGCGTTTCGTTCGAAAAATATTACGGCTGTGCTGAGTCACAAAGATCTATATTTTCTCAGCCGCTGCGCTAGTGTGGATTTACGCATATTAGTCACTTGTAGAAAACACATACCGTGTGATTTCAGCACTCAAAGTGTTAATATTTAGTTGGCCCACTAGTCCCAAAAACCGTATCAACATAGTCAATACTGCTTTGTTCTATGTTTATTCATCGCTCCGTTATAACAAAACACCCTTATTAGAAAAAACGCCTCTCCGAAAACCGTCAACTTCTCTATGAACTTCGCTTTGATGTTTGCATGTATCACATGTATTTCCACAGTATAAGCCCTACGCATAATTATCCGACGACGTGGATAAGTCCCATGTCGGATATAATTTACGGTCCACCTGTACCCTCATTAAAAAGATTTCCTATTTCAATTTCACTCGCCCCACTCGACATATAAACGAGTGCTTATACCACAGATTAAAGTAATTATGATCCTTTTTTATTCTACCATCACCTGTTTAGCCATAATTAGATATGGTCTTGCCGCATCCAGCATCTACCTGCGAAAGACATGCTGGATGCGGCAAGCTGGAGACAGGGAGCTATGACGCTCATTGGGGAAGGCCTATGACTAACAGTTGTCTGCTATAGGCTGATGATGATGATGATGATGAGATATGGTCTTGGGTGGGATTTTCAGGTGCCATTCCAGCGAAGAGCACCTTTCTTTCGATTTGAACACTTTAGTTCCTCTGGTCAAGATTGAGTAGCCATCACAGAGTAGCCACAGAGTATTTGCCATCTTTTAAGGCGTTTTATGTGTTCTTTGTCCTGTAGTAGGTTTCTTGCTAGAGTGTTGCTATGGTTATTCAGTCTTTCTTTGTACATTTTGCTGTAATTGTTGACTTCTACTCTAACAGTTGGCATTTCCAGGTATTGATTCATTTCTGAGTTTCTCACTAACCAGTGTGCGCTGGAAACTGTACGTAGAGCGATGTTTTGGAATTGATATAATTTACTGTCCACCTGTACTCCACCTCATTAAAAAGATTTCCTATTTCAATTCCACTCACACCACTCGGAGTATAAACGAGTGCTTGGACCACAGATTAAAGTATCTCTCTTGCGTTGCCTCGCTTGCATATGCTATATTATGATGTTTTCAGTAAATAGGTTGGTTAGAATTTTCTTTTGGAGTTAATGATACTTATTAATTATTCTGTGACGATTCGAGAATCGTGCATCCGTAAAGGTGGATCACGTTGAAGTTAATTTTATTTATTTTATGTTATATTAATATATTCCGTCTTCAACAAATGTGGAGGTATTAAAATTACACAGACAGTAGCGTCTGGCCGGCATGTCGTATCTTACTACATCCACGGGCTGACTCCAACTCAGTTCAATTCAATTCAATTTATGCAAATATGTAATTTAAAACAGCTTAGGACTAAATGTACCTATTAGTCTGTCAGTCGATTCTTACTCCCTGCGACCGCCATTGGCAAAGAATTAAAAGATCTAATAACAATTTATCTTAGCTCTCAGTTTACTTACCCATCATACTCGTAGTTTCGAAAGGATTGAACATTAATTATAAAAATCTAATTATTATGTATTTGACTGTGGGTAACCTTTACAGTACAGGTTTCTCTGAAACCTATAGCAAGCTTCAGCCTCTGACAATACAGGTTAACTTAGCCCTTTTAGCATAAACATACCTACTTTAACAACTACAATAAGAAAACCTATTCTGAGGAGCATAATAAATGATTTATATTATTTTGGGTTAAGCTCTTATCTTCTCGGTTTAAAACGGTAAAATACTAAGCGCACGGGCCTAAGCCCTGTGCACTTCAAAGGGATAAACTTCACTAGGAAGATCATTTTGCTGGAATTTCCTGGGCGTATTATTATTATTTATAGACCGCTAACTACGTAGCAATCGTTTCTCAAAGAAAATATATAACCCTTTCGTTTTACGGTCTTTCTAGGCTTTGCGCCGAAGGAAGCTTTCTTGAAAGTTTCATAGCCTCCACTAATGCCTTATCGATCCGGCTGCTTGGCAGCAGTCACATACTGTGCCATGCGGGACACGTCATTGGCCCAGCTTGCCATTCTCCTTTTTGCTGGCTGTCTTGTATGTGAGACTTGGATTAAAGTTTGAGTATCAATAAATACACGGGTATTCAAATAAGTAACGATCTAATAAAGAAAATATCTATCTATGTCATTACATTGAATTACACAACACAAGCTCGGGCTAGATAATGCTGTGTGAATGTCCGGCATTTATTATTAATACGTCTAGGCTACTCGTATAAAACGTGGAGTATTGATATGTCCAATCCAAGGCCTTGATTGTCACGGAGCGTTTCCGATTGTACTCCTATTGTAGGTAGCCGAATGTAAGCGCGTTAAGTTATCTGCTTAGCTGTTAAACTTACGGGCTGACTGCACAACCCGGCGACCAATCGACGGCAACTGTGTTTGGTTGGACACTTTTCTGCCAGTGTCAAGTAATCGAAAATAACAGACTTATGTGCTGGGCTGAGGCTAAATTGTATAAATGTGAGTGGGTGACGCTAAGTAGTATCGTTGTTGTTTAGAGGCGGGCGGCTTGTGACGGTGGCGGGCCCCGCGAGATGAGCGCCTGCGCGCTGCGGGCGGACGGCGCGGGCGACTCCACGCCCGCCTCCGACCTCGGCGAGCGCATCACTAGGCTCTTCCCCAAGTGCCGGCCCAAGAACATGCAGCATCATCACGAGAGGTAACTACTAGATTAATTAGTACCCAGTTCTCGCGCGAGACCAAGGCATCTGCTGCTGCGGTATGCGAACAGCAAGATATGATTGATCACCACGCACTACGCTGCATACTGTCACGTTGACTGTCTGTGTTGAGAAGTGGTCTTTTGATTTTCATAGATGAGAGGATAATATAGTAGACAGAGAATCGGATACTATTATATATTTAGCCAGGAGTGAAATTCTTTAAAAATTAAGAATATTGCTTTTGTCGTGTTGTTTTTCTAAATATATAATGTGACATTATAAACAACCACTTCTCCGCACATACAGTCGACCACGTGACAATACCAAGACAATACGCAGCGTAGGTAATTTCGTTGTGATCAAGACACCAAAGATTTATTCTGGCCGCTTTTATAGCTTTACGATAAACACACGTAAGATGATTTTGGGTCTCTCAAACTGCCCGCTCTCATAAACCTAGATCTCGCGCAAGGACTACATCCAAAAATAAAAAACGAATTGTTCTTCAACTAACTCTCACGTTTCAACATTACCGACTGTATTTACTTAATAAAATTAAGAACGATCATTCCATAACTAACTAAAGCCTGCCTCATTATGATGGACGAGTTAGAAATGTTATATCATGTTAATAATTTAGTCCGGGACAGATTCATCTCATTATTTCCCGCATTGGGAAGTTGCCTGTTATAGGATAGCTAAAAATAGCAGCCAAGATAACCAACATAAATACATCATAACATTTTTACGAACCTAAGGATCTGTAGAAGAACTTTTGTAAAATAGGTAAGTAGGTACATTCATATTTTGTTAGAGTGCTTATTCTATATTTTGTTACATACGCGCGTTGACGCGCGTTAAAGCACGATCAAGTATAGAGAGGTAACGAATGCTAACGTGCAATAATAATAATAATAACACACCCGTGACAGACGTCTTTTTGTGAAAATTTTTACATTTATTTATATTTCTATTTAATTATGTCGGTGAACATGAAAAAATGATCACAAGAGCGCGTACAAGGGCGGCACAAGCGCACAAACCACCACCACCGCAGCCCGCTTCGGCTAGCTCCACATCCTCGTCTTCAGATGAAGAGGAATTTAGAACGCCGCCTGAGACGAGTGATGTGTTGAGCAGCGAAGACGAGCTGCCACCGTCGCCTCGACCGCCGCGAACATCTGTGCGGCGAGGCCGACCCCCACTATCAGCTGGCTTGGGACCTGCAGGGCGCACAGCCCCGCGACCGGTCCCCGCCGTTGATGGAAGAGTGCGGCGCAAATGGACAAAAGAAACAAACGAGAACGTCATGCGCGCGTACTATAGGGCTACAGAGGGTGGAACTAACCTGACCGCATACCGGTCCAAGATACTGCCGTTGTTTCAGGCCCTTGAACCGACAGTCGACTGTAACGTGCAGCGACTATCTGATCAGGTACGGGTCATACAACGTTCAAAAATGTTGGATGACGCTGCACTTGATCAACTCCGGCGTGAAGCGCTCAGTGCTCTAGTGGTGGACCATCCGCAGTGCAACCAGGTTGGTACGTCGCCACCGCGACACATTACATCAACACCAGTAATTTCCCAACCTGATTACAATGTGGAAGAGGTCAGTCACGAGAGTATTGAGGTAAGTACCCAAAATAATGAGCAATTGAGGAGGGCTTTGGAAGATGCGATTCTAAATTATAGAAATTCAAATTTAAGGCCACGTCTGCCTCGCTTTCCTACCCATAGAAGTGCTTTAGCTGTAGTGGGGGCCTTGAACCCATTACTAGTCCCATATCTAATGACTAGTAATGATCTTACTGATACGCACTCTATTCTCTATTGTGGGGCTATTGCGGCTTGTAAGGTTGCGCGGGTAAAGTTTCCGGACTCTAACCGTGCTCCGCGCCAGGCTAGCAGTATCCCTACTTGGCAACAGAGAATAGAGAAGCGTATTGGTAGGTTCAGGACCCTCATAGCTAAACTAATCTGCTTTAGGGAGGGCAACCATAGACCTCGGGTTATGCGCTTTGTGACACAAGCTTTTGACGGAACTGAAGTTCAACCTCAGGACTATTTAGCCTCTGTCACAGAGCGCATAGACTACCTAAAGCAGAAAGTCTATGCGTGGGCGAGCCGAATAAAAAGATTTAAAAAGAGAGTTGACAGATTTTGGCAGAATCGCATCTTTCAAAGTGATCAAAGGAAAGTTTACCGTGACTGGGAGAAACCTGATCTACGTGTGTCTGACGGGCAGGTACCGGATGTCGAAACTGGAAATAATTTTTGGCGAGGCATCTGGTCCATACCGGTTGGACACACGGAAGCGGACTGGATGAATGTGGTCAGTGCTGAATGTGAAAACATCGAAACCATGGATGCTATAACCATATCACGGTTAGATATAAGTAATGCAATCCGCTCGGTTCAAAACTGGAAAAGTCCTGGCCCGGATGGATTGCATAACTTTTGGTTGAAATGGTTTCGGTGCTCACATTCGGTTTTGGCTGCACAATTCCAAGAAGCGATTGAGATCGGGTCACTCCCACATTTTATGACGACGGGTGTAACTGTCCTGCTCCATAAATCTGGTAGTACTGCGGAACCAAAGAATTATAGACCCATAACGTGCTTAACCACCATCTACAAGTTGCTTACATCCATTTTGACCACCAAAATTAACACTCATATTGTTACAAACAATATTTTAGCACCTGCTCAGAATGGATGTAGGATTGGGTCCCGTGGTACTAAGGAGCTCCTCCTCATTGACATGGCCATTAGTCAACAGGTCAAACGTGGCAGAGGGAACTTGTCGGCTGCTTGGATAGACTATAAAAAGGCTTATGATTCGGTGCCTCATACTTGGCTTGAGAGGGTCTTAGAGTTGTATAAAGTAGATACTACTCTAAGATCATTCTTGGGATCATGTATGAGACAGTGGACCACTGTTCTTCGTCATCCAGGGAGCCGAGCGGAACTACCTGCCACCAATGATCAGATAAGGATAGAGAGGGGTATATTCCAGGGTGACAGTCTGAGTCCCTTGTGGTTTTGCCTGGCTCTGAATCCGCTCAGTACTCTACTGAAGGATTCAGGAATAGGCTATCGCCCTCGGAGAGATGGTGAGATCGTCTCTCACTTGCTGTATATGGATGACCTCAAACTGTTCGCGCCGAATAAAACACAGTTGATGGCCCTTCTGAATATCACACAGATATTCAGTAGTGCTATTAACATGGAGTTCGGTGTCGATAAGTGTGCGGTCATACAAATACAGCGAGGGAAAGTTGTACATTCTGATAATTTACAGCTTTCAGAGACCATATCCCTGAAATCACTCTCGGAGGGCGAAACTTACAAGTACCTTGGTATGCCAGAAGCGTTGGGTATTGTGGACGGAGACATAAAGCAGTCGGTGAAGGAGCGCTTCTTTTGTCGCCTCAAAAAAGTGCTAAATAGCCTTTTGTCAGGCGGCAACAAGGTACGAGCCTTCAACGGCTGGGTTATGCCATTGCTCACGTATACGTTTGGCATACTAAGATGGACTCAGACAGAACTAGACGCCTTGGACTGTAGGGTTCGTCAACTTTTAGTCACTCATCGCATGCGACACCCTCGATCTTCGGTAATGAGATTGTATATCCCACGGAAATGTGGTGGTCGTGGCTTTTTAAACGCCAAGACTCTACACAACCGTGAGGTATGCAATCTCAGAAATCACTTTTTACAAGTTGAATACCAGATGCATCGCGATGTGGTTGCAGTAGATAAGAACCTTACCCCTCTTTCCTTGGCTAACGAGAACTGGCGCAAACCTGTGGTGATGAGCATCCAGGACCGGAAGACTATATGGGAGAGCAAAGAGCTGCATGGGAGATTCTACAAGGTTCTCACAGGACCTGATGTAGATCTCCTAAGCTCAGTGAACTGGCTACGCTTTGGTGACCTCTTTGGGGAAACCGAAGGTTTTGTCTGTGCAATTATGGACGAGGTGGTAAAGACGAACAATTATCGAAAGTATATCATGAAAGACGGCACGATCGATATTTGTCGAGCGTGTCATCTTCCTGGGGAGACCCTCCGTCATATACTTTCGGGTTGTTCGCACCTTGCTAACTCTCAGTACTTGCACAGACACAACCAAGTAGCCAAAATTATACACCAGCAACTTGCTCTCCGATACGGCCTTACTGGTCCTGAAGTTCCGTACTATAAGTACACACCGGCGCCAGTTCTTGAAAATGGCCGTGCCACGCTCTATTGGGACCGATCTATCATTACGGACAGGACTATTCTTGCGAATAAGCCTGATATTGTACTGATAGATCGGTTAGAACGGAGGGCGGTGCTCGCTGATGTCACCATACCGCATGATGCTAACCTCGTTAGAGCTGAGAAAGATAAACTTAGCAAATATCTTGACTTGGCTAACGAGGTTGTCAGCATGTGGGATGTAGATTCAGCGACCATAGTCCCGATAGTCGTTTCGGTTAACGGCGTAATAGCGAAGAGCCTCGATCAACACCTGAAGAGACTCTCGCTAGGAAGTTGGATCAAGGGCCAGATCCAGAAGGCGGTACTCTTGGACTCGGCACGTATCGTCAGGAAGTTCCTTTCTCTGCAGCCCTAGTCACCGACCGCTTGAGCCTAGCTTCGCGGTTGGTGATCTACCGTTTTGATATATTTTTTACTGTAGAATAGTTTTATAATATTTTATTGTAATTTCTATAGTAAAAAATGTATTTTATACGAGAATTTAAATAAATGAGTGAAATAATAATAATAATTCCTTTATTGATTCAGACAATTACATCCATATGATGTTTAGTATAGGTAGTTAAAATTACAATAGCCTCCCTCGATTTAAATAGCGAAGCAATCCTATTGGCTGCTAGACATTCCACCGCTTAGCTACTCCGCTGAGCTCTAGTGGAAATGCAACCTACCTAAGGTTGCATTTCCACTAGAGCTCAAATTTGAAGTATCAAAACTATCCTTGGAAACTAAGGAGAACTAGCCAACGCTCTTCTTTGATAAAAGTTACCCATAGAGGTAGTATATATTCCATGGAGTTACGCATTGAAAAGTTCCAAAATTTAAATTAAAAAATATTATTCCAGACTTAATTCCGCCCTTGAGGGGCGCGAGGCGAACAACGTGAACAACGTCTCTTCGGACGAAGAGCACAACGACGGGCAACTGGTCATCCTCAACGCTAAGGGAGGGACCTACAAGCTGAGGGACTCCAGGTGAGATGGAGATAGCAGAAGATGCGAGAGTAAACGAGGCTAAAAGATGTAGCTTAAAAGTTGCTCTAAATGGGTATATAAACTGTGAGAGACCATAAATTAATTCAATAGGTACCTACTCGCTCAACGTTATTTATTCGAATTCGGTCCGGGGAGCGGCCATTTTCTTTCAGCTTCTGTACGAAACGAAGGCGTTTATATCCAAGAACAAATTGGTATAGCACCATAGAAAAAATACCTACAGTTTCAAATATTGGTTGTTGTTAAAGAATAAAGAATTTATTTATAGCCACACACAATAATAAACAGGTTACAAAAAAAAAGGAAAACACATTAAAAATACAAAACAACTTAAGTAGTAGGGATTTAAACTATACATAATGTAGCGTGGTAGTAGAGTCCCAAGTATAAGAATAACTGGTCTTTCCCGGCTGCGCGGCTAATAAGGACCAATCTCAGCTTGTTGTCATTATCGACCGAGGACGATAATGACACTGGTTTTCAGGCTGGACCTTAAATTGGGATGACGTCGTGTCTCGAGTAACGGTCCACAGATTAAACATAACAAAGTTTTACATATATAGGTATAAGTAATAATAAAAACCAAGAGTTGGAGAAAAATTGTTTAATTAGATAATTCAAATACATTAATTAAATAATATGATTAAGAATACTAAAGTATTTGAACTACTTCGAATACTAAGCTATTTTTAAAATAAGATCATAAGGTTGTGGAATGCACTACCAGAGTCCATTAGAAAAACTATATTGTTAAGAACGGAGTTCTCCGGCTCGTAGTCCAACTGTTATAGTCGGAGTACTCCGATACGTAAATTTCGACGTACGCTCCTTTTTACTGTGTGCTGGTTAGCGCACGCCGCCACGCACCCCTGAATGCGTAGGTTCGGGTACAGCAACACAAACGGTCCTCCTTGGCCTCTTGCGGGGAAAGGAGGAGGGTTCCTCGGCTAACTTTGCAGGGGTGTGAATAAAAGTCCTCTTGTTCCAGTGGCAGCTCTTCTTGAGGTCCCCTACTAGGGTTAAAACAAAGTCACTGCACTGTACTTCACTATTTATTTCCTTAAGACTTATTCACCACTTGCAAAACTACTGAACACTTCAAAATATTAACTCACTTCACAATAGAAACTCTTGATTGGAACTGCTTTAAAATTAGAACTCAAAATTAGAACTGACTGACTCGCAAACAAGCTCGCCTTTTATACCTCCGTCGACCCTTACTCGAATATTCTACGAATTTCCGGGCTATACCTACCTCTTTCTAAAATCTAGAACATTTTTGCTTTCCTTGTCTTTCTTGTTCATTCGTTCGAGAAAATGCACATAATTAGAGGTAGGTATACACGACCCGGTCCATAACAACTATATCTTAATCTATGTCGTAATCGGAGGCGCGAGTACTATTATTACCTATTCTGTGTAACCTTTCAAACAAAAATAAACCTTATTATCTAATTAACAAGATTCTAACTAGATTGTGGGTTCCGTCGCCGACATTCTCCCCCTCGTGCTTCGCACCATCCACCTGGCTCGGCGACTCTCCCGGCACCAACAGCACCACCCTCGTAGCTACTCTGCGCAGCATTCCTCCTCATGTTTCTACGTCGATGATCCGGGTATACCCATCTGGACCAGGTTGTACTTGGTGTATCCTTCCGCGTGGCCAGGTGCGTCTTGGTAGGGCGTGGTCTTATCTCGTTCATGACTGTCGCGAGGTTCCCATGATTGAAGCGGCGGCGGTGAAACTCCTCTACTATGAGTTGCGTCGCTCTATCCTTACTATCGATCACGATAGGTCGCTTGTAGTCCCTTTTCACGCCCTGTATCGCGTCGATCCTTCCTTTCAGTCTTATGAGTCCATCTTCTAGTACCACGTCGAGCCTCCTCAACTTGCTGTCGCCCCTTACTTGATCCATCCGTTGAAGACGCCTGATGTCCTCACCGAAGCTCCTTTCTTGACTCTTCTTTAGTAATAAGGTTTCAGCTTGTTCCAGGAGCTCTGCTTCCAGTGGTATGTACTTATCTCCTTGTGTTGAAGAAGATGGTTTCCTTTCTCCGGCCTTCTTTGGCTTCCTTATGATCTTTTTCCAGTCGGGGTCTCCTTGGCTGATGTTGACCTTTTCCTTCCTTCTGCAGAGCTTGATGAACTGCAGCATTCTCGCCGTGGCTCGCCATAACCTCTTCCATGATGACACCTTCTCAGGGTCCGGTGATGGGCAGATGAGTCTTACCGCTGCTGTGACGTCCGTTGTCTTCTCCTCGCCAGTGGTGACCTTCCTAAAGGTCCTCACCGCAGGCCAGTGGACTTCTTCTTTGCTCAAGAAGTCTGGCCCGATGAACCACCGGTGGTTGCAGCCGAAGTTCTCCGGCACGTTTCGCGTCGCGTCATCTGCAGGGTTCTGCACTGTGGGGATCCATCTCCAGTCTTGAGGCTTCGTGAGGTCTTTGATTTCTGCTAGACGAGGAGTCACGAATGTCTTCGGGTCCGTCTTGATCCAAGAGAGTACGATGCTGGAGTCCGACCAGAATGTATTTTTTGTCACCTTGAGGTCAATATCCTCCTGCACTGAATGCGCCAGTCTGCTTCCTAGGAGGGCTACCTGCAGTTCTAGTCTCCAGTATACTGCAGCTGCATACGCCGTCTCGCTTGCATCCGTAAATGTATGCAGCTCCCCCTCGGTGCGATGTGGTGTCAGGCATCTTGGGATAAGGAGCTCTTGAAGCAGCTTCATCTCCTCTAAGTAGGTCTTCCATGCTGCGTACTCCTTTTCCTTGATCTCTTCATCCCAGCCGATGCCACTCCGCCAGATTCCTTGAAGCAGTTTCTTCCCCTGAATAAGAACTGGCGATGCCAACCCGAGTGGATCAAAGGTCAACATTACTGCGCTGGTGACTTCTCTTTTCGTGGGCACTTGGAGCCCCCTTGCTATTTTCTCTGGTATGTTGCGAAGATTTGCCCTGAAGCCGATAGAGTCTCGTTCCGTGAACCAACGTAGTCCCAGAGTCTTCTCCTCTTTCTCGCCGAGGTCCACTTCTGTCTTCTCTGTTGCTTCAGTCTTCACTCCTTGCAGTAACTCAGGTTGGTTTGATGCCCAACCCCTGAGTTCGAAGCCCGCTTTCTTGTGTATGAAGTCCACTTGTGCTGTCACCTTGCGGAACTCCCCTTTTGAATGGAAGCTGTGGAGGTAATCATCCATGTAGTGATTCACCTCGATTGCCCTTGCTGCTTCCGGATATTGCTCCTTGTAGTCCGCTGCATTCCTGTTCTTCACGTAGATTGCTGTGCTCGGAGACGATGTTGCACCGAAGATGACTGATGTCATCCTGTACGTCTTCGGCGGTACGTCACGACGATCCCCTCGCCACAGGAACCTCAGGCTGTCTCGGTCCTCTGGCCTGATGCGGACTTGCAGGAACATTTCTTTGATGTCAGCCGCCACTGCGAAAGGTCCTTGCCGGAACCTCAGCAGTACTCCGAAGAGTGACTGAAGTAGATCTGGTCCCGGCAGCAGAGCGTCGTTGAGGCTTCTGCCCTTGGACTTGGCTGCAGCATCGAAGACAATCCTTATCTTCTTCTTTAGGGGGTGGACCACGGAGAAGTGCGGTTCGTACCACTTTTTCTTGTTTTCTCCATGTCCATCGGTTGCTTCTTCTGCGTAGTTACTGTCGATAAGGTGTTGAATCTGCTTACCATATTCCATTTTCAACTGCGGATCCTTATCGATCTTCCTTTCGATGTTGAAGAGGCGATTCTCTGCAGACGTGTAGATTTCCGGCATGGGCTCCTCTTTATTTTTCCACAGGAGTCCAGCTTCGAAGTTTCCATCATCAAGTCGTCTGCAGGTCCTCTCCAGGATGGTGAGTGCTCTTCCTTCAGAGTCCGTCGTTGGCCTTCTCGGTTGCACTCCGAGTGCTTCGATGGCGAAGTGGTCCTTGATGGCCTTATGCATCTCTTCCTCCGGCGCGCTGATGTGAAAACACGTGTTGAGGAAGTGCACTGGCTTCGCCCTTCCAACATCAGTTCCATGAAGCACCCATCCAAGTCCTGTTCTGGAAGCAACTGGTTCACCTGGCTTCCCTTTCCTTATTTCTTGAGTCACGATCAGCTCCCAGTTATCTTGTCCGATGAGTAGCTGTGGTGACTCCCCTTCGTAGTGTAGGATATCGGCGATCTTCTTCAGGTGCGGATATTCTTGAATCCTCTTCTTGACCAAGAACTGCGGTGCCAGCTTCAAGTTATTTAGGGTCCGGACTCTCCTGGCGGTCTTCCGTTGTCCTTGATGAACCCCCTTCACCATGAGGTCCAGCACCTGTGAATCCTTCTTCTTAATGAGCTTACCGCCAACTGTTTCGATTACCAGTTCTTCCTTGGTCCCTTGAGCACCGATCTCCTCTGCCACCTTCTTGTCCAGAAGTGACACTGTTGACCCTTCATCCAAGAGGGCCAATATCTTCTTTGATGTCTTCGTCCCAAAGATTTCCACTTGAACAATCTTTAGGTACGCCCTTGCGTTGTTCACTGAGTTCACCGACCCAGTGACGCCTGATGCCTCTGCTGGTGCTGCGTCGATGTCGTCTTCATTCCTCTTTGAAGGCCTGTCTTCATACTCGACATGCAGCAAATAATGATGCCACCTCTTGCACTCCTTGCACGACGGCTTCCTGCAGCTTTCCTTCCTGTGGTTCCCTTGGAGGCACTTAAAACAGATGCGACTTTTCTTAATAGCTGCCCAGCGATCTCGTACCGACGCTTTCAGGAACTTCTGGCAGTCCAGGAGGAAGTGACTGCCTTCGCAGAATGGGCAGGTCCGCTCCGCTTTCTTTGGATCCTTTTCATTGAAGTCCTTTTCTTTGGTCGAGTGCGCCGCTTGTTTAGTCCTCTTGAGGCCTCCGCCCTTGTCCTCTGGTGCTGCAAAGGCCCCGCACTTATCCGCTTCTGTGTTCAGGAACTTTGAAACAAGAGATAGGTCAGAAAAATCATCCTCTCTTGTTGCTGCAGCGAAGTCGTACCAACGGAATTTGAGAACCGTTGGCATCTTCTCAATTATCTGTTTCACCATCTCCGGCGAATGCAGGTACTGTGGCTTCTTCAATCCCTTGATTGCTGCTATGCTGTTGCTGATCTGGCTCGCGAAGATGCAGATGTCCCTCGGATTCTCCGTGATCTTCGGCAATGCTCTGACCTTGTCCAGTTCAGCTAGCACCAGTGCATCAGGTCTTCTATCTTCTTCTGAGGGCTTCCATTACTTCCATCGGAGGAGCATCAGAGTACAGCAGACTCCTGATAGCTTCTCTTGCGTTGCCCTTCAGTGCTCTTCTCAGTCGAGCCATGTTCTGGACGTCGTTGAACATAGGTGCCGTGTCGGTGTAGACGACCTTGAATGCTGTCCACTCGCTGCTGTTCCCGTCGAAGTAGGGTAGCTCGTGGATGTACTTCGGTTGCGATGCGAAGTCTTTCCCTCCGGAGAAAGCCTCCTTAAAGGCCGTCGTCAGGGCTCGAATCTTTATCGCAGCTCCTGCCTTTGAAGGATTCTCTTCAGCTTCCACCCTCCAGGGTTCTTCCGGGGGGTCCGAACTTTGCTGCTCTCGTTCTGCCTCGTCGTCCTTCAATATGGATGTCTGGATCCAGTTCTGCACCTGTGTTGTCCTGTCCTCCCTTTCTTCCTGGTCTTCACCCAAAGAGTCTTCATCATCACATTGGGTCAGTTCCAATCTGATACGGGCCAGCCTTGTTGCCGCCTGAGCTTGCTTCAGCTCCAGGCGTGCCAATTCTTCCCTTGCTTCCAGCTCCCGTCTTCTGGCTGAAGAACTCGTGGTCTTCGTGGACCAGGCTCGACGACCGACCGCCGCCGGCTTCAAGATCGTGGCTGAACCACCTACTCCTTTTTCCGGGGCCAGTTCCTTGGTCTTCTTGGCCGTCTTCTGTGCGGCTTCACTATGCTGTCCCTTCCCGGACGCCGCCGTGGTTGCAGTAGCCTCCTTAGCCGAGGTTCTTTCCGTTGCTGTACTCATTGAATCCCGTGAAGTTCCCGTAGTCCTTGATATGCCCGACCGTGACGCAGACGTGACTCCTTCTGGCCCTGCAACTGCCTCGTCCTCTTCCTCTGGACGGTACAGTGGGCATGAGGAGGCATCCTTCTGTGACCTTCTGAACGGCATCCTGATCTTCTTTCTTCTCCGGGTTCTTCCTCTGGGTTCTTCTCGCAGGGATCCGGCTCGAAGGACCAACTGTTAAGAACGGAGTTCTCCGGCTCGTAGTCCAACTGTTATAGTCGGAGTACTCCGATACGTAAATTTCGACGTACGCTCCTTTTTACTGTGTGCTGGTTAGCGCACGCCGCCACGCACCCCTGAATGCGTAGGTTCGGGTACAGCAACACAAACGGTCCTCCTTGGCCTCTTGCGGGGAAAGGAGGAGGGTTCCTCGGCTAACTTTGCAGGGGTGTGAATAAAAGTCCTCTTGTTCCAGTGGCAGCTCTTCTTGAGGTCCCCTACTAGGGTTAAAACAAAGTCACTGCACTGTACTTCACTATTTATTTCCTTAAGACTTATTCACCACTTGCAAAACTACTGAACACTTCAAAATATTAACTCACTTCACAATAGAAACTCTTGATTGGAACTGCTTTAAAATTAGAACTCAAAATTAGAACTGACTGACTCGCAAACAAGCTCGCCTTTTATACCTCCGTCGACCCTTACTCGAATATTCTACGAATTTCCGGGCTATACCTACCTCTTTCTAAAATCTAGAACATTTTTGCTTTCCTTGTCTTTCTTGTTCATTCGTTCGAGAAAATGCACATAATTAGAGGTAGGTATACACGACCCGGTCCATAACAACTATATCTTAATCTATGTCGTAATCGGAGGCGCGAGTACTATTATTACCTATTCTGTGTAACCTTTCAAACAAAAATAAACCTTATTATCTAATTAACAAGATTCTAACTAGATTGTGGGTTCCGTCGCCGACATATATCCTTACCTGTTTTTAAAGCTCACGTCAAGGAGTTTTTCCTGCCAAAAGAATGAATATTGGTACTTATTATTTATTTATTTATGTATTTAAGTAGTGTATTATTTATTTTGGAATTTGTAATATTTATTATTTGTTTTTTAGTATTCTTATTTAGATAACCTGTGGTACATCCCCTGCCTTTTCTTAAATTCATTTACTTCTTTCCATCCAAAGGTTGCCTGGAAGAGATCACTTCTAAGCACTAAGGCCGCCCATTGTACCTGTCGCATATAATGTATTTTTGTAATGATTAATTTGATTATGGTGTACAATAAAGAATTTTTGTATTGTATTGTATTTTATATAACTAAATCTTTAAATAGTTAGTCAGTTAGAACCTAACGTTCTTATTAACATTACAGTTAGTTTTGTTACTAAACTAAAGTTAAGTTAAAAGCGCATTCAACCAAACGGATCCCATTCCAATCTGATTCAATTCATTCGGGTGACACAAACTCGATCGCAGATAAGTTGCTCAACCCAATTCCACTGAGTAAATTCTAGAAACTTCCATTGTTCGATGGTTAGTCGAAAATAATTCTATTACCTAGAAATATAGCTATGGAAAGCGCTATGCTCGGAGTTTCTCTGAAGGATAGCCATATCTCACGAAGAACCGACAACCGCTGGGGTAAACTTGTTCTTGAGTGTAGACCGCGACTCGGCAAACGTAGTGTAGGACGCCCTCTGGTCAGGTGAGATGACGACCTGCGAAGGACTCCATGCTGGACGCTTTAAGCTGAAGACAGGACGCTATGGCGCTCATTGGGGGAGGCCTATGTCTAGCATTGGACAATCATAGGCTGATGATGATGAGGATGACCTAGAAATATTCAGAACCATCATCATCATCAGCATATATTAGTCCACTGCTGGACATGGGCCTCCCCCAATGAGCGCCATAGCGCCCTGTCTTCAGCTTGACGCATCCAGCATCTACCTGCAGTCTTTCGCAGGTCGTCATCCCACCTGGTCGGAGGGCGTCCTACACTACGTTTACCGAGTCGTGGTCTCCACTCAAGAACACGTTTGCCCCAGCGGCCGTCAGAACCATAGCTCAATTTTATTTTCAACTTATTGATACCGCAAAGAGATCCTTTGTGTAGAATTAAAATTACATAAAGGCACGCGAAAATTAAATGGTTTCTGTAGGTAATTTATTTGTGTTCACATAATTTTTCCACATGATTTTATTTATATGTTTCCCTCAGTTGAACTTCAAAGAAATTGCCAAAGGCTTTTTGTTTTCTTCACATCGATCTTGCGATTTAAACATTCAAAGCGAAGCTTTACCTCTTGAGGCCAACCCTAGGGAATAATACAAACTCGAAATCTAAAGCAAAAGGGATTTGGCTAGAACTTTATGGAATTTGAAGGCATAATTCAAGTAGGATAAGTTTAATACAATTCTAAAGGTATGTACTAACACGCGAGATTCAAGGCGAATGCCATTAGACCTTAATGCGACTTTGGCATGAAAGGGTTTCTGTGCAGACGCTTTGAGTCGTTTGTTTAGTCGCACGACCTTATCGATATTAGGTTTTCTAGGCACGGTTCTTTGTTTTGTTTTGAGATTTAGGTACTTAATTCGTAGATTAGATATAGGAGCATAGTCTAGTCACACACGTTAGGGGGCATCTATTTATATATTTTTTATTTGGAAAATAAACAGTCGATATCTCCAAAATAAAGCTTTATGCACCAGCTTTATTTTGGAGATATCGACATTTTTCGCCTTGGTGAGATGCCGTGAGATTTCGCTCGACCTCCTTCAATTAATCTCACGTGACAATTTTCAAAACGCATATATTTTTTTAATTATTTTTTACTAAATTCCCTTGGTAAACCGTTAGTAAAGTAAAAGTAAAAAGTAAAAAATCATTTATTTCTTTAGGCTTACAAAATAAGCACTTAGACAAGTCATATTTTAAATATAAATTATTATCAAATAAAATTATTTTACTGTTCACTTTTACTGTTCACGTTTTAAATATCACCATACTAAATTTATATTTCTGTGTTTACCAGGATCATAGAAATAGCAGGAGGTCGCGAACTCTACTCCCAGAGCAGAACGAAGGCAGTTCGCAAGCTCCGACACAACAACACACACAAACACAACTTGAGGAACAAAGTACGGGCTCTGAGCAAGGACACGGCGGACTACGTGGCTGATGCTAATGTTAATAATGAGGTAAGGAAAAAGGATATCTATCGATTTAATTACAAACCTTTCTATCATGCTAAGATGTTTAACAAATCATCACAGACAACCTAATTCCATAAGGCCGGTTGCATAGATAATTCAAAATTTGCAGAAAATACTCAAAACCAGTGAAAAAATAACTTATTACGAAACCGGAGCGCTTTCTGAATAGTCAACGAAACTTACCGACCCGCTCGGATCAATTGAATCGCGTTTACTTGACTCCGGTCGCCATCAGCGCGACTCTGTGAGCCTTTCGTAACTCTTCAAGTTCTTCTTCAAGAAAGGCTAACAAGTTCATTCCTCATTTAAATAATACGTCCTACATGAGCTTGTACTAGAACTAGAGGATTATGTCAAGGACATACTGAATTTCTTCTTTAATAAGTTCGCTGACGGACTCGAGTTTTCTACGGTAGCTTATTAAGCAGCGACGCGCTCCCCTCCGTTGTCGCATTGCTAAAGCTTGGCAGTGAAGGCGTATGCTGCAAGATGATGCCATGTTCATCGCGCATTTTACGTCATCGGTACATTGACCTGCAGAGGTCAATGTACGGATAACATGGATCCTAGCTAAAACAAAAGACGACTATCTACAACTATAACTTGAAAATGTTTTCCCAAGTCCTCTATTACCAAGGCAACCAGGAATAGCAAATGTGGTTTTCCTATGATAATTGTACGGCAGAAAAAGGTCGTTTCGCCTCCGCTGCGCGTCTTGTTGCATACGAATGAGCTAGAAGGAAAGTTTTTGCTCGGGCAATAGGATATATCACGAGAATTTCGTGAAATACCCAAGTCTACTAAATAACGGGTGAAATATGGCGGTTATCATCGAGAATACTGAAGTAAATTACTCTTGGGACGTCATAAACAATCATTTATATGAAGCCTATGTTAGTTTGACTTAGTTTTGCCTAATGAGATTCCTTAACACAGGTATTTCTTTCACTTAAAAGGGAATCTCAAACTCTATATTATTGTACTTTAAATAAAAGAAATAAATATTTTGTAGTTTTGTTAGTCCGCTGATGAACATAGGCCTCCCCTAATGAACACCAAAGCGCCCTGTCTTCAGCTTGACGCATCCAGCATCTCCCTGCAGTCTTTCGTATTACTAGTATTCTTAGAAAGATAGAATAACTACCTCCTACTACTCGGCATAATAAATCGCTATCAAAGAATTCATTTAAAACGGGATATTTACCATGATTTGATTTTTGAGTTATCCAATATTTCGGCACAGTTTCATGCGCCATGTTTCATGGTAAATATCCCGTTTTAAATGACTTTAGTGTTGATGACCATGATAGTTTCAAAAGTTTTATTATCAAAGAATTGCTTCGTAGGTCACGAACACTGCGATATATTCCCTAGTGTAAGATGATTTAAATATAGGCTGGTAGGAAAGCTAACACCTCCGAGTTATGCAGTGTCAAGTTCAGTATTACCTCATTCGATGCAGAGCGTCACTTGTTATTTGGTGCACGTTTCTCGGCCATTTTGTAAAATGGCACAAGATTAGCAGATCTCTTTCACCAACTTATTTTGAGTGTATTATACTTTTTTCCAGCCAAGTTTACAAACATTTTCCATCGAAGTTTTTGCTAGTTTAGTGCGTAAGCCTCACACTGAGGATAAATTAAATACTACGTAGTTTAAAACAAAGTCGATTCCCGCTGTCTGTCTGTCCCAATGTATGCTTAGATCTTTAAAACTACGTAATGGATTTGATGCGGTTTTTTTTAAAAGATAGTCTGATTCAAGAAGAAGGTTTAACGCGCGGGGGCGCAGCTAGTTTCTAAGAAATTCAATAACGTCAAAAAAAATCGACTTAGACGGAACTTGATGGGAGGGTCGCTGGTTCAAGTCCCGTCGAAGTAGAAAAATGTTTAGACTTTTTAAAATTTCTTAGTTTTCTCATGAGTTTTGCGTTTAACCTGAAACCTTTATATTTTTCAGATTCAAATCCATAGAATAACAAACGAGCCTAAGAAAATGATTTCACGACACACATCCCCATCCTACACGAACGGAGACCGCGAGCCGATAAGAGAACGGGAGAGGGATAGGGAAAGAGTCGAGAGGGAGCGGGACATACTCATCGACCCGAACAGCATGGGGATTCCCAAGAACAGTTCGCCGATACTTGATCCCCATAAGACGATAGATGTCAGCACTAAAAGTAGCCCGATTGCAGTGGTAGCTGATGGAGAGGTCATGGTGTTTGATGATAATGATGACTGGAAAGGTAATAGCAGCTTTATTTGTTTCGTAGAATAAGTTCAAAATGCTTTGTTAAACACTCAGCCCTGATTTTGGTTCTGCTTTTAGTTTTTTAAACAATAAAACGATTGTATTGATATGCGTTGTTCTAAGTCCGCACGATACAGGCGCTGTATGGCATATTCCATACCTACCAAAATAAAACGTATTAGTGAATTCTCGATATTATCGGGAAACCAAACTAGTGACTCTGTTCACATTTTTTTGACACCTAGGTTCCTACACATAATTAGGTAAACAAAAAACCAGCTAGAAATATAATGTATGTGTCTGGCACATTTTTTGTCAAAGACATGGTTTTGCACTACCAATATTAATTAACACCGACCAACTTGTGTACCAATCATCTGCATCAAATCCTTTTCTCATGTAATCTTCAATTCCATTACCCTAGGTTTACGAACAGACCTACCAATCATCTTCATCAAATCCTCATGTAATCTTAAATTCTATTTCCCTAGGTTTACGAACGGATCCCGACGCAAGTGACGACGAAATGGACTTAAGTGTGAAAAGAACTTTAGATAATATGAAGAACGGTGAATGTGATATTAAAGATAGTGGCAGTGAGTCATCCCGGGAGGCCAGTGGCAGTCCGGGTGAGGAGAAGCGGGTTGCGCGGATCATAGGGGAGCTGCCGATCGCGGAGTATGAAGGTTCGCCGAGGAGATACGGCGCGCAGAAGGGCGCTAGGTCGCCTAGGCCTGGATTCCCTCAGGTGAGATAATAATCACTACATAGTATATAAGGTTTCTTGTTAAAAAATAGCAAATCAAGTTTGGCAGCCGTTTAGGGGATAGCATGCACATTCCAACACGGTGAAGTTTTATAGACACATCAATGCGAAATTTTGGATGATAAGATAGATGGATGTTTATTACTTCTTCACGAAAACTGTTGAACGGATCAGGCTGAAATCGATAAATGTAGTTATTATTAGTAAAAACTAGGTTGAGTAGCTTCCAATTGTAAGCCGATAAGTATGCCGAAGACTTATGACTTATATTATATTTAAATCAGCTGCACAAATTGCAAAAAACTAGGTACTTAATGTAAGTCAATTTCAGACTTGCGCGATAATTTAACCTATCACAGCCATAAAGGCGTACCGCAAGCGTGCGAATACGTGCGTCGATCGCAATTAAAGTATTAAGCTATATTTTATAAAAGGTTTCTCACTTTACTAACAAATGATTCATCTCTTTCCTTCCAGAGGATAATGACAGAGAGCCGCGATAGAATAATGGCGGACAGGATGCCAGAAAGCGATACTGATTCCCCCACCGCCGGCTCGGCCGCTTTCGACTATCTGTACGAGTTCTCAGAGACGAGGAAAGTTCTAGAAGAGTTCTTCAAAGGGCCGGTCGATGGCAGGCAGAATGCGGAGGAGATTGTTAACTTCCAGGTAATTTTACCATCATTCTAAAAGCCTTAACAAATATTTGAAACATCGTAAAATATGAACGAAGAATGGTAAAAACTCGCTCGATCAAGTAACCTTTGAATTAAAATCCTAATCGGTTTATTCATGTGGGAGGCAAGATGCCGAAAAGACACGTGAAAATTATATCACCCACCCCTCAACTTCAACTTCTTCCTAGATGGCTCTGCGTCTGGATTGACGCAATTCTGCCAGTGTCCGTCTCATGATAGCATCGCAACACCCACCCCTCATTTTCGTGGGGGGTTAAAAACTAAAAACACACTTAGGTGACTTTGACATTATCGTCATCAGCATGTATGTATACGTAGCCGCCGCCGCCCATCCATTGACTGCAATGTCGATACCTAGACGTCGTCGTCGGTCCATCGAGTGGGAGGACTTTTCACACTACGCATCTTTACTTTTTACTCATTGCATCGCGGTCGCCACTCGAGAACCGAGAAGTATTTATATAACATAAGGCAACACAGATTCAACTTTATAATCGTCATTTGTTTTGTCTTTTCAGGATTTGGACTACGAGCTAAGACGCCAGACGCAAGACTGCCCTTCAGAAAATGGTATCGACGCGGGCAGCGAAGCCGATTGGCCGATACACAACCTGGACGTACGCAGCGCCCTCTCGCCGCATCTGCCGGCCAATCACAACTCGCACAGCTTCCTTGGTTTGCCGGTTACTGTAAGTTAATGTACATACCTAATAGGATAGACTGTCCGAGTACGAAAAATACATAGTGTGTTCGTTGATTCTCTCGACAAAAAAATATTATGAAATTAGACGAAGGTCTAGCGAAAGACAAAAAAAATTACATACCGGCTGTAATAAAATATCGATACCAACGGTTGTAATTTTCTAATTAATTTTCCGTATGAATAATATTTATTTTCAAATTACCGAAACAGAAAACATTTAAATTAATCAGAAGACATTGAAACAATCCACGAGAGTTACCTTATCAAAACCTATCAAAACGTAGGTTGACTTATAATTTGTTTCAGTCGAACGTAGTGAACTGCTCACCAAGCGTCCGCGTCGGGTGGAGCGGCGAGAGCCGGCGAGCGGAGCGCGCGCCCTTCCCACCCTCCAGCGACTCCAGCGACACCGGCAGCGCCAGCGACATGTCGCTCGTGCACATGGACAACGACATCGCGGACCTACACAAAGGTATTTTACGACACGAGCCGCTCGCGTCCCTCGGAGCGCCGCCGAGAATCGAGATGAAGTCAGAAACTGTCACCATAGCTTTATTACTACGGAGATCTTTCCACTAGAGCAAAAATATGAAAAGAGATTCAGAATCAACCCAAGCGAGCACTCGTTGGGAAAACCTATACAATTTCTGTTCATATTTTTTAACTTACCTAGTAAAAAATCTAGACGGGATGTAACAGAACTAAAACCATCCGAGATGATATCTGTAATACTGTATTCACCTCTGTTTGTAATTCCAGTGCAAATGGAGCTGACCCGGTTACCGGACGCGTGCCGTATGCCGGTCACCAAGATGCCCGTGGTCACTGACGAGCTGTCACTTGAGGGATCGGATGGGGACAATAATAATCAGGTAATTTATTACTATAAATTGACTCGATGTCCCATTGCTAACCATAGTCGTTCACGTGGTCCCTACACGGATCTTAATCTTGAACCAACCTCTGATTCAAGATTAAGATCTGGTATATAAAAAATAGAATTACATATTTTAAAAAATAAACTCAAAGAAGTTTTGTTAAGTACTACGGAATTCTGCGCTGACAAATCTGACCCTGAAAATCTGTGATATTTAGTATTAATTTGATGTTTAACATATCTTACTTAAAATTATTTTTGACAATTTACATAATTATTCAATAAACATTTGCGCTACAGGAGGCTCAATTCCCGCTTTGGAATAAATGTTTGTACGATCTGCTAATATCCGGGTGATCTGGGTATTTTCTATGGCAACCTTATTAAGTAGGAGACAAAGCATGAACTCCCATCTTGTTTTGCAGAACCACTCATCTACAGTGACCGTGAAGGAAATCATCGAGAATGGAACCAGCACCGAGCCGCATCTTCTATCCGACGCGGATCTACACTCGCTGGACCCCTTGAGTTTAGGTATGTTATCACTTTAATAAATTCACTCAACGGAAAGCTCCCGCTCCACGTCCCGCTAGCCTTGTTGGTTGCTACTTTACAAGTGCTAAAGATTGGATATTAAAACACCCCGAGGTAAACTGGCGCCACCTATTTTATCTTATAATTAAGTTTTTTAATGCCCGTGTAATAATTTTATTTTGTATAGTTAAAGATACGAAGTTGCCGTTGCTGGTGGCCACCAAACTCCGTTTTCGCATCTAACCTAACCTAAATATCTTTTTTATTTGGGACATAAAGAAAAGGTTACATTATAGGTATCACAAAATCCCCCACGGAAACTGATTTATTGGATCAAAAGTAGCTTCTATTTTATTTTAGGCTTAGAACTACCTGTAAGCATTTTCAATTCGATCCGTTCTGGGTAGTTCTCGCGTAAAGAGGTAACAAATATATAAAGATCTCAAACTTCCGCTTTTATAATATTAGTGTGATAAAAATCGCTAAAAATGTATATAACTGTAACTGTATATAACTTGCAGCGTGTGGAGAGACGGCCCCCCCGCCGCCCGCGCCCGCTCCGCACCGTCCCGCCTCGCCGGTCCCTATGCCGCCGCTCTCCCTACAGCATGTCGTGAGGGACCATAGCGACGTGTACCCACCCAGGTGACTATTTGCCAGTACCAAATGACTATGTGCCAGTACTGTTAGATATAACCTAGCGTGTGGAGAGACCGCCGCCGCACTCAATTTGTCGCCATGTTTTCTTATGCTTATCATGTCGTCGGGCCACATCGACGAGTACTTGGTGACTATTTGCCAGTCCCAAGTGACGATGTGCAAGTAAGTACTGTTAGATATAACCTAGCGTGTAGAGAGATTGTGCCGCTGACTCCCATGTTTTCTGCGTCGCGAACTGACAACGGCATGCCGTCAAGTTCGAGTCTCAGTGATTTTATCGCACTGTTTGCCGGTGTATAATAAAATTATAAAAGCTTCACCACGGCATGTCGTCGACGTCTATGGTCTATGGATTTGCCCTTAATCTTCTTGTATGGGTCTCAAATAGCCGTGGCGGTAGCTGTGTAATAATCGACCCCTACAACATAGCCAGTGGATATCGTAAAAGCCAAATATATGTATATAACCTACAAATATGTATGGATATATACCTACCAGCATACAATTCCATACATTTTGCTACTAATGCAAAATATACGAATGTCATTGTTATGGTTAAAATAAGTTGATTGTTATTTTATTTCTAGGAAAAGGCCTTCCTCGGCGAATAGCGCTGAATCCGTGGAAATCAAACCAACAAGTGGAGATGAAGGTATAATTGATTAACTTTACAACAATATATTTTTACAAAAGTCATTTATCATGGATTACCATGTTTTTTTTTGTAAATATGACGTTTTAAATGACTTGTGTCCAAACCAACCATGTTGTTAACCATGAGAATTTCAAATGTAATATATTTTTACATAGATTAAACAGCTAAAATATAAAAAAAATATCCTTATTCCTGGTATGCATTGAGCTTCTGTTCCACGGTATAGACTAGACGGAAGACCAGCGCTATGGTATCCTGTCTACCAAATTATATTCAAATTCAAATATTTGTAAATTTTGTTTGTGTTTTGTTCGTCTTATTTCTGGCAAAAAAAATATATATATATTATTATTCATTAGAATAGCGTCTCGTAATAATCGTCTATTACATTAATTAATTATATATACAAACAAACATAACATACAAAATGACATTAAAATCGAATTTAACATGTATAAGATATACTGTGTAGCTTTTTGAGAAGGGCGGTGATGGCCAAGTCCTAAATCACGAGAGTTAGAGAAAAGTTCTGAAAGGAGTCATGCCCTCGAAACAATAACTGCATTTTTAGTTTTTATATATTTTTACTTTAAGTGCTTTTATTTAATGTTCAGATGAGGCGGATACGGATCTAGAGACTGACCGACTGCTGGGCCAGCAGAGAACTGACGACCAGGGTTTCTTTGATGATAAGGTGAGGCTTTGTTTATTTTATGAGACGGACATTGGCAGAATTGCGTCAATCCAGTCGCAGAGCCATCTAGCAAGAAGTTGAAGTTATTTATTTTATTGCAGACGATGTTCTCCCTAAGCAGAAAAGTCTGCCTTCTTCCATTATTATTATCGTTGTGCAAGCCTGTTTAGCATATATAGTATAACTAGCTGCGCCCCACGGCCTCGCCCGCGTGGAAATTTGAAAAATATGAGGGGTATGAAAAACCTTTGCGTATTCTCAGACCTACTGAATATACACACAACATTTTATAAGAATCGGTCAAGCCGTGTCGAAGGTTTTTGTTACAAAAACTGTGACACGAAAATGTTATATATTAGAAGAGATATTTACACCCTTTTACACCATGTTTCTTTAAAAATGTTTTAGTATGTATTTAGTTGGCGTTGCCTCAATAAAATAAATAAATTATCCGTTATAAAGTAACTTCAAATTGCACCTAGTATATGATAAAAAACAGTAATGCAGGAAAACCAATTACCTATGAGTAACACTATAAACGAGGCTACAAAAGAGACTTCAATACTTCTTTTTATTTTGTAAGTAGGTTGTAGTGTTTGCACTCCATCTAGAATCTAGACTAAAAACTCCTTACCAAGTTCAACACTTACCTGATAAATAAAAAATAAAAAAAAGACACGTCGACATTTGAATTTCGTAGCACATAAAAGCCCTTTTCGAATAGTGACTTTCTGTTCTTCGGTTGAATATAGAGAACCGTTCATAATCGCTCGCTACTGACATAGAATAAATATGCATGATTCAGATATGACGCAACACGTCAGCTGTATATGCGTAGGTACTCGTTTGACTCGATTCACGCACGACCTTGCTCTCCTATTATTCTTCGTCAAAGATGCGTGATCTTACGCTTTGTGAAATATGCCTACATGGGTGTTGCCTCAGTGAGTATTTATATAGAATACATAATATTTGAAGTAAATATGAAATAATTAGTTACCATCATTATCGGCCGTTATCAACCTACTACTGGGTATGTTTGTGATTAAAATTTACAAAACTAAAAAAGTCTAGAGAAGGTACCAAACTACTCAGCGAAAACTATAATTAATCAAATAAAAAAAAAACATTAAATAATATATGTACTATATATATAGATCGAATACAGTCTGTAGTTTGATGTAAGAACACTTCTTTCAAATGGTAAATATTAATTATCAAAAAGAGTCAATAAATCTACGATAAAAATCTAGAGACTATAGAAAAGAGTTTTACCTAAAACAACTCAAATGTAATAAGAATAAAACCTGTAGGCATTACACAAGCGGAAACCCACCTACTCTGTGACCTCCATGCCTCCATGTTTACATAGCACAATCATACGGACCGGTGCGCGGCGCGACGTATTTACAACGATACCTTATCTGTCAAGATACTAATGTCACTTTGTTGTGTAGTTATTAATGCATTGTTCCAAATATAAAAAGTTTTAGGAACATTCGAGTGATATCGGGTTCTGTTGATTTTTTTTTTTTTTTTTTTTCAAGTTTTGTATTGTGTTATGTTGAAGAAACAGAATTTTATTGACTTATTTAAATAATACATGCATTTTAATTAGTCAAAGTCCATGAGAATAGTCTTATTTACTTCGAATAACAGGATTTCTATTAAAATAACCGTTTGTTTGTTAATATCTTTTCTTAAAATAATAAATTAAATCTTGAAAAACTAGCATTTTCTAATCGACATCGAGACTATTAAAAAGTCATAAACATGCGTCTGATTTAACATCTGTTGTGTTTATTACGTGATGTAAACAATATGCATTAAAAATGAGTGACGATGAAAAGGAACCTTGTCTTTTAGGGAATAAGATTGAACATCAACTAAAAATCAACGAAGACGAAAGACAGCCGTGTCTTGTCAATAAGCAAGATAGTGATGCATCGATTTCGAAAAGTGACAGCGAAACTGAACCTTGTGTCGTAGATAAAAAGAATAACAGTGAACACGTTTTAACGTCGACGGACAGTAAACATTCTACAGACAGTGATGACGAAAATGAATCCTCGGTAATCGTGAATAAAGTTGAAATTAGTGATGTGTCGTTGGTTCGTAATGCAGGGAATGACAGTGCGCAGGAAACTGAGTCAGATTGTAGTGAGATCCCTGATAGGAGTGAATCAAGCGATGAGGCAAGCGAAAGTGTAACTCGCAGGAAGAAAAAGGTTTATATTTTACTCAGTATTTATTACTTGTTGTCGTTAATATAATTCACAGAACTGATTTTTACACCAAGTCACAAGTTTTCGAAATAATAGATAGATAGATAACACTTTATTACACCACACAAAATAGAAAATAATACAGAGATAAAAACTAGAGATAATTGTACTTATAGACGGATAATGACTATGTTATCTCTTCATCTTCTTACACTTACACTAAAAATACACAAATCTTTATTAGAAACAGAAGACTTATAGTATAGGGTACAATTGATACAATAGATATACTTAGTATTTAAATATATCTATACATACTACAAATAACAAAGTGATACTTTTACCCCTATAGCCTTATCAACAAAGCAGCACCAAAAACACATCGGTAGGTCCCGGCCTCATCTACTCGAGAGGTTTTATGTGTGTTTGACCTATCAACGCGTTGACGTAAGTAAAGCAGGCCGTAACCTGCTATACGAAGTTCCGCCTGCGACGCAGGAGGTTGTGGGTTCCCGCCTCAGGACAAATATGTGTACGATCTGCAGAAATTTATTCTGGGTGTTCTGGTCGTTTTTTATGCATAATAAAAAAATATCTATCTGTGTAATCTATTATATTAAGTATATCAGTCATCTAGTACCCATAACACAAGCTCAGCTTAGCTTGGGGCTAGATGATGCTGTGTGGTTTGTCCAGCATTATTTATTTTATATAAACCGTATTCGTTCCAGGGATGGCGCAAGCCGAAGTCCCGCACGGTGATGCCGGCCGGCAGCGTGACGGGCTCGGCGCGCTCGCCGCCGCACGCGCACGATATCAACGACGACGCACTAGTCAATGGAAAGGTTAGTATTGTCCTACCTACACTAACTAGCACTTAAGCGTCCTGCCTGACGCTGTAAAGCATTATGTTATAGGACATTTTTACAGTAACTAGCACAAAATGTCCTTAGGCGTCCTGTCTGACGTAGTAGGACATTCTGATAAAGGACATTTTTATAAATAATTCAATAATGCTGGACAACTAACTTCTACCCAGCGCCGCGATTTTGAAGAAAAGAAAACAGATTGGTAGCCGATGCTAGGGCCACAATCTTCAGACCCCTGTGATGCCACAAATCCACAATTTCACACAAATTAGCTGAGAATTCACATGAAAATTAAAAGCAATCGAGCCAAGTACCCGTAGTCTTTCACGTTGCAATGCATGTTGTTAACTTTCGAAAATATTGAGCTAAATTGTCTATTTCTCCTTGTTCCAGGATAAAGACGCTAAAAAGAAGAACAAAAACAAGGAAGGTGAGTAAACTACCATCCTCCCCACCTTTTGGAACCTATAAAAAATGCTAAACTAATAAAGGATGATGCATATTTTGGTACCTACCTAACATCTCGGCGCAAAAAAGCTATTGGGAGGCTATTTTTACAAACTTTTATTCAGGTCAAAAATAGATAACCATAAAGGTTTTGATCATAGTTATGTATGATAATTGTATTGTATTGTATTTATTTAACTCAGATAATAAAATCCATAGTAAACATTCAATTAAACATTATAACATTAATTAAATCATTATAAATAATAAAACATTAATACATTGAATAGGATAAAATAGTATTAAATTAAAAATGAGTATAAATAAGAATGGGATTAAAATTAAATTAGATTAAATTAAACAAATAAAATTATACAAAATTAAGTTCAAAAGTATACAAATTATCTTACAATAATAACACAATAAGCCTATCGGCTTATTGTGTTATTATTATATATAGCCTTGCAGGAATCAAATCAGTAACGTAATTTTTTTAAGCTTATAAAATAATAGCGGACCTTCCCGGCTTCGCACGGGTTTAGTACGGATCCCTAAAATAATAGCGAAACTTAAAAAAAAAATATAGCCTATGTTCACCGGGGATAGTGTAGCTTCCCAACGGTGAAAGAATTTTTCAAATCGGTCCAGTAGTTTCGGAGTCTATTTATTACAAACAAACAAAAAATCAAACCTTTCCTCTTTATAATATTAGTATAGAAGCACCTAAATATGTCATAATTTAATATAAATATTATTAGAGGCGGGTACCAAAATTCCTTATTATCGGGGCATCGTCCTTTATTACCACTTATTCGCAATACTTAAATCTATCCGTTTTTCCACGCCACCCCCGGACTTGCCCCGTTGTGGTAAGTGCTGTCATTCACCCGAGTAGGTATAGGTACGGCTTTTCTGTTACCAATACGTCATAATTCATTCCCATAAATTGCCCATTCTATATTTGCATATGTACCTACACATGCAAATGAACGGCAATTTTAACGTATCGTTCCTAAAATTACCCTTTTTCATTGACTTCCTTTATGTCGGTAATGTAGGAATAGACTAATTACCAGATCAGTCTGCATGCGTCAATGATAATAAACCGTATTCGTCTACTTCTTGCACAAACTATCCCTCGCTTTAGATGTCAGACTGACGCAACTTATTTAATTATGAAGCATCAAAGTACGATCTGTTACTGTAATATTTAATGCACCTTATAACTAGAAATCTACCCCTAGCGCCATCTACCGCGCTCCTAAGATATTAGACTCGACTGCCTTATTTTTTACGTGATTTTTAGCATCATTGTAAAGCTTCCCACCTCTTATAGTACTAATATTCATTATCTTTCGTCAAAAACCCTACCCTTCACCTCACCTCATACAAACACACCCTGTAGCCCCCGCCTAAACCCCGCGTCATATTTCAGATTTTGCCCGCTCAGTGCTCATAGAGGGCGTATTGTTCCGCGCGCGTTACCTCGGCTCTACGCAGCTGGCGTGTGAAGGACAACCTACCAAAGCCACTAGGATGCTGCAGGCTGAAGAGGCCGTGTCTAGGATTAAGGTATGAAACAGAAACCACTTGGTAAATCAATTATTTTATGGTTTTATGAGGTTTGGAGAAGTTTCCGCCTTTTAATCATAGATGGCTAATTATAATATTATTTGATAATAATTTATATATAAAATATGACTTGTCTAAGTGCTTATTTTGTAAGCCTAAAGAAATAAATGATTTTTTACTTTTACTTTACTTTAATGGCGTTGTTCTATATAACAGTTTACATAGTAAATGCTTACTTTATAATGATTAACAAAAAAATCGTCATTTTTACTTAGATAGTGATTTTTATCTTCTACGACTAGACCATTTTAGAACTAAAGGTTATTGTAGTTCCCAATTGATTTGTGTATTTTGTGCCCCATATTGTGTACCTACTAACCTACTAATGATTCTGTAAACAATACGCATTCTCATTCATTATTATGACACAGTTCAGTAATAGCAGAATACCAACTAGCCCGTGTGAATCGGTTTCAATGTTGTTTTTAGATGTTTTGAGAGTGAGAGCATGAAATTACCTTTGTCTCTTTCTATCCTTCACTGTTTCTATTTGGCAAACCTAATTGGCACCTGAATAAAGCTATGATTAAAAACGAAGACGGGCGCAGTAATTAAAAAAAACTTATAAATAAAAGGGAGGGAGCCTACACAAACAAAGACTGTTAAAACAAAAGCTAAAATGAGTACAAAATTACCTACAAAATTATAGCACCCTCTACTATTTTCTACTCATTGCACGATAACTTTTAACCCAACTACCTCCTGCCATTCCATCTTCATCTGTACAGAATGTAATTTCATGCTCATCTAGGATTAGTGTATTGAGAATGCTAGTCAATTATTTATCCTTTGTATCCTATAATATACGATAGTAACCTAGTGACCGAATACTACGTCAAACTTACCCCGTGAATGTGGATCGGTAAGTCATTCACGATACCTGCCCGCCAAACCGTTGCGCTCTTATTGACTTGGTGCTAGAGTAAATTTTCCAGTGTGTTCCTCACCCTCGACCCGACCTATGAAGAATGTCGGATCCCGCATTGGCCGGCTAGCCTCCTCTGAAAATGTTTGTGCTTGTCCGCTTGATGCTATGCTTTGTACCATTTACCAATCCTGTTTGTAATGACGGTAAGTTTTGTTTGAGTTTGCGATCATTTGTGCTGTGCTCGATACCCTACGCATGTTCCAGAATCAAAACATTGAAGTGGGTCTACTGGATTATTTAGATTGTGGCGTGTTGCCACGGGCAGAATGTTTACAGAGACTGCAGCTAAATACAGAGCATTCTCCGTAAACGTAAATTAGTAAAGTAAAAAAAGAAGATTTGAAAAACGAAGCTTTTTATTCCACGCATTTTTCTCATACCGCACTGTATAAAGCATGAGACATACCCGATTCACACCGGCTCCGGTGGCAACTTTCCGACACGAAGGGACTGCACAGACATTGCGTACTAGCTTTACAGCCTAAGCACGTTCGATAACAAATCCTATTCTAACATAATTAAGGTTGATTTTCCGTTAGGTCTGCTTTCATAACAACGGACGAATCGCTCGCTTCTCACGTATCATTGTGTGTTTGTATTCGAGTTGTTTTGCTTGCTTTTTGCCGCTGTCATTTTCGATGATATACATTTTCATGAGGATCCATTGATTTTGATAAAAAAGTTAAGTCCTTATACAATCCAAAAAGATTTCTAAAGCAAGCCAAACAAAAATTAAAACGGAGACAAAACAGAATACATTTTCCCAAAAACAGTAACAAATTAACAAATGTTTACCGTAGCTAAGCAGTACCTATATAAAGTTTGGTAGGTAACAGGTATTTTTTAGTAACGTCGTCGTCAGTAACACAATAAAATAATTCTGACACCGTAACAAAACTATGAGCATCTACGTTTTATTTTCGATAACGTCGATAACACAATAGAATACGGCTGACACTGTAACAAACCAGACCGAATATAAAAATTGAGATTTCTTAGCGTTTATTTTGTAAGCCTAAAGAAATAAAGTTACTGACTTTTGAAAAGACAATGATGTTTGGTTCTTGGTAACTCCGCCGATACTACGATTAAAGTCACAATTAAAATAAAATTAAGTCTGTCTGATACGGTAACAACCCAAACAAAAAACAATAAAAATAACAGAATTTTATTTTTGGTGTCACGGTAACACAATAAAATATCTTACACGGTAACAACCCAGACAAAAACAATGAACACAACCATGTTTCTTTTTTCTTAACGTGTAGTAGTAAAATACATCTGACATGGTACCATCCCAAAAAATACATTAAACGCAATGTTTTGTTTATGAAATACCAACCAAGCAAGGACAAGGTATATAGGTCATATACCTAACAGACTTGCAAAATCTTTTGTAGTAAAGACTACAAAAGACCTCAACTGTGCGTAGTTTCGCATACAAGTCTATGGTCACAGACTTCATAATACACAATAAAATATATCAGAACATGGTAAAACTAAGACCCCAAACAAAATACTTATAACACAATGGTCCGTGAGAAGCGATACGAGGAGGTTAGCCTGCCCACAGTGGGGCTGCGACGGGCCCTACTCCGGCGTGTACGCGGCCCCGGCGGCCGTCTTCAGGCTGACCTTCCTGGGCTCGGTCGAGGTCGACGAGGATGGGCGGCGCCGCAAGAAGCGTCCCAAAAAGAATATGGTCGAGGAGGCGGTCACAAAGATCAAGGTGGTTTGGCTGGCAGTGTACTTTAGGTAGTAGGCGCGCGATTAAAGCGGTCTGAACTGAAAAACTTTTAAACGATGCGGGAAAAGCACGCGTTGTAAAAATTCTCTCGAGGTTGCTCTTATAATTGAATTGAAAAAATTGAAAGAAAATTCATTTATTGATTCACATTGAAGAAACAACTTTGTATTTCGTTAAGTTCGTATTTATTTTATAATAGTAATTATAAAATAAATACGAATTTATTTTATAATAGTAATTATAAAATAAATACGAACTTAACGAAATACAAATTAACTATCTATAAAAAAGCAACAAGTGACGCTCAGCATAATGTTGCTCTACACAAGAAGTAGATCAACGTTGGTGTGCATCAGGACAGCAGGCTATCAAGATATCATGTGATATCAAGTTGGTTTTGCTTATATTCTTTGCCATTTAATTTCTTGAAATTGAATTTGGGGTTCATGTCGTTTTAGTCGCGCGTCTACATAAAGAAAACTTAGGCAGTAGTTACAATTACTTAGCTAGGGGCTAGAGGACGGTGTGTGAATTGTCCAGCATTATTTAAACTAACTAATACATTTAAATGCCTAGGTTAAAATTAGAATGTGATAATTTCTTTTAAATTAGATATACTGAATTTTTGCGAAAGTCCTATTAATATAAAATTTCTTTCCCGCTCCCCTTGGATAATCAGGCATTGGTAAGTCGAAATTTAAAGTTCCACCGCGGCCATATTGCTTTTACTGTCAAAATGAACACCTAGATAACATGTAAAACCTCTTTACAGGCCCCTGAAGGAGAAAACCAGCCAAGTACAGAAGTGGACCTTTTTATTTCGACGGAAAAAATCATGGTCTTGAACACAGAGTTGAAAGAAATCATGATGGACCATGCCCTTAGAACTATTTCATACATCGCTGATATAGGAGACTTGGTCGTTCTGATGGCAAGAAGGCGTTTTGTACCCCACGAGACTGACTCTGACCAACCGAAATTGAACCGTACGCCTAAAATGATATGCCACGTTTTCGAGAGCGAAGAGGTGAGTGTACGTATTCGAATTTGTCATTATTGGTGTTAGCTGTGTCTATTTCTGTCTTCTTCCTTTTCTTCTTCGGTAAGTAAACTGTGCTGTTTATTTTGTGACTAAAGTTTTTAGATATGCAGAATAACTTTTTATGATATTTTGTTATCCGTAGCTAATTTATATTTTATTAATGTACCTAGTAACCTAACAAAATCATCATTTTTATTGATAATGGGTTGCGCAATAACTGGTAGTTAGATTTCAAGGCGATGCACATTGCATACATATATTTTGTCATTGAAATACAATACTAAAAGTACCTATCGAAATTGCGTTGTGATAAGTTGTCACTGCATTATGTAACAAAAAAAACAACATTACAATTGTAAAAAATCGAGTAGAATTAAAATTCCAGGCAAGTTCCTGTTACAGATTTCAAATCTACTTAGTGTTCTAACTTATTTTGTTTGGAAGCCCTCATTTGCGGCTCAGCAAAACAAACTAATCATAAATGTAAATACATTAAGCTACACTCGCTCATTACAAATTCTTTTATTTAGTCTTCTTTATCTATGTTGACTGTGTAGATGTAATGGTTGTTACAAATTAACACATTTTTGTTACAAATTTGTCGACTTATCACGTTTTTTACTTCGTAGGCTCAGTTCATAGCCCAGTCGATAGGGCAGGCGTTCCAAGTGGCGTATATGGAGTTCCTGAAGGCCAATGGCATCGAAGACCACAGTTTCGTCAAGGAGATGGACTACCAGGAAGTCCTGAACAGCCAGGAGATATTTGGGGACGAGCTGCAGATGTTCGCTAAGAAGGAACTGCAGAAGGAGGTTGGTTTTGTTTATATTCGTGCCATGAACAGCCGAAACTGAATAAGATTATCTATCAACCACAAAACTTAACCTAATAATACATACGTTTTTTGGTTGATAGAATCAAAATATTTATTTAAAGATAGAACTATCTCCTTGTAACGATGTTCCAACGAATGACATGTTAATTTTTTTTTGCTAAGTACTTTCGGGTCAATGTTTGCGACGCAGGACGTTGATTACCGCTTCTGAACAATTGTGTGTACCATCTGCAGACCAGTTCCGGGTGTTTTGGTCTGGTTTATGTATAATAAAAAATATGTATTATGTATATCAGTCATCTAGTAACCATAACACAAGCTCTGCGTAGCTTGGAGCTAAATGATACTGTGTGGATTGTCCAGCATTATTTATTTATTTATTATTTTTCCAGGTGGTAGTTCCTAAAACTAAAGGTGAAATCCTCGGAGTAGTAGTGGTAGAATCAGGCTGGGGATCAATGCTGCCAACCGTGGTCATAGCCAACCTAGCGCCGGCGGGCGCCGCGGCGCGCTGTGGACAGCTCAATATCGGTGAGCAAGAGTGAGCCTTATTATAAGGCGCGTTGGTCTAAAACAGATTGTATGGTATAGCCGTTGTATGGAGGAATCTGGCTGCGGATCAATGCAAAACAAAACACAATAATAAGAGTTATAACGAGTCGGCTAATTGTTTGAAACAAATTGTGGCCAGTTATACATAAACGACGAACACACATACAACCGAACGTAGAACCTCCTTTTTTCGAAGTCTGTTATAAATATCGACGTTTCCGAACAACATTACTAAGTCTAATGCCATTCTTATCTTTGAAAATTAACCACCCCACTGAAATTTAAAGATTAACAACAATGGCCGTAAGGCCGCCGCATTGTACATTGTAATGTATTTTTGGCATATGGTGTACAAAAAAGTATATTGTATTGTATCAGTAACGTTATGTTCCAGGTGACCAAATAATTGCCATAAACGGCATCAGCCTAGTCGGCCTACCGCTGTCCACCTGTCAGACGTACATCAAGAACTCTAAGAACCAGACCGTGGTGAAGCTGACCGTGGTGCCGTGCGCGCCCGTCGTCGAGGTCAAGATCAAGAGACCGGACACCAAGTACCAGCTGGGATTCAGCGTGCAGAATGGAGTGGTGAGGATTGTCACTGTCTATGCCATGTGATATTCGAATTCGGTGAAAGCGCGGGGAACAGCTATTTTAAAATTAATTAGTGTTTGAGTCCTAAAAATATAGATAGATAGAAAAAAACCACACTAAACAGAAACAAAAACTTAGAATACCTAAATGTATAAGACAATGTTTGACATCCAGATCTGCAGTCTACTCCGTGGCGGGATCGCGGAGCGCGGCGGCGTGCGCGTGGGCCACCGCATCATAGAGATCAACTCGCAGAGCGTGGTCGCCGTGCCGCATGAGAGGATCGTCAACTTGCTGGCCACTTCCGTCGGAGAGGTAACCCTTCTCTCGTCTTATTCTCGGAGTGTCTGTCGGCGACCGATGGTTGAATCAGCCCGTTTGTATTGTAGGATGGCTAAGCCGATTGCAAAAATTAAATGCAACATATTTTACTTGACAAGTGATGGGTTCAATTGTCAAATAAAATATGTTGCATTTATTATGTTGCTCTTGGCCACCTTGTCGAATATAATAAAAATAAATAAAAATGAAAATGTACTAAACCACTTCCAACCACCACAGATTAGTGGGTAGGTTAGGTTACTTTTCGAAGTATTTGTCTTATAATATGATCTATGTAATTAAGTCAAATAAATAAGTCAATATAATTATTACCTCATTTGTACTGAGCTGTAACTGAGCTTGATCAATAAATGTTGCTCTATCTATATCTAAATTTAAAAAAAATTACATCTAGGTAGTGTGAAATTACAGTCTAGTCAATTTTTAAATTTATCTTAATATAAATATTATTTTCAGATTCTAATGAAGACAATGCCCACATCAATGTTCCGGCTCCTCACAGGGCAAGAGAATCCCGTTTTTATATAACGTGTCCCACAACACAAGTGCCTGCAAGCAAGGCACATATCAAAATGCACCTTATTTTCATCGCTATAACTCTCACAGTGGACTGATATCCCGATCTCGAATGAACTTTTATACTAAGTGAATGGAGATTTGACGCCAGACAAATAGAGCTATGTTTATCTCTTTCGCACAGCTCCATCAAGAATGAATGAAGAATGAACTTCTTACTTTAAATGCGTCAGTACAGAAGCCATATTACGGTTAACTACACAAAAGAGAACTTATGAGTGTGTGAAAAGTGAAATATTCAGAGATCTAGAAATAATGGTTTAGACTTTAACGTTCAGTGAACACAAATGGACAAAATGACTTTGAAAACCATGTTGCTAGACCTCTAGTACTTACTAACTGATCGCTTTGAAACTAACAGCGTCTGTGCCTCGTTATAAAAAGCCGGTAAGGATTCTGTCCTCCATAATAGAACGCGAATCACAATATATCAGGAAATGTTTGTACCAATAATAGGAAACTAAACAAATTATTACTAAGCTTATCTCACACGAGAAGGGATCACAACGCTTGAACAAAATACTCAGAGTAACTTAATATAATGAGATGTGCATGTAATTTCAGAATGCTAATATTAAAGCTTAAGTGGCTAATAATTTAGGATAAGATTGTATCTCTCTAAAAAGCTGTGTGCGTTTGCCAAACGTTCTCAAAAGTCACCATCAGAACAAAGTTGTTTCTGCCTTGATGTTATGGCAAAGGCATATCAGTGTATTTTATGAACCTTTGCAAAGTTTGCGGTGTTTCTCTCTCTTTCCTAACAAAATGTCAAACAGAGAGAGAGAGTGATAGCAAATCTTTATAAGCTTCATGAAAATAGCTATAATTATTATAATCGTCAGTCTAAGCTTCATTTTAAACATTTGTATATTGTCAGATATCAAATTCCACTCACTGCTTAGACGTATTTGTTCGTGAAATTCTGTTCACTTATTATTAGTTTGTTGAGTCATTTAATTTTCTAGAATTCAAAAAGATATAAATCTTTAGATAAACCTTGATTCACTGTAAAGGCTCATGTACACGATGTACACATTTTCTTAACGCGAAAAAATCGTTTGTAAAAGGAGCCCTTAACACTTTGACTGCGATTTTTTTTCGACGACTGCTATCTTTTTTTTAACCTAAAAATTCGTGCTGCCGCTCTACACAGCGGTTGTGTTGCGCCGCACATGCGTTTCGTTCGAAAAATATTACGGCTGTGCTGAGTCACAAAGATCTGTATTTTCTCAGCTGCTGCGCTAGTGTGGATTTACGCATATTAGTCACTTGTAGAAAACACATACCGTGTGATTTCAGCACTCAAAGTGTTAAGGTAGATTATTTTCACGTCTTTAAACATTGCTGTAAATAAGTACTTTTTGTTATTCGTATGATTTATTTAGTTGATGTTGCCATAATAACTGATTTTTTACTTTAGTTATAAATATTTTCGCTAGAGGCGCTGCGCTAAACACGTTTTTACTGTCTTCACAACCTTGTTATCAGAATTATTTATTTATAATTTCTTTAAATCGAGCCATTCCATGATTTACGCTGTTGTGTCGAAGAGATTATGTTTAGTTAAGTTCACATATTTTTACTGAATACACCATAGTTCAAACATACAGTATCTTAAAATCATCATCATCATCAGCCTTTAGCAGTCCACTGCTGGACATAGGCCTCCCCCGATGAGCGCCATAGCGCCCTGTCTTCAGCTTGCCGAAAAAAATCATGTATAGCTTCAGCTATATTTTTCAATCATAATCATACATTTTGATTCTAAGCAGAGTATTTGACCTATGGATTTTCAGTGATCAAATAAAATAATGAATTGATTAGCAGATATAGTGATAATCATTATTTCGTGTAGCTCTCAGAAGATATATCATATTTTGTAAATTTTATAGTGTTGCTGTATAGCATTATATTACATAATGATATTATAATGTCCTGTGTTCTTGGCTAAGCTTAGCGCTCTCAGGACGAGTTATACTAAATAAGTATAATATTGAATGTAAAACACCATTTAGATTATCCCACTCAATCAGCTTCCTTTGTTCTCTGTACGTAAATTCATCACTTATTCAATTAGGCACGGATATTGAATCCTTGGAACGACGACTTTATCCTTATATAGAGAAGGTTCACATTTGTGTGCAAGTCAGGAATAGTCTACCTATATCCGTGTCTATGCCTGAACTATACTGTCTATATTCTACATAATTTTTGACCAGTGTTTGTAACTTCATGTATCCAATCAACTAGAAAACTCTTTCTCCAGTTTATTTGAATGCTGGTCACATAATATTCAGTAAGTATAGGTAGGTATACAGTCTAATATAAAGTTTTATATCGCTAGCTGTTGTGTATAAAATTTATTTACATTATGAAACACAGATAATAAAATAGCCTTTATTGTGAAGCTGTATGTAGTACACTGTAACATGAAATAACTATTGTTGTTCTGATTTCTAAGAGTATAATCTAGTCTGCATTAAACTTAAGAATAAATTGAACAAACTTACTACTTCTTTCATTTAATTCCATCTTCTCACTAGCGCCACTACCTTTTTTGTGGAATGGAAGGTGCTGCGACGGAAGTGACGTGTAGTAGAGGCGGGGGCGTTATTCCAGCCCGCGCGATTCCGCTGCCGTTTTGAAGGATTTTTATGAAGGTATAAAACCCGTGCCGTGCCTTTACTCTAGAAATCACGCTTCGACCACGCAGCCCGTATTCGTATTTTATGTATATTTCGTTCCATTTTGACACATAAAATCTCTTACTCCCTAGAAAGGGTTATAATTAATCTATGCTTACTCCAAATTGAATAGTTAATAATACCTGACAGACTAATCAAACCTGGCAGCGCAGCGCCGCCGCCGCAGCCGCCGCGGCCGTTTCAGTCAGTAGGTACCTAGGTACTCTTGGCCGAGCCTTGGCTCGAGGCCTAGCCCTTGCTTAGCAACATAGCCTAGCAATATGCGTCAGCGACATCTATCGTCAACATCATGAAACTGATATCAATGAGTTGACATTGACAGTAGAAACCCTGCCCTCTGACAGCAGCAAGGGCATTCTCCTACCTAGGGTTTCCCAAATCTCAATAGCCTAGCCTAGCCAAAGGCAATGGGATAACAACATATAACTACCTAAATAAGTAAGGCTTAGCATGAGCACGGATTAAGTAATGTTATGGTATGTGTACCATGTGAATGTAATACATAACAATACAGAGTTGTTATACCTATAGGTTTTTATTGTAGCTTCCTAAAACTTCAAATTTCTTCCATTTATCTTACCAATTAGGAAGTGGTTCGTAATAAATTCAGCAGCATGTGGGGTAAATTTATAGATAATATTCTTGTTAAAGTACCAACAAGAAATTTATCTCCAAATTCATAAAACCTAGCTTATTTTGTAACTGAATATTTATTTGATTCATTTGTTAAGTTTTGTACCTACAGGCAGTTGCACTAAGATAATGAGGTGCCTTTGTCATACTAAAGAATACCCAATGATCGTAGAATCTACCGCAGATGGCTATAATCTTTAAGAATGTCTTATGACAAGATCTGTGTTGTAAGTTACTTATCACTTATAACATGGATCAAGCATGATAGATACATCTCTGTGCTGATTGTACACTTTGTAAAGCTACAATGTACCTGCTATTTATCTACCTATCACATACTAAAGGAAGGGACCTAGGGCAAAGAACCCAGGATCGGTTTGTTCTTCTAAAGACTGATTCTCAAAAAGACAGTCAAACAAAGTTAAGCCTTTATCACTACTATCAGATAAGCCATTGATAAAATTGATGAATGAAATAGTAGTCATCAAACACATTTGTATGCAAACAAAGGAAAGACTTTGAAAGGGACATGTGTCCTGAAAGTCAAGGACATCCTATGCTACATCTGTACTTCCATATCAAAGTGTAATTATGCCTACTTTATACCTAATGGTGGTAGTACAAGGAAAACATTGTTTTAATTGAATGATGGTTTTAATTACCCATGGTAGGTGGAGTGATAGTTGTGTTATTCAATTACTCACTGGAAATAAAAAATTGGTTTAGCTTTTGTATATTTAATGTATTTTGAAGTATTCTCACAAAGCCAAATTAAATTTACATAAATACAATTTATTGATAACTTTTATACAAGTAATAGTACAATAAAAGATAATGGTTGGTGTAGCATGAACAGTGAAACCAAATTTATCTAGGTAGCTTTCACTTTGCTAAGACAAAAAATAAGGAAAATTGTTTATCGCTAGAGATCAGAACAGATAGTGTCCACTCAGGTTGCAGTGTCGGACAACACCATACAAAGGTCAAAGACATAGCTTTGTGACAACAAACATAGATTGTTCCTATAAAATTAATCGAATCTGCAACTATGAAATATATACAATTAGGTTTAAAGTGTTTCATTTAATTGCTATTATGATAGTAAAAAAATATGCATACCTAATATTGTAACGAAGCTACATGTGAACAGGAGAGTGATCTGCAGCAGGCAGAGCACCTCGAGACAAGGGGAGGCGGGGCGCGAGGGCGGCGCGTCCGGCCCGACTATACTATCCACAAACGTCTCATCACAAGTTACTCGGTCTAGGGTGTATAACATAACTTGCACTCTTATAATGATATATCTGTTAGTTCGTCGAAGTGAGCGCGCTCAGTTCTCCATGGCGTATCTCCGCGTCCACTCCTTGGCGTTCCGGATGGCCTCGCTCTCGTTCACCTTCCACAGCTCGGCGACGTCGTTGGCCAGCGGGTCGTCGGGGTTGGGCGCCGACAGCAATGCCTGGATCGACAGCAGCACGGTTCTGATCTGCAGCGCTGGGCTCCACTTATCCTTTAGTATGTCCAAACATATACGACCTAGCCGGTCTATATTAGGATGGTATATTTTCGTTATAAACCTAACCTTAGGCGCTGACATGGGATAGTCTTCTGGCAAAAATAGCTCTAGTTTGAACAGTCCTCCTTCGAATGGCGAGTCCTCTGGGCCGGTGACGATTACGTGGAAGTAGCGAGCGTTGTTCTCGCTCGGCACCGCGCTGATCCCCGGCACCGGCTCCTGCATCAGTCGCTGTGTCTCTTTGATTATTCTACGTGGTAGGGCTGCCATTTTCTATATGCGGTCTAGCGCAATTTGTCAAATGAGAGCAAGTAAACCATAAAATAGTAAAAAATATCTTATTTTCTTCACTTTACGTGTTTATATCGATTTCTGAGGCACGTTTCATGAAATATGGAACTATATTATCATTTTTACCATGATATTGCTAAAAACGCGACTACAAAAAGCGCAAGGTACTAATTTATTCCATAGACAAAGTAGAATTTGACGGCCATGATAGGCAAAGATAATCCTTGCGATGTAGAAATTAGTGCGTTCTCACATATCACAGATAATCATATTTCTAGATATCTCTGGTTTTCATAGCAAAATAAAAGTTCGGCTACTGAACAACAGATGTCACTTTTTACAATCAAGAAGTTACTTCTTTTTCACTAAGAGAGTTCTTCGTGTTGACCTTAATTTTGAATGTACCGATGAACCCGACTCTGCTAGTCTTTGTTGAGAATTTATCTAGGAATATAATAAAATTATCATCATCAGCAAATTCTACTTAGGCCGTACCCCTTTTGTTATATTATTACGTTTAACAAAGTATGTTTCAAAAATTTCATTGGGCATTTTGTGACACCTTAATAAAAGCTTTGTGCCTCTGTAATAGTTTTATTTTGTATTTTAGCAGAGATACGAAGTTGTCCTTAGTCGCTAGTCTCTCCTGCGGGCGGAGAGAGCATTTGGATTGTTAGGTACCTACTAGGGTTGCGTGGCATATATCTGGCTAAGCTTTCTACCGAGGTACCTACCTCGGTCCCGATACTACATTGTGTGAGATTCTAAACGACCAGAAACCTTTCAAAGTTGCCTTCTTTATGTGTCTCATTGCTAGGCAGGTATCTAAATCACTTCGTTTAACCACCTACGTCTACAACCAAAAAATTAAATCCATTAAGAAAATAGAAACTCTTTATTACAGCAACAGTTTGGGATAAATTTACACGTGATGGAATCCGCGCATATAGACGCCTGGTTCAAATGTGATGATGATTGAATCTCTCTCGAGGCACATCCGGGCGGTTCCCACCGTGTCTAATCTGGCCTCAGATTAGACTCTAATATGAAATGTGGACAGGAAGTCAGGCGCCCTGACTACGACATGCTCGAAGTCCATAAAGGACAGGCGCCCGTCGCCGTCCACATCGGCCTCATCCAGAACACTGGCCACTATCTCGTCCCTCTCCTGCGGATGGAGTGAACCTTTGGACAGGAGCTGAGTGGCTTCTAGAAGGTCCTCGCGGCCGATGTACATGTCGTCGTCTAGATCGTATATTCTGAAGGCGTACCTGGAGCAATATTACAGGGTTAGTTAGTTTCCAAAGAACACGTAGTGTTCATATCACTACATAGGTAGTATAAAGCAAAGTCGCTTCCCGCTGTCTGTCTGTCCCTATTTATGCTTATAGATCTTTAAACTACGCAAAGGATTTTGATGCGCCTTTTTTATAGATAGAGAGCAAGGTTTATATGTATATAATACATGGGCCGGCTCGATACTTTACTATATGGTTGGGAAGTAATATCTACTTAGGTTGGTAAAGAGGAAGACCTATCTAGTTTAATAAAAAAGGACAAGGGCCGGGTGCAGAGGCGGAGCGAAGCGTAGATTTGTAGAACTATAAACAAACATGAAAATGTTTGGAACACAATTTAGAAGGAGTATGAAGCTGTGCAATAAAACTGATTTTTGTGACATTTGACCTTAAATAAACTTACGAAGCTAGCACGATCATTTGACTTTTGAGAAAAACAAAAAGCAGCTTCGCAATTACGTATTTCTAGGTGATTAGCTCATACTTGTCAGGTTGACTCTATTTTATGGCTAAAATTACTGGAGTAAAATCATCCAACTGTATGAATTTTAAATACCTACCTACTAGCTTTTTCTATTCCTATATTGCAATTTTCTCTGTTAATTCTGAAGACTTCCTATTTCTGGCTGTAAATATCGATATGATTCTCATAATAGCAGCGATTACGCCTTTCACCCGAATAGCTATATTGCGTGTGATTTTCTTTCTAAACAGTACATTAGTAGCCACCTACTCATATAACACGTAATTACGTAGGTATTGCCTATTTTGCCTGACTTAGGACCTACTTTCTAGTATCCAACCATAAAAGTCCTCCGCCAAATTATAGGTAACTTCCAACCTAATTAAAAGCAAGCCTCGTCGGGAGTCTTGTTGCGAGGTTGGCTAACGCAAGTAACGCAGGAATGTGAGCCTTGGGGAGGCCTTGTTGCCGGTTTCTGTTTCCTTGCTAACTACAATTATGGATCTTCAAGACGAACGACGAGTGAATATATAGAGAATCATGAGTAAATATTCACTTTTGTGTTATATGAGTAGGTGGCTACACATATTCACTTTTGTCTTGAAGAGACTCATGTTGTGGTTCGTGATTCATCTGCCACATAATAACTTATTTTACTACCCTGTATCAGTTGGAATTGTGGTCGTATAAATTAAATTCCCTAAATAAATTGATAGATTTTAAAATACTACAAATCGACTTCGAATCTCTCAGTTTTACACTATTTTATTTTTAGTTTTGCGGGATACATTCTATTCCTCCATATTCTATTTCGCAGGGAAACAAAATCTTTATGGAACTAACTCGAGATCATCAGAAGATAATATCGAGTTAGTTTGATAGAAATAGAGTTGTGTAGAAATACAACAAAATCAAAATTCAAAAATCATTCATATCTATAAACGATGGAGAAATCGACGAACATACACATAGCCGAACAAAGAACTTCCTCCTGTTTTCAAAGTTTGTTAAAAAGAGGTCTATATCAAGCAGTGGATAAACAGTACCAAGCTTTGATATCCCGGGGCGCGGATTCGCTGAATACAGACATCATGTCGAGGAAGTCTTCGAAGGTCAGGTTGCCGGAGCCGTCATGAGAAAACACCTGGCAGATGCGCCGCTTGAACGGATTCTCCTGAAACATAAATAAAACTAGCTATCACACTTAATAATTTATAAATGCGATAGTTTGGATGTTAGTTACGTCTTTACCCACAAACGAAAGAGGTTTGGCTGAATGTCTGAACTTCCTTATCTAACTAATGCAAAAGTGTTCGTTTGGGTGTTTGTCCTTCGTTCACGCCCTAACTAATCGACTTGATTTTTGGCATAGAGTTAGTTGATAGGATAGAGAGTAACGTAAGCTAGATAGTTTAAGTATTTTGTCAACAAACAAACAAACACACTTTTGCATTTATAATATTAGTTAACGAACACAATATGCTTTTTATCCCATAAATCAGATCCAAAAGGATAGAAATAACAATTATACATTTCGTTTCCAGAATTAAAGAGTGCTAAGTTGCGGGCAGTAATTAGTTTTCAATCAAGTCAGAATGAAATAGCTTACATACTGAGTACCATACCCATCTTTAGATCAATGATCTAAATTCCAACTTACTTTTAATTCAGGTAATTTCTCTATCTCCTCCACAGGTACAGCTATGGTGTGGGCTTGGTTCTCCGTCATACGCTTCGGTACTAGGTCAGGGTTAACTTCCCGGAATCTTTTGAACACCCTGTACAGCAGAATGTGATTTATAGAACAACTACGATAATTTGTTTACAAAGAAAATTGCAACTAATATTTACAACACATAAACAGTAAGGCTATCGTTGCAGATTGTAGCAAATAATCTGTAGCGTAGTAGCTCAATTGATCCCCATCAACAAGTAGTTAAATAATGATTTATTTAATAATTACAATGAAATCTTGGGACTGATGGATCGGTTGAGCTACCTCTGGATTGTTTGCAACTGCTGATTGCAGACTCTCCTTTAGTCCCATCTTGTAGCCAGATTTGGTAGCTAGCTACGAAATGGGAGAAATAATCCCGATTCAGAGCTGGCTACGAAACAGGAATTCTTAAGTCCCACCTCGTAGCCAGGTTTGTCAGCTCAATTGTTTCAATCGTCAATACTAGTTCTAATTTGTTTATATTCTTGGTTGTAATTTTTTTATTTTAAATTGGAACACAACGATTAAATTTTATTTAAATAATATCATTAAAATTCTAAAATATTGCATTTAGAGCAATTGATTAACTTATACATTTAAATAAAAAAAATGAGATTTTTTCGACACGATCAAAAAAACATACGATTTTCTAGCCTCTATGAACTACGAAGCTTACGAAGGGCTACGAAATACGTAGACTCCTCTACGCATTTCGTAGACTCCACCTACGTAGCATTTCCAAGTGTCTGAGGTCTGTGTGTGCCAATTCAATTTCTCGAAAAATAATTGAGTTTATGTCGTCATTCAATTAGTAGACGGTCAGGACTTGTGAGTCTTGACCATCTACTAATTGAATTAAGTACTTTAAAAAGTTTTATTTGTGTAGCACCGCGATTCTAAAATATTCTGTCTTCAACTTGTTTTTCTATACTAATATTATAAAGAGGAAAGGTTTGATTTTTTGTTTGTTTGTAATGAATAGGCTCCGAAACTACTAGACCTATTTGAGAAATTATTTCACCGTTGGGAAGCTACACTATCCCCGGTGAACATAGGCTATATTATATTTTCAAAAAAGTTAGGGATCCGTACTAAAACCGTGCGATGCCGGGAAGGTCCGCTAGTCGATGATAAAATATGAGTCCTAATAATTAGCACTAACTGCCAAATAAATATTAAATTGACTAGGACATCGTATTGGATCGTTTCCAATAATATGTGGACAAACCAAGCGTACAAATTACTAGGCTCGGTTTTACTGACTAGGTATCGTATATCTGACTGCAGCTATAGTTTTTAATGCTATTCATGGACGTCAGAAAATTTATTTACAAAGAAAGTTACGATCAAATAATAGAAACAAATTAGAGTTAGTATTTTAAATGAAACAATTGAGGTAACGGCAGACTGTTGCAAACAATCTACAGGTATTCAACTGATTCATATCAATATCAGTCGGCGCGCGTCCCCAAGGCGCTGGCTACATTGCCCCGCTGATGGCAATGCTGATGCGCCAGCACCAGCTCTCGGGTCACTACGTTAATTTAACTAACAAAATAAGTAGATCGATATGTTTACAAAGCAACAATAGTTTAAATAAATAAGCAGCAGGCTTCAGTTTGTTTAGTTTAATCTATTTTCAATCATAATTATTATTTTATTGTGATATTTGTGATTTGATTTCATAAATGTCGTGTGCGATTGACAGCAAAAAACAAACCTGGTTTACTTATTTATTCTGTGGAAATATATTAATGTTTGTCTTAGTCCTGCTTGACCACAAGGTCATTTGATGATAGCTGACAATGTGGCCGATGATGTATCGCGAAGTCTAGAAGACACACCCACACGGTTTGCGCTTGATTTTGCCTCTTTAGGCAAGCAAGGCGTGTCTTCTGAGTTGCAGTCATAAACCATTTTAATAATGTTGACATCTTCCTAGCTGGTTTTTGGGCACGGCGAACAGTCTCAATAGAGACTAACCATGGGGCCAGGTCAATATAATAGGGCTTTTGTATCCGGAATAATAGGTGCATTTGGAAGTTGGATGGAAGACTGACTCTTCCGGGGAAAGATCGGATGCAGGACGGCTTAACGTGCTTTACGTGACACGAAGATGTAACACCGCCAACTTTCTGATCCCAGGCTACTGGGAATTTTTTGTTTATTTATTTTTTACAAAATACAATACAATACAAAAATACTTTATAGTACACCAGATACAGATCATTACAAAAGACATTACATGCGACAAGTACAATGGGCGGCCTTATCGCTTAGAAACAATCTCTTCCAGGCAATTTTTTTTTATTTTATTCAACAAAAACCAGCAGCACATACCAAAAATTCATTAAGTACTTACCTAAATTTTTTGCTAGAAAAATCTTGCAAGCAACAATGGTTGGTTCTTAATATGGCTAGGTTAAAAAAATAAATAAAAACATGTTTTATTTCCTACAAATTATCTACTTTACATTGTTTTTTTAGCATAACTGATTTATATACGCTTAATTAGTTTGACTAGATTTCTGCTTTACTTATCTAATCACTTATTTGAAATAAAATTAATAATATAGCCAAACTTACTTTAGTTTGCTATAGTAATATCTGTAGGAACCCCATATTGGTTGAAGGTTTGGCTAGGTTAAGTACTTAGCCATAATACCTACTTCATTGACGTCACAAGTCTCGTGTATTTGAGCTACGCTAGCTAAAGTCTACGAGGCTAAGGCACAGTCAAACCAGTAGTTGTTATAGGTAGGTCTAGCTAAGTGGCTAGGTGGCAATGGAAACTACCCTGGCTATAGGAAATGATTACCAATTACTTTACCTACATGAGTAGGTAAAGTAATAAAAAGTAGATGCATTAGGTGCAAGGCTGAGAAACGCACGCAACGAACGACACGAAAACAAAGCAATCTAAGCTAAGAAAATGCAATGAAATTAACATGCAAGTGTAGCTGGCGCGATTCCCTTTTGTTTTGTGTATACCTACTGTAGGCCTAGATTTGTGAGGTTAGCGTATTATGAAAAAGAAATAGACAGTCGTTATGTGCCGATTTCAGCTGTAAGTTTAAAGAGCATTATCTATCTTCATGATTCTGTTGTATTTTATGTATTTAGTATATGTATCTATTAAGTATATGTATTATATGTAAGTATAGAATTTAGGTTAAATAGTATTTTTGTTTAGTATCTTATTATAGTATTTAGTAGTATGTATAGAATTTAGCAGTATATATAGTACTTAGTAGTATATTGATAAGTAAGTTAAAATTTAATCTTCTGTCTATTTATAATTTTATTTATGCACATATACCCACTTCTCTCTTTACTATATCTCTCTCTCCCAATAAGGTTTGCTGGAAGAGAACTCTTTTTAGGGTTAAGTTCACCTTTGTATTAATTTTCTAGAATAGGTTTTATATATAGTTTATCGTGCAAAAAGTATAAAATAAATAAATAAATAAATAAGTTTAAACTAAAGTCATTTAACACATTGTCACAGTTTAACACATTGTCACAATGTGAAGCTGTGCTGAAATATTAGATAACTCAAAAATCAAATCACGGTTAATATCCCGTTTTAAATGACTTTAGTGTTGATAACCATCATAGTTTCAAAAGTTTAATAGTAGGTTTCAAACTTTAAAGCATTAGGTGCAAAGCTATTCTTAGAAACGCACGCAACGAAACGGAAACAAAGCAATCTAAGCTGAGAAAATGCAATTAAATTAAAATACATAACGCGTGTAGACAAAGATTTTGTCTTTGCAAAGACTATTTGTAGTTGTGTAGGTATCACTTTTAAAACAATAATGTTTATGAACCTGAAACAGGGTGTGTGTGTAGGTAGTACCTACACAGGTGGGCTAGATAATACGATTTATATTTTTTAATATTTTTGATATTTCGTCTGCATGCACCATGATCGCACGGAATAACTGAGATCTGAATAACTGAGATCTGGTTGTAGGTCTGAATTACGAGAAAAACACAAATAATGAGGGAAGATCCTATGACAACAGCATTTTGTATCTTTATTTATCATGTCACTAACAACCAACTCGAGCGATCATGGATGTGTGATGCTGTGATCAGGAAATGTTCAGCTATAATTATATAAATAATGCTGGACAATTCACACAGCATTATCTAGCCCCATGGTAAGCAGAGCTTGTGTTATGGGTACTAGATAACTGATATACATAATACAATACATTACATAGATAGATTTTTTTTATTATACATAGAAAACGACCAGAACACCCGGAACAAATATCTGCAGATCGTACACACAATTGTTCCGAGGCGGGAATCGAACCCGCAACCTCCTGCGTCGCAGGCGGACCTTCGCCCACCGCGCCACACCGGTCGTCGTGATTAAATAAATAATGCTGGATCAGTCTCACAGTATTATCTAGCCCCATGGTAAGCAGAGCTTGTGTTATGGGTACTAGATAACTGATATACATAATACAATACATTACATAGATAAACTTTTTTTATTTTACATAGAAAACGACCAAAACACACTGGACAAATATCTGTAGATCATACAAACATTTGTCCCAAGGCGAGAATCGAACCCGTAACCTCCTGCGCTACAGAGGTCGTCAAAAAGCTGTTGTGTATAGTGTATATTGATAGAAAAGCATCAACGAAAGTACTTAAATTATAAGAGAGAATTGTATATTTCATGAAGTCATTGTGCTTATAAATTTCTAATTATTAATTCCATGCACGTGTGCCGCAGTGGACGCTCAGCTCAACCGCTGGTCGATAAGGGTGCGTCACTAATCGGCTTTGATTGGCACGTCCCAATGAAATGCGATCTATTTAGCACAAGTATCGCTCCTATGGCTTCTATATACACTCCTGATAAATACTTATTCGTGTTACTCGTGACCTCTACATTTTTTTGTACCTACCTAACTACTCAGTTACTTAGCTCCGTAACAAAAAAAAATGCATTTTATTTTACCTTAACATACTTAGAAATTCTTATAATATTAAATTGAAATTTTACACAGTACAAAACTGCGATAACAATTTTTATTTGAGGTCGGTATTCTATAAATTCAGTGGGTTGAGTTACTTTATAATTGAGTATGACAAATAAGAATAGAGTAGACTACTAAAAGCTGTGATATGTCATCAAAGGCGTTATATATACGAAGTTTGTGCCACTACAATTCACTAAAATGATTTTCTGTTAGAGAGTATTGAATTTATGCCCACAGAGCTTAATGTTGTTGTAGTCCAAAACAACGTAATTAAAACATGGATAAACCAGCCATGAAGAAAATGACGATCTTTACTCCGTTCTAAAATAACGTGAATGCCACTAATAGTGTTTGAAAAGCTTTCAATTGATGCCAATATGTAAAATATTTAGCTTCAACAGCACAAACTAGGAAGGTTTGAGAAAATTATTAAAAGCTGATCCGATTCCCTTTTGTTTTGCATATACTGTATCCTTAGATTTGTGACGTCAGCGTGTATAGAATAAAAAAAGACAGTCGCGCCAGCTTTCGAAATATTTACTATATCTATACGTTAGTGCAAGTCTAATGCTTTGGTGTCTGTGGCCCTAAATGTTGTTATGTCTGTTTTATGATGATGGGTTTGGCTTTTTGACACCAAATATTTACACAGTAATTTAGGTCATTAAGTAAACCGTACCTTAGTATTTCTTTCCGTGTAAAAAACGTACAGTCCTGTGAAACAGAGTTCACAAATAAAAAACTTCTCAATATCTTCTTCACAAAGAATAAAGAAAGAAAATAGAACGCAGAAATGAACAAAACAAATGAAGCGAAAACGCACGGTCAAAGTGTCCATCCGTTTTCTTTTTCAAAAACCGAACACGCGAAGAACAAACCTGATAATCCTCCAACTGTTGTTCCGTGAATGTTACGACTTTGTTCCCCATTTCCGTCCAGCGTGACGATATTTCTTTTTCAGCGTGGAGTTTTTCTTTTTTTACACCAAAAAGGCCGGCAAAAGGCTGCCTGTTGCCGCGGAGCACAAAACACTGGCTGAATGCCCCAACTAGGATTAGAGGGCGCGTCGCATAGACCTATAAAACGACAGAACTGGCATGTCAAGGCCAACGGACCAACACTATTTTGTATGCAGAAGCCATTTGGGTAAAGTCGCTTTGTAGTTAGCTTTTATAGCTTGTAGGCTGGAGTTTGGGTTTTGATGTAATGTTGTGGAGGCTTTTTAGACTTATTCGCCTAATTAGCTACAACTAAGGCTAAACTAGAGCTTGCCAACAGCATTTATGTTGGGATTTTGCCAGTTTGCTTTGATTTCATGATTTGGAAGGTCACGGTGTATATAAGATGTCTTTTCTTTGTCTGTTGCTAGCATAGTTTCGCCATGGTATATCTAGGCTATACCTAATAATAATAATGAAGTTGGATCAAGGGCCAGATCCAAAAGGCGGTACTCTTGGACTCGGCACGTATCGTCAGGAAGTTCCTTTCTCTGTAGCCCTAGTCACCGGCCGCTTGAGCCTAACTACGCAGTCGGTGATCTACCGTTTTGATATATTTTTTATTGTAGATTAGTTTTATAATATTTTATTGTATTTTCTATAGTAAAAATTGTATTTGATACGAGAAATTTAAATAAATGAGTGAATAATAATGATAATGAAACACATTGCCCATCTCTACAATCATTAGCTCTACAAAACAGCGGTTGGGCCATTAGCCGCGCCTTTCCCTTGTTATTTATTTATAAGAAAAACCTAGTTAAAATACAGGTATTATTGTTAATCTACTTAGTGAATTGTAGTTGAGTTCAAAGGATCTATAACTGTTTTTAATTTTATACCAGCTACTTGCAATCATGTTCTATTTGAAACTACATATCTTACTCAGTTGAATCAACTTTGTTTCATGAGCTGTAAAATTATAGGTAAAATACATATGTATGTATCAACTTAAAATTTTACAGCGTCATACATAATAGGCATGATGACTGATTTTGACAAACTATACTGAATTATTTTTAGACATACTATACGTACCAAAAAATCATACTTCTTTATTGCATACTCAACAACACAAAAAACATAGTAAAAAAAGTGATTTGGCGGTCTTATCGCTCAAGAGCGATCTCTAGCAGACAACCGTGGATGGATAGGATCATTGGATTGAAAATGGGGATCTGTGTGCATTATTATGTAGCTAATACAAATCAAAGTTAAGTCAGACCTCTTCCATTGTCATTCTGGATCTTTAAATTAAATACTGTGACGGTTAACCGTATGTACATAGTATGGTCTACAAGCTTCATGAATTCGTCAAACTGCGATAGTTTGTTTTGCCATGAAACTGTTAGTTTAATGAACATATTTATATTCAAACTAGCTGCTCCCCGCGGCTTCGCCCCCGTGGAAATCTATGTGTCAAATTGTTTAAATGATAAAAAGTATCCTATGTTAGACTCCTGGTTCTAACACTTTGAGTGCTGAAAACGCACGGTATGAGTTTTCTACAAGTGACTAATATGCGTAAATCCACACTAACGCAGCGGCTGAGAAAATACAGATCTTTGTGACTCAGCAGAGCTGTAATATTTTTCGAACGAAACGCATGTGCGGCGCAACACAACCGCTGTGTAGAGCGGCAGCACGAATTTTTTAGGTAAAAAAAAAGATCGCAGTCGTCGAAAAAAAACCGCAGTCAAAGTGCTAAGCTACCTCTCCACCAATTTTCAGCTAAATCGGTCCAGCCGTTCTCGAGTTATAAGTGTTGTAACAAACACGACTTTCTTTTATATATATAGATTAATATTAATAATTTTAGCTTAGGTGTTATGTTACTGGCTTAGAGGTGCCCTGTCAGGGACGACATGTACCCTGTAAGGGCGCACCTATTTATTTATAAATAATAATAATAGTAACTGGTATTTACATAGTAATCGGATAATTTGTAATATTATGCACAATAATCAAATTAATTAATAAGAACATTGAAAGCTCTAGTTTCCCCTAGGCCCATCCTCCACATTCTTCGAAGCACTTGGCCTCGGTAGGGAAGTTGTTGACCGTGGTAGGTTCAGGCAGGTCCGGGCAGTGGTTGGACCAGCGGATCTCGAAGCAGGATCGGGTGTACCAACTGTAAACGTACCTGTGGGAGTATTAAACAATATAGGCATGACCTGCGATCTCTACTTATTGTATTAAAGCACTACATAGTATAAAACAGTCGCTTCCCGCTGTCTGTCTGTCTGTCCCTTATGCTTAGATCGTTAAAACTGCGCAACGGATTTTGGTTCGGACTATTCGCTTTACCTGACATGGGCTATCCACTTTGTTTTCTTCAACCTCAAATGGGTTTCCCCTACGGAGGAAAAAAACGAAAATAAAGCCCGTTCCGTATTTTTTTCAACTAATAATTTGTAAAAAAATTACTTTGATAAGATATATAATCGTTTTTCTATAATAACCCTTGTGATCGGCTCGGACAAAGGTCTGTTCACATTTTTTACGCGTTTGTTTTAGGAATGAATCATTGTACATTTCATCCTAGCGCACCCTTTCGCACATTCCTCATCAACATCCTTAACAGCCTATATTGGGCCACTGCTGGACGCAAGCCACCCCCTCCTAAGCAGTATCTCAGGTGAGATAGCATAAATTTGATCTCACCTACCGAAGAGTAAGGCCTCCCCTTCATAAGCATTATATCAGGTGAGATAGCATACATTTAGGTCTCGCCTACCGACAAATTCGCGTCGACTTGTATACCCTTAAAAACAAAAGATGGGAACAAAGGAAAGTCAAGTGTCACATGTAACCTCTTTTGACACTCCTTTGTTCTCTTTTGTTTGAAACTCACCTCACTTTTTGAAAATTGAAATTTGTTTATTTGTATAAAAGTATCTTTACTTGCTAGACAGTTGTTAGGACATCACATTAGACATATATACTTGTGCCAGGATGTCCTGCTCTTCCTTAAAAATACATGGATTTAACAAATAAACTAAATTAAATATAATTTTTAAAAACATATAAAAAATTAATTAAATTAACGATAACTGATTTATTGTTAATTGGACGTACAAAAATAACTCTATGGGCTTTTCATTTAATAGATAGCACTGATACCTATGTGAATTTATGTTAAATGTGTGTTTGTGTGTGCATATGTGTAGGTATATTTTGTGTGTCTGACGGCTGCTCCTGAGCATCAGGTCTCACAGTCCGAGTAACAGGAGCTGCCTATGTATGTGTGTGTGTGTGTGGTATGGTACCCCTGAGGACACCGGTCTCTTAAGAGTCCGGACAACGGGGGCTACCAATCACTGGACTTGGTTTCCGCTGTTCTTTAGTGGAACTCACCTGAGCTGGTGTGGCCATCGATCGCGGACACTGTATTCTATGAGGCAGTGTCGTACTGACGGGGCGGGTAGTTGCTGGCATTTTCCTGGGTGCACTGTTATATGCAATTGGGGATATAAATTTAAACACAAATATTAAGGGAGTAGTATGTATTATTAAAAACTTTTATTCTTTAGTCCCATGACTGATATACTTCAATAATACAGGACAGATAGATATTTTTATTATTACATCAAGATTAACAAACATTTATCCCGATAAAATGAAAAAAGGAAATCGAACCCACGACCTCCTGCGTCGCTGGCCGACCTTCGCCCGCCGCCGCGCCAAAGAGGTATCGAGAGTATCAAGACGTGATCGTTACATACGTCTCGATACTAACCTCAAATGTAAGCTCAGTTTTTAGCAACCTCGTTAAAAGCAATAGATATTATAGAAGGTAATATAACAATTGACAAAAAATACCTACATAATAAGATAACATAGTAGACACGTAAATGTAAGAAAATCTAACTTAAAACGGACTTACAGGATTCACACTGTAGAATAAAGAAAACAAGCAGGAACACGACCATGTTGGCAACACTCCTAAATCTTGAGTCACTTGTGTATTGTGTTATATCTTAAGGTTATCATTGTGAACTCATGTTTAATTATATCAATATCAGCTTATGCAATTGTCGATAACTGTGTATGAATCGTAACGAATACATCCGACAGAGAACCAAGGTTATCGACATAGCTAAAAGAATTAGCAAGCTGAAGTGGCAGTGGGCCGGCCATATCTCGCGAAGAACCGACGGCCGATGGGGAAAACGGGTTCTTGAGTGGAGACCACGACTCGGTAAACGTAGTGTAGGACGCCCTCCGACCAGGTGGGATGACGACCTGCGAAAGACTGCAGGTAGATGCTGGATGCGGCAAGCTGAAGACAGGGCGCTATGGCGCTCATTGGGGGAGGCCTATGTCCAGCAGTGGACTGCTATAGGCTGATGATGATGATGATGATGTGTATGAATCAAATTAATGAAATCTTTACCGTGGCGTGAATGCTCTACGATATTATTAAAACATATAGGTATTCAGTTCAGTTCTTTATTAATACGAGTAAGAATATTCTTATATGTCAAACATAGTAAATACATAGGTAACAAAAAAAAAACATATAGATTTAAATCTAAGTTATTTTATTTTATAAGTAATATTATAATTTATTTCGTGATTTTACCAATAATTATTGATTCAAGACTGCAGGTAGATGCTGGATGCGGCAAGCTGAAGACAGGGAGCTATGGCGCTCATTGGGGGAGGCCTATGTCCAGCAGTGGACTGCTATAGGCTAAGACTGCTAGGATGATGATGATGATGATGATTGATTCAAAATTATGAATATATAAGTATTAAATTAATAAAAATTCTAAATTTTTCGATTATTTAATGAGATAGGTAATAGGTACTTGAAATCCGGTCTGTAGCAATTTCTTAAGCAGAGTTTGTCTTGTCCCGATATTGTGAAAGTCGCCAGATTGTCGCAATATAAATCCTAGATTTCTGAAAGCCTTTTTACATATATCGACTATATGACTTCTAAAATTTAACTCCGTGTCCATTATATATAACTATAGGTAAATAATAACTATAGGATATCCCCTATGCGATAAATGGCCGATACATAAAAATAAATTGAAAATTCATTTCCTGCTTTTGACGTTGTTATTTGTATTTTGTAAGTGTTTATTTGTATTTAAACAAGGAATTTTATTATAATTTACGAGAAGAGGGTGAATTGTATTTGTTCCGGGTGTTCTGGTCGTTTTCTATGTATAATAAAAAAAAAAACTGTCTATGTAATGTACTGTATTATGTATATCAGTTATCTAGTACCCATAACACAAGCTCTGCTTACCATGGGGCTAGATAATGCTGTGTGAATTGTCCAGCATTATTTATTTATTTATTTAATTGCTCGCTTGCTATCGACAAGTTAACTCTAATGCATTGCTCGCCATTCGTTACAAGAATTTGTACATTCGTATTTGGTGTGCAATAAGGAGTAATTGTACAAGCATAGAAAATGTCCAGATGGATTGACGCGCGTCAAGAGAGAGGTTGCAAGAAAACCATCGCAGCCAATCGGCTGCTGAACAGCAATTGAGAGGCCGGCAGGACTCTCAATACTGCTGTAACTCACGACTCGAGTGACGTCTCGCTCGACGTTGAAGCTAGAAGAAAGAACCTTAGTTCGATTCTAACCGCATTTCGCTCGAAAGACGAACTGTTGAAGACCATTGATGATGAGAGAGGTTGAAATTCAATGACATTAGGGTAATTCTGGTGCAGTTTGTCTATGGTCACGTGACGCTCAGGAATGTTTTTTATGATTACGCCATTTTGTGTCGTTGTATCGCCATTCTGTGCTCATATGCCTATTTCGACATATAAATACACTCGTGGATCTGCCGAGCTTTCTACAGTAACACATAGACTGGCTAAGTCGGACAGATTCACGCAGGTGCTGGGGCCCGCGATGTAGGTACAACAATCTGCCGGATCAGGTAGTGACAGCACGGTCTCTCTACATTTAAGCGGAGACTTCAATCGTGGCTCGTCGAGAAGGCGTTCTACAGTGTAGATGTAGACGATTATGTTACAATTTCTAAATAATGTATACTTAATTAATTTATTATTTCTTTTTAAGAATATTTTTTTTGACTTGTACAATTTGGAATCAATAAATTGATTATTCTGATTAATTCAGAAGACAATTCCGTCATTAAGTAAAAGTTGTTAACCAACTTGAATGAAGATAACGTTCATGCGTCAATCCCACTCAGGCAGTTCTCACTTGAGACAAACTTCCGACGATTCGAAACAGAGGCTGCAGCCAAGTTCCGATTGCGAACTAAGTTGGAGTTGGGCTTCGTTTGAAAGTTTAGATTGCAATTCACTTGTAAATTCTTTAGCCGCGGGCTATTTGTGGTACACGTGTGGAATTGTTGTTGTCTTTCAACTGGTTAGTAAGGGTAATGATGTCAGACATTATTTTTTTATACGTCCATCCATATCTACTAAGTATCACTAAATTGTATAAAACAAAGTAGCTTCCCGCCTGTCTGTCCCTATGTATGTTTAGATTTTTTAAATTGGATTTTGATGCGTTTTTTTTATTAGATGCAGTAATTCAAGAGGAAACTTCATAAACTATTTGACACAGATTTCTACGCGTACGAAGCCGCGGGGCGCAGCTAGTATTATTATATATATGAAATTGAATCGGTCAGGTCGGTCTGTTAGCTTTTTAAGGTTCTGTACTCGAAGTGTGAAAACGGGACCCTATTACGTAGTAGTGAGAGTCTCTCTGTCCTTCCGTCCATCTGTTAGCGGGTTGTGTCTCAAGAACCATAAGATCAAACAGTTTAAACGTTGTGTGCGTTTTTTACCGCTTTAAAAATTAATAACAAACGCATAATACATTTAATAAAAGGGGGCTCCCATACAAAAAACTAGATTTTTGGCTTAACGATTAACAACCAGTGCCTGCTACGGGAGAGATCTGATCAGTTAATGAACTAGACTTGTTAATTATAGAGATAATCGGCGCACCAACAATTTATTACAGCTGGTATAGAATTTATCTCGATTCTATGCTTAGGAAGGACAGGCACGGTCGGACATCTAGATTGTATATGACTTGTAGTTGCATAAAGAGGTAATTAACTCCTTATCCAGGAAAATTGTCTGATGCCGTGGACCGAAACTACAAGTCATAGTCCGTGCCCAATGCGGCAAAGAGAGTGCCTAAATGTGGTTTCTTCGTTATTTATCTGGAGGTTTGCTGGATCTAATAAAGGACAAACCACCTTATTTTTGCTGTTACCAGGACGACATCAAAACAAGAATTTACTGGGTACCAGAAAATAACGGCTGGTGTTATTTTCTGTGGTTCTTGTTTTCCTGGTAATCATTCGTTATACCCCTGTAGCCACTCTACGAAACTCATTTATGGAAAGGCTTATTTTTAATTAAACTTTTCCCATCACAGCAAAACTTTGTCTCCGCCATGACAGTTTTCACTGCCGTGACCAGGATTCGAACCTGGGTTACTACGGCCACAACGTAGGGTCCTAACCACTAGACGATCACGGCTACCGGAGCTGGTGAAAGACTTCGCAAAATAAGCAAAGATAAGAAACGTGCCTTTCTCTCCGTTGTTATCCTACCCTCGTAAAAAGCCTCGTTGGAATGAGTGAGTGCTAAAAAGAAAGGAACTCTAAACTTGGCCGTATTATCTCGTCGAAAGAACTGGAGCACTCTTTTAACAGCGATGGTGATTGTAGATAAACGCTTGTAATTGAGTTTGCAATTAGGGTGTGTTTGCTTCGAGAGAGTAGAACAAGCTAGTAGAAATAAAAAAATATGGCAGAATTATTTTTTATCTACATGCAATCTGCAATAAGGTATTTAAGTATATATGTAGTTTATTTGAAGACCGCTGTTTCCCACTTATAGGGCGTACAAAAAATATTTATTTACTTACGGTTTTTTGAAGTTAGAAACGCATACGTTTCTAACTTCAAAAAACCGTAAGCTAAATTGCTCCACACAACAGAAATCCTGTAATTTAAAACATAGTCATCGCGCAATAGCTAAGCTAGTAATGATACGCCTTTTTTTATTAATAAAATGCAGCCACGGTGTATAACATGAGAGTGAATCATAAATACATCTGAATTAATCAATTGTATATTTTTCAGGCAAACGCCTCTAGCCACTCGCAGGACTACCTCTCGCACAGCGCCACCAGTACTATGAGAATGTGACAGCAATCTAATTTACTAGCGGACACTAAACGAGGCTTCTACTTTAATTTGCGTAGATGTTAGGTAATGTCCCCCCAGGCGTGAATTGTTAGATACTTGTTCTTATTCATAATTATTAAAATAAAAATAAAAGTTGTGTACAAGCTACTTATTTACGAACACGACGAATTTACAATTCTTAATTAATAAGGGTCTAAGCAAAACTGCTGAAGTCTACAAACATCTTAAAATCAGCTGTTTTTGTAATTATTTCGCTAATTTTATTCCAATTAAGAACGCAGAGTACCTTTCTCGTTCGCATTAAGAAAATTGGAGTTGAATGAAATGCGAAATTACTACAAATTGTATAATTGAGGTTGTTCTGCGTATTTATTCACTTCAAAGCTAAGGTAATTTGATTTGGCCTCCATTTGTCTACTTATTTTGGAGTATATCTTTAGTAATTATAATAATGAATAGTAATAAGTTTATATTTCTTAAATTTCTGATTTATCTAGAGACGTGAAATAATAACGCTTGGTTATTAAAATATAGATGAGCTGCTTTTTTAAATCTGTCAATTTATAACTTAGGTCGTTAGGAAACAACTTTAAGTTATTAGGAGCGAAGTGTGTTTAAACTCAGTCCATTCTTGTGTATCCAATTAACTTTTCAATGACTCTGCCATGGCCTAGCATAGTATGCCTATTTTGAGGCTGTGTTCATTGTTTGTTGTTGAATTATTAATAGGTTTACCTACGAAATTTCCGTTTTTATTAAACATATTTTATAATTATACTAGCTACACCCCGCGGCTTCGCCCGCGTTGAAATCTATGTGTGTGTGAAGGCACGTCTCGACGAGTTCTTCGTCTAGCGATCATGGAGTTCAAGGGGCACCTATTAGTGAAAACTTTTTTACCTTGTCAATTTTATGTCCTACGCTTATTATAATATGTATTGTTGAAATAATCATTCATTGTAAAATTACCAAATAAATTATAAGATAAAATAAAATAATAATGCTGGACAATTCACACAGCATTATCTAGCCCCATGGTAAGCAGAGCTTGTGTTATGGGTACTAAATAACTGATATACATAATACAATACATTACATAGATATATATTTTTATTATACATAGAAAACGACCAGAACACCCGGAACAAATATCTGCAGATCGTGCACACAATTGTTCCGAGGCGGGAATCGAACCCGCAACCTCCGGCGTCGCAGGCGGACCTTCGTCCACCGCGCCACATCGGTCGTCAGATCAGATCAGAGTCAGTCAGATTATTTATTAGAAACTCTCACAAGCCGGAATTATTCATAATATTTAGGATTGGTATCTAAACTTGATTGTCATGTTATCAGCAGTTTGGCACGTATCGCCAATGCTCGCCTATTAACAAAATTTCTGCCGTTCGAAAATAGAATACCAAAAATTTAAAAACGGCAGAAAGTAACAGATCCATTTAAAGATTTATTTATTTATTTTTTTAAAAACGTACCTCTATTTTTACGGGAACACCCAATGCAATAGAGTACCCATATTTAAATTTAATATTAAAATTAGAAATAATTATATAATACAGAAAAACAACACAAATATCATAGAGTCAACCTTATAAATAAATAATGCTGGACAATTCACACAGCATCATCTAGCATCAAGCTAAGCAGAGTTTGTGTTATGGGTACTAGATAACTGATATACATAATACAATACATTACATAGATAGATATTTTTTATTATATATAGAAAAAGACCAGAACACCCGGAACCAATATATGCAGATCGTACACACAATTGTTCAGAGGCGGGAATCGAACCCGCAACCTCCTGCGTCGCAAGCAGACCTTTGCCCACCGCGCTACATCGGTCGTCGAAGTTACTTACTTTAACTTTACATTACAAAATCATAAATTAAAAATCACAAATCGTATCCATTTCAATATACAATAAAATTACATTAAATTAGAATATTATCGATAATAAAAAATAAAAATTTCAGTCTAACTGTGATAATACAGATTTACCCAACTAACGGTTACATAAAATAAACATTGAAGCTTTTTGGAACTCGCTCTGGGAACAGGAGAAAAGATCTATTCTCTCGGCAATCAGATTCAGCGTGCGGATGCTGCGCGTTAGAGGGGATTTATGTAGTAGGTAAGATATGTCAAAATAAGCTATTTTTAGGATTGATATGATAGCATCACAAAAAATTCCATGCACTTTTTAAAAAAATACCCCGCCATGACAGTTTTCACTGCCGTGACCAGGATTCGAACCTGGGTTACTACGGCCACAACGTAGGGTCCTAACCACTAGACGATCACGGCTACCGGGGCTGGTGAATGGTCACTTCAAAATCATTTAAACCTCAGACGAAATAAGAGCACTTTCACAATCTTTCTCGGTCCATTACACAGCTTCAACAGTTTAAAACTCCGAGGTGTACTTATGTAAGTGGCTATAAAGACCACAATACTTCACAGCTAGCAGCTAGCAGCAGAAATAGGGCCATCCCAAGGTTGCCTGGAAGAGATCGCTCTCAGCGATAAGGCCGCCCTTTATACCTTTATTCAAAGTTTTTATCTCTCTATTATTTTCTATTTTGTGTGGTGTAATAAAGTATTATCTATCTATCTAAAACCTATCTTTTCGAATGTTGTACGTTATCGACCATGATAAATTGATTATTATGGGATTATCCTGTAAAAAATGCAAAAAAATCATCCAATCGACCCAAAAATTATGGACATAGGTATGTACATAAAATAAACATTCATACAGGCGAAAATGGAACCTCGTACCTCCGCCTTTTTTCAAATTCGGTTGATTTTACAAATACTACACTGCTTTAAGAACGTCTGTCAACATGAGAGGTAAATGAACGTAACACATCATATTTAACAGTTTGATAATTAATTGGACCAGAGAAATAAAAAATATATTCTGTAGAATGAAAACTTATCAACAACAGAAAATAACAAGGTTATCTAATAAAACTAAAACACAAACTTCATCACAGCATAATCCCACACCGCGAAAAACCAATTTAAATTTCAAACTAAAACGAACGAAAGATTAATTAACTGATCAATGAAAACTTTCAAAAGCATGTGTCTAACTGTGCTTTGATTCCAAATACCACTGTCGTTTAATATTTTCGACCAATATTTTTTGGTTTCTTAACCTCTTCATAAAAATACACCCAAGTTTATGAATGGGAGTATACATAGGTAATATTAATTTAAAAAGACAAAAGCTATTTGGTGACTGAAATAGACTCGAACGTATTTTTCCACTGCACAAATAGCTCTAGGGACCAGAAAGGTTCTTTACCTACTGCTATTTCAAGATGCAGCTATCTCTTAGTCCCGGCTTTATTCCCGTAATTTATATTCCTGGGAATGTGGACGTATTCCGAAGGTAAAACGTTATCTAACTGCAGTGATTCAGAGCATTGCAAAGCAAGCAATATTCAATTTTTATCTTCGTTGCGTATTTAGGATAGCGGGAGCGAAATGTGTGAACCAATTGATAGACAAACCTAGCATAGGCTTTGAGGTTGTTGACTAAGTTATGTAACCTAATTTATAATGGACTAGCGGACCTTCCCAGCTTCGCACGTTTTTAGTACGGATCCCTAACTTTTATGTAAACATAATATTGCCTATCTTCACCGGGGATAGTAAAGCTGTGAAAGAATGAAAGAATTTTTCAAATCGGTCCAGTAATTTCATTAAAAAAAATCAAACCATTCTTTATAATATTAGTGTAGATGAATGATCTATCTATCTCTACTAGACGTGTCTCAAATTTGTACAATTTATTTATCTTGTCTATAGAAATATTTCACAGGAGCTCACAATGCTACAGGAACCCACTAAAGTATTTATTTATATTTTACACACTTCAGTATAACTATCACATCTCGTTCTATGCCCGGTTCAATTGCACCAGCCATTCGCAGGATGTTTTCATAGAGAAGAGAACTGTTTGCGATCACATTGAGTGAACAAAAATAAAAGAGTTTTATGCGATGGAAGCAGCTTCTCTTGCAGGCCGGCTTTTACGTCATTCTCGTTTGAAATAACAGATCGCTATCTGGCGAAACTCGACATGGAAGGTAGCGTAGCTTTTAGGAAAAAGGTCGCATAGTTTCCCAGAATACTGTAGGTAAGGCAAAATTTACTAAATTGTTGGAAAAACAAACACTAATATTATGAATGCGGAAAGTTCCGATGTTTGTTACTTCTTTACGCCAAAACTACTGAACGGATCAAGCTGAAACTTTGAACACAGGTAGTTGAATAAAATACAATAGGTACCTTGAAAAAACATAGGCTCATAAACTCTGTTCCTATTTCCATAGAAATAATGCATGTGAAGCCTGAAAATAGTTTTCAGTTAAAATCGATAGTAATCGCCACTAATCGATAAAATAATCGGTCAGTATTCTTACATATGTGGAAAGAGTACCGTCACCAATATCATTCGACTCCTTCAGTATTCGGCTGATGAATGAGAGAGATTATACTTAATTATTTAAGGTACCTATTTAGTCAGTGACGACCTGCGAAAGACTGCAGGTAGATGTTGGATGCGTCAAGCTGAAGACAGGGCGCTATGGCGCTCATTGGGGGAGGCCTATGTCCAGCAGTGGACTAATATAGGTTGATGATGATGATGATTTAGTAAAGTAATTTATAATTCCAAAGTCCCTTAAGGTAGTTTAAGTAGAATGGTGCCTACCCAGTTGTTTCACGGCTGGTTACTGTTACGTCGTACCCTTTTCATCCCTGCAACACGTTTCCAGAGCGTGTTTAACGTGAATTTTCCTTTGTGATGTTATTCTGCTGAATTTGGACGTGGAAATTCGGGTTTAATTTATGACAAAAACGTTTCTGTACAAGGAATAAATACAGTATGATTGAATTAGGCCGGGTCTTTGATAAAGTCTGTTATGGGAAATGCTGAAATTATTATGATCATCATGTAAAATAGAATATTGGTTTGCCGTGACGGCCGCGGCGTTAAAATCGACCAATCTAACTCAACCCATGGATGTCGTATAAGACCCAACTAAAGTTACCTACCATAGGAAGTACAGCCGTTTCCTTCTGTGTATTTTTTCACATCTACTGTGATCAACAACTACTACTACTGTGTCCAAAAGTCCAGTAAGGCCTAAAGGAAATAAAGTTCTTTGATATTTGATAGTGAACAATCTGCGCACCATGCGTGGTGATTCTCGCAAAGGCCCCTTTATTTGCGGAAGGTACATTCATTGCACGTGCTGGGACCCACGTTGTATAACAACCTACCAGATCAGGTAGTCACAGCACCTAGTCTATCTTCCTTCAAACGAAGACTTAAATCGTGGCTCGTCGAGAAGGCGTTCTACAGTATTGACGATTATGTGCGAAAGGTTAAATAATGTATTGAGTATTATTACTTAGTTGTAAATGTTATAAGATATTATAATTATTTAATTAACTCTAATTTATAATTATTATGTGACTTGTAATATTTGTTTTTACCAATAAATTGATTATTCTGATTATTCATTGTACGTACTTACGCCTACTCCAAAAGTGGCCATAATAACATGTCCTGCGCTGTCCGCATTCCAAAAATAGTGAAGCATTCTCTGTTATTCGTTCATCACTACCATTTCATTATTTTTCAATTTGAGATTTTGATTCGCACTTGTTTTTATACCTTTTTGTATTCATATTATATTCATTTCATAATTCGTTCTACGTTAAAAATGCTATAAACTTAGCGCCACAGAAAATCTTGATATATTTCTGTAGCCCCTTTACAATTTCTTAGATATTACGTATTCTCTCTGTTCTCATGCTTAGGTAGATTAACCATAATTTTACCTAACAAGCTCAACTTTACATTTTAACCATGCATAATAAAGGCATGTTAATTTAGGAACGTAGTCGCTTATTAGCGAGTTTCGGGTTCAAAGGATCTGTGGAAAATACATTTACCGATTGCACAAGTTATTGCGCCACATGACGACCGATGTGGCGCGGTGGGCGAAGGTCCGCCTGCGACGCAGGAGGTTGCGGGTTCGATTCCCGCCTCGGAACAATTGTGTGTACGATCTGCAGATATTTGTTCTGGGTGTTCTGGTTGTTTTCTATGTATAATAATAAAATATCTATCTATGTAATGTATTTTATTATGTATATCAGTTATGTAGTACCCATAACACAAGCTCTGCTTACCATGGGGCTAGATAATGCTGTGTGAATTGTCCAGCATTATTTAAATTTATATTCACCTACTTATCTAATTGTATCTAGTTTTTTTAAGTTTTTATTTTACATTGTCATTTTAGTGTGCAATAAAGAATTATCTATCTATCTATCTATCTTAAGTTTGCCCCTATGTCATTCGCTATATATTAACTCAATATTCTGTCCAAAAACAGCGTAGATATATTTTATCAAAACCTGCCGCAAGCCATGGATAAAGCACAGCAGGTTATCGAACAAATTTCATATTTTTTTAGTATGGTAAGTATATAGGTTATGTATGTTGTAAATTAGACCTATTAAATAAGTTACTATAAGTAGATATAACGTCGACTTAGGGCCTAATAAAAAAACCTGTAATGATGTAAATATCTCAATAAATAAATCAATTTATGACGACTAACAAAATGAAGAAACTTAAAGTGTTCTAGGTGTCTATGATCATTTGGCTGAATTTGCAAGGTCGATCTCGATGACCAGTCCTATTTCATCAGCGGTTTATTCAAGTGTGATCTGGGAGCTCAATCATTGTGCCGATCTTTTGAGGAAACTTATGTCCAACAAGCAGTCTTGATTATTTAAATGTCAATTCGTCTGAAATGACAATGAATTCCCAAGAGACATCGTCGTATAAAAAGCCATTTTTTTATTGTACTTAAATTTTCTGACAACAGTCAAACTGCTACCTACAGTAACCTGGACACGTCGGATATCTCAAATAACATAAATAAATTAGTGTTTCGGTTATCTCGTCATCAAAAAGGTGAAAGGGTCGTGTGAGATTGTCTTCACTCATTACACGTGTTCCATGAAAGCCTATCCCTAAACAACCGGACACCGCTATTCCCCTTCGGATCCGTTTATCCGCGCCCAAAACTTCACCGACGCTAATGGCGGAGGTCGGCCATCAAACCATTAAAAAGTTTACACCAAAGAGTTTCATAACGTATTTAATGAGTTCGTTATGCTTGTGGTTGTGGATTTTGTTTGCAATGTCGTTGTTGCAGTGCATAACTGGATTCGGTTTTTGGTTGTTATATAACTTTGATACACATACCTAGTTATTGTATTCTCTTTGTTAGATACTTATTTTGGTGATAGCTAATCAATGAAAGAGAAAATCAGCAATATTTCTCAGTCTATAAAACTCTATCCGCTGTCGTTCCCCGGGACGTTTTGCGAGGTAATAAATCGCACCAATAAATAAACAATGAAAAGGAATCCGAAGATAAATCGCTATACGACACGTCATCACATATCTAACAATAAAACTCACGTAAGTGTTTCATACACTTTATTGCTTCACGGATATTATTCTCCATAAATTCTCGAACAACCACGTTTATAACGAAACGAGCGGCTCCCGAGCGGGGCCAAGAGGCACTGAGAGACAGGAATCACAGATTGACAGCTTAGAAGATAAAGACGGACATCAGTAGAGGAAGCTGGAGGGGGGTGGTCGCGGGGAGGGCGCGGGGCGGGCGAGGTTCGGGTGGAAGGCTCCCAGAGCCGCCTCGTTGGTTGAAGAAGGTCTTTCCTCCCGCACGCGCAGCTGCGGCAGCCTCCACGCCGCGCACGCCGATGTCAACGAGTGACGGTTCAGCACCCAATACGCCACAGCATTGATCGCCGAGTGAGCATACCCCAGCAGCAGCGCATAGTGTTCTAACATCACCGGCGCGTGGAGTCCAAACGCACTGGACACCACAAACATTGCGTGTGGGCACCAGCAGGCTGCGAATATCCCCGCGATACCCATAAGGACGTTGCCCAACCGCCGTCGGGAGCGCAACGTCGACGTCTGCGGTTGGGGGCCCAGGAGACTCGGTTGGAGCTTCTTTTTTCTGATATCTCCAACATCGACGGCGTCTCTTCGTTCTCTGGCCCCTACTCCGGCTACAATGATGACGTGAGTGGGTCGTCTCATGAGAGGTATTGGTAGGGGAAGTTCCCCGTGGAAGGCGCGTGCTGTTAGCGATAGGGCAGTGAGTTTGACGCGCACGGCCCAGTGGCACCTGGCGACTGCAAGGACGGGGAAGCAGTATATGAAGATGGCGTGGACTGCGGCTATTGATGGGCAGTAGAGACATGTGGCTGCGACTGCTGCTGCGCCTGGAACGTACAAATTACATTGACACCCGTTGATATATGACGAGAGGTCATCGATTGATGGTAGGTACTATTATTTGAAAGGTAATATGGCTGAGAGCAGGTAACTTACTAGAGAGGAACGCTATGGTCCATACGATGAGGACCACCACCAAAGGCTTGGCACACGGCAAGGTGCCCCCCCGCCGCACCGCCCCGCAGCGATCCGCCGCTATCGCCACCAGGGACAGCGTACTGGCTGCGACGGGAAATGTCTGAAAGAACACCTTCATTTCAGTTATTTATAAATAAGAGTTTTATTATATGTCAAACCTAATTATACATATGTTTGTAAAAAAAATACATGAAGAAATAAAATAATTAAATACACGTACATTACACGCGTAAGCTTGGATGTATGAATAACAAGTTCATTTCAACTCGAGATATTTGCGTTAGGCAGGGAAGTTTGGAACTCAATTATTCTCTGATTTGCGTTTTTTAAAATGTAAAGGAGTTTTTGACCATATGTTTAGATTTAATTTATTGAACGGTATCAGCACACAAAATTTCGAAAAATTAGTGTACACGAAAGTAGTGCCTTTTGTTTCCAAGCACAACATAGGCTTTTTATTAGTAAAATTTCATGAAATTGACGTTAAAATAGTAAAATGAATATTTATTGCATGGGCGGCGCAAGGGTATGCTTTAGGTCCAATATCTTTGCCTGTGGTTTGGTTATAATGCCAAATTAAGCGTAAGGATTACTAATAATGTTTAAAATTCTAATACGAGTCATTGTTGCTATGATATTAATAAATACTGAGTCCCTTCACCTCAATATAATAAGTGACATGGCACGGCAGGTGGTCTATCCTGGCGGCGCGGCTGGCGGCGAGTGGCGCACTCGCGGCGCACACGAGGAAGTCTGCAGCACAGGCGCTCAGCATCTGCGGTGTTCGGAGGCGGGCGGCGCCACTGGACGCCAGTGCGACCATTAGGCTGACGTTACCTGGGGAGTGGAAACTCATGCTTGAGAAGCGTCACGATAATAACTACCTATACGTATTATACCCTGTTTTAAATGTCGTAAGTGCTTTGTGAGCCGACGGCCGCTGGGGCAAACATTTTCTTGAGTGGAGACCACGACTCGGTATACGTAGTGTAGGACGCCCTCCGACCAGGTGGGATGACGACCTGCTAAAGACGCAGGGAGATGCTGGATGCGTCAAGCTGAAAACAGGACGCTATGACCCTCATTGGGGAGGCCTATGTCCAGCTGTGGACTAACATAGGTTGATGATGTTGATGATGATGATGATGAAGTGGTTTGTGCTGTTTGTTGACTTGACTTCTTTTATTTGGCAATATGTGTGTGCTGGTTTGTCGGCTTCAGCCCGCATGCCTTCCAAAGGATACATTTTCCTTATCTGAGATCATGAAAATGAGAAACACAACAATAGCTTTGTAGATTGGTAGCTTGTAAATGACTTCATTGATGGCGCCTAGTTTGATTTACGCCGCGGTATAAATTATAATGTTATCTGTAATTTCTTTTGTTACCAGGTGCTTTCGAAGATCTTTTTTATTTTAATGATAAAATTATACTTGATCTAACCAGTAAAACAATAATTTGGTCCCGTATCACAAGGATCATGTTAGGTACATGCAGGATCAATCTTAAGGATCAGTGCTCCAGAAACTATTTACCAAATTGTTCCTAAGTTCATTTACTCCACGAATACCTTCTGAAAGTTCTTAAAGAACCTGTTGTTTACTCAGAGAAAGTTCTCATCTGGGAAACTAATCAACGTGTATCTCACGCCTAGAGGAAAAGGATAAAAGAAGTCGCAACTAATTCAAATAAAATCTTAAATTCAGGACTGTATCCTGAGAGCTGTCTAGAATTTAATATGATTTTTATGAAAGGAGTTTCAATTTGAGACGTGCCACGGACGGCTTTATAAAGTCTGCTGACTTGCGGAGGGAATCTGAATGAGATGTTACTTTTATCCATTGAGTTATATGTACTAATGTATATCGATATATAGTACATATATCGATATCGGGTTCGATTCCCGCCTCGGGACAATTGTGTGTACGATCTGCAGATATTTGTTCCGGGTGTTCTGGTCGTTTTCTATGTATAATAAAAAATATTTATCTATGTATTGTATTATGTACATATATCAGTTATCTAGTACCCATAACACAAGCTCTGCTTACCATGGGGCTAGATAATGCTGTGTGTATTGTCCAGCATTATTTATTATTTATTTATTTATTTATCGATTCAAATTCATTTATTTTGCGAAACATGTGTTACAAGGATGTTAGATTAAAAATAGGAGCACAACCTTTTTGTTGTTGTAACTTTATTTATTTTATTGTATTAATTTATTACATTTAAAACTTATTGTAATAATGCTTTAATATTCAGTTTATTTTAATGTAGGTACTATGGATTTTATTATCTGACATAAATAAATACAAATACATCATTCATGTCCATCCAAAGGTTGCCTGGCAGAGATCGCTTTAAGCGATAAGGCCTTATCGCTTAAAGCGATCTCTGCCCATTGTACAACAGCGCTGGCTAAGTCTCTCACGGAGCTTAGCCAGCATTATGTTGAGTTAGAGCCCTTTTGTAACAACTCTCTACATGTACCTATTCTATAAGTGTGTCTTTTTTATGTTAATTTAAGTTGTTATGAATAAATTTCTTTCTATTCCATTCTATTCAACACATTATTTATTTGTCTTTTTCCTGTCCAGTGTATCTGTTTTTATGATGTGCAATAAAGAATAATTGTATTGTATTGTAAATACAACCATGATCAGCTTTATAGCACCATCGATACTTTTATCCTTTTTATTGAAAGCTTTAGTTCAAGTCTACGTATCTAATAGAACTTCTGTTTATTTTGTTGAACCCGTAGTTGTACTTATAAAGCATGCCTAAAAAGTTATCAATGTATTTATTTTCCTCTTCTTGTCGGTCTCCGGAACTTGCTTGTTCCGAAAGTTTCGGGGAAGTTTGGAATAAAGAAATTTCATCATCTTCAAGTTTTTCGCTAAATCGACCAACTTTTGAGATGAACGTCGATTTACATTGTACTTATCCCGACATTATGTAAAAGTAAAATGATTTTTATTTTGTCAGAACAGAGACTTATAAATTAAACTTAGATTAACAGAGAAACTGACAAAATCGGTCTCCACTCAGCACGTGCTATGGTAGAGCAGATCGTACCATAGCACTGGTCTTCCTATGGAAGGAAAGGAAAGTTCAATAAGCTCAAAAGCGTCTCCTAATTTTTTGGATAATCGTGAAGAACATGATTAAATATCATTTATTTAGCCCCTACTTTTGATGATCAACATAAGATGACAAAATTATTATTTTATTAGCTCTTCAATCCTGCTCTATCAGTCACAACTTGAAGTCGTCGATCAAAAGATTATTATACATAAAACATATGAAATCGCCACGTGTTGTAAAACTAGAGAGTCTTGAAACTTGAATACCTACTTTGTTCTTAAGACGAAAATTTATATTTTTTTTCACTTCTATTGCTCAAAAAGCGTGTCATTATATCGTAACTTAGCGATTTTTCTTTTAATTTTTGTCTGAAATCATCAGCCAGTACAAGGCATTCGTTCTCATACATAAGGACTCGACTTTTTGGTATTCCATTGACGAAGAACGCAAAGAACTTCACTTCAGTTGAATTCACTTTTAAAAATGGAACTGAATGCGCGCCTTCTTGGTGATTGTTGGATGTTGAGGGTGATTTTTCCTCCGTGGTAGAATGCATAGGTGAAGAGAGGTCTTACCAATGATCCCAATAACAGCGACGAGCACGTAGAGCGCGATGAGCGTGGCGAGCGCGTGTGCCGACGACGTGTCAAACGCGCCCGCGGCGCTCTCATTACCATGCATCGCGACACATCTTCAGCAACTGAAACAACATGAGAGTCCGGTCAAACTAGTCTAGTCAGGCTTCCAGTATTATTTCTTTATTATCCATTTATCCGACTCGACGCGGATCTTATTGACAGCTGGCACCAAAAGGTTTTCGTAGCTCGCTATGCTCGCTTGTTGGTGTGCTTTTTGTTTGATAGTTGGTTAAAGATTTTTTTTAATTTATCTTAAACACAGGTCAAAGTATCCACTTAGGTACTAATTTCTGCACCGATATCAGATCTAAAGTCATTTAAAACGGGATATTTACCATGATTTGATTTTTGAGTTATCCAAAAATGAATATGGTAAATATCCCGTTTTAAATGACTTTAGTGTTGATAACCATGATAGTTTCAAAAGTTTTATTGTGAACCGGTAACAGATGTTATGGACTAGGACTCGCAACCAATCTTACATTTAGAAAGTATTTATGTAAAACGTACCTACGAATAAAAGTAATGAAGCGTAGCACATTATTGAAGCTGCTACAGTGGTTGTATGGTGCCAACAACAAGAAGTAATAAAACTGCGATAGAACTTTGCAGGAAAACTGCTTGAAGTCGTCACACAATAAAACTCTGGCTGTGTGTGACACAATAATTATTTAACTACTAGTTTCTGCCCCGGCTTCGCGCGCGTTGTTTAAGGTTATTTCTATCCCATGGGAACTATATATTTATGAGAATAAAAGTAGGCTTTATTCCTGTACTCAAAATTTCAAGCCGCTTAGTAGTTTTGGCGTGATGAGGTAACAAATATTCAAACAAAACAATCGAAACTTTCGCATTTATAATTATAATATTAAACTATAATAACTATTGTAGTTATTTTATATAAGTGTGACAGCTCACTAAGTGTGACAGTTCATTGTTGGTTTTGGTTTTGAAATGTACCTATAATTAAAATAGTAGAAGGTTTTTTACAATTAAAAGAATTTCAGAGGTTTAGTTTTTCCGCCATCCTTCGGAAAAAGACGGCGTCCCTGATGCGCAGAGTGCGGGACAGCCCCAACAGCATCCTACAAACTGTAGCGGGCAGGATTGATTCGCCAATATGGCGGAAATTAATAAATAAATAATTAAAAATATTTTTTCTAATTTATTACTATTTATTTTAATTTTCATTTCAATTTAATTTTAGATCGTAAGAATTACTAACATTTATTATAAGATCATTACCTACTAACAAATTATGAATCTGTAGTAGTCCGAAATAAAATATTTTTTTTTAAATTAATTTATTTATTTTAATCAATTTGTGTGGATATGTTTCTAATTCTCCATACAAAACCACTTGTACAAATGGTTGTCTTATCTATGGAACTAAGGCCACTCTCGATGACCTTCCCTTTCAAACAACTAAGCTGAAAATCGCTTCATACGCTTACTGCCACTGCCACCCCTATTTCCAATGGGGAGTCTCGGTAAAAAATCATCTTGAATAGTATAAAATAATACTCCAGGCAAAACCCTGAAAAATAAAGGTGCTCCTTTTATGTTATTTTACACGACGGGCTGATAAGCTAATGTAATTCACGCTGAGCTTTGAGGAAAATAAAAATACGTCGTTTCTAAGGAGACGCAATAAATAATGTATGATAGAATTTTGAACACGCCCGAAGGCATCGTTAGCAATTTTTTGACGGATTGTTAGACAGAGTTTTATGGACATTATATGGAGGAAAACCCTTGCCTTGGGTGTGTTGTTCGAGACCCTGTTATTTTGCTATTTTGATGACCGCTTACCACCTTAAGCGGACTTAAAAAGAGGTGAAAAAATGATGGTTGAAAAGTATTGATTTGATTGTAAAATGTCAGAAAGATATATACACAAATAAAACCTTAAAATCTCTTCTTGGTCCTATTTTAAACCTGGAATTAAACTGTAGCATTTTATTTTATTACCTACACACATCTAAGAAGGTGATAACCGTGTGATTATAGAACCGATCCATCCTTCGTCTAGCTATATTCTAGTGCCCAATTCAAATATTTCCAGTGAAAGTTAATTTCTGTCGAGAGATTGTCTCGTGTCGCCAGACCAACTGCGCTGAATGGTCCGCAATATAGACGTTGAGATAATGCCTTCGCTGCATTTTTCTTATTTCCTTCCATTTTCCCGCAGATCGAACGAAACGAACAATCGCAAATCGCGACAAATACCTACTTCTCATTTGTCGAGGTTGGCAATTCTTCGCTGAAACAAAAGAGGTACTGAAATACTTGATCTGAAGGGAGTCGTTCATTCCGAGTGGTATAGCGAAGAAAGATACTGTCTAGGTATTTCAAAGAATTGCTACTTGAGCTACTTTGGTCTGTGAGAATGAATGAATGAGAATGAGTATATTTTATTTGTAACTCAATCAACAAAAACAAAACGACCGATGTGGCGCGGTGGGCGAAGGTCCGCCTGCGACGCAGGAGGTTGCGGGTTCGATTCCCGCCTCGGAACAATTGTGTGTACGATCTGCAGATATTTGTTCCGGGTGTTCTGGTCGTTTTCTATGTATAATAAAAAATATCTATCTATGTAATGTATTGTATTATGTATATCAGTTATCTAGTACCCATAATACAAGCTCTGCTTACCATGGGGCTAGATAATGATGTGTGAATTGTCCAGCATTATTTATTTATTATTTATTTATTTAAAACAAACATAATTCAAAAAAAGACAATAGATTTTTTTTGCAATTGGGTCACAGAACGGTCTCTGTCTCAGCATGAGTTAGTTGTAAGCACGTTACAACCAACGCTGGTCTTCCGATGGAGCCATTTGGTGACTTTGGCCTGTCTAATGTACACCAGACAATCTCTGCACCCAACGTTTGTAACTTATGAACAGTATCATCTTATATGTTCTGAGTTTTCCAATATTTCAGTAACATACACTAGAATCACGAAATAACAGTTATTTTTGCCAATATCAACGTATCCCAAGTGACTTCCAGATTATAATTGTTCTCTATGAACCACTGTATAGTGTATATATCCTAGGTAAGGTACCTTGTGAAGTCGAAAAGATGCTAATTAGTGGGAAAAATTCCGACGGGCTAAGTAATATAATGACGAGGCACACCCAGTATAAAATCGTTACCTATCTACAGATCTTGTTGAAAAGATAAATCCCGGAGATGGATGATGCGGTCCATTTCCCTTCATTATAATTTTACGCTAAAATACCTTTTTTGGGGATATTTTCGTTTACCTAATAAAGATGTTCATTTATCAAATTCACACCTTACGAAGACTTGAGAGAGAGAGAGAGAGAGTTTGTTATAAATAGTTTATCAGGATCCTTTTTCCATTTTTTTGGGGCGCGAGTCGCGATAATAAAAAGGGAGGCTAGGCGTATATTAAAGGTAATTTTTTTATGAAGCAGAAAAAAGGGTTGAGTAAGGTTTTACTAAAGTAAGTCGTTATTAATAAACACTGTTTGTTTCTTGTTTTTCATACAAAATTTATGTAAGAAAATATATAAGCAAAGTAGATGTTTACCTTTCCACCACGGTGACTCATTAATTGCATACAATAGCGAACCCATGCGATCCATTAGGGATACCCATTTTGCTTTTAAGTAGGTCTGTAATCTTTCTAAATTTCAGGTGCACGTATATAATATTAAAAAAAGAACTCAACCATGACAGTTTTCACTGCCGTGACCAGGATTCGAACCTGGGTTACTACGGCCACAACGTAGGGTCCTAACCACTAGACGATCACGGCTACTGGAGCTCATGGTTCTTGTATCGAAATTACAGGCTACATGATTGCTTCTGCGGCCTGCTTCAATCTTAAATGTTAAGACATCATGTTAGAAAGGCAGCTTTGTGGGGCGATTCTCGTCAGCTGCTTGTGGAATGCAATTTTGGAGCATTATATTAAAACTGGAGCACTTTCACTCCACGATTTATCGCACTTTGCACAGTTCACACAGCTTTACACTGCAAACACTAATGGATTGATCCCTAGATTATAGAAAGTTAATTAGAACTAAACGTATGTTATTATGTAGCCGTCCCAGCTTCGCATGGTTAACAGTTATTCTTAAACCTAGAAATAAAGCCTATGTTAAGGATTTTATATTTCGTTTGTGAGTTAAACAAAATTAAATGTTACCTACGAGTACGTGATAGACATATCGAATTACCGAAACCGAAAATCTTAAGTATTTTGACTTTTTTGAGACGTAATAAGAATTATTTCTTCATAATTATGATATTTTTTTCGTTATGAAGAAATTTTCATATACTAATATGAAAATCTTTGTGCAAAAGTAATTCTATCGAACAATCTCCAACAAAAGGGTCGTGAAGGGTCAGAGATGTCTCATTTCCACAATTCGTTTCGCGAGTGATTGACTCGATTGGGGTGAGACTGGCTCCATTGATCTATTCATAACGCCAACCGTCAATGGCCGGATAATTTATGATTTCCAACCCGAATTTCTATTTAGTACCCTTACGGTTTGATACCTCTAGCGCATGATTATGATTTATTTATCAAATAATAGAAATAAATTAGAACTAACAATTGAAACAATAGAGGTAAATGCAGACTATTGCAAACAATCTACAGGTAGCTCAACTCATCCATATCAATACTTACCAGCCGGAAGCGTCCCCAAAACGCTAGCCGTTATGTATTTGACTTTTTTATCTGACAAAATTAAAACAAAAGAAGATGTTCTATATTCAGCTGTAAGTATTTTTTGTATGTTTGTTGGTTGTCAATTAAGGACGAGGGAACCTTATTTCGCTGTTGTATGGAGATCCTTCTCGATACAAGGTGGTCTCATAAAAAAAAACCCGTGGTCATTCCAATTTATAATCTTATTGCCTGAAATTGAATAACTTTATTGTCAAACTTATGAGTTTTTATTCAGCTGACTCTCAGCTAATAACACATCTATACAAACCTTTGTGGTTTCCTTCGTGTTATTTTTAAGCTTTTTTATGTAACAATATCTTTAAGTTGGTAAATAAATAAAAAAAAAGTATTGGGCCCTAAATTTTTTTAAACAAACTTAAATAATGTAATCACTACACACGGCGTTTGTTTAGTGTCAACAAATAGTTGGACCAGAAAAAAATAATTAAACATGGCGTGTTTAGTTTACGCCTGTAAAATTATATAGCTTTTGTTTAGGCATAATATGCATACTATTTTTTACCTACTACATATGTATATTGTTTTATGTATTACCAAAATGTAATTCTCCTATATAAATTACTGGTAGGCACAAAAAGGCCGTTTTCCTGTACAATTTCCGTAATTTCCTTTCCACCCTGGCTTCACGTCACAAGCTTGGATAGAATACCTATCATGTCCCTCGAGTCTCGGAAGATGAATTACCCCACGCCCCAAAAGAAACGCTCTCAGATTTGATGGAATTGAAAATAATAACCATACATAATTTACTTCTATTTCAAATACAGCATTTGCTATTTTTTATAACACAGCTTTTTTGCAGTTTCGTGTGTCCATGTGACGATGTGTCTATTTAGTGTAAGATTGGTGGTCTAAGAAAGACCGAGACACGTTCTTGGTGACCCCGTTGACCCACTCACTGACGCTAACCCGGAAGTGACGGCAACAACTCAGCTTCCGCACACTACACACCCGACCAATAACCGACCCCGCCGGATGCGGGGTCGAAGAATTCCCCGTTTCCGCCCTCAGGTGCACTCTTGCACCTAAGGCGTTACCTCCCTACCCTCTTGTAGCATCTGGCAACAGCCCAAGCCGAGGCTCGCACCTAAGTGGTGGCCCTTGTGCGTGTTGCCCCAACCTAATTTTTACCGGCGAGGCGCCCTCTGCGCCCGCCAAAAGTCCGGTAACGCTGTCATGGCCATCTGAGGTCAACAGCATAATAGTCCATTCGAAAAAAAATAAAAAAAATAAGAAAGTGTCGTGTTTTATCCATTCATTGTCTTTTATTTCATGAAGAAACAAATATATTTTGTCCTATCTTATCGAAGCCTTTATTGCTATCTTTACCAAATAATTCTTTGGACTTGCTGGGAAAGGAAATATTAATTATTTTAAAATATCGTAAACCCGCTGGGAATCAAAGTATGGTCCCAATTTCTTTGAAAACAATGGAGCCGCGGACCTCTGGGAATAAGCCTTATTTAAAATCTCTTTAACAAATTAATTACACATTATAAGTGAATACGTCCCTGGTAGATTTTATATATATTTCTATCAATATTCTGTTTTATAACTTTTGAACAAGTTGTCCTAAATACATAGCATTTGGGCGATGTGTACCCAAGCGTATCCCACATAAAAATGAGACGGCTTATAAATAAAGTTGGGGAGACGTGTCTTGGTCGCGGCCACTGAAAACATACATAAACTGAACCCGTATCTACACTACGCTACCACTAGATCATGTAGTCATGTATATACTGTTTCCATGGCCGTAGTTCGGAGCGTGTTGCTGAAGTCCATCAATTTTATAGTTGTGCTGAAAATCATAAGATCATGCTATTTTCCTTCCAAGCGATAAGGAATCTCAAAGTTCGCTTGCTCGTGGTAGAGGGCAAACCACATCAAGAATATGAATGGAGCTGTAGAATGCGTCATCAAATGAGGTAAGGCTAATCTACGGGCTGAGGTTATCTATAGTTCTAAGCTCGTCGCTTGCAGTTACTACTGCTGCCGCCGTGGCATTTTATATTTTTACGATCTATTTTATTCATTATGTATTATAAATATTATACAGTTATCATTACAGGCACACCTAATGCAATAGTGTCAATCTAATCTACGTTACAATGCACGATACACTCATCGACTCATCGACTCAGGAAACTCCAATATCGCGATTTGACGCCTCTCTTACATATCCTACAGACATCCACAAAAGTTATTTTATATCAGTACGTTTTGCTAGATTATTGTAAACAGATTAATTATTGAGGTTTTATTTTGAGACCACCCACACTACCTCACTGCAAGGTAATAATAATAATGCTGGACAATTCACACAGCATTATCTAGCCCCATGGTAAGCAGAGCTTGTGTTATGGGTACTAGATAACTGATATCATCATCATCATCATCATCATCAGCCTATATTAGTCCACTGCTGGACATAGGCCTCCCCCAATGAGCGCCATAGCGCCCTGTCTTCAGCTTGACGCATCCAGCATCTACCTGCAGTCTTTCGCAGGTCGTCATCCCACCTGGTCGGAGGGCGTCCTACACTACGTTTACCGAGTCGTGGTCTCCACTCAAGAACACGTTTGCCCCATCGGCCGTCGGTTCTTCGCGAGATATGGCCGGCCCACTGCCACTTCAGCTTGCTAATTCTTTGAGCTATGTCGATAACCTTGGTTCTCTGTCGGATGTATTCGTTACGAATCCTATCCTTCAGAGAAACTCCGAGCATAGCTCTTTCCATAGCTCGATGAGCGACTTTGAACTGGTGGACCAGCCCTATCGTGAGTGTCCACGTCTCAGCTCCGTAGGTCATAACGGGTAGGACGCACTGATTGAAAACTTTCGTTTTCAAGCATTGCGGTATGGATGACGTGAAGACTTGACGTAGTTTCCCAAATGCTGCCCAGCCCAGCTGGATCCTCCTTTTGGCCTCCTTCTCGAAACCGTTTTTACCCAACTGCAGAATCTGCCCAAGGTAAGTGTACTCGGAAACAGTTTCGAGAAGGTGACCATGTACGACCACCGGCCTTGGATCAATGTGTCCATTGATCATGACTTTGGTTTTATCCAAATTCATGCCAAGACCGATACATCGGGAGGCTGAAGCTAGGCCGTCCAGCATCTGGTTCAGCTCCTCTAGCGACTCCGCCAATAGGACTATGTCATCAGCGAATCGTAGGTGTGAGATGTAGTTGCCGTTTATGTTTATGCCCTTACCTTTCCAGTCCAGCGTCTTAAACAAATCTTCCAACGCGCTTGTGAACAGTTTCGGGGATATGACATCCCCCTGTCTCACTAACTGATAACTGATATACATAATACAATATATTACATAGATAGATAATTTTTATTAAACATAGAAAACGACCAGAACACCCGGAACAAATATCTGCAGATCGTACACACAATTGTTCCGAGGCGGGAATCGAACCCGCAACCTCCTGCGTCGCAGGCGGACCTTCGACCACCGCGCCACATCGGTCGTCAAAAAAATCGGTCGGTAAATCGCACTGTCCGGTTCTTCACGTTTATAGAGAGACGTATATATATTTATTATTCCGGTATGTAGATATTACCTCTAGTATTTACTTATTGTATAGAAAATTATTGCTTCTATTGAATCAAGATTAACATTAATTAATTCATTACTATTATGTTTACATTTGACTTACTGGTAGATGAATAAACTTTTTTTTTAATTGACGACGGTAATAAGATGATGTTTAGATGGATTCATGTTTTTTGCCAAAACTAATGAACGAAACGCGCTGAAATGTTGTTATATTGTAGATCCAGGTATGGAATAAATACACTTTTAGCCCATAAATCATGGGATAGAATGCTGCTTGGGGCTAGATGATGATGTGTGGATTGTCCAACATTATTTATTTTATTTACTTAAGGTAACTGAAAGACTTTCCAGTTATTATGTATGAATTGAAAAAAAGTTGATGATCCCCTTTTGCCAGTGCCTGTACTAGGTATTCATAAAATATGGAGTAGAGTTGGCGTGGTGTGAAGCGCGGTGAAACTCTCGCAGTGAATATAACTTCTAGTTAATTGTGTTATACTACATCAAAGGAAACATCGAGACGGACCAATCACGAGTAATTTATTTAACTAACTATACCGCTCTGGTTAAAAATTCTCGGCATTAATTTATTAAATTAGCGAGTTTTTTTCATCGAATTACCTCTGTGACACACTGTTTACTCGACCTTCTTTGGGCCTCTATAGTACCAAAAGAGGCCCAAAGAAGGTCGAGTAAAGCCGATTTGGCGCAATTATATCACCAAAAAGTGACATAGTGCACCTGTAGTGTTAGCGGTGCTACGCTACTTTAGTGTCATTTTATACTGTAGTAGCGTTCGTGTTACCATTAAAGTGCCAATTTGTTCTATAGTAGAGTCCGTAATTCCAATACATCACAAATATCTTTCTTTCGGCATCGGCAGATGGCACGGTCGAAAAAATTAAAAATTAGTGATTTCAGTTCAAGGATTATAACGTGATTAGTTTATATTATCTTATTTTGACAGTGAATAACTCGATACTGCAAAATTTTCGTGCGACAAAAGTTTTACCGATAGATTAGTACTATTTTTATTTAGTATTTTTAACGCGCCTCCGGTTTATTGAGTTTTGTATAAAATAAAATATTAATATAACAAAAAAAAATTAAAAAAGTAAAATTATCCTATAAAGGTGATGAAATATCCGCTATAGAGCAAAAATGCTCAATTTTGGCGTCGTTAACACTACTAAAGACCATGGACTATTGCAGTGATTTGTGGAACCACGATTTCACTAAATGGTTCTATTGTTGGATATTCATCACTGCTATAACGCAATATATAAAACGGTAATCAGGAAAACCTTATAGAGCAAATTAGATACGTAAAGGTGAATCAAACACTACTATAGAGTAATATTGCTCTGTACTGGCATATTTGAAACGTTTATAATACCTGTCTATAATGGCTCTATAAAATGGTGAAGTAAATCTTTACATCGACAGGTAATAGGATAATTTGGCTCTATAGCTCAAAGAGCAAAAACGTTTCACCAAACGCTTCTATAGAACCCGTAGGTACGCTAAAAACCTTTATACGACGTTTACTCAACCTTTTAGTGATATAAACCTAAGTTATAGGTCCAAAATGTTACTTGGGTAGGGTCTTTATAATAAAAAGATCTATCTCTGAAACGTTACGTTTTTTTGTTAATTTATTTTTGTTCGTTTGGGGCTATAATGATGCTGAGTGTTTTAATTGTACAAAATTATTACTATTACACCTTGGGCAAGAAAACCGGGATGGTAAAGTATCTAAATGCCTAGAATTCACCTACCTCTTTTTCTCGTTCATATGGCATGAAGATTCATTAAAGTACATAAAGATTAAATAATATCCCGAAAATTCAGATATAAAAATAAGAATCGAATACACGATTTTTAAAGAACGAAAAGGACGTCATTACTATTTCCCCAAAGTAGATTCCTTAAGATAGCCACGCAAATGCGTAGTATGCTGAAATGGCACTTTTCCGTTTCTAAGTTCCCTCAGAGCGTATAAAAGCTTATGTAACATTGAAATAAACATTTTTGCATTTAACTAATACAACGGGTAATTTGCCGCGTTTATTCACCTATTTTCAAGGCATTTTAACAGGTTTACACACTGTCGTGGTCACGGGATGACTGGGGTACTGGAGTTACCCACAGGGTGCCAACCCAACCTGTTGAAACGTCGGGAAACATAGGTAACTAAACGCGATAAATACCCGTTGTATTAGTGCTTATAATTATGTGTTCATATCGTGTAAATGAAAAGTATTATTTATGCATTTGTATATGTAGTTGAAAGATCTCAGTTTGCATAGTTTAGGAACAAATAAATAAATAAATAATGCTGGACAATTCACACAGCATTATCTAGCCCCATGGTAAGCAAAGCTTGTGTTATGGGTACTAGATAACTGATATACATAATACAATACATTACATAGATAGATATTTTTTATTATACATAGAAAACGACCAGAGCACCCGGAACAAATATCTGCAGATCGTACACACAATTGTTCCGAGGCGGGAATCGAACCCGCAACCTTCAGCGTCGCAGGCGGACCTTCGCCCACCGCGCCACATCATCGTCAAATCAGAATCAATAAGTTCAATTACCTGGGCTCTGAAGCACATGTCATGGCTAATGGTATGGCATGGCATGAGGATATTAGGGTAAATGCCTCATCAACCGTGAATATCGCTTCACCGGAGCTTCTAATTACATGCCTATACTACCCGGTATGCTGATACTGACAGAAAAGGTTATCATATGAATGAATAAACTTGACTAAAAAGTTTGTGTCCTGGTACAGGTTCCGAGTTATAGACAGTTTTAAAATAAAATAAAATAAATAAAATAAAATAAAAATAAACAGAGCAAAATAATTGTGGTTTTGCCGTGAATGCAGAGCTGAAGCTGGCGATCTATTGTGTTGGAGGCTATGGAGGTTTTATAGGTATGTTCGGGTGTATGAATGTTTTTTTATTTATGTTTGTCGATTTCTCCGTCATTTACGCACAGATTGTTTTTTTTTTTCACTTTTGTATAAAGAAAGGTCCTGAGGTGGTCCAAAGGTCCTATAACAATTTTAGTCTAAAGGGATTAGTATTTAACCCGCGAAATTTAAAAACTGTCAAATTAAGGGATTCCAAGGCGCTTTTTTGTTTTTTCAAAACAATTAAAGTAGGTACTTAATCAAAAGAAAATTCGATTGATAAAATCAAAAGAAAAATCGATGGTAAAAAAAATTAATATAATATCGATAATGATAGATAGAGAGAGCAACTTGGAAACCTTTTCGATATGTTGGTTGGTAAGTGAAATCCAATAGTACGTACTATTGAATTTCACTTACATACGATTAAATCTATCTAACGAAGGTTTGTTTCTCCGCGTTCTAACGAAGCGAAGTACAATTTAATTAAGCTTCAGTTTGCTTTCAAATCAACTTTCTTTCTGGATAGGTAACCTAGTTTTGTGAAAACTAGAGCAAGTTATTTTTGCACTATCCGAAAATACAGCGATATCTCATGGACGATGTATCCAATAGGTAAAACGTTGATTACAACGCAACGCATTACTAAGAACAGATCCTATTAATTAATATTATAAACGCGAAAGTTTGCATGATTGTTACTCTTTCACACAAAAACTACTGAACGGGTTCAAGTTTTGCAAACAGGTAGTTCCAGGCCCGGGATAAAGCATACGCTATTTTTATCCCTTAAATGAGTTGCCATGAACTAAACTTAAAACATTTCTATACAAACAACGCGTGCGAAGCCGCGGGCAAAAACTAGTAATTGATATTATATAAGTATTCATTATATTACCATGGGGCTAGATAATGCTGTGTGAATTGTCCAGCATTATTTATTTATTTATTCATATTATCTCTTTCATCGTAGAATTACATGGTTTAAGATATGTTACCCCAGACGGGGTTTATGTTTGGTAGGTACTACCCTACTTGTACTTTATGTCAAAAAACTTGAAGGAAGAATAAACGTCTCTAAATTCTTTAAAAGTAAAAAAATACATCAATTCTTTAAGTAGTAGAACAAAAGTTGATCCTATTTTTATATACCATGTTTATTTAATGATTTTGATTCATCATCATCATCATCATCAACCTATATTAGTCCACTGCTGGACATAGGCCTCCCCCAATGAGCGCCATAGCGCCCTGTCTTCGGCTTGACGCATCCAGCATCTACCTGCAGTCTTTCGCAGGTCGTCATCCCACCTGGTCGGAGGGCGTCCTACACTACGTTTACCGAGTCGTGGTCTCCACTCAAGAACACGTTTGCCCCAGCGGCCGTCGGTTCTTCGCGAGATATGGCCGGCCCACTGCCACTTGAGCTTGCTAATTCTTTGAGCTATGTCGATAACCTTGGTTCTCTGTCGGATGTATTCGTTACGAATCCTATCCTTCAGAGAAACTCCGAGCATAGCTCTTTCCATAGCTCGATGAGCGACTTTGAACTGGTGGACCAGCCCTATCGTGAGTGTCCACGTCTCAGCTCCGTAGGTCATAACGGGTAGGACGCACTGATTGAAAACTTTCGTTTTCAAGCATTGCGGTATGGATGAAGAGAAGAGAGAGATTTTGATTAGTATACCATGTTTTGTGGGACTAAATGAATAAATGATTCTATTTCTCAAACAATCTCAATTGTGAATAAAGAAATCATAATCTTTCTGCTTCCTTCTTAATCTGCAAAATCCAGGAAACGCTTTGGCCGTTTCAACAACTACCGAAAGCTGTTCTATTCATAAAATCAATTTCAAGCACTATAATTTACCGGTGAATGTTTTTTTTTATTTTTTGCGAAATCGACTTAGGTACATACAATTTAGAGCCGACAAAAAGCGTACCTATAATTCGTTCGACTCATGGCACCTAATGCATAGGGGATAATGTAAACCATACGTAGTCTTAACACTTTGAGTGCTGAAAACGCACGGTATGAGTTTTCTACAAGTGACTAATATGCGTAAATCCACACTAGCGCAGCGGCTGAGAAAATACAGATCTTTGTGACTCAGCAGAGCTGTAATATTTTTCGAACGAAACGCATGTGCGGCGCAACACAGCCGCTGTGTAGAGCGGCAGCACGAATTTTTTAGGTAAAAAAAAGATCGCAGTCGTCGAAAAAAAACCGCAGTCAAAGTGTTAACAAAGCATTAATAAATCTACTCCACTTTATTATGCGGCGGTATACCTACCACTTCATAGAAACTTGCTGCCTATAATTAATTACGGATTCTTGCTAAGTGCTGATGAATACAAATACGGCTATTATTCATAACCTGCATGTGTTTGTTGATAATTATCTGCTGATGTAGTAAAATGATCGGCATTTATATATATAAAGCTAAATTACCACTCACTGATTCACTGATTCACTGATTCACTGATTCACTGATTCACTGACTGATTGACATAATTGTTCTCCTTGATGGTGGATGGGAAGGTATGTTTTTTTTTACGGTATCGTATAGGGGAGGTAAAAGTCTCCTAGGGAAAATTCCGACTTTTTGAGATTTGCCCCCCCAAGACCCCCCCTTCAGGGGGGGCTCCTACGTGGAGCCATATTTCTTAATTTTTTTATGGGGGTTGTATAGAGGGAGACCAGTGATTTTGATTGCATAGAAAATTTTGCCCCCCCCCCTGCCCCCAGGACCCCCCTTTTGAGTGTGCTACCAGATGCGTCGCGATAGAGGAGTTCTGATTGCGGGGTCGTATAGAGGGTTTTTCTTCGTTTTGGAACAAAAAAAAATTGGACCCCCCCTTTAACCCCCTTTTTTGCCCCCCCTTTCCATCTCCTAAACGGATAGACTTGGAAGAGTTTTTTTTTCACAGTCTTGTAGAGGAGGACAAGTGGTTTTGAATGACAAAAAAAAATTGCCCCCTTTTGCCCCCCAGACCCCCATTTTTTAGGAAAAACCGAAAATTGGCCTATTTTTGACCTTTTTTTTCGGGTGGAGCATCGCGGCGAGCGAAGCGAGCCGCGATGCGACCGCGGGGAACAGCACGGCGAGCGAAGCGAGCTGTGCTGTGACCCCACCCCATGACCCCCCGAGACCCCCTCAACTATAACCCGGGGGAGCATTGCGGCGAGCGAAGCGAGCCGCGATGCGACCAAGGGGAACGGCACGGTGAGCGAAGCGAGCCGTGCCGTGACCCTCCACGCCCCCAGCCCCCCTGTACCCCCTCCCCCAACCAAAAAATCTGATATGGGTATCGTTTTTGACTAACTTGGGGTCGAGGATTTCGAATCCGATGCGACCAAGGGGAACAGCACGGCGAGCGAAGCGAGCCGTGCTGTGACCCCCCAATGACCCCCCAAGACCCCCTCAACAATAACCCGGGGGAGCATTGCGGCGAGCGAAGCGAGACGCAATGCGACCAAGGGGAACGGCACGGTGAGCGAAGCGAGCCGTGCCGTGACCCCTCACGTCCCCAGCCCCCCTGTACCCCCTCCCCCAACCATAAAATCTGATATGGGTATCGTTTTTGACTAACCTGGGGGTGAGGATTTCGAATTCGATACGACCAAGGGGAACAGCACGGCGAGCGAAGCGAGCCGTGCTGTGACCCCCCAATGACCCCCCAAGTCCCCCTCAACTATAACCCGGGGGAGCATTGCGGCGAGCGAAGCGAGCCGCAATGCGACCAAGGGGAACGGCACGGTGAGCGAAGCGAGCCGTGCCGTGACCCCCCACGCCCCCAGCCCCCCTGTACCCCCTCCCCCAACCAAAAAATCTGATATGGGTATCGTTTTTGACTAACTTGGGGGTGAGGATTTCGAATCCGATGCGACCAAGGGGAACAGCACGGCGAGCGAAGCGAGCCGTGCTGTGACCCCCCAATGACCCCCCAAGACCCCCTCAACTATAACCCGGGGGAGCATTGCGGCGAGCGAAGCGAGCCGCAATGCGACCAAGGGGAACGGCACGGTGAGCGAAGCGAGCCGTGCCGTGACCCCCCACGCCCCCAGCCCCCTGTACCCCCTACCCCAACCAAAAAATCTGATATGGGTATCGTTTTTGACTAACCTGGGGGTGAGGATTTCGAATTCGATACGACCAAGGGGAACAGCACGGCGAGCGAAGCGAGCCGTGCTGTGACCCCCCAATGACCCCCCGAGACCCCCTCAACTATAACCCAGGGGAGCATTGCGGCGAGCGAAGCGAGCCGCAATGCGACCAAGGGGAACGGCACGGTGAGCGAAGCGAGCCGTGCCGTGACCCCCCACGCCCCCAGCCCCCTGTACCCCCTCCCCCAACCAAAAAATCTGATATGGGTATCGTTTTTGACTAACTTGGGGGTGAGGATTTCGAATCCGATGCGACCAAGGGGAACAGCACGGCGAGCGAAGCGAGCCGTGCTGTGACCCCCCAATGACCCCCCAAGATCCCCTCAACTATAACCCGGGGGAGCATTGCGGCGAGCGAAGTGAGCCGCAATGCGACCAAGGGGAACGGCATGGTGAGCGAAGCGAGCCGTGCCGTGACCCCCCACGCCCCCAACCCCCCTGTACCCCCTCCCCCAACCAAAAAATCTGATATGGGTATCGTTTTTGACTAACTTGGGGGTGAGGATTTCGAATCCGATGCGACCAAGGGGAACAGCACGGCGAGCGAAGCGAGCCGTGCTGTGACCCCCCAAGACCCCCTCACCCTTAACCCAGGGTAGCATTGTGGCGAGCGAAGCGAGCCACAATGCGATCGAATTGCGACCATCGTCACACAGCAAGGCGAGCGAAGCGAGCCGCGCTTCCTGACCTGATGCGATAGCTGTCGCACAGCAAGGCGAGCGAAGCGAGCCTTGCTGTGTGGCAGCAGGAGCAGAGTCGTGCGTCAATGCGACCACCGCCATACAGCAAGGCGAGCGAAGCGAGCCGCGCTGTGTGAAGGCACACCCACTAATATAGATATCGTTTTCGATCAACTCGCATACGTCGACTACGAAAAAAATTTCCATTTCCAAATTCAAGATGGCTGACATCTCTATATTGCAGTTTATACTCGCCTTGAGACGAGCACCCACATAATATGGGTATCATTTTCGAAAACTCAAACTCGTAGATTACGAAAAAGATGTCCATTTCCAAATCCAAGATGGCTGACATTTTTTCATCGCAAAATTTTCTCATGGCTATCGATTTCAAACAAAATAATACAAGGTGTAGGTTACGACAAGGGGAATACAATGAAAAAAAAAACACAATACCTATACACAACCCTCGCGAGCTGCTTGCAGCTCGCGCACATCCAACAACTAGTTGTAATTATAAATGCAAAGTCTCGATATATTTATTACTAGCTGCTCCCCGCGGCTTCGCCCCCGTGGAAATCTATGTGTCAAATTGTTTAACACTTTGACTGCGGGTTTATTTCGACGACTGCGATCTTTTTTTTTACCTAAAAAATTCGTGCTGCCGCTCTACACAGCGGTTGTGTTGCGCCGCACATGCGTTTCGTTCGAAAAATATTACAGCTCTGCTGAGTCACAAAGATCTGTATTTTCTTAGCCGCTGCGCTAGTGGATTTTCGCAGATTAGTCACTTGTAGAAAACTCATACCGTGCGTTTTCAGCACTCAAAGTGTTAAATGATAAAAAGTATCCTATGTTAGACTCCTGGTTCTAAGCTACCTCTCCACCAATTTTCAGCTAAATCGGTCCAGCCGTTCTCGAGTTATAAGTGTTGTAACAAACACGACTTTCTTTTATATATATAGATATCTTCATGTCAAAACTTCTTATCGGATCGGGCTGAAATTTTCAAACGTACGAATAAACTATACGTTCTAGAGCTGAATTAACATATAAGCTACTTTTATTCCTTAAACACGCGTGCGAAGCAGCGGGCAGAAACTAATTACCCTATTAATATAAATATTACCGTTTGGATGAATGCTTGGATGGATGGACGTTTGTTCTTCATGCCAAAACTGAACGAATCGAGAAGAATTTTGCTAGAACTGGTATAGAACATAAGATTTTTCCCTTCTATTGCTCAAAAATATGTCAATATAGAGTAGCTTAGCGGGTGTAGAACTCGAATCTATGCTCTAGGGTCTAAAATATCTTTTTTCCAGTATCCAGCCAGTAGGTATTCGCCATCTTACAAAAAGACTTGACTTCTTGGTATTCCATTTACAAAGAACATACATTTCAATTGAACCTTTTTTTGAAAATGGAACTGCGTGGTACAAATGCGTATGTGTAGATAAAATGCGTAGTAGATAGGTTCTTTACGTTGCGTGTAACGAAGAGACAAAAAAGTTTGTAGTAGCGAAAATCACTTGACAGTTTTGTGTACAACAAATTGAACTGATGGTGAACGTGTCATTGAAAATGTCATAAGCGACCATTTTTATTATAATTATTATTTTAAACCGCGCAACCAGGTGTAGGTGACTGATTTATCACATAGGTCGCTTGGGATGATTCGGCAAACATATCGGAAAAACACCGCATTGGCAAAAGGTAAGGTTACAAAATGTTACTGACTCGAATACCGAGACCTACTTGCTAGAGGTACTCAGCCAATCACGAAACCAAAATATTTTCCCGCAGACAGAGTAATCAATATCGATTGGAAACTCAAATTGAAAATTACAATCAACATTTTTGATTAAAACGATTCTCTTGATTATCTAACGAGTGGAATCGTAATTAAATTACTCTTCGGGATTGAAAATCCGAGTTTCAGCCGTATTGTAACTGAACAAGGTTGAATGTGCTTTGCAACAAAGTTTCAGGGTAAGCTTGGTTTATAGCTAGGATAATCTAGCTCATTAGCCAATACAAACAGCTATTAAGCTGGAAAAGGGAACATACGGTAGGTAAGGTATGTTATGTTAATAATAAACAAGTTAAAACCAGGATTATAGCTAGGCTTATAAGCTAATGAACGCTGTTTACCCTCTACCTACATTATAATAAACCAACGACATCAAGATTTGGTTAATATCTTGACCAAATTGTAGAGGAATGGATGACGTGTTGATGACGAGTTTGGACTGTCATGACATGTTATTATGGTCAAATAAATAATTTATAATTGGTCAAATAAATAATCTTCCAATAAATATTTTCTTATACTTTCTATTTTCTTCTACTGACAAGAAAATACAATACAAAAATAGGTACTATATTGTACACCAGATACAGATGAAGACAGGGCGGCCTTATCGCTTAGAAGTGATCTCTTCCAGGCAACCTTGGATTTCCGACTACAATATACAATACAAAAAATACAATACAAAAAATTTATTTACCAATAGTTTACAATTATAATAACACCTTAACTTAGTTTATGTACATACATTTAAGAGTTTATTGGTTGAGGTGTTGCACTTAACAGTGACCCCCCGCACTAGGCTAGGCCTGTTTCGCGGGGTATCAAAACATTTTCTGTTTGCTCGTCGGGTAAGGAAGTGCACTAACAAAAACTATAGTAACAATATAAAACTAAATCTAAACAAAACAATTAAGGCAAGTGCAAAGGCCATACATGTGACCAAAAATAATGAGTAAATGAGCTATGAACTACTAAAGAACAAGAAAAAACGAGTAATGAAGTAAAGTAAAAGTCAAAGTCACGGACATTATTATAATACAGTTCCTTATGCCTGCAGGATGCTACCAAAGAACAGTGAGTACCTCTGATAATATCGAGAAAAAGGAAATGTGTTGCGAAAGAAGGTTAGCAATGGCGTTGTCGTGTAGGCATTGAAAGTACGAAAGTAGCGGATTTGGTTGCCCAGAGAAAATCTAGAAACGAACGAAAATAATAATGGATACAAAAATATATAATATATAAAGTAAGAGTGGAAGGGAAATGTTTAACTAATGATAGCCAGAAGGCTTTCCGTCGCATCGTAATCAAGGGAGAGCAGCCACCTTCGTACTTTCTCTTTCACCCCGTAGAGCAAGCACGAAAGTTCACAATGCTTATTGGCACAACGATAAATGAAAGGGAAGGAAAAGTTTTTAAACCGTTCGGCAAATTTGGTTTTTACGACAGGAACTTTAACTTTTATACGTCGGCGTGAGTCTAGTGTATCGGTGGCTGTCAGGGAACGAAACGTTTTGTGATAAGCCGATATAACACGTTGAATATATAGCTGACGAACACTGAGAGTTTGCGTTAAGTCATACAGGGAGAAAGTGGGAAAACGGAAAGGCAGGCGACACATAACTTTGAGAACTGAACGTTGCGCTCTTTCGACAAGGATCATGTGTGTCTTTGCGGATCCACCCCAGACGGTTATGCAGTAACCCAAAATAGACTCACAAAGAGCGGTGTACACGAGTTTGAGTGTGTCCATGTCGGAACCATCTCGGAGGAGCTTCATTACATGGATCATCTTTCTGACCCTACCGGATAGTGCAATTATGTGAGCCTTAAAAGACAGCTTCTCATCTAATACAACACCCAGGTACCGAAGACAGGCTGCGCGTTCGATAGAGGCACAAGAGCATCCACTAGAGTAAGGGTACGCTCGACCACATGTATGGATTTGTAGAGAGCTTAGGTTAGAGGGAGCGGTTGTCTTAGTTTTGTGAAAACATAAGAATTTAGTCTTGCTAGAGTTAAGAGTAAGTAGGTTGGCGCCTAGCCATGCGGAAACACGGGTAAGACCCTCCTCCGCTCGGTGAATGACTTCCTCCCATGTGTTACCTATGAATAAGATTGCCGTATCGTCGGCGTAGCATACTACTTGAGTCATTGACTCAACATCAACTTGTTGAAGAGAGCCATCAGGTCGTTGATGTAGAGTGTGAACAGTGTAGGACCCAAAATACTACCCTGTGGCACTCCGAAATCAATGTTTAGTACTTCACTCGTTTGGCCAGAGATAGATACACACTGCCCTCTGCCCGACAGGTAGCTAGCGAACCATTCAAGAGCAACACCTCTGATACCAAGACATTCGAGTTTTCTAAGAAGGATTTTTGGTGAAACGGTATCAAAGGCTTTTGCCAGATCGAGGAAAACGCCGATGCACTTTTTTCCACCATCAAGTGTCGAGACTACACTTTCAAGAAGCAAATGCACGGCGTCCTCTGTAGACCTAGCCTTCCTGAAGCCGAACTGGCGTGGAGATAAGATGGAATGATGTTCTAAGTATTTGGTCAACCTGAGATTAACCAGCTTTTCCAATAGCTTTGAGAACACCGGTAATAAAGAGATCGGGCGATAGTTCGAGGGCAGTGATTTAGGGCCACCTTTGTGAATCAGGATAACCAGCGCAGTCTTCCAACATTGAGGAAATTTACCTGAGGCTAGACTAAGATTCATGATGTGAGTTAGGGGTTCTATAATCAAATGGGAGCATGTCTTAAGTAGATTATTTGTTAGACCATCGATACCAGGGGCACAGTTACTTCCCAGCGCTTTGATAAGTGCTAGAATTTCAAGACTATCAGTTGGGGACATGAAAAAAGAAGCGGGGGATAGAAATGGGATTTTGACAGATGCTGCCAATATTTCTTGTGTAGTCTTTATGTCACTTAATATTGAGTATGCAAGTCTTTGACCTACGTTGACAAAATATTCGTTACAAAAGTTTAACGATTCTTTTGACGTCGGCTTGGTTTGCAATAGAACAGAGGAATTATCTTTGGAAGTATTCAGTTCACAAATACTTTTGATAGATTTCCACATTTTGGAAGGGTTATTCATGTTTTGCTTTAGGAGGTCTCTGTTATAGTTCTTTTTGGTGTCTTTTCTTAAATTATTAAAAATGTTCTGATATATTTTGTACCTAGACTGTAGCTCTTTATTTTTCGGGTGTCTTTTGACTTCTAAATGGAGAGCGTCCCTGTGTTTCATAGATTTTATAAGTTCTGGCGTAATCCATGCCTTATGAACAGTTTTCCGTTGACTGATACGGATTTGTTTAGAGTTAAGTGTCAAAAGATTTTCAAGTTTGGTGGAAAATATCGTCGCAGCACACGACGCGTCATCAGAGGACAACACCTGTGACCAGTCAGTTAGAGCCAGATCCCGTAAAATAAAATAAGTATGACTTTGGTGGGTGTTTTCCAAAGTCGGATGCTATCTGCTTTTAAAGCGTGATATTTACTTAGTTTCGTCGTTTGTGTGTTAGTTTACCGTCGGATGGTACAATTTACCCGTGAGTATCCCTTGGGCTTCTTTTGGATTAACTTTTTTATTCCTAAGGCGATAATGCGGGTGATTTATTAGAAATCGCTGTTAGTAGGGTTCGTTGGCGCTTCATTAAATCAGTAGGAGAGGATAATTTGGATTTGGAATTAGTTTCATTTGTTTTACGCAGCTTCCTGTCCACTTACATACTGTCCAGTTACCACTTTGAGTGCTGAAAACGCACGGTATGAGTTTTCTACAAGTGACTAATATGCGTAAATCCACACTAGCGCAGCGGCTGAGAAAATACAGATCTGTGTGACTCAGCATAGTCGTAATATTTTTCGAACGAAACGCATGTGCGGCGCAACACAACTGCTGTGAAGAACGGCAGCACGAATTTTTTAGGTAAAAAAAAAGATCGCAGTCGTCGAAAAAAAACCGCAGTCAAAGTGTTACCCACCTGAGATTTGCGGAAAGGTTCTATTGTTGATAGACTTAAAATAATAAGTTCATAAACCATAAGTTGAGAACAACATATCTTAGTTTGGTAGGTAGTCTATCTATTCTAATGACTTATCTTGCTTTATTCTGGTGACGAATAAATATAAACTTAAAATAAAAATTATATTCCGTAGGTATATACATTTTATCTCGGATAAAATGGTGAGTTCGAGAAGGAAATAGTAAAATTCGAGAATGTCGGTTCATTTTTGATCACATGCAGCCTTGTCTTATTATTATTACCCCATGTTCTATTATGGGAGGCCTATGTCCAGCTGTGGACTAAAATTGGCTAATGATGATGATGATGTTTTATTAATTAGATTCACAATAATATAAAAGAATAATAGAATATTCGACACCAATGGTATTTAATATTCAAAGTTTTCTTCAAGATGCACCTAGCTAGTAACACGATATGGGACTGTAGGTAAGGTACTGACGTCACGAGCCTTTATAACAAACGGGTAAGCAGTCCGCAGCGAGACCTTTCAGGAAGCTGACGTCATCTGACGGGGACAGCTCTATGACGTAACTACACAAAGACTAGCATTTAAAAATGGAACGCAGAGAAAGAATATTTTTAACTGACGACAAAAATAAATTATATAAAAACAAGCTGAGCCCCGCGATTACACCCGCGTGGTGATAGATATTTTGGATAAGATAGGTACAATGTATGTTTAGAATTATTGTAGCCTATATGTTATTGATATGTAAGCTATATTATTGTGAAGTTTCATCAAAATAGATTGAGTAGTTTTTGCGTGAAAGAGCAACAAACATATTTACATCCATCCTCACAAACTTTCGCGTTTATCATTCTATCAGTAAGATAGAATTCCCGAGGTATGTGTTATAAGTATTTGAGGGAAAAATTAACAAAAACTGCGTGAAGTTGGTTTTTAATTTTTTCGTAACAATCAAATGAGCAGTAAACTGTTTAAATGATAGCATTTTAAAAGTAATTAAGTTACGAATATTATAATTCATTACCGAAACATGACAAAGTTTTAAGCCCAGCGTTCTGTGGAAATTAAAATAAAGGAGGGAATTTGTATTGTCTTTATTAAATGTATAAATAAACTAATAAACAACAAATGTTGTAGCAATAAATAATTTTGTGAAGCATACAAACTAAGATATTCGTAATTGCATTGTAAACTTCCTTCCAACAAAGCAGTTAAGCTATTAACCAATTTCCGCAATTGTTTCCGCTTACGTAAAACTCAGCTAACCCAACTATTTCATGTTTGTTAAACTACTCAAACAACATTGGCTTAGGCATTTAGATCCCTGCTTAGCAATTGGACAGATTTGCAACTGGACAGAACGTGTACAGACCATGACATAGTTAAAAGTAAAGTAAATAAGTACATTTTTATTATTGAACAAAAATCTTTTTAAATCACATCTTTTTTAATGGTCTAGGACCTGGCTTGCGAAGACAAATTCAACGAACCCAAACTCGACGGGGTTAAGTCGTTTCGTTTAAAAGTTCATAAGGCCACCTTCTGTCATCTCCATCATCAGACCTGCTCGATGGTATCATAACATTTCATTGTCACCGAACTTACATAAGTATGCCAAATTTCAACTCAAATGTTGGAGGATAACTGGTCTAAAATTCGGTTGCAAGATTAGTCCCACAAAAACTAACAGGGCAAGTCGAATAAAAGCTTGTAAAAAGTAAAGTAGGTTTTTTGAATAACAAAGTGAGATCTAAATGGGTGCCAAGTTGTCTGTCAATGGTCAGTTCAAGTTTAATTACACACGGGTCACTCGATTATATTATATCGATTGCACCTGTTTTTTTGTTTGCGCACACACTTGTGCCCTAGAATAAATTACCTTCGCACATTGCTAGTGAGCTAGTGACTAGAGAGCTGAGACAGGCCGCTGGCTGTAGCCCCAATCGAGTTAGGGGGATATCAGTCGTCGTTGTCCATAACATAATTTGGTAATATGATCTGAGGCGTCTACGAAAAGAAACCTTTTAGCGAATTTCAGAGAACTGATCTAATCTTATAAATGGATGTTATCTGGGCACTTTTAGTCGGTCCTTACTAAAAACGGATTATCTCTCCGACGTGCCCGAGTGGGCATAAATGAAATCCCAATTGATTCTTTGACAAAGTATCGAAGTTAATCATGGTTATGAGTAATACTTCAAGTTCTTATCTTGGGTTTAAGGATTATAAAACACCTATACCCGCAATTTGTTCTATTTTCGTTGTAAAATTTACCGAGATCTGATATTGGACTAAGATTAAAAATGTGACTTTACCTAAGAACAAAGACTGAGCTTAACAGAAAATGATTTGCATACTTTAGTCATAAAGTTATTTCTTCAATTTCGAGCTTTCTTAATCATACCCCGAAAACTTATAAATGTCCAAATAACATGAAAACAACCATTTACCAAAATGTTTAAATTTAGCATTTTTAAACAACTTCGTAGCTTGAATGCCTCCAGCGAGTTTTAAAAGTACCGACAGAAATGAATTCGTTACCAAGTTTTATGGCGCAAGTGGATTTTTATGAAAAATAGAAAGCTTTACGGTTTGCTAGAGGTCATCGGTGTTGTTTAAATAAGTGTGTACGTTTTGTTTTCTGTAAGTTGGTTATTTATTTATTTATTTTAACATTACTTAAATAAATCCAAATACAATAAATACATTCTTTACCACAGACCGTGGTAAATATACAGTAGATTTCCTGCAAAAGTTAAATATAAAAAAATATGTATGCAGTCTTATTTTTCGATTAAATTAAGTCGATGGCTTCTTTCATACTTTCGGAATTGACCATAGACTCCCACCTCAAAAAGGCACCCTTTTTGCTCTGATCCTGATCTTATTTGTGTTTGATCTGAACAACAAAACAAAATGGTTTAGGCTTAATGGAACAGAGTAATGGAATAAGGTAAGGAAGGTCATTGCCCGGCTCTGGGGTACCTCTCAACCTGTACTACAAGTTTGTGATAATAATAACAAACCCTAAAGTTAAGTTATGTTGGCTTAACGTTAATAGGTAGCCATTACGCAGAAAAGTTTTAAATGAAATATGTATAATGATTACTTTGTAGTCAGTTTAACTCGAATAACATTCTTATTACTAAGTTAAGAGTAACTCGTGCTAACTCAATATTCTACGCTGAAGATGTTGGTAAATTATCCGCCCGAGCCACAGAATAACTATAATATGGTACTGCACACAACTCCCCAAATATTGCAAAGCGGTAATTTGGCACGGACGTGGCCCGGGAGCAAATGAGGTGAATTGTGCTCTAGATAGACCACGGTTATGATTTATGAGTCACACGCGTCACTGCAATTCAGGAGCTATTGACTGACACCACTGGTTAGAACAGTCATAATGTGAAAGCTGGTACCCGGTTAAACTCGGTGCTTAAGGATAAACCATTTGTTTTTTGATTCGCTGCTGATATTTGCTTCCAGATAGCCCGTGTATGCTCTGCAAGGTATTACTTGGTGCATCCAAGTAATACCTTGCAGAGCATACATACACGCTAGGAATGCGCTCTAATGACGCACTGCCCAACACCCGTCGACCTGAGGCATAAGCTTTTAATATAAGGTATGCCTGTTATTTAGAACTTAGAACGTTCGACGTTCGACAGAGAGAGAGTGAGAGTTTTGTAGAGGCGCGGCGCGTGAAGGTTCGCCTGCGATGGAGGAGGTAGCGAGTTCCAACCCCGCATTGGGATACATTTTTGTACGAACTGCAGATATTAAAATTGGTTCAGGGCGTTTCGAGTGTTTTCTTTTACCTGAATAATATCTTGGTATGTATTAAATGCAATAACTAAATAATTTATCTAGTAGGTAGGTTAGATACTAGGTACCCATAACACAAACTCTGCTTAGCTTCGGGCTTAGTGATGCGGTGGGTATAATGACATCATCAAGCTATACTAGTCCACTGCTGGACACACTGCCTTCCCTGTGTAAATTGTTGTGCATTATTTATTTAATTAAGTCATCAAATTACTATAAAACCATTATACTCAATTGATAGCTCTGTCAATGAATAAAATTCGCTGACTCTAAAGACTATATATCCTTGCAATCACGCTTTCTGTTCCTTATAATCATTAAAATGTAAGAGAAGACAATAATAATAATAAATCTCATTCAAAATGGTCAGACAGTAATTAGAATGTTCGAGAAAGGAATGTTACGAGGAGAACGACATTTTCATGAGTCGTAAAGTCCAAGTTAAAGTCTTGTCACTGAAAGCAATTTGGATGATAGAAACAGTCGCGAGCATGAATGATGGATGTTTTCAGGAAAATTCCGGTTTTATACCTTTTATTTTCATTTATTCATGCGTGTTTATTGAAAGTTTTTTGGGTCGGATCAGTACAAAATATACATATTTATTTTCATGACTTCCTCATACTTCCTATCACAAATCGATTTGCATGTTTGAAGTTTTTACTTCTTAGTTAATATTTCTACAAAAAAACATAACTGCACGCAAAAAACTTGAAACTGCAATGTTTCTCTAAGGTAATCAGGATGGTTTCAATAAATCGTCGAGGATTCTGCGCGCCATGCATCTTCTTGGTCTTTTAACATTAGTTGTCTGCGCTAAATACTTAAATTCCTTTTAAAAAACATAACTCTTTAAATCAAAGTATCTAAGATTTCTATTTGTCTTTACAGTAATAGGGTACCTGAGAACGTAAGCTCTGCAAAATAAAACAAGGCGCACGTTCAAGGTTCTGCCGTCTCAACATAATACGGTAATAGCAACATTATGTTCTGAAACTACGATCGTAAATTGTGCACAAATACTCGCTGAATTAATATTTACGGCTGTTCATTTGGGCGAGCTTGTTTTTGTGGAGGTTGTGCCTACCTTACCTAATACGCTACAAGAGGGATAAAAAATTATAAGTAACCGTCAAAGTTAAGATATCTTTACTTGAAATATAACTACTTAAATATATGTACAGTATACATTTCATTTTACACTAAAAAAAGTGAATTTTCAACGACTTGCTACCATCTTACCACCATTGCTATCTATTCATATACAATAGCCGTCAATTTTGAATTTCTCAACTCCGACCAAACTCCGAAAGCAAGTAGGTAAGTACTGTCAGTGATATAATGTACCTACATTATAAGCGAAGCTTTTATGGTAAGTATGAAATTAATATTTATGATTTCTAGTCCAACTATCTTGCACATTATTCACCGTATCTAGTCTATTTTGTCATTTCAGTGAACTTGGCAAGATTCCAAGGAATTTACAAATGTACTAATAATGCAAAAAGTTGGCCCCGCCGCGACAGTTTGCACTGCCGTGACCAGGATTCGAACCTGGGTTACTACGGCCACAACGTAGGGTCCTAACCACTAGACGATCACGGCTATCGGAGCACTGAGTCATTGGCTGAAATTATGAATCAGTATTGAAGTGAAAGGTATTTTTTGTGCAGAACAGTTATTTTGAAATAAAGCTGTAACGCACGAGTGCATTTTGTTATCTTTGCATTATTAACTAGCCTACGCTCTCGGATTCGTTCGCAAATTGTTTGAACTTCCTAGTTCCGACTATGTTTGCTGAATAAATAACGTAATTTAATAAATCAATCAGACGTTTTATCAACTATATCAAATTTTTGACACTTATTACCAAAATGAAAATCCTCAGAAAATATTTTAATAATCTATCAATTGGTCGATTTTAACAATATCTTTTTAGACATTGTGGAAGGATATTTTCTCGTAATAGATATACCTGAGACCAAAAACCGACAATGACATTGTTTAGAAACACCAGCCATTGAATATAAACGCAAATAATAATTAGAGTTCGGTATTAATCATTCAATCGCTCACTGAAAACCGAAATAACGATCACACCGTTATCTCAACCATATCCATCAATGTCAGCCCTATCGTCACCTTTCCCGAAAACACAATTCACAATAACAATGGATGACACTATACGGAATAGGAACACATTAATCACTCAAAGTGGAACATAATGCGAATAACCAAATAGGAAGGTACATACATAAGGACACGAAAACAAATGAAGCTTCATTTTCAGGCACGTCTTATGCAAAGGAACAGACAGATGAATCTACTAACCTATTCACAGTTAGCGAATAGTAATTTTTCTTTATATTAGTTATCTTTGTCGCCGACTGTAGGTACCGATAGTGACAATGTGGTGGTGACGACCAATAAATTTGACAAATGAGTGTTGTTAAATCTTACTAGCACACGCTATCCGAACAGGATAGAACCATTTTCATCATCGTAAATAGGTATGTACAATCCACACAGCATCATCTAGCTCCAAGCCTCAGCCCAAGGTAAGCAGAGCTTGTGCTATGGGTACTAGATGACTGATATACTTAATGCAATACATTAAATAGATAGATATTTTTTATTATACGTATAGAAAATATCCAGAACACCCGGAACCAATATTTGTAGATCGTACAAACATTTGTCCCGAAGCGGGCTAAATGGTAAATAGATATTGTAATTGTATACTGATTTGTTATAATGATAAGACACCTAATGATTTATTTGATTGATTTGATTTTGATTATTTCTTATCTACCTAATTGCCACACATGAAATATAGAAAAATACTACACTACTCATACCTAAACAAATACTGGCTCAGAGTTAGTAAATGAAAGAAACCATAATACAATGAAAAACATGAATAATGGTTGGTAGAAAACTGAGCCACGTGAAGTAACTAAACTTTTAATTAACGGAGTTGTAACTTTTAACCTGAGTCTGTTGAATTGTAACAACTCTCGCCTGTTATAAACTTTGTGTAACTGCGAATTGTCCAGTTTTTATTATATATAAATATATTATTATTATTATATCTCTCATTTACTATGATCTCGGGCCATAAAGTGAAAGTGAGTGCAGGTCCTTTGGAAGGCTTACGTGGGGCCGAAGCCAACAGCACAGAGGCCCTTTGAGAAGTTAATCTAAAGGCGATGGCTACACATAGCGGGTAGCATCCTCGGGTGCACAATATGATACTTACACCCAAAGATGGTATCCGCCAGGTGTAGAGATTATTGCAAAGAAAAATGAAAGAAATAAAACCAGGCTATTGGGATGGACTGGGTAATCGGGCTATAGGGGAGATTGCGGACGTCTGCCATAAACAAGTCAATTATTATTATATTAGCCCCGGGGTGTCCCACTGCAGGGCAAAGGCCTCCCTCCCCTTCTTTCACTCATCTCGGTCCTCAGCAAGGAGAACCCACTCTCTATTGTATAGGTCGAGTTCATCCCGCCATCTCCGCCTAGGCCTTCCACGTGGCTGTCGTCAGTCCGGGGCCCAGTCAGTGGCGATCTTTGCCCACTGCTGGTCTGACATACGCCACACATGTCCAGCCCAGTCCCACTTTAATTTGGCGTATTTTTGAGCAGGGTCGGCTATTTGCGTTTTGGAGCGCAGTAACGTGTTTCTAACGCGGTCTCTAAGTCTGACTCCCATGGTTATGGTAAGTGTACTCCTGTTTCCGCATTTAGACTCCGATTGGTCCTTTGTGCGTGGTGTGTGATTACTAGTTTAACCAGCCTAACTCCGACCAGAAGCGCAGAATACTCCTGGGATCTTCACAGGCTTCGCGGAGTGACCTCGTCTGACTCCCAGGATACTGCGCTCCATAGCCATATATAAATATATTAGTTAGGTAATATGACGAATGGTTATTATTATTATTCGTTTATTTCAGATTACATTAAATCCATATAAAAATTAATAACACACAAAACTTAAAAATAAACATAAAAATTAAACATTCATAGATTAGATATGGCCGTCTTATCATATCGATATATCTATGGCCGTCTATACGCTGCTCATGCCCCTCGTTCCCGACGAGACAACCATGATTCCAGAGCCACCCTGACACGCCACTACACCGACGAACTACCTGACATCAGTCAAGACGAGATCGTGTTAGCTCTAAGGCAGCTTAAAAATGGAAAAGCCCCCGGTGAAGACGGTATAACATCCGAGCTCTTGAAAGCTGGAGGAGCTCCTGTTATACAGGAGCTACAGAACCTCTTCAACGCCGTTCTTAACAGTGGGAGAACTCCAAAGGCGTGGAGCGGGAGTTTGGTGGTGCTCTTTTTTAAGAAGGGCGATAAAACCCTTCTTAAAAACTACAGACCCATTTCACTCTTGAGCCACGTCTATAAGCTGTTCTCACGAGTAGTCACGAACCGTCTCGCTAGGAGACTCGACGAGTTTCAGCCACCAGAACAGGCCGGATTTCGCGGTGGATATGGCACCATAGACCACATACACACAGTGAGGCAGATTATACAGAAGTCCGAAGAGTATAATCAGCCCCTGTGTCTGGCTTTTGTGGACTATGAGAAGGCCTTTGACTCTGTCGAGACCTGGGCTGTTCTGGAATCCTTACAGCGATGCCAAGTGGACTATCGTTATATCGAGGTTCTGAGATGTCTCTACGAAGCCGCCACTATGAGTGTCCAAGTACAGGGCCAGCAGTCTAAACCTATCCAATTGCGCAGAGGAGTGAGACAGGGGGATGTCATATCCCCGAAACTGTTCACAAGCGCGTTGGAAGATTTGTTTAAAACGCTGGACTGGAAAGGTAAGGGCATAAACATAAACGGCAACTACATCTCACACCTACGATTCGCTGATGACATAGTCCTATTGGCGGAGTCGCTAGAGGAGCTGAACCAGATGCTGGACGGCCTAGCTTCAGCCTCCCGATGCATCGGTCTTGGCATGAATTTGGATAAAACCAAAGTCATGATCAATGGACACATTGATCCAAGGCCGGTGGTCGTACATGGTCACCTTCTCGAAATCGTTTCCGAATACACATACCTCGGGCAGATTCTGCAGTTAGGTAAAAACAATTTCGAGAAGGAGGCCAAAAGGAGGATCCAGCTGGGCTGGGCAGCGTTTGGGAAACTACGTCGAGTCTTCTCTTCATCCATACCGCAATGCTTGAAAACGAAAGTTTTCAACCAGTGCGTCCTACCCGTTATGACCTACGGAGCTGAGACGTGGACACTCACGATAGGGCTGGTCCACCAGTTCAAAGTCGCTCAGCGAGCTATGGAAAGAGCTATGCTCGGAGTGTCTCTGAAGGATAGGATTCGCAACGAATACATCCGACAGAGAACTAAAGTTATCGACATAGCTCTGAGAATTAGCAAGCTGAAGTGGCAGTGGGCCGGCCATATCTCGCGAAGAACCGACGGCCGCTGGGGCAAACGTGTTCTTGAGTGGAGACCACGACTCGGTAAACGTAGTGTAGGACGCCCTCCGACCAGGTGGGATGACGACCTGCGAAAGACTGCAGGTAGATGCTGGATGCGTCAAGCCGAAGACAGGGCGCTATGGCGCTCATTGGGGGAGGCCTATGTCCAGCAGTGGACTAGTATAGGCTGATGATGATGATGATGATGATGAGATTAGATATAGATTATTATGTTATACAATATAAATCATAAAAGGAATAGAACAAAATGTCATACTAAATTGAACTAAAAATGTCATACTAAATTGAACTAAAAATGTCATACTAAATTGAACTAAAAATGTCATACTAAATTGAACTAAAGTTATGATGAATGGTTAGCGGCTAGGTTCACGCATTAGCAGCATTCTTTCAAACATTTTATGCATTAGGTAAGTGTGAGTGTGTTTATTATGCTTAGATATAAATGAGTTTTTTAAATGTAAGATCTAGGATAATAATTTAATATAGGTTAACTTGTATTGTTGTCGGATCGTTCGTTAACTACAGTACCTAGATTATCAATTTATTTTTAAATTAAGTGAGAACTATAGTGCTAAGACAAACCTAACATAGGCTTTAAGGCACTACTAACGTAATAATGTAACCTATTTGTATGAATAAATAATCTATCTATCTACATCGATCTCATATATTGTGGAAAAGGAGAATTCCGTAAGAAATGTCGAAACATATCAAAACAAGAAAAAGAAAAAAACAGAGATTTTTTATTAGTATTTTATTAGTCTACAAAAATGGTTCTTTTAATAGTCCTCAGAAAAAACGACCTGAAATTATTATTGTAGAGCAGTTTCTTTAGATCAAGGCTATAGATGGAATCTATCAAGCCATTGATTCAATTTCTGCGGACGAAAGATTATTTCTAGCAATTTGCGAGAGAAACCGAGCGTTCAAAGGTCCCGAACCCTTAGGTAAAGGAAACGGCGCCGGCGGCGGCGCGTCCCAAAGGGTTGAGACAACGTTTACCGTGTCCACCATCTTCATTTACATGCGAAAGGAGATCGCCCGATATAAATATCTGGAATATTCTGGAATAAATATGGGGATAAGGAACTTTTGCTCACTTGGTGCTTTGGGACTTTCTGGGAATTGATACCTCTAAGTAATCTAATGCAATACAGATAATCTTTCTAACGATTCAAACAAATAAGTAGCTCTAAGTTTAGTGGGGCATATATATAGTGTGTGTTTGACAGTACTAAAGTACAGTATGTTTAAAAATTGCATGAATCTGAATAGAAGAAGTTTTGAATTTGATTTTCCAGAAGCCGATTAGGCCGAAGAAAGTCGACTTTATACCTAACTAGCTGCAACCCCGCGGCATCACCCTCGTGGAAGTCTATGTGTGAAATGGTTTATAATCTTCCTCTTGAACCATTACAATCATACAGATACACACTCAATAAACTGGACGTGGCTTTGATCTCTATGCCATATTATTTTGACTGTATTTTAATTTTATTTTAATTTGCATGCTATATCATTATTTGAAAACATTTATTTTTACTATATACTCCCTGAATAAATTTGTTATACAAATATGTTACTCAAACTCATGCTACTACCAAAGACGATAAAATATTAAAACAAGTAATAAATTTTACCATATATTGAGCCTGAATCTTGTTAAGCTTATACATCATAATAGTTTTAAATATGGATGCTTTTTGTACTAATTGAATTAAAAAGTAAATACTACTATGTTCTCAAATTAATTTCAAGGCTATTTCTAATAATTAAATTACTTATTTTTATTGTTTAAGATGCACACCTAAGTCTTGTACAATAACAAAACGTAATAATTGTAAGGGGAAGCACTCACTACCAAACCACAAGTTATTCTCAGAATAACTTATATTACTTACATCATAATAGTTTTAAATATGGATGCTTTTTGTACTAATTGAATTAAAAAGTAAATACTACTATGTTCTCAAATTAATTTCAAGGCTATTTCTAATAATTAAATTATTTATTTTTATTGTTTAAGATGCACACCTAAGTCTTGTACAATAACAAAACGTAATAATTGTAAGGGGAAGCACTCACTACCAAACCACAAGTTATTCTCAGAATAACTTATATTGGTAATGAGAGCCCTGAATAAGTGTCATGTACTTCTAATGCAATAAAGAATTTTTAATTTTTTAATTAATCACTCTATCTATTGCTGAAAACTGCATTATAATCTGTCGATTAGTTTAAAAGATCTAAGCGAACAGACAGCGACTTCATTTTATACTATGTAAAGATAAGTGAGGACATTTTTCTACAAGTTTCGGCTTACGTTACCTTTCTCAGATGGATTTTTGCTCAAACCAAATATCATTATAATCTGGTCTGGTTATTTGGGAAATGTTTTCCAATAGGAAGGAAGGTATCCTTGAAATTCTAGAGTTATACGAGTTGAAACTAGGTTTAGGTAGAGACCTTGTCCTACATGTGTAAAAACGATATAGCACAGAGAATCTTGAAGCGGATCACAATACATCACGCTTCAAATGCGACAAAGCCTTGGAACAGTGGCGCCACGCCATTGTTCGCGAAAGCTGAAACAATGCTACTACGGAACAATGAAGAAGAAATAGGTGGGTACTAGTTTGTAGTCGTTTAGAAAAAAAAATGTAGATTCTAGATGGCAGACGTAACGTGGTCCTAGTCTGATAAAACGCATTCGCTGGACAGTTCATTTTTGCTCCGGTCATTTGTGCGACCGGGCGCGTCGCCGCCTGACGCGCCCCGCCGCCGCCACTGCAGTTGGTTTTCTGCGTCTTAGGTCATAAAAGTGTTTAAAACGTTAGTTAGGTTCTTCATGGAATAAACTAGGATCCTAGATAGACAGGACCTATTGTAAATTCAAATTGAGTTTCAAAACATCAGTGAGGACAGAAAAAAAAATGCGTAAGCAAAGGGAGGCCAACATCCAATGACGGAATACCATGTTAGTGTGCGTAGCATTATCCATCTGGGCAAGCATTTGCATAGCCCAGACGAGCTGAAAGACATCACCCCGAAGAAAATCCTACAGTTCCTAGCAGCTGCAAGGGTTAGTGGCGAACTATGAACGCCACGGCTTCGGGACTGAAATGTAAAAGTGGCGATCACAATAGGCCTATCATGGCCGCCGTGTTACGAAAGCCAACCCAAAGCTAATAAAAAAAATAAAAAAAAATAGTGTGCGTATATGTTAAACGAAAGAAAATATTACTTATTCGATGTACTAAAAGAAAATAACAGTCAAATAATTTTAACAAATTAGTACTATTATTTACAATTGAAGCAATTGAGTAAACAGCAGACTAGCAAATAATCTACAGGTATTTGCTAGTCTGCTGTTACAACCGATCCATATCAATACCAGTCGGAAGCGTCCCCAAGACGCTGGTGCATGCCCCGTAACGCTGTGTGGATTCACTTACTGATTAACTGTTATTTAAATTCTCGTTGCGTGATTACCTGCTCGACCTGTTTTTGGTTAAACTGAATCCTCCTTAATCTTATTACTCTACTACTACTCGAAATTCTAATTATTCATCCTATTAATTTGAGGACAAATTATAATTTGATTCGGGGCTTAAGCAATCGTCATTCAGCAACTGAGATTATATTAATATAGGTAGGTACGTTTTACACCGCCATTGCTCTCAAAATTGGAAAAGATAATTTGAACTGAATTTCTGGATGGCTTGCACTGCACAATATGTGATAATTTATACTTACGAGAAAGTATTGACATCTTTTGCCTCTCTTTCATAAAGAAAATAAATAGGGCTCCGCCAAAAAACGGCTTTTTTAATTAGGTTATTGAATGCACCGAATTTCGTTACATAGCATACCATCAATATGGTATAGGTACCACGTAAAGAAACCGTCTGCAAAACTTCTCATTGTATTTTATTTGAAAATTTCTACCATTGGCTGAGGTGGCTAATGCTAGAAATTTTCAAATAAAATTAAACCTGAACAATGAATGTATTAAATTTATGAATTGCATATCCACAGTAATTCATTTGCATATTAAAAATATTCGAACCAATAACTACGACTGAGTAATAATTATATTGTCTTCATGAATGTTATGCAAACCGAGTTTTATAATAGGTATGTTGATTGATTTTGAGAAACTACTCCGAAATGTTTTTAGACATCTACTAAATACAAAATAAATCATATTTCTGCACAAAAATGCATTTTCAAGGAACTTCGTCCGCCGCGCCACATCTAGCGTCAACGTAAACTCAATGAAAATAAAAAAAATATGTATGTTTTGTAATCTAAAGATTCTAGGTATACAATTAACAAATGGTATTAATTAGTTAAATACATCATTTTACTGATTTTTAGAAAACTGTCATAATTCCTATTGAAGATTTTCTCGACGATAGTTTCGAATATTTTTTACCCGCCTCGAGATAATTATGTGTACGATCTGCAGATATTTGTTCTGGGTGTTCTGGTAAATATCTACAAGTATGTATAATAAAAAGTATCTATCTATGTAAAGTATTCTAATAAATACATCAGTTATGCAGTACCCATAACACATGCTCTGCTTAGTTTGGAGCTAGATGATGCTGTGTGGATTGTCCTGCATTAGGTATTTTTTTTATTTTCGATAAAGCAAAGTTATATGGTAAATCGCGTGTTTCAGATGTATTAATACTAAAAACGCACAGAGAACTTTCCTAGCCCTGTACCTTCGCACCAACTCCTCATTATTTTAAAAGGAATATAGAGGTAGCATGTCTATCCCACGCCTATTTATTTTCACGAGCAACACATCACTCCAATATTAAGCTTGACTCAAGAAACGCGTTTATTTGGTTGCCCTGTCGCGTTATGCCTACACTGTCTCTATTCATCCAGTCGTCGAGTGGAAATTCATACATTCAGTATTGAGAGTGGAAATTGCGGATGCCCTGAAGGTGTTGGGGATTATCGCGGAAGCTGGTATCCGGGCATACACACCAAGCAGCTATAAACCTTATTCACTAAAATCACAAGGTTCATTTTCAATATCAACATCCGAGGAAGGTGATATCGACGGGGCTTAGGCACTTGGTAGCGCTCTTAAAAAACTTAAGAGCTTTTGTAGCTCCTGAATTTTCAATGATGCTTAATTTTGCGTCAAAGATTGTCTGTCTGAGTCGACACAATCGTACGATTTTATCGGTGTATTGTACATATTTTTAAGTGTGATCTTAAAAAAATAATATCACACGGCTGCAGTGAAAGTGCCTTAAAATACTTGTTTATTTATTTAAAGAAAGGTAGGTATGGAAGATATTTTTAATTCTTATCTACACCGGGAAATTCTAAAATGATGTTTTCATTGTTCAGTCCCCAAGGAAAAAATTACAAAAAATAAAGTATTTCGTAAACGAAATAAGAGCTGAATTCCTGTAAATATTTTAAACGTCCCGACCAATTATTTTTAATTAAGGTTGAATGTTGAAGGAATTAACAGCATTTTCGTGTTGTTACAAATTATTTGGGAATGTTTGTACTTTTTGCACTTTATAATTCAAATTAAGAGAAACATTCTTTGTGCTAAGAGTTTCCATCAGGGCAAGTAATGTTACGGTGACGCAATCTCGTTCAATAGTGCAAGCACGGATTTCTCAATAAACCTGGAAAACGAATATACCTAAAGTGTATTGACATGTGCCGAATTCGTTGGGGTTGCCATTGAAAATCACAAAATAGTACAATAAACAAAAATATATATTTTGCAGATCTAGTCGGACGAAAATGTTAATCAATATATTTATTTATGGAGCAAGTATAGAAATTAATTTCTAATAACACTGGAACATCTATTACAATATTATAAAAACAACATATATAGGTACCATAAATAATATACAATTGATAATACTCACAATAACTAAAAGTTCATTACAAAAGAGAGAACAAAAGAATTATAATAAATTTTATACCTGTGTATCTGTTTTATTTTGTCTATATCTATACTAATATTATAAAGAGGTTTGATATTTTGTTTGTTTTGTTTATATTGAATAGGCTCCGAAACTACTGGATCGATTTGAAAAATTCTTTCACCGTTGGGAAGCTACACTATCCCCGGTGAACAAAGGCAATATAATATTTTCAAAAAAGTTAGGGACCTTTACTAAAACTCCAATAAACCCAAGGTGTAAAAAAATCACCTAATAAAGTGAAATTCGAGTTTAACGCGGGTGAAACCGCGTGGAACAGCTAGTTTGTAATAAAGAGTAATTGTATTATATTGTAGTGGTACAGTACAGCAAAACAAAATCTTAACGTGATTTTTGTCCAAAAAGCCGAACGAAAAACGTATGTGTCGAACAACGATTTCTCAACGCAAAGAAAACGTATTAAGGCGAGATAGCTTCTACAAACATGTGCATATCTTATACTTTGTCGAGGAAGAATTCAAAGCATTACTCCTTGTCTCGAACAGAAGAGAAGTACGTGTAGAACCTATTTGTTGCATGTTATAGGGGAAAAACATTGGACGACAAAAAATGTGGTTTTCTGAATGTGTGACGACACGTGAGCCTAATAAACCATTGGAGGGACAAATGTAGACGAAAACGAGATGCTCTTTTGTGCCAATACAAAAATCATGCGGCAACTTTTATACTGAAAAGATAAATAAATAATACTGGAAAATCCACACAGCATCATCTAGCCCCAAACTAAGCAGAGCTTCTTTTATGGGTCCTAGATGACTGAATAAGCTTAAGAGGATAGATTTTTTATTATACATATAGTACAGTATAACAGCCAGAACACCCGTAACAAATATCTGCAGATCGTACACACAATTGTCCCGAGGCGGGAATCGAACCCGCAGTCTCCTGAGTCGCAGGCGGACCTTCGCTCACCGCGCCACAGAGGTCGTTTGACAGGAATGTTAAAACTTTGGTGTTTATCCAACACAAACTAGGTTCGTAGTTAACCCATTTATAAATAAATAAATATAAATAATGCTGGACAATTCACACAGCATTATCTAGCCCCATGGTAAGCAGAGCTTGTGTTATGGGTACTAGATAACTGATATACATAATACAATACATTACACAAATAGATATTTTTTATTATACATAGAATACAACCAGAACACCCGGAACAAATATCTGCAGATCGTACACACAATTGTTCCGAGGCGGGAATCGAACCCGCAACCTCCTGCGTCGCAGGCGGACCTTCGCCCACCGCACCACATCGGTCGTCAATGTATTTTTATTTATGTTCATAATGTATTTGATATGAGAGGGACTTAGAGGAAGGAAATACGATTAATTGTAAACAGACTTAGGTAGGTAGTGTTTAAATCCCTACTACTTAAGTTGTTATGTATTTTTTATGAGTTTTCCTTTTTTTTGTAACTGTTTATTATTGTGTGTGGCTATAAATAAATTCTTTTATTCTTCTTTTAAAAAGATGCTGGCTAACTAAAACTGACTGTTTATACTTTTCATTCGAGGAAAGGTTTTGCCCTTTTGCGGGACTAAATAATAATATTTTGTGTATTGTGCTTGGGAGCAATGGTAACACAATCTATATCCATTTTTCCTTCCATGAATAACATTATTCCGTATTCCGATAGAGGAGATATAAGAAGAAATATAGCGGTTTGTTATATGTCATATGACGACCGATGTGGCGCGGTGGGTGAAGGTCCGCCTGCGACGCAGTAGGTTGCGGGTTCGATTCCCGCCTCGGAACAATTGTGTGTACGATCTGCAGATATTTGTTCCGGGTGTTCTGGTCGTTTTCTATGTTTAATAAAAATTATCTATCTATGTAATGTATTGTATTATGTATATCAGTTATCTAGTACCCATAACACAAGCTCTGCTTACCATGGGGCTAGATAATGCTGTGTGAATTGTCCAGCATTATTTATTTATGTATTTATATATTTTAGTATTATTTCGTGGCTGTGACGAGCATGAGCATTCCATCTTTTATGAAAACGACTATCGGTATTCATACATTTTGATTACGAGGCATTGTCAGAAATACTCGCTGTATACGGCTGACAAAAGAGAATCGCAAATTGGACTTTATGGTAGTTGGAGGTGCTCAATGTTCTAAATTGCCTTTTGTATGGATTTTACTAGTTGAGTATAGGTACTAAAACACAGGAGCAAAATTTATTGTACTGAAAGTACAAAATATATTTTCTCATAGACATATTATAAATTTTACTGAATAGGAATAGATGATGTGATGAGTGTATAATATACAATGTGTCTGGTCACCGGTGTCGGTTTGTTTTATGAATTCTTTTTTCCTCTATTATAAAATGGAAATTGAAACAATGTTATCATTGCTTTATTGTCCACATTATTGGCTATCAAATGAGTCCTCTATCGTCTTCCTAGGACCTCATCATGGGTAGCTATAGCTTAATCAGTACAAGCACCCGTGCTTCGAGGCAAAAGAAAACAAAATGGCTACCATTTTGTCATGGAGGTAGAAAAACAAATAGGGATAGTGATTTGTCGATAAAATTTACCGTATTTCACCCCCCCAAAGTCTCCGACTCCGGTGACCAGACACATTGTATGTGTCTAATGTAGAGGTACTCTGGGAAGGTTATTAAGTAACGTGCCTGAAACGCATTTTTATCGGCTATTTTTCATTTTCTTTCGCATTTTAAAAGTTGTTCGCATTCGCATGACCTTTTATCACCTCTCAGCCTTTTGTGAAATGGCAAATAGGTAACATTTTTTTAATAATACTAGCTGACCCCGCAAACTTTGTTCCGCAATAGACGCAATAAAAAAAGTGGTAAAACCGTCCGTCTCCTGGTTCAAAGCTACCTCCGCGCCAATTTTCAGCCAAATCGGTTCAGCCGTTCTTAAGTTATAAATAGTGTAACTTACACGACCTTCTTTTATACAGATTACGGATTCTTACATTCCATTCTTAATAATAATAACATTTATTTTGTATCTAACATTTTAATTTCGCAGGCAGTCCGGAGGCTGTGAATTTATTGCTGTTTATATAGCCAAGTGACTCGCTCCGTCTAATTACGGGGCCCCTTACAATAACACGTTGGTTTTCTTAATTTCGTACTGAAGCAAAAAAGGCAGACTTGGCTTCAATTAAGGTTATAAATTAAGAAAGGAGAACCACGAGACGAAAAGGAATTTTTTCGTATCCTACTGGTATAGCGACGCGACGACGATGCCGCAACAGGCATAATGGATGTTGGTAGAAGTTGTTATCAATTCTGATCTCATTTATTCACTTTATTATGTGTACCTTAATATATTAGATATGTCAAAAATATGCGATCTTAGTTTAGATCAATCCAAACCAAGTAAAAAGACCTGGATCATTTATATCTTTAGACAATAATAATCACCTAATACGTTTCACTGCAACCCAAGCCTACATGATCAAGCATAGCATATTAAAAATTTATATGTTTGACGACCGATGTGGCGCGGTGGGCGAAGGTCCGCTTGCGACGCAGGAGGTTGCGGGTTCGATTCCCGCCTCGGAACAATTGTGTGTACAATCTGCAGATACTTGTTCCGGGTGTTCTGGTCGTTTTCTATGTATAATAAAAAATATCTATCTATGTAATGTATTGTATTATGTATATCAGTTATCTAGTACCCATAACACAAGCTCTGCTTACCATGGGGCTAGATAATGATGTGTGAATTGTCCAGCATTATTTATTTATATATTATACTCGTAGGCCGCAGCATAGTTATATTGCAAACCTAATCCACTGAGGGATTCAGTGATAGGATACAAAACTGTATAGAACATATTCTAATACAGTTTCTTATATTAGTGTTCTCTGCAGCAGGTATCTGTCTTACATACCTATTAAATGATCCATTATTGTAGCAACACTTGCATGACATTAGGTTATCTCAGGCTCTGATAGGACCCTAACCACATTAGATACCCACCGGTCTGATTGGCATGACAGGCTCTAGAGACCTTCTTGTTGGCTGAATAATGGAGGAGGTCTATGGGCAAGATAGTAATTTAATTATAATAGGTTAGCTCCAAGAAAAGTTTGGTTGAGATAGCTACTAGGTAAACAGTCTTGAATAATCCCGTGAATAAAAGTGTTCTGGAGTTTCGTTCGCTAATATTGACGTAATAAATGAAAATGGCAGCGAGAGGGCAACTCAAACACTGGCTCGCATACCCTAGCCCTAATAGGACCGCAACTTATAAAGTTATGTTTGCATGAAATTCCTTATTACTCGCGATATTGAGCCCTTTGAATAATAAATAACTAGAACTTGGGAAAAAAAGATAACTTTCTGTATAATATCTGATATGGGTTAAAATATAACTATCTTTGTACATTTTCGGAAAGACTGTGCATATACCTACAGTAAGTCCCTGTCTTACACAACTTTCAAAATGGCGTTTACTCGCTGAAAGTCTGAGAGCTTTGAGCTACAACAAAAAAAACATCTGAGAAACTCTGCATAATCACAGCTTATTTTAAAGAATAAAAATTGCTGCGAAAACCATTTGCGTAGGAAGTAGCTTGACCGCAATTTATGTTTAAATCTCGTTGTCGCAAAACTCCGTAAAAGTTGCTGAAATGTTCCATAAAATTCCCCACAAACACCTAAAATTGGAACAAATATTTCTCGCATACTGTAAAATGTTGCCAGTTTAACGCAAATATAATTTCTGACATTCCTTCTCATTTAGACAAATAGAGCTGGCGAGAATATCCGTCTATGACGTCAAGATTTGGGAAGGATACACAAATGATAAAAAATTATATGAAAATAAGTACATAGAAATTATTTTTAACAATATCCACAGCCGATAACTAAAAGTTACCGATGTGAGGCATCCAATAATCAAGAGAACCCATACCTGAAGATGTCCCTTATTAAGGGATGAAACGTTGGTGTTCTTCCAACACAAACAAGGTTCGTAGTTAACCCGCTCACATAATAAATTAACTAATGGCGCCCCGCGTGGATTTTTTTTTTTACTATAAATAATGCTGGACAATTCACTCAGCATTATCTAGCCCCATGGTAAGCAGAGCTTGTGTTATGGGTACTAGATAACTGATATACATAATACAATATATTAAATAGATAGATATTTTTTATTATACATAGAACGACCAGAACACCCGGAACAAATATGTGCAAGATCGAAGTACACACAATTGTTCCGAGGCGGGAATCGAACCCGCAACCTCCTGCGTCGCAAGCGGACCTTCGCCCACCGCGCCACAGAGGTCGTCAAATCGTCGTCGTCGAAATCTATGTATCAAATGGTTTATACCCTTCCTTTTGAATTACTCATCTATTAAGAAACACTGCATCAAAATCCGTTGCGTAGTTTTAAAGATCTAAGTATACATAGAGACAGACAGACAGCGGGAAGCGACTTAGTTTTACACTATGATAAAGATAAAGATCATTTATTTGCATAAACATATGTAGTGATCAAGAAAAAAACCAAACCTACATTACCCTTCTCACTAGCACAAGTCAAGAACTTTCAGTTTTCTTATAATTTTCATTAGTCTAAAAGCTTTCAACTGCAGTACTATTAAGTTCTCTGTGCAGGTCTCTAGAGATAGATGATGGATGAGCCAGCACCGCCCGAGGCTCATTTACTGTCTCGCTGTCACTCCATTTCAATTATTTGCTGATACTGGGAAAAAATAGCTTGGTTTTCTGTAGAAGATACATACATTACATACCCATTTGATATTTTGCCTAAGCATTTACACAATCACTAGATGCGCCCCGCGGCTTCGCCCGTGTAGAAATCTATGTGTCAAATGGTTTACAAACCATCCTCTTGAATCACTCTATCTATGAAAAACCGCATCAAAATCCGTTACGTAGTTTGAAAGATGTAAACATGCATACGGACCGACAGACAACGGGAAGCAACTTGGTCTTATACATGTAGTGATAACTTATTGATAGGAGACTCGGCATGACTCCGACAACATGAGACTGCATCATTACAAACTTCTGTTAGTTAGTATTTGTTAATTTTATATACCTCTAGTTTGTTGTTCTATGAGGTTAATCTCCCTGTGGCTCTGGTTGTGCAACATTGATTTGCAAATAGATGTAAAACGGGCTAATGTACAAAGCCCTCGTTCAGAATTTAATCAAAGAAGCAAAGGCGGCACTATACTGTAATTGGTACTTGAAGACTAAGGGACGACCACCACTGAAGCACAAGTTATGTAGATGTCGGTATTGTTGGTAGAAATGGCCTAAATTGCCAATATAAATAAATAAATAATGCTGGACAATTCACACAGCATTATGGTAAGCAGAGCTTGTGTTATGGGTACTAGATAACTGATATACATAATACAATACATTACATATATAGATATTTTTTATTATACATAGAAAACGACCAGAACACCCGCAACAAATATTTGCAGATCGTACACACAATTGTTCCGAGGCGGGAATCGAACCCGCAACCTACTGCGTCGCAGGCGGACCATCGGCGCCACATCGGTCGTCAATTATGATATGGACATACGTACCGGCAATGATGTTCTATAGGTATTTCTAAAATCTCATTGCTTACCGGCATCTACAATTGGACCACACGACGTGAAAAAACTGACCTGATAGTAAACATATCTGTTGATTGTTTGCAATAGTAATTGTAAATACTACTCATAGTTAAAATTTAGTTCTATTATTTGATCTCATTATTCAAAATTTTTATGCATCGGTGACTCCCTTTAAAAATAGCCACAATGTATATGTTTTTATTTTGCTGTATTTTTTTTTTGTTTGTTAGTTATAAGTTTAGGTTATGATAGGACTGGCATACTTTACGAAGTAAAAGTCCTTAAAAATAAATATGATAAAAAAAAAATATTTTCATATTTCTAAAAATGAAAATATTAATAAAAAAAACAATAACAAAGAAAATTACAATGAAATAATAGAAACAAATTAGTCGATTGAAATAATAGAGCTTTCTGCAGATTTTTGCAAACAATAACAAGAAGCTCAAGAAGAGAAAGAAAAAAAGAGACTGAAATAAAATTACTTTAGTGGATGAAGGCCTGTTTCGAGCAAGTTCTAATTTATTTTTAGAAATGGTTTCTCAGAGACAAAGACAAGCTTAACTTTCAGTTTCACAGTGCAGTTTTCTCATTATGTTCTCAAAATAAGTCCTTACGGAGCAGAAAGCCTCTGAAGCCATTCTGTGTGCTATTTTCAGAATTTAATAAAAGTTTCTAATACTTTTTTTTTGCAGCTGTATTATTTCAGTGGGTTTGAAAAACGGCTTCAATAACGGCAGATAAAAGTCTGAACCGATCATATAATTTATCTGAATGAATCGACTCGTGGTGCGCTTTTTATGGAGAAAGATAAACGATTGAAAACGTTGCATAAATTTAACATTGGTGGGTAGGTACCACGAGCGAGCTCGTTGCGGGTTCGATTCCCGCCTCTGGACAATCGTGTGTATGATCTGCAGATATTTTTTACTGGTGTTCTGATCGAATCTATGTTTATAAAAAATATTAACCTATGTAATCTATTCTACTTAAATCTATACCTTTCTGATTGCTTCAGTAACTTTATCACTAAATACCGTAATCAATCACTAATAACGTATTAAATAAGTTATGTTAGTTTTAGGTATATATAACTATGGAAGGTAGAATAAGTTTAATAAGTTCTGTTACGAGTCTATGGTCAGAAATAAATGATTTATTATATTATAATACTTTACTTTCAAGACTGTAAAGTCCTCAACCGCAGCTCTCACAAAAACTACAGCAAGCACTTAACGTCGCTCGTCTAAACTTTCAAAGTCAACGTACCCCTTACAGTTCACAATGAGTTTGCTATATACAAGTTGCTAAACTGTAGCGCCACCTACATTTAGAAGTTGGCTCGTTAGTTCCAACCAGGAAATCTAGGAGACTGCACATTATGCTTATTGCACTCGAGAGGACTGAAGAGCTTGGTTTATGAGCCGTGATAACCTAGTCAGAACTACCCTGAACTTATATTTTATGCCAGTTGTGTATATATTTTGACTTTACGTTATACATACACTGGCATTTGGTGATGCCATTCTTATATTTAATAATCTTTAAAAGAAAATCATTGTATTACTCGACTAATACGAGTAAAGGTCTTCAAATGGCGACTGCGATGCAATAACACAGAAAATAACTATATAGTAAGTTGTCAACATTAGTCTATAATACGCCACCGTCATACCTGTACCGTCATACGTGTCCATCCAAAGGTTGCCTGGAAGAAATCGCTCTTAGCGATAAGGCCGCCCATTGTGCATCTGTATCTTTGTTCTTTACTGTTTTTGCTTTTCTGTGTTTGATGTGCAATAAAGCGTATTTGTATTGTATTGTTGTAACGTAGCAATGCGCTCATCGGGGGAGGCCTATGTCCAGCAGTGGACTGATATAGGCTGATGATGATGATGAACGTAGCAATGCGAAACGGATTGTGGGCCTCGATGGACTGACGCCATTGTAGCGGTCGCAGGGAGGCAATGGATGGAGGCGGCTCAGGACAGCTGTTCGTGACGTCTGGCATGGGGGAGGCCTATGTCCAGCAGTAGACGTATATGGGCTTAAGATGATGATGATGAATGCGACTGAGATAAGTCATTTTATTTTAATGAAATACTATTATAACTTTAGTTGCATTGCAAAATTTGCTTAATTTTTTTATATGGACGTCCTTCATGCCTCTCGAAATAAAGATCAAGAAATGGAAAAACGGATAGATCCTGAGTCTTGAGAAGTAGTTTGAGGAGACGATAACGGTCAGATTGGACATAAAAACCTGTCATACATAAAGTTGACAATGTTTTTTTATATTGTTTCGAACGATTAAACAAAAAATCTTGAAATAGGAATGCGAAGGTGAGTGAGACGCTTAGATTGAAGTTATACGTGTAACAATCCTAAAACTAAATGAAATCTTAATAAAGGAAAACCAAGAGAAACTTCACAGACCACAGAACAATTTTAATTGACTTACAACAAGACGTGGGTATTGACAAACGGAATACATAATTCAACTGTTCCACCCAAAAGTTTTGACAGGAAGATCGAGGGGCAAATGCCTCTTCCTCGATTACAGAATTATGTAAAGGCTGGTTGGTACCTGAGAGCTTTCGTCAATTTATCATACCTGAGGCTAAGGCACGTCACTAAGGGTGAGGAGGCCACTTGTTATTATTATTAAGGTTGGTCAACCTTTGTTTAGCTTTCTTCTCACAACACAATGTTCTTCAAAACACCTTCATTTGAAGTCAGTTAAAAGGAATTTATCGGATTTGATCTATTTTTACAGTTCAAGGAAAGGAGTGTAAAATAATTGACAAATCGGTAACCATGCAAATAATGTCAGAGAGCATGACTCGGCCTACACTGATAGAGTCATTCTTTTTCATGTTCTGGGTCTGTAGCTTACCCAAAAATCTAAATTTACAACCCTCATTTACCTTTATCCACCCAAAGTTGGGTAAGAATATCATTTACTATACGATAAACTATCCATCTGTGACGCAATAAAGTGAGAACGTGTCGAATATACATATTCCTCTACTTACTATAACCGCTGTCGATATTTTATTGCTAGAATCAAAACAGTCTCGGTTTATTTATCTAACAAATATAAACAGAACTGACCAAACAGAATGGATACAAAAATTAAATACAACATTGGAAGACCAGCGCTATGACAGGATATTCCACCCACAGTATAGAACTTTGACTATTTTTGCCGTCGTATTGCTTGCTACTTTATATATTTCTTTGTTTGTACTTGTGTAATGTTTATATTACTGTTTTAGTTGATGTTTTAAAGTATTTATTCACTTTCGTAAGTCTAAGTTGTAGAAATACTTAACACATTGACTGCGGTTTTTTTTCGACGACTGCGTTCTTTTTTTTTACCTAAAAAATTCGTGCTGCCGCTCTACACAGCGGTTGTGTGCGCTGCACATGCGTTTCGTTCGAAAAATATTACAGCTCTGCTGAGTCACAAAGATCTGTATTTTCTCAGCCGCTGCGCTAGTGTGGATTTACGCATATTAGTCACTTGTAGAAAACTCATACCGTGCGTTTTCAGCACTCAAAGTGTTAAGAAGACCGAATCTGCCCAAGACTCGAAATAACGACGCCCTCCACCCAAGACCACAACAACGTGACAACTGTATACCACTAATGAACTCTTGTGGTGAATTGTATCCAGCCATATCACCCACAGCACCGAGCTTTGACTATTTATTTGTCGCATTCTTGCTACTTTATATATTTCTTTGTTTGTACTTCTGTAAAGTTTGCATTACTGTTTTGACAGTTTAAAACATATTTTACTCACTTTCGTTGTTATTAGTGTTTTAATTTGTGATTTGCGTGTCAAATTATTATAATTAGTGATTTGTGTTGTGTGCTGCACTCAGCACCCTGGCGAATTTAATGCTGAGCCGGTAGCCTTTCTGTGTTCTCGTGTTTTAATTATTTTATTCGTTCCTAATTTGTTATCATTATTATTATTAGTTCTTAAGTTGTATTATTTTATATGTAACACAAATAAACATTTTCTATTTCTATTTCTACTTTCGGAAGTCTAAATTGTACCAATGCATGAGAAGACCGAAAGACTCAGAATAACGACGCCCTTCGCCCAAGATACATAACAAGATGCCAAGTGTAAGCCACTAATGATCTCTTGTCGTGAATCGCAACAGCCATGTTAGGTAACTTTTAAGACATACATACGTTATGGTTCTCTCTGAATTTAAAGATTTTTTTTTTAGTTAATTTTCACATAAATAAATAATGCTGGACAATTCACACAGCATTATCTAGCCCCATGGTAAGCAGAGCTTGTTTTATGGGTACTAGATAACTGATATACATAATACAATACATTACATAGATAGATATTTTTATTATACATAGAAACGACCAGAACACCCGGAACAAATATCTGCAGATCGTACACACATTTGTTCCGAGGCGGGAATCGAACCCGCAACCTCCTGCATCGCAGGCGGACCTTCGCCCACCGCGCCACATCGGTCGTCACGAATGCAGACTTGCTTGTTAACATTATTGAGATGGTGGATGAAGTATGTCTATCATATTATATAGATATCTAATAACGTTATTAATATGTTAATTTAATTAGGTATGTTAATTGAGCTGCTGGAGCCATATGTAGAGAATGTAGAGTACGTAATGACTACAACTAGCCGCACTAGACAATAATTAAAAGGAAATTGAGGTATTTCTCTGCATTGAGACATTACAACTTCATAAAAAACAAAGTTGCTTTCCGCTGTCTGTCTATCCCTATGTATGTTTAGATCTTTAAAACTACGCAACGGATTTTGATGCGGTTTTTTTAATAGATAGAGTGATTCATTAAAAATATTCATATGTATACATAATTCATGCATTTGCACCCGTGCGAGTCGCAAGCCGAGGCGGGTCGCTAGTTGATTACTAATACTTTAGTATACTCTGTGATACTCTAGTTGCTACGCTATTAAAAATCTTACTTTATTCAGAAAAATCTCGATACTACTAACAGTATGGGTGTCGGAGAGTTCACTCTTATACAATAGGACGAAAACCCAACAAGGGTGGCCGACAGAGAGTATGACGTCAAACCCTATTCGAATCACACCCTAGCTAGATGGATCAGCCAATATTTGTAGTTCAAAGGTTTGTCGCATTATATCTATGTTGAAGCACATAATAGATATAGTTCAGACCCTAAGCAAATAGTGGCTGTCTTGAAACCATTGCCCTTTACAGCCAACGCACTTCAACGTACGTAATGTATTCTGTTCATACGGACACCTGGTATAACAAAAACCTATAGATTTTAACCTAGTTTCTGTATTTCGTGATTTGCTGCATATTTATTATTATATTACCGACCTTGTTTACGAACTACCCATATTACATTTCAGCTCAATTTACTAATTCAACTGTATTCCGGCTTATTGTGCTTACTTATATGATAAGTGCATCTTTTAAAGGGCAATGTATACGCTTCTACAACAAAACTCCAAGTGAGTTGCAAAAATTATCAATAAATAAATTTAAAAAAATTGTGAAGCATATTCTTTGTAAAAAGGCTTATTACAAAATATCAGATTATCTAGAAGATAAAAAAGCTTGGAACGAGTTTTGCTCCAACTCAAAATCTAACAAATTACAGATAAGCAAATCATATGTACTAGACACATAAGTTATGAACATACTAGTGGTTTCTTCTCACTTCTTCCACTGGTGGACAAAAAATTGAAGTGAACAACAATACATATAATAATGAATAGTATAAAATATGACTTGTCTAAGTGCTTATTTGTAAGCCTAAAGAAATAAACTTTCATTTCATTTCATTTCATTACCAAACTATTCGCTGTATAAACTGGCTTGAACAGTTTGTTTTCGCCCAAAATATGGCTATTACTGACGATAAAGTATATAAATAATGATGTACGATTCGAACAGCATCATCTAGCCCAAGCGAAGCACAACTTGTGTTATGTGTACTAGATAAATGATATCCTAATTACACACTACTAGATACTACACAGAGATATATTTTTTTATAGGTACATAAATATATTCAAAGATTAAATTAAATATTATAATATTAAATAAATATAACCCAGCAGATGGCCATATATAGTCACAAACTGGATATCGCTTGACCAAAAAAGGAAAAAAGGGAGACCATTCAAAAGATGGAATGATGACATCACACAAGTAGCTGGAAAAATGTGGCCACAAAAAGCCAGAGACAGAAACCTCTGGAGATCCTTGGAGGAGGCATACACCGCCGAAGGCGGTCCATATCAGGACATGACACAAAAATATCTGACATAATTAATTCTAAATTCAATTCAATTCTAAAATTATAATGTACCTACACAACTATTAACTCTTTATTTTACTATTATTATTATTGTTTTAAAATTGTACATACTAATAACTATTGGGATATGGAATAAAGCTGTTTTTATTTTATTTTATTTTATTTTTACATAAATATATATCATAATAACATTTGTCCCGAGGCGGGGCATGAACCTGACACCTCCTACGTCACAGCTGGACCTCGATCACCTTAACCTTCAATCCTCCTTCTGAAGCATTACGTAATAAATTCAAATTGAAATTCTCACCAACACGTGAAACTAACGAACTTGAGGTTTGCCCTGACTCGGTCAACATTATGATTACACTACACAATGAATTATTTTCGTCCAACAAAATATGTATAGGGCCCACATTAATGATCTCCTCACCCGAGGTTTGCAACCCTGGGTGTAAATAATGTCGTACGAGACGTGAACCCTTGACAGGTCGTCGCCGAGGTTTTTGCACAAATGGGAACAATAAACGACATCTGCTATGAGTCACTTGTTTTTTATGTAGTTGGGACTGCTGAGTTTAATTTTGGAATTTAGATCTAAGGTGATTTTTCGCACCTGTGTTGATTTGTTAGTGTTAAACATTTTTCTAGAAACGATTATGTTTTAATAGTGGTTAAAGATTAATTCTCAATTAACATAGTTAGAAAAGTTTTTCATTTATACTCAAATTATACAAGTTTTATAGCAGTACATTTTTAAAATATGAACTTGGTTAATAAATTATTTTAATATTCTTAAAAAGGTTGTTGAATTATTAAGTAACTCAAAACCTTTAACCACTGATAGAAACAAATTAGAACTAGTATTTACAATTGAAAAAAGACATATTTCCTTAACTGTTTTTGAAATTGAGGAGACTTTTGTTTTTTTCTGATATCATTTAACGGTGTTTCATTTATGTATAAGGAATTGTTGTATAATAAGTACCTTACCTCCTGACTAGAAAATAAAAATTAAGATTATATTAATATTATATTAAATATAGAGAAAGCTATAGGCTCACTTATGTACGATATCAGAATACGTAACCAGATCTTAGTTCTTTTCAGAAAAAAGCTTCTTGACATTTCCCCAAAGCCAGTACACGCTTTTCAGCAAAAAACTTAGACATTTCCCCAAAACTCAGTACCCCTCATTCCTTACAGCTAGTCTGTCCAATTATTTCTCGTGTTTTCTGTGTTTCGTTTCGCGACATTATCTCCGAACCCTCCATGACATTAAATGTCGTAATCCTCACGAATGTTGCTGTAATCCAACATAATGCTGTACCTAGCGAGTTGTCATAGGATAGCTCCTGGCTGATGTTGGCACTTTATAGCCATTTACGAAAGCTTTCATAGCTTGATGGAAATGGTTTAAGTTTCAGCAACAGTTGAAATAACTTTTTACGCAATTTACGCATGCTATGTAGAAAATAACTAGGGTCAGTTAAGTTTTACCTATCTTTTAGTAACTAATTCGCGTCACTAGCTTAGCGGGTAAAACTGTTATACTCCCTCGCTACGCACGGTAGTGTATCAACCTCGTCTATAATCAGGTGGTTTGGTCCCTTGTTAAGAAATATAGGGTTATGTTTATATACATATCATGGCAAAAGGCATTATCCTAATGACTCTCATTCGATCCATTGACCAGATGGCTATATTGAGTTTTTTACAGGCCTAAATGAAAAGTCTCCGAGTTATTATAGCAAATTAACCACCCTAAATCTACTGCATATCTTTTTCTCCATCCCTGGTTGCCTGGAAGAAATCGCTTTAAGCGATAAGGCCGCCTATTGTACTGTTATTATGTAAGATTTAGATATAAGGTGTTATTTTGTTATTTTGTGTACAATAAAGTGTTCATTCATTCATTCATTCATACTGCAGCAACTCAATATTTTTATTGAAAACATGTTGTATAGGCGATCTGTTTCAAACATGCACCCTGCTAGGGCACGGCAGTGTATAGCTAGGTGGCTAATAATAATCAACAATCTCGTGCTAGGAAAAAACAAGTACCTACGTTTTTTATCTATACTACAAGTTCATCTCATCTCATCATCACCAAGTTCCCCTCCTTTTATAAAGGTACCTACAACAAAAGATTTGACGTAGGGTAGGGTCTCAATTGAAAAGCGCCTTTTTTGTTAAAAAAAGTTTCATTATTGTCGACTTATCTACTTCTCGAACATGAAAGTTCATGCTTGAGAATCATCAGTCTTGTTCGCTTTGTCCCGTCTTGGTGAGGAACAAATGTAACCTTGGTAGGTTATGTACGTACATACCTACTTTTATAATCAACGGAGGTATAGGTACGCAAATATCATTAAATATTATGCCGGAAACCCAAATGCCTGTAAAACGGAACAGCAGCGGATGTGTACTGGGTGTCAGTTACATGATGGTAACTGACACCCAGTACAATTTCATGTTAAACTGGCAAGCAATTTGCATTCTTGCATGCCTGTATTTCCGAGAGGACTGGAGCTTGCACACTTTTCATTCTACCTCAAGTGTCAATCCGACACTGGCAATTTAGGTGGCCCGTGCAAGAAGCTGTCATGCAAGTGTGCCTACTGTATATTTGTTTATTTATTTCCGGCTTTTTAAATGAGAAACTGGCATTATGATAAGGAAAATAATATAATAATATTTAATAAATTACTAGACAAGAAGGTACTACTTACCTTATTTCACTACCTACATATTTTTTTACAAAAACAACCTTGATCTGCCTTCCACTTGTTGTTCACGTCCAATAGGGTTCACATTGTGATACTTACCTATACTTAATCACCTTGGTAGGTGTGGCCAAAGTAATTAAAACAATAAATATATTGAGTATTGAATTACCTTATCCAACATCATGTCTTCTGAATTTAAGAGATGCAGATTTGTGTTTGCTTGCGGTATGTGCAGAGAGCCATTGTTACATACAACATTATTAGAAATAAGGCATTAGTTGACATTATTACTTGAGCATCAGGTAGCCTAACCAGCGCCTAGGTCAGTCCTAGACGTCACCTGGAGCAGGTAGGCGATTAGGATGGTTTTTAATCGTCACCTTGATTTATGCGTCATGGAAATTGGAATCTGTAGATAAATAAAGATAAAATTAAAATCAATCTTACCCCATAAAATATAAGTGCGGCTTTATTTTGTTCCAATTCAGCTCTAATCCGCTTTTCCTTTTACAAATCACTTTTTCATTACACTTTCACTAATCCAAAATGCGAATCTTATCTTCCACAAAATGTAAAGCAACAGTCAAGCGTTCTTTTGTTTACCTTTTTTCAAATTTCGAAACGTACGTCACATCTTGAAAGATTCTATTTTCAAGTGATGAAAAAAAGTCTGGCTGTAAACAAAATTGTTTTGATAGAAAGAGGCTAGGCTAGTGTTGTTTAGTCTGCCGGGTTATTAAAAAAAGTATTTGTTTACAATCTGCGTTCGCGAGATTTCAGTCGGCTGCTAAAATTGGCGGGAATGGCGTGCTTGCAGCGCGGGATTCGCGTCTCGACTGAGACTCTGAAATGTTAGCGTTAGCTTTCAGGATTCGGGACGAAATTGAAATTGTCTCAGATTTGGTCGTGATAACTACGAATAAGTAATAATACCAGCGGAGAGCGTAGGTGCCTGTACCTACCTTCGTTTATAGTATTTTTTATGATCCATGAAGGTTGTAAAATCCAGGTGTTGTAAAATTGTTCTTATTGAAATCATAAAATCAGACGTAATAAACATTTTCATTCGATGTTAGAGATATAAACAATACTTTACTAGCTTTTATAAAGGCTCTGACGACATAAAAGCAAACGACTTTATTTTACAGACAATTCGCAGGTTCTAAGTGTAAATATTCTTAGAAACATTTACATATTTCAACAAAATTGGATGTCTTTATATCCAAATAAAAAAACTTAGGTAGTTACTTATTTTGTAAGAGCTAGGTTGGAACCTAAGAATTTAAAAAAGGTATTCATGGATAGTATTATTCCTCAATTTCCTTGTATTGGAAGATATAATATAACCTGACTATATGTATGTACATATGTATGGTAGAGATCGCTCTTGAGCGATAAGACCGCCAATTGTACATAATTTTTAAGTTATTACTATACATAGTTTATAGTTCAAGTGCAATAAAGAATTTTCTATCTATCTATCTATACCCATAGATTTTTTTGGGTTGTCATAACTTCAGTGAATTCCCGCTTTTTTGGTATCTTTTGTGTCTTAAGTAACGTTCTAAGCTTTCTTGATTCAGCTACGTACCTTTTTTAAAGAAATTTTCTGATATTTTTTTGGTTTAGCTACGTAAAGTCTTGGAAAGGATTTCATGATTCAAATTGAAAGGCTTGGCTTCAAATCGAGAAGAAAGACAGTAAATCTTCTAAAACTCTGGAAATCCATTTGAAATCTCTGCGGCCATCGATGAAGGTTTTCCTTTTCCCTTTGTTGTGGGATGCGGTTGACTACAATGTACCTCTAGCTAGATAATGTCTGTGTGCTTTAGTTTGTGTGTTTTACTAACATAAATTAGTGTTAGTTAAAGTGTTATTTACATAGTTACCAAAGATACTCAGCCATTACTTAATAACTTATTTGTGAGCTTAAAGCTAGATAATGCTGTGTGACTTGTCCTGTATTATTTATTGATTATTACTTAAAGATAGATAGATCATTTATTTGCTACGTCAACACAGATTATAATATTATGGTATTATTCTGACGAACTTTTCGTTTTTATTTTGTATATATTGACGACCGATGAGGCGCGGTGGGCAAAGGTCCGCCTGCGACGCAGGAGCTTGCGGGTTCGATTCCCACCTCGGAGCAATTGTGTGTACGATCTGCAGATATTTGTTCCGGGTGTTCTGGTTGTTTTCTATGTATAATAAAAAATAATATCTATCTATGTATTGTATTATGTATATCAGTTATCTAGTACCCATAACACAAGCTCTGTTTACCATGGGGCTAGATAATGCTGTGTGAATTGTCCGGCATTATTTATATATATTTATTTGATAATAATTTAGTTTAAAATTTGACTCCTTATAAGCTTATTTTGTAAACAAAACGGTAAGTAATAGAATTGTTAATTCAAAATATTTTTATCCTATTATTTCAAAATAATAAACGTTATTGACTTTGTTTTTTATTCTTGGGTCGTATGGACTCATGCATTTATAAAAGAAGATTGTTATTTGTCGTGTCGTTTGCTAACCACTTGAAGTGGTCACTTTATTATTATCACCACCATAGATCATTTGTATGATAGAACTTCTGCGAAAGGCCTATGCCCAGCTGTGGACATGTGTTGGCTAATATGATTGTGGTCTATTCAGTCATGCACGTAAGCACGTGGTTTTACTCCCAGCCAGACTGATGCCACTTAATCAAAAAATAATTTAATTAATTTTCCCGCCACTATTTGTTAGCATATTAAAGACGTAAACGTCTTGTTCATGTTAACAAACCGCGAAAGTTTAAAAAATGACGTCTTTAGTAGAAGTAAACGTGCCAATAATTTCGACGATGATATTATCTATGCTATAGAATATAAAATCTATAGCATAGAATAGCTATTAAAACAATATGGTTCATTGTAAATTAATTGGCTGTGAGAGAGTTTGATAGGACAATTTGCCGGTTGACGTGGTATAGGCGGCTATTCCACGCCTTGCACACCTGACCCATATTACGGGTTATAGCCGAGTTATGGCAGGTAACGATGTTTTCGCAATATTGATGGCTTATGGCATCTTTTGTGGGGTATCAAGGACGAATGGAACGAAAATTGTAGTATTTTTTCTTTTTTGTGTTTCAATAACAGATATCAGAGAATTAGTTCTCGAATCGGTAAACTTAGTGTAGGACGCCCTCCGACCAGGTGGGATGACAACCTACGAAAGACTGCAGGTAGATGCTGGATGCGTCAAGCTGAAGACAGGGCGCTGTGGCGCTCATTGGGGAGGCCTATTTCCAGTAGTGGACTAAGAAGAGCTGATGATGATGGGAGATTAGTTCGGTTGATAGCGTGGGCGATATTAATTTTCAGTTCTCTACTAAAATTTTAAAATATCACTATTTGTGGTGTTGTCTGGCGCGTCAGAAACATTAGTCGTTTTCATATATTTAGTATGGTTGGTTGGTTAGATGTAGTTGGTTAGAGGTAGTTGGTGGCGGTTAGAAACACATTATTACTGTGGTTTCACAATAATAATGTCTCTAACCATACTAAAATGTTAGAAGCTGATATGCTTTTCACGTTATAAAGTTTCACGTATACATAATTAGTGTATTTGATCTTTACTTGGCACGTCGCGTCACCCGAGTTAAGTAAAGCTCGAACCACACATTTCAAAAGACAATTCAAAATTTAATACCCGCTCTCGCTACCAAAGCCCACCGAAAACACATCCATTACATTTTAAAACTAATCTCATAAGCAAACATTTGGTTAAGTTAGGTTTAATTTCATTACATACGAGAACCATTCAAAAATCGTAATCCAATAAAGAGCCCAGATCAAAAGCTTCGTAATAAATCAATCAATTTATATCTGTATTGGTCAAACAGGAAAGTTCACCCTTTTGTGGTTCCCATTCGTTTGAATGGTGACCTACATGCTCTGTTCACTTCATTAACTGGGTATCGAATAGAACCTACTTATACAACACAAGGAGGTATAGAGGTAGAGCTTTGCTAGAGCCGGCATTTATAATTAACGTGTGCAATTCTAAGAGAATGTGTAATGCTATTCTAGGTACGTAATTGGAAAAAATACCTGGGGCGCCTTATATTCTGATCTTATTGTAGTTTATTTATTTAGTATATTTTTTTATTCAGTTCAAGAATCCAACTGCTGGGCCTTTCTTCCCTTCTTTTTATTTCAATTCCGATATTTTTCAGAACTTCTTCGTATTCGGCAAAATATCCAGGTTCTATAACCTGGATATTTTGCGGCTTTTGTGCCGAATACGAAAAGAATAAAAAATAGAATTTTGTGAGTCTAGAGGCCTATATACCCTGCAGTGGCTGAACATTGAATAATGATGATGATATTTTCAATTTTATTTGTTCTATCATCACAGTTCAGTGCCAATATTGACCAATGACCGATGTGAAGCGGCGGGCGAAAGTATACCTGCGCGGGGGTTCGATTCCCGCCTTGGGTCAAATGTTTGTACGATCTGCAAATATTGGTAACAGAAAACAATTCAAAAATAAATAATTAGAATAAAGAAAGTATAAAGAGCGGCCTTATCGCTGAGGAGTCGCGATCTCTTCCAGGCAACCAAGCAGCATTATTATTATACACTCATTTATTAATAGTCAAACTTGTCAACTGCATCTAAAATTCATGCTCTTTGGTTGAACAAGTTTTAGGTCAAAATATTACCATTTCTATTGACTCGGGTTTATTCGAATTTAGGCTTATGATTGATCACGCTGAGATAAATCCATATGAGATAGTGCTATGGGTGAGAAATGTGTTTCATTTCCAACTGCTTTGTGGATTGATGGCTGAGCGTGAACTACACTGAATTTATAAGGATTCAGTGGATTTATTATGTAAATATAAGCCTTGAGTGTCTGTAAAGTGGCTATTTAACATGTAGAAGCTTTTTCTGTTGTTTTTGTAAGATTTATGCATTTAAATTCAAAGGATGTCAATTTATTACGATATACATAGCTATACTATATAATATTAGTAGAGACGGGCACACCCACCGATAGACCCGCGGAGCTGACAAGCTCGCCTCAGTACAGCACAGCTTGGCCAAATCTGACAGGCTGACTCATGTGCTGGGACCAGCTATCTACAACCGTCTACCGGAGCATGTTGTCACCGCACCCAGCTTAGCTTCTTTCAAAAAAAAACTTAAGATATGGCTCATCGAGAAGGCGTACTATAAGGTCGAGGATTTTCTCGAAAGAAAATTATAATTTTTTATTTTTATGTAATGATTATGAATAATTCTATTATTTTATGACTTGTTGTATTGCGTCCTGCAAATTGAATATAATTTAATTAAGTACTTACTTTGACAAATTTTTATCATTTTAATATATAAAATTTTATGTAATTGTTAGTATGTAAGTACATTGATTTGTATTATTTGACTTGTAAATTATTATTTTACCAATAAAATGACTATCTGACTATCTATTATAGGGAGGTAATGTTTGTAAGTTTGTGATACTGGAGCTCTGTCCCGGCTTCGCTCGGGTGGACATTTGTTTCATAAACATTTTGCGATGAACTTAGAGTAAATGTAAGAAGAAATAAAGAAAAAAACAAAATTGGTTCAAGAGATTACCCCCTATTACCTCACAAACTTTACTTTATTTTATTTTAATTTATTTGGAAGACAATAGATAATATAAAGAGGTAAAATAATGATTTATTTACCTCTTTATAGTATTAGTACAGGTTAATTTATCCATTTTTATGGAGCATGAAACCGCTTTCCCCAGTTCGTTTGCTCAGCGTAATTTCATAAGTGCTTTTTCCAATCTCATCGGTAATTGAAAGTTCACATAGTGTTTGCGGGAGATGGATAATATGCAAAGCAAACTTAAAGCAAACAAATGCATAATAAAACATGATATTTATAACCTTTGGACCACCGAAGGCTACTTCAAAGAACTTAGTAAAAAAACCACTTGAAAACATGACCACTTGTTGATTTTTAGACCAAATTTTCTTATTCTGATTCAATTAATATTTTGTATCTCTCTCTCTTTTAACCGCGTGGAGGTAATGTTTTTCGAAAGTATAGTTTTTCTATGTAATTGGTGGAGCCCCAAAACGGCTAAGACGATTTTAATAAATATCTGAACACTCGTCTCGTCTCCGACGGTTAATAGCTACATTTAGTAGGCCTTCACCCTGTCATTGTGAACAAGCGAGATATTGTAACATAAATATTCAGGGAAGGGATACATTTCTCCCATGCCCTTTCAAAAGTAATTAATGCAAGCAGGCGCTTTAGAATAAACTTATTGAAAACACAAGCACATTTTTATTTTCGGGAGTCGCGTCACGGCCGCCTGAACTTTTTATCGACTCTTGCGCAACGGCGCGGCGTTTCGAAAGTGCTCCAATTACGTTCGATAAGTTTGAGATTTTTGACAGTACTTTCATCAGCTTCGATAGCCGTGATCGTCTAGTGGTTAGGACCCTACGTTGTGGCCGTAGTAACCCAGGTTCGAATCCTGGTCACGGCAGTGAAAACTGTCATGGCGGAGCTATATTTTTATATCAAACGCTAAAAATATTTTCCAATCGACCTACGAGCATTTAGGTTTGATTTGAACAAAAGACTTCTATTATAATAATCCTAATTTTGAAATATTTTTATTTTATTCCTTAGACAAGCTGCTGCCCGCGGGCTTAGACGCATTTAACCGGGATAAACAGTACCTAGCTAGCCTATAAATATTACTCCAATTCCAGAACATAGGAAAATCTCTGTAAATTCAGTCTGATCCGTTGTGTAGGTAGATAGGTAGTTACGAGAACAAATTATGAAACATCCATTCAATTTATATATTGACAAACTCTGTGGCGCAGTGGGCGAAGGTCCGCCTGCGATGCAGGAGGTTGCGGGTTCGAGTCCCGCCTCGGGACAATAGTGTGTACGATCTGCAGATCTGCTGTTTCGGGTGTTCTGGTCGTTGTCTATATGTAATAAAACAATATCTATCTTTGTAATCTATTGTATTGTGTATATCAGTCATCTAGCAATCTCTGTAAATTAATGCAAGCAGACGCTTTAGCATTAACATATTGAAAAAACACATTTTTATTTTCGGGAGTCGCGTCTCGGCCGCCTGGGCTGTAATTCGATAACCTTTCTTAGCTTTCAGCCTCATTTATCTACCTGTGTTGAAATATTCTTACTTTGCAGGTGTGAGAATAGTTGAAGGCACTCATCACATCAGTTTATCAACACCTGGATCATTTAAAATAGGATATTTTGGCAACATACGACATACAACTGACGACCTGCTTTTCTATTTTGAATGTATGGTATTAACTATGAACGTAAGTGATAAGGCCGACGATTGTACTTGTCGCATATAATGTCTTTTTTGTAGTGATCTTCATTTGGTGTACAATAAAGTATTTTTATATAGTACGAGTATTGTATTGTATTGTATTGTAACCTAGTATTTTTTGGAAGAACACTGACGTCACATCGCCTAACGTGAGTAGTTCTTCAGGGTGATCTGCAGGTCAATTTAGTTTGATGTAAAATAAATATCACTTAAATTTACTCCATAAAATGAGATGGAAAATGGTTCGTATTACTTCGAAAATACTAACCTAAACTTAAAATGTTGTGCGGCTCTTATCGACGGAGACGAAGGAGATAAAAAACCTTTTAGCATTCAACAGGTTGAAGCAAATTTACATTTCGGGAACGCTAAACACGAAAAGGGTGGAATATGACGTCATTATTGGTGGATTTACTGAAATTGTTATTTATTTCGGTTTATTGTTTAAGAGGTTAAAATAAATGTGACTGACGATGTATCATCAAAGGTCTAGAAGACACCTCTTCACTCTTATTTAAGTCCTACACAATTCAATGTTTATTTTAAATTGTACACAATTTATAAATTACACTCGGCATCACAAAAATCGCACCTTTCCGAAACTATGTTTTTTGTTTGTTTCTCTGATAAAACGTGGGTAACCCTTTTCTGTAACGACGGTCGTAGAAGAGTATACAGAAGAACAGGGAGCTATTCGCACAAGTTTTCTTCGAAAAATCGTCGCACGGGGGTGGATCCTGCATGTTCTGGGGCGGCATTTCCATTGATGGGAAAACGGAACTTATGTGCATTTCCTGGGCTAGAAATGGTCGCGTGTAAGGGTCGCTGACTGCTAGTCGGTACATAACGGAGATCCTGGAAGAGCATGTGGCCCCGTATGCTGGTTTTGTAGGCGATGGCTTCCAATTATTGCATGCCGTTACCACACCGCAATCATTGTACGGGATTACTAACAAGAGGTCAAGATCCCTGTTATACAGTTAACTAGGCTAGCACGAAGTCAAGACCTAAACCCGATCGAACACCTCTGGGATGATGTCAAACGGCGAGTGTGAGTACGTGAACCTGCTCCTACCACTCTTCAAGAGCTCGAAGCTGCCGCCGTCTCGTTGCGGAATGGGAGAACATTCCTCAAGAACGCGTGGTCACATTAGTTGGAAGCATTTTTATAAGAAAATCACTTAAATAGAAATCGTGATTTTTTCTTGCCTTACACTAATTTTGTTATTTTTTAAACATTTAAAAAAAGCACTATCTGTTTATTTTATATGAACGTGGGATAAACTATATTTCTAATGATACCCATAATCTAGTCCAAATTCAATTATAAAGTGAATGATGAAAAGTTCCACATTCAAATCACGTACGAAATGGAATACGATTTGTTGCAATAAAACTTCATGCTTCCAATTTTGAATGGACTAATGGGACTCACGCTTCTGAATTTGAATGTGTTTCTGTTTGTTTGCGGGGTATTGATAAAAATAGGTCGCTGTTCTAATATTGAATTGGTATTTCGGAAGTAAATACAAAAAGCTCCATTTATTTTTCCATCGTCTTTTTGGAAGCAATGTTTGGAACATTTTTTGGTATTATTTAAGTAATTAAATCTGATAAATATTTGTGAAGAGAAAAACTTATTAAACCATTTTGTTTCTTGTTGCACTGTCTACTTGCCCGATTAGTAACGCAATGTCATTTTGCTCTTGTTGTGAACTTTTTATCGACTCTTGCGCAACGGCGCGGCGTTTCGAAAGTGCTCCAATTACGTTCGATAAGTTTAAGATTTTTGACAGTACTTTCATCAGCTTCGATAGCCGTGATCGTCTAGTGGTTAGGACCCTACGTTGTGGCCGTAGTAACCCAGGTTCGAATCCTGGTCACGGCAGTGCAAACTGTCATGGCGGAGCTATATTTTTATATTAAACGTTAAAAATATTTTCCAATCGACCTACGAGCATTTATTGAGGTTTGATTTGAACAAACGACTTCATAATATTCCTAATTTTGCTATATTTTTATTTTATACCTTAGACAAGCTGCTGCCCGCAGGCTTAGACGCATTTAACCGGGATAAACAGTACCTAGCTAGCCTATAAATATTACTCCAATTCCAGAACATAGAAAAATCTCTGTAAATTCAGTCTGATCCGTTGTGTAGGTAGGCAGGTAGTTACGAGAACAAAGTATGAAACATCCATTCAATTTTTATACTGACGAACTATGTGGTGCAGTGGGCGAAGGTTTGGGTTCGATTCCCGCTGGGGACATACACAGGAATAGTGTGTACGATCTGCAAATCTGCTGTTTTGGAGTGTTCTGGTCGTTGTTTATGTGTAATAAAAGAATATATATCTATGTAATCTATTGTATTGAGTATATCAGTCATCGAGCACCCACAACAAATACAACTTACAAAATAAGCCCTTAGACAAAATCTTGTCAAAGGGCTTATTTTGTAAACCTAAAGAAATAAATTATTTTTACTTTTGATGCTGTGTGGATTGTCCAGCATTATTTATTTATTTATTTTTGTGATTGTCACCTTATAGCCACATAACTTCCAGCTATACCTAACCACCATGCGACATAATACGTGCGCCGGCAACCTAACAGCCATGTCGCTCGTAAACTGGGTCTCGTAAAAGTGCATTAGAGGCTTTATGTCTGTACTGATAAAGGTGACGTTAGCTGTTGCTTGGCTGTTAAAGTCACGGCAATTGGAAATATATATCATAGGATATATCATCATCGTCATTAGTTGGAGGACGTCATAAATGTGTAGAAGCCATGGAGGTTAAGAAAATTGGGTTTATTCTAATATTATTTTGTTTTGATTTAATTAAACCATAATAATTTTAGGTCTCTCCTTGTCCTAGTGTTGACTGTAAGAGATCGGTAGAAGCAATAAGGCCGTATTTTTACTATTTTTATGTTTAAAGTGGTATGTGATAAAGGGCCCTCTAACTGCCCTGCATGAAAAAAAAACTTATTTTAATATTATAATTTTTTTTACAGTCCACCATTTTTTTAGGATATAATATTGTATTAAGTATGCCTTTAAAATCCATCTTAAGATTTTAATACATTTTCCAACAAAATATTATATTCTGTCACTACTGTGGAGTATTTCGATAGCAAAAAATTTTAACAATTACGCAAAAACCCAAACGCAATTAAAGTGAAAGTGATACAGTTTCACGACAGGTTATCTGAAGCTATTCAGTAAATTCAACGCTACAACCAGTGCTCCGATAGCCGTGATCGTCTAGTGGTTAGGACCCTACGTTGTGGCCGTAGTAACCCAGGTTCGAATCCTGGTCACGGCAGTGAAAACTGTCATGGCGGAGTTAATTTTTTGGGTTATTTTTAAGTAGTAATTAATATTAATGCGAATGAACGAGTTATCGTAAATATAATGACAAAATAATAACCGATTACAATTGAAGGCCAATAAACGCTGAAAGTGATTTCTCCCACGCAATCTTCTTATTTGGTATTGCAAATTTAATGATAACTAAAAATAAATATGTATGTATTTTTATTTAGTTGTTTGAGCTTCTGTAATTTATGTAAATGCAATTAACACATTCAAATCAAATCAAAACACATTTATTTATTTATTGATGACCAACATAGTGTACATTAAATTTAGCTTTGAGTTACCCTAATAAATACCATGTCAAGTGTCAATTATGTTATTTATTTCAGACATAGCACAGTAAATATACACAGTCCATCAAAAGAGAATTAAAAATAAAATAAAAATAAAAAGAGCTTTATTGTTCCAAAAACACTAATGTTAACAATATTAACTAATAAAGGCTTAAGTAAGTATACTATTTGTTTATATAAAAAGAACTTTCCTTAATTACTTAAATACTAACTTATATACTTATGTAGTGTTAGGACCGCCTACAGCGGTGAAAGCCTCCTCCAAGTTACTCCATTTCTCTCTGTCTATCGCTGTGCGGATAACACCTAATAAATGGGCTCAAATAATCGATAGAGAATTATGCAATTTATACATCACATACATAGAGACAACATTACAGTACATTCTATTCTACCTTTCTATTTGACCTACTTAAAAACTAACAGAAAATATGATCCTTTGTCCAGTATTCTCCTACACTTTAATTTTGTCAGGATTTTCACTATTTAGTCAGCATTGTTCTCCATAGACTAATAATTTTCAATTTCATCATTGTTTCGAAACTTTAAAAATTACTGCAACCTGAAGCTGCAAACAAAGCACATTAAACATGAATTAATATCACTAACTTTCCTCTCAACCATTTAAAAGCTGAAAGTTGTTTATGTGGTGGCTTTGAAACAAATAAACAACTTCATGCGAGAGGTTAATCTCTCAAAGACGAGTTATGAACTGAAGTTTGCAAGACTATATTATGTTAGTTGTCTAACTAACATATAGTCTTGCAAACTTCAGTCGTCACACTTACTAGGATGACGTAACCTAGACAGTTTACGTCATCCTAGTAAGTGTGACGTTAGGGGTGTAAGGGGAACTCCAACATCTCGTCAGCCAAGCCTACCTAACCTGCATATGGGAGCCTTGCAAACAATCTTCATAATTACAATTTCAATAACCCATCCAATATTAACATTTGAAAGACCTTTTCAATTGATCATCATGCATCATCAGCCTATAGCAGTCCACTGCTGGACATAGGCCTCCCCCAATGAGCGCCGCAGCGCCCTGTCCTCAGCTTGCCACATCCAGCATCCACCAGCAGTCCTTCGCTGGTCGTCATCCCTCCTGGTCGCAGGGCGTCCTACACTACGTTTACCGAGTCGTGGTCACGTTTGCCCTACCGATTGATAAACAGATATAAATATTTTTCTAGACGTTTCAACAGGTTTACACACCGTCGCGTCGTGGTCACTGAATGACTGAACGTGTTAAAACATAGGAAAAAATAGGTAAATTAACGCGATAAATACCCGTTAAATATTACTTTTAAAATTATGTTTTCAGATCGCGTAAGTTTAAAAACATTTAGATCTTGTTAGCCACAGAGGTTTGAAAACGATTTATGAAAACCTATTACAAGTTAAACTTCTTAGTTGATTTCGTTTAAACCTTCTTTCTAATAACTCTATGGCTAAAACCCTGTTTAAACTGGCATTCACACCTCTTTGGTTTTCAAATATTTAACCATACAGGTTTGTCAACAACTTAACAAAACCTCCTTGGAACTAACCTCGGTACGATCGTGAAACAAGATAAGAGCGCTCTGCATTAGGAGTACACCAATCCCACATTCGGTAGATAGAAGTGCAATCTTGTTCAGCTTACAGAGCTTTTGAAACTCAATTTAGCATTATCCTTGGGAAGTGAATATAAATATACGATTGGAGGAGACGATAGGCACGTAACGCCGTGCCGGCTTGATGTAGCCAACAGTTTTATCTTGGCTGCTTCAATATATATTACTGAATGGTGATTATTATCTGAAAAAAAGCGAAGATTGTAACTAAAAATCAGTCTCATCTTTTTTTCAGATTTGCTTTTCTCGTCAAATAAGGTACAAAGATTTAAAAAAATAAAACTAAAAATCCCAATTAAAACTATCGGTAAAGGTTCCAGGTAAATATAACTCATGACTGGACTATAAGTAAACCGTCGACACTATTACCTCATGACCTATTTAGTATCGCTCAATATTATACATGTCAATCATAGAGGTAATATAGTAAAGGTTTAATAGATATTTTGTTTCTATCGGTTGGCAACCGCAGTGGCCTTGGCTTACTTTCCAGTGCATAAGCTCTGCCTTACGGCTAGGCTAGGTATTGGCTGGATGTCTTGTTTACCTTCAGGTGACGCATGAACCACTTTAGAATATCCAACATGTAAACAAACTTGCTAAGTAAATTTCAATAGATGAGCAATCTTGGCAAAATTTTGGTTTGAATTTTATACAATATCATGAATGCTATATATTTCTATCAAACATGACCTAAACGGGACAGCATGAGACAGGCGATCATTCTCAATTGCAATCTTCATCGACGAGATTAATATTGTTCTTTAACAGAAAACGAGACGATCAATAGCTGTCGTACAATGTTAACATGACACTTAATAACTTTTAACTTATGAAAACCTCCGTCGAAAACGTCAATTATATTTTGCTTGGCGATTATTTCTAAAGAACCACTCATATATGGAGTCATGTAACAAATTACGTCATCTTAAAAACCGCCCTAGAATATTTGAATAGCTTCAGTCTTCGTAGCCCGTAGTCACGTGTGTAGCATCTGCTACGAGATCCTAGCGATGCTACGGCGTAGCTCGTAGCCGTAGTACCGTAGCACAGGACATTCGCTACATAGATAAGAATTTTAACACTTTGACTGCGGTTTTTTTCGACGACTGCGATCTTTTTTTTAACCTAAAAAATTCGTGCTGCCGCTCTACACAGCGGTTGTGTTGCGCCGCACATGCGTTTCGTTCGAAAAATATTACGGCTGTGCTGAGTCACAAAGATCTGTATTTTCTCAGCCGCTGCGCTAGTGTGGATTTACGCATATTAGTCACTTGTAGAAAACACATACCATATGATTTCAGCAGTCAAAGTGTAAACCGGTGATTTTCCAAAGTTTTCTTTTCAATGGAAATGATACAACACTGGCACTGTAGGTACATTTCCGAATTTTTTATTTAACGAATATTGATGCAAAGAAATGTGAATAATTATCGGGATATTATAAAATAATAATGTAGAAATGCGAACTATTTAGAAACGCAAATAATATTTTCTATTTCTATAGATTAATTTCTTACAAATGACGTTGAAATTTATCAGATTTCCCCACGATTTTTCAACTCATTCTTAAGGAAAAGAAACACACTAGAAACTGCAGAAACCAAGCCTCAAACCCTGTGACTGACTACTGAACTTTGCTTTCCACAACAACCAAAACATGTGTTTATATAATATAAGGTAGACAGACAGTAGGTAAAGTTCAACAGGCAAGTTGGCGTCTAACTCAAACGCTAACTAAAAAGTCGTTTCAAAGCCATTAAAACATTCAGTTTAGTTTGATTTGCGGCTATTCAATACCAGCTCTGGATTTGTTGAACTTGGCTTATTGTAGAATTTATTAAGTAACTGTATTTGTTCTACTTGATTTCAAAGGAGAGATCAGCTGGAGAGATTTCACTTTGAGTTATGCGGGTGGACATTGTTTGAACAGCTGGAACTGGTTATCAATAAAAGGTTAATTGAGTTTCTTTTTTATTGCTACAAGAGAAAACCATTTTGTAATTAAATGAAAAAATAGAACTGTATAAGTGATTGGTTGTAAGTGTGATTGAATAAAATTGTTTGAAAATATTTTTCTTTTACATGCTCATCAGAAGTTTTGCTTCCAAATTATTCATCAAGTCTTAATAATATTTATCGGGAAGAAATCGCTCTAGCTATCGATAAGGCCGCCCATTGTGCATCTGAATCTTTTTCGGTTGTTATTTACTGTTTTTTTTCTTTTTCATGTGCAATAAAGCGTATTATTATTGTATTGTATGATAAAACTTTGTATAAAGTTGACAGCAAGAATTTTGTAATCAACAAAAAACAATTCACGAACAACAATGAGACGCGCTATAAAACAAGGAATTAATCTCAGTTAACGATCACCGCTGGTGAAAAGCGTTAATTTACAAACGAAATTAACGAATGCTCATAATAATTCCTCAATTTCGCTGATGTCGGGAAATTACTTTATTACGGCGTAAATTGTATTTGTTGCCTGAAAGGGGCTTTACTAGCTGAGGGCAGAGGTGGGAGGAAGTGAGATAGGGGAGGGTAATGATTTCTTAATGCCACTTACGGATTAACCTATAGGGGATTGCGTTACGATTTTTAATGAATTACCCGTGAATTACCCTTTGATTTCAGATAAGCACAAATTTATTTATAGGTGAAAATATTTTGCTACCCTCTCTTATAAGAAATAATTACCCTCTCTTATCAGTTGTCCGTCTTACCCGTTTTGAACAAACAAACATACCGTAGGTACGTTTTTTTATGTGACTTAATGCTGCCTGCGCTAGCATTATAGCCTAGTTTTTATTATGCCAGCCAGCATTCTTTTAACCCAACAAATGTTTTCCTTTTAAATTTTAGTGATGAAACTCTGATCTCTCTACGTTGATTGTTTGTGTGTTGTGTATGTTTAATAATTTTAACGCATGTAGTTTTAAAATGATTAAACACAAACATTTTGAAGCGCCTATTCATCAAAACCACACCGCGTCTGCTCTGTGAATATGATGTCGATGAATAATGTTTATTTACGTACATGAAACTGAAACTCAATATTCTCTCACAATTATTTGCGTTGTGTTTTGTACAAGCTTTAATTCTACTTGCCCTGTTGATTTTGTGTGGAAAAAATCTCTTACTACAGATTGAGCAGAATTTTGGCAATATTAAATGTATCTATGCCTGTACTTGCAAATTTTGTAAGTTCAGTAACAATGCAACTTTGTAAAGTTGTACTATCGAGCTGGTCTGATGATGGAAACGAAAGGTTTTTAATATATGTGCGAAAATCTTGCAACTGAATTTTAGACCACTTATCCTTAATTAAGGGATAGCTGAAATTTTGCATACATCTGGAAATAAAGAATTTATTATTATTATATTATTATTAAGTTCGGTGTCAATGCAATGTCATGGTACCATCGAGCTCGTCTGATGATGGAGAAAGAAGGTGGCCATAGGAACTCTTAAACAAAACGACCTCGCCCCGACGAGCTTGTCTTATTACATAAAAACTGTTATATTATTTATAATTAACATATTAACAGTGTGTCTCTTAATATAAATAAGAATGTTTACCATAACTACGCATGTAACTTGAATTACGTAGGTAAGTTGATTCATAAAAGCGCCTAGCAGTTTTCACTGAAACCACAAACGTTTGCTCTTACAATTCTTAAGGCGCTTTTGCTATTCAAGCTCACATATCCACATTACTAACAATGTGGGATAGAACAAAGGCTTCACAGGTGGTGTAATTTTAAAACACTGTGTTCTCCTTAAATTATCTTTACTCTTTGGTAAAGTGATATTATTTTAGGCGGGTTGGCAGCCTTTTTACTATTTATTTAATACAGAAGCTTGTGAGATTACAATAGGCCTATTATGACTGCGGTGTAACAAAAGCCACCTTGAGCAAATAAAAAAAATATGATACATTAACCTTATTAGAGTCTCCTCCTTTCTTTTGTGGGAAAATATACAAAAAAGTATTTTATTATGCTATAAGTCCAAAAATCTGTGGCATTATAACGAGAATTACCTTCCTACCAACTGAGTATGTAACGTGGCCCCTTACTTTCTTTGGTAAGCAAACCTCGTTATATAGTGAGTGCTTGCTGTTGCGATTTTGACCTTGATGCCACACGAGCGCGCTAGGGGTGGGCCCGTGTTAGGGAAAGATTCCTCACCCTGTAGGCCTTGCGAATGTTCGTACGATCTAAGGTCCGGGTTTGGGTTATCTATACGTATTATTCCTTTTGCATCATAAAACGTAATATTCAGTCAATAATAATCATAACATCAAGCTGTATTTATTTAAATCGGTAGGTAGATTAGTTCTTTATTCATTTTGAAATATCTAAATGTGCTGTACGGTCTTTCAAAAAAGAAAACGTTGGAAGAATTTATATACTAGTGTTAGCAAATGTCTATAAATTATTCAATGTTGTAACTTTTTGTCTGGCTCGCCACTCCTGTCAGACTTTATGTCGCGACCTGTCAGAGGCCGGCATGACTGTCACCGATGATTGTAAATTGGGACGATGTGCGGAGTGGCTTCGCATTGCCGTCTCGACACTCAACCAGTGAGGTCGACCATGGGAGGTGTTAGCTTTGTGGTGAATTTAGAGGTGCGAGTATTATTACCTTGTTAGTATTTTGGCTTTAAACCCTTTGCCATGAGAAGGTAACGTAATTTGAGATGGACTGTTAGTAGATAGGTGAATCGCTAACAGATCAGAAGTGGGATGTATCCATAACCACGTGATATATTTTAATTTTTTATTTTATTCATTATTTTTCTGTTCGATGTGCAATCATTTTCACATGACCGGCAAAAGGTTAGTCGGACATGTGAAACTGGTCAAACAAAGAAATGGGTTAAATCCATAAAACCACGTGTTATTTTTGAACTTCAAAGGTTAGTCAGACAAGATTGTGGAACCGATCAAACAAAGAAATTGGTAGAACCACATATTATTTTGTATTTTGCATTCTCTGTTCGATCATGCAATCTTTTTATTAATATATGGCCGGCAAAAGCCTACTTCAACATTTTTTATTATATAACCTTCGACACTTTGTCCATAATTGGTTGGAAGAGATCGCTACTAGCGATAAAGCCGTCGTTTGTGACTCACAATTTAACAAACAAACTCGGTACCAAATCATGTTTTGCTTATCTACCCTAACTATAGACTAAAATAGAGTTTTTTGCAATTATCTCGTAAACGGTAAGAGATACGTCAAAAATAACCAAATTTTTACCCCCTTTATAAAACCCCACTCATAGAATTACCAATTATTCTGAACTACTTTGGATGACGTCATCACCAAATTTCTTGATGGTGCAATATATAATTATCTATGTTATTGTTTCTGGGATTTGTTAAAATAATTTGTAGCTAAATGTTGAATAGAACATAGTAGGGACATCATTCCTGCTCGTTGCTTGGTTTAAATGTCATTCCAGTGGGAAGCACACGCGCAGACTGCCGCGCCCAGAGCGCGAGGGCACTGTTGCTACGCTGTCCAAGGCAGGGTATCCACACTATCCAGGGTACAACAGTCCAGGGCGCTGCTGCCACGTTGTTTAGGGCGCTGCTGCCACGCTATTTAGGGTTGTGCTGCCACAATGCCCAGGGTGCGGCTGCTGCGCTGTCCAGGTTGATCCTGCCACGCTTTCCACAACACTGGTGTCACGCTGTCCAGGGTACAGCTGTCCCAGTTATGATGGAAAACGCTATCCGTTTTCTATTATCGTTTATAGAAAACAGTAAATAGGGATAACGGTTTGTAGGCGTTATTAGCAGCGACCAGGTTCGGCTTAGATATTCCCATTAGACCCAACCGGTACCGAACCTGTACTGGAACCGAATCGGAGGTGACCACCCCAGCTGCTTGAGATTAGGTATTTCAAAAGATGGTAGGTACTATAACTCACAGTTCTCTAATTTATCTGTGTTATTTTATGATGTGCCTTTCCTATTGTAATATGTGCTGCAGTTGTCAAATAAATGTGTACAGAGGTATTTATAATTTGGCTAATTATTATCGCCGTAGAACTTGTTATACACACAATGCGAATTCAGTCATTGGTTTTTGACGGTCATACAAATTGTAAAGGGGTTTTTGTAAGGTTGATCGTAGGCATAGACCTCGGTTTCGAAACAAATTGTGAATCAGACATTCTATGCGAGCATTTAATGTAGATGCATCTCTAAATTAAAATGTCATTGGTTACATTGGATCTTAGACTTATTCCAATCTTTATTCGAGAAATTCCAAAACAGTTGGGGCAACTTTTTGAAATTGTTGACAGTATCGTGCTGGAGCCAATTCACAAGAGGTTAAAGAGAAGTCAAGTTGAAGTCTTCTAGAGACTATTAATTCGTGGTCCTCGGGAAAAGGAACATAGGTGAATGTCTTGATGCGATTCAAGAACTATTAATTAAGTACAGTGTTTTTGAGAATGCCATTCCTTGGTATAATAGTGGTATATTGGTATTGGTGTCACGGGCTGTGGCTGAGATGATTTAAGATAGCGGCAAGGGCCGTCGTAGCGTGCCTAGCGATGCAATTGTTACAGGCTTGTATAGTGTTTTGGTCAAATAATGAGATTCTTTTGAATACATTAAGTTTTGTTTTGAATATCACGAAAATTTATGTAGAGTAATATGGATGCTCTATAATAATGTACGTTGCTGGTCCAGCATTGTCTACTTTGCCGGTGCCTGTTCGAATAAGGTGACGTCCCTGTGAGATGTTTGATAAGCCGGAAAGTTGTAATTTGCTCAGGAAAGGTTGTTAAAATGATAGACGGGTTAACAACGAAATGTACTTGGATAACCCCGGCCCTTGAATCAGAAATATAGAATGTTGTTATTGAAATTATAACTAAAGGATATATTTAGTTCTTTTAGTCATACATTCAGGATATCCCGGGTCCTCGTAAGCATTACTATGGAATGTGTCTGGTGTATTTAGTAGTTTTTCAAGAATACCCCTGGTTCTTGTGAACATAACAGAGGATAGCCCTGGTCCCTGTAGTCATGTGTCAAAGATTCCCATTGCTATTGCAATCGTGACTAAAGGATACCTCTAGTTATCTTAGTTTTAGATTCAGGATACCCCTGTAATCCAGTTAATTTAGCCGTATGTTAAGGATACCCCTGGTCCTTAAAGTTAGGCTAAGGATAGCCCTGGTCCTTGTATTTGTATGTCAAGGATACCCCTGGTCCTTGGAGTCATAAGTCAAGGATACCCCTGGTCCTTGTAATTGTATGTCAAGGATACCCCTGGTCCTTGGAGTCATAAGTCAAGGATACCCCTGGTCCTTGTAATTTTATGTCAAGGATACCCCTGGTCCTTGGAGTCTTAAGCCAAGGATACCCCTGGTCCTTAAAGTTAAGCTATGGATGTCCCTAGTCCTTGCAATTGTATATTAAGGATACCCCTGGTCCTTGGAGTCATAAGTTGGAGATATCAATGGTTCTTATTATAACTAAGAAACATATCAGACTTTGTTATTATTAGTAGATACATTTAAGAAAATTAAAGATTTAACTGGAAAGTTTCAGTGGTAAATTGTTGAAGGTCGTGCTCGTCCTGGAAAGCTTTCACGGTGACGCTGATCTACCGCTGCAGGAAGAGTGAGTCCCGTTATTGCCTTAATTTCAGGCCAGCGGGTTGGCGACTGGCTAATTGTGTAATATATGATCAAGTAAATTATACATTTGAGAAATTTTGATGTTTTGATTCGTAGAACATTTTATGAATAATTACTATGCTATTGATGTATGTATGTACTGTTGATGCTATGCCCATTGTACTTGTATCATGTGATGTCTTTTTAATGATCTGTAACTGGTGTATAATAAAGTATTTTTTGTATTGTATTGTACTAATGCGTCATACTCTTATAATTTAATTGGTAGTACACATGTTAAGTAAGTTTCAATGCCCGTACGAGGGCGTACGCTATAATTGGATGGCCGAGTGTTAGCAAATGTCTATAAATTATTCAATGTTGTAACTTTTTGTCTGGCTCGCCACTCCTGTCAGACTTTATGTCGCGACCTGTCAGAGGCCGGCATGACTGTCACCGATGATTGTAAATTGGGACGATGTGCGGAGTGGCTTCGCATTGCCGTCTCGACACTCAACCAGTGAGGTCGACCATGGGAGGTGTTAGCTTTGTGGTGAATTTAGAGGTGCGAGTATTATTACCTTGTTAGTATTTTGGCTTTAAACCCTTTGCCATGAGAAGGTAACGTAATTTGAGATGGACCGTTAGTAGATAGGTGAATCGCTAACACTAGATACTAAGTCCGCAAATTCGCACACTTTTTTTTTAAATAATCTTTTGTCGTTGCCGCATAAACTTTTGCCTTTATAATATTAGTAGGATACCTATAGTTTATGACTTATTTAGAAATTTCTTATTTCCCGTACAAAGTAAAATGGTTGCGACTCGCATCCTTGCCATTTATGTCACCACTCTGTCGACAATTATGTTTAAAATAGTAACAAAATACCAAATGGGTGTCATTAACTGAGGAAGAAGTTTTTGCCACTTTTTAAACACATTCAACGATAATTTTTGATCAAGTTTCCCCCGATTTGAGGATTGCATTTATTCAAGGTACACTCTGTATTTGAAATGTTCGAAGGTTTTAAATTTGCTTCATTTACAGCTCGATGATGCTTTGTAAAATAATCCAGCATTTGAAAATTAATGCTAGTAATAGGTACAAACTTGGTATGATAATTTGACACAAGAAGATGACAGTGCTCTATCCAAATACATAGCTCCTCGGAGATTCTCAATATATCTAGGTTTTGTTCCAGTACCTTTGTACTAACCCTATCTTATCACTCGAGTCTCCCGTCGCTGGTCTACAAATTGTGTTACACTAGAAACTATTTGAGTTGAAAAGTCGGACGGGACATTGGGAAGATACTTTCAAATAAGATGTTAAGTACTTTAGATATACATTAGTATATATTGTATAGTATTTTATTTTATTTATTTAACTTTATTCGAAGACAAAGGAGCTTATTGCTATAGTAGACATGTAGTTTAGTACATTCATAAAAAAGCGAGCTTGTAGTTTGTTGTGTAGGATGGAATTAGGGATGTCGGGATGTAAAATGCAAAGTCCTAGCTAATTATAGTAATAATTTGTTTATTTCCTCTTCTTAATAGGTTTTACTTAAAATGTAGTTATTTTAAACAAAGTGTAGATCAATGTTGAACCTAATTGTAAGAGGAATTATGTTAGTCCTGCTGGACATAGGCCTCCTATACCGCACCGACAATAGTATATAAGAAATTAAATGTTATGCTTAGCTTTAAATAAATATTTATCTAAAATCGCACTATATTTAAATTGAGATAAGCAAATCAAATGTATTAGACACATAAGTTATATGAACATACATACTAGTGGTTTCTTTTTCCACTAGAGGACGAAAAATTGAAGTGAACATTAAAATTAAAATAATGTTATTTGGTAATAATTAGTAATAAATAGTATAAAATTTTACTTGTTTAAGTGCTTATTTTGTAAGTCTAAAGAAATAAATGCTATTGACTTTGACTTTATGTCCAGCAGTGGACAAGCTGATGATGATGATGAAGTACGCACGTAATAATTCGTTTGTAAAGCCTGCACCACAGAGACCTTTGTTACAGGCATTAGACGATCGCACTGATTAGGTTGTAATACCAGTAATACAGTAAAATAATTTTATTTGATAACAATTTATATATAAAATATGACTTTTCTAAGTGCTTATTTTGTAAGCCTAAAGAAATAAATGATTTTTTACTTTACTTTTACTTTACTTTACTTTACTTTTACCTAATACACTTCTGATTCGGTTAATACGTGTACATTGTTCTGAGAGAATATGTACGTGATGATTGAGATAATCATGGCTGATCTATTTGATGCGGCCTGCATTTTAATAAGAGATACAGACAAGCTTACTGAAATTTAGGTGAAATAGGTAGGTTCTCTTCGAACAATAATTCTTGCCTGCCTAGAAGAAATCTGCTGTTAACTGTTAGCAACACACAGTTACAATACGCGCCATGGTGGCAACATTCAGCACCCAACCTGCAGATTAGCCAAAGTCTCCAAAAGTTTTTTGTGTACCGGCATAAAAATGTTTAACAAAATTAAAGATAGCTTTAAAGACTTAAACCTAATAGTATTTAGAAAAAAAAATGAAAGATATACTAATGAAAAAGAGCTATTACAGTCTTTGTGAAGCTTTGGAGGATAAACAGCTGATGTAATTGCCGGTATATTTATTGTTATTTTATTATACATCATTTGATAGATTCTTTATAATTTGACATGCAATTTATACATAAAGACATTATTATTACTCCCATTTCCAAATATATATTATTTTTTAATTGACTGTGTACCTATTTCATTGTATGATTGTATTTATGTTTAGTTCCTTGACAATGCCCCTATACAGCAGCATTAATTTAAATCATGATTTAAATGTAAATTTAAAATTATTCTTCTTCCTTACATTATTTCATTGTAATTTACTTGTATATTATTTAATTTTGTACAATATTTTTAGTATAGTTTGACAATGCCCTTATACAGCAGATTACTTTGACATTTTATCTAATTTATTATACCATTATTTATTATCTGTTTTATTATGACAAATTATTATAAATGAATTTATTTTAATTTATTAAGGAGGCATGTCTGTCTGCTTTTTTTTGCACAATGCCCTATGGTGTTTCCTTTGTCAAAAGTTAGTGTGCGTTATAATAAAAATGTAATTTATCTTTTAAAATAGTATTTAACGACATCAAGTGTAACATCGTGTACCTACGGTTGAAATAAATAAACTGAGCTAAACTGAGTTATAAGGCCGCCGATTGTGCCACTAGATATAGTTTGTATTAAGTTCCTTAATTATATTTTTTTTCTGTATTGATGGTGCATATTATACTATATTCTAATAATTCAGGAAGGAGCGGACTATATCTATAAGTGATTGGTATAGTTTTATTAACATACGTTTTATAATTATTTATCTGTGTCTGTCTTACTACAGTCATTATCCAGACATTACAGCAGCACAGTCTTCCTTCATCTTTTTTCATCTTCACTTCAGCATTTTCATTTGCATTTTTAAACAACTAGGTATTTACATTACGATTATAAAAAAAACTGTTATATCCTGCGTGGTAGGACGTTTTTTTCTTTCTTCCTGAAACCTTGTAAGGGTATGTACCCTCGGGTGCAGGCTTTCTTCAAAAGAAACTGCAATTATATTTATTATTTAAATATAGTATAATTATAGTTTATTTATTTATTGAGAAATAACAAACGACTACATTTAACTTATAATACATTTGTGTTAGTACTTTACAATGTAAAGTTGAGCGATATTCCTGCGACGCTGAGGTAGCGGGTTCGATTCCCGCCTCGGAACAATTGTGTGTACGATCTGCAGATATTTGTTCCGGGTGTTCTCGTCGTTTTCTATGTATAATAAAAAATATCTATGTATGTAATGTATTGTCTTATGTATTTCAGTTATCTAGTACAACAACACAAGCTACACAAGTAGTAACACAAGCTCTGCTTACCATGGGGCTAGATAATGCTGTGTGAATTGTCCAGCATTATTTATTATTTTATTTATTATTCAAAATGTAGCCCACAACACTATCCACATATGAGTTACATACATAGAATATAAAAAACATGCAATATTTTTACTTTTCACAGTTTCCGCTTATTATTTTATTTTATTTATTTAACTTTATTCGAAGACAAAGGAGCTTATTGCTATAGTAGACATGTAGTTTAGTACATTCATAAAAAAGCGAGCTTGTAGTTTGTTGTGTAGGATGGAATTAGGGATGTCGAGATGTAAAATGCAAATTCCTAGCTAATTATAGTAATAATTTGTTTATTTCCTCTTCTTAATAGGTTTTACTTAAAATGTAGTTATTTTAAACAAAGTGTAGATCAATGTTGAACCTAATTGTAAGAGGAATTATGTTAGTCCACTGCTGGACATAGGCCTCCTATACCGCACCGACAATAGTATATAAGAAATTAAATGTTATGCTTAGCTTTAAATAAATATTTATCTAAAATCGCACTATATTTAAATTGAGATAAGCAAATCAAATGTATTAGACACATAAGTTATATGAACATACTAGTGGTTTCTTTTTCCACTAGTGGACGAAAAATTGAAGTGAACATTAAAATTAAAATAATGTTATTTGGTAATAATTAGTAATAAATAGTATAAAATTTGACTTGTCTAAGTGCTTATTTTGTAAGTCTAAAGAAATAAATGCTATTGACTTTGACTTTATGTCCAGCAGTGGACAAGCTGATGATGATGATGAAGTACGCACGTAATAATTCGTTTGTAAAGCCTGCACCTGACCTTTGGTACAGGCATTAGACGATCGCACTGATTAGGTTGTAATACCAGTAATACAGTAAAATAATTTTATTTGATAACAATTTATATATAAAATATGACTTTTCTAAGTGCTTATTTTGTAAGCCTAAAGAAATAAATGATTTTTTACTTTACTTTACTTTTACCTAATACACTTCTGATTCGGTTAATACGTGTACATTGTTCTGAGAGAATATGTACGTGATGATTGAGATAATCGTGGCTGACCTATTTGATGCGGCCTGCATTTTAATAAGAGATACAGACAAGCTTACTGAAATTTTGGTGAAATAGGTAGGTTCTCTTCGAACAATAATTCTTGCCTGCCTAGAAGAAATCTGCTGTTAACTGTTAGCAACACACAGTTACAATACGCGCCATGGTGGCAACATTCAGCACCCAACCTGCAGATTAGCCAAAGTCTCCAAAAGTTTTTTGTGTACCGGCATAAAAATGTTTAACAAAATTAAAGATAGCTTTAAAGACTTAAACCAAATAGTATTTAGAAAAAAAAATGAAAGATATACTAATGAAAAAGAGCTATTACAGTCTTTGTGAAGCTTTGGAGGATAAACAGCTGATGTAATTGCCGGTATATTTATTGTTATTTTATTATACATCATTTGATAGATTCTTTATAATTTGACATGCAATTTATACATAAAGACATTATTATTACTCCCATTTCCAAATATATATTATTTTTTAATTGACTGTATACCTATTTCATTGTATAATTGTATTTATGTTTAGTTCCTTGACAATGCCCCTATACAGCAGCATTAATTTAAATCATGATTTAAATGTAAATTTAAAATTATTCTTCTTCCTTACATTATTTCATTGTAATTTACTTGTATATTATTTAATTTTGTACAATATTTTTAGTATAGTTTGACAATGCCCTTATACAGCAGATTACTTTGACATTTTATCTAATTTATTATACCATTATTTATTATCTGTTTTATTATGACAAATTATTATAAATGAATTTATTTTAATTTATTAAGGAGGCATGTCTGTCTGCTTTTTTTTGCACAATGCCCTATGGTGTTTCCTTTGTCAAAAGTTAGTGTGCGTTATAATAAAAATGTAATTTATCTTTTAAAATAGTATTTAACGACATCAAGTGTAACATCGTGTACCTACGGTTGAAATAAATAAACTGAGCTAAACTGAGTTATAAGGCCGCCGATTGTGCCACTAGATATAGTTTGTATTAAGTTCCTTAATTATATTTTTTTTCTGTATTGATGATGCATATTAAACTATATTCTAATAATTCAGGAAGGAACGGATTATATCTATAAGTGATTGGTATAGTTTTATTAACATACGTTTTATAATTATTTATCTGTGTCTGTCTTACTACAGTCATTATCCAGACATTACAGCAGCACAGTCTTCCTTCATCTTTTTTCATCTTCACTTCAGCATTTTCATTTGCATTTTTAAACAACTAGGTATTTACATTACGATTATAAAAAAAAACTGTTATATCCTGCGTGGTAGGACGTTTTTTTTCTTTCTTCCTGAAACCTTGTAAGGGTATGTACCCTCGGGTGCAGGCTTTCTTCAAAAGAAACTGCAATTATATTTATTATTTAAATATAGTATAATTATAGTTTATTTATTTATTGAGAAAGAACAAACGACTACATTTAACTTACTTTACAATGTAAAGTTGAGCGATATTCCTGCGACGCTGAGGTAGCGGGTTCGATTCCCGCCTCGGAACAATTGTGTGCAGATATTTGTTCCGGGTGTTCTCGTCGTTTTCTATGTATAATAAAAAATATCTATCTATGTAATGTATTGTCTTATGTATTTCAGTTATCTAGTAAAACAACACAAGCTACACAAGTAGTAACACAAGCTCTGCTTACCATGGGGCTAGATAATGCTGTGTGAATTGTCCAGCATTATTTATTATTTTATTTATTATTCAAAATGTAGCCCACAACGCTATCCACATATGAGTTACATACATAGAATATAAAAAAAACATGCAATATTTTGACTTTTCACAGTTCCCGCGTTTACACAGCAAAGGATTCAAGAACAATAAGAATAAGATGTGGTAAGTAACTTTGGTATTCATTTAAAAATCGAGAATAATTAAAAAGTACCCACAGTAAGCTATTCCCTCGTTTCCGAGAAAAACTGCTGTGGCAACCGATTATTTCTAAATCGAACATTTCAAAGCATCTTAAATTAAAAACTTTGTAAGCAGATATCGTCTTATTACCCAGCGAATCTTGGAACAAAGAAAAACAGCTTTAATAAATTCCTTTGACCTAATCTACTCATTAAAATAAGGCCGTCGTCGTTTGAAAATTGAGGAAAAAATTCGTATTCTCTTGTGATGAAGCGCCTGTTGCTATTTACACTTTTGTTGACAAGAAATAAAGCTTATTCAGAGTGCGAGTGACCCCTCATTAATGCCAAAATACATAGAAGAACAAAAATCTTTTTAGCTCGGTTTTTGTAAGGATGATCCACACAATTTTTATTTTATTTTATTTTATATTAAATAAATAAATAATGCTGGACAATTCACACAGCATTATCTAGCCCCATGGTAAGCAGAGCTTGTGTTATGGGTAAGTACTAGATAACTGATATACATAATACAATATATTACATAGATAGTTTTTTGTTTTATACATAGAAAACGACCAGAACACCCGGAACAAATATCTGCAGATCGTACACACAATTGTTCCGAGGCGGGAATCGAACCCGCAACCTCCTGCGTCGCAGGCGGACCTTCGCCCACCGCGCCACATCGGTCGTCATTTATTTTTCTTTCTTAGGGATAACAAACAGTATCACTTATAAATTAACTATAAACGATTAAACTTAAATAAACGTAATTCTAGAAGTGAACCAGCCCCGTTATCCACTTATTACATTATTATTTTTATTAGTTTTAGACGAGCCTGGGAAGTGATGACTGATGTTGCTATTTCAGCGTTGAATGTCTTCACGATACTTGTTCTCTTACAAATAAATGTCAATGTAAATAAAATAAAATTAGTTCATCATCATCATCATCATCAGCCTATAGCAGTCCACTGCTAGACATAGGCCGCCCCCAATGAGCGCCATAGCGCCAAAAAAAAAAAAATTACTTAATGCGTGCATAAAAATAAAACTTACGCCTGCTTGTGTGTTAGTATTGTAACCCAGTGGTTGATTCGAATAACATTCACACACGAAATTATATTAAGGTGAAGTGAGTCACCCACGTTTTAACTGGACGGAAAAACTTTTATTTCAGGGATCAAATCGGTTTTTTTATTGTTTTTATTTAAAAGTTTAGGATTCTAGTTAGTAAGCTAACGGAGTCGAAACACGACGTGATTTGCGCTGGCTATGAGAAATGGACTACGACGACTGGGGCAAACGTGTTCTCGAGTGGAGACCACGACTAGGTAAACGTAGTATAGGGCGCCCTCCGACCAGGTGGGATGACGACCTGCGAAAGACTGCAGGTAGATGCTGGATGCGGCAAGCTAAAGACAGGGCGCTATAGCGCTCATTGGGGGAGGCTTATTCCAGCAGTAGACTGCTATAGGCTGGTGATGATGTGATGATGAGAATGGGGGATCGGTCTTAAGTAATTCATATGGTCACATGTTTTTAAATTTTTAGATGAGTTGATTCATAATAAAACTTAAGAACTGGGTTTTTGAAGATCGTGTTCGTGATGGTCGACAGAAGCAATACGCGTTGTGTCAGTGAATCACCAATAACCCTTTGTAATTAATAATTTGACGACCGATGTGGCGCGGTGGGCGAAGGTCCGCCTGCGACGCAGGAGGTTGCGGGTTCGATTCCCGCCTCGGAACAAATGTGTGTACGATCTGCAGATATTTGTTTCGGGTGTTCTGGTCGTTTTCTATGTATAATAAAAAATATCTATCTATGTAATGTATTGTATTATGTATATCAGTTATTTAGTACCCATAACACAAGCTCTGCTTACCATGGGGCTAGATAATGCTGTGTGAATTGTCCAGCATTATTTCTTTATTTATCTCTTTTTTTATTTATTAAAATATTAAAAATAATCTATCTATCAAAATATTTCAATAATCTACCAACAGAACTATTTGGTTAATTTAACTTCAGAAAATGAATTCAGTCATTCGAATCTCGTATTGATATTAATTACTTGTCTCGCAAAGACAATTATTACAAAGACCGAAAGAAAATGACTTTCTCTAAAATAAAGTTTAACTTATTAGTATTACTCTGGATCAATCAAAGTTTCATGTTCATTCAACTTGATACTTTACTTGATACTCTAATAACTTTTTCAATTACTCATTAATTTTCATCGAGTGTGAGTGTATCGATTTAAAATTACGCCTTCTATAAAAAATCATATTATTATTTATTTATTATTTTATTTTAACAGTATTCCGGAAATTAAGAGCTACCTTAACGCTATACTTGGCGTTGTGCACATATGGATACGCTCACTTTAGAAAATTCCTACCAGTTTCTTAAAAAAAATATTTAAAAACTTCTTTTGTAAATAGTGCAATATTTTTGGTATCTTTTGGTAGAAAAATATTGTGTGTTGCTGGCAACCCCAATTTCTCAGTAGTGCACAAAATGGTGGATCGGGCGCAGGCGTCTTCTTCTCGCAAGGTAAGAAAAAATATTTTTATTCGAAATATCGATTTTTTGTGTATAAAAAAGTAGTGGACATAACAGATTATGAATTTGTCTGTATATCTTAGCTGTTTTTTACCTGAAAAAACAACAAGTTTTCTTGCTATAGACACGTTCATATGATAGTATCCATATGGATACACTGCTAGCTTGCCTACATAATTGTTTATTTTTGTTATGTATCCATATGGATACACTGCCACATATGTATGAAAATTGAAGTAGTGATTTTTATGGATAATTATTGACATTTATTTTATTTTTTCTGTAACATTTTATTTTTACCGTGTTCGTGTGTTTGATCATCGATGTGGCACAGCGGGTGATTTTTATGGTTTTTAATTTCCGCCAAGAAACACATTACATAATTGTTTTCCTGGTGTTGTCCATGTATTTATTGATTACTAACGGAAAAACCATAATAATAATAGAAAAAATTTCTTACTAATGTTGTATTTTTTGACTAGGTGCAGGCACCATCACTAAAACAACAACAGCAGAATAGAGCTCGCCGAATTATCGCTCTTGTCCCGAGGGTGGGTGCCAAATCTGATTTAGATGATGGCGATTCATCAGCTGATGAGCTACAACATTACCACGATGATCGCGCGTTTCGAACAAACGCATCGGATAGCAGTTCTCCGCCACCATCATTGCCATCATCGCTGATAAATCTTAACATTTTGGATTCAGATGATGATAAAGAGTTAGGGGTTGTTCTAGCGTCAACTTCACTGCAAACCTTTCAATCTTCTTCAACTGTCTCCGCCGCATCTAAATCAATCTTCCCGTTGCCGTTGGCTAGATCATCGCCTGTACCATCACCACGAATCCAATTTGATCACTATGAACAGGTGCCATCACCACTGAGCGAACCTCTTCCATCACCGCATCCCATTGCATTGGCAACTTATGAACAAGTACCCTCACCGCTAAGCGTACCATCACCTGCAGCTGCTACTAGGTCTAAAAAAGCTAAAGTTGTTGTTATGAAAAAACGAGTCATAAAGCCCACAAGACTATCAGATCAGAGAGACAGACAAGGATATCTTGCCAGAAATGTAAACTCCGACTGTGTTTGGTGCCAGAGCGTAACTGCTACCTTCTTTATCATTCTAAATGATATGAAGAACTAATTGCTCAAACCCCTCGAAAATAGACTGAAGCGAAGAAGAGATTCCATATAATTTAATTAGGAATTTTCTATAAAATACAAGGCTGTGTTACTAAGTAGAGTTTTATGAGCAAGGTTTTAAATTTTGTAACAATTTTAGTATTTTAATTGGAAAAATGTGATCTCGTATAATTTTTATATTAAAAAAATGTATGTTACTACGCATGGTTGTAATATTAGGTAGAATTCCAAGTGTAATTTCATTAGTTTTAGTAATAATTTTTACCAAATATGTGATCTCTATTAATGTATAAGACTTGGCAGTGTATCCTTCTGGATACATGATTTTAAAAACTAAGTTGCAGGTAAACCTGGCAGTGTATCCATTTGGATACTACTCATAATTAAATAATTAAAACAAAAGGATTTTTTTTATTACCTGAAACAGTTTCTATAGAGCCCTAGGAACGTACTTAGTTAAAAAAAAATTACATATCAAGATTTTTATTGCCTGCCAAGTATAGGGTTAATGAGTAGGTATCTATATATGACTTAATACTGAAGGCTAATTAAAAATTTCCACAAAATGCTACTTAAAGTTTTGCTAAACAAAGTTACAGGACGACTACTGATGGTAAAATTATTATACTTAACACTTTGACTGCGGGTTTTTTTCGACGACTGCGATCTTTTTTTTACCTAAAAAATTCGTGCTGCCGCTCTACACAGCGGTTGTGTTGCGCCGCACATGCGTTTCGTTCCAAAAATATTACAGCTCTGCTGAGTCACAAAGATCTGTATTTTCTTAGCCGCTGCGCTAGTGTGGATTTTCGCAGATTAGTCACTTGTAGAAAACTCATACCGTGCGTTTTCAGCACTCAAAGTGTTAATCTAAAAGTTTGTACACATAAAGAAGAAGAAGACACATATTACACATACACTAGACACACATATATTAGCAGTAGATCCTAAACAAATAATAAGAACTTACTGGAAATCTTTACACAGCATAATCTGGCCACGACCTTGTATTCTAAACTTACAAAACAAATAAGCAAGCTACAAATTGTATAAACAAATAAAAAAATGCTGGACTATTTAATGCACACAACATCTAGCCCGAAGCTAAGAATAGCCTGTGTACTATTACTATATGATTAATATACATATTACATTCCTAGATATCATTTTTTACAGACTTCGTAAATGGAGGAGTTTCTATCATCTGCTCAATAAATCCAAAAACCGTCAATATCTAGTTAGACCGTTGACACTTTGACTGCGGTTTTTTTTCGACGACAGCGATCTTTTTTTAACCTAAAAAATTCGTGCTGCCGCTCTACACAGCGGTTGTGTTGCGCCGCACATGCATGTATTTTCTCAGCCGCTGCGCTAGTGTGGATTTACGCATATTAGTCACTTGAAGAAAACTCATACCGTGCGTTTTCAGCACTCAAAGTGTTAACCGTACACAAATGATTTCTGCCAAAAACCTATAGGATTGTTACTTCCCGTTAAACTAGATTAATGAAATTTCATCATCATCAGCATCCGTTAGTCCAGCTGAACGTAGGCCTCCCCCAATAAGCGCCACAGCACCCTGTCAGCTTGACGCATCCAGCATTAACCTGCAGTCCCTCGCAGGTCGTCATCCCACCTGGTCGGAGGGCAACCAGAAATGTTTACCTACTCTAAATAATTCCAAACTTAGTTTAGAACTATGCGAGAGGCAAAATAAAAGTTTTTATTAATATAATAACTTAAAAGTGAGTGTGCGATTCTTTTAAGACTTGGAAATAAGACTTAAGAAATGTATTTTCGTACAAAGTTCAAAGTCGTATTACAAAGGGATCGCTAACATTTTACTTAGTATAAGTTACGTGACATATTATATCAGGCGAGGATGTGGGTCCCTTTGAGTAAGGTCTCAAAGAGTTTCCTAATTAATTAAAATACTTTTGGAGCACAAAAGCGGTAATTTACAAATGTACTAAGTTAAAAAAAATTGTCGGCAATTATGTTGGACGTAGTTTAAATGTTATACAGACTTTATTCTCTCTATCGGAGTTTCTCTGAAGGACAGGATTCGTGACGAATACATCCGACAGAGAACCAAGGTCATCGACATAGCTCAAAGAATTAGCAAGCTGAAGTGGCAGTGGGCCGGCCATATCTCGCGAAGAACCGACGGCCGCTCGGGCAAACGTGTTCTTGAGTGGAGACCACGACTCGGTAAACGTAGTGTAGGACGCCCTCCGACCAGGTGGGATGACGACCTGCGAAAGACTGCAGGTAGATGCTGGATGCGGCAAGCTGAAGACAGGGCGCTATGGCGCTCATTGGGGGAGGCCTATGTCCAGCAGTGGACTGCTATAGGCTGATGATGATGATGACCTGCCTGTAGATTGTCTTCATGTGTACAGTCAGCTCAACTGATTAAAATGAAAATATTAGTTATAATTTGTTTCTATTATTTGATTGTATGTAACTTTCTTTGTGAATAAACATTATATTATAAATTAGACAGTAACATAGCATGTCTGCTACCGTTTTGCTACGGTTAGGTTAATCTGCTAGTTTTGGAAGAACCATGAATCCCGTGAAATTTTGAAAAAAGAACCGGTTATTCGCGGTTACGGTCCTACCGACCTAGGCTATCTATATATATAAAAGAAAGTCGTGTTTGTTACAACACTTATAACTCGAGAACGGCTGGACCGATTTAGCTGAAAATTGGTGGAGAGGTAGCTTAGAACCAGGAGTCTAACATAGGATACTTTTTATCATTTAAACAATTTGACACATAGATTTCCACGGGGGCGAAGCCGCGGGGAGCAGCTAGTTTTTAATAAAAATTCTTTAGAGAATAACGGAATAGAAGGTACTTTACCTTATTTACCTATTTAGTTATAAATGAGACAAAAAACAGACACTCGAGTTTGTTATTAAAATACCAAATTTCGTCTTAGGAAATAATTAAAATTTTTATCATAACGTGAAAATTATAAACGACACAATTCATTCTTTATCTTCCTAACACAACCACACACACCACATCACCACACACACACACACCCTCACACACACACGCACACCCTCTCACATACACACAACATGATTGTCAAATAAATTTAAATGCTCCTAATATAAAATATTAAATTTAAATGTCTAATGAACCCTTATGCTAAACAAAATTATTATATAAATTGAATTGTAGGTGTTGGTGTAAGGAATGTAATGTACTTTCAGTCAAATTGCATCGCATTCTTTACATTAACACTGATGATGTAATTTTTAAATTCCTTAATAAATCACAATATGGATATATCATAAGTCTGAATCAATAAACGAATTTAATTTAATTTAATTTTAAATAAATATGTCTCCTAATAACTAATTTTCAATTATAATACAAGACTATATTAACGAAGCTATTACTAAGTCTACGCTTCTGGCACGTCGTCGGTCACAATCGTACTAATATTATAAAAGCGAAAGTTTGTGAGGATGTATGTAAGTATGTTTGTTGCTCTTTCACGCAAAAACTACTGAATGGATTTGATAAAACTTCACAATAATATAGCTTACATATCAGAATAACACATAGGCTACAATTCGTAAACATATGTATATTGTATATAATCCAAACTAATAATAATAAATAATGCTGGACAATTCACACAGCGTTATCTAGCCCCATGGTAAGCAGAGCTTGTGTTATGGGTACTACATAACTGATATACATAATACAATACATTACATAGATAGATATTTTTTATTATACATAGAAAACGACCAGAACACCCGGAACAAATATCTGCAGATCGTACACACAATTGTTCCGAGGCGGGAATCGAACCGCAACACAACCAACCTCAGCGCAACCTCCTGCGTCGCAGGCGGACCTTCGCCCACCGCGTCACATCGGTCGTCAAAATGCCACGTCGCGTCACTAATGTTTCGTAATAATTCACCGCGCGGGTGAAACCGCGGGCACAGCTAGTCCTCTATAAAGCACAGTGAAGCCATTGTTGTATGACTTGACGTCTCACGTTTGGGACGTCAAAACAAATCAAGTGTAATGCTTTACCTAGACTTGGTTTGGCGCCACCACCTTATTGAAAAATGTTTCGTGTACGGACTTCTGGATCTTAACTTTTTAATATTAACAGATTAAAAGAGATAAAGCTCTAAAAACATAAACGGCTCAACATATCTTTATGAAATTTGGCGGTAAGGTAGACGGAATCCCAGAGACGGACACTGGCTACTTTTTATCATTGTAACATGCGTGTCAAGCCACGGGCAGAAGCTTGCTACTAATATTATAAAAGCGTAAGTTTGTGAGGATGTAAGTATGTTTGTTGCTCTTTCACGCAAAAACTACTGAATGGATTTTGATGAAACTGAAATTTTGGATAATATACAATATATCTTTATGAATTGTAGCCTATGATTATTCTGATATTTATTTATTTATTTAAGAAGATAGGAGTTTACAGTATAATCCAAAGCACTCACTATCTTATAGATATGTAAGTTATATTATTGTGAATAAATAAATAGCGAAGTAGTCAGGTTCGCCATGACTCTGCCGACATGAGGTCGAACTGTTACAGCAGTATTAGTATAAAATGTGTGTCTATGCTTGTCTGTTAAAAAGTATACATAAAAGATTCCCCTGCTCTAAAAATCTAATGTTCTGCGTGTATTGCTTCATCTTTGGTTCTCTTCACGTGTTGATTGTTGATGTAGATGGCACTTAACTCCGGTAACCTAGCTTTATGATGTCTACAATACTCATACAGCTAGATAACCAAAGATAATTAACCAATCTACCTTTTCTTCTTTCTTCTTTGTGATCAAATCTTCTCTCTTCTGTATCCGCTTAGTCTTCTTGAGTTTTCTTTCTTGCGTTGCTTCCGCCATTTTCTTTTCGTTTCTTCTCGAAACTTCTTGTGTTCCGTTGATTTTGAAGATGAAGTACCCACCGGATAGCCTGGAATGTAACAATAGTTTCAATTAGAAAATAAAACAACAAAAACGCATTCACTAAATTCAATAAAGCACTTCAAGAGACTACCTACACAGTAATAAAATCTTTAAAAAACTGCAAAAAAACATTTGGCTTTTTGCGACAATGACCAGTAAAAAACAAAACGTCATCGTTGAAAAAAGAACTCAACAAAAAGGTTCGAGAAAAAAGTATTGACGGCGAGCCCACCGCGGTCGTAGGCGCAAATGAGCTGTGCAAAGATATTCGTTAGACGGAGACTTCGTAGAACTGTTTATTTAGGTAAATATACCTATTACTATGTGAAATACAATCACCAGTGTAAACTGAACTGGCATGTGCTTCTAGAGGTGAGGGCAGAAAGACCAAATGCTCACTGGCCGGGACCATGCGACCATGACAGCAAGTAAAGGAAACAGCGGCCTAGAAACCGTTGTCTCTCATTGTTGAATTTTCCTTCAATTACGCAACTTTTCCTTGGATCAGACAACAGATACATAAGGCTTTTAACTAGTTAGTTAAAAGCCTTAAGTGGTAGGTACCTACCATATTACGCCGTTTATAATTTTGGTTGGTTACTATGATAATTTATCTGCGATCACGCAGAATTCACATCATAATTCAGTGTTCAGTATTTCTGACCAGGACACGACCATGGATAAATTGGCTACGTTTATATTTATTTAGGTAATACAACAAGAACTGCTATTGAAAATATTCAAATGGGAACTTATTCGGCACGTTCTTGGTATCATCTTGTCACCAAGCAGCTTTGTTAACCGACGACTTCAAGTATAATTCTCGGTTCGCCATTCCTGCATAGTTAGGTATCCGTTTATTTAGCTGTAACCCACAGGTATTTGTAAAATACCAATAGGATTAGTTATTCAGTAACGGGCGGACGTATCGCCGGCCTTCACTCGTGTCTCGCTTATTAAATACCAATCGTACGAAACGCTTTGCTTGCGACTGTACTTTGTATTCGACACAGCAGGTGAATACGTGTTTTTGTCGTTCCTGTGGAATCGATGTGAGAACGCCGGGGCTGATTCACTTGTCGACTTATAAAAGACGTTGACTATACCTATTCTATATTTACGTTTTCGTAATACAAATGTTCACAGCGCAGGCATAGGGCTAAAGGTGTAAGTAAGTAACGCAAGGCCGTTCGTAGACTGTTGTGGTCTTTGGAGGAGGTCTATGTCCAGCATTTGCTTCGTTTTATATGATGATACATAGGAGACTGGGGACAAAAGGTATATTCTTATTTCCTTTCCGTTTTCTTTACCTTTGAGATTTCTAGTTAATTCGATATTTATCTAAAACGGCATTAACCCTATTCAAGTCCTTTAAATTTTACGCAATAAAATTTGGCGCAAACAGTAACGATCTTGGCACGATCGACCTCTCTCGCAACGTGACCGGTCTGAATCTAGATAACGCCAAAACCTGGCCTTAGTTCTGGTTTTCCTGCTGAATACACTTTCAAGGTTATCTCGTGAACGTCTGGGGTTTTAGTTTGCTGTAAATACCTAATAGAACTAGAACTGTGTCGACACGCCCACGAAAGAGAAATGCCGGCTGATATAGTTGATCCTGATATAGTACGATCTAGGTTTATAAAAGCTTTCAAAGAGTAAATGTTGGAAGATTATCCTCACTGACACGGTTCATTTTGACCAAATGACTACCGATGCACGCATAAAAGCCCAAACACACGAATTATTGGCTAGATAGTTAATTTTATGCGAGTGACTAGACCGTGCCCATTTGAGGCATTCGTGATTGCCGTGGAAACTCCTGTAATGGCTTATTCTAACTGATCAGACGAGTTCTGCCATCTGGGGCTCTCGGTCTTCGGCCCTCGTGCAAAAACATCACGATTGTGCCAATTCGAAGCGTGTTTCCAAGAAATACAGTTTAAATTGCTATTCTTCTTCATAAAGCTTTGCAGTAACTAGCAGGGACAATCTTTCGCCAATTTCCTCACTTATAGAAGAAATACCGACACTTGGCTCAAGCTAATCGGAATTGCTTGGCAAACAAGTAAGACAGCCAAATCTCTCTGCAAGTTTTTAGAGGTTTTCGAGACATAATGTTTGTATGTATTCCATGAGAATCCACGATTTTTTATTCGGAAATACGAGAATTTACGTTTCTAGCTATATAGTATTTGGACCTGTTTCAATAAAGATAACTTAATCATACGATTTATAGAACCCAACTGATCAAACACGCGTATTGCACGACACCCTTACAGTTAGAAAACCAGCAATTTATAGCAGACACCTTGTAAGTTATGGCAATACTTTGACACATTTAAGTTGCCAGAACTGGTTGGAGACTTTTTGAACTACTTCTGTAATTTGCGGGTTACATTTGCATTCAAATTGCAGTTTTATTACGAGAATCTTAGAACAGGAAGTGGTTTGTCGACGTCGCATAATATCAACTTAATTTCGACATAAAAGCGATATAGGTAAAGCAAACATGTTTAAGAAGAATAGGATAACATTTTAGAGGAATTTTCAACATTTTCTGCGTAACACAAAGCCGGTAAGGTGCTCAGCTCGCTGAGTAGCAGCTATTTTTCAATCTATGCCTGCTTAACTCGGTTTTCGCTCCATAACACGTGGACGAAAACCCCTTATACACGAACAATTTCACTTAAAAGCTTTGAGTAAACTGAAGCGCCTTTGATGTCTCAAATACCTACATTTTCTGAAAAATTTTCTTCGGATATTTAGCACGTGAATATACATAAGATAACAAATACTCGTTTTTCAAAGATATTAGAAGTTATATACATAATTAATTTACAAATATACATAATGTATATGTTTGTAAAGGAGACTACATTTTTAAAACATTCCTAATGCCATCATGATCATCAAACCATCTTCACTCGGGTAAAGGCTTCCAAACTTTAGGCAAGACTATTTAGTCAGGTTACTTTACATAAATTCCTCCATGTGCGTTTTCTAAAACACAATCACGCGTCCATTTTGATTTATCAAAAGCACAATCGTTAGAATTTGTATTCTTGTTTGTAAAATTCGTAGTAGACGAAGTCGGCTGAATATCTAATAGAATATGACTGCAGTTGCTAGACAACATAGTAATAAAAATTCTATTGGATTTATGTTCTTGATTCTATGTTCTTTGATATGCAAGACTGAATGTTAATATCAGATAATTAATACTATTTTTTTTATAATTTTTTGTATAAATATGTACATATTAACTTGACTTATTTTATTTGGCAATATGTGACTGGTTTTATGTACATATTATGATTACAGATTATGTTTGACATGTCAAAATTAAGAAAAAATACCAAATTACGAGGTAGGTAGTCATTTGTTTTGGCTAGAAGAAAATCATATCGAACTGGAAAAATATGAGTCCCATTGATGAATCATTACAATCGTTCCATTCATCACGGCGCCAATTACTTGAATAAGAATAAATTACCAGCTACTATTGCAATAAATAATCACGATGCAGCAAAAACTACATCTACACTACAGCAAAGTAACTATAGGTAGGGTCTTGTGATCTTTGAACTGTAGCGATTCGCCACGCCGTCATTATATTTCTCCACCACTGCTTTAGATGGATGTTTTTAGCGTGGACGTTTCACCGGATAACCATGGTTTCGTTAGTTATAGTATAATTTCGATTTTTTGTAACGAAAACTTTTCGATAGTCGCAAAATAATAGTTATTTCATTTCAAATATGAATTGATAATAGTAGGAGCTAGTTTCGATATAAATATTTCCTGACATCTGTATCTTGTATTTGTTAACCGTTGCCATAGATTATGTTTTATTGTTTTAGTGTTGATCTTTTTGTGCCTTGTGTTATCTTCCGTGACGTCATGCCTCTATCGGAAGACCAGCGTTGGTTGTAACGAGTTTACAACTAACTCATGCTGGGACAGAGACCATTTTGTGACCCAATTGCAAAAAACAATCTGCCTTGTCATTTATTTTTAATTGTTTGTTTTGTTTTGTTGATTGAGTTACAAATAAAATATTATCATTCAATCATATTCTCAAATAAGGAAAATAATTACCATTGCTTAAGCAATTATATGACTTTGCACTTTATATCAGAATACGGAAGTTACCGTCAGTAACTTCTTCGAAGTGGAATTACTATATCAATAGACACTATGCTAAGAGCCAATGACACACTGATAGTTCTAGGAATAACAGCATTACTGTGTAGTAATGCTGTTCTATGGTCTAACGGAAAAACTAGCACGACAAGGCACACATTTGGTATATCGAATAGGACACTAGTATGGAACGGCCATTCCTTCTCACGACTAAGTTATTCAGTTTTTGTGTCACATTAGGTACTACTCGGCCACATATGGCCCGGTACAGGTGTCACACGTACGGCTCTTGTACGACAGGTGAACCCTCTGGGATCATTAATAACGACACGTGAATGGATGAAACGAATTAAGACAACATCATCAATTCAAACAAAACTCAGCAAAAAATACACGTGGCATTGAAATTTAAGAACAGTCACATATTAGCAGAGAGCAACGAACTCCGAACAATAAACAGAACCGAAAAATTAACAGCAAATATCACACATAGCACAACGAGTGTGCGAAATCTTCAGAACAAAGAGCGATCGCACACTTCGGTCGAGGGATTAAAGCAAAAATTTGAGCAGTTTACCTCCTTGGACAGATGCTCCGTACACAATAAAGCACTTTATCAATAGTTGGGGTGAAAGAGCCGTGTAGCCTCACAGGTGGCTGCACAAGACTGAGGACCGGCGGACAATGAGCTGCCCCGCCGCCCGCGCACCTTGCCGGCCCGGCGGCAGAGGGGAAACACAAATAACTTTGGGGGACCAAGTGCGGAACAGGTGGAGGGTCGACGGAGTACGCATCACTTACCTGCTCGTCCAAAAGAAAAGATAAAGATACCTGCAATCCGGTTCGGCGCTGGTATTAATTGGTCGGAACCGATGGACCCCAGGGTCCGATGGTTACTTTGTAACGTGATCTTTGGGGACAGGTTTCGGTTGTAGGTGATTAATCTTATGAACCAAAGGATATATCTGTTTGAAAAATGTGTTACCCTTTGTTTGTGTATCTACGGTTTTTTGTCCCAATACATTTCGGCCATTAGAGGATTCAGGTTCACCTTTATGGCAGCTGATTTGCATGAAACAGCTTTGGGTAACTTTCGACTGATCTTTTGCATAATGGCAGCTCCGTTCTCAAGCAATCAATCCACCTACTCGTCAATTAGCCCTGCTTGGCGTTCACGTATCATTACACCGGGTAAATATAGAAATTGACCATGGAAATTACCATTTAAACAAAGCAGGTACTTAAAACTCAAAATCAAAGTCCCACGCTATGAGAACCAGTATTTCTGAAGAAATCAAAGACACATGAAAGGAATAAACAAAACAAACCCCAGAGCAGAAAGTGAAAGCCCTTTTAATAAGATAATAATAGTAGTAAAGCTACAGGTTGTAATCTCAGTAAAACTTAAGTCTTTCTTTGTACTCTTCTCCGAATTCGCAAAAGCGGGTGTTCCTTCCCAAGGCAGACCACAATAATTGACGCTTTTGTTTCGCGTTATAAACCACAATAGTATGCTTTGCGAGCTTCACAAATGAGTTTCTCGAAGCCACAAAAGGCGTATTTAAAAACCGGCGACCCAAAGAGCTTTACGTCCAGGTAGTTGTGGATCATTCTTGGAAGACAGTAAATTTTTATAGCTGGAGTGTTATTGGTTTCGAAAATGCTATATCATTATGTGTTCGGTGTTCCCAGTTTTTAAGTACGTTTCGAGATGCTTCTCGAAATTACATGCTTCTAAGAAATGAACGTGAAGAACAACTGGCAAATTTTATGACTCTCTTGAGAGTAGAATAGCTAATTTTAGCTCATAAAAGTTTAAATTATAAGTAGGAGAAAACGAGGATTAGTATACTTCTGATCTGGTAGAAAGCATTTTACTACGTTTTCTTTTATTCAAATTTATTTTGGTACTTACCAACTATCACTGAAGGTACCATAGTTTATACCTACTTGTAGAAATTATTTTAACTTTTCGATTTCGGCGCGACCTTTGATAATAACAAAAACCTACTCGTATTTTATTGTATACTAGCTGCACCCCGCGGCTTTGCCCGCGTGGAAATCTATGTATTAAATAGTTTATAAACCGTCCTCTTGAATCACTCTATCTATTAAAAAAATATTTTGTTTTATGCTACGTAGTGATTTAAGTTCATAAACGAAAAATAACGAAGGTAGGTAATTAAACTCACAAGATTCTTCCATAAAACTTAAAAAGTCTTGGCTTTTTTTCTTATTTCTTCGTCTTACATAAAACTTTAACGGCCATAAAAATAATTACAATGCCGAATGGACATACATAGAACGTGCAAGCAACAGTGCGATCTTACCACAGATATGCACATCCAGAGGTCGTGACGGCACTTCTAATGCGCCCTATTATGTACTCTGCTACCACCATACTTCAAGTATAGTTAGGACAATTTAAGGACAATATCGTCGCACTGACTGGTTTATAATGAACACGAACAAATAACAATGTTTGTAAAGTTGATCAGAGCTAAAATAAGACGTCGATTCTCTTTTTGGTTTTACCGGCGTTAAAACAAACATCACAATTGAACGATCATTTTGACAACGGAGTGACATAAAAGCAAATATTTGTTTCAAGTGAACATTATTCACGAACCGTTCTTTGGGAAAAAACCGACATCTTACGGGTGCAGAAAATCAAGCCGTTTCTAATTGAATTTGGGCGTTCGACATAAAACTATATGAACGAGCGAGGCACTGAACGCTCTGCCGCCCTCCGAGGTGTTCACACGAGAATTTACGGTCACTGACTATGTAAATTGAGAATGTACCGACTAATTCTTGACGGGCGTAGATGAAAATACAGTTGCTACAGAACAATGAAAAGCTAATGTGCCCGCAAATAAAATGAAAACAAAGACGGACTAGAGAGCATACCGACATTGCCGGCTTTATGGACTTTCACGAATGGCGGTTAACGACTGCAAAATCATTTTGTTTAGAATGGCATATCATTGCGAAAGGATGGAAATGATTCATCGTCTGGCACAACACGCCTACTCGATCACGGAGTTAAGATAGAGACACGATATTTACATTATTGCTAAGAATAGTGACACATATCTCTGAATAAAGGCATAACAAAAAAACAGTGGTTTTAATTTAAAAATTAGCAACAAAAAAGAAAAAATCTGACGTAATATCCGAAACTAGCCCGCGGCGATGGTCACCGCAGGAAATACTTAGATTTTTCCAGGCGCATTCTTAGACTGTCGGATTCACACGGTGGTTGTGAATGATACACACATTCACGGTCGCTGGCTATGTAAATAATTCCGGGGCGACGACCGCCGTAGACGAATATTATTAACTACAAACAATATCTCAGCCGCTGATATTTTTGTTAAAAAGATAGGTATTTACGCCTAAAACAGGTGGCTCAAGAATCGAAGAAACACACAACACATTGTAAATGTCCCTGTGTTTTATTAAAAACACAAATAGTAACTATTTGAAGCCATTCGAATAATTTTAAATAATATTTCGATTTTCTTTCATTCACAAGCGTTTACTAAGTGGACTACTGCTACCGCCAAATCGCTTTCCACTATGCAGATAACTTAATACGATACTATGCTAAGCAGCTAATTTAAATAATTAATAATTTCTCGCTAAGAGAGCTGTATCGAGATCCGTCGACTGTTGATAATGATAATTACAGAGAATTACAAATGGAATTAAATTATCAAGCGCCAAAGAACAATGTTGCTAGGAAAAAATGTGCGGTTACCAGAACGATTTAAAATGCGATACCTTCAGTTGTATTTGAGATTATCTTTTAGTTCTACATTTCATCTTCCGCTGTTGTTTGTTACTTCATTTTTACACAAAAAAAATATATTTTGTACACAAAATAATACATTCAAAAAATTACTAAATAGGATGTTACATAGGCGAGCTGAACCTTGACAAAGAGTAGTTTCGTAAAATGAAAACTGTTATTAGACAAATAAGTAAGAAACAAAAGACTACTAGACTACACGATTGTCTATTATCTAATTTCGTTAATTTTCTGCTGGAAGAGATTTGATATTATTCCGTATTTCGATAATCCAAGGCCTAACTTAGCAGCGACTTATTTCTCTATGTTCAAGGTATTTGCCGCCAATCGAAGTTCAAGAGGTGGTATTTGGCTATCAGAATATATCTTTCTCTTAGTAGGTACGCCCAAGAACCACATATTTGTGCTTGAATGAATACTGAAAAGCTAAAAGACTTTATATAAACGCAACTTTACATCCTTCTAATATTATAAACGTCAAATTTTGTAAGTATAGATGGATGGATGGATAGATGGATGGATGGATGGATGTTTGTTACTCTTTCTCATAAAAACTACTGAATGGATTTTAATGAAACTTCACAATAATATAGCTTACATATCAGAATAAAACATAGGTTACAATTCATAAAGATATATAGTATATTATCCAAAATATCTATCACCACGCGGGTGAAACCGCGGGGCGCAGCTAGTGAGTCATAGAGGCATAAATTCCTCAATATTCCGACATATCTCACTCAAAATATACAATTTAAACTCATTTATAAAACCTTTCCTTGCGTTGGCCAATCGATGGGCGATGCGAGCTTGCAATTACAACAATTAGTAACAGATCTGTCCCAGATTCGGGCCATTACTGTTCATACGTGGAAACTTGCGACATCAGTAAAGCTGGTTTTACACAGGACAACTGGTACAGCCAATCATGGATTGACATTTAAAGACATTCAATCTTCAGGTCGGTCAGTCGGTCGAGAGAATTTATAGCAGACGGCGATATTGCAATCTAGCAGTAACTGTACCTACTTATCTATACACATAAATAGATTTTTTCGTAAAAGTATATTTTTATAAAAAGTAAGTTCAACTGAGACGCGCATTTGTCTGAGGCCATCACAATATGCAGCGAGTCGAATAACTCCCAGAATAAGCGATATAACAGCACGATTAATATTTGTAAAATTGATTTGTAACTGTTATTGCACGAATGTGAATAGCACTTGCCTGGTTTATTCTAGATTTTATTACAAAATTTTAACCCGATCTACATAATTTTATTCCAAATTTTCCGCAAATTACCGGCTTGGTCTAGCATAGCCGTATGCAATCACCCTAATGCAATATGCATAAGCAAGCCGGGTCTATGTCGACATGCTAGATTGTGTGAACTCATCAGTTTTACATTAGGACTATGACGTGGAGATTGCCTCTAGCTAGCCCATGCTAAACTAGGTTATGTCTAACAAGCATAGGCAACTGGATATCAAAATTCATTAGATTTCCTATAAATTGTAAAGTTCTACGAGTATGTACCGAAGAATAATATAAAAATTTGAAAATTGATTTCCATTAACATTTTGAGTGCTGAAAACGCACGGTATGAGTTTTCTACAAGTGACTAATATGCGTAAATCCACACTAGCGCAGCGGCTGAGAAAATACAGATCTTTGTGACTCAGCAGAGCTGTAATATTTTTCAAACGAAACGCATTTGCGGCGCAACACAACCGCTGTGTAGAGTGGCAGCACGAATTTTTTAGGTAAAAAAAAAGACCGCTGTCTTCGAAAAAAAACCGCAGTCAAAGTGTTAAATAGTTTTATCAGTATTAAATGATTTCTCGAACGCCTACCAAGAGTCGTAAGATAATTTAGTAAGAATATTTGAGTTCAAGAAAAAATTATGATTAAAACTTAAATCTTATACACTATTTATTTTATATTATGTCTTCTTATCTATACTTTAATATCTCACTTTGTATTTTAACAAAGCTATTATTCACATTGAATTAACTTTCATTCAAGACCAGTCAACGATACATTCTACACACACGGGCATAAGAAAGACATCAACGCGTTTAAGATCTTTTCTTACCTCTTTTCTGATGAACTGTACCTAGCAGACCACTAGTGTAGCCACATCTTTATAAATTAAAACTTTTTCTACTCGTTCTCTTTTCAAATTGCAAATGAATTTCATTAAAACGTTTTTAAATTGTGTGGAAATTTTTCAACTGCCACTCGCGTAGCATTCGCTACGATTTCGTAGCAAAGTGCTACGGCGAAAACATTTTTGTGTTTCAAGTCCATTTAGGTATTTGTGAAAATCGCAAAGTTGAATCAAACTCAAACTAATTTAAAGAAAAAATGTGACTATGAATCTCTGAACAATTTGTTTCGAGGGTAGACGAAAAAAAAACTTTAACGAAAACGTGATAAAACTCCTTAAAACCCGAATCGAAACTTCTTGGACCACCGAATCTTAAGTAAAATAGAATAAAACCTTCTTAGGCCACCAATTACGAATAAAACTCTTCGAATTTTGAGAAGGTATCTAATATTCACCTTGAAAGCCTACATGTCGTGGTCGCGTGACGCGCGGTCAAGGCTGGCGTGGGCGAGCCAACGAACCCGGATGCTGCCACTAAATACCACATGTCTGATTCTTATACCAACCTTTTTGCAAAGAAATTATTCGAAACACCTTAAAATCTCTAAATCGGGTATAAAAAGGTACTCGGTTTAGGATATCTTTTTATTTGAGAATTCCTACCGTAATTTTGATTTCTTTCTTTCGGTCTTGAAGGTTGTCTTTAAAAGCCGCAAAAAGGAACAAAGAGACTAAACACTATTCAATTCTAAGCAGATCATCAAATGTTTGCGTTTTTTTATTAGAGTTTAAGTACTACTATAGAATTTGGTAGATGATGGCTTCGGCCCCTCAGATGGGCGGATCGCTCGGACGAGACAAATGTACGAAAAATAATAATACTCATTTAAATGAAATAAGCTCTGCTCAGTAGACATCTTGGGATGTTGTCAAAGTTTAGGAAGTTCGGGACATTATTAACAAGTTACTTTTATGTATCAAGCCGAATATTGCAAATTTTTTCATGTTACCCACTACAAAATCGATCACCAACCTCAACAGCGCCAACGCCTATCAAACCGGTCTCAACAATAAGCAACTCATTTTTAAAACTACATAATTAAAATTATAAACTCACCAGTGTATTAGGCATCCTGGTCCGGCGATGCAACAAACCGCACAATCATGCGTCAGTATTTTGAGGGTTGTGGGAGCCGAGAGGAGATCGCGGGAGGAGAGACCGAGGTGAACAATCATGCCGCGCGTGCGCCGCGCACTGCACGGCGGGACGCGACTGGCCCGCGCCGGCGCCGCCCCGCGTCCCGCGCTCCCACCCCGCGCCGCCTCGCCATTGGTCGCCGCACAGCCTGCTGACGTCACCCAGACGATGACCCGCCATCTCCGAACCGAACGAATTCGAAATTAGATGGATAATGATAGGATTAGGGAGGAAAGGATTCTGAGTTTCTTTAGCTACAGGCATCTCGTTAACCACCGCACTATACATAGCCGATTTATTAGAAAAATCTTTAAAGAGAGTGGAGTAGATAAAATTATCGAGGTACGCAAGTACGCGTTATGGACTGCGTTTATTCGTTTCTCGTTTCACAACCGCCTAGACCGGTTATATCTGTCTGGCTGGAGCCTTTTTCCACGCGCCATAGGTACTTATGGCCGATAAACCACTTATAAGTAAGTACGTAACCAATTAAGAACAATTTTGAAACCATTCACGTAGTTTGGAAGATTATTGTTTAGTTCAACATAAAATTCGTTGACCATCTACGAGCACGGGCTACGAGCACAAAATATGCGATTTAAACAGGAACCTGCGGTTATGATTGGATGATAAAACTCACCTTTAAATTCAGGACCACGCCAGGATCGCTAGCAGACGAACTTATCCGAATCATCAAATCTAAATACGAAATGACGCACGAATTCAAGCCTCCGCGACAGCGATCACTTTGCCGCGTTTTTGCGCCGCGAAACCAACATGGCCGAATTTCCGTAATGGCGGACGCACAATGGCGGCTTTCTTCGAACGTTGGGACCGGTTTTGGTGTTCAATTTTTGCACGATTCGAACGAGGTTTATGCACCAATTTTCGAAAATAACGTCCTGCCTCTTCAGGCGGTCCCACGGCACTGAAATAACCGGTTTCCTAAACTAAACAGCAGTAATATGATTTGTACCGGTAAGTTCACGCCGGTTGGCACCTTCACTCAAGGCTGGCGGAATTTTACGTTTACGTTTACTATTTCTCTGTGGCTATGAAATTACTTGCATACCTGCCATTCACCACAAACGTGAAGCCGGTAATGTATTCTGCACATTAGAGGTTACATTCAAGATGGTTTAAGATAAACCAGTTGTAACAGTTTATATCTGAAAATAGACGAGGTCCTTTACAAATAAGTGATTGTCGGTTGGTACTTGGTAGGCAAGCGAGAGCGTCCGTTAAGAACCTGCTTCGTTAGTTGCCATGAGTTTTTATGGGACTCAATAAATGGAATCAGCATCAGACATAGCAACAAGACCGATGTAAAGTTACCTTAGCTGTGACAAACGAAGGAACTAGGAAGAAGGCGAGTGCTTCTACGAATAGGACAACGTAAACCAAATTAGAGTTTAGACCAAAACATATTAGTAGTTTTCTGACTCAAGATATTATATTATAAAAAAACGTAGTGTGGGGTTGCCAGCTCACTGTTTAATACAATAAATCGACAAATCCTTAAATAATCGATTTTCGACAGAAGTTGGATATTTTACCACACTGTTACAAGTCAGGTTTTTTAAAAACAGATTTACGTAAGGACTACTAATTTTAAAGTCTGCTAACACAGGAAATCCTAGTTTAATGCTCATACCTAAGTTATAATGACTACAAGCTATAAACTGTCGTCCGTGAGAAAATAGCCGCAGGTTATGGCATGTAGATGTATGTATTATGTATACAGGGGTATTATGTATACAGGGGTATTATACAAACTGTTAAGTAGTTATAGGGCGACATCTATTAGGTACATGACCTTCATATACCTACTAAAGTCAAGAAAAAATTAATATATGTATAAATAAATATTCTCATTCGCCCCGCGAATGAAACTCGCTGCCTGCTACTTCTTTTTCAGGCCAAGACAAGAGTGAATGAGTCTTCTAGACCTTCGTGATACATTGTCGGCCACATCTTCACTTTCCACCAGGTGACATTATGGTCAAACGAAGGTCTATCGACAATAATGGGTAACTCGTATCTATTAATAAACAAAAACTAAAATAATATTAGTTCCTTACGTCTGTTTATTCTAGGTGTCCCAAATTATATTCGAATTCTAAACAATGATTTGAAGTGAACAGAAAATAAAAAAAAAATCGACCTTTAGAAATAAGGTGATTTTTATTTCATTATAATTTATGGTATAAAATTTTACTTCTGTGCTCTTATTTTTAAGCCCAAAGAAGTAAAGTCATTTGAATACGAATGTTCATGGCAAAATGCAGTGAAAATATAGTCGCTCGGGTTAGTCGAGTGGATGTGGACCGAGGATCGAGGGCAGCGCATCCGCGACTCGTCTCGTAACCGTGCTTTATACTGATATAAATACATTCCCAGAAAGTTCAGATATATACCTACCTACCTATGTTGTTACAGAGTGATTCAGTGATAATGGGCAGCATGACGAAATTTACTATTTTCATTTCATTTATTCAGTTCCACCGTAGGTACACATGTTACACTTGATGTCCGTCAGTTGTACATAAAAATAATATAACAATTTTATTATAAAACACACATTAATTTTGATATAGGACTATAATAATATAATGATGATATATCACTAAAAAAAAGTCAAAAAAGTCGTTTCCCGCTATCTGTCTGTCCCTATGTATACTTAGATCTTTAAAACTTCGCAACGGATTTTGATGTGTTTTATTTAACACTTTGACTGCTGTTTTTTTTTCGACGACTGCGATCTTTTTTTTAACCTAAAAAATTCGTGCTGCCGCTCTACACAACGGTTGTGTTGCGCCGCACATGCGTTTCGTTCGAAAAATATTACGGCTGTGCTGAGTCACACAGATCTTTATTTTCTCAGCCGCTGCGTTAGTGTGGATTTACGCATATTAGTCACTTGTAGAAAACACATACCGTGTGATTTCAGCAGTCAAAGTGTTAAATAGGATAGAGTGATTCAAGAGGAAGTTACGTATATATAAACTATTTGACCCATAGATTTCCACGCGGGCGAAGCCGCAACACAGCTAGTATACGAAATGGCATATATAGCGCTACCATTCATCAAAGAGTTAATATTGAATTGTTCAGTTATGATAAATTGATGTTGATGTCATTATCTCAATTTATAATTCGCGTCGAGGAACGTTATTTGTGAATTCAAAATACATACTCCTGCACATTACACTAAAAAAATAGTCAAGATGGATACTTGCAAAAACTGCTATTGTTAAAATTGCCTAAACAATAATAGGCAAAACCTTAACGTGAATGCATAAATCATCATTTTAAAGAAAATAACAATAGGCCGAGATGTCAGGTAATATCCCAGTGTCCGAAGACACCCTGTACGTAATTTTTATAAGTTTATTTATGTTCCTACCGTGGTGTGTAGATAAAAGCGAAGAATGCAGCGCCACAGCCTCTGAGTATATACTCGATTATTTTACTCTTTTTATTATATACTCTTCTGTAGACAAGTACGATCATTCTCCTTTGAGGTTGTATTTTATATAGGCGCCAGATTTTGAACGCGAATTTACTCGCTTCGTAATCGGATTAAGTGCGGTTAAGCAGACTTTTGTTTTTCGAACGAAACGCATGTGCGGCGCAACACAACCGCTGTGTAGAGCGGCATGCGGCATCATGAATGGCTTAGGTTAAAAAAAGATCGCAGTCGTCGAAAAAAGATCGCAGTGAAAGTGTTAATAAAAAAAATGATAAAGTCAAAGTCAATAGCTAATATAGCTAAATAATATTTACTACATCCACGGATTAAGTTGCGGGTCGATTCATACATCTCGACTGCCGCGGACAACTTAGCAAAAGCAATACTTAAATATTAACTAATATTAAATTATGCTGGACAATTCACAGAGCATTATCTAGCCCCATGGTAAGCAGAGCTTGTGTTATGGGTGAGGATACAGGCGACTGGGCCCATACATAACTAGGACCGCGGTCCCAGTTACCGTACTAGATAACTGATATACATAATACAATACATTACATAGATAGTTTTTTTTATTTTATATAGAAAACGACCAGAACACCCGGAACAAATATCTACAGATAGTACACACCATTGTTCCGAGGCGGGAATCGAACCCGCAACCTCCTGCGTCGCAAGCGGACCTTCGCCCACCGCGCCACATCGGTCGTCATACTCGACATACTAAATATACAATATACATAGAGGCTTACAAACTTGTAAGATAAAAGCTTAGGTTTGCAGTACGAATTCCTTGTGTATTTGCCCTGTACCTATGCCTAACGAGCTGTTTGTATTGATTCAACATTCACCCTGTTGGCTTCGGCGGCTTTGTGCGGACATAGACGACAGATAGGGACAGTTCTTGTATGATATATCTATTTTTAACCAACGATACGAAAATTAAAAGAGGAGATTCTATGTTCGGCTGTATGTCAATTATGGACCGATGTCGACAATTATTTCGCTATTATATGGAGAATACCGAGGTGACCCCATGATCGATTTCCAAGAAAATAAGTATTTGATCCGAAAAACTGTGCAAATATTATGAACGAAGTTTTTTTTAAACTAGTTTAGATGGATCAGGCGTGTCTTGCGAATGACGGTCTGAGTTTATATTAGCTCTTGATTGTTGATCATAAAATCAGCAGTTCTATTCTGATGTATTTGTGATTGTGTCACAAATACTGTTTGGCTTATTCGTCAACTCGCGGGCGTAAAAATCGAAATCACCCGCGAGTTGGCACCTTCCAATTTTACCTATTTTTTCTGTCGTTAACTCGCGTGGTGCACATCATAAACGGGGCTTTGTACAGTCAGATGAATAAACGAAAACTGCCAAGACGACTATATTATTGTAGCAGAGTTCCTCATCCAAAGTACCAGGTTAACAGAAATATATCGGAGGGTGCGCAAGTGACCAAATTTGAACAAAAAAATGACCATTTTTCTATTTCTAAGATTCATTTACAATGCCTTTGGAATACAGGAGAGTAGAAGTGTATTGGAAATAAAATAATATAATGAAGTAGGTAGGCAATTAGAATTCAAAATTTCAAATAGGAATAACAAAATCTACACTTTTTAAGAAACATATAGGAGATGTATGGTTTTGGCACATTTTCCCAATGAATCTATTGAGAGTGCTTGGTTGTACGTTATGTCACAATATCCGAAAGATGAAAATATTGTCAAATTTAATGATTATTTCGTAGGGACTTCGTTTTTTATCGACAATAGTCTTGCTGTAACATGCATCACTCACATATAAGTTATTGATGATTTTTTTATTTATTTGCTTAGGTTTAAACAATTTACATAACATTTTATGTAAACCGAATTCGTGACTCATTGTTATATTATTGATTTGTGATATTCTTGATAATTATTAGGAAAATAAGCTATTTTATCTAAATCTATACCAAAAACCATATTGTTTTTAATTTTAAACTCTAATCGTATCGTGTCTTGCACATTTAAAGTAGGCACCTTTATTAAATTTCTTAAAATTATCTAATTCTTAAAACGTTATTGTAGATGACTGTACATAAATACGTCAGATTTCACAAACAAGCGAGTTGACGACAAAAAAAATAGGTAAAATCGAAAGGTGCTAACTCGCGGGTGCCCGCGAGTTTCAAGCCCGCGAGATGACGAATGAGCCTACTGTTTTCATCGCTCATTGATTTTTACTGGGTTTTATTCGTAATCAGAGTGCATATAGAATGAGTGAAACACTCACGAATATATTTTCAGCAGATAAAATGCTAATAAAAAAACATTTACAATTGGTTACGCACGACGACACGCGAATTGTAGCAAAAGAAAAAAAATTGTAGAAGAAATAATGCTGGACAAAATAAAATGAATAAATTGATGTAAGTACCTACCTACCTACTTAAAATTTCTTTAGAGAAATTTGACATAATCTATTTACTTTCACACGGTTCCGTCCGATTCTAATCCCGCACGGATTATAAGCATTTCACTAATCCTTTTAACGTACGCTTTCTCGTTATAACGAGAAGTTATCCCTTCTTGTAATCCAGCGTGAAGCCTTGATTACACGTAACGAGTGGCCGGACAGCAGCCAGTACATAACCACTCTGCCGAGCGCACAAGACATGTGACGTCACGAAGGTAACTCACAACAGGGAAATAGTTACTATTGCTCCTTCCAGATTGACACTGACGCGCAGTCAAGCGGCCATTCAATTAACTCCGGGTACGGCCGCACTGTAAAATGGTAGGACGGGGGGTAACTCCAACATCTCGTCTCCCAAGCCAACCTAACATACACGTGGTACACCCTGCTAGATAAGAACTAGACTCTGGTGCAAATATGAATAAATCTTCATAATTTGATAACTCATTGATTTAACAATTACTTTCCATTACTTAACACTGGCAGCAAAGTGTCCAACCAGACACAGTTGCCATTAACAAAGAATCATCGTCAAGGTAGTGTGGCTCGGTCGGCAGGTTGTTTCGATGGGAGCTTAGCGGGTTGCTTTAATTCTACCTGCTATACTTGCGATGTTGCAAAGTTGATGATGCATGATGATGCACCTGATGTTGCTAGGCGCGTGGCAGACTTCAAGCCCAATATAATTTGTCGTGTTTTAAAAAATATACGAGTATAAACCGACTTCAAATTCCAAAATAATGAATATGGAATTAAAATAATATAATTTGATAATAATGAATAGTATAAAATATGACTTGTCTAAGTGCTTATTTGTAAACCTAAAGAAATAAAAAAAATTGAAACTTAGTTTTAAAAAATAATCATCGGGTTGGCGTGATACTGAGTTATTTGTCCATCTGTCGCGCACATACTTCATGTAAATTTACGACTAACATAATTTTCAATGCCATTGTCAGAACAGGACCAAGAAATGGGACCAGGAAATTGAAATGGGACCGGGAAGCACCAGCTTTCAAATACAAAAAGAATCATCAAAATTGGTTCACCCAGTCGAAAGTTCTGAGGTAACAAACATAAAAAAAATGTATATACAGTCGAATTGAGAACCTCCTCCATTTTTGGTCGGTAGAAATCGGTTAAAAACAGACATCATAGCTTCGCTACATCTATTCTACTAGCTAAGAAACTTATCACTCGCCTCGCTTTGAAATCGCTCGCAAACCGCCGCCGCCGCTGTGTTACTGATAAGGCTGTAAGATAGACGCGTGCGTTACTTGTTACCGATTTCGTATATTTTCATACGTGTATTTTCTCATCTACCATCCTGGCTACTATCATGCAGTGCGGCCGAGTTTATCCGATGCAACGTTAAATCACGTAAGAGTTAATTAAACTGCGGAATACGAAGATCGACTACCAATACCACATAGGGCACCTAAACTACGGATTCAGACCCTAAGGGCTACGAACCCTATAGCTAAGCTACTTCTGAAAATTGCTTGTCCGTGTACTACAAAAATACATTACAGTACCTCAGTTTAAAGAATTTTATTTTCTCAAAAGAACAAAGTTAAATAAATAAATAAATAATGCTGGACAATTCACACAGCATTATCTAGCCACATGGTAAGCAGAGCTTGTGTTATGGGTACTAGATGACTGATATGCATAATACAATACATTACATAGATAGATTTTTTTATTATACATAGAAAACGACCAGAACACCTGGAACAATTATCTGCAGATCGTACACACATTTGTTCCGAGGCGGGAATCGAACCCGCAACCTCCTGCGTCGCAGGCGGACCTTCGCTCACCGCGCCACATCGGTCGTCAAATTATTAATTACAAAGGGTTATTGGTGATTCACTGACACAACGCGTATTGCAGCTTCTGTCGACCACCACGAACACGATCGTCAAAAACAAGTTCACATAAATGAGAATGTATAATACAATATAATGTACTTAAGCTTACTATCTTTAATAATAAATATATGCTAGTATTGTTATACATACCTATGTATAACAATACTAAAATAACTTCAACTACTAGATAACTACCTATAAAAAAAATATAGTTATCTAGTAGTACTAGTAGTATAAGTTATTTTACAAGGATATTGTGTTCCGTATAATTAACAAATTATGTTTTTTTTAATTTCTTTCACTTTGACTGCTGAAATCACACGGTATGTGTTTTCTACAAGTGACTAATATGCGTAAATCCACACTAGCGCAGCGGCTGAGAAAATACAGATCTGTGTGACTCAGCACAGCCGTAATATTTTTCGAACGAAACGCATGTGCGGCGCAACACAACCGCTGTGTAGAGCGGCAGCACGAATTTTTTAGGTTAAAAAAAAGATCGCAGTCAAAGTGTTAAAAACGTGCATTGATAAACAGTTTCTGATGTTATCAGGTAAGTGATTATAAATCTACCGTACCTATAATGGCCTATGTCCAGCAGTGGACTAATATAGGCTGATGATAATGATGATGATGACGTACAATGGGTGGGCTTATTGCTGTACTGTCAAAACAGTGGCGTTCATCGTTAGCTAAATCTCCTGGCAGGTTCCAATTCTTATAATTACATCAGTTTTTTTTTTATATAGAATAGCTTGCTATGTTAATTAGTCGTAACTATGTTAGTAAGCCAAAGATACATTGTATATAATCTCACAAGAAACCTATTCGTAAGTGTTGTGTAAAAATCATATTTATTTATAGCTGTTTTGAACGTCATAAGGAAAATTATCCGCAGGCAAATACCACAGACAACTCACCTAGTATAGTGTACCTACATAGGCATAGGCATTATTTTTTTATTTTTAATAATAATAATTTTTATTTGATCAAAAATACATGCATACTTAGAAACACAATCAGATCAACTTAAGATTATTCATATTTTGCTAATATACTAGGACTAAATATTATAGTGATCTCACTTTGATCTCTACACTAGGATACCCTGTGCCGTAGAGACCAAAAAGGAGTTTGGTTCTAATTTAGAGTGACAAAGTTAATACTAAAGTATTGTTCGGAACATACTTGAATGACTTTGACTCGTTACTTCAGTTCCTCTCTCCTGTTATCTGTGCTATGCTCGGAGTTTCTCTGAAGGATAGGATTCGAAACGAATACATCCGACAGAGAACCAAGGTTATCGACATAGCTCAAAGAATTAGCAAGCTGAAGTGGCAGTGGGCCGGCCATATCTCGCGAAGAACCGACGGCCGATGGGGCAAACGTGTTCTTGAGTGGAGACCACGACTCGGTAAACGTAGTGTAGGACGCCCTCCGACCAGGTGGGATGACGACCTGCGAAAGACTGCAGGTAGATGCTGGATGCGGCAAGCTGGAGACAGGGCGCTATGGCGCTCATTGGGGGATGCCTATGTCCAGCAGTGGACTGCTATAGGCTGATGATGATGATGATTATCTGTGCCATGTACACACTAGTGCACTTATGTAGTACAAGCCATTATTTTATGATACGTAGTAGGTCCCTTCTTTCAGTTTAATCAATAATTACAAACTTATAACTTAGCTTATTGACGACCTCTGTGGCGCGGTAGGCGAAGGTCCGCCTGCGACGCAGGAGGTTGCGGGGTCGATTCCTGCCTTGGGATAAATATTTGTACGATCTGTAAATATTTGTCCCGGGTGTTCTGGGTATTTTCTATGTATAATAAAAAATATATTTCTATGTAATCTATTGTATTAAGTGGCAGCGAAGTTTTGATTCGAAGGAATTCTTCTGTTCATCATCATCATCAGCCTATATCAGTCCACTGCTGGACATAGGCCTCCCCCAATGAGCGCCATTGCGCCCTGTCTTCAGCTTGCCGCATCCAGCATCTACCTGCAGTCTTTCGCAAGTCGTTCATTCTTTCGTCTATTCTTTTTATTCTATTGCAATACCAAAATGTGTCATTCTGAGACGATAGGTACCTTTGTAACTAGTCAAGCGTTTAATTTACTGAAATTGGGGTTTAATACTTTACTGTACTGAGACATCCGTCAAATGTAACTAATACAATGTAAGCTTCAATAAACTACATGTAATGTATCTATGTTAGTGTCTATCTTTCAGCTACCCAGTTTGAATTAACGGATAGGAACGAGCACGAGCTATTTTAATCAGTGTTCTAGAATAGAGCGTGGGCCGGCGCTGCTGCTTGCGGAACCTGTTTGTTGCTTTCAACGGCGCGGCCGCTCCTGGCAACAGCTTAGATACATTCGATGTAAAAAATGCTGGGCAATTCACACAGCATCATCCTAGACCCAAGCTAAGCAGAGCTTGTGTTATGGGCACTATATTGATATATAGTACCTATAACACAAGCTCTGCATAATTTGGGACTAATTTGGTACCCACGACCTGCAGGTGTTTGTTCCGGGTGTTCTGGTCGTTATCTATGTATTATAAAAATATCTATCTATGTAATGTATTGTATTGAGTATATCAGTCATCTAGTGCCCATAACACAAGCTCTGCTTAGCTTGGGACTAGATGGTGAAGTGTGGATTGTCCAACATAATTTTTTTATTTATATAAAGCTTTCCAGAAGCAAATTTTTCATTCTTGACTTTCGAGATTGTATTAATTTTTAAAGCACTGCTTAGTTTGGTGCTAGATGATGTTGTGTGAGTTAAACTTTAGAAACTATCATGGTTATTAACACAAGTCATATTTTATAACGGGATATAATAAAATAAAATAAATATATATTTACCATGATTCGACTGTTGAGTTTTCCAATATTTCGACACATTATAAAGCCGTTCATAATATTGGAAAACTAAATCTACTCATGGTAAATATCCCGTTTTATATGACTTTTTTGTCGTCTGAATTGTCCAGCATTATTATTATGTCTCTCATTTACCATGATCTCGGGCCATAAAGTGACCCGGTCCTTTGGAAGGCTTGCGTGGGGCCGAAGCCAACAGCACAGAGGCCCTTTGAGAAGTTAATCTAAAGGCGATGGCTACACATAGCGGGTATCATCCTCGGGTGCACAATATGATACACCCAAAGATGGTATCCGCTAGCTGTAGAGACTATTGCAAAGAAAAATGAAAGAAATAAAACCAGGCTATTGTGATGGATGGATGGACTAGGTAATCGGGCTATAGGGGAGATTGCGGACGTCTGCCATAAACAAGTCAATCATAATGTTAAGAATAGTGACAGACAGCTTATATATTATTATTATTTGATGAAATAAAGTTGAGATGGTGAAAATCTTGGCAATTTCTCCGCTATCATTAATTCATGTAATATACATATATATTAATAATTACATCACATTATTTTTCTAAAGAACATTTACTGAACTTTTACCAAATTATGTAACATTTCACTTTATTACATCAATTAGAAAATAATTAAATATTATGTAGTTTGTCGGTTACGTACCAAGTACTTTTACTTAAATATAATGTAGTTTGTCGGTTACGTACCAAGTACTTTTACTTAAATATTATGTAGTTTGTCGGTTACGTACCAAGTACTTTTACTTAAATATAATGTAGTTTGTCGGTTACGTACCAAGTACTTTTACTTAAATATTATGTAGTTTGTCGGTTACGTACCAAGTACTTTTACTTAAATATTATGTAGTTTGTCGGTTACGTACCAAGTACTTTTACTTAAATATAATGTAGTTTGTCGGTTACGTACCAAGTACTTTTACTTAAATATTATGTAGTTTGTCGGTTACGTACCAAGTCCTTTTACTTTAGAAATACCAAAAGTTGTAACATTTATCTTTATTACATTATTTAAAAAATAATTAGATATTAAATTCCAATCGATAAAACTTATTGATTGCTTATTTCAATCCGATGATGTTTCTTGAAGAACGTTTCGCTACCGGAAATTAAAGATATCTCCCTGATACTAGTAGCTGTGCTAGTAGATATGAATTTACTAAACGGAAATTGCAAGATTTAAGTAGTCGGCCTTTTGACGGTCTGCATAATGTGACATATTTCTCCGGGGAAGATGCAAATTCAACTGAATTTAAATGGGGAAAACCTATTTCGTGTCTTGAGTTATATTTTTACGTGTCTTTTTTTCAAATGACATGCCTTTGAGAAATAGGACGAAAGACAGGAATCAGCAACATTTGATTTTCCGTGTTCAGACTACTGTGGGCCGGAGCGAGTATGTATAATGAGGGCGCTGGTAAAAAAACAGTTTTTAAATCTCGTCAACCTAAAGTGGACTATTAGGTCCACTGCTGGACATAGGCCTCCTCTAAAGAGCGCCATAGCGCCCTGTCTTCAGCTTGCCGCATCCAGCATATACCTTCTTCGTCTTTCGCAAGTCGTCATCCCACCTGGCCGGAGGGTATCCTACACTACGTTTGCTGAATCGCGGTCTCTCGTCAGTTTTTTAAATCTAATAATTGTCTTTTACGTCAGTTTGTGCGTTTGTCCAAAGGTATTCGTAGATCTGTATTAACATTTGTTTTGAGAAGGATTCGTACAAATAAGCTCATAACTAAACCGTTCGTTATACCAGTACCCACGAAATTAATACATGCAGAACCTTTTAGTTGGGGTCCTTGGGGTCCTCAGGGGAACGGGGTGTATAAATACCCCGCTTAATTCTAGATCTGAGTTACGAGAGTGTATTTGCATACACCATTATGCGGACGCAGAATTATCATAGCGTGTTTGCACAGAAAAGGATTTTCTCTATTAATTAATGTATTATATTTTTTAGAACACGACGGTAACCTTCTCTTGTTGATGAAAGAATCTCATATGTTAAATGACCACAAAATACATAGAAGTATGTATAATTTCCTAAAATATATAATAGAATAGAAAAACATCTATTTGGACACAGGTACAAAATACAGGCATAGAATAACAAACGGCAAATAAAGTAGTTTATCATGGGGGTGAGTGACACAAATAGGTGATATTAAGAAAAATATCATTAAGTGGGTACATAAATTTGATACCCACCTTATGATTTAATATTTCAGGTCCAGAACAACCTGAATGCAAAATGTCTGCCCAATTTGTTCTGTAGTTTTGGCGTGAAAAAACATCTTAACATCCAAACTTTCGCATTTATATAAGTATGATATCAAACAAAGAATCATCATCAGCCTATAGTAGTTCACTGCTGGACATAGGCCTCCCCCAATGAGCGCCATAGCGCCCTGTCTTCAGCTTACCGCATCCAGTATCTACCTTCTGTCTATCTGTCTTTCGCAGGTCGTCATCCCACCTGGTTCGTCCTACACTACGTTTACCTTCTCCATAGACACGATAAATGACTGCCCTGATTTACGTGCTAGTAAATAGGTTATTTTATGTATGTTAGATTAAGGTATATATTTTATATGTATTTAAGTATTTTTCATCTTGCCGCATCCAGCAGGTAGATGCTGGATGCGGCAAGCTGAAGACAGGGCGCTATGGCGCTCATTGGGGGAGGCCTATTTCCAGCAGTGGACTACCATAGGTTGATGATGATGATGATATTATAGACTAAAATTAAAACAAAGCGTTACCCCTTGCGTCTATAAAACCAGGGCAGTAATATACCATGTCTATGGAGACGGTACCGAACTTGTATTCAGGTTATTCTGGAGTTTCTACTAGACAATAGGAGGCGGAGCCAGGAGTCGTGAGTCGGGCGGCCGCGGCGTGACGCACCGCTCGTCTATCTCACTTTATTGGCACGAACCCACGGACCTGCATATTTGTACTACACAGTGCCCGCAACTTATTCTAACGAAGACTGTTGTGGATGGCGCGTAGGTCGTATGAGATAAAGTTCCCGCGTTGGGACAAATGATCCGGTTCTTTTAGTTATTTTCAAAGTATGATAAAAAAATATCTATCTCATGTATTAAGTCTTGTCAGCAAATAAATAATACTAAATAGGAATCCTATATTTTTTTTTAAATAATTATTATTGCTTGATATGTCAGGAAAGACACACCGGGCTTAAGCATATAATAAGAAACCGAAAACATCTACTTTACATCAACTACGCCTGTGACGAAATGAAATGAAATGAAATGAAAGTTTATTTCTTTAGGCTTACAAATAAGCACTTAGACAAGTCATATTTTATACTATTCATTATTATGAATTAAAATTATTTTATAGTTCACTTCAATTTTTTGTCCACCAGTGGAAGAAGTGAGAAGAAACCACTAGTATGTTCATAACTTATGTGTCTAGTACATATGATTTGCTTATCTGTAATTTGTTAGATTTTGAGTTGGAGCAAAACTCGTTCCAAGCTTTTTTATCTTCTAGATAATCTGATATTTTGTAATAAGCCTTTTTACAAAGAATATGCTTCACAATTTTTTTAAATTTATTTATTGATAATTTTTGCAACTCACTTGGAGTTTTGTTGTAGAAGCGTATACATTGCCCTTTAAAAGATGCACTTATCTTATGTAGTCTAGTTGTGGGAACAGCGAGTTTATTCTTATTTCTAGTATTTACATTATGTATATCGCTTTTTTTAATGAATCGATTGATGTTTTTATGAGTGTACAACAAGTTTTCATAAATATATTGACATGGTACTGTCATTATGTTTATGTCTTTGAATTTATTACGTAGGGATTCTCTGGGACCCATATTATAGATCGCACGAACAGCCCTCTTCTGCAACACAAAAATGGTGTTTATATCTGCAGCGTTCCCCCACAATAGTATGCCATAAGACATAATACTATGGAAGTAGCTGAAATAGACTAGTCGAGAAGTATCAACGTCTGTAAGTTGACGGATTTTTTTAACTGCATATGCTGCAGAACTAAGTCTCTTCGATAGCTTATCTATGTGTGGGCCCCATTGGAGTTTACTATCTAAGGTTATTCCTAAGAATACGGTATTGTTTACAATTTCTACCGTTTCTCCTTTTACGTTTACATCAGCCTTAACTTGTTTTACATTAGGTAGACTAAATCTTAAACATTTTGTTTTGGTTTCATTAAGCAAAAGATTATTGATACTAAACCAATGGACTACCTTTGAGATTGCAGTATTTACATCGTCGAAATTTGTTTTTTGTCGATTCATTTTAAAAATTAATGAAGTATCATCAGCAAACAATACAATCTCATGATCATTCTTTACAAGATGAGGCAGGTCGTTAATATAAACTAAAAATAGGAAAGGACCCAAGATAGAGCCCTGCGGTACACCCATTGTAACCACAGACCCTTTAGATCGTTTCCCATTAATGTCAACTCTTTGTATCCTATCACTCAAGTAAGATGTAAGAAGATCCAAAGAGCTGTCCCTTATTCCATAATGATGTAGAATATAATAATGATGTAAAGAGTTTCAAGTTCGATTGCGACCGGGACAAATGATTGGGGCTAGATGGTGTTGTGGGTATTGTCCAGCATTATTGTATCAAACAGTCCGAAACTATGCAGAAAGCATTCAAAGGATTAATTTTAATTCCATTTTAAAGGATTTCCAGGCAATGGATTTCAATTGAGTCAAAAATGTATTTCCGCTCCGGATTCCCTTGCCACGAAAAACAAGTAAGTATGCATATCTACAAATTAAATATACTGAACTAAAAATATTTACAATCTTTGTTCATTTGGCTAAAATTGAAACAGAAAGTTATAATTTGAAAATTCGGCCGTGAATCAGATCAGAATCTATAGCGTAATTTCCACAACTCAGCAAACGAAGAAATAAGTCGGTGGCACTGCAACGTCTGATGACACCGATTCAAATGTCAGAGTTGAGGAACTTTGAAGATAGATGGGGTCTTTGGGCTTCTTCAGTTACCTACGATTATTGTTGGTTGGATTAAAATAAAAAAGCGTAAACTATCGGATATTTTGGTTAGCTTATAAAGAATAATGCCAGATAATTCACACAGCATTATCTAGTCCCAAGCTAACAGCAGAGTGTTATGGGTACCTACTACATAACTGATATACATAATACATTAGATTACATTGATAGATATTTTTTACTATGATGTAATGATGAAACGACCAGAACACCCTGAACTAATATCTGCAGATCGCACAAACATTTGTCCATTTGTGAGGGTGGAATCGAACCCGCAAACTCCTGTGTCGCAGGCAGACCTTCGCCCTACGCGCCACAGTAGTCAACTTAGAGAGAAAGATCTGGAGTTGACCGAGACGTAAAAAAATCTACTACATAAACGATAAAAATGTATTACATTGTTTTTATATTGATAATAAACAGACTCTATTCAGTTCCGAATTAACAGTTACACATGGCGTTCCGCAAGGTAGTATTCTCGGTCCGACACTATTTTTGACCTATGTATATATTTTTGAAGATGGTACGCTTCGGAATGAAATAATTTCATGATTTTGGTGTAATTTTTGGTGTACTGATTCTATATCTAAAGAAAAACAAACTTTTATAGTTTGTTTGTTGTTTGTTGCTAGATAAAATTGTTTCACCTCATCAATAGTAAGTTCTTTCAAAAACATTAAACCCTGTCTATGTTACAAAAACCAGTACTACCCACAATTGTTAGTAAACATTGTTTCAATCCAATCTTGTAAAAGGGGCCTATTCTCAAGTGACTGCTAACGTACACGGTTAGAAGACGGTTATTAAATGGCAGGTTTAGTAAATGGAATTAAAGGATGTAGCTTTTTGTTTTTTTTTTGTTTATTTATAGTTAGAAATGTGACTTACAACCAAAAACTAATAACCAATTCTGTATGTTTACTAACTTACTAAATTGGATACACATTTTAGCAGATAAGTACCTAAATACATAATAATATTGAATAGGTACCACACTACACCAGGTTGCAATAGTTTGCAAGATTTAGATAAATAAAAATTAGGTCGGTAATTCCAATGAACGACGACCCTTCTACACTTCTACAGGTAGCATACTAAAATTGTTTATTTGTTTGTAACTTTCTATGTTAATAAAGACCTATCCTTCAAGTAGGATAACATAATAAATAAAATAATCCTTTTTGCCTAAAATTAGTTAAAATACCATTTTGTTTGTGTTAAACCTATGTTTTTCATCCATATTATCCGATACAATAAAAAAAAGAGCTTTCGAATATCATGCCCGTATTCCCGCAGGTCACTTTGTTTTCATAAGGTTCTATTGCGGTCGCAGCGGTCCAGTGCCAATTTGTACTACACTGTACTCGTTTGTTCTCTGAATGTTTATTGAAACTCACATGTACCATTTTACTTTATGATTATTCAGTTCAAAAGCACAAAATAACTATAAAGTACATGTGAGTTTCAATAAACATTTGGGGAAAAAGAGAACTAGTTAAAATACGGCAAAAAATTACTCTTTTGGGCTTTGTTTGCAGATCTTATTGGATTTGACGACCTTGGTTATTTGCATTGAGAGCGAAAGTCTGTATATATAATACAGAAGGTTGCGGATTCGAATCCCGCGGGACAATTGTTTGGATGATCTGAAAGTCAAGTCTTGTTTCGTATCTAGTAATAGGGTGTAATATCCTTTGAATTAACTGCATCGGAAGTTTTAGCTCAGAGATAAACATAACTTTTTATGACGATTTAAAGACACGTGTTCTTACATAATCGAACTATATTTTATATTAACCTTCTGTAATTAGTATAATTGGCCGTTCTGATTACATCATTAAAAAAATTAATTTAATTTCAGCTTTTTAATAACCTGGCAACTGCAAAACCTAACTTAAACCATAAAAACTGCGGAAAACCTTTAACAGGGCGGTAAAGCTATACCTTACTTCAAAGGTGTATTTCCACTTTAACCAGAAACCTCCCCCTACCACAGGAGGGGGGAATTAATCCCTTAAACCTCACACGTAAGTATCTTAAAAGCTATAAGCTTAATCTTACCTTTCAGGGATTGCTTAAATAAGGCTGGTTTCTTGCGAAAGCGGATTTTGAACGGGTCTGAAAATGAAAAAGGTGTCATCAATTATGAAAACCTATTAGAAACACTTTATCAACGGGTAGCCTATGGTATTGTATGATTATGTTGTATATAGTATACTAGCTGCGCCCCGCGGCTTCGCTCGCGTGGAAATATACGTGTCAAATGGTTTATAAACCTTCCTCTTGAATCACACTACGAACTATGATGATTTCAAATTTATTTTATGTTTTTTAAATAATTAGTCGTAATAACTAATACCTATAAAGTGTTTAAACAGTAATTTTATATTGGAGTGTTTACGATACAGTGAAATATTCAACAAAATACTGTCAAGAAACTCGTCATGCACTGCATCAAAATCCGTTGCGTAGTTTTAAAGATCTAAGCATACATCCCTATGTATGCTTAGATCTTTAAAACTACGCTTCCCGCTGTCTGTCTGTAGGGACAGACAGACAGCGGGAAGCGACTGTTGTTTTATACCATGTAGTGATAGATTTACCTATCAAACAATTTGAGTTTGTAAACTTGTAAAGAATTTTAATTATTAAATAAATAATGCTGGACAATCCACAATTTCTTAGCAAGCTGAAGTGGCTGTGGGCCGGCCATATATCGCGAAGAACCGACGACGGACGGCCGCTGGAGCAAACGTGTTCTTGAGTGGAGTGGAGACCACAACTCGGTAAAAGTAGTGTAGGACGCCCTCCGACCAGGTGGGATGACGACCTGCGAAAGACACACAGCATCATCTAGCCCATCTAGACTGATGTAGGTCTTACCCAGATAACTTCGTGAACACGATCGTGGAAGCTAAAGCTTAGCTCATAGAACAACATACCTATCCTAACAACCTACACCAGATAAGCAACGCTCCTCACGCCACCATCTCATGAAAATAAAACTCGTTTCACACAAACGAGTTTCTAATCCAACTTAAAAAACAAATGGAACATTCTGCATGCATTCGAAATTCAAATCGAAACGGTTGAGAATTGGCAGTTGCCAAATCTCATGACCTTCTCACAGTTGGTTATTGAAGCGCGGGTCATTGACCCCGGCGATGCAGATGCGTTCACATAGCGTTACTTACAACCTCCCACGTGAGAGACGCCCCAGTGTTGAGCGGAAGCGAGTTAGGGAAACTTATGGAATATGTAAGAAAAAGAAGTTACAACTTTTGAAACTAACATGGTTATTAACACAAAAGTCACTTATAACTGAATATAAATAAATAAAATAAATAAATAATGCTGGACAATTCACACAGCATTATCTAGCCCCATGGTAAGCAGAGCTTGTGTTATGGGTACTAGATAACTGATATACATAATACTATATATTACATTATTATTATTATTATTATATTAGCCCGGGGTGTCCCACTGCAGGGCAAAGGCCTCCCTCCCCTTCTTCCACTCATCTCGGTCCTCAGCAAGGAGAACCCACTCCTTATTGTATAGTTCGAGCTCATCCCGCCATCTCCGCCTAGGCCTTCCTCGTGGCCGTTGTCCGTCCGGGACCCAGTCAGTGGCGATCTTCGCCCACTGCTGGTCTGACATACGCCACACATGTCCAGCCCAGTCCCACTTGAGTTTGGCGGCATATATTACATAGATAGATATTTTTTATTATACATAGAAAACGACCAGAACACCCGGAACAAATATCTGCAGATTGTACACACAATTGTTCCGAGGCGGGAATCGAACCCGCAACCTCCTGCGTCGCAGGCGGACCTTCGCCCACCGCGCCACTTCGGTCGTCATATTTACCACTTACTCGCAGTGCCTTCTGTTATTTCGTGATCATGGCCAAACTGTGCCGAAATATTAAACTCAAAAATCAAATCATGGTAAACATGCCGTTATAAGTGACTTTTGTAAAAGAAGTTAGTTTAGTATTCCCTGATTTTATGTAGGTACCTACGAAGTATTTTTTTGGTTTTTTCCACGAACCCCTACGTGATGTGTACTGTGCGCCCTCGTCATTGTTAGGGGCGAGATGATGCGGTGTGAATTTGAATGTATCCTGTTTTTGATTATGTTGTAGGTGAATAAAGAGTTTGATTTCTTGTATCCAGCTTACAGAAGGTCTGGCCAAGATTAATCAAATTTTTCTAATAATGAGATAATGATGATAGTGAAGACATCCGCTAGCCTGTCTGAAGTTGCGCCAGCCCCGCAGCCGCAGTCCGCCTACAAGGCTCTCGAGTCGGCGGCGGCGGTGATTTGAGAACTTTTTGTGGACGCTCGAGCCTCGTTACAGAACAGCAAGTCACTTTATTTACAATACTGGCAACATGGCCGACGTAATGATCGGAGATTCAATTATGGATTTGGAATGGTTTTGTCTGAGCCACGAATGGTGAGTCGGGGAAACTGCCTTGTGTTTCTTAGGTCTCGGCCGCACTGCTAGATGGTAGATGAGAAAACTGACGTGTTAAAATTAAAATGTACTGACCGACCACATAGCAAGCGCCTAGCTTAGCTAGGTCGCTAGGGTGTAGCGAGGCAATCTGCCTCTGCTAATCCAGCCCCAAGCAAAGCCAAGCCAGCTTGTGTTATGGGTACTAGATGAGAACAATACATTACATATACAGATATTTTATATTATACATAGCCAACAGATCCCCCAGGACAAATAAACATGAAGATGAAGAAATTTTGACAGCCTTCACTGCGGCCAGTTCAAGTAGCAAACCTACGCGCCTAACTAGCATCGAAGTAACCCAGGAACCGACCATCCATGCCTCCATCTTGCAGTGCGGCCGGCCGTGGCCTTATAGATTACAGCCCAGGAGGGCCTAGGTAATTCGTCAACGGCGCCCCTTGCCCCTCTGTATTATGAATTATTTTGCTAATGTGAGCGTTTGTAAATGTAGAATTAGTAGCAAGTGAACTACTTGCCAAGTCCGTATAGAAGTAGGTGGGTATTAATTATACATGGCGAAAGTCCACCTGTGAAACAGGAGGACGAGATCAAAACTACGAGATCGAATATAATAACAAATAATTCTGGACAATCCACACATCATACTCTAGCCCCAAGCTAAGCAGAGCTTGTGTTATGGGTAATAGATGACTGATATACATAATACAATATATTACATAGTTTTTTAGTGAGTAGAGTAGGTACTTACCAGCTAATAAGCAAAATTTTGTAACTACAAAGTAACCTTTGTACAATTTGTCCACCTACAAGGAAATCTCAAGCCTAATTACTTGCAAGAGGAAAACCATTCTTACCGAGATTGGATGTTTTCCGGAAAACGAAATAATATTGAGATGTCGAAGACAAACATGAAAGGTCAACCGAAGGTCAGACCACAGCGGCCCAATTAATTTCCTCTGATGCCGCTGGCCCTAAGCTCTCCATCATCCGGTGCAAAAAGGTTTAATAATGTTTGTTGATTGCTTTCAGAAAACAGAGGTCCGGGAACAACGACATCTCCTCAAATTGTTATATCAAAACTAATATTTAATGGATCAATAATTACGTATTTGATAACAACATTCCAATAGTGCATGTTAGGTATTATATTATCTGTGACGATAGCAAATACTCAATTATAGTAATTTCTCAAGAAAAATAAATTACCTTTAAATATTAATAAATAAAATAAAATAAAAACAGCTTTATTCCATTATCCCAATAGTTATTAGTATGTACAATTATAAAAAAATAATAATAGTAAAGTAAATAATTAATAGTCGTGTAGGTACATTATAATTTTAGAATTGAATTGAATTTAGAATTAATTATTTATTAATTCTAAATTCATATATATATTAATTCTAAATTCAATTCAATTCTAAAATCTTTAAATATAAATAAAATAAAATAAGCAAATCATATGAAATAATCTGGTGTAATTCCTAAAACCAAGTTATCAAGATATTTTAAAAGATTTATCAAGGACATTATATTTATATGCCCAGAATTAAATTCTTATGTGATATATGAATGTACTACTATTTAGACGACCGATGTGGCGCGGTGGGCGAAGGTCCGCCTGCGACGCAGGAGGTTGCAGTTTCGATTCCTGCGTCGGAACAATAGTGTGTACGATCTGCAGATATTTGTTCCGGGTGTTCTGGTCGTTTTATATGTATAATAAAAAATATCTATCTATGTAATATATAGTATTATGTATATCAGTTATCTAGTACCCATAACACAAGCTCTGCTTACCATGGGGCTAGATAATGCTGTGTGAATTGTCCAGTATTATTTATCTATTTACTACTACTAGTGGTTCCTTTTTCACTTCGGATGGACAAAAAATTTAAGGGAAAAGAAGATTAAAAACATTTTATTTCTTATTTAATAAAAATGTATAGTAGATATAAATTTTGACCAGTCTAAGTGCCTATTTTATAAGCTTTATGAAATCATGGAATAATTATGAATTTTTAAAGAATTTTATGAATATTAAGTTACCTATTTTGCGAGATGTTTTCGTCATCGAGCGACTTACATATAAGCGAATTCGGCATACACAAACAATGTTGATTCGCCCTGTCAGACCCTACCACACGGCCAATGCTGCCACAAAGGCGTCCTCGTGGCCGCCGCGAATGTCTGCCCTCGGCTAATGGCCACATGGCTGAGAGCCGATGCACGCTTATTATACTGCCTCGGAGAACGTGATGCCACAGATGTGGAATGCACAGATCAGACACTAATCATAAAAAATAAAATCAGTTTAATGCAGGCACAAAAGACCCATCAGAAACAAAAATACAGACACACAAGAGAATAATATAAAATAAAAAATATTAAAACTAACAGGTAGAATAGAGTAGATACGCACCTTTCTTAAATTTATCGGCAATAACAATGTTGATACGCCCCCTTACCAGACTAGTATCGCCATGAAGGCACCCAAGGGGGGTTGTTTTGTTTATATTTCACGAAATATAATCAACCCCTAACTTACCACACTGGACGAACGGAATATCACGATATTCCGTTCGTCCCACTACGTTCTTCCCACGATTGGGAAGAATATTAGTTATAGCTCCTTTTTAACACAGAGTGTCTTAACACATATACATATATTACTCACGGACGTATCACATGTGGATTTATACAGCGGCTAGACAATGTTTAACCACTCATTTGACAAAGTAATGAAATACACGTCATGTTAATGTTATAAATAGATATAGATAAGATCATCTCATCATCTAACGGCGGCTTTCTATGTATGTACTTTAAGAAAGTTCATTGCCTCAAGGAAGTTCATAATACTAAGGCAAACAGCGTGAACGAGCGCATCTGTACCCCATTTCTTTGCCCTGCGACTCCTGCGAGGCTGCGAATGTAAATTCAGCATCGCTCCAGGCTTATCTCCCCTCGGGTGCGTGCACGCCGCCTCGTTATAGCTAAACCATAGCCCTAACTGATCGGAGCCTTGTGTCCAGCCTCGGGATTATTGGGGACCAGTCGCATAATGACGAGAGGCTGATTGACCACACAGAAGGTGCTAACTTCGCCCACACTGGCGTGGTTCATAAACTTAGATGAATTGATTTATTTAATTAGCAGCTAAAGTCATTTTGATCTTGTCTGGGCTTGATAAATTCATTGTTTGCAATTGTTGTCTAGATTGCTAAATTGCTAAAAATATCATATTTAGAGACGGAGGCGTGGACAGTCTTGTCTTGTCTTAAGCCATTGCTGCCGTCACACTTGAATCTACCGGAGAAATGTAGCCCATGACCCCCCAACTCCACAAAAATATGATCTGTATAACTGAAAAGAATTATCCAAATGGGTCCATAAATGACGAAGAATAAGACCTACACATATAAAAAACATACATACGGCCAAACATAACAACACCTCCCTTTTTCGACGTCGACGTCGGCTAAAAATGGCGCACAGTAACGGGAATTAAATAGCTTGCACAAATGAAGTCTTCGATAATTCCATCAACGTGTTCATTTAAAATATTTTATATGAGCGTAGGTAATTACACTATTCTTGGAATAAATAACTCGCAAGCTTCAACATATCTGACTAGATGGCGGCACCTTAATTATTTCTGACAAAGGTAAAGGTGCTCGCACACGTAAGCGCCTCGCCACGTGTCGAGTAAGAAATAACTGATCGCCATTAAGATAAGGGTAATGGCTTCTTGAGCGCCTCCTTTAGGTTTCATATTTTTATTTGAGTAAGTACAAGTACCTACATAGATACCTAGTTATGTAGATTTGTGTGTTTTAGAAAATGTACTTTGCATTTTTTTTCTAATATTTAGCATGAGCGTTGAGACTATATTAAATAATAATATGTATAATAAATACCGCGATGCAGTTTTGGAGCAGTATTTTACCAACTATATATCATCATCCTATAGCAGTCCACTGCTGGACATAGGCCTCCCCTAATGAGCGCCATAGCGCCCTGCATCACTTATTCAAGTAAGATGGAAAAGGTGTCAAAACATTTTCAAGCATATCATATTACTTAAGCCACCGCCTAGCTCAAAGAATTAGCAAGCTGAAGTGGCAGTGGGCCGGCCATATTTCGCGAAGAACCGACGGCCGCTGGGGCAAACGTGTTCTTGAGTGGAGACCGCGACTCGGCAAACGTAGTGTAGGACGACCTCCGACCAGGTGGGATGACGACTTGCGAAAGACTGCAGGTAGATGCTGGATGCGACAAGCTGAAGACAGGGCGCTATGGCGCTCTTTGGGGGAGGCCTATGTCCAGCAGTGGACTGATATAGGCTGATGATGATGATGATGATGATGAAGCCACCGCCTTATATTTAAATTATGCTTACATCAAACTAAATCAATATTTTTACACGTACCTTTTAAAACTTTCTCTACCATATTCTTTGCAGTTACCTTATAAATCAACCTTAACCGGCTTTTCATAAGTCTTCCATAAGCCCCGCAAAATCAAGATTAATTACATGCAATAGTACCATTTAACTGATCCCCTTGTGGGGCCAGGATGAATCTGATACTGCACGGCATTCTAGGCAGCTATACCTACCTCTATAGCACTCGCTATACTTAAGTACTGAAGACACGGTATAATGTACGTACAGGGTGGATTTTTGAGATTAAATTAAATTAATATTAAATAATTAAATTACAATTAAATTAAATAATGCTGGACAATTCACACAGCATTATCTAGCCCCATGGTAAGCAGAGCTTGTGTTATGGGTACTAGATAACTGATATACATAATACTATATATTACATAGATAGATATTTTTTATTATACATAGAAAACGACCAGAACACCCGGAACAAATATCTGCAGATCGTACACACAATTGTTCCGAGGCGGGAATCGAACCCGCAACCTCCTGCGTCGCAGGCGGACCTTCGCCCACCGCGCCACATCGGTCGTCATCGAGATGTCAAGATGGGAGTGTATGAAAAATCCTATGGCAACTATAAAGAATGCGTGAAAGGAGTCGTGGTCTCGATTTATGAAAAAAGATTAAATTTTTACGCTCGTTGAAAAAGTTTTCTTGCTATTTGTCTTCTAAAGAAGATGTGCACGACAGGAAACTTTATTTTATTGTAGTATAATATGGCAACACCTTTGGTAGAATTTGTAGGTAAAATGTAAATAAAACGTTGGAAACCCTGGAAGGGTTCGGCCATTGTTTCATTGTGAAAACGAACGTGTTTTTATTTCTACAAAATCCTAACGTCTCTAAAGTAAATATAGGAACCAAATAAAAACGTAGGCTGTGAGGATTAATATAGGTAACGTCTACCCCTCACAGAAGAAGAATGTTCTATGTTCGGCTTTGTGTGTACGATCTGCAGATATTTGTTTCGGGTGTTCTGGTCGTTTTCTATGTACGATAAAAAAAAAACTATCTATGTAATGTATTGTATTATGTATATCAGTTATCTAGTACCCATAACACAAGCTCTGCTTACCATGGGGCTAGATAATGCTGTGTGAATTGTCCAGCATTATTTATTTATTTATTTACTTTATGTTTTTTTTAAATATCGAATTGGATGATTTTTTTGCAGTTGTATAGTATATGATGCCAAGGTGAGCCAAGATGGTTTTTTCCCCAGGGTTTAGTATTTATCTCGCAAAACGTGCTTAAAACCAAGGATTTGATAACTATTTTATCAGTACTCCAACCTCAGTTGGTCCGACATAAGTGTTTGGTCAGTATAAAAAAAGCAAGATCGATTGGCGTCAAAATAGTTTTAATGCAACAAGCCTATTTACTTGCAAACTATAATTAACCTGTGAATCAAGATATAAAATTCTGTAAAAATTACGGATACTCTACTAAGACCATTTCCCTATACTCCCTTACAGTCCCGTTCACAATATCCACACTGTATGCTATAGAGTTGATATTCTCGGAAATTCAAGATGCATCGCAAGAATTAATTCAAACTGCTTACAGCTTACAGGATCCTCTCACGCAGCCTCTGTGTAGAACGGTCTGGGACAGAACCTTCTACATGACAGAATTACAGAGAGCAACATGCTTTGAAGACTTAAACCCGGTTTAGGCTGCGTTTAAACAGGCGGAAGATGTGACGTGCTTTAACCGACTTAAAAAAGGAGGAGGCGGTATGACGTTAAACGTTAAACAGACGGTCTCGGGGAGATATTGGACGTGCTTTAACCGACTTAAAAAAAGGAGGAGGGTGTTATGTTTAAGGTTCCGTATCTCACACAGAAATTAACCCTTATATGATCTTTTCTTAGGAACGCGTAGAGGTATTGAGCTGAAATTAACATCAATACTTGTCTGATACCTCTTAGAGCCGTGATATAATATTAGTTTTTACTTTTCTTGCTCAAAAAGCTTGACATTATAGCGTAGCTAAGCGGCCGTAAAACTTGTGTCTACTCCATAGGGACTAAGATTTATTTTTTCTTTTTATTTTAGTCTGAAATTATCAGCCAGTACAATAAATTCATTCTCTTACATAAAGACTCGACTTCTAGGTGTTCCATTTACAAAAAAAAAATCATTTGAGTTGATTTTTGAAAATGGAACCTAGAAATAGAACCTCCTTGCTAAAGCGTAATAAAAATAAAATAAATTCATTGAAATGCCTCGGTTAATTTTAATTTTAACATTTTGGATTATTGCTGGTTAATTATAATTGTTGTTGAGAGTTATTTATAAAAAAATAACAGTTATAAAGTCCATTAAAATTATCGTCAGTACATGATTGTTACATGATTGTTATTTATTTTATAATTAAATAATGCTGGACAATTCACACAGCATTATCTAGCCCCATGGTAAGCAGAGCTTGTGTTATGGGTACTAGATAACTGATATACATAATACAATACATTAAATATATAGATATTTTTTATTATTCATAGAAAACGACCAGAGCACCCGGAACAAATATCTGCAGATCGTACACACAATTGTTCCGAGGCGGGAATCGAACCGGCAACCTTCTGCGTCGCAGGCGGACCTTCGTCCACCGCGCCACATCGGTCGTCGTATTCATATTGAAAAGCAAGTTGTCTGCTGAAAGTAAGTCTGTACCTCGCCAATAAATGTAATACCTACTAAGAAACAAAAACAACATTCGTTTTCTTGTTATTTATGTCTGAGAAAATCTAGATCTATTTAGATAAGTCAAACTGCTGTAATTTAATCTAAATATTCTAAGTAATTTATAGAGACAGTCTACATTTCCATTTAGAATTTTGTAAAATACGTTTTAGTAATTCAACGCTCACTAAATATAGCCAGTTGTGGGCGAGAGACGTGGATCTAGATAAATGGCCGTATCGAATCGCTTATTTGCTATTAACGTTCGTAGAACCATATTTCTGGGCGAAGACCCATAACGTACGGCACACGGGTCTTTACATAACGTATCGAAAACCTCAATTGAAAATCGAACGCTCCGACGAAATAATTATTAATTCCCACTCACTCACAAACGAGTATATTATCTATCAATAAAACCTACGAGAAAGATATGTCCTGTTATGCTTTCTCTTTCCTCATGCTCGTAAAGCACCTTCTTCAGTAGGTATTTGACTACCCAAATAAGGACATTGTAGTAAAATGACCATTTCAACAGCATGTGTACAGTTTTATTAAATTAATTCTTTTTGGGTGTCACGCCGCCTTGAAGGCCTTGAAGGACCAATTTAACTGATGCAATTGACCGCATTAACCTTTTTGGTTCTCCTTATATTTTCTCCAGCTGACACTTGTCTATGCTCTAACCTAGTCGCCCAAGTCCAACGAGCAATAAATATCGGCAAGCTAAACCAATTAACGCTTTACCTAAACACTTCCGCGCCGTATTCAAATAACTACTACACGTAACGAGCCGGGATTTGCAACTTGAATTCGCGGTATTTCTTGGAAATAATTACCCTCTTGAGTTTCCAAATACCTGCGTAATTATACGGCTGCTTCAGTAATGTATTTTAATCTCTTATGGCCGGCAACATGGTTTTTGTTATCAGCATCATTTCGACCTGTTTGCACCCACTCTGGCATCTTCAAACATCTCCTGCTTGAGCCGCATCAAGTGGTGCAAAATCCCAACTATACTTTATGATGTCGTCGGGCCATTGGGTGGTTGGTCTGCCGTTGGTTTTCTACCATCTAGGCCACCAATAAATGACGACCTTCGTCTATAAATAAACATCCTGGTTACTCTGGGAACTCTGGGTTATAGCGGGTTTGCTCATTTCATCATGCTGTCAGAGATCATCGTTTCTCTTTCAACCAGCCCTTCTATACTTTGCTTCCTGCGTCCAACTGTTACTTTACAAAGACCGTTAACCCATCAATGCTCTCGAACCAATCTTCCTCATTGTATTGTTTTCAATAAGGAAGTATCCAGAGTATGTACGTTCAATACGTGTTTTTCCCAAATCATTTTCGGAACGCCACCTTCGGCATTTGGTCAACGTTTTAGTCCCAAATAGGTTCGTTTAAGTTTTTTGCTCGAAGCTATTTCGGACAGTTAACAAAGTACGATGGCCTAATCACCTGCCTACACGCTGTAAGATTAAAACGTCGGTAATTCGATGTAGCTTTATGTTCCGGAACAGTCGGCTCATTGTGTTACAGTCCCACGAGTTCAAACGCCAATTTGGACTCGAATTTCGGTGCATTGTTTTAGGTACCTAAGTATTAACTTGCACGTTTGTTTTTGTAGCGTTTCAAGTGATTGGACGGCAGGAGGTTGGAAAGTTTTTAAAGATCAAGGGCATCTAGCAAAAACACTTGCCTATCGCCCGCAGTTAGGTACTTAACAATCAGGGCTGGTATTATGAGCCTAAAACTGAGGTACCCTGGTAAACTGTAGGTCAACATTGAACACTTTATTAACGTAGTCCCCGCACTATGTACCTTAATAAAGTGTTGAATGTTGATCCAGCAGTAAACTGTTGTTTTTTTATATTAAATTGGCAAATAAATGAATGTTGTATTTTTTTTTTTTTTTGTCAGCGGTCCCGAATTCCACTTTGTTGATAAATTGAGGTTTATCATCAAAATCACTGGCCCTATAACACTGACTGCCAGATATACGAGAGAGATTCAACACTGGAAAGGTAGGTAGACGTCAGAACAATAGTTTTCAACGTCCCAGTTCCCAACTTTTACAACTTAACTGCCTAACTGCTTAACCAAATAAAATTGAAACATCTGACTTCTAATTAAATGAACAACATGACCAGTATAAGAACTCAACCAAGGCGCCCCAAACACCGAATCTTGCGCACTCGAGCAAGTGTAGCGAGTCGAATTGTTACGCCAAGAACTACTCCCGTGACCGTAGGCATGTACCCCTCTCCAACCATGGCAACCTTCGCCCGATTCCTTCACGCTGATCACTTCTCTATTCCTAAGCAGTTAGACGTTGGTCTTTGTTCTCGCGATTGTACTATTAGATAGCGACGGGTATAGGCCGCGTAATAACATTGAATATGTTACTGGAATTAGGGATTCTCGTGTCTTAAGTACATACTCTCGAGGCAGTTTTAAAGCTGTTGAAATGGGACGATGGCTAATAACAATAATAGCTGGACTAAAGTTATAGAACTGTGATAAAATTGATCGTAATAGAGTTGGCTTAGGATTAGCAGGTTAATGTTATTCCGAAGGGAGTGCTATAATCTCTATTTTATTGCAGGGAACCGTTTATTGAGCGCCTCGACTGATTTGATAGCATTCTATAAGTATAATTTTAATGAAATTGGCATTGCCAATTGGCTTGAATACTTGACTTCACTACATTGAATTTTAGTGGTAAGTATTGGTACAATTATTTGTTTCAACTGCTAACAATGTATTTATCCATATGAAATATTGATAGCCTTATCTTATGTCTATGTAAGTTTATTATAATGTTTGTAATGTAGGTATTTAGTGTATTTGTTACCAATTATTTATTTAAAGTGCCACCGTCTATATTGTTCGTTCAAGTCCGGTCCATCACAAGGTTGCCTGGAAGAGATCGCTCTCAGCGATAAGGCCGCCCTTTATACCTTTATTCTAAGTTTTTATCTCTGTATTATTTTCTGTTTTGTGTGGTGTAATAAAGTGTTATCTATCTATCTATCTATCTAATGTTAGGTGCTTAGACTTAGTTCGTGTATGATAATAATTCTGTTTATCTACACTTGCGAGCTATAAACTGGAATCACTTCATCGCTGGTTTCTGCAGACCATATTTTACAGTTTCTATGGAATTGTAAGTACAGAAAAACTGTAGGTTGTGGTATATTATTTTAAAGATAATTTTATTAGCTTTCAAACTCTTTCGATATCATAGCGAAAAAAATGTTCATCATATGTCATGGAACGTGAAAACAATAGACATACATTTTTGGAACGAAACATCAATTTTTTCAAACTCCTGAATCCCTATAAAAACTGGAAATTTATACAATTTTGTCATCAGTCCAATATATCACGTCACTCAAAATACTGGAATTACAAGAAAATGGAAACCACACCAATAGAAGCCGCTCAAATCGTCACCCTAATCCAGCATGGGTTCTCTCAGCATACTATCGCTCGACAGCTTCATCTGAGCCAGTCCTGTGTCTCCAATGTATACAAGAGGTTTAGAGAGACTGGAAACTTAGTCCGAAGACCAGGATCTGGACGACAGCGATGCACTTCGGCGAGAGATGACCGATTTATTGTCAGCACTTCTCTCCGAAATCGACATCTAACCGGCGTTGACGTCCAGCGGGAGCTCGGAGAAGTTCGAGGGAGAACTGTCAGCGAGTGGACAGTGAGGGGAAGACTCAAAGAAGCTAACTTGACCCCAAAAAGGCCAGCAACGGGACCCAAATTGTCTACAGCTCACCGACAAGCCCGACTTCAGTTTGCTCGTGATCAGATTGGGATATACAGCAATGGAGCCGAGTTTTGTTCGCGGACGAGACTAGGATGTGCCTGCATGGCAGCGACCGTCGACGGAGAGTCTACAGGAGACCGGGAGAGCGATACGCACAATGCTGTATAGCGGAAACAGTGGCATATGGGGGTGGGTCTTGTATGATGTGTTTTCAAATGGTATACACCAATCTGCAGTTTATTCCATGGAAACTGTAAAATATGGTCTGCAGAAACCAGCGATGAAGTGATTCCAGTTTATAGCTCACAAGTGTATATCTTCATGCAAAATATGGGACAACACACTGTACCTAACGCAGGCACTAGACAAACCTGGTTTTAGTGTCTTGTAAAATAAAATTAGTATTTTTTTTTATAAATAAAGAAATACAATACAATACACACAAAACAAACTAGCATGACATGAATAGATACCTATAGTCGTAAAAGCGTTAAATCAATTACACTTATCTACAAATATCTGCATACCTTCTCACGAAATTAAATGCAACTTTGACACAGTTATCAAGAGATTTGAATTGTTTGATGGCAGAGGAACAGATATTTACAATTTTTTTCGCGATTGGTCGGTTCACGCTTCAGACTCACGCGAGCAAAATTCCCAAAGTTGCCGACTGGTGACGTCACCGGCTCTATGTTCGAGACATCTACTTTCCTGAATCGTTGACCTATGCACAGCACAGGAGTAATATAAGGACAAACAGAAGGAAAACTTGCAATGGTTAAGTATATACATTTAAGATAGGAAGCGTCTTCAAGATGCAGGCTGCATTGCCCCGCTGTATAGCAATACTGAGCAAGCACAGCGCTAGATAGAGCTCTCGGGACACGCGTCGTCGTCTGGTATAGTTCGGTTATAACAACTATAATTTTAATAACCATGAACGTTTTAATAGTTGAATTTTTATAATACAAACCTTTGGGTACATAGTAACATTGTGTGAACTTTATACTAGAAAGCATCATCTACATGCTCTACCTTAGTATAATGTCGACAAAGAGTCCAGCGATGCTTACTCGTGATTGTGAATTTCTGCCCATAGATAACTCTTGCTTGTATCAAAAGTATATTGTATTGGTCCTATATATATAACAGGTGTATAACGTTTTTCTAAATTATACTTACATATTTATGTTTAACTACAAATAAACGAATTTGATTTGATTTGAAAAGGAGTGTTCGAATTTTATTTGAAAAGCATTCCTTCTGTTTGCTTACCCGTGCGATTTGGTGCGTGCGCGCAGTTTTGCGGCCGCAGTCTCGGAAAGCCAAGGCCACCTCGGCCGTTACACAAAGACGGCCGCCGGCCGCGTCTGGGACCCTCGAGGGACTACCATTGGAGATGCCAAGCCGATGATCTGCCTGGTTATTTATTCTCAAGTTTTTTAGGGGCTTAATATGCAGAGCACGGAATTCCCAATTCACAGAAAAAGCTTTTGGCACAATTGCGTGGTATCTACGATTGCATCCAAAGGTAAGGCTTTTTTTTTCGAATGGACTATTATGCTGTTGACCTCAGATGACCATGACAGCGTTACCGGACTTTTGGCGGGCGCAGAGGGCGCCTCGCTGGTAAAAATTAGGTTGGGGCAACACGCACAAGGGCCACCACTTAGGTGCGAGCCTCGGCTTGGGCTGTTGCCAGATGCTACAAGAGGGTAGGGAGGTAACGCCTTAGGTGCACGAGTGCACCTGAGGGCGGAAACGGGGAATTCTTCGACCCCGCATCTGGCGGGGTCGGTTATTGGTCGGGTGTGTAGTGTGCGGAAGCTGAGTTGTTGCCGTCACTTCCGGGTTAGCGTCAGTGAGTGGGTCAATGGGGTCACCAAGAACGTGTCTCGGTCTACGGAGGAGAGCCAAAGATAAAGCCATGCTTCTGAATTTCAGCTATAGTCGTAATTTGACAGGTTAACAAATTCGATCGCCTATGACCAAAACACCATACTGTCCTGGCTGCTTCGGTTAAAAATTATTGGGCGTCTGACAAACAATTGTGGTAAGTTTTCTCACACGACTTGACGTCTCCAATATTTCCTTGCTCCACGTCTGAAACATAGGTAATAATATGGTTTGCTCTGGTCTGGGGAATGTGGGCTGTGGTGCAGTGTTATTTATTTACGATCGGCAGGAGTAATGAGCCAATCTACGTAGGAGGAAGTGCGGTCATTTTGCAGGTCGTGATCTCTGGGTTTTGATTTATTTTAGCACGTAAATTATTGTTTGGATGAAGTATAGCATGCTTGAATAGTGCTGCTATTGTTGGGTCGGACTATATACCCAGATTAGGTTGTCTGACTAGCATCAGATGGATTTCTCGCAGGGTTACTTATCGCCAATACGTAGATATGTTTACTCGTTCAGATCTAAAATTCGACATGCAGTCATTTCGACGAGAGCAAAGACAAAAAGGTGATTTGCCTATTTTATGGCTAACGTATATTATTTTAAAGAATTTAGACCACTTCTCAGAAGGAATCTCAAAAAAATGCGCTAAAGCCTAAAGGCTACCTAGGGCCCTTTGCAAGTCTTTTAGTATCCCCGGGTCACATAGCCGCCTTTCTGCCAAGTCAATGTGTCGTTCCACTTATTCTTCAGCAACAAGAATACAAACAAAGCGGCGCTTCAAAGTCCAGGTTCCAGACATTCCATGGAACCCTGCAAAAAGCAAAACGCTGTTGCCATAAGAGCAGTTTATAGGCATACCGCACGCCTTTGTTATCCCATTCGACACGAAAACCGATTGGTTTCGCCCGAAATACGATGCCCACAGTCAAAATAAGGCGTCATACCGAGCTAACAAGTTTTACTAGAGCTCTGTTTTCTCAAATGCATTACAGACTTTGCGCGGATATGTATGGACTTGGATTGATGTCAGAGCTCTCAGGAACTAGTTGTTACTTGGGAATAAGGCACGAAAAAGTAAAGTAGATCAAATATCAATCACACTTTGCGTTGGCGTAGCGGACGGTCCCGTAACTTCATTAAGGTACATCATAAGGTCACGACGACATGAGATTCAGATAATCAATGTATTTTTTATGGAGTCAGGCTCTAAAAGTTGATAAAAAATACAAATGCTGCAAACGTTCTTTTAAAAAAACTGACACGTTTTCTCAACGACCTTCCAACTGGTTACTTTTTGTGAGCAGCATGCTCAATTCTATAGTTAACAGTCCTGTCTACTGCTTTGCTCACAACACCTTTTGAACTGTATCAAGTACGATAGTCGATAAGCAGGCTCAGTAAGTCAGCAATCTCCAAAAATTACAAGGCGTGATTTTACCTATGTTTGAATTACCTATACATAAATATATAAATAAAATGCTGGACAATACACAGAGAGTTAAGTAGCCCCAAGCTAAGCAGAGCTTGTGTTATGTGTACGAGACAACTGATATAACACAGAAACAAATATCTGCAGACTGACCTTACCCGCCTCGCCACAGTGGTACCTACATACCGAAATACAAAAATTCCGCAACAAATTTTTAATCAGAAAGTAACTGGTAAAGTACAAGCAAGTAGGTAGAGGTAGTATGTGTGTATCTGTGGTAACTTATAGAAAGTTGCCGGCAGCGAGTCACCGGTAGAACCTAAGGCTGTGGTGACTAAGACTAGGTATGCTTCGTAACTGGACTTTGAATTTGCCGATTTGATGATTATCCTACACTAGGTTTGATGATTTTGGTAGGTAGATCATAGATGACAGAATACTCGGAGACCGCTCGTTGGAAGCTTTTGGAAGCAATTTTGTCATTGTAAAATATATGTAAACTTAACGTGTTTAAATCCATATTTGTGCTAGATAGTAGCGGTATTGGATTAATAATCAGCCAGTTATAGGAAATGAATGCTTCTTAGACTCGCAATTGAAATTTCTGACAGGTCATCAACAAGTCGTCAAGATGACTGATCTGTTATCGAAATAAAAAATACTTCTATGATATATGCTGATGTGATAAATCCGGTGAGCGTGTAATTAAACTGGCAATTACAAGAAATTGCCAATTTTAGTACGCTACTTACTGCTTTTGGCTTTAATTGCTTATAGAAAACTGATCTTTTTTTGTTTTTAATCGTAGAAAGACCCAAGTACGTTTTTAATAAAACAACTCTGTGGATGTGGGGGCGTAAAGGGTTGCCAGCACGAAAGTTCATATACAACTTTTTTTGTTTGAAATTAGGATTTCAAGTTTGTGCTACAAATTACTCACACTTGACCGGTTCTCAGCAAAACAAAGAGGAGCGGAAACATAGAATGTCAAAAAAGAGCCAAGTAAATTACTGTAATACTTCCTTACAAATAACCTTGTTTGTGTGACTACGGCTTAAACTCGCGCTTCATCATTATTCTTTCGCATAATGATACATTCACACATCATTATTTAGCCCCAAACTAAGCAGACCTTCTGGTATGAGTTATCTGATATACATAATACAATACATTACATAGGTCAATATTTTTACAATTTAAAATACATAGACAACGACCAGAACACCCGAAAAAAACCTCTGCAAATCGCCCAAACATTTGTCCCTAGGCGTGAATCGAACACGCAAACTCCTGCGTCGCAAGTAGACCATCGCCCACCGATGACGTCTAAAAGATTGCATCGCATTGTTTATCAAAAGATAATTTTGAAATAGCGTGTAAAGAATTTTTAATAATCATATTTATTTATTTAAAAGGAACGTTAACAACCATAAAGAAATAACTCGCTGGTTCGTATACAAGGGCGATTGAAAGGGCCATGTTAAAGTTGTTGACTTTATATCAGCCCTAGTCAACGTGCTAGTTAAATCCGGTTGGCACACAATGGTCTATCTATTACCTCCGTCACCTCCGTGGGCGCGGGTTCTATTCCCGCGCATGCCACTAACCGGGCCTTTGTTGCTACTATCTACTGGTACTGAGCTCATATAACTAGTTTCTAAAATGCAGAAGTTCTATAGAATTTATTTAGTCAACAAAAACAAATCATTTATTGATAACGAACTTAAATGTCAAAAAAGGGTATTTATTATAAAAATTAATAATATTTCCTTAAATAATATTTAAAATTGTATAGCTTATATAGATAGTTAATTAATTGATAGATAGTTAATTGTAATTTGATATAATATTTAAATAATTGGTAGTTCGTAGAACTCAGCTACAGAATAAAAAGTACTTTCTATAAGCCATTTCCTCGGTCGATTATTGAAGATCATTGTATCACTGACCTCTACTAACGCCAAGATGCTTGAAGAAGTCCTAGGGGCCTACTCAGAAGAGGATATTCCATATATATTTATTAGAAGTTTTTAATTCGTTTTCATGCAAATATATCGTATAAAATACATATATATGGGACCACTTGGTGGAGTTGATATATTTTCTTTCTGTATCTATTTTTTTTTTTTGCTTTTTCACATTTTTTATGTTTCTATTATTCTTCTTAGTCGTGAAAACCTCTTAATAGCCTTCTGTTTCTATTTTCTTATTTTTAATTTACTGTATGTGCTGCTGGTTTTCCTTGTAATAAATTTTTATTATTATTATTATGTCTCTCATTTACCATGATCTCGGGCCATAAAGTGACCCGGTCCTTTGGAAGGCTTGCGTGGGGCCGAAGCCAACAGCACAGAGGCCCTTTGAGAAGTTAATCTAAAAGCGATGGCTACACATAGCGGGTATCATCCTCGGGTGCACAATATGATACATCCAAAGATGGTATCCACCAGGTGTAGAGACTATTGCAAAGAAAAATGAAAGAAATAAAACCAGGTTATTGTGATGGATGGATGGACTGGGTATTATATTATTATATTAGCCCGGGGTGTCCCACTGCAGGGCAAAGGCCTCCCTCCCCTTCTTCCACTCATCTCGGTCCTCAGCAAGGAGAACCCACTCCTTATTGTATAGATCGAGCTCATCCCGCCATTGTAATAAATAAATAAAATAAATATTTAGACTTAAATAGGCAAATAACCATGTATTAGACATTAATAAGAGATGAACATACTAGTGGTTTCTTTGCACTTCTTCCACTAGTGGACAAAAAATTTAAGTGAACAGTAAAAAAAATTATTTGATGATAATAAATGATATTGGCTTTGACTTTGATGATTCTCTCTGCAACTGCAAAATAATTGTTCAGATCGGTCCATAAATGACGGATGAGTCGACAAACATACATTAAAATACATACAGCAGAAAATAAAAATTCTAATTTTTTCATAGCCGCTTAAAAAAATACCTGTTGAGTTTTTCATCATTCTTGTTATATATCTTTTTTTAAGATGGCACCACGCATAATTCAGCAGTTTACATAATTATAAAAATCTGTAACATATTTTAAATGTTACTAAATTAGTTAAAATATATTAAACTTATGATTGGATTCGCCGGATGAATATCTCACGAAATGTAATTAATTTTATCAATTCGCCAATTCATTATCATCATCATAATTACATTGGAAACCGCTCTATATTGAGGTTATTATAACTAGCTTCCGCCAGAGACTACGTTCGCTTACACATTAAATCGAGTTAGGTATTAAAATATATATATACACGTATACGTAGCGCACGCTGAGCCAACCCCTATTTCGGCACAGGGAGGTAGTCTTATTTTCTTAATATCACCTATTTGTGTCACTCACCCCCATGGTAAACTACTTTATTTCCCGTTTGTTATTCTATGCCTGTATTTTGTACCTGTGTCCAAATAGATGTTTTTCTATTCTATTCTATTGTACAGTCGTACGTTACAGTACGTTTAGTACGTTTGTGTTTTTTTAGTACGTTTTTTAGGATGCCTTTTGCGAAAAATGTTATGTACCTACTGGATGGTATGCAACCATCCGTGTACCAGTCGACTCGCGCTTGCCCGGTTTATTTTAAAAGCTAAACGTAAACAATTTCATGGACGTCACTTAAAGGCAAACTTGCAAAAAAATATTTTTTTTTGCTATATTTCCATAATGAATAAACTATTGCGCGGATTTTATTTAGCCACAAGCTTATCGCGCATTTCAGATTATAATCAACTAGCTCCTGCCTGCGACTTCGCTGGCTCTTTTCTGAGATAAAGATATTGTTTATCTGCAACATTTCACTAAGATCTGTTTTACCGTTTAGGCGTGAAAAGGTAACAGACAGCCGTAATTACTTTCGAATAGAATAGAAATACATGTATTCAAAACATACTAGTTCTGCGCCCCGCGGCTTCGCCCGCGTGAAAATCTATGTGTTAAATGGTTTATAAGCCCTCCTCTTGATTACCCTATCTATTAAAAAAACCGCATCAAAATCCGTTGCGTAGTTTTAAAGATCTAAGCATACATACTCGTAGGGACAGACAGACAGCGGCTTTCCGTGTGACTTTATTTTATACTACTATGTAGTGATGATATTAACAAAAGAGGCACGTAGAATAGAAACTTTCTATTTTATAATATTAGTATGGAAGAGGATAAATGATTTGCAAGGTCTTATTATTTATTTATTAAGTCTGGTATCTCCTGTGATTTCTCGTAGCATATAGTGGGAGCCTCTGGCACGATATGAAACAGGTTCGAGTCTCGAGGTCATCGCCCGCTGATTGGGAGCACTTATAAAATTTATAACGTGTATCGGTAAGTAACTTATCTCTAGAATGTTCTGCCTCGTTGCTATATTTTTACCTACACTCGTTTATAAGATTTATTTAGCTAAGTTTTTTGTTATTATAGTGCGTAAGCCCTCGCATTTGGTGTAATCTCTAAAAACATAAATAATATCCCAAAAACGTGGTCAATTTCCGTGGGACTTGAATTTTTGGGATATTATTTAATATTTTATTTAGCTGTTTGTTAGTGGGCATGTATGTACATGTATGTAATGTAGGCATTTAGTGTAAGTATTTGTTTTCTTTTTTCGCTATATATCTAAATAAATAATTAATTATCGACTATTCATACAGCATTATCTAGCCCCAAGCTTAGCAGAGCCTGTGCGATTGGAACTGGATTACCAATATGTATACGTAATACAACACACTACATAGATATACATTTTTTGAAAACATATCTGCAGATCGTAAAATATTAGAGGCAGAATCAAACCTCCTACGTCGCAGGCGGACATTCGCCAGGCACGCCACAGAGGTTTATCAGCCATGTATGTTAAGTTATTTGGTATCAAGTCCTCCAGAGGCTTCTCAACCCTGTGCGTATTCATTATCATAACCTTACATAAAAAGTTATGAAAAAACACCAAAATATAAGGGCGCTTGATCTGGCAACAAAGGCGCATAAACAAGGCTAAACGAGCCCTTTGCATAATATTCTGCCTCGTTACGAGGAAGAGACGCTTTATAACTGATTACTGCGTCTTCCCACCAAGTTTGACTTCGTTCTATTGTTTTTTGGCGCACTTTTATAAAAGAAAAAGAGCGACTATTATTCTCTCTATGTGGTTGAATATGTCTGGATCAAAGATCCAAATAGCCTACGTTCCGGATCCAATTCTACGTTCAGTGTTTGTATGAAATTTTGTAAAAGATATTTCTAATTTCCAAGTTCAGACTTGTGTGTACTAAATGAAGCACCGATGGGTATCTTTAATGCTCAGCAAAGTAGAATATTATTCAATCACCGACTTACAATGACCGACTTCAATGTTTTCATTGGAGCTATAACAGGCGCGTGCGAGACTTTATACAAACAATCACAAGGTAAGTTCATCGAGTTTCTTTCAAACATCTCCTCTAGCTGCCCTCTGCTCGATGAAAGCTTACCCTACCAATCTTCCTATGATATTGCGTTGACTAGAAACTATACTACAAAGCTTATAATTTTTGACTATAAACTCGCCCATAGTGGGCGGTTCTGGGCTTTGTATTAGTACCTACGTACTTATGCCTGTACTTTGAAAAGTCTTCTCTGGCCATAGTTATTCTGAGCTCTTGCTGCCTTCCGCTACTTGATGAATGCGCGCCCTTTCTATGACATTTGCCTTTAACAAGAAACTATATTATGCATCTACTATAACTTAAAACATATTTGACTAGAGACTCGCCCATAAAAGGTGGAGCTAGGCTTTGTATAACAGTCACGTAAGGACTCCATAATAACACCAACGCTAATAAATCCACTGAAAAGGCCAAAGAAGAGGTTCCACGTCTCCATCAGATGTTAGCAAACAATGATATTCCATTCCACTCTGCACTTACCACCCACTGCATGGAGTGACAATGCCATACAGTCACACTGCTTCATTTGTGGACCACTCCCGTAGAGGCAAACCCTTTGATTCGATTGATCCATCGATCCCTGTCGATTTTCATCGTTTTTACAACGTTTCACGTTTAATCCTTAGCTCGCCAGGGCTAGCGTACAGCGGGTATTCGCTAGCCCTGGCGAGCTAAGAGTTCGTTAATTTTGACGGTTATTAATGTAGCTTTTGTATGATATATATTATGTATGTACGTACATTATAATCATCATACAACATAACAATCGCCTCACTATGACAATAGTATCGCGTCTAAATCACTACGTTTGACACCTTTATTACTCGTATATTATAATATTAGCACAGTCCTGCTCAGTGTAAGTCGTATCTACGAGTATTAAAATTACGATTATGACAAACGTGGACATGCATTCTATTCGTCCCAGTCTCTTTAATCGCTTGTGATAAATACCAAACATAGGACGTAAGTAATACCTGAACTGAGTGGTCAGAATTTCTCAATCTCTTTTCGTCTCAGTAATTTATGATTTGGAACCGGTCCTCGAATATACGACCGATGCAATCCAGCTCCGTGCGCTATTGTAAGGCACGTACAATAAGATGACTAGCAGGACTTAGGAACAGAATTACTGGAGGGAACAAATACCCATTCGCGTGGGCGGCGGTGAACGCTGCAACTATTCTAGGAAACTACAGGGAAGTCTAAAATGGAACCTTAGATCCTACTTCTTTATTACATTAGGATAAATGAAGTCGCTTACGCTGTGTGTTCGCTAGGTTTGTTTCTCTTTCACGCTGAAATTACCAAAAGGATCGAGCTGAAATTTTGCACACAGGTAGTTCTAGCCCCAAACGCAAAAAATTAAAAATCTCAAATGGAATTGGACCGGCCACACTATCAGAACAAATAAAGGAAAATGGACGAAAGATGTGATGGAATGGTATCCTAGGAATGGGAAAAGAAGAAAGGGACGTCAAATCAAGAGATGGGAAGATGACCTACCAAAAGGATGGAGAAGACTAGCTCGTGACAGAGATGATTGGAAGAAGCTAGGGGAGGCCTATGTCGAAGGACAACCTGACCAACAAAACTGGTTGCTGAAGAATTCATTGAGGTCATAGATGATATGGATCAATAACAATACTTACTTTTTAATAATACTTTATTTATCATTATCATACTTGGGTCAGTGAATAAAGGCTTTTTTATTTTATTATTTATTAGTTCTAGCCCCAATGATAGCAGATATTGTGTTCCCATCTAATTATTATTTACATTTCTATGGTGTTACCAGGTAGTGGGTATCAGATTTCGTTTAGGTACACAGAAAACAGAACCGTAACTAATACATATGTTTACACTTTGTTCCAGGCGTCGGGAATCCAACCCGCAATCGTTTGCGGTTCAGTTGGAGTTGTAGCCACTGTGCCACAGAGGTCATCAACAGAGTTAAATCTGGTAAATACCAACTCCGTACGAAATCGTTGAAGTATAATACAATGTAAATGGCGAAACTTGATTATTGAATAACCATAATGGCGCCTAAGGCCCGCTTCCCACGCTAATTATAACCATTGTAACGTTATGCTATCTGCGGCAGCGATCGTGTTAATTACGAACCTCTGTAAGGGGATCAATGTCGAATTCAAAGAGGACCTTACGTATGATTTATGTAGTTACAACATACAAAAATTTGGATAGGTCTAGATTGATTTAAAATATCCTAATTTTTGAAAAGTAAATTAAGCTACAGAAAGAGAATCCATAATTCTGTCAAAGAAAATTACAGTTATTGAACAGAAACATATTATATATGTATGTCACTGACTCTACCAGGCTGTGTTGTTTCAACTAGTAACTAAGTTACTACTATATACTACACTGAAAGTATTTTTTTACAATACCAGACAATCCATATAGATCGTCGTAAACAGACCTTGTGTTATATTAAGTACTAGATAACCGTTAGACTTAATGCATTATATAGGTACATAAATATATATAATTTTTATAATTCATAGAAAATAAAAACCCAGAACACCAGGAACAAATATCTGCTGATCGTACAAACATTTGTCCGGAGGTAGGAATCGAACCTACGAACCTCCTGCGTCGCAGGCGGCCTTTCGCCCGCCACGGAGGTCGTTGTGTCAATAAAATAAAACATCACTGAAGCCATAACTTTTAATCAAGCAGTTCATCAAGGAGCGCTGATTCCTCGCACTGCTTCCATTAGTCTACCAAAACAACCAAACATCACCTTCGCAAAAGGTCAGAAGGCATTTGTTCCTTCCTTCCAAGAATAAAGAAGTGAACATTATAAACAGCTGGACATTTGTTTTGAGTCACGAGCTCGGTTTATTCAACTCACGCACGAGTCCACATTGACGGCGTTTCCTCAAGGCAGACACGACTCCAAATGCCTTATGGTGCTTCTAGTTTCATAACGTAATATTTTTATTTACCCCAAAAGAATTCAAATTCTAATTGCTCTATTTCCGCAAGATCGTACCGGACATTTATAAATATAAATATAAATATAATAAATAAATAATGCTGGACAACTCACACAGCATTATCTAGCCCCATGGTAAGCAGAGCTTGTGTTATGGCCTGGGTACTAGATACCTGATATACATAATACAATACATTACATAGATAGATATATTTTATTATACATAGAAAACGACCATAACACCCGGAACCAATATCTGCAGATCGTACACTCAATTGTTCCGAGGCGGGAAACGAACCCGCAACTTCCTGCGTCGCAGGCGGACCTTCGCCCACCGCGCCACGTCGGTCTTCATCATTTGGGGTAGATAAGTCGAATATTTCAAACTATAGTCCAAATTAACTCTGGACATTATTACATTATCAGGTTAAGGCTACCTGTCCATTGATGCAGAGCATTATTCCATGATCATGGCGCATGAAGCCTTGCCGGTATTTTTGAAAACTAAAAAATCTTATCATAGTAAATATCCCGTTATAAATTACTTTTGTCACAAAGTTCTCTTTAATAACTTCTATTGATTATGTATAGTTTTGATTTTAGATTTAGTACCTAGTATGTAAAAATGTATGTATGTACATAGTGTGATAAAAATTCATATTTTTCTTCTTTTTGTTTGCTTCTTTCTGATGATTACCCACTTTCTAGATGGTTCTCCTCCTCTCTATTCAAAATTTCTCGATTAGCGATATGAACGTCCATTCATGCATGATGAAAATCCTTGTAAACCGACATACTAATTCAAAGGTACAGCAAGAGGTCGCCGTGAGAAATCTATATTATAAAATCCCTACAAATATGAAGGAAGTTTACGTACGTACGTAGTAAATCATGTCTCTCCATAAGTTGCCTAGAATAGAACGGTCTTAGCGATATGGCTGCCCATTGTGCCCCCACGTTTTTATCCTATTCTATTTTTCTATATCTTGGTTTGGTATTCAAAGGAGTATTTGTATTGTATTGTTTTGTCTCTCGACAAGCCCACAAGAGCATCAGCCAGACCCGCGATGATTTGTATTAAAACCATCCAAAATAATATAAAGACGTTGGGTGTAGTGTAGATATGCTAATACAAAAGCGCTTGAAGTGTCGCATGCGGTTAAGGAATGCTGATCCATAGGGAAGTGAAAATTGAATCTCCCTTCTGACATTAAAATTGTAATCCCTGTCTTTGAAAGGCGATCCACACGACGCCACGATTAGCGGTCCTGAGCTGCCTCCATCCATGTATCCAAATGACAAGTTAAAAAACGTGTGGTGCAGATCCACGACAATCTTTATGGCATAAGGCAGACAACAAAACAAACATTTCACAATAAGCTGTATCTTTTTAGATTATTAGCACCTTAATAATGTTTCAAATAAATACTTTTATGTTTATGTTTAGAAGCTGCTTTGTTAGTGCTCGACGAAGTAGATCACATACAGCCTGCGCTCAAACTAAAATAGACTCGATTCGATAAAACCAAGTCGTAAATGTTAAAATACCAATTTACTGTAAGTCTCCGCCGGCCATAACTCAGCTCGGATGGACAATACACGTCGAGATATAATCGATACCTTCGCTGTACGACCTACGGTATTTATAAAGCGCTCTCAGACAAAGACCACGAGTGGACCCCTATTACTGACGCGCAAGAGATTGTATTCGATATTTTTCTTACAAAGTTTAAACGGAATAGTCTAGGTCTTCTTTATTTTTATAATACCGTAGCAAATAAAGAATCGACATATATTTAACTTTTTTTTTTTTTTTTATTAGCTTTCGTAGCACGGCGGCCATAAATATATTTAACTTAGTTTCATACTAACAAATTAGATACATAATTAGGCGAAAACATGTATAATGAAAATATAAGGCGTTTCAAAAGAAAGTTTATATTTTGTGAGTTGATTTAATAAAAAATAACTATTTAGATTCGCTAAATTATTACACACCTAAAAATATTTTTACTTTTTTAAATATTTTTGCGCTCTAAAAATATGAATGATTCTCAAAATAGCAGCTATCCAATAACTTCACGTAACTATGACGCAACCATCTGCGCCATTTGCTTTGGATCGCCGCAATTTCCTTATCTATCTCGATAATTAAGCGAACATGGACCGAATCTGTGCTAACACTACATTCCGGTTAGAATGTATGCTTCCTTTAATGCAAAAAACATCATAAATAAGAAGTCATGTCGGATACCTACTAATAAAAAAAAAACGAAAATGTTATCGAATATGACTACACAGCATACAAGAAACGATACCTACTTATAACGAGTATTTTGCTACCCACAAATACTTTGCAACGGTAGTTAGACAATAAGACACGAGAACCTGGTTTATTCCTGATAGGGGTATCTGATAATTGCAATTTCGTGTTGAAACCAAGTTAATTAATTCTCGATTGAATAATTCTTGCGTCCGTAATGGTATTTAAATTACTTACCTACTAATTCTGATAATTGACTAACGAAACTAGGGCGGATAAAAGTTACACAGTCTTAACTTTTTAGAAGATGCATTACTTTTGAAAAAAATCTGTCAACTTAAAGCTGATAATAAAACTTTTGAGACTATCATGGTCATTTACACTAGAGTCATTTAAAACGGGATATTTACCATGATTTGATTTTTGAGTTATCCAATATTTCGGCACTTTTTTTATTTGTTAATAAAGCTGAGACTCTCGGTTGATATGACATAAGTAAGAGTGAAAAAAAATTACAGCTTAGCCTCTCGTTTCTTAAGTGCAATGTTATGCGCCTATGTGAAATAAATGATGAAATTAAAAACTGGATCACTCAAAGTTGAAAGGCGGCAAAGCAAAGAGGAGGCTAAACGTAAGGGAAAATAATGAAGACATACATATATATCATATCGCATGTCAAGCACCGCATGTCGACTGTCGCGGTAATAGGCGCACTTTTTATCACTGCTTATCTCTGAATCTCCGGGGACAGTTATTCGGACTCGTGACATTATCTCGACAATGGCATTTCCCATTCGTACCCCGGATAGGCAGACGGCTGAATAGTGAATGGTAAATCGACTTGATCGTTCCAATTTCTATATAGATAGTGTATTAGAATAGGCTCTGATATTTTCGGAACTCAATAATGATAGATCCTGTTTATAAATAAGACAGTGTTATGAAAATACATCCAGACATTATAGTAGAAAAAAAACCTATGTAATGGAGATAATAGGCATATGTTTTCGCTGCGGTTTTCCAAGAAATTAAGTATCGCAAAACGCTTTAAAGCCGACCATCAGAAACTTTTTGTACCTATGCCTATTTAAAATTAATGCCAATGATGACCCGGATTAATGAATCATCTATGATATTAAGAAGAACGGCGAGTGAGTCACGGGTGATGCGACTAGAATGGCGCGGCCACAATGGCGGATGGCGATTAACCTCCAATGAGTTCAGCATAGCGTCCGTTACCCGGAACAAGAGACTGTGTCCGTGAACAGAACGTAGGGTAGCGCTTCATTAGCGCCTAATCATTTATACGACGTCAAACATACTATACTTTTATTCTGTGGTCAAACTACGGACAGTATGCGGAGTCTGGAGTGGAAATTAATAAATTAAGCTGGACAAACCACACAGCATCACCTAGCCCCAATCTAAGCAGAGCTTGTGTTATGGGTAACTGATATACTTAATAATTTATTATATTATTAATAGATTACGACCAGAACAACCGGAACAAATATCTGCAGATCGTACATACTAGGCGGGAATCGAACTCGCAACCTCCTGAGTCGCAGGCGGACCTTCGCCCACCGCTCCACAGAGGTCGAAATGTACAGGACACTTGGCTAGACGGAAGATGGAATACAGCCATTACGGAGTGGTAGGCCAGAGACGCTCGATGACATAAAGGCAGGCCACCAGCCTGATGGTCAGACGGAAGGAGTGGATTAAGATGGCACAGGACCGGACAGAATTGCGTAATAAAAAGGAGGCCTGCAGCAGTGGGGCACGGACTGAGTAGATATAATTATTTATATCCTTGTTCCTAGCAGTGGACTAACATAGGCTGATGATGATGAATTGTTCCTAGGTCTGTCTATAGTCTTCAAGTAAGAGCTAGTTTGCAAGCTACTCCCATACCGAAGGAGGTGTCCTACGACAATTGCTTTTGTTTTCTATGTTCTCTTATTTTGCAGCCTACTTTTTACTTTACTGCGTAAGTACATACCTAACCCCGAATACTCAAACATAACTCAGATTTAAGCACGACTCATGTCAAAAAATCACGTCTTAAATAAGTTACCTACATTTGAGCATAAGTGTAACAAAAATTAAGCTCGCATTGAAACATGCGCAGCAAACCACTTCCTAGATCTGTATCTCAAAAAAACTATTTATAACTGCATATTTGTTACTTCTATGAATAAATAAAGGACCCAAAAGTTGGTAAAACTGCATCAGAACCTACGTTTCCTTTGCATACGTGTACACATTAGTTTCCCATAGCTCCTCCAGTTTTTGCTCCATCCATTCTCATTTATACATTTAACCGGCGCGTATCCTTCCTGTGTCTAATAATGATGGAGCTGAAGGGTGGGACCTAACCAACCATCTGCTTCAAGAGTTTTATTATGTACTACATTAATTTATTAAAAAGCTATGCTGTATTATTGCCCTATTTTCTACGACCACCTATGTGGCGCGGTGTGCGAAGGTCCGCCTGCGACGCAGGAGGTTGCGCGTTCGATTCCCGCCTCGGGAAAAATGTTTATACAATCTGCAGGCATTTTTTCTGGGTGTTCTGGTCGTTTTCTATGTATAATTAAAATATATATCTATGTAATGTATTGTAATGTACAGGGTGTCCGCTGGCAGATTTTACACTTTGAACTGAGCTCACGGCGTGTGGGAAGGCGGCAGCGGGGAGAGCGGGGCATCTCTCGACGCGGGAGTGCTGCGGGTTATTTAGTAGCCATGAGTCAGTGGACGGGCGCGCACCGCGCTTTTGCAGTTGAGGCGTATTTTGCGAACAATAATTCGATCAATGCAGCAAGGCGTCGGTTTTGTTCTAACTTTGATATCCGACGATTGAAGGATGGCCCGTCAAACCAATTGATATGGGCGTGGGTACAGAAGTTTAGAGAAACCGGATCAGTCGGAAATGAACCTCGGCCTGGACCTTCAACGACTGTAACTACTCCTGAAAACGTAGAACTTGTGAGAAGGGAAATCTTACAAAATCCGCGTAAGTCTGTACGAAAGATTGCAGCATCAACAGGTGTGAAAAAGACTTCAGTTCACAAAATTATCCGAAAAAAATTGAAGTTCCATCCATACAAGCTCCAAATCATCCAGCAATTGAAAGAAGATGACTACATAAAAAGGCTGAATTATGCTAGAGTCGTTCTGGAACGATTTTCTACCCCTACGCGTTTATGTAACATTTTTTTTAGCGACGAGGCGCATTTTCACATTGGGGGGTACGTTAACAAACAGAATATGCGTTATTGGAGTGCGAGCAACCCAAAAGAAGTCCATGAAAAGCCTCTCCACAGCCCGAAGACTACAGTTTGGTGCGCCGTTTCTGGAAATGGCATAATTGGACCTTATTTTTTTGGCAGAGGTGAAACAGTCAACGCACAACGGTACCGCGCGATGCTGGACATTTTTTTTATTCCGGAGCTGCATCGTCATGTTGGTTACAATAACAGAACACATTTTCAGCAGGATGGAGCCACGGCACACACTGCTAGGGACTCAATGGCTAAAGTGCGAGAGCTTTTTCCTGGAAAATTGATAAGTCGCTTCGGCGACATAGCCTGGCCGCCTAGATCACCCGATCTGACCCCTTGTGATTTTTTCTTATGGGGATATCTCAAATCTCGTGTATACACTAATTCACCATCAACAATAGAGGCCCTACAAGAAAATATCCGACGAGAGATCGCAGCTATCAGTCCAGAACTTTGCAAGCGAGTTTTCGCCAACATGAGGGAAAGATTGCAAGAATGTTTGCGGCTTGAAGGACGCCATTTGAGTGGAGTGATTTTTAAAAACTAAAATCCGCATTATTATTATGTAAGATAACAAATAAATAACTTTGATTGTACTCATATTTTTATTTTATTTTATTTTTTGAAGTATAAAATCTGCCGGCGGACACCCTGTATATCAGTCATCTAGTACCCATAACACAAACTTTGGCTTAGCTTGGGGCTAGATGATGCTGTGTGGATTGTCCAGCATTATTTATTTATTTATTCTAATGACTGGTTTTTCTGAAACGGGGTTTGTAGACTTAAATCATTACTTTTGAATATTTTCTAGCCTAGTGCTTTTTGGAAATAAACAAAAAACTTTTTGTATTTGTATTTTTTATGATAATATATTATGAAGATACTGCGGATTAGAACTACATACATCATACATCTGTTAACAATAACAGATGTATGATTTATGTAGAAAAGAAAAATTACACACGCATTTCTTTGAACCTTCAGAACAAGCCATGTATTTTAATATGAAATACGTCTATTAATCTACGCGGTAAAAACAATACAAAATGTGAAACCTTAATATAATATGACGTCAAGCCGGTAAAACTTATTAGTAGGTATTTGACGTCTAGAGCGTTTTTAAGCTCACAATCTAGCTCAACCCTAATGGCGCATCGGTTTTTGCAGCGAGAACACGCTGTGATGAATGGTCTTCGCTAAAAGGATAACTTGTAGGTTGTTAGTGAGTCGCTGAACTGGACAAACGACCACGAAATAAATAATGTCTGGCTTTTTAACATACTCTGAAAATACGAAGATAAACTTTCATTCCACTAAAGATTTACGTCGCCAAGAAAACGTGGGCCCAATGACTTAGACTGGTATCATAACGTCTGGCAGTCTAGAAAAAGTGGCGAGAAATGAGGGAGGCCTTTGCCCACGAGTAGGAAGTGGAAAAGTACTGAGTGGGGGTTACTGATACTTTTATCTTGTCTAAGAAAGATATAACCATTACTCATAACTGACTAGAGTACCTACTCGTATGCTAAGATAGGTATCGCATGTGTACGGAATGTCTACTATGGAACGCTTTAATAAACCTAGTGTGCTATTATAAAGCTAGTCTGGTCCAGCACCTTCTCCCAGAGAAGTTTCTTTATCCAAGTCTATTATTCTATACACTATCGCATACGTTTTTTTACCCTTACATCTCTATAGCATTGTAAAGCCAGCTCCAACGGTCGTTTCTCTCGGGTGAAAAAACAACGCAAAAAATACAAGTAAAAAGCGCGGGCCCGCCCGTGGCCGACGTACGCATATTTTTGTACCAAGGTTATCTTTTGCGAACCGATTTCTATACATACTTGTAGAATACTTGTATATACAGGCATGTAGGTATATGACCGCATAGTTCCACCAAGATATGTGTCTGTCGCCACCGGATTGTAGAACCAGCCCGTTTGTTAAAGGGCTAGGTGGATAACAAAGCGAACGCTACTTATGTAATTAAAAGTAAAACTCTACTTAGCTTAGGGCTGTTCGGATTATAAAAAGTATTTCCTCTCAGTATCCGGTGGGCGCTGCAAGAAGGAAAGGACGAATTAAAAGAATACGTTTCTTTTTAAAATGTTCTCTAAATCTTTTGATTACTTGTAAAAAATTTCTTAAACGGGTGTTTGGCACATGGACCGACAGGATTTTTTGGGGATCATGCGCTAGTTTTCCCCGATAGACCCTATGTCCTAAGTGTCACGTTGCTCACGTGTTTATTGTCCGAATAGTAACTAAGAATCGAATGTAGTAAAATTTTGGGCCAATTTTCAGATAACTTTGTGGTACTATACACATGATTTCTGTGTCCACCTTTGGACGTACACGGGACTGGTAGATGTTATGCAAAACAAAGATAGGGAAAATTTATTTGCACAGAGTATTTATTATTTAGTAAGAAAATGAGGTCTATGATAGTGAAAAATAATAATAATAATGCTGGATACTAACTGTCACAACTTCACAGCTAGCTGTCTCGTCTAGCCCCAAGCTAAGCAGAAGCTCTGCTTAGCTTCTGCTGCGTGTTATGAGCATGTGCTTGGGTATTAAATTTTAAATAATTGACCTTGGTTCATAAGAATGCAATTGAAAAGAATTCTAGCTATTCTTCTACATGCACATCCTAACAAATAGCATTTCTAATGCAGTGAACGCGTTATCAATATTCTTGATTAAACTTTTCACTTTTAAAATATCGAAGGTTTCAAAAATACGTCCATGCTATTTCATGACAATGTTATTTACAGAGATAAGCCCTTTCAGACGAAGCAAGTAGAAATACTGGGAGGCCTATGCCCAGCAGTAAAGTAAAGTAAAGTAAAAAATCATTTATTTCTTTAGGCTTACAAAATAAGCACTTAGACAAGTCATATTTTATACATTAAATTATTATCAAATAAAATTATTTTACTATTCACTTCAATTTTTTGTCCCATAATTGAGTGGACTGCTATAGGCTGATGATGATGATGATGAAGTAGAAATAATTGGCACTTGCAAATACTGCCTCACAACATAGCACAACACAAGTCATAAAGCATTCTATAAACGAGCTCGATCGTAATTTATACCTGCGTTCTTATAAAATAGACTGCGTGTAGATATATTGGACTTTTAGTGTTATTATAAATTAAATGGACGCCAACATGGGAGATGGTTGACCTTTTCAACTGATCTGAATGTCTCGGCTTGGATTTCTATCTGATCAAAGTATCTACTTTGTAGAATGCTCTTGTCAAATAGCCACCTTCTTTCCCAATAAGAAACCTGGAATATCTTATATTTGTATTTATTCACCATTATAACATCGGAAGTTATACAAGTCATGTTGTACAATTCCAAGATTATTTATCAAATTCTATAAATTTATTCACAATTTTATCAATTATACACAATATATATAAATAAATAAATAATGCTGGACAATTCACACAGCATTATCTAGCCCCATGGTAAGCAGAGCTTGTGTTTTGAGTACTAGATAACTGATATACATAATACAATACATTACATAGATAGATATTTTTTATTATACATAGAAAACGACCAGAACACCCGAAACAAATATCTGCAGATCGTACACACAATTGTTCCGAGGCGGGAATCGAACCCACAACCTTCTGCGTCGCAGGCGGACCTTCGCCCACCGCGCCACATCGCTCGTCTTATATTCCATTCATAATAATTTAATTTTTATTACATTTCTGTGTCGTAAAAGGTGTTTTCAGTAAATTGTTCACAAATTTATTAATACTATAGAATGCATGGCTTTCAAGGAAATGTATAATCTTTGTATTATATCTTGCAGAGGATACAATAGGCAAAATTTAATTCTATGAGGCAACGTTTATAAAATCTACGGCACCATTCGCACCTACGTAGCACCCCGTGCGCGTTGATGTCTTTTTTATGAAACAGCTTTTTTAAAGCTTTGAGTAATTAATTTTTAGTTTTTCTATTTTATTTTCTTATTCCATCCATAATCGAATTTATCCATTGATTAGCGATTGAGATTTGATATGCCTCAAAAAAGTCACCAGAACTCGTAGATAAAGAAAAAAACGATAGAATTCGTAAAGACTCGTCCGCGCAGGAAATGAGACGAAGTTCGAGAAGACAAGTTCGAGTTAAAAGCTTATTTATCCCTTTTTATAATCGATTGGGGTCCTATTAATTATGAGCCATGTGAGACCTTCGGCCGTCCGTTTATGACCTGGTTTCGGCTCCCATGGCCGGCCATACGAGGTTTTTTTTTTATATTTACGTACTACTCGAGCGACCGGTAAAAAAGAAAAAATTGAAGGGCTCTCGGGCAAGGCTGACGGACGAAGGAATAACATTTTTTTTTAAGCTTGTATTCTTAATTACTATGTAAACGTATAATTTATTCTGGTATATTTAGGAAGCGAAGGTAAATTATCTCTTTGCCAGGCTAAGAATTTTTTTTTCACATCTTCTGGCCTTGTCACCAAATAGGACTTTGTTTATAAAGGGTCCTACCGAAAATCTTAGAACATAAGCAAAGATTTTAAAAAATATTCTCCTATTCAATGCAGGTACTCGTATAATTCCCAGACCAAAACAAAGCACGTCTAAATAGAATGCGCTCCAGAACCCCTGGTGCTATAAAATAATAATCCCTTTTCTATATTCCCTCGAAGAAATAACCAAAAAGAATAATGTCCATTACATTTGTACCTTAGCAAGTGTAGATGTGCGGCGCGGGCGCTTGGCAACAGGCCTACCTGCGCAGACGGTCCCCAAAACGAACGAGAGACCGCATTCCTCACCGCGCCCCGCGGTACCCCGCGAGAGCCCTAGGGCTGCTACTTACACTCAAAACTTTCTTATTATTACCTAGCTTCTGCTCGCAGTGTCACGCAATATTATAACATAGTATAGAACAAAGTCGCTTCCTGCTGTCTGTCTTTTCCTATGTATGCAGATCTTTAAAACTACGCAAAGGATTCTGATGCGGTTTTTTTTAATTGAGTGATTCATAAGAAAGTTTCATAAACCATTTGTCACATAGATATCCACGCGGGCGAAGCCGCGGGGCGCATCTAGTAAAAAATAAATAATGCAGTGTATATGATATTCCAGGTGAACTTCATTCGAATTTTCATTCAGATCCGTTTAGTTTTCAATTCTGGCGTTGTCTCGTGACCAACCACACTTTCACATCCTTACAAACTTTCGCCATCCAGAATCTATAGTGACTTCATGTTGAGTATGACTATGGAGATGATGGCTGATAGAGGACAGTGTGACAAAAAGAAATATTTTGATCCCACCTCCACTCGGACAAGGGCTGGAAGAAGACCGCAGGCAAGCAGTCTTTTAGCTTTTTTAGTCTCGCATAGGTGGACAAATAAAGTGGAAAAAAAATGGATTTCGGGGCACAGCTCGCCCCGAAATCCAGTGATGAGGAGAAAGGTGAAAATGAGATCTTGCTGTGAGATTCGACGTTGTAGATATAATATTTTCATCTTAATCAAAATAAAAAATTCGCAGTAAAATGCGATTACATTTAATTTCACTACATCCGATTACCTACCCACTTGATGAGTTATTTTTTATTCCCAGGTTCTCACGCGAGATGCATTCATCCCCAATATCTCAGTCAACAAGTTAAGTTTCTATTGCTCAACCAACCCACTCCTAACTAGCACAGTAAAGCTTGCAACCTTCGATCTACTACAACATCTGCAAAATTATACTATGAAACAAAAATGGACTGAAAAAGGTAGAGAAGCTTTTGTTTGGTGTCAGCCCTAGCTGGCCTCATCCCTGCATCCCGACACAATGCGGACCTGTTGCCCGCGCCCCCCGCACCCCTCCGCTCGCCGCTGCAGCCTCCTATAAATAATTCAATACCCGGATTAATTCGTGACCAGCCTGATTCAACTGTCAATTAACGCCCGTCTAAGATAGCCAGTCTACGCTCTATGGTCTACTTTTAAAGGTTTCGTAGTATGAAAATAAGCTGTGTTTAAGTTGCGATATCTTGGTACTTCTTGCCTAGAAGCAATGCCTGCAAAGTTATAAATGAAGCCAACTGTGCCGACTTCATTTCTTGTGTCGACTTCATTTATCTCCTTGATTTAGGTTGCTCGTTACTGACTCACCAGAGAACCGTCGGTTAACCACATGAAAACCAATAAGAAATACTTGAGAAACTTGTAGACACCTACTAAAAAACTCGATTAAAATTGTTCGTTTACAGTTGCAGGAAAATGCCACTAGAAACTTTTAATAGTCTTCAAATCTTCACGCAAATTATTTTTATTGAATATATTTTTGATTGTTGAATTGCCTAGTTCAATAAACGAATAAGGGCTTTTGTGTAAATGATTGCGATCTTTGCGAAGTTTTAAGTTTTACCCATGTTGTACCTATAAAAAAAGATGACACCATCGTCGCGGCTCGGCTTAGTTACTAAATCATTAATCATTTAGGTACCTATTTAATAAAAAGTTAATAGTCGCGTACAGTGTACGTACACCTACACCAAAATGCTTTCTATCTAGTCATACTTAACAAGAGGAAAGAATCTGTTAGGTGCCTAATTTAAAACTAAAAACTTAATATATAAACATCACAATAAAACGTGGTTTTAAATCAAAAAGCTCATAAAACGGCTGCAAGTTCAGTGCATTTTGGCAAGAAACGATCATAACACGTTCTCGAATTAAAATTGGGAACGTACTATGAGCAGGGTGCTAAAGTTTTAATACTTGAGAAATCTGCTGATCATCTGAGCCAGACCTTTGGGTACTTACGGCGTCGTGAGTTTGCTCTTAAGGAATTTCTGAGAAGTCAAAGCATTATTGAACTTTATTGCAAGTTATTTAGAAACGAGGAAATGTTAACATGTTTGAACGGGCTGCAAAACGCTTGTCATGGTGCTCAAATGTGTCGAGAATTCTTTAACGGTTGATAGCCTTTGCCTCTTGCATTGAGAGCCGCAGAAGTACCTACTAAAAAAAATTAAAAAGAACATAAGTTCGGTCGCCATTTTCCATTTTAATTTTCCCGCGCCGCCTTTTCTATGCAATAGGGTTGCCATGTTTTAAAATTAGCCGGATCTCATCGAAGTAGTTCCTGTCAATCTTTGCTGGTATGTAAAGTTTATCTACAATACTGTACATAAAGTCGTATTGACTAGGCAATAAATTGCCAAGTTTAACTATGCCGGTTTCACTGGTGGTCCAGTTCTATGTATACCTAATAATTAATATCAATTAGTTGCCACCATAATAAAACTAGTTGGCTGTCAGCATGTACAGCATGTTGTAAATTCAAGCTACTTTTTATAATCAAGAAACAGGTCCAATTCTCAGAGACAGGAAACTCATTCTAGTTTTTAAATATGGGTAAAAACCTTCTTTGTTTGTTATCTATAGAATACCTATATCCCGTCCACGCATATATTTTATATTTTTGCACTACTATGAAGTTCCCTTATCGTTAACAAGTGAATGGGAAGAAATCTATCGAATCGCAAAATAAGGGGACTTCTGAAATGTTTGAGGAGACATATTATGTAACGAAGAAGACTTTTCAATCTGTCTTACTTTTTATTACAGAAAAAAGGGTGAAATGCCGCGAGTAGAAGCAAGTAGCAAATAAAACAATAAAAACAATACTACTTTACTTAATTCAATATTCTGTTCCCAAATATAGGGTCAGTTAGTCGCCTGAGCCTGTGTTGATGACATGATGACGTTTCAACAGACCCTTTTAAACCCCTCTCCTTGCGTAGGAAAAAATAGGTAAATAAATGCGATAAATACCCGCTGTATCAATACTCATAATTATGTCAGATCGCGTAAGTTTAAAATTATTTACAATTTTTTCATAAACAAAATCAATGTTCTAAAAAAATCGAATCGGATAATTTTATAATATGGTCTCTATCAAACTCTCCATACATCTATAGAACTCTCCATACATAAGGTAAAGATATAAATGTATAGAATAGACAGGAGAAGACAATCTCCGGTCGATCTCGGGTCGGTCGTGACCAAACTCCCGCGCATGTGGGGCGTGGCGACGAGCTATGCGTGTGTGGGTGGTATAGCACTGTGCCCATTGTATATTATATCGGAAGGTATTGTAGGTACCTAACTACCTACCTATACCACTACCACCTACAATACCTTCCAAGAGAAAAAACATTAATAGGCGATAATAATGAGTTAACTACACACTCATTTATAAATGTGAAGGTTTAGATGGATGGATGGATGGATGTATGGCTGTTTGCTAAACTACTGAATCCACTCAATAGACATAGCAAAATATTTCAAAATTTCTGTTGCATAGTTGGAGACCTAAGCCTGAAATCAAACATAGTGTGTTTATGCCAAAAATCAGTTCCCATGGGATAGAAAAAACGTGAAATCATTGCAAAGCCGCGGGCAGAAACTAGTACATTATGTATGGACTCAACTGGGTAGGACAAACACTGACAAATATTTTGGCGAGAATAAAAATAAAAATACTGCTAAGTATAGATTACTTCATAGTATTGAGTTGTGGTTCGGTTACCCGAAGTCAAGGCTGCAGGTAATATAATTTTTTTGCCCCACTACAATCATTATAAAATCACGTCAATCAATGGAAACCAACCGAAAACTCGTTTAGGTATAGTCTGAGTACACGCTGCGGCTAAATGGTCCATCTGCGGAGTCAATGCTCTTGCAGATTTGGAATACGCGTGTTGCCATTTTTTATAACCATACGTTTAAAAAAGGTTGGCTATGTGTATTTCTTCCACCTCGTGTACCGAGGTCCATACTTCCATAGGGTAAAATGAGGTTGAATATCCATTACACATTAATTCACAAAGGTATCAGTGCTATCTATTAAATAAAAAGCCCATAGAGTTATTTTTGTACGTCCAGTTAACAATAGTAAGTAATGATTAATAGTAATTATCAATTTAATTAAACTGTTTATTTTGTAGTTAAAATTATATTTAATTTAATTTATTTGTAAAATCCATGTATTTGTAAGGAAGAGCAGGACATCCTGGCACAAGTATACTTACATACTTAAAAGGATGTCCTAACAACTGTCTAGTATGTAAAGATACTTTTTCTACAAATAAACAATTTACAATTTTTTATTTTTTATTACGCAAAGTAGACCAATAAACCGTTTTACCTTAGAACTTCTTACTTTGTCGTTTTACTAGTAGCACATTTGAACACCCTGTGTTTTTTTCCTATGCGGGCATTTGTACCTAGCAAAATGTAATCAATGGACTTGACATCTTTTGGATGGTTTTAGAAACACCAAGGAATGATTTTGACAGCCTCTGTAGCGCGGTGGGCGAAGGTACATCTGCGACGCAGGTGGTTGCGGGTTCGATTGCCGCCTCGGGACAAATGTTTGTTGATCTGCAGATATTTGTTCCAGGTATTATGGTCATTTTCTATGAATTATAAAAATATATATCTATGTTGTTATGTATTGTATTATGTATATCATTTATCTTGTACCCATAATACAAGCTCTAGCTCTAGCTTTGGGCTAGATAATGCTGTGTAAATTATCTATCATCATTTATTTGTTAAATGCAAACAATTCAATTTTACGAATGGTAATATGAAACCTTATTCTCGATTCTGGTTTTTTCGAACTCGATTATTAGATTATTTCAGGGTGTTCGGCCCAGAAAGCGGTCCGAAGCTTTCTCCAAGTTTCGACAGCATGGTAACAAGAGACAATGTATCGATACGTACTTATATATCGAGACCACTGGCAGGGCCCGGCCGGGCTTGCGAAAAAACCCGCCTGGCTGGTCTAACCGGTCCAACCGAAACTGGCCGTGCTACGCCGAATACACGGTGGCTATACTTGACATGTATAGCTTTGAAAACATTTTTCCGTGGTCCACCTTCGTGTTTCACCTAGGTGAATCACGGGAGAAAATAATGCTGACGACCAGGATCTCGAAATATTGATATAGCGGTTAATAAAGCGTAAAAATATGATTTTTATTTTTATTTCAAGAATTTTAAAGAGACATCAACATTTGAGCATCATTTTGCTGTAAAGGAAAGAAAAAAGAAAAGAAAGAAAATACATTTATTGATTCACTTCAAAGTAGGTACAACTTATTATTACATATATTATAATATAAATAAGAACATAAAGAAATAAAAATTATTAAACTGTAAAGATTTATCCGATATCTGCGAAAACTTTAAATGTACCAATCGTATTTTTGAACGTTTATTCATATGCGTGAAATTTTCTTCTGCCCCTTTTATCACATAGGTGGGTAGATTAGATCCTTATATTGCATCATCATCATTAGCCCGCTATTGCCCACTGCTGAGTAAAGGCCTCATTTACCTTACTGAGCTACAACCAAACCAACGTGTACTGGATTAGCAATGGTAGTGCCTAAATGACACCGATTTTATTTTCGGATTATTATGTGGATGTGCTGAAAGTAAGTAAGTTGTAGTTTTGCTGGTGGAGTAAGTAAGTAGGCAACGACTGAAGCGACAAAAACACGGTGCAATCTTATACGGCAAATGAAACAAATAAATTATCCAGGTCGGAAGGAAACAACCGTATCTCCTTTGCAACTGTAGATACAGTCAATTTTACTTAATTTAGTACTGAGAAATACTTAAAAAATGCGCTTAATTTACCTACTGGAACTGTTAATAATTTAATATTACCCAGAATAATGTAAAAGTGCCTAACTACGAGTACTTACAGAATTAGTTCGCTTGCCTGTGGTATTTCAACAATTATTTAACTGTTTAAATATCAATGTTAATCAATTTGGTAAATCAGCCGTTTAGTTTTAGTAAGTGTTAAAATCCCTCATCATCGTCATCAGCCTATGATAGTCCACTGCTGGATATAGGCCTCTCCCAATGAGTGCCATAGCGCCAATATAAAAATCCCTAAGTTCCTAAAATCCCTCAGTCACGTAAAAATAGGTAAATTCTCTAACAATTTTTACATAAACGATGACTAAAAAAGATGGCCACAGCCTATCAGCTTAATCCAAAGAGCTTGTTCGCTTCATCAAATAACTTAAAAATAGCAAAAGATTATTTCCATACCCTTTGTGTCTTCGCGAACCTGATCGTTTGGAAGGAATTAACCAAAACAAAAGTGCTAAGGGGATTACAAGGCCCAATCCCACAGTCGGCCCTAAAGTCTGGCCAATGTTCTATAATCTAGGCTCAACCAGAATTGAAACTTAGCAATGGCCGCTTACAATCTTTTAGGGCTGTCACACAAAAAGACATTTTCGTAAATTGGTCCACGAATTTATTTTCTGTTTGGTATCTATGAATTCTTGACTATGATTTTTTATGAGGTCTATGCCCAGTCATCATCATCATCAGCATATATTAGTCCACTGCTGGACATAGGCCTCCCCCAATGAGCGCCATAGCGCCCTGTCTTCGGCATGACACTATTATAGATTGATGATCAGACGACCGATGTGGCGCGGTGGGCGAAGGTCCGCCTGCGACGCAGGAGGTTGCGGATTCGATTCCCGCCTCAGAACAAATGTGTGTACGATCTGCAGATATTTGTTCCGGGTGTTCTCGTCGTTTTCTATGTATAATAAAAAATATCTATCTATGTAATGTATTGTATTATGTATATCAGTTATCTAGTACCCATAACACAAGCTCTGCTTACCATGGGGCTAGATAATGCTGTGTGAATTGTCCAGCAATATTATTATTATATTATATTATTATTATGATGATGAGTCCATAATATTAGGTATACATTTATTTATGGCATCCATCGTATTTGACAAAGTTAAACAACTTTCCTCTTTTAAAACTAATAAACACACATTGATAGAATTGCATATGTTCAAGTCCCTAAACATCAATTAAAATATTTAAATAAATAATTTCCTATTATTTACACCGGCACGTAATATTTTTGTTATAAAGTATGCAGAAAAACTACTTCCGTTAAACTTCAAAGTACTTAACTATGTAGGGATAGGTACATAGGTCCCTACGTCACACTGCCATCCCAAAGGAAATAACATGCAACTCAGCAAACTACTCTGCTACGCGCAGTGAAGTCCAGAACTATACAAGAACTTCGTGAATCCTCCGAGGAATACAAATATGTACAATGAATAAAGAGCCAAGAAAATTAACTTAATAGAGTTTAACTTCAACCGCTGTGTTTTCCTTATCATTCAGTTATATAACCTGGATATTAAGGTTGAATGAGATTCCTACTTTTTTTATATGAACTACACGACGAATTTACATTCTTTTTTATAGTCAATAGCCTTCGTTTGCAGACAATATCACCTTATTGAAAGTAAAGATGTGGCCGACGATATATCAAGAAGGTTTAGGAGATACATATTCACTCTTGTCTTAAAGATTCGTATTCGATAGTCTTAAGGATTGTGAATCTGACAATAAATGAGTTAATAATAATTAAAGAGACCCAGGTTGTGAGACCGGAAAAAATCAGCAGCAGGGAGCGTGTTCCAAACCCCAGCGGTACGAATGATGAAGGTGAAGAAAACAATGTGCGAGTGAACGGTATATCCATCAAGTAGGAGTGGTAATGTGCTGTGTGTCTGCTTGTCCAGGTATAGAAGGGGGGTGGTGGGATCAGGTCATGTAGTTCTTGTGAGCATTCCCCAAAATATATCCTATAAAAGATCGGGAGACAAGCGATCTTGCGGTTTGAGACTACCATAGTTTCTGCAAAGTTCTGCTCGTCAATAAGTCTGAAGGCTCTTCGTTCTATCTAGTCCAAGGCTGCTAGCTGGTACTTGGCCGAGTCGTGCAAATATGGCACCTACAATGATTTTAACCTTATCTACACGTGAATCAAATACTCACAATAAAAAGTCTGGATTTTTAAAATTATGTCCCAGTTTATTAAGAATTTCAACTGACTTAGAGAAGAATCATGCAGCTGAAACTATATATATACTATAGTAAGTTGTACTCTATAGTAATACTCTATAGTAAGTTGTACTGGCAACCCTGACAATAAACAATAGAAAAGTGAGCATCGACTGAATTCAGCATCGAATCTTTAGTAAATTATATTTCGCTCGACCACGGATCATTACAAAACCTGTAATAACCTATTCTTACACTATTTTTATTAAAGACGAATGAAGTGAATGATCTGAGGAGAACATAAAATGCTTTTACCTAGCCTGCCTAGCTTTAATATAGATATTTAAATATGTAATCTAGTTACAACAGCAATACCCGCTTTTATGAACAACAAAATCCACAATAATCAATAAATGCAACTTGCATTTATTGATATGCAAGAGGAACTCTGTCTGTCTGTTTCCTTTTCACGATCGGCTAGACGGATCTTATGTTTGGAGATTAAAAATTAAATGAATAATGCTGGAAAATTCACACAGCATCATCTAAACCTAAAGTACTTTGATGAATTATATGGATAGATTTTTTATTATACAGAAACACAAAGAACTCCCGAAACAAATATCTGCAGACCGCAACCTCCTGCGTCGGACCTTCAGTTGAGCCACAGAGGTCGTCAAAAAGACAAATTGTATAGAATCCTGAAAAAACCCGTAGGCATAAGAAAAAACAATAACATATTGTCTATTCTATCTATCTATCTTTTTGTCTATGATTTTTCGTTAAGCCGGGAATAACGCGAGCAAACCCACTGGCTGTAGAGGCTACAGCCAGTGGCTTTGCTCGCGTTATTGTATGTATAAAAATTCCAGCTATATTTTAATTCGCACTAAAGTCGCTTCATATTATTTTACCGTTTCATCTACATCCTCTCGAATACCCGTAATTCCATTAGCCACTTTTTACGCTGATGTTATTTACGTTTTACTGTTTACGATGTTTTTTTATATTTTACTTTATTAACATCGTGTTTCTGGATCATATTGTAAGTACATTTCGGAGTTTCATATTTCATTCGCTTTTACATTTTTATTTAATAAAAGTCTGGAGCTTTTATTGGTTTATTGTGAGAATAATGGGTTGTATATATTTTATAAGAGGCAAATAACAACTCAAAGTGGTCTCTAGTATCAAAAATAGTTACCATCAAAAATTGAAACAAAATAGATATAACTACAGACTGATTCAAACAATCTACAGATAGCTTATCCGAATCATATCAATACCATCGGCGCGCGTCCCCAAGTCGCTGCTGGCTGGCTACATTGCCCCGCTGATGGCAATGCTGATGCGCTGCGCTAGATACTCACTAGCTCTCGGGTCACGCATCGCTTCGACCAGATGTTCAGAAGTCAAATACTCGTAAGATGGGAAGACCTTAGTGGCGCGGCGGGCCATGGTCTGCTTGCAAGAGGTTGCGGATTCGATTCCCGCCTCGGGATTCATGTTTGTAGATATTTGTTCCCGGTGTTCTGGGTCTTTCTATGTACAATAAATATATTAGGTGTATCAGTTATCTACCCATATCACAAGCTCTTGGGACTAGATTATGCCGAATTGTGTGAATTATCCAGTCTGAGATCTTTGTAGTTTATAATTTGACTTGTTAAAGTGCTTATTTTTCAAGACTAAAGAAATAAAGTTTTCTGATCCGAACAGATTTAAAATTCCATATCTTTCAAATTCTTTTTAAGATAAGGAATTTTTTATGTCAATTTAGATGACGGCAAGAGAACTTTCGGGGTTTGTACAAGTCCATAGATAATTAAGTACATTGTACCTACCCTCCTAACTCACCTGACCTTTTAAGCTCCTAACTGGATTTAGTGGCTACTTAATTGATTTAGTAAGATTGTATAGTAATGTTTGTAACTAAATCTCATGTTCTCTAATATCTCTATCGCGTGTTAAACATCCATTAGCTATACAAGAAACGTTATTGTAAGTACAATAAATAAACTTGCACTTACATCGTCATTTAAACAAGATAGTTCTAGTTATCTCTGGTCGTGTTTACATTTTGTAACGCATAATTTAAAATATTGGAACTATTTGGAACGCTGACTGATTGACCTTAGTGAAGCAAAGAGTCTGCCTGGGCAAAGTACAGAAGTGTGAGGGTACTTCCCGCCTCGGAATGAATGTTTATATGTCGGGTAGTTACAAAAAATCTAAATATTTGAGTTTATTTGAGTTGAACTAAACTGAACTGGACTTTGTGGCTATCTAGGTGATGCTGTGTTATGTATCTTGCCTCAAATATAAACATGTAAATCAAATAAAGCAATCAGATTTTGAAAAAACTCAGAGAATGTAAGATATTTCTCGAAAGAGTCCTAAAGTTTCTCACACCAAAAACCCTGTTTTCCCAAAAGCGACCGCTAAAAGCCAGTCCATGTTGTAAAAAGTCCCGTTTCAATAAAAAGTGGTCACAAAACTTGATGAGGGTCGGCTGCGGAAATTGGACTGCAGAGTGGAACCCTGATTGAAGGCAACGATGGCTTCTCACGTCATTATCAGCATTGCACGAAGAATGGCTGGTGTAAACAATATTTTAATTTTCATCTTTTAATTCCTGCTGAATTGGTTTGGCACGATTTTCTGTTTTTTTTTATCAAATCATATCAATGACTTATCTTGACTTTTTTGATTTGGCAAAATCATACCAATCATTTATTTATATCACTATCATAGTATAAAACAAAGTCTGTCGGTCCCTAAGCTTGATGTGGTTTTTAATAGATAGAGTGATTCAAGAGGATGGTGGTAAACCATTTGACACATACATTTCAACGCGTGCGAAGCCGTGAGGTGCAGCTAGTTGCCAAATAATAGAAAAACCAAGTCATCATTTATTTGCAACGATTAGCAAGAATAAATGTCATAATTATTTGTCCATCAGGTCTTATAACTATTTTTCACTGACATGTCCTGGTGAGAGGTTGGGAATGCTTTACTTATAGGTGCGTCTCTCATGAGTCGCTGGGAATAATCATGCGTGAGACGTTAGGAATAACTCCATAAGTGACCGGGCCTTTAGCAAGGTATATGTGGGTCCCAGACCAACAGCCCTTTATGAGACTTAAGATAATGGTTGGAAATGCTTTACGTATTGAAATACATAGGTGAGTCTCTCATGAGTCGCTGGGAATAATCATGCGTGAGACGTTAGGAATAACTCCATAAGTGACCGGGCCTTTAGCAAGGTATGTATGTATATGTGGGTCCCAGACCAACAGCCCTTTATGAGACTTAAGATAATGGTTGGAAATGCTTGACGTATTGAAATACATAGGTGCGTCACTCGTGAGTCGCTGGGAATAATCATGCGTGAGACGTTAGGAATAACTCCATAAGTGACCGGGCCTTTAGCAAGGTATATGTGGGTCCCAGACCAACAGCCCTTTATGAGACTTAAGATAATGGTTGGAAATGCTTTACGTATTGAAATACATAGGTGAGTCTCTCATGAGTCGCTGGGAATAATTATGCGTGAGACGTTAGGAATAACTCCATAAGTGACCGGGCCTCCAGCAAGGTATGTATCCCAGACCAACAGCTCAGCCCTGTAGGCTACACACTATTATCATTATTTATCGCCATGTTGAACGGCAAAGCAACCAACACGCTAAACTAATTAAAATCACCTGAAATGGCACGAATAGCTACTCTAGCCTTATAACGGTAGAACATAACCATAGAGGTTTATTCCCACCTCTGGTATGGTAGAGATCATAGAGTAGTTATTCGAAATGTGCACACCAGTATATTCTTCCACTCTTGCGCACAGGTTTATCATTATTTTTCTTCTATGTAGTAAAAAAAATTACATACAACTTTTTTTACAAAATACCTGCAGGATGGAACGTTACGTGGAGTAAGAGTACCAAAAAACGAAAACTAGCCTTTATCTTAAAATCCTTATAATAACTATATGCGTTTATTTGTAAACGGTTTTCATAAGTGTTTTAATTTAGTCCTTTTTTTTCTCCTCATAGTAGGTCACAAACGTTGTGACGTCACCTGTACGGATTCTAACGTGGTGGCTAGATCGCTTGTTATAAATAAATATCTTTCTATTCTATTCTATCTTCGATATTTCGGTTATTTTCCGTTTAGATAACGTTCTTATATACCCTGTATATTACGTACAACATGGAATTGCGCATAAATCAATTTTGTTCAGTGATTTCGCAAGTAAAGAGTGTAAGGATCCTATCGGCCTACTCGGCCAATAATCCGCAATTATTCTAACCACCAGGCTACATTGTAGGCTAAGTGCGTTATACGCGAAATACGCACTGCGAAAATGAATGTGAAAGGAACACTCTCAATGAGGACATACTGTGACCATAATAAACTCACCTATACTCCGATTCAAAAACCTGGATATTTTTTGTATACAAAGGGAATTACAAAACCCGAGGAATATTGGTGAAAAATATTTAATGACATTGGTATCATCCAAGCAAAGCATAGAAGCTCGAAACAGTTTTAGATAAAGGTTCATTCATCATTTAATTGATCTCTCTATCATTTTCGAATACAAATTAAAATCTATTTCTCTCCACATGTGAGATTATGTGTTGTTGAAGTTTGTGTTGCAGTTTTTAGTGATAACCTTGCTGCCACCTTGTAGTTTTCTGTTATTGTTATACATTTTTGTTAAGTTTTTTCATAAATATCTTTGTTGTAATAAAATATTTAGGATTCTAAATTGGAGTATAGTCACTAAGATGAGAGAAAAAAAACTTTACTGAAAGTTTAACTATACCTACCTAAACCTTCCATAAATTAGTGCTCATTTTCTCACGTTTCGAATAAAAAGAGAATCTTGGTACAAGCATTATATATCCTACCTCCCTAAGTCTGAATGTACACATCGTTTTCGTACCTACGATACCCACTGAAGTCTTAATTGCCTGTAGAAAAATCAAAAGTTGGCACGAGGAGACCGGCTTTATTTTTATGAGAAAACTTTCCTCCTACATGATTCCTCAGATTATTCGTGAGTTTATCGCAGTGCGGGCTCTCTAAAGATAAGTTATGGAGTTGAAGCTTCGCGAGATAGAAAACGCATCGTAAGTGTAGAATTAAAATAATAATCGATTTAGTAAGATAATAGTTTTATTGTGTGAGAAAACCTTTGGCCGTTTCGCTCGTGGACAGAATCTTCAATCGAGATGAATATTTTGCAAGATGATTGTTTTCTCTATTGAATACAAAAAACCTTCACAGGGATTTAAACTTTAATAGCTCGGGCATGTGGCTATGGCACTCATTAGGGTCCTATGTCCAGCAGTGGACTAACATAGTTTGATGATTATGATCACGATGACTAGCTTGGAACTTGGACATTGGTAAAAATTTAATTAGCCTAAGCGACTCGTGACCTGAGAGCTGGTGAGTATCTAGCGCAACGCATCAGCCATACAGCGGGGCAATGCAGCCAGCGCAGCGTCTTAGGGAAGCTTCCGATTGGTATCTCTTGGTATAGACCAGTTGAGCTACCTCTAGATTGTTTACTAACAGTCTGATATGAAGCTCAACTGTTTCAATTATGAATGCAACTTTCAATTTATTTATATTCATTATTAGTTTTTCTTAATTTAAGTAACCTGATTTAAAAGAAATATGAAATAAAAAGAGGGACTAGTTATTATAATTAAAACTGAAATCAAAAAAGTACCTACTACCTAGTTATTGTTAGAGGCCTGAGTCCATATTTGTATGGGATTTATGTAGTTCCCTTGTCCGCACGATAGAGGCGCTTTACCAAAACCTATGAAAAGTTGAGATGTCGTGCACGTCTCGATACTATAATCAACTGAACTCTGGGCTCTGAACTGTAATACTCCCCACTTTCTATTTGATAAGCCAAGAAAAATCACCACCTCGCGAGCCCATTATACAAAACAAAACATGTCCCCACGAAGTGGTCCATTTGTACTTGTAGCGTATATCTCGACCATAAATAGGAATAACCACGAGTCCACGAACGTCCTGCACGAACTCGTGTCCGTGTCGCATGCGACTTGGGTACAATGATAAGTGACATCTGTGCACACAGTGACGGGGCAATTGGATAGAAAGGTACGGGACGGAAAGAAGAGACTAACATTCGATTGGCTATGAGCTTGGAATTAGAAATGTTGAAATGAGGATCCTATCGCAAAGAATCCAAAGTAAGATTAAATAAATATGCCTGGAGGGAGATTAAATAAAAAACATTGTTCTCTTTTCTACATTGTCTAAAAATTAAACATTTAACATTACAAAAAATCAAGCAAGAAGGAAGCGTTAGGGTCTACCAAAATGCTTTCGTTGTTCCTTAGCGGTCTGGTCTAAAAGGTTTGCTAGTTTTCACGATTAATAGTTTTACATATTAATTTTTTTTTAATTTACCCTTCCGCCAGACAGAAAAGCGACCTAAAATGTGAGTCCAACGATCCATACTCCCACCACATGTATTAGGATAACATGAATGCAGGGGCAATTAGGCAAACAAGCCTATTGACAGACGCAGTATTGTGTCAACGCTCCACACACACTCGATGAGCATTTGGACTGCTCCGGAACAGGCTCTATAATAATGGGCTGAGTACGGAAACAGGCGTATTGTTTCCCAAAACGGGCACTAACATACACAAACTATGGAAATAATGTGTATAGTTAGTTAGGTATTCGTAACATTTATTTATTATTTGTTTTTAAGTATTTATAATGTTATTTTCATATTTATTCAAGCTTTGGTACACCGCCTGCCTTTTTTAAATTCACATATTTTTCCAGCCAAGAAGGATTGCATGGAAGAGATCGCTTTTAATTTATAACTTATTGTACTTCGTCACATGTAATGTCTTTTTGTTCTGTTCTTTATTTGGTCTACAATAAAGTATTGTATTGTATTGTATCACAATTTGTGCGATACTTTAATACCCAGTAACAAAGTGCATTTGGTTTGGCGTTGGTTGTAACATGCTTACAACTAATCCATGCTGAGATAGGGCCCGTTTTGTGACTCAATTACAAAAATCAGTTTAACCTTTATTATATTTTTTTAATCATGTTTGTTTTATGTTTTTGTGTATTGAGTTACAAATAACTATTCTATTCATTTTTAGCGGAGACCAGATTTGCGGCGGTATCGCGGATTTGTGACAGTTTTTAGTTCAGTTTATTGTAAGTAATCGTTTACCGATACTTAATTGATGTAAAAAGATAAGTAACTGTTATAAAGTAAGCATATTATGTATAAGAAAACTGTAAAACATTGTAAAAAATAGTTCAGCAATAAAGGCTATTTTATTTATTTATTTATTGTAAGTAATCAATAATCATAGACGTAACAATTGTAACATTATCAGCTAAGTTACATTACATTAAGCACATAATCAAAAATCACAAAAAGACGGAAAAAGAAAATACTCAATGTAGGTACAAACAGTAAAAAAATAACAGAAGTGAAGTGAACATGTGATGGCACTGGTGAAAAACGCTCCGTCACGTGGTAGTCGTCCATTATTGCCTACTTCACTACTTTCCTCTAACATCGCCTAATCATAAGACAAATTAACCTCGCTACCTTGAAAGCTTTTAATCGGTTTGTTTCGGATGTGTAGAGTTTTGAGGTATTAGTTATATGTACCTATACCTACATGATGTTATCAAGCTTTGTGCCACCACACCAGGACCTGTCTGAAAATCAGCGCCGCTACTTACTTAGGCTTGTAGCGGCATAATGCTGAGACAGGGACCTTTTTGGCCCCTTATGTAACACGTATTTGCTCTATTTTGTATGTCTTATCTATTCCTTGTAATTTTTTTTCTTGTTTTTATTATTTTCTTACCATGTAATGTGTTATGTATAGTGTCAAATAAATGTATTTTCTTTCTTTCTTTCTTAGTTATGATGATGCAATGTGATTTTAGCCAAATATAGGAACAGTCTAGGTATTCGTAAGCTGAACGTCCATCAGGTTAACTTCCAGTTATAATTTCAATTTTATTAGGGTGGAATAGGGTCAATTTCTCAGCACACGCCATCTAGAGGTATATCTTGAACTATTCATACTGCTATGCAATAGGCTTTTGGATTTATTTATTTTATAAGTAAAGTACTTAACAGATTATGTTAAGAACAAACAAATAATTATTCGTAGCAGCTTTTTCCCTTATTATTTATTACTAAAATAAAGACGCATTTCCACACTTTGACAAAGAGAACAATTTAGACATTATTATCCTATTTAGCGATCTTTTTTGTTACCTTTTATTCTGCACGACAATAACGTTTCCCATATTCTTCAAGATCTTCGGGCCCAGCTCCACCCCACCACCGGCATTGCTTCCTAAAGACTTGTACACACAGAGATCAGTGAGAACACGTTACTCAAACAGGTGGAGCTAGTTTACATACAAGTGATAGCTTATTCTGATGATAGCTTCGTAAAACAGTAGTGGGTAAGTAATAGAAATGTATATTGACGAAAGATGTATAAATCTCTGTTTGTGATGAATGCTTGCAACAGCACACAAACCTCCTCTGCTGAACAGAACATGACCCCCGAAATGGTTCAGGGTGTCATGTCACATGGTGTTTGTAATCGCAGGGTCCTGTGGTGATTCTTAGGAATAACAGCATCTTCTTCATCTCTGTTCATAACAGTTGGCATTATGCTGAGCCTTTTTGCTACTGCCGCACACATTGGTCGCCTACTTACTTATTTCTCTCTATTGTTATTTCGATTCTGTCAATGTACATTCTTTATCGTGTAATAATTAATTATTTTATTTTTAATTTAAAATTGTTAATTTATATTGTGTGACGTGAGAGACGGTACATCTAGTGGCAAATAAATGATATGTCTGTCTATGTCTATGTCACCCATGGTTCGGCCCAAACCAGGGCTGACATGGCTATTTACGATAATCAGCACGCTTGTTGGCAAATAGGTGATCGTAGTGGAGAGGTGTTAAAAAACACAGAAGGAAGATTTCGGCCGCGCAACATCTATTATTTCGCGGCTGAGATGTCCTTCAGGCCTTAGTCGGGTATTACGATACAACATCCGCTGGCTTAAATGGGCAGGAGTCGATTTTTATAACATTAGTAGCTGTGTCATAAATCTGATGATACAATGCTGGATGCGACAAGCTGAAGACAGGGCGCTACAGCGCTCATTAGGGGAGGTCTATGTCCAGCAGTGGACTACTATAGGTTGTTGATGATGATGAATAAAATATGATTTTACCTAACTAACAATGTTACCACATATCGTAGCTTGTAGATCGTACATAGTAACTTATTGCTTATTTGGTGCTATTACCATTCAATGCTCGTTCGTATCAATTTAGACAATACCTACGTCAGTTACTTTGCCAAATACGTAACGGAACTACCATTCGTTAACGTATGTTCCTCCGTTACGGGGAGACGTGAGGTGGATTCGATGGCTTAAGGTTCGTTTACACTGCATTTAAATCTATAATACTATTATAAAAGCGAAAGTAATAATAATAAATAAATAATGCTGGACAATTCACACAGCATTATCTAGCCCCATGGTAAGCAGAGCTTGTGTTATGGTACTAAATAACTGATATACATAATACAATACATTACATAGATAGATATTTTTTACTATACATAGAAAACGACCAGAACACCCGGAACGAATATGTGCAGATCGTACACACAATTGTTCCGACGCGGGAATCGAACCGGCAACCTTCGGCGTCGCAGGCGGACCTTCGCCCACCGCGCTACATTGAACGTCATAAGGTACCTATGTATGTCTCTGTTGGTATGTTACCTATTCGCACCTGATGAAATTTAGCAAGGAGGTATAAGGTAACCCGGGGATAAACATGTTATGCTACTTTTTATCCCGAAAAAGCGCATTGGAAGCCGCGAGCAATGGAACTGAAATCGCCTTCATAGTGATTATTGAATGTTTCCAAGGTGATTCTTTCTCCATGGTAGAATAGGTACTTAAAGACATTATAATGTTGGTATCTTTTAGCGCAAAATCTTTTTATATTTGGTATAAATTGATTTGAAGGTCGTGACATTATTAAATTAATTGAGAATGAGCGTGATGTGTAAGGGCCTTTAGTGACAAAATCCACATGGAGTCAATACCGAGCCCAATAAGGCATGATGTCATTTTATTTGCAATCTTTGTCAAATAAGGAAAACTAGAACATGTAAAATATTTTATGACATTGTAGGTGTTAGGAATGAGTCTGCGCTAAAAGATTTTTATGTCATTATCATCATCAGCCTATGTTAGTCCACCGCTCGCATATGCCTCCCCTAATGATCGCCATATCTTCAGCTTAACGCATCCAGCATCCAGTCCTTCGCAGGTCGTCATCCCACCTGGCCGGAGGGCAAAACATTTTAATATATCTACTACACTTTTTTGATGCAATAACGTTTTTAATAAATAAAAAATAAAAAAATAAATATTATTTATTTCAAGAATTTACACTCATATTAGTAAATAAACAAGATAATCTTAAAAACTAAAAGGATTGCTGGGAAGGTGGCGCTCACAACAGTGCCTGGTGTACGGCAGTCCACTCTCCCAGCTATCATTGCGAGAACGGTATTGGAGCTGGCCCGCAACCTAACATTATTAATAACATTATTGTATAATATAACTCTAATTTGCTAGTTGCAGTCTTTAGTTCAGTGGATTCCTGAACAATATAAGCTTTTTCTATAACGTGCTTCATAAATGAGTCAAAAGGGTGTAAGGTACCCGATGTAAGCGTGTGTGGTACAGAAGTATTGAAGGAACTTCAGGGTTTTTTTATCACAAAGGGCACCAAACCAAACACTCTTAGAAAATGCTCAGATCTCCTTTGACGAGGAGGTAACTGGGTACATAACTCTCGGGTATTAAATAAATTATGTGCGTACAGACAATTGAGCTCCAATTGTTTCAAATAGTTCGTTAACCCCCGACTAGGGTTGGGAAAAAGCCGGATGAGAAAATTCAAAAAAGCTTTTTCTATATTCTTATAAAATTAAAAAAAAAACTTTGTGACATCACAATGGAATGAAATAATTTTAAAGTAACACAAGCGTAGATGCTTGCTTTGACAATGTCCCATTCTGTTTGTATAATTAATATCAATAAGTATAACAATATATTTGGGTCAAGTATCTTGATACTCAAAGCCGGATTGGGTAACAACCCTAACTGGAAATGCTCCAAAAAAGCAGCGTTGTTTTTGACCAATGGTTAGTTCTGAGCCAGGCCGCCGCCGCCGCCGCGGGCGCACTGCTTGTATGGGTGGAGAGAGGTGACTATATAGACAATGGACTTGGACAAATATTACATAAAATATACCGAACAAAACGGAAAACAGTATAGAAATAAACAATAGAATAAAAGAAGTATAAACGGCCTAATCGCTGAGAGCGATCTTTTTAGGGCAACTTTAGGATGATATTACTGAGGTAATTAATACATAAGTGAATAACATTATGAAGTATGCGTCATTATTTAGCTCCTAGGTAACTAATAATTCCCGTCCATAATAAATATTATATAATAATAATAATAGTGTGGCTAAGATCGTATAGCTGAATCAGTTTTCATACCACATAGCATAATTTTCAGTCACATACATGAAAAGCTGCGTCAGCTAGCGATTAAGGCTTAAACTAAGTTAGCTTAGCTTTTGGTCTGCAACCTGGAACATCGTAGATGGTGTCGTGTCGTGGATCATCTTCAGCCGCACGGCAGCCGTCTACTGCTGCATTACCGACAGGTTCTATATGGTAGAATATGAGAAGTAAAAATCATTTTCCGATATAAGTAAATATACTAGGGGTCATCGGAAAAGTTTCATTTTGGACTGTAACAGAAGTTTGAGCGAGTTGATGTGAGGATTTTTTGATGAAAATTGACAAAATCGAGTATCGAGCTGCCATTAAATATTTGTTTTTGAAACGCCTACGCAAATGTACATATATATACACTTGTTGTTTAAAATATCCCAACACAGATTCAGACCGTGTTACAAAATTTCCCAAGTCCAAAGTCTACCTGGCCGCTGGCACCCACAGAGTACCTATCTACCTCAGCCCATGGGGCATCTCAAACCGCATTCCGGGACCCTCTACCGACATGTTGCTTCAAACAAACATACATACACGCCTATTACAACACCTACCACCTTATCCCAACCCAATAAGGCTGACTTTATCTCAGCAGGTGAAAGTTAAATGAAAAGATATTTTGGTATTATCTCTTCGATCGATGTCGTTTTTTTAACAGCCGGCGAAACCACGAGGTTAATTCGAGGCAAATAAAGTGTTACTTGAAATGGCGCGGAGAAGGTTTGGGCTTTTGAGGTTAGTTTTTATTGTTGAAATAATGGGCAAGGAGAAAAGTGGTGACCTGACACCACACCAGTCAAAAATTACTTAAAAAAACGCAACCAGCAAATTTAATATGTAAAAAGTTAATTTTCTCATCTTAAAAAACAATTATAGGTATAAACCTATGTATAAAACCTTTATTTACTGTATATCTTAATTGTATAAAATTATTATTAGTTATTACTTACCAAAAGAAAGTTACGACCAAATAGGTAAAAGGGGTAAAAGAAACAAATTCCATAAATACAAATCATTTATTAGTAACTCCAAGTTACAGTCAAAAAGGTCAAATCAATATAAGAGTTATTACATTGACTTAATATAACAGTAATTAAGTAAAATCTATTGCATAATTATAGTTACTTAATTGTATTTTTTATTAGAACTAGTATTTACAATTGAAACAATTGAGCTTACTGCAGACTGTTGCAAACAATCTACAGTCTAGTAGCTCAACTGATCGATGCGCTGATGCGTTGCGCCAGATACTCACCAGGGTCTTGGGTCACGCGTCGCTTATTCATTACTAACCTACTTATAACAAATTAGTACTACCCATAGAGATCATCAAAAGTTTTGTGGATGGATGTTAGTGAACATCATCATCATCATCAGCCTATAGCAGTCCACTGCTGGACATACGCCTTAGTAAACATGTTTCTATAAAACTAAGCTGGTTTGGGTTGGGCATTCATATTCTGATATGTAGTGCGTAGTAGGTTCTATCTACAAAGCCTAGGATATCTAGACAATGTTGCCATATTGTCTACACACACCAGAATTAGAATTTAATTCGAGTTTGAACTCGCAGGACCGTAAGCAAATAGAGACAAAAGAGAGTGAACCTCGGTTGCTCTAAATTGCTTCAAAGCTTAGGTATAAATCAAACGAAACCCATTATTTGTGACATCTATGAATTGTGTTTTTAGTTGGCTGAGTGTTAAATATGTAACAACCTGGGAAACACGCTAAATGTTAGCATTTTATTTTGTTTTAGTATTTTATATTGCACTAGGAACTGTATATAAATAAAGAATAGAAGAACATGTCGAATATAATATCTATCCTTGGTACACCCCCTGCCTTTCTTTAATTCACACAATTCTTTCCATCCAAAGGTTGCCTGGAAGAGATCGCTTCTAAGCGATAAGGCCGCCCATTGTACTTGTCACATGTAATATCTTTCATAATGTTCTGTATCTGGTGTACAATAAAGTATTTTTGTATTGTATTATATTTTGTATTGTAATATAAAACTACGCATAACGTAACCGTTTATTAGTTGTTTAGCACTTAGATGTAAAGTGAACTGCAACTAGGTCAGTTAGTTTAAGTTACCGATAGGGGTAACTTACACGATTTTTATTTGTTTACTTTTTCAACAAAATCTACAGCCCTCAAATTTAGAATGTACCTACATAACTTCAGATATACATTTTATAAAACTGACTTTCAAAATACTGACAGTTAAGCCACTTAACTAATTATAACTTACATAAATAAAATAAAGTCATTGAAACCAATAGAAATACAGAAAATATAACCTAAGACAACAACTTAAATATTCATTTTGATTATTTTATTATATATAAAAGTAGGTACCAACTTATAGTTTTTGCAGTCCTCAGCTGGCAACACTTACACAGCCTCAGCGGCCGGTCATTGACCCCTGTATAAGATAGAGCGATTAGTTACACACGTTCCATTCCCGCGTCGAATATCCAACTTTGTAATAAACTTTTCCTATTAAAAATTCACTTTATGTCTTCCAGACGCTTTCGAAAGAAAACGTTTGGGATTTTATATAAAATTGATAAAACTTTTGAAGGTTTACGCTCTTTTTATTTATCGTGAAGCTATCTTTGGTACTTTCCAACGTAAAGCTCAAGAAAGAAGAAAATAAAGCTCAGTCGTCTCAAACTAATCCATCTTGTAATAAAGCTTTATGATAACCTAACTACATTTTACATAAACACCGATATTAGTCAAAAATACAATATAGCATGTTCGTTTTTTTGTCAGTCGGTGTGCACAGACCCTCGTGTTGTATCATCGCAAACTGCATACAAAAGACATCAACGAGCTCGCGGCGCCTGCGCACCTCGGTAACAATATTAATAGAACTATATCAATTAAAATATATCTACATTATTTTTTATACAGACTAGTAATTGTGGGAAAATTCTCACTTACGTCAGACTGATGCCACTCAAATAATTTTTCGTGTATTTTAAATAGCCTAACAATTTTGATGTTCATTTAAATGAGAACGGGAGATAGGTCTTTATTAATTCAATGAGTTTCGGACATTATTTTGTATGTGTCTGATTTACATAACATTTTAAGAATTAAGTCTTCACAAACGAGTTCGTCATGACTGGCTGAACCTGCATTTCACGCAGTGTCAGTGAATCATCAATAACCCTGTATATATAGTAGTAGGTAATGTATTTTTGTAATGATTGATTTGATAACGGTGTACAATAACGAATTTTTGTATTGTATTGTATAGTAGACAGACAACTATAAATAAAGATAAAATATTACTAGCGTAGTAGCGTACCTTTTTTACAACATCTTATCCTCCATCATAGACATATTACTACACTCCTAAATAAATGAGTACGAAAAAATAAATCAAAGAAAAGCAATCTAGTTAACATTTCATACCAAACAAACATTTGAAAAGCTGAGAGGCTCCTCAATCCCGCCACCCAGGAATGTTGAGCAAAGATCAAAGTAAATCCTTCTTTGTGCAGGGATAATTGTGTAAGTTTTAATTCGACTTCTCCCTTTTCAGGACTAAAGGTCACTGCATATCTACGTAACGGGATTTTACTACAACAATAGTTATTTATCCAACAAGTGGACAAAACGATTTTTTATTAATCATGCCGATAATAACTACCGAAATATCTACTTCGCTAGAAGCAGAAAGCAATCTAGAGTCGACTCACATGCGGAACGAGTGGCTCTTTAGGTAATTTTACACTGCGAATTGTTTTTTTCAGGGCTGAAAAAAAACCTGAAAGCGCGATATTACCAAAAACATTAAGGTGTTGAAAGGTTTTTCTAATATTGATGAAAATGTATGTGCTCTATTATTACCTACTTTCGACATGTTATTATTTCTATTTCTCCGTTTCTTGGTAAACCGCAAAGTCGTCACTTCGGAACCGCACATTAACCTGCGTAATTAAGGCGGTGAGACTGCGGCTTAAAGTTCTAATTATTTCATCACCTATTAAGTATCCAAGATTATTAACACAGGATCCTGAGAGGAGATGTAGCCCTTGAACATAATGTTTCCAGGAAGAAAATATAAGAAAGATAGGTAATTACAAAATATTTTTCCCTGTTCTGTGACGTTGACCCATTGAATTAAATTAAACTTCTCTGAATTAAAATATGTAGTGTCAGAATAGAACTCTATCTGTATCATACAAAGTATTCAAGACTGATTCTTTTGCATTTAACGAGCTTAAAATTTATTTTATTTTTATCGCCATCTCTATATTTTATCTCTAAATTTTACCCCAAAGTCGAAACGTGTCTTTGACTCCAAGCCTTTATTACCATTGCGCATCTCATTTCAACCTTTATCCATTAATTGGCCCGGATTGGGACGTTTTTGTACCTTTTTTATTGAACCCGCACCTGTACCGACCCTTCCTCGATGACTGGGTGTATTAGAAAAATAAAACTAATAATATTTCATCCCGAACAAGCTTCATACACCCTAAATCTTATCAATATAGAGGTTACTTTCCGGTGTATGAAGATAATGTTTTTCTTTACCAGGGTGAGAAGATTCTTTACAATCAACGGGCAGGTAGAATATCGTTTGTTAAAAGTTGTCAGATCTTTATAATAATACAAATATTCTATAGAATAAGACAGAATATGACCGGCGAGTGAACAAAGGAGCAGTCAAATTAGTTATTGTGAAATATTGGACGTTATTGTGTGAATTGTAATATTTCGCTCAATCATTATCGTTATGAAACTTTGAACGATCTACTTCGACTGCTGAAAACGCACGGTATGAGTTTTCTACAAGTGACTAATATGCGTAAATCCACACTAGCGCAGCGGCTGAGAAAATACAGATCTTTGTGACTCAGCAGAGCTGTAATATTTTTCGAACGAAACGCATGTGCTGCGCAACACAACCGCTGTGTAGAGCGGCAGCACGAATTTTTTAGGTAAAAAAAAAGATCGCAGTCGTCGTAAAAAACCGCAGTCAAAGTGTTAATGTTCGATGCTATATTGAATTTGAGCTATATTGGAAAAGGGAACGGGAGAAATAATATCTACCACTTTTAGAAGAAAATACTTACTTATCTAAATTATTGCATAGGTCGCTACGTTCTGTAAGACACAAACGTACACTTTCTATCAGCTAAGATTTATTATGGTAAAACAAAGGTCTATTAAAACTTTTGAATCTATCATGGTTATTAACACAAAACTCATAAAGGTCTACTGACTATAAAAAACAGGCTAAGACTTAGCACCTATGATACGTTAGAAAGCCAACGTAGGTCAAGGTTCAGTATTAGGTATAGTCTGTCAAAGTTGTCCAAAGAAAGCAAACTATATACCTCATCTATTAGTCAGTAGGTACCCTATCCTATCCTGTAGGTAGGTACTGAGTAATAGATTACCCCCCTCTGGACTGCCTGGCAGACTACAGTACCTATTGTCTATTAGGTGATCTACAAAATTTATTGTCTGATATACCATTTTGAACAGTGAGTGGTAGATGATAAGCTCTCAACGTTACCGATATGAGGTAGAGTACAGTACCTAAAGTCAGATTTCAATAACTTTATTTCTTTAGCCAAAATCAGTACATGGACAAGTCAAATTGCATACCATAGAAATTATTATCAAGCCAGTCAGACTGACTCTGCCCATGCGAACTTTATTTCTTACTAGCTGCGCCCCGCGGCTTCGCCCGCGTTGAAATTTCTGCGCAATTTTACCATGTTTTCTCGCCGTTTAAACCTTCCCTGGACTACAACAAACATTTCAAAACCAAAATCAGCTAAATCGGCCCAGCCGTTGTCGGGTTTTAGCGAGACTAACGAACAGCAATTGATTTTTATATATATGATGAAGATATCTGGTCAAATGTATTAACGTACTATCTGCGAATAAGTGGTTTCAATTAGATAAGCAGCAAGCACCGATATCTCGCGAAGAACCGTCAACCGCTGCGCTGGAGCAAACGTGTTATTTGAGAAGAAATCTATTGATTCGATTTCACTGTCAAATACTTACCAATAGAGTACCTACCCACGTAGAGTACCTATCGGTACCTACTAGAAGTAACTAATGCATTGTTTGTTAACTCATGAACATAACATAACTGAGAATCTCTTTTCCTCATAGTTTCTGATTTGGCAATACATTACCATCTTTAAAAACCATTCTGTATAGTGCTAGTTTTATGTTCATCGGCCGGCGGCGCGCGGGCGTCCTGTCAGACAGAAGAAAGCACGATGGGTGCCGAGACCGGTGAGACCGGTTCCAGCCGTAACTAGTGCTCGCTTTTTGTGCACCGAGCGAGACCCGGCAACGCTCATTCGCCAAATTATACTGAGTACCTATTAAAGAGGATTAAAGAATTTTATATTTAAAGTAAAGTAAAGTAACAAAGTCTTTATTTTGAAACTTACTTAGGTGCTGGTAACAAAAATATGATGCGACCTGCAGAAGTAAAAATACTGTGTCGCAGGTCGCATATGGAGGGTGGTACTGACATCTGTTTTTTTATCGAGCTGCTCAATGAGAGTTATATTAATTGAATAGAGGACACATAAACAAATAAAAAATGTTCCATAACATAATGTCCGAAATCGTCAGGTTTCTGAGATATTCACAGATGAAAATATTTATACCTAGCTTTATTTTTTTTCATATGTTAATATCTAAATTACCTGAGGAATTAGGAAATTATGCTATAGGACACTTTTTATTTATATAAGTGACTTCTATCCAAATAATAAAACTGTCATTGTGAATCGAGATTAAGAAAAAAAATCTTCTCCCTTTACAACCATATTTGTACGTTCGCTAATCCACTTTGGATCATCATCATCATCATCATAAAAGTCAAAAGTCAAAAATCATTTATTTCTTTAGGCTTACAAAATAAGCACTTAGATATAATATATAGATAATATATAGTATAATAATATAGATAATCATCAGCCCTGCTATAGACTGATGATGATGATGATCCACTGCTGGACATAGGCCTCCCCCAATGAGCGGCATAGCGCCCTGTCTTCAGCTTGACGCATCTAGCATCTATCTGCAGTCTTTCGCAGGTCGTCATCCCACCTGACCGGAGGGCGTCCTACACTACGTTTACGGAGTCGTGGTCTCCACTCAAGAACACGTTTGCCCCAGCGGCCGTCAGTTCTTCGCGAGATATGGCCGGCCCACTGCTACTTCAGCTTGCAAATTCTTAGAGCTATGTCGATAACTTTGGTTCCGTTTTGGATAAGTTTTCTTAATTTTGTGTAAGACAGACTTTGTAGTAAAAGATCGATCCTAAACTTCACTATGGAAGTTTGGTATGACATGATTATCTATATCTCTTCTCTTACTCTTGTACCATATCAAGTAGGAGGTACCTTGGTACTGAAAAAGTCATGAACTAGGGTTACCAGATACCCCCACTGGAAAATCCTGAGAAAAGGCCTAACATCTATAGGCCAAAATATCATCTTGATATTTAGGCCGAGGGTATAAATGAATCTGTTCATATTGTAGATAAATCGTGATCCAGTTTCAGGGCCTGGCAAGTACAAACATATTACCTAGGTACGTTGCTAGCAAGTGAGTGACTGAGCTGCGAAAAGCGTGATTTTTTTTCAGTTATTTGGAAGTTATTGTTATTTGTTTGCGGTAGGTAAAGCAAAGTAGCCAAATTAGACCCTGGGCCAGACGCAAAAATTATACAAATAGTTGTGAAATAAAGTAACATTCAGCAAGCAAAAAAAACTAATTTTATTTCATTTATTTATTCCACCGTTAGTAGGTACGTGTTGATACACTTAATGTCCACAGAACAATAATATCCTAAAATGTCAATGTAACTCAGGGTTTGAGTACTTTTCTAACCGTATGCAGATACAAAGCATGCAAAATTTGCAGCACTTTGTAAAATTTTTAGAAGTTAAAAGACAAATTTAATGACGGCTAGCAGAGTGAGTTGCGATGTTTCATGAATATTTTGTACATGGTAAACTGGCAATTTATGTTTACCTATCTATTTTTTTGTACCTAGATTACAAAGTACACAAAGGGGTTTTTGTGTGGAGTTACTATAACATAATATCGTAAAGCGTCAGGTTTTTGTGTCATTATCATATAAAAAATTATTACAGAAAGAGGAATATCTTGAAACCTGAGTAGATTAAAGGTATAGTCTGAAAGATACAGCTATTGCCATCTGTTGTGGAGTAGCTAAAACGAGTACTACGTACAAACTATTGCCATTCTCGATTATGGCACTGTTAAAACTGCAGCCAAACGTACTATCTTAAATCTATGTCCACAAAAATTCTACTCTATGGTCGTATTTTGAAGTTTTCACACCAAATCTGCAGAAATGTCTTTTTGACGCAAGTTGCCGACCAAAACTATTTGATTTTATCCGATTTCTAACAACATGGGAGGTTCCCAAAGCACGCGAAAAGTAACTGTAGACAATGAAAATGCTATTCAAGTGTCCCAAGAAGCGTTAGACCGGATATCTGCTCAGTTGTCCTCAAAAGTAAATATGATGCCGCATTACATAATTTAGATCAATGTCACGTCTTGTTGTTAGCTAAATAAACCAATATTATCTTGTTATTGTGTGCTATATTCAAATGATCTAACTTTCCGACCATTTACGTTTTACTATCATCACAGCAATAGCCAGAAATCCTATTGTTGTTGTAGGTTACCTTTCCATGTATTCAAATTTGTAAGCAGTTCCCTTACACACTCAACACCAGATTCAAGTTACAACCAGGCTTCAACCAATTATTGAATGAATGGAATAAAAGTATTTCATTCATTCAATAAACAGTGCATTTTCAACATGTTTGTGTTAAAACTTCAGCAAACTGAGCAGCCAGCACTTCAAGCACAACCAAGTCCCCAAATACCACCGCCGCCGCCGCCCTATGACGCTCGGAAACAGCAGGAGCTCGCTGCAGAGGAGGCCTACTGGGCACGACGCATTGAAAACCTTAAACGAGCACATGAGAAAATAAGTCTTGGCATGAAAAATGAGTACCAGAAAACTTTACATGATGCAAATGAGTTGTTTGATGAAGCACAAAAAGACAAACTTGTAAATAAATTACCACCATGCCAGGAAGAAAAATCAAAGGTAATTCTGAAAATGTATCAATGTTTTGAATAAGAACTGTTTCTTATAAGACGGTAAAATGATAATAAAATTTGTTTGAATAACAGTTAAACAATGTCAATTATTAATAATGAACATACAATTATTGAGTGCAGTGTAACAATCATTGTGCGAGTTTGATGGAACAAACTTACCACATAGTGAAAACAAAACTGCTTGCTTTGATAACAAGTACCAAAATCAATATATATAATAAGTATCAAAATTAACAATATAAATAACTATTTCAGGTCCTGGATTGCTACAGTTCGAACCCCGAACAGTCCCTAGTGTGTTCAGTGGTAGTTAATCAATTCAATGACTGTGTGTGCAAGAGTAGGATCACTGCATTGACTTCCTCCTGAAGAAAGTGACTACAAATCATTTTTACCAAGCTAGCAATATCATATTATCACACTGGGAATTACAAATATGGCTGCAGAATTCTATGAAGTAGATTTAATAGAACAAACTTTATTGCTGTATTAATAAATGTTATTAATTTAATTATGTTCAGATTAGTTTTTATTTGGGTGGTTTGGTTTTTATTATTTATTAAACTAGGATAGTTTTCTATAGATCCTTGTCCTGTTTTGTTGTGTTAATACTTGTGCTAGATTATGCTGTATTTCCAGCATTGTTTTACTGTTGTACTTTAAATAAATAGTAGAATAAATTACAAAGTGTTAAGGTGAGTGAGGTGGAGAATTGAGTCGCTTTATTAGCCCGAGCCCTGCATGTATAATGCCCTTCTTGGCAACTATAAATTAGAACCTAATCATATCACACTGATGATTTGCAAGCGATTTTAAACGAGGCGAGTGCGCAGCGAGCTTGCCGTCCCACCACGGGCACGTAACGGCTCGCCGCGCCGTTGACAACGCCAGTGTTCAAAATGAGGATCACACGCCGCGAGCTCGCTCGTAAATGTGATATGTCATATATGAGCTCTGGCTACTCTCTGGAAACTATAATAGCTATCTCTATGACTCATTACTTCAGTTGCCATGACAACATTGACAAAATAACGAGAAAATGGCAGGTCTACTGACATTTCGTGATATTTTCAATGTACTGAATCTGTTTAATTATCTATCTGTTTAGTTACTAATCTCGTAACAACAAAGAGAACACAAGTAATAATGGCAGAGGAACCTGTACAAAAAAAGAAAAGGAAGATTCCACTGTACCCTGGATTCCCAGAATTAGCAAGATCTGATGTCAGCATTCATCCAACATACTCAAAGTTGGGACTAGCATAGTAAGTACCAGAGATTGCTTGATTATAGTGAAAGTATGTATTAATTTTGTTTTTGTGATAGGTAAAATATTAAAAAACTTTTGCTATATATTTATGTTAAGCATAAGTTTCTCCATATTTTATCTAGCTGATTCAATCCAATGTTCTGACAGAATTTTATAAATCCACAGTCGAGTTGTTTGCAGACATCGCTACCACTGGGCCAAAGTAGCACAACGCAAACAATTTATGAAAGAACTCCATAGCTTTGAGAAACTCCAGTCTAATGCCCTCGATGGGGTCAGAGTCCACAGAGAGTTCTCTCAAGGAATCCTCTCTCATGTGATACCCCCAAGAAGGTATATACAGAAGATGTCAATAGATCCTCTTAACTCTAAACAGAGAATGAGGGTGGAAGAGATTATCAGTGGAGCGGCCAAGTTTTAAGATACATATGGAATCTCTTTTGCGCAAAGATAACAAGCTTGAAACAAAGACAAATCAATACATTTTTGTAGACAACAGGTTTTTCTATTTATCTTTGCTTTGACAAAACATTGATAAGATAAAGTAAATGCAATCAGTAGAGTACAGAAAAGAAACCAAAGGATCTTTAAATATTTAATAGAAGCAATTTCTTATTTAGACAACAATATTTAAGCAGAATTCTCTGCAGCTCTTTTCTTGAATTTTTTACTTTTCTCCACATTACTCTGCAAGTAATGTGCCTCCTTCTTAGCCTGTGATATCTCTGCCCGCAGTCTCTGCTTCATAGCTGCCTTCTCATAAGCCAACCTCTCGCTCAAGTGCACCCACTTGAATCTGGGAATGTATTTGATGTTCCATATCATATCATAGTATCGAGACCTCTTCCTAGTACCAATTTTGGTGGTGTTTAGTAGTGCAGCTACTTGCTTGGCAACTCTTTTCTTTTGGAATTCTATCCATCCTTCAGTGAATTGACTTGGAACTCGCTTACGTTTTTCTCCGGGTTCTGAAAATAGTCATAAATATAATAGCGGAAAAGAAAACACCATGCAATACCAGTACAACAATAACATAACCTCAAACTTAACTTACTTGCACTTGGTTGTAGATAAATCCTGCCAACTACTCCGTATTTGCTGAATATTTCTCTTATTTTGGCCACGTTCATGTAAGGCGGAATAGTGGATAGGAACACAATTCCTCGTTTTCTCGTCTTTTTCTTGGCTTCTTTACCAGCTAAATTATTGTCTAAACTGTCCGAATCATCTTCTACGTCCATGCCATTTTCTGGCACTCGCTCTGCCTCGACTTCTGGCATTATTATTGTTGTAATCTATCTAATAGTTTGATTTAGAAAAGGGTAATTATAAATAACCTAATTGACAATCCAACTTCTCATTCATAACTCCACCCACCCACTTCAACCAACAACCAACACAAAACAAGGCACAACAAACAAAAACAAACTAGGTAGGTACCTACCTAATAACCTAAAAATCAAAACCATGATTTGACTGTGACTGTGTCAGACAACCATAGATCAATTAGACTTCTCTTTCTAGGGTGACAACAAATTAATGATTGGTTGGATGATATGTACCCACATATCCATCATGTTCGCGTTATTTACGCTAAAATTAGCGCCTTAGAGAGCTCCAAAATTTAACTGGAGCCGATTTTATACTCGGACGAAGGAAATCACTCTCCCTCCTTATGTCATGTCTTTCTTTGAGAACTAGAAACACACTTCCATGAATGTACAGCACACTTCTTTCTTTCTATATTATCAGATCAGTCAGACTATCAGTTCTTGATTGACATTTGACGTGAAATCTTTGTCAAGTAAACAAATTGTGTATTGTATTGTATGTGAATTGAGATTTTCATCGTACCTAGTTACGTTTTCTACAAAACACTACTTACCCAAACAAAGTTATCAGATCCAAACTATGGGTTGTGATGGTGGAACAATCCCGCGGCGTGATGAGCTTGTACGCCTAAAAAAGAAGCCAGAACAGGTCCCTAAACCATTTGATACGTACCATACATGTTTTTTTTATAGGTATTTAATTGTTCTCTACTGATTTTTTCACTGTTTTTAGAAAGACAAAGATGCCGAGCGTTCCTTCAAGTGGCGTAACTGTGCACTGTCCCAGCAGCCTCTGCAGGAGCCCGTAGTGGCGTGCGGATTGGGTAGGCTGTACAGCAAGAGTTCAGTGCTCGAGGCGCTCATTGACAAGGACTCGAAACCAGAATCTATAAACCACATCAAAAACATGAAGGTGGGTTTTCTTCTTGTTATGAAGCCGTGTACTTCGTTTATACGTTTACGTTTTTCTCAAATTCAGTGACATAACAGAATTTCTTATTGACCTTCTTTTTACCTTAGGTGTAGGGCTGGCTTTTACACAGGGTGTAGTAGGGCTGCCAGCTAACTAGAGCTAAGTGCTACTGCCTTCATTAATTTTCTTCCTGTGATCTAGCTACTCACTTGATACCTTTACTACCTTACCAGTTGATACCTTTTACACAAGTGTTGCTAAATCCAAATCATATTTAAAGTTTCTCATTTACTTTTCAGGATATCAAAGACCTGACCCTCGTCAAGAACCCAGCATATGTACCGACAGACCACACAGATGGTGCTGTCGGCGAGGGCAACGCTCCATACATCTGCCCCATCAGTGGGATTGAGATGTCCGGCAAGTTCAGATTTTTGTTCCTCTGGAGCTGCGGATGTGTGCTCGCTGAGAGGGCACTCAAGGAGGTCAGGCAGAACCTGTGTCACATGGTAAGTTTATAAAAAACCTCATCTTCATGCAGTAAAGTATATGATATTATAATTATGCTTCTTACTGGATAGAACTGTCAATCTACCTCTAGATTGTTTGCAATTGTTTCAATTGTAAATACTAGTTCTAATGTTTTCTATTCTTTGATCATAATTTGTGATGTGTATTAGAAATAGATATTGTCCATTGTTAGCTTCGACTAAACAACATAAATTCATTTAGATTAATCTTCATACTCTTATATTAATAAAGCAGAGTATAGACTTTTTTTAAATTACTTGTTATTTCATCACACTAACTTTCTTTTCAGTGTCAAACTCCATTCACAACTAATGACACGGTGGTCCTCAACGGAACAGAAGAGGATATCACGGTCCTTCAAGAGAGGATGGCAGCAAGAGTAGCAAGCAGGAAGAGTGGAAAGAAATCAAAGTCCAAGGCAGAGAAAACTGAGAAAGTTGAGGTCAAAGCTGAACCTTCAACACCATCCACATCAAATACAGACGCAACAGATATTAAGGATGTAAAAACAGAACCTGAAGCTGGTCCCAGCTCAAGTAATGCGGTGAAGAAAGAAATAGTGGACACTATACCTCTATCACTGCCCAAATTCAATCCTAATAAGGTTGCTCGGGGTCACTTTGGATCACAAAAACGAGCATTTACTTCAAAGGAGCTGCAACAAGACCCTTCTTATAAGAAAACTAAAAAGGATTACAGTGTAGCCAACGATCCCCAGTCTAGTGAAGTTTATAAATCATTGTTTACTTCTCATTCAACTGATAAGGAGCAGGAGAGAGCACATTGGGTCACTTATAATCCATTTTACAACTGACGTTAGTATAAATGTTATTCCATACTTAACACTTTATAGCGGTCATGAGTATTAAATATGTATGTAGTATGTAATTTAGTTTTCTGTCTCATAATAAAAAACACTAAATAAGATATCAAAATGTTTTATTCAAACTCTTACAGCGAATATTGCACTATCCCTAATTTTCACAAATTACAATAAAAATAGTAAAAGTCGAAATAAGCTAATTAACACCACTAAACAATTGCACATAGAATACATTTGGAATGTTTGCATACAATCAATTTTGTGCTTTGTCTATTTGATTTCACAAATACATAACATCAACTTAATACTAATGGAATGATTTTCATAAATAGCTTAAAACATATAAATCAAGAAACAACAACAACAACAAAAAACACATTTAGAAAAAGTAATAACAAGTAAATAAAAATTGAATACAGTAAAATTCAGTCCTAATCCAAATTGAGAATATAAATCAAGGAAAGGTATCTAAACTACAAGTCAACCCTTAAAAATGATATGAACTAAACTAAGTTTTGGCATTTCAATTTCTAAAAGTAGGTTCTGTCTGAGGGATCATTTTGGTGAATATTTATGATCTCGACGAAGAGACATTCCCTTTTTAAATGGGTGGATTTGGTTGGAGTACAGGTACTAAAGTCATTTAAAACGGGATATTTACCGTTTTTAGGATTTTGATGAGGTTTGTTTAATAGATAGTGATTTAAGAGGAAGGTTTATAAACCATTTGACACATAGATTTCCAAGCGGGCGAAGTCGCGGGGCGCAGCTATTATATTTTGGAATATCAATAAAGTCACAAATTACATCGGATTTGACTGGAGTGTAGTAGTAGTTCCATGGAGGCGCTGCTGTTCCAATTTTCATTTAAAAGTGGAAAGTCACGTCGTCGAGACGATACTATGGCCTCCCCAAACTCTTGTCAAAGCTGAAAAGGCTGAATGGCTCTAAGTTTAGGTAGTAGTTCCACTGAGGCACTGTTCCAACTCTCATTCAAAAATGGAAAGTCTCATCTTCAAGAGAATACTGAGACCTCCCTAATCTTATCAAAGCTGAACAGGGCTCTAATCTAGCGTCCAATTTAGAAGCATGTATTAGGTTCAACAGGCAGCAGCATCCTGTTGGATAGAAGCCAAGGTAGCTTCGATGATGAGGTTGAAGTCCAGCTCGTTCAGGCTGGCCTTGGCGGTCAGCAGGTCCAGGAAGGTGTCCAGAGGAGAGAGCCGCTCACCAGACGGCATGGCTGCGATGCCTGGAAATAGTAGATTGTATTATAATATTTTTACGGCGAGAGCACTTTTTTGAATCCAGAGCGAAGTGAGGGATTCTAGAGTAGAATCCCGAGCGTAGCGATGGATTCTTTAGTAGAATCCTGAACGTAGCGAGGGATTCAAAGTAGGTACGTCGCCCGAGCCAACAATATATTTTGCGCTGTGAGGTAATAAAAAGTAGATGTATGAAAAGTGAGGATGATGAAAATAAAAGGCTCCTCATATTTTATTGTAATATTATTATTTAATTACATATGAGTAACAAGTAAATTGAAATTAAATAGTATCTAATAATAAAACAAGTTAAAACTTATACTTACATTTGAGACATATTCGCCAAAATGAAAATTTATTGTTACAGTTTTATTAGGAATAGAGATTGTTGTAGATTTCATATTCTGCGAGTTTGAAATAATGTTTGAATCAAAAAAACGATCCATCACATTTCTTGCGTCAGTTCTAATACTTTCAGGAGGTAATTGTATTCTTGCACTGTCGCTTGAAGAACTCATTTTTCAAAACAAAACTATCAATTTCTAACAATCCGTGAAAATTTACGAAAACGCGGGCTATAGGTTCGCGCGTTTTAAATTTTATTTCTTTTTTTTACAGCCGGCGGCGCGACTATGGACCGTCGTACCAGCCAGTCAAACAAACAATATTTGCGTTCGATTTCTTTAGCGCCGAGATTTTCCGAATTCAAAAAGAGGATTAAAAACTCATTACTGCCCGCTAAAAGTTTCTTATGGAAAACACCACCTTTGGGTGCACTTAAAGGCGAACCAAGTCGCCCTTCGTATAGATGGGATGAAAAGATAATTATAATATTTTGTATTTATACAGGGTGCCAACATAAAATATGTAATTCAAAGGGGTGATACTGGACGCCGAAGGGATCAACTTGGAAAAACGTTTTTTTTTTAATTTCTAGTACTTTTACTTAAAAGCAGCAAAAGGGTTGCTGTTCAGGGTAAAAAAAGCCGCCAAGCTATTGCGAAGACCCTATATACGAAGTAATTTGAACCGATTGGCGGTTTTCGTTAGCGCTGTCTACAGTAGTGGTTGATTTTAGTAGCGGCATCTAGTTCTGTCGTGCGAAAACCATTACGGGGCCGCACCGACCGGGGCTCGATGGTGACGTTTGGCTCATTGTTATAGGGCTATTCCTTGTACATTTCTGATGATTTTTGATGTAGAAGTTGCAAAAGCTCTACATGAACTTTGGACCAAGATTTACTTCGGGTTCCCGCTCCTACCCAGTATGCGAGTATTAAAGTATTAACCTGTGTCTGGCCTGGGGCGGTGCCGGGGCTGCGGGTGCGTGGGTCCCTTGGCGCCGCTGAGCAGCGTGGCGGCGTGGTCGCGCGCGCGCAGCACGAGCGCGGCGCGGTGCGGCCAGGCGGCCAGCGCGCGCCGCCCGCGCCCCTCACCCACCAGCTGGATCAGGCGCAGCTTGTTGTTCACTGACGACTTGCTGTCGTCGTCTTTACCTGAAAAAGTGGATGTGTCGAGGTGTTTAGAAACCTCCTTTCGTTTCTGCCAGCCTCTCCTGGTATATACAGGATTTTGTAATGCCACCTGGAGGGAAAGTACTCTTAATACTGTAGATAGAAAATTTAACTCAGATAAATAATTCCTTTATTTTTGAAAAGAAAGAAAACTGCATTTATAAGTTTTCGAAAATTCGCTAGCCACACCCGGTATCGAATCGACTTAAATCTGTAAAAATTACACCCTGTACTTTTATAGCATAGATCGTTAGGATCAATTGGAACGATGAAGTCTATCTAAGAAACTTAATAAATTAAATAAAAGGAAAAAAACCATGATATCTGGACTTATAAATTCAATGGGTCAAGTTAAAGCACCTTTACTCAAAGAAATGAGTTCCCCGAGATCAGACAATAACCGAAAGAAGAGAACTAGAGACAATATTACTCATACTAACTTGCAATAATAGCCTTCATGACGTCTATCTGCAGTTCAAACACGTTCCGATGCACGTACTGCAGGAAGGCGGGGAAGGGCAGCGCGCGGTGCCCGAGGTACGTGAAGAAGGAGCTGAAGCCCTGCGGCAGCGGGTAGGCGATGCCGTCGCACGCCAGGTAGTACTGCTCCAGGGCCTTGAAGAGAAGGTACGCGTGCGTCGGGTCCATTTCATCGCTGGAACGTATACAAGACACATTATTAACACTGCCGATAAACGATTACACAGTTTGACAGAACCGATACAACTGTAATCTGAAACTGTAGCATCCTGAAAGTAATATCTAGTAAATATGACTGTCCAATACGACACCACTCGGTGAAATTACTTATACTCTAGATTTAGTTATTTTGGTTTTATTTTCTTCGTTGTAATTGTATTTTCCTTTTTGTAATTTTGTGTATGTGTTTTTTATGGACCTTTGTTGTCTGATAATAAAGAATTTGAAATGTAATGTAAAGTCATTTAAAACGGGATATTTACCATGATTTGATTTTTGAGTTATCCAATATTTCGGCACAGTTCCATGCGCCATCATCACCGAAAAACTGGTAGATATAGGTAAATATCCCGTTCTAAATGACTTTAGTGTTGAAACCATGATATTTTCAAAAGTTTTAACTCTAATAGTTTTAGATATTAAAATAAATAAATATAAAATACAACAGCCTATCTGAATCGCGTCCTGTCATCACTAGAAGATCATTGAATACAAGATCAATGATGGTAACTAGGAACCTGTATGGTGCTGCAGTGTCAAATAAATACATTATCTATCTATCTACCTAAGTAGGTAGTGATGATAGTGTTTTTCTTTCAGTCTATTTAATCAATTCAGTTAGGCTCTAATCGCGAGTCATATTTTAAATAAATAAATATAAATAATGCTGGACCATTCATACAGCATTATTTAGCCCCATGGTAAGCAGAGCTTGTGTTATGGGTACTAGATAACTGATATAAATAATACAATATATTACATATTAATGTGAATAACGCGTGAAAAGGCGTTTTTCACGTTGAAATGCGCCTTAACTCGCGTTATTAGCGCTAAAATTAGCGTAATAACGCTGATATGGCTGGTTACTTTATGTGTTAAATAGAGTAATAGTCTTGCTGCACCCACTGTTGGCCTAACAAAGGTCTTCTCTTTCGATGTCCTTCTAGACTATAGATGAATTAAAAGAAAATCATGTTATCTATGGACGATGTATCAGTTCTTCTCGATCGACTGCTGGACTAAACCCACTCTGTGTAGGTGATTCTCCGTCACCTGTGACTAAAAAAGTTTGTAATAAGAACCAAAAAGTAAAATAGCTCGCATTACCAAACGATACACTCACTAATGATGATGATTCGTGCCGTGATGATGGATGACATTGACCATTGACACAAAAAGTGGAAGGAAACGCACACAAAATAATAACACGACACATACTTATCTAAAATTATATGTAAAAACCTATACCTACTCCGATTCAAAAAAACTCTAGATATTTTTTGTACAAAAAGGTTACAAAACGCAAGGAACATTGGTGGATTGGTATCATCGAAGCAAAGTAGAGAAGCTGGAAATTATTTTTGCTTTTGAAAGCTTTTATTCATAATTTAATTAATCTTTCGATCGTTTTTTTGATTCAAATGTTACTATTTTTCGGTGCACATGTTAGCTTGATATGGAGTCAATTATGCATTGTTGAAGTTTGTTTTTTTTTTTCGTTTTTAGTGATAACCTTGCGGTTACCTTATTGTTATAATTTGTTTTTTGAGATTTTCATTCATAAATGCTTTGTTGCTATAAACTATCTTGGATTCTAAATCGGAGTATAGAAAACAAAACGAACTGCTGTGATCATAATATAAATACCCAATGATATGAACAGAAAATGTAACACACAGAAAACCGAAGCCAAACTCAAAACCAACCAAAACAATAATAAAGCAACAAAAAACACGCAGCCTTCAAATAAAATTCTGTAGTGAACCACCACAAGAACACTCAAAGACTAGCAAAACTAAAAATATGTAGTGAACCAACACAAAAACACTATAATACCAGCGAAACTTAAAACCATAGCAATACAATTATATTCTAAAGCGAAACCACACAGCCTTTGTATATATCTGATATGGAAGTAGGTATAAATCTAACGCCCAAATACTCAAGCCCGCACAAGCACGTCCCGGAGACGATTTTCTGACAGATTTTCATTGAAAACTGTCAACTGTCGCAGTTCTTTATTAATAAGAATATTCTTACATGTCAAACAATAATATTTGTGGTTTTTTGTTACTTATGAGAAACAAAAAAAATACATAAAGAAATAACAAGAAAAATACAAAATAGTTCAAAATCACACAGGAGTTTACATGAGTTTCTAATAATATGTACTGTAATAATCACAAAATAGCTACTTGATGAGATGCGTTTGAGTATTCGGGGTTATGTATCTGTCGCATACATGAAATTAAATTCTCTTTGCTGGTTGTGGGTCAGTCAAATCAAAATATGGAGTGAACCAATACAAAAACACTATAATATTAGCGAAACTCAAAACAAAGCGAAACCACACGCCTGTCTATCTCATACATGAAAGTAAATCCTCTGTGCTGGTTGTGTGTGGGCGCGGCGGCGAGCGGTTTGGTGACGGCGCGGCAGAGGGCTCTGGAGGCGTCCAGCTGCGCGGCGGCCCAGCGCGTGCCCACCGCGTGGACGCCGCTCTCCACGCCGCGGGACCCCGTCGACCCACTGCTGGGATTCTCTGACAGCTCCCGCATCAAGTGCACGCTCACCTCTCGTAGGTTCTGAACGGGTTATTATTGTCGACAGTCAAGTAAGAGACTGTGTTTAACACACATTTAAAAGTAGGAACAAAAGAAAAGTGCGAATGGACACACGTTCTTAGTAAAGTGTTGTTATAAAAATAACTTAGAATTAAATTACCCAATTGCCAATTCTATGGCTAGATTGTAATTATACCTACTCTAGTGTATTGGACATTTATTAAAAATGTGTATACTAGTCAATCAAAATAAAAATCACACTAAGCTACCCCGATTACGTCTGCAGGAAAGGGATAAAAAGTTAAAAATTAAGGCAACCTCCACCGCATCATGTTGCGTCTATTGTACATAATGTTTTATCGATATCAACTGTAGGTTCTCAATCTCTTTCATAATTCATCTAAAAGAAATCTCAATTATTCCCTTAAACCTAACAACTTACCGCCGCTATAATATGCTCTTGCTTGCTAGCAGTACATATATCCAGCTCGAAGAACGGCAGTAGGTCCTGGTTGTTCCCGGCCGAGGGGCGCCGCTGCATGCCGATGGACGGGGCCGGCCCCATGGGGGACAGGGGCGTGCTCGAGCGGGATAGGGCTTCCGGCTACAAGAGAGAGAGAGAGAGAGTTTAACACCTGAATGATCTGAGAGAGACAGAGAAAGAAAGAGTTAACATTTGAATGAGCTGTGAGTCAAATGTTTTTGTTTGGTGCACAATGCATCTAATTATTATATACCAAGGATATTGGTGGAATATATGTAACGACCAGCTGCGCCCCGCGGTTTCACCCGCGTGTTGATAGATATTTTGGATAATATATAATACAATACATGTTTTTGAATTGTCCCTGTGTTATTCTGATATGTAAGCTATGTATATTATTGTGAAGTTTCATCAAAATCCATTCAGTAGTTTTTACATGAAAGAGCAACAAACATACATACATCCTCACAAACTTTCGCGTTTATAATATTAGTAGGATATTGGTATCATCGAAGCAAACCACAGAAGCTCGAAACAATTTTTGCTTTTAATTAAAAGTAAAAGCAAAATTTTTTGCATTGTTTTTTTTATTTAATATACTTACATCACACGTCTAACTATTGTTAATTTTTTTTATTTTGTAACTCAGTCAAAAATATTGTCTATGATAAAAGCTAATCACAGACAAAATAGACTTGGTAACGTACAATGAAATTATTCTTGTTGACAGTTAGGGCAAAGGACTGCGTGGAAGGAAATCTGCAGTGAGTGATATACTCCATAGCGCTTGTGAAGACACTAACATGACACTTATATATATAGAAACATACATTCAAGAGGAAGGTTTATATGTATATAATACTGCATGTATTATATACATATAAACCTTCCTCTTGAATCACTCAATCTAATAAAAAAACGGCATCAAAATCTGTTGTGTAGTTTTAAAGATCTAAGCATACATAGGGACAGACAGCAGCGGAAAGCGACTTTATTTTATACTATGTAGTGATATCAGTGTCATGTCAGTGTCCTGTTATTTATTATATTAGAGAGTGATTCAGACCTGGTAACAATGCAGGCTGACTTTCAGCTTGTCCTGCACCTGTGTGGGCACGAGGCGCGCGGCGGGCGGCTGGTTGAGCGCGGCCCACAGGCGCGTCCACACGTCCTCCGCGAACTGGCAGACGCGCTGTCGCGGCGCCAGCACCACGCACGAGCTGTTCCACAGCGCGTCCTGAGACACGGACACGCACATGTCTCGGACCTGGGGGAAACACAACAACACAATATCGATAGAAAATGAAAAAATGTACTACCCAAAAAACAAGGCATTATTATGTTTTTTCTCAAAGTATTGTCATTTGAAAGCTAAACAGTCTACCTATCTAGCGAAGAAAAAATCTGTAACTTTGAAACTGGGTCTTTTTAGCATGTTTTATAAAATTTCATGATTTATATTTATATACATTTTATATGGGTCCAAAATAACTTTTTTCCCCGACATTGATCCGAGGTGCCTGAAATATGATGTCTACAGATTGAACATGAGAAATGTGCCACCAAAGATAGATACCTTAACATCAGCAAACTTCAAGTGCTGAGTGAACGGCAACATCTTCATGAGCGGCAGCGCGGAGGCGGGCAGCGAACGGCGCGTGAGTGCGAAGGTGGCGCCCACCAGGTACTCCTGTAGGATACGCTGGAAGCCGCCCAGGACGCAACGCTGGTTCAGGCACATCCAGGATATAAGCTGAAATAAATAATAATATTTATAAGTCAGGAAGTTCCTTTCTCTGAAGCCCTGGTCACCGGCTGCTTGAGTCTAACTTCGCGGTCGGTGATATACCGTTTGGATATATTTTTTTACTGTAGAATAGTATTTTAATATTTTATAACATTTATTTTCTATAGTAAAAACGAGAATTTAAAATAAATGAGTGTATCAATCATTTTTTTCTCTTCACAAAAGGTAATTGTATAAATTTCATTTCATTTCATTTATTCAGTTCCACCGTAGGTACACATGTTACACTTGATGTCGTTCAGTTGTACATAAAAATTATATAAAAAAATGATTATAAAACACACATTAATTTTGATATAGGAAACACCATAAGGGTTTGTGTTTTAGAAAAAGCAGACAGACATGCCTTCTTTAAAAATTTAATTTCATAGATAATATTTATTACAGTAAAATAATAATACATTAGTTAAATTGAATTGTAATAAAGAATACATGTCAAGATAATTAAATGCAGCTTTATAAGGGCAAATAAAGATCTTACATGTATTTTTTATATAAATAATAATAAATGGAATACTATTATACTAAGGTTGCCTGGAAGAGATCGCTCTCAGCGATATTAGGCCGGCCTTTATACTTCCTTTATTCTAAATATTTATTTCTGTATTGTTTTCTGTTTTTTTTTGTGGTAAGTATAATAAAGTGTTTTCTATCCATCGACTATAATCTTGTTTGGTTCGAAACTCTATCGTCGAAAAGTGCATCCACACTAGAGTAATAAGAAATAAGATTGAATTCGTGCTGTGCTAAGCCTCGTTCGGTGCACCCCAAATTCTGATATTCGTTACATTTTAAAGAAATACATAAGTACTTGAATTTACAAACAATTTTTTTATGTTTTTTTTTCATCGCGAAAATCAATTATTAGTGACTTGACTAGTAATTTTCAGGGGGCACTTTAAAAAAATCGCGTATTTGTGATTGAAGTGATTTGGCTATAAATTTATAGGGTGTTTTAACGTTCTACGTAGTCAACGCGATCATTACAAAGAAATCTCGTAAAAATTTAAACAACTGTGTTACTTACCTCCTCAGCCAGTTCCATGTTCCCCTCATGCTGAATTAAATAATGTATAATCGCCAGCTTATTCTCAATGGCCGTATTACTCTTAAACGTGGCTGCTATGTCCTTATCCGGGACCGTCAACGTCACGACGTCTAACGTCTTCAGGTCCACCATGCCGTGGGCGCCCCAGCCCAGGATGGGCGCTAGCGTGGGGCCACTCTCACATTCCTCCATGGGCATGACGATGTGGCAGCACGGCTCGTGGTACAGACTGATGTCGATGAGGTGGGTGTACAGCATTGGGATTTTAACTAGGAGATGGTTTTCTGAAAGAGTAACGTGGCGTTAATACAGTTTAAGAGAGGCTTATATTGATATTGGGTGATATAAAATGATAATAGTAATTGGAGATATTTGAGATACTTCACCGTAACCTTACAATATACCTCATGTAATATTGTGTAATTGAATTGAAAAAAAATATTCGATAGGCTGTCTCTTACCTTTTTCACGCCCAAACGGCTGGACATACGAGTATCTTAATGAAATTTGTCTAGAAATGGTATCCCCGGGACGGATATAGACTACTTGAAAAGCGCGTGCGAAGCCGCGGGCAGTAGCTAACGTTTTTATAATTCTAAGCAAAAATATAGTGATAAAGAGGATAGGAACTTAAGGACCTAAATTATTCTAAAGTCATTTAACACGGGATATTTACCATGATTTGATTTTTGAGTTTTCCAATATAGTCGGCAAAGTTTCATGCGCCATGATCACGGAATAACTGAAGACACTGCCTGTTGTGTCGGTTTTTACACATTGTCACACAATGTGTAAAAACCGAAGAAGTGATGTACCAACCGCGCCGCGTTCTGATACCGTCAGTGTTGTGTGTCGTGATCGAGCTGCGGTCGATAATAATGAAACCGGTGGTAGTGGTAACGTTCGTAGCAAAAGACAGAAAATGAGGGTAGATCGGTATACCTGCTCATAAAAACGAACTTCAGTCGTCAGTGTCTTCAGTTATTCCGTGATCATGGCGCATGAAACTGTGCCGAAATATTGGAAACTCAAATCATGGTAAATATCCTGTTTTAAATGACTTTAGTGTTAATAACCATGATAGTTTCAGAAGTTCTAAATTATTCTAATATTAAATACCTTGATTAATACTATAGTCGGTGCTAGAATCCAAGATGTTTTATACGAACATACATATACTAGAGCAGTAGCACCTCTGATGCTGGGCGGGAAATGCTTTACAAAACTGACTCACCTGCATAAAGGATGTAAGAGGGCCTGAGAGACTTGGCGAGAGACCAGGGCAGGTCTGGTACAACAGTATGTACCACACACCCGTGCTGCAGCAGGGTGATGGAGTAGGCGAAGTTAACGCCGGAGTCCTTCAGGTCTACGCTGTCTTCTAGGATCAGGGATGTTGTGGAGTCGTCGAGAGGCTGTGAAGGAAATGGGAGAAGATGGATTTAAAAATGTATAGTATAACATTTGACTTGTCTGTGCTTATTTTGTAGGCCTAAATAATTAAAAAAAATTACTTTAAATTATAGCTTTTGGGGTAGCTCCGGTGATGTCACTGATGGTTAGAGTTCGGATAGAGCTCGCGTAGAGTCAACTTATATAGGTACTAACTTAGTAGACTAATTCTAATTTGATTCTATTCTTTGTAGTAATTTTCTTTGTTACTGAAGATTTCATACATGAAATCAAATTATAATTAGTAGAGGTAATCTTTACACACAGAACTCTCTCTACACATACACATATCGTCAGAGATTCGTTAATTAAACGGTAGAGAAGAAAATTTATAAAGACTTTAGGCACTCAAATTCAGTTCCTGGAAAAGTCAATATAATTTACAATTTTCGAGATATCAAGTAGAGACCTGTATAGTCAGAGTCAGGACTAGACAACCACTGTGGTACAGTGGGTGAAGGACCGCCTGACAAGCAGAAGATGATGAGTTTTTTAAATGACAAACTGACATCGTGATAACGATGAATAAAACTGACATTATGATAAGGGAAGAAAAATACTAGACAAGTAGCACGTCTACTTACCTTAGAACTTACAATTTTTTAACCAAAATCTACCACAGTCTGCCTATGCCTATTGGACGACCCATGTGGCGCGGTGGGTGAAGGTCCGCCTGCGACGCAGGAGGTTGCGGGTTCGATTCCCGCCTCGGAACAATTGTGTGTACGATCTGCAGATATTTATTCCGGGTGTTCTGTGGTTCTGGTAGTTTTTCTATGTATAATAAAAAAATATCTATCTATGTATGTAATATATTGTATTATGTATATCTGTTATCTAGTACCCATAACAAAAGCTCTGCTTACCATAGGGCTAGATAATGCTGTGTGAATTGTCCAGCATTATTTATATTATATGCCTACCACTTGTTGTTTACGCCCAATAGGGTCCACATTGTGATACTTACATATACTTATTCACCTAGCCAATGTGATGACAACGATAAATATATTGAATACTAGCGCTGCTTCGCCCGCGTGGAAATCTATGTAAATTGTTTATAAACCTTCCGATTAATCACACACCGCATCAAAATCCGTTGCGTACATTTAAAGATCTAAGCATACATAGGGACAGATAGACAGCCGGAAGTGACTTTGTTTTATACCATGTAGTGATAGAGTATTGAGATGCTGCGTCACGGTACCTTGTACAAGTAGTGGTGGCAGATGCACAGGATACCTCGCTGGTCGCACACTATCTGCAAGTCTAGGCTGCAGTCGTGCACGCGCAGTGGTATGGGATCGTCTTCGTAGGCGCCGCACGCCGCCTCGCCCGAGCCCGACACGTGCGGCAGGCTTAGAGGGATGTTTAGCTGTGGGTATTAAACACATAATCTATATATATATAAAAGAAAGTCGTGTTTGTTACAACACTTATAACTCGAGAACGGCTGGACCGATTTAGCTGAAAATTGGTGGAGAGGTAGCTTAGAACCAGGAGTCTAACATAGGATACTTTTTATCATTTAAACCATTTGACACAGAGAATAGATTTCCACGGGGGCGACGCCGCGGGGCGCAGCTTGTAATATAAATAAAATAAAACAAGCTTTATTTACTGCCACACAAATCATTTGCGTTTTTATCTATTCACCAAATTTATACTATGTGGAAGAACCACTTACAGTGGTAAAAGCCTCCTCCAATTTGATTGATATGTTGGTCGTACTATAGCTTTTTAATATATCTTTCTCTAGGCTATCATATGATTCCTGTATTGGTTTTATTCCGATATCTTAAACATCACAATTGCTTAATTATATATACTGTATACTATACAGATAAACCCTACTATAATAATAAAGGCCAAAGTTTGTGTCGTGAAGATGTTTGTGCAACGCCAAAACTATTGAATGCATCATACAGAAATTTTACAGACATAAAGAAAAAAATCTGTACCTGGAGGCTACTTATTATTCCAGAAAAACGTACGTGAATGGGCGATGAGTAGAATACCTAATAGGCAACTATCAATTAATTTTTTTCAGCCGGGTTTGCCGAAAACAGAATTAACGTGACGATTTGAGTTGGAGCTCAGATCGCGTAATGTTTTTCCAAAAAACTTCATAATTATTTTTCACGGACTAGCCGCCGCTGACATTTGGGAAATGTTCAAGAGCTTATCACCACAGAAATAGTAGTTCTGGGCTGACAACAGAAAGAGCTCAATCATTACAACAACGCAATGCCTTAATGTTAGTAATTGTAAATATGAACTGGAATATCTTATGAGTAGCAGTTATTTGTTTCAATAGTATATAAGTATTTCTAACCTGTAGCTGAAAAAGTTAGGAAAACATTAATTACATTTTATCAATTGTGTCCAATTTGGAATAGTCTCTACAAGTCCACAAAAAAAGTCGCTATTAGATATTATTATATGTAAGAGAAACGTAAATTGACGTAATCAAATGCGCCTTGAGCTCCTACGACGACCAAATAAATGAGTAGGTATGTGTAAATAGAAATACTTACTACAGTCTCATACGGTAGATCGGCGTGGAACTGAAACGCGGATAATGTAGGCGTCGTCTCACCGGGAGACTTCACCTCCTCGCCTTCCGCGAAGCTCTGCGTCGGTTGTCTGTAGTGAATGTAGTATAACACCTGGAAAAACATAAGGCATAGAAGTAGAACACAATTGTGGAACCCGTGACGTGATACGACCCTCTGAACGCAATAAATACCCGTTAAAATAGTACTTGTAATTATGTGTTCTAATCGCGTAAGTTTAAAAAAATTCATTGCGAACGAGTTAAGGCCATATTTGCCATGAACACTGCTATGCCCAAAAATTTGTAACATAATTATGTAGTATTAATTAGCGTAGTTTTAAGTTTATTGCGTATGGTAGTTTTAAGGTATATAAAACTATATTTTCTTTATTTTTCTTCTTTCTTTTAGAATGTAGTACTGCTACTGCCTGTTGCAATTCATTAGTTACACGTCTTTTCTATGCATATAATAATAATAGAAAGTGAAATTTTCTTCAACTGATTAGTCTGGGTAATTAAAGATTTCTATTTTGAGAACATCAGTTTAATAGTTATCGAGTGATTTTCGCTATCGATTTTCTATTGGAAAGCAAGTATGTACCTCCATTAAATACACACACATTTACATATTAAGTAATAGGTATTACCTACATATCATTTCATTACCTACATTATGTTAATTTAAAAATTATAAAATAGTGCCAGTTACAACAGACACAAATGAAAAACACACATTAACACAGTTGTGCAAACATACATATAGGATGAAATGATAAGAGTTATGTTTAGTGATGCTAGAAAAACAAAATAGTCCAAACCTTTCATACTTAGGTTGCCCATACATACCTGATTGACACAGTCCCATTGGGCCCAAGAGAACACTTTCACAATTGTCTCAGGTTCAGGGTAAATACCATCAAAGCCCCATCTCTCCGTACCATCGTCACATTCATTCAAAAACATTGGTGAACGGTAAATTTTAATGCCTGAAACAAGTAAAATTTCATTGTATTGTTTATATAAAATTAACCATGAAGTGTTTAGAAAATAAACTGATAAGAAACCCACATTCCAAGTGCTTGAACATCAAGAATCTGTCATTACGGATTCCCGGGCTGTATTTGTTGCTTTTCCCGTACACATACTGCACCATTATCTGCTTGGTAGAACTTTCTTCTACCTCCTCAGGCTCATTTTTCTTGTCAGGAAGCAAACATATCAAAAAAGGGCAGTACAATGGTTCCTTGACCTCAGATTCGTCAGTTGGTAATTTCTTCACAACATAAACAAGTAAGCTTCGTGTAGCGTTCACAGACGCCTGTATAATGTTCAGCTTTTCATCAAACGTGTGCAAAGTAGCTAAGGTTTTGGTTCTGTTTGTGTAAACTCCAATGTTTAGATTTTCTTTGCCGTCGACATCTGATACCCAAGTTAAGAGCTGAGATCCGTCTTGTTCCTGCCCTAGAAGACGCCATTCTCGTGCTGTGACCTCTGAAATAGAAATTCAAAGGTTTTAAAAGTAAGAACCAAAAATACTTCAGTCAGAAATATCGATTATATTTCCCACAAACCTTCATCGCCTAGAGCTTGAAGAACGCCACATAATTTTACTGCAATGTTTTGAGCTGCCATCTCGATTCAGTTTTAGACCGTTATAGTCCCTTACTTGCACTTTAATTCTCTAAAACAAAGGCATTTCCTTGCTACAATATCTAAGAATTGTATGTTGGTTGGTTGACTTTTCTCGCACAATTTTCTATCAGCTGGCGCCCAGCTGTATTCCGTAGTGAATTGGGTTTCTCAGTAACACCAACATAAAAACATAATTTAGTTTGAACAGTTGGCGGTCTAGGGCATTACCAACCAATCAGCGATTAGCTTTGATTTATGGGAAAAGTTCCATTTTACGTACAAATATGCAATTATTTATTTTACTTTATTATTAGTTAAATTCAATTTATAGATATGATTGCATAATTTGATTTTGCTTAACATTATTAACAGGAAAAATTCTAATTTGTTCATATATAGACTTATTAAGTCAGTTTTATGTCTAGAGCTATCAGTTTCAAGCAATAATACACATTAAATAAACAGAACTTTCTATTTCTGCAAGAGTTTTTTTAATTTTAATAATACATTTTGACTATTTTATTTGATTTATGACTATAAGAGTAAATCTGTCTCAAAGGCTTGTTATTGTAAACTCTCCGTGTAATGAAACGTAACCTGAAAATGACGTCCGTTTTCAAGAAGAAACAATCATGAAGTTAGCTGTTTGTAAAGCCGCGGAGCAGCTAGGAATTGCCGCGACATTTTCGCGCGGAAAGCCGGGCGTTATCGAGCCGTGAAAAACCTAGAAAAGATCATGTAAAATTAGAAATTTTCTAAAAGTCTAGCCCGATTGTCCAGCAATCGTGTCCGTTTGATTTGACTGTGAAAAAATACACTAAAATATCATAAACTGTGCTCCAAGACCATCTTACGTATCTAGTGCCCATGGAAAAAAGTTTCTTTTGATTTGGATTATTTTGTGAATGATCAGGTATGATTTGATCTATTATTCTCAAACTGCAGATTATGCCTTCTCTATTATTATTAATCGTAAAACGGAAGCCCTCAGATTAGCTATAGTAATTAGGTTAGAAACCTTTGGTGGGCGATAAGCCAAGCCAATTATGCCGTCACCGAATATGTCGTATTTAGGGGTAAAAGTCGACTGAAATAGTTATTTTTCTAATTTATATGTCTTATCCGAGAATATCGCGATCTTCGTGAGCTATTTTTATCAATATCCTTTTGTGGAGGTGCCAAGAAACCCAAGCTTGCGACGTGTCTAATGGCTGACGGGAGGTTTTTCGCGCGCGATTGTGACGGATTCGTGGCATTTTTTACTGCAGCTGATCATAGAAATTTCTAGTTTTCTTTATGCTAATAGATAGATAATGAACTGTAGTGACCAAAAAGTGCATAAATATCTATAATATAGGCGATCTACAAGCTGAAACAAGGCCTCGAAAAATTTTCTCCCGCCAATCAGCAGGGGGCACGCCGAGGGAAACGAACTCGGTTTGACATTTTTTCGCTCAATTACTACATTATTTAGGGGTCCTTTTCCTTTCAAAATGCTTGCTACTGATTCGGGCCACATGTGTTTTATGATAAAAGTCGACGTTTGTCCTCAATTACAGTCGTCAAGTGACATAACCCTATTTGAATACTGAACATGACATGCGGTAATTTCTAGGCACTTACACTTATTTCCTAAGCAAGAAATTAATATACCTGCAAGTAAATATAACAAGCTTTACATTTCAGGCTCTGGGCTTAGCGTGTCAGGCCTCCTGTCCCAGCTACAATGGCTGAAACTGGGTATGTACATGGCTGTTCCATAGTCAATAAGATTCTGACCTTGATGGGGGTTTGTTTACTTATTGTAAGTAACACTTGTCCACAGTTCCTCCTGTGAAGCCAGTGAGAAACGCATAAACTTAAAACGGAGAAGAGTTTCATCTGACAATGAGGTTTGTACCCTGCCATATTTAATCAAAGCACTAATGTTTGCATATCAGTAACAATAACACACTTTGCTTGTAGCTGGAGAATGAGCCACCATTGAAAATCAATGCCAAGCTTGAGGATGAGTTGAATGACCAGCCCGCACAGAATGTGGTTGTGGAATCCTCATCCTGCTCCAGTGATGATGAAGGCTCCCAGTTTGGGAATATAGAGCCACCGAGTGTGTATACAGACTTGGATTATAATGCAGACAGCTTCCTCAGCCCCCCCAGTGTGGCCGAGAGCTGTGTGCTCAGCCCCCTGGAAAATGTGGCCCGGGGGGAGTCCACCCCTCACTCCAATAAGAGGACAAAGTAAGTGCAAAGTGTGCAAACTCATTTAGACATTTTCACCCTTGCTAGCCTCTCAATTTGAATCCATAAAAATATTTTTAGCAAGTAGCTATTCAGTGTCTGCTATTTTTAGACATAGGTGGGCTGTTGCATACTGTGACTAATAAATGCCATCTTGTAGTTTATCAATTGGAATTGGAAATCTTTCAAATAGGTTTTTCTATTCTCTGTCATTTTGTGTAGATTATTCATAGTAACTTAAATGGAACTTTGAACTACAATTACTTATCTCACAATAATAACCATTAAGGGTGGTCTTATAAAAACAATTGAGCATCTTGCTTTAACTACAAATTAACATTCATAAATAAATGTGATCTAGTAGTGTTCAATTTGAATAAGAAACAATTGACAAACTACCCATATCAATATTTTCATAGGGAAAATCGCCTTTAAACTAGCCTGTATCTTTCAGTCCCAACAAGAATGTCTGCCCTGTCATGCCCAAACGCAAATGCCCACTGCCCGGCCTCTCCTGGGCAGATCCCAATGACGTTTGGAACAACATGTGTGAGTGTGACATGCGCTCCTGTGCCAAGAAGAACCCCAATATGTTTGACAACCACCCCAGCCTCCAGCCTCGGATGAGAGCCATCCTTCTTGACTGGCTGAATGAGGTAAGACCCTTATCAAAACTCTTTTTATATTTTTTTATTTATAGGCTTTCTCTTAGCCTTTAAGATTCTTTAAGAGCAGAAAGGTAAACCTATTAGTCACTGTGCCTTGGAAGCAGCAGCTATATATTATGGTATTGAGGAATAGATAATTCTGCAGGCTGTCAAGACTACTGGACTGTACGAGGTAAGCCTTCAACAAATAGGTAGGCTACAAATAAGCACTAGGTACCTATACCATGGCACAAGGGCATTGAACTCTAGATCTCATGATAAGGAAATGCGAAAATTGACATCTTTGTATAAAAGCTATTTTTATACTAGCTGGGTTTGAAAATATATTTAAAATCACATGAGGCCTTGAATGGGGGAAGCTTCTGGTCAGCTTAGGACTGCTTGTCACTGCATAGATAAGCTATTTTTTTATATCATGATAAAAGTAGAGTAGGTAGTAGTAAATAGGTCATGAACCTTTTAAAGGGCATTGACCTAACAGATGTTGATGCTTCCTAAACTAAGAGCCCAATTAATTTAGTAGCTATAATTGTTCTAAGTCAACTGCATCCTTGTTAAATTTCTTGTACTTATTCAGTTCATAATTTAATTTTTGTCATTATCGTAAATGCGCGTCTTCTCTCGCGTCCTTGAAAAAACTTTAGTGAAGTGAAATACTCTAAATACTAATCTAAACCTGTTACTTTCAATCAACCTAGAGTCGATTATTATCAGAGGTGGTATAGAATGACGATTACAAATGTTGCGCTAGAAACCGAGGCCGTTATGCAAAGGTTATCTACGAAAGTGTCCTTAGTCCTTGGTCTTATTGATGCAAAGGACTCTGGAGGAGGATCTCAAGTGACTTGTTTTGTGGTTGTAGTCAGTAATTGTTTGGCTTCACATCAGCAAAATCAATTTTGAAATTTGCTACCTTTATTTTAGGGTTTGTGTGTTTAATGCTAATACTACATTTTAATGATAACTCGTTTTATCTCCGTCATCTGTTTCATGCAGCATTTATATGGAAGAGGTAAGGACACATAGATATTAAACAATTCGTTAGTGATTGCCAGCTCTACCTTTGTCGCGTAACTACTTTCTGCTAAAGGGGCTTACTGCAAATGTAATTGAAATAATTGCGAAGTCGCAACAATGTTTTCTCCAAGAGAGACCAACGCACGGCTTATGTTCCGCGTCTGATTGATATAAATAAATAAATAATGTTGACAATCCACACATCATCATCTAGCCCTAAGCTAAGCAGAGCTTGTGTTATGGGTAGTAGATGACTGATATACTTAATAAAATAGAAGAAATTTATGGAAGAAGCATTGAGTTAATATTGTAACTCAATGGAAAGAGGTAAGGTTGAAGATAGAGAAGACAATTCGCAAGTCAGTGATTGCTAGCTCGGTCTTCATTTATCGCATATGTCATAGATAAAAGCGTTTTAAATCAATTTCTTCTAGAAAGACCAACACGCGGTTCTATTGCGCGTCGTGGTCGGTTGGGCATGCGACAGCTTTATGTAGAATTCAGATATTTTCATGAAGGATACCTTAAAAAAAGGACTTTTTCTGAAAAAACCGTTGTGACAGAAGAAGATAATCTGAATTTGAAACGATGAAAGGTCTTGGTTTGTGACTAAAAGTAATCATCGTTTGTTTGGTGTCATTCGATTCAAAATTCATTTCAAGGACATAATTTCTGTATCGAATTTCTAATTATTATTGAATATGAAGAAGCACCAAGGTGATGTAAGAATGGGGTCAGTGACCCTGTTTTTGCAGTGTGCAATGACCTCCTAACCAACACGATTCCGATCCAATCCACCACAATTATTTGTTTTTTATTAGTGCTTTACAGTTAGCTAACGTTTACGTCGCCTGAAGTACTTTTATTGGGATGGGTTCAACATAATCACTATAAATGAATGCACGCTCGAAAATGTACATTTCGTTTTTTGTAATTTGTAAGCTGCCAGTGTTTTTTCCCCGGGCCCTCTAGCCGATTGCATAACGCATTAGGGCAAGCACGGGGATTGTTCTCTAGGGTAGAATAGACAATAATGACATCAGATCGTCATACACATTATTGAAGTTGAAGGAATTCATTTCAAATAATTTACGCAATCGATGACAAAGCGATGTAATTTATCTCTATTCTACCCTAGACAACAATCCCCGTGCCTTTACCCTACAGGGGTAACTAGCTCCCGTGCTAGTCTAGCAAAACCCCTGATAAAATTATATTAAGGTTTTCATATCAACGTACACTAGAGTATGAGCAATGAAGCACCATAAAAACATTTGTAAAACATCAAAAATTATGCCTACTAGCTCCAATTTGGGGGCTTCGCGCACGTGTTGCCTCGTATTATATTATTACTCAGGGATATAGCGCCCTATATTATAAATCACTATCATCATCCGCAGCCGATTTTGACACAGCTGGGGTATACAAAAGCTCTAAAACAAAAGTTGAATAATTTTAGGAATATAGACTAAATCCTAGTTCCTGGTTCAACCTGGGGCGGACTAAGGGCGCGTTACCACTACATATCTTCGTAACGGTTAATTTATCGTTTCTCGACTATCGTCAGTTCCCATTATATCGTTAATCTATGATAGTTTTCTATAATACACTACAAAAAAATCGTGAACGGTATTGAATCGTGCTGTCCTATTTAAATATTCAAGGGTCGGCAAAGTACATAAGCATCCTTCATGTTCCTGTAGGTAAAAATTATATAACGATGTTTTTTGTCGAATTTTATTGATACCAGAGACAAATCGGTGCTTCCTTCCTTATCGAAGTCCGTGCTTGCGGACAAGTTGTGTCAGAGATCATTTTTGCAATGGACTTGCACATTCTTTACCTTAAAAGCAGAATAAAACTTGGATTTATCAGTCGTAAAACTAGTAACCACATAAAAGTTCGCGGGACGATCTCATAGCTTTACCCGGATAGTGGCAGCCGCAATAGATAGAGATGTTTGGACGTGTGCGGGTGAAACCTTTGCCCAGCTGTAGGATAAACGAAAAAAAAAACTAGATCATCGAACAATCCAAAAAAAATGGACAGCAGCCATAGACTGTTTTCCTTAAAACCATAAACAAAATCATTTATGAATAGGTGGATAATTACATTTGTAAAGCATCTATTACCATAAGACCCTTCGAGTTACGTCACAGATGAAGTAGCAGTACAATAGTAACGTGCGCCCTATTACCGGTTTATCCCTATCGAAGCCACAGCATTAGGCGGCGTCACCCGACCGTTCATAATTATACACCCTTCAATCGCACGGCATGTTTTAACTGTAGTAGCTTTAACTTTGTCGTTTGCAATGAAAATAAAATACTTTAAAAAATAGAGCTACTACTAATTTGATTGATCCCTTAGTTATAAACAATTTTTGTCTCTGCGGAGTTTTGTCTACTTTCAAGCATCTATTCTACGATTAAATTTTATAGCCACACGAAGAAATTGCCATCATCGTTTGAGTGCTAATAAAAAAAATACCTAAATGGATCAATAAAGTTGGTAGGATTCAACAACATTGCAGAACCTCCTTTATTAGACGCTCTATGAAATGACAAACGTTTATTCTTCACCGTAAAATACCTTGAAGGTGACACCTAAAATATTTGTTTGGGGCTTGTCGGATGCACTTCAGTACTTACCTTGTGTTACATAAGAGCGTTTATTTTTAACCGACTTAAAAAAGGTGGATATATTTTCAGCTGTATGTTTGTTCGTCGATTTTTCCGTCAAATATGAACAGATTTTTATGATCGCTGTTTTATAGAAAATAATTGCGATATGGTCCCGTAAAAAATGCTATTCCCGAGTTAGTATTTGTCCTGCAAAACTATACAAAAATTGTTTCAATTCTTAACAACTTTTTTACTAACTTCGAAAAAGGGGATATTCTATGTTCACCTTTATGTATGTGGTGGTGTTTCTCCGTTAATTTTGAAATTTTCAAAACTATAATTTTATACATTGAGTGCCAATGAATGATACACGCCGCCGTCTTCCTGCTGCTCGATAGCGCAGCGAGATGCGTCCCCTCCTCTTGTCGCAGCTCTGCAGCCGGCACCGAACGTACATATTTAAGCATAAATAAATCCATTTCTTTCATTCGTCCTACATCCTATATAATGCGGCTAACTGTACTACGCACTCTACCATTTCCCATCGTCGTCACCGGTCGCCCATATATCCAACCGAGCGTTACAAAGTACCAAAGGGCCTGTCCTGTTAGCCATATTCGATGATTTAAGAGCTCTATTCGAGCTTCGTTTATAGCGGATTACGTAACGTTCCGTGCGAATTGCAATCAATGTGCAGTGCAAAACAAACTCATAAATTTATCGTCTAAGTGCTTTACTTTTACTATCTTAGGAAAACTTCATCATCATCAACAACCTATGTTTGTCCACAGCTGGACATAGGCCTCCCCCAATGAGCGCCAAAAACTAAGAAAAACTTACAGCTAGATAAAGATTAGATACACGAATATTTAACTTAAGGCCAAACAGAAGTTTCCGCAAATAATTTGAAAAAAACGCAGCAATTTAGAAAATATTTACAGAAAGTAGACGACGAAGATTTATATAAGTTAAAAGAAAAAGGTTAAGAAAAAGGTTTACACAAAATAAAGATTTATAATGAAAATAAATGAAAACTGACTTCAATTAGCAAATAAATTCTTACCTATAATTAAAGTATATTATTTATATTATTATAGTAGGCGCTTGAGCTGAACAGAAGTATTTAAAAATATATCAAAATCGTGATCTTTTACTAAAGTGTTAAAACATCTGCTAAACCTAATGGTAAACTAATTTTGCTTGTAAAATCTCTTTCATTTAGAAGGAAGAATGGAGATTTATTTTCCATGTTGTGTTTTTTTACTACATTTTCTGAGTTGTTTCCTGAATACGCGCTGAACGTGCCGCATTTCAATAAAATCATTTCAGTAAAATCTAGTTAGTGCGGCTCCTGCGGTGCGGACAGATGCGCCAACAACTTAATAAGCTGCTTTTCCACAAAAGTTTTTCGAGGTAGAGACCTGCAGCTAAAGCCTTGAAATTGAAACGATCTTATACAGTGATGACAGATCTTTAGCAGTGCACAGCATGTATGAATTATCCACGAATGGGGGATATCCAGATCTCATTCTAGTGCTTCTTGGTTGTAGTGGTTTCTTTTTTTCTTCTGCTTGTGGACAAAAAAGTGTAATAAAGAAAAGTAACCGATTTCTGATCGATTGCAACATTAAGCTTCGTTATTTTTGTCCTCGTGGAATATCTCGGGAGAAGGAACTATTTCATATTATCCGTTATGGAAAGTGGGGCACGCACAATAGAGCGATAACAAAGTAGCTACGAAAGCTTTTCTAATCTTGTAAGTTTCGCGATAAAACGGTGTTATTATGACGTATCGCGCTGTGACGTAATTGGAATAATAGACGTGTTTATCGAGGTTTTCTGCAGCGATACGTAAACTGACACGCTATGGTTAATAGAATTTAAATTTAATAATCCTTGCGCCGGTCAGTCGGTTAAAAAGAAATTATCTAGTCAAAAAAATTACAAATAATAATTTAAAAACAAATTAGAACTAGTATTTACCATTGAAATTATTAATTATTTATTTATTGAGGCTGGCCACGCTTTTAGGGCAAGTAAATCCTACGGGTAAATTGTTCGGCCTGATACCTACCTGGCTTCGACGATCCTTGTTAGCCAGTTAAAATAGTTTGAACTGATGAAAAATACAGTTAATTTTGTGCTTTCTCTACGCTACATTATAGAAGGTGGACAACGTATTACGATATTACGAAAAAGGGGTCAAAGATTGACCAGAAACCTTCAGCCTGCTGACAAGGTTCCCGTAGTTTAACGAAAACCTTCAGATAATACTCCTTGTTATTACTTGTTACCTGGTTTTTAGGGTTCCGTAACCAAAGGGTAAAACGGGATCCTTTTACTAAGACTCCTCTGTCACCAGACTGTATGGTATTTCATGAACCGTGATAGTTAGACAGTTGTAATTTTCACAGATGATGTATTTCTGTTGCCGCTATAACAACAAATACTAAAAAGCAGTAATATTTAAGGGAGGGCTCCGATACAACAGACATGATTTTTTGCCGTTTTACAGATAATGGTACGGAACCATTCGTGCACGAGTCCGACTCGAACTTAGCCGGTTTTTTTTATTGGTTACTTTTCCACGATGTCATCTTATACAAATTCCGGTACTAAATGTATTTAGGCACTTGTATGAATGCTCATCACGCAGTTTGCCAAAAGGTCATTTGATAAGTTGAGATATACAATATCCGCAAGACGATTGCATTCCTAAGAGACAATTGTTTAGTATTTACGAATAAGTATTACGTAAGAACGGCTACCGGTCAGGGGTAAAAGGACAAGCATACGCACTGCAAAACATATTTTAAAGGTTTCTATGTATGTATCCGTCTATCATCTGTATGGGTCACTTTAGCTACTTCTAGATTGTTTGCCTGCATTTCGCTCTATTGTTTAAATTATAAATACTTGTTTGTTTCAATTGACGACCGATGTGGCGCGGTGGGCGAAGGTCCGCCTGCGACGCAGTAGGTTGCGGGTTCGATTCCCGCCTCGGAACAATTGTGTGTACGATCTGCAGATATTTGTTCCGGGTGTTCTGGTCGTTTTCTATGTATAATAAAAAAAAACTATATATGTAATGTATTGTATTATGTATATCAGTTATCTAGTACCCATAACACAAGCTCTGCTTACCATGGGGCTAGATAATGCTGTGTGAATTTTCCAGCATTATTTATTATTATAATTACTTTATTGCAATTTTGGTTGTTGGTTAAAATACACAACGTATGAGATTAATCAAGTACAATGAAATAGGAAAACCCATATTTAAGACATTATTGCGATCTAGAAAGTTGCAAGTGTAGGTCAGTTAGAACATACAATCAGCTGATTACGCTCAAACAACTGGATGGCCTGAATTTTACGCATTCGAGGCAGATTTCTGCAATGACACCGAAACATACATGCTTTTCTTACGTGGAACTCTTTCAAGATGATTGAGTCATACCCACTCATACCTGGTGTAATCGTATCTGTTCATTTGAAGGTACACATGTCAATCAGAAAAACTTTAAAATACGACGGACGATTTTATTCGCGCATTCGGTAAACCGGTGGTGACAGAGAGCCGGTCTAATTCTCTGTCAGTGTGTTTGATACCTATCAAAGGGTTTCATAGGAATGGATATTATAAAACTTGAAAACTGAAACATAAAACTTTGCAAATGGTGAATTTCACCACCGCGCCTCTTCTCGCAGGTGTCGTAAGAGGGATAAGGGATATCCACCGGGGGCGGGCAGCAGCAACCCTGCAGAACCATCTAACCATCGAATTTTTATATTTAATTTATTTATATTTAGTATGTAAAGCAAATAACGCGCTTATCAGGGGAGGCCTGCGTCCAGATGTGGACATGGGTTGGTGATGAAGATGATGAAGTTTTTGAATATTAGTGTAGATATGTGGTATCCTATGAAATGTGTCCCACGATTTCTAGTTATTTATAATAAAAGGCAGTAACATCGTAGGACGATCGGGTAATTTTTTTATCATTATTAATTTCGTAAAAGAAACACGATGACCTTTGCGGTTACAATAGGAAGTAAGTCCGGAAGATAGTGGGTTTGTAAAAACACATCGATATATTTTACGAGGAATTTTAATTTAAATTATGTAAGACGAGAGAGTCGAATCGAAAGTACGTAAAATTCTACGATATTCGCAATTTTATACCGTCAGGTGTTTGATTATCCAAATAAATTCTGTATAAAACCTAACTCCATTCGAACAAGGCTAGGTATTCATGTTTTTTTCCTACAAATCCCGTTTCGGGCCTCAGTGCTTTATTGGTCGGAATATATTTACGGAGCAGTCACGTCGTGGCTTAATAAAATACATCGATTAAGTTACATTCATTGCAGCAAAAAAAGGCCTACATTGTTCAACATTTTTTGTTCTTCATAAGCAAAAGCTGTTCGAGATCTCTAGGCCTTTGTGGGTATTTCCTATAGCATCCATGCTAAATTTAGATTGTCTAACGAGCCTTCAATGTCCTTTTAATAAACATATCTCCGCAAAAAATATCTGAAGATAGACGCTACGCACAGCTGATGTAGAGTAAATAATCTAGTTTGTTTAGGAACTCTACCAATCAGCAAACTTTTCGACGACTGCGATCTTTTTTTTAACCTAAAAAATTCGTGCTGCCGCTCTACACAGCGGTTGTGTTGCGCCGCATATGCGTTTCGTTCGAAAAATATTACAGCTCTGCTGAGTCACAAAGATCTGTATCTTCTCAGCCGCTGCGCTAGTGTGGATTTACGGATATTAGTCACTTGTAGAAAACTCATACCGTGCGTTTTCAGCACTCAAAGTGTTAAGGACCTATTCGCAGAGCTATATCTTGCCCCTTGTGAAGCCTGACCCCATAGAGTACCTGACGTGTTTGGCTCGCCCCTCGTACGTGAAAAGTGTTTATGCTTTTTTATTACAGTAGTAGCTGTTTATGTTTTTAGAGTGTTTGTTTATTTAACGGACGCTCGTTAGTACATCGAAAATTTTTTGTGCATTAGGTATAAAAACATTGGTCTTAATTCCGGTAGTATTCTTAATAAAGATAGATTTATAGACGTTTGATAGATAGATAGATAGAACTGATTGTATCTACTATAAAGTGATATTAATTATTTATTTAATAAATAATTAATATCACTTTAAAGTATATTAGTCATCTAGTAATCATAACACAAGCTTTACTATAAAATAAAAATAAATAAATATAAAAAATTTAATGACTTGTTATGTTTTTTATTCATTTATATTTATATATTTAAACTTTCGCTTGTAGTGTAGTGACAATGCGTATATGTACATCGTGTATTATTATTAATAATAATAATCGTTTATTTCAGGCAAAAAACCCATATCACAAAAAAAAAATATCCCAGGCGGACTCGCTTCGTTTAATCGAATTTTCTACTAACTATTAGTAGTATTATTTAAATACATTCTCTGCTATTAGTAAGCGTAAGCTACAATGTAAATATAATGCGAGTGCAACTCGAATACGACCACCCTTCAATTTCACCCCACGTAGGGTAGCAGTGACTACATTACAATGCGTACGTTGTCGGCAGGTATGCGAGGTGTACAAGCTGCACAGAGAGTCGTTCCACCTGACCGTGGACTACATCGACCGGTACCTCTCCAACACGGAGGAAGTGCAGAAAAGCCGGCTGCAACTTATAGGTGAGTTCATTGGCAGGGTCGTTGTTAGCCATCAGAAACTTTAAAGGCTGTTTATAATTTCTTGTCCTATAAACTCCAAATAAAAACAGATACACAAGACAGGAAAAAACAAATACAGAATATGTTGTACAATAGGCGGCATTTTCGATTTCGGCGGGACTAGAAAGAACCCTTTAAGTTAAGGGGAAAATCGCGGGTTCAAGTCCCGCCGAAATCGAAAATTTTTGGTACCATTCACATCATTAAGCTGATCTGGACTGGTATATTTTTATATTGAATACTGAATGATTCTAAAGTGCCATTTTTTTTGTTCAAACCTTATTTATTCATTAGTCTAGTCTGCTTTTGAAATTTGAAATTCCCCTATTATACCGTCTACTCTACACCGAAAAAAATCCATTGATATGCCAAAAAAATAGAATTTAACATAAAAACATTCCCCCTTTTCAGGAATAACTTGCTTATTCATCGCGGCAAAAGTAGAAGAGGTATACCCACCGAAAATCAGCGAGTTCGCCTACGTCACCGACGGAGCTTGTACCACGGACGAGATATTGCTAGAAGAGCTGCTTATACTAAAGATCTTATCGTGGAGTATCACTCCAATCACGATAAATAGTTGGTTGAACGTGTACATGCAGCTAGCGAGTGAAGGCCGCAGTGCGAAGCGGAGACTGCTCGCGGAGAGTGATGTGGGCGCGAACGCGTTACGGGGATATACCTTCGTGTTTCCGCAGTATTCGTCGCTAGAGTTTGTGATCAGCGGCCAGCTGATAGACCTGGCTGTCTTACACGTGGAGGTGAACCAGTTCCCGTACAGTGTGATTGCGGCGGCCGCGATGGCGCATTCTTTTAGCAAGGATGTTGGAGTTAGGGTGTCAGGTGAGGTATTTTACTATTCATAAAAATAATAATAATAAGGCTGGAGAATCCACACAGCATCATCTAGCCCCAAGCTAAGCAGAGCTTGTGTTATGGGTACTAGATGACTGATATACATAATATAATACATTAAATAGAGATTTTTATTATACACAGATAACAACCAGAATCCTGGAACAAATATCTGCAGATCGTACACACAGCAATTAAAGTTATTGAACTTGCTCAGAGAGATCTGTAACTACCGGATAGATTTGTTATTGGTTGAATTCACCCACATGTATAAAGTACATACAGACTTTCTCTGGAACTAGTACTTATGTCGTATTGAATGTATATTCCAGGTTACACGTGGGAAGCGATAGAGCCGTGCTACCGATGGCTGGCTCCCTTCGTGGAGGTGGTCCGGTCGGACGGCGCCGTGAGCGTGGTGCGCGGGGGGGACGGGGAGCACGTGCAGCAGGGGGCGGGGCTCCGGGACATCTGTCCAGATATCAACCTGGACGAGAGCCATCGCATACAGAGCCACAACGTCTCGCTCGACATGTTTGTAAGTATGACAAAACTTTATTGTACACCAGATACAGATCATTACAAAAAGAAAGCTAGTATACACCTGTATTCGGGCGAGATATGCAGCTCTACTGTGTTATTCCACCAATGTATTATGTGCCATGTCTTATGTGAATAAATATTACTGATTTTAACTGTGGACTAGTCACACCAGTCAGTGTGACCACCAGATTGTCACACGTGGTGGCACAGGTGTGACTAGCAGGATTTATTTTACTCATGGTCAACAGAGTAAGACAATTTAAATCGCAGTAAGACGAATGTCGTAGAAGGACACAGCACAGAGTTTTGACCAGCACTCTATCAACTCAGCAACACAATCTGGCAGTGACCAACGCAGTCGAGTGTAAAAAATACGCCATATTAGTACGCACATCCTAAACTGTTTGGATATTGAACAGATTTATCACTAAAATTAACCACGGAGATCTATCTCTTCAATATACTCAGAATACTATGATCAACCAAACAGGAAATTACTGTTGTCGGCTGTTATTTTTTGGAAGTGCTTATTTGGTCTAAAGATATAAAGTAATTGAAATCTTTGTCCCTCTCTTCAAAACCTCTTTGGTTCTGGATGCCCTGTTTTTCCAGCTCATTACTTACATATCTTGACTTTGACCCCATTTTAATATCTATATACTATGGTGACTCTAACCATAAACTCGGAAAGATATATAAGGCGGTATCTCAACATAAAACACAGTTATCATTAAAAACTTTATATACTGAAATACTATTACAATGTAGGAGAGGTAAGAGTGCTTTCCCATCCGGTAGTTATCTATTAATTATTAGATATTTTCATTTACAGGATAAAGTATACCACCAAATGGCGGAAAGCCAATCAACACAAAACACGGCCGCGTCCACCTCACAAGACACGGAGCACATCTACCCGCCGACGCCGCCGCAGTCCGACCACAAGAGCCCTAAGACCCCCACCACCAAGACTCCTTCCACGCGGCACTCGCCGCTCCCAGACCTAGGCTTGCTCTCTGACGAATGAACGTTACATATGGTAGGAACCGACCCGCCGCTTTGGACTAAGATAGATTAATATCCGTTACAGCATTCTGTCTGCAGGTAAACCAGGCTTTACGTGTTAAAGTTCAATGTAACTGGCGGAATAGGAGCCATTCTGCTAAACGAATCGCTTTACTATCACAACAGTATCCTCACAGAAGACACATTTTGGCAATCTATCTTAGATAAAAGAAAGTTGAGATGCGCGGACCCGCATCAAAAGCATCTAGGTTGCAGCATTCTATTAATCTCCGTGCATATAGCACGCGCTATCTAGAGTTAATTTCATGAATGGATTCTACGACGATACCTTTGTCGTAGTAAAGCGTTTGGTTAACAGAATTGGACCACTGATGCTGAGGACTTTGATGTACGTTTTTCCTATTTAGGGTTGACTTGAAGGCAATCCTACATTCGTAACGTGCGTGACCTGCGCTGCGAAGTGTTAGTACCAATCTAATAGGTAACTTGGCCGCTTCCTATAACTGCAGGCAGAATATTGTATAAGACGGTTTGGCAAGTGCCCGTACACTACAAAGTACATTGTATATTGTTGTTATTTTTAATACAGGTTAGAGGTTGTTTATGTTTTTACAGTTTTGTGAAACTTAGTTGAATTTTTATTCTGCTTTGCCCATTAGGGCGTAGGTTTTTATAGAACTTAAGCTCATATAGTTTTGATTTTAGGACCTTTATTAGACTTAAACACTCAGTTGTGTGAATTTCTTCCCCTCCTCTATAACAGTCATGTAATACTAACCACCTACCTATGACTTCTCTCAAAAATGATACAGTAATGAAATACTAACCTTCCCATGAGTTCTCCCAACAATGAAACTAACGGCAACAACATTATTTTAGATCCGTATCTGGTAATGTTACTTTTTGTTATAGCATGCTACATTATTGTCATACAGACAGCTCGGCGTTGATGCGTGCATATCTTAGTACAAATACATTCATCCTAGACAATATTAAACATACATTTAAGCTCGTTTATAAACTTAATGTGCTTTTTAAAACTTATTTTAAAAAAGAGTAGTATCATTCACTGGCTATTGAACAATTTAAAACACATTATCTGTTTAGGACTGCATGCAAGCTCTTTGAGCATTTTACTTACTACTGTTATATAAATAGATAATGTAGAAACTTGAATAGAATCCTCTCAAGGGTTTCAAGGTAAATTGAGTATACGGAATAACGTCCTGTAGTGTGCCACTAATAAAAATAGTTCCGTAAAAATGTAGTTAAAAATTCAATAAATTTGCAAATTTCCTTCCATCAAATACTAATTGATTGATACTAACTAGTGTTCAGTGATACTTTCGCCTAAAACATACTGATTCATTATAACACGCTTTTGCAGTGTGCATGAAACTAACAAATGGAAGGTTTACTGCAAATTCATTAATTAGCCTTGAAAAAACAAAAACTATTATTATTATTTCTTTTCAGCCTGAATTGTGCCTCTGCTGGGCAAAGGCCTCCCTTCCTTTCTTCCAGCCTTTCCTGTCCCTAGAAATACTACGATTTTGTTATCACTGATCATTCTAATCAAGTATCGTTTTCATTTAGTCTTTCTTGAGTAGATAACACGCTGAGTCGCTGAGCCTTATTATGATGGTGTACAAGTACAACCTAAAATAGTTGATTTAAAGATGCGCTTACATGATGCAGTAATGAGAAATGGAGAACAGATCTCTCGTGTAAGCCTCACAAGGGTCTAAGAAGTATAAAACGCACTTGATTTTCAAGTTGTAAACATTCCACGAATATAATATACATGTTTCATGTATACGTTTTTTATTAGCCGCATCCTTTGTATTTGTAGTCCACGTCTTTGTTTGTATCTTTTAATATTTTTTTATGTTTTCTCAATCATAATAATTCTTATTGTCGCGTACGAGACTTTTACTTATTAGATGTTAGGGTTATTTGTATTAATTTCGTGATCATTATTTATAAGTTTATCAAATGTGTAAATATTAAAGAAATGCATTTTCCATACCAATCATTTTGAATCACCAATATGTATATTCAGCAAGTTTGTAATGAGTTATTGTAAATCTGTGTATTTCTTTGTGATGTATTAATTTTTTTATCTGTGCGCGACATTTTAGTTTCCTATCGTATTGTGTATGACTTTGACTATACATCAGGTTTTCTTGCAATCTGTTAAAAAAACTTGCGCAAGAAGCGAGTTTTGATTGATGGTAGGGATATCCCTGCCCTAGTTGAATAACCTATTTCCAAATATCAATCAAATACATTTTTTTTATTTGATTTAGAGCAATTAGTAGTTACTAGTAGAATAAAGAAGTTTCTGAGAATTTCTTTTAGAATGTAATCGGCTTAGTTTCAGATTGTAAATATTTAATTATTCCTTATTTCACTGAAAACGAACAAAATCTGTTCATGAGACTGACTATAAGACTTTCACAGTCAACTAAATTCATTAATATATATATTTAGTACTATTTTCGTTTATCTTATGCGAATTGTTAACCAAAGACTGTCGCTCTGGAGTACGATCTTTGAAACTTGTTATCTTCATTCGAATGTTATTGGGGAAGACATTTTCGTGTTTGTTTCGTTTTCTCTGCATTTAATATACTGGGTCCTGGGCGACCTGAGATCGTGAAGAAGATGTGAACTTGACATAGAACCTCTAAGATTTATCACTTTACAATCACAGGATACAGTACATACTGTAGTATCCTATATATTGTAAATGAATAACACTAATCTAGATAAATAACACTACTTCGCGTTTGACTTACTTTTCATTTATTTGGTTTTAACATTGTATAAAATAGTTGAAAACTGTAGGTGATGGGCGTTGTCCCTATTATTGTTTCTTGCTGACCCACATTGATAAAATATGTGTGTCAATAATAATGAATATTTTAAACTGTGTGATAAGGAAATGAGTTAGGAATGCAATCTTTGAGAATCAAAATGCATGCGTTTTATGGTACTAGTATAATAATTGTACAACCGCAACTTTGTACCTAAAATACATATTAAAATCCGGGTATTGATGTTAGTAAATCCATTTTAGAATTAAGTTCAACGATTACGCTTACCCTGAAGGCGGCTTCGCCTTATAAATAAGACTTTAGAAATGTTATCAGAATAATTAAAATATATTCTTAGCATAAATGAAGCACGTTAGATTTAAGTTATTTTTATATCAATTTATTTGAAACTAATATAAAAACTTAATTGTAATAGATTTTTAAATTGTATATTCTGTAAGTGTGTGATGGATAAGTGGATAGGTGTGATCTCAAGACAATTCCAGAAATAGCACTGCTCCTTGAGTGATATACTGTTCATGTTGTGCTGTATAAAGTTAACTAATTCCTAATTTAATATAAACTATCTACATTATAGCACTCTCGGAAGGTCCGCGTCGGTATGTTGTCATTTGTGCAATAAATGCATTGTTTGATCACATTTTGTACTACTCAATGGAAGTCGCGGCTGTTTTGCCGCTTAGTATTAATTAAATGGTTTTGATGATATCAAAAGATTGTTTCTATTAACCTACATTTTCAATTATCAGACTTAAATAAAATGTGTGTACGTACATACCTACCTAATTTTGTTAGGTAAGTACATATGTATGTAAGGAATTCTTAGATTGTTCGATTTGTTCGTCAAAGTAAGGTAAGATTTGTTTAAAAATATTTTCCATAATTCGGCATTGTTTATAGTGAATATACAGAAATATCACCGTATAGATATATTTGCAATAACATCATAAAATTAACGTCACAATCCTTAACACTTTGACTGCGAACTTTTTTCGACGACTGGGATATTTATTTTAACCTAAGCCATTCGTGCTGCCGCTCTACACAGCGGTTGTGTTGCGCCGCACATGCGTTTCGTTCGAAAAACATTACGGCTGTGCTGAGTCACACAGATCTGTATTTTCTCAGCCGCTGCGCTATTGTGGATTTACGCATATTAGTCACTTGTAGAAAACACATACCGTGTGATTTCAGCAATCAAAATTACTAAGATTATGTAGGTATACAAAGGGCGGGGGTCGGCCATCCTATAACAAAAATATATTTACATATTTTTTCTTTGCATTAGATTATAAATTTCAAAACAATACCTACTTACCCTACCCCCGACTAAAAATGACTAACATTTGTCTCTCTCACAAGTGACTAAATTTCGCGCTGTAAAAAGGCTCTTTGCTCTCCCTATGCTTAGCTGTCTATTAGCTCAAGGAGCGAGGCTACGAGGCGAGTCCACGGCGATTATTTCTATTGACTCGCTCGCTGGTGAAGCGTTGAATTGTAGTCTTAGTATTGAACACCAAAAATCAGACGCCCACAAATTAGAAGAGACTCGAATAGTTCTAAAATGCTGAACTGAAATGGTGTATTCTAGTTGCGAGGCGCTACATCTATAGGTAAACTTCAATATCTAAAAAGAAAAAAAACCCTTTTGCTACAAGCTTTTTGGATGCAAAGTTGGCCATTTATGTTGGATTATCGTAAAAGAAACAAGTATCGTATAAAAATATTGTACCTTTATTTGGCATTATTACAAATTGTCTGTCACACGACATAAAATCACAGTATCAAAATAATTGCAATGGCAACATGATCGAACGAGCGAAGGGAACAATCTAGGCTGATTGTAGTGGCAATTTGATATTCATCAAAATGAGAACTCCCGTAGTTTAAGAAATATAAAAGAAAATCACTATAATCTAGGTACTAAAACTTAACTTGAACTGAAATTCAGACTCAGGCCCGTATTACGAAAGCTTGCTCAGTCATCGATATGCTTGAGTAACGCTTTCTATGGCATAAGTGGGACTTAGATTTGGAATGATTCGTTTAACCATGCCATTCCAGTTTCAGGCTTACTCTAGTAATAATCAACTTAAAAATCTTTAAATCACTTGGATTAGAAATGCGAAGGCTTACGTAACTAAGGGCGGGGGTCGGCCATCCTGCAACAAAAAATGTACAGTAAACATGTGAACCCCAGTATATCTTATAGTAAAAGTATAAAGTTTTTATTTTGACAGTACAGAGACCAATGTCGAATAGTATACATACTCTTATATATTAAACTTAGAGAAACTGATAAAATCGGTCTCCACTCAGCATGTGTTATGGTTGAGCAGATACCATAGCGCTGGTCTTTCGTGGAGACCGTGGATTAGACCTGCCTGGGTACTAATAACGCAAATATAAATGTCAATTATATATTGTCGTAGGGTATTCAAGACCAAGTTCGGTCTAGCGAGCCATATTATTGTGCAGTAAGTGTGTACGTACAGGTGTATGCTGATGAGCGGCGAGGCGTGCACGGCGGAGGCGTCCTGCGGCGTGAGGAAGGCGAACTGCCGGCCGCGGTGCTTCAGCGCGTGGTCGATCAGAAGGTCCATCACTATTTTGCGGTTTACGTTATCCTGGATAAACAAAACAAACATATTTTACAAATAAAAATATAGACTCATTGTTTTCAGCATTTGGACTAGGCATGAAATCTAATGCCCCGGATAGAGACGACGTGGTGGAGGCGACACGCTTGCATGATATCTCTAACTCACCATAAACACGTCGAACTCGTCCATAAAGTAGAAAGGCACCTCGACGCAGCCCCACAGCGCCATTATAAAGGCGACGGTGGAGTAGGAGCGCTCGCCCCCGGATAGAGACGACGTGGTGGAGGCGACACGCTTGCCGCTCGACTCTCGCCCCGTGCATGATATCTCTAGGACGCTGTTGGCGTGGTCGATGTTCATGCTGCCCTGTAGAGTTAAACCATTGCCTTAACAGTACGTCCTAAATACGTGAAAATGTATAAAATAAGCTTCCTGTTTATGTATTACTTTAATTAATCTATTTAAGATAATAAATAAATCAAAATATGATTTATAGAGAAACTCGAGAAGAGTTTAAATTTATACATCAATTAAGGATAATCAGGAATAGCAAATAAATCCGATTTGAGAGTACCTGGGACCATATTTACCCAATGTTCTATGTTTATTATAAAACAAGCTTTAGAAGTGACAGAATAAATATGACTTAAATAAATATCATGCCTATCGTACTCACGGAATAGTCTCGTAACATCAGAATGCTCTGGAACGCGTGCTGCACGTGGCGGGAGATGTAGTCCTGCAGCTTCTTGCAGTAGCGCAGGTGCAGCTGGATCGCAGGACGCAGCTGGAAACATTGTATTTATTGTCATAACTAAAACTACATTACATTTGTGTAGGTTCTGCCAAACTGTAACCTACATTGTCGGCAGTAGCTCTCGTGGACAAAATCCTCATATTGTAATGTTATATAATACTGTGCTCATACTTAAAATTGAAGTGAACAGTAAAATAATTTTATTTGTTAATAATTTATATATAAAATATGACTTGTCTAAGTGCTTATTTTGTAAGCCGAAAGAAATATATATTTTATTTTTTTTACTTAAAAATTTAGCTTATTATTTTAACACTAACTTATTTTCTATACACAAACACACTTACAGCCGTCATCAATTTATGTACTCATACTTACTAGTAATACACCATTCGATAATAATCATTGTAAACTGGATGCTAGTTATGAAGGAAATATAAGGAACGCAATATCTATAGCTATCTATATCTATAGCTTATAGTTAGATTCGGATAGTAATTTTATTGGTAAAGAATTATGTACAAATTGATTAATTAAAAATTAAGGTATATACGAACAATTGATTATATAATGTACCTACAGTAAAAGTTAAATAACCAATACTTTTGTATAATAGTAGTAGTAATAAAATTATTCACAATTGTTAAAATCAAAATGCTCCGAATCGAGAAAATCCTGGACTTTGTAGTAGGCCCTCTCGAGGAGCCATAATCTTAAGTTTAGATAGAAAAAAGTTAGGTAAAGTTTCGTTTATTTGATAGAAGCTAAGCTGGGTGCGGTGACAACATCCTCCGGTAGGTAAACTTAAATGCATTGGTTCAGACTAAGTAAACTAAGCTCTTACCGCCGGTAAGAGCTTTGTTTACCTATCATGACAAGGGGGTGGGGTATCTAAAATGTTTGCTTAGGCAATCCGCTGATACCTGGTGTTAAAGTTCCCTTACCACGTCGATGAGAGTCCTCAGTTTCTGCAGCGTGAGTCGCGTGCGGCGGTACTTGCGCTCCACCGCGAGCAGCTTCTCCGCGACCTGCGCCTTCGTGAGCCCGTCGCTGCGGATCGAGCTCAGCTTCAGCTGCGTTTTCTTCAACTCGTTGGTCACCACCGCTTTGTCTCTATACAACAAAATACATATGATATTAGTCAATAGCCAGGTGGGATGACGACCTGCGAAAGACTGCAGGTAGATGCTGGATGCGTCAAGCTGAAGACAGGGCGCTGTGGCGCTCATTGGGGGAGGCCTATGTCCAGCTGTGGACTAACATAGGCTGATGATGATTAGTCAATAGACAATAATTTATTCAGTTTCAGTTAGTAATCAAAAACAATTTACATTGTGTATGAATGAATGAAAAGAGCTCTACAAATAAATCTTACAGGTATCATAACATTGACACAACATTCTAAACACATGTGGATAGAAAAATCGAGAGCGTATACCCAGCAGAGGGACAGTAACGGTTAATAAAATATGGGAAATTAATAAAATTGCATAAATAAACATTTTAGATATTGTTTTGAAGTATTTTCAAAACAATATCTAAAATGTTTATTTAATCGTGGAGAGAGGAATAAGTGAAGCATTTGACCAACAAGTTTGATAATACCTACAATAAAAAGTATTATCGGTCGGAAATCCTTGGGCCGACTTGATCTAATAAAAACGTAAGTTTCGATAGAGAGCAAACTCAATAAATAATATAATAATACAAAATTAACTGTAACATCGGCTTTCACCAAGATAACATGTTTGTAAAATAGTCTTATTGGGTTTTCACCAAGATAACGTTTGTAAAATAGTGTTTATGGGTTTTCACCAAGATAACGTGTTTGTATAATAGTGTTTATGGGTTTTCACCAAGATAACGTGTTTGTATAATAGTGTTTATGGGTTTTCACCAAGATAACGTGTTTGTATAATAGTGTATATGGGTTTTCACCAAGATAACGTGTTTGTATAATAGTGTTTATGGGTTTTCACCAAGATAACGTGTTTGTATACTAGTGTATATGGGTTTTCACCAAGATAACGTGTTTGTATAATAGTGTTTATGGGTTTTCACCAAGATAACGTGTTTGTATAATAGTGTTTATGGGTTTTCACCAAGATAACATGTTTGTAAAATAGTTTTTATGGGTTTTCACCAAGATAACGTGTTTGTATAATAGTGTTTATGGGTTTTCACCAAGATAACATGTTTGTAAAAAAGTCTTATTAGGTTTTCACCAAGATAACGTGTTTGTAAATTAGTGTTTATGGGTTTTCACCAAAATAACGTGTTTGTTAAATAGTGTAAATGGGTTTTTCACCAAGTTTACGTGTGTAAGCTAATAAAATTAAATTAAATATTAAAATAAAAAGGATTAGGTAGTGATGCATGTTTAAAACGCGTGGAGATCACCACACGCTACGCTCCAACACTCGTGGAGCTGGCGAGCTATCTGCGGTATCCCACAGACTGGCGAGGTCGAACAGACTCACGCACGTGCTCGGACCCGCGTTGTACAACAACCTACCGGATCAGGTAGTGACAGCACCTAGTCTTTCTTTCTTTAAGCGAAGACTTAAATCGTGGCTCGTCGAGAAGGCGTTCTACAGTATTGACGATTATTTGCGGAAAAATTAAATAATATTTTCAGTATTATTAGTTACGTTATTATAATTATTAATTTGTGACCTGTAATATTTGTCTTTACCAATAAATTGATTATTTTGATTATTGAATGTATGTTGCAGTTCAATCTGACCGTGGATTGTCGATCCTCTCGCAGAGCATGAGCGCCTCCTGCTCCTTCCTCCGGATGTTCTCCCGCTTCTCCTCCAGAATTGCCTCCACCTGCGTGACCTTGATCCGTTCCTCGCGCAGCCACTGCTTCACGGTGCGGCTCTCAGTCACTCCCTGGTCCAGCTTGTTTTGTTCTTGCTCTATTTCCTCCTACAGAAACAAAATCATATTATTCATATCATTTATTGTGATTTTATGCATTAGTTCTTAGGTGTAGTATCTTAGTTGGTACACAAAGCATAAAATCCCTGTCAGGGCACAAACATTTTTGTGTTCGTTCTTGTTAAATTGTTAACTTAGTTATATTATACTTCATATTTATAGGAATTAATATAGGATGTTATTTTTAAATAAGTATTAGTTAAATTAAATAGTAATTGTAAAAACTGACGGTACTGAATAAAAATAAGTTTTCAATCTAATAAAACGAATTAATGTCAAATCAGGAATATTGGGATAACTCACTTTTATCTATGTCTAGTCATAAAACAGTGGGTATGCTTCCGTGGGTAATGCAATGATTATTTTTTATCAGGCTACTTTAAGTCTAAGCAAAGAGAGGTAGAAGCCATTAGTAATAATCCAAGTAGTAACAAATACTTACAGAGAGCGACCTGAGTGTAGACGTCGCTTCCTTCAACTGACTCTTGGTCACCTTCATCTTGCTCTCGATGGCGTCGATCTTACGTCGATGCTCGCGGTCCGAACCGGTCGCCGCGTCCACTTGCTCTTGTAAATTACGCAGCTTCTCTTTGGATATGTTTAGTTCTTCCACCTGATAACAAAAGAACATATTAAATAAAATATTTCTGGACAATTTACATACCGGGTTCCGACTGAAAACTAGCGCACTTTCACAAATAAAAACCTTGACTTATTGTGTAGAACTGTAGAGCAACAAGCTGAGTCACCTGTAAAAGCCGCCACAAACCGCGGCCGGGCCGTAGGCGAAGGCGTGCGGGTTGTTTCATACAAATTTACGTGCACCGCTTAGCCACCGCCAGGCGGTGTATGTGTCGGTGTATAAATTCGTATGATACAACCCGCACGCCTTCGCCTCCGGCCCGGCCACGGTATCTGTGTGTGGCGGCTTGACCTACACACGCGCGCTTATCTGGTTGCTGTGAGGGCTACGTAGTACCAACCCAATGTTACTTGTGTTAGTACCTACGTCATCTGGTACTTAAGTTATAACGTACAAGAACAGCGTGATGCGGCGCCGCTCGCTCCTGCAAGGCAGCCGTGGCCTGCCGCACCGCTTCGCTCTTCTCATGACGGAGCACGTGCAGCGCTTGCAGCGCTTTCTTCGCTGAGGTCTCCGCCTGTCGCGCCTGTGATGCCTCGCTGTTCAGCGCCTCGGCTTGCGCTTCCAGCGCTTGAAGCGCTGATTCAGCTTCGATTATTTCTTCTTTAACCTGTCTGTGAAGGGTAAGAGACGTTATATATGCAAGCTGTCTTCACTTTTTTTGATCTTCCGCGACTTCATACGTATACATGTTATGACTCAAATATGATAAGGATATACAATACAATAGAGGGTGTTCCGAGAGAACATGTGCTAAAACACTATGTGTTTTAGTTAATTAGAAGATCTGGAGTCACTCTTTAGTTTTTTCATACGATTTGTTGAATTATCTGGTTTTAATGTTAGCTTGTCCAAACTTTGTATAAGTTTTACTTATGTAAATTGAATTTTGTGACGTGTCCAATCCAAGAGCAGGACTCGTGGATTGGACACGTCACAAAATTCAAAGGTCTAAAGGAAATAAAGCACTTTGATATTTACTTCTTTTTCTGAGCAGTGCTTATCTGAAGCAGCTGACTGGGTTTCTTGGCGCCGCCGTAGCTGCGGTAGTTGGGCGCAGGGTAGTACTCTGAACTGTCCAGAGTCACTATTTTGGAGCAGTTCTCTGGAACATTCTCTTCGTTGTCGGACAGACGCACAGCATCGTCTGTAATAAAAACATTTATAGGGTTACTGGTTATTGTAAGGGAAAAATATACACCCATAAAAGATTTGCAAATATGGCAATTAATTCCAAGGTCTAATTTAAGAGAAAAGTTTAATAGACAGCGTTGCAAAAAACTGTACAGTCGGCATATAAAGGATTTGGAGAACTAAACTCAAGGTTGGCTCAAGTTTTGATGTATCTTACCTAACACAGAGGGCTCTATGAGCACGATCTGATACAAGATCAAGCGTCAACCCACTAAATTATAACTAGTTTAGACTCAAGAGCCCGAATTACCAAATGAAATAATTGGATATACTTGCTGTCTTACCGTGTTCAGGAACAAGCAGTATGGACTCCAAGCCGATCTGGTCTATGAGGAAGTTGGCGACGACCGGGTCCGCGACGTCGAGCGAGTCCAAGGCGGACAGGAAGCCGCTCGCGCCCACCTTGTTGCGCCGCACGTCGTGCCTCTTACTCAGGAACTTGCTGCACGTCACGCTGGGCTTGGGAGCGGACCCGAACACCTTTAGAAAAAAAGAATTTACTTAATTACAGGATGTCAGCTTTAAAACGCTTCGCTTTGACGACCGATGTGGCGCGGTGGGCGAAGGTCCGCCTGCGACGCAAGAGGTTGCGGGTTCGATTCGCGCCTCGGAACAATTGTGTGTACAATCTGCAGATATTTGTTCCGGGTGTTCTGGTTGTTTTCTATGTATAATAAAAAATATCTATCTATGTAATATATTGTATTATGTATATCAGTTATCTAGTACCCATAACACAAGCTCTGCTTACCATGGGGCTAGATAGTGCTGTGTGATTTGTCCAGCATTTTTTTTTTTTTCACGGGGTGAGCCTGGCTGGGTGATATGGGTAGGACTGTGTGGAGAGGCACACGAGTTTCGAGGCCTATACCCAATAGTAAGTAAAGTCGGGTTGCGGATGATGATAAAAACGCTTCCCTCCGTGATGGGCATTCTCGCCGGTCCTGCGCCAATCTAAGCCACTTGCAATAAGCTACAAGTGGTTCAGATTGGCGCAGGACTGTCTTACAATTTATCTTCCGTCTGAGGTTTAATAAATTCTTGTAATTCTTTATTGTACACAAAACACTTAAAAATAACTTAGGTAACTAAAAAAAGATATGTACATAGGCGAGCTTAACCCTAACAAAGAATTTTCTTACAGCAAAACCTTAGGTTTAAAGGAGAAGCGATAGAACAGATAGAGGAAGTGTACAAAGAAACAAATTAGACGAAGAGTATAATTAATACTCTACGTCAAATTGTAAATAAATCACTACATATTATAAAACAAAGTCGCTTACCGCTGTCTGTCTGTCCCTTTGTATGCTTAAATCTTTAAAACTACGCAACGGATTTTGATGCCTTTTTCAAAATAGATAGAGTGATTCAAGAGGTAGGTTTATAAACTATTAGAGAAATATACTTCCACGCGGGTCGCGGGGCGCAGCTAATAAATAAATAAATAATAATGCCGTGGACGTTTCCCGTCTCGACCGGCGTTCGGTCACCTGTCAAACTTCAACTATCGATCTACCCACCTGCCCCATAATCTGGAAGAGTTTTCTAGAATCTTCGGGCGAGTTGACGCAGAAGGAGCGCATGCTGCCGCCGACGATGTGCTCCAGCGCACCGCCCCATCGCTTCTCCTTTACTTTCAGGTAGGAACCTAAAGGAAAGTTAAATTGTATTCATAAATAACTTATTACTAACTTGGTAATGAGAGCCTTAAATAACTGTCATGTACTTCTCGCAGAATAAAGAATTTTTAATTATATTTAATGAACACAGTAACTGTACCTAACACAGTAGATGGTACGTACCGACGGGTCCCCGGGGCGGCGCGGAGAATTCGCCCTGTGCCACGGCCTGCTTGATCCTCTGCGCCAGTTCCACCATGTGGGAGCCGTACACGGCCAGCGAGTCGTTCCCGCGGGACTCCAGCTCGCGGAGCTGTTGTTTCAGTTGTTCTGGAGAAATAATTATATTTGAATTTCAATCCTAACTCAGCTCGTGGATGTCGTAAGAGTCGACTAACGAGGAACCTATCACAGGAATGGCGGCAGCTTCCTTCTGTGTATTTTTTAACTCCTCCACTGCGATCACCAATAGGACGCCTGCCAAGAGTGGATATGATGGTTTGCTCCCTCGTTTTGAGGGAGGCATGGTTATGGTGTGTGTACTCTTGTGTCCGCATATAGACTCGGGTTGGTCCATTGTGCGTGGTTATTGAGGGAGGCATGTTCAGCAGTAGATGTATGTGTGCAGATGGGAAAACAGAGGTGACTCTTATTGTTAGTAATAGAGTATAACACTCTATCACTCACTGATAGAGTCCCTCTGCCGGTGCGCGCGCGCCGCCATCTGCTCGGCCTGTCCCGCGGCGTGCGCTAGGTTCTGTCGCGCTTGCGCCGCGTCGTTCTGCGCCGTGTTGTAGCGAGCCTCGGCCGCCGCCAGCGCCGCCTGCGCCGTCTCGGCTGCGGACTCCAACTCGGCTCGCTCGTCGGCGGCGGTGCCTGATCTAAACAATATTTATGGTTCATATTAGTGAGTAAAGCAAGGCCTAGCTAGGAATACATTTTGAGAGAGGTCAATTTCTTAAACATAACAAGAAGAAAGAAGTGTTAGCAGCGAGAGGAGCAAGCCGCAATTTCTTTAATCGGTATGAAGAAAATAAATCGAAAGATTTGGTATAAAAGAAAAATCTACTTCTGACTCTCATTTCCGGCTGTCGTCCCCACGTTATAATCATAAGCAGATTAAGTGGACAGAATAGAAACGATTATTGAAAGGTTTCCGCCCTACACCTTTAGATGTTTTTTATTTTTTTTTTATTTTTTTTTTTATTTAGCCTGTTTCGTCCCACTGCTGGGCAAAATCCTCCCCCAAATCTTTCCACTCAGTGCGGTCATGTGCGATCTCCCACCAATCTCCGATTTTTATTTTATTTTCATAAATTTAGGAAAACATTTTTTTAACATATTTTCTTAGTACATGCCGGGTAAATACCAGCGCATGTCTGCTGAAGGCCAATTAAAAAGATATAAATAATATTGATAAGATAAGAGAAGATAAGTATTAGAGAGATTTAAATTGATAACTTGATTTATTGCTACTCATTTAAATACACGGGACAGCAGCGGTCGAATGCGTACTGATGTGTTGAAGCTTAGTTAAGTAAAAACGCACCGTTTCCTAAAGTACAAATGTGCGGTTACATAAATCATACATTGATCATGAAATGGCTCTGACCACTGAAAGGTTTACTAGATTTTGCATTCCAGAACATTCTGTGTTGCCTGCTATGTAGTGCAGGAAGCACGAGATTATAGCTCTTATGTATTACTTAACTCACTCAATATTCCGTATCTCCCTCTCCAAATCCGCGACCTTCTTTTGTTCTCTGTTCATCTGTTCCCGCTGCTTGCCCGAGCAGTTCTGCGTGCTCCTCTGCGTGGCTTGCACCTCGCGTATCTCAGACTCCATCACGCGGAGCTCCTGTTCTAACGCTGTGCGCTGTTGTTTCTTTTCGTCAAGCTGGTTTTTCAGTGCCCTGTAAATTATGATTTTTGCACTTATTTATTTCAAATTCTCGTAGAAAATATTTTATTTACTATTGAAAATAAATACAATAAAATCTCGTTCTCATTACTATGATTATTATATTGTAAAAATAGGTCGGTGACTAAGGCTGCAGATAAAGGAACTTCGTGATGATTCCTGATTATTATATGAAGAGATATTGTACACTTCCTACGCAATGAAGTCTAGTGTTACAGAGATTAATCATTTTACCAATGATCCCACAAGAATAAAATCTTAATAGGACCACCTCGGGATCATTTTTCCTACAATAGTGAAAGAATTTTCCAAATCAGCTCATAATTGACAGAAAAATCGATGAACATACAAAAAAACATGCAGCCGAATATAGAACCTACTTCTCTTGTTATGCTAAAAAATATTTAAATCGACATTAATCATAATCATATAGTAAATAGGTGTGCTTAGTTTTATTGATCTTCATGGGAATAGTGTATTGTGATTGGCCAAAAAGATTTTCCAAAGAGGTTTTATGAAATAGTTTGCTTGTTCCTTAGACATTGTTGATTGTAGTTGCCACAAATATCTTGTTTGATGACGGTAGCCAGAGAGGGATGTTTGCGCAGAGTGGTATGTACATTATACACTCACAGATATCAGACTTATAAATGCGAAAGATTGGAGAAGTGTTTACATTAAGTGCAATCTGATATCATCCATTCAAGAAATAATTTAAAAAACTTACTGTATAGCATCATTGTTACTCCCAGAGCTATCCTCCATCTGCTTCAGTTTTTCAGTCTGCCGCGCCATTTTAGCTTTTTGTTTGTCACATTGCGCTTGTATGCTATTAGCTTCTTTCTCGAAGTCTGCTATCTCACTCCAGTAGTACTCATCCTGGAGCCTTTTCTTCTGAGCCTCGGTCTCATCTCGTGACTCCAGCTGTTCATGGCTGGTCTTCCATTTCTTGAATTCTTTCTCTAGGTCGACACAGGCCTGTGTGACAAAATTATTCAGATTAAATACTATGCTTAGGTATGGGGAAGGTAAAAATGTTTTTTTTTTAATTGCAAACATTTTGTACATTCGATATACATAAAACGTTAACAGTTTAAAATATGGACCCACAGCACATCAGGATAAGTAATTAGTACTTAAGGGGCGAACCGAACGGGTTTGGTGTCTGACTAGGCCATAATTAAGAACTGTGGATTATGTGCATAAATAAAATAAATAAAAATAAAATACCCTCATAAGTTCTAAGCTAGATGACTAAAGATGTAGCAATACTTTATATTCACTTTGGTTAAAGATATTGTATTAAAACCATAATTCTCCCAACATTAAATTAGTATTTTTGTATTGTATTTATTTAATTCAGATAATAAAATCCATAGTATACATTCAATTAAACATTATAACATTAATTAAATCATAATAAATAATAAAACATTAATACATTGAATAAGATAAAATAGTATTAAATTAAAAATGAGTATAAATAAGAATGGGATTAAAATTAAATTAGATAAGTTTCACAAATAAAAGAAAATAAAATAAAATAAAATATTTTATATACAAATAAATGATTCATGTCATGAGTTTTATATTATAATAATATCATGGACATGACAACAGGGAAAACCAAATACCTAATAATATAAATTATTTTTATCTTAATCTGAAATGCAATGATTCATACAACAAGACACGTGATATCGCTAGCCAGCTATCATATAAAATTATTTAATTAACCGACGATCTAGTGAAGAGTCGCGGGAAATCGGAGAGGATGCGGACAGCGCAAAATCTGGAAGGCCTATGTCCTGTATGTGCACGTCGATCGGCAGATATGATGATGATGAATTTAAAAATATTAGCTGTACTCAAGTGTTAAGTACTAAATATTATAAGATTTGCAAGGATAACATCGTCTCTGGGAAGTGAGGGGAATGGGGGATTCCTTTGCCCAACAAGGGCAAGATGTGCTACTAATAGAATAATGATTGGCATAGAAAAGGATACAAGAGTGCCTACATATGTGCATCTGCAAATTACTTCTATAACAGGTCATTTATTCTGATGAACTTACATCTGTTTTCTTTTTCCAAACATTTTCAGCCTTGCTACAATTTTCCAGAGCCCAATTATAGTTGCCTTCAGTCAGGTCTAGGTTAGTGGCTTTTCTGAACAGTGAGTATTTCTTCTTGGCATCAGATGCGTGGAAGCTCCTCGCATCGTCCTGATTCAGGACTGATATTGGGTTGTCCACTTGTATGTCGTGGGCAAGAACTATGGAGCTGACTTCTTCAAACTTTGTTGATATAACTTCTCCTAGAATATAAAAGTTGTGTTGGTTGAGAGAATAAAACTAGCTCCAATTAATATTTATAGATGTTTCTTACACTGTGCAGTAATTAGTAAGTCTGTTACAGTTATGCGTATGAAGGTACCAATAAAGGCTGTTAATAAGTTGGTAGAAAGCAAACTATTGCCAATTGTTTGCAATTTACCTGTAGCTGACTTTACTTTATAGCTGGATCCTCCGGAAGCATTTATGGTCCGTACAATAGTAATGAAATCACCATACAGATGGTGCTTATAGGCTGTTGAGCTGCTGTTCTTTATTTTTATCTCAATTGTAGCTGAATTCTGGCCTTTCTTGATAAAAGCTGTAAAATATCACACAACTGAAATATATTGTAACATCAAGTTATGTAGCAAGTTTTAAGAGAAGAGACCAACAGTAAATAAATAATAAATAATGCTGGACAATTCACACAGCATTATCTAGCCCCATGGTAAGCAGAAAAGAATAGCATAATTTATTGTGCTTTTAACTGTTAAATGACTTTAGTTTTGTTCTGGAGAAATCTGAATTGACACCAATTTACCCAGTGAAAATGTCTGGAGTAGGTAGGTAGGCCTTAAGCTATTCCACGCTCTAATATAGTATAGTCTATTATTTATAAGTAAACCAGGATTGGCAGAGCTAATAAATGGAAGTACAACTCAGCTACTGTGCAGATAACAGCTGTGTCGTACTGAGAACACGTCGGGAAAATAACAGTAACTCTATAAACAGCAGATGCAGGGACAACTGCGGTCTACTGGTGCTTAGTTACTGGCCTGTGAAAACCAGGCTTTAATGTTACTTACAAGTTAGGCTGGATCCCCGATTCGTCGCAGACGCTCTGCCTCCCAAACCGACTACTAAAGCAGTCAAAACTGCGCTTTTCCCGCTGCCATTGCGGCCAACAATAAAATTAACATTTCTGTTCAATGTTACTTGTAAATTGTCGTGGCAAAAGAAATTGCGAACATGTATACTATGTATGCAACCATCAGAATCTTCAACGTTTTCGTCGTCTATATCCATATTTTCCATTTTATTTTTGCGGTTTTTCCGCGAAAGAAATCAAAAGCAACACAATCAAAACAACGCACACACGCAGGCCACAGACAGAACAGAAGAAAAAAAGGAAAACAAACAGGCGACCGGCGAATGAACAATAACATTTGTTTTGTTGCTTGCTGTCACTCATTGGTTACTGTCAACTGTCATGTTATATCTTTTGCATGATTCGGGTGCCATGCTCTTACGGCCAACCAAGGAACAACCATGGAGGTTACAGCCCAGTAATATCTGTACATGGATGGCATCATATTCCAAGGCTGTAAGTTCTGATTATGTAAAGTACGGGCTGAACATTAATAGCACGGCCTCGTCACTTACAGCCGTGGAAAGTTCTGCCATTGGCAGAGCATTCCAAGGTTGTATATACCAAGGTTGAATTATCAGAGGCCGACAGATATTGATACGTACCAACCTTTCACAGCCCAAACTTTACAGCCTTGGAAAATAATGCCAAGATAACATCCTATCCTATGCTGCGTTTACAATCACTAGCTCGTGCAAGCTGACAATTGGATAGCATCACATGATAATGTCACTGTCAATGTATACTCTGTAGAAACATAACACTTATGTTTCTACAGAGTATACCCTTGAATAATTAAATCTCCGTGTGCCTAGTCCGTGTGGCTGGAGTTCTAAATACTCCTGCCTAACCTCTGTCCGTGTAGTTGGTCCCCTAACTTTTTTTATGAGAATAGTGTTGAAATGCTTCACAATATATCACAGAGATGACGCTACTAGCTACATACTAGCGAATAATTTGTCAAAATTTAAAAATGCTCCAATTGGAGCTTATCTGACGACCGATGTGGCGCGGTGGGTGAAGGTCCGCCTGCGACGCAGGAGGTTGCGGGTTCGATTCCCGCCTCGGAACAATTGTGTGTACGATCTGCAGATACTTGTTCCGGGTGTTCTGGTCGTTTTCTATGTATAATAAAAAATATCTATCTATGTAATGTATTGTATTATGTATATCAGTTATCTAGTACCCATAACACAAGCTCTGCTTACGATGGGGCTAGATAATGCTGCGTGAATTGTCCAGTATTATTTATTTATTATTATTTATTTATCTATAAGCTTAGCGCTTTGCACGACAAGAAGGAACTACGAAGAACATCCTTCCGCTACCTACTGTTCTTAGCTGGACCCAGTGACTGAAGGCATCTGTCTTTGAATGGATCTTAATTCATGTTCTAGAAAGATGATCTTACAGCCCCATCCAAAATTCTACCATATTTTTATAGTACTTATATTTAGCTATTAGATAAAACCCTACCTATGCCTTTACCTGCGTACCATTATTTAATCAGTTCCTAAATTCAGGACCTATAGACTACTAACTGTAAATATTATCAATATACCTAAGGGATTTGAAAGTAGAGACACGAGTTGAAAGTGAATATCGTAAGGCGAGTGCTGTTGGGTAGATAGGTACGTACCTACTTATCGTAAGGTACCTCACCTTTCAAATACATTATTTATTTTGTATGTATTTTATGTATGCACCACATCTAACCTACCTATTACAGCATTGTAATATTGATAATAATAAATAAAACCACCTTTGCATCATAAATTCATAATCTTAACTTTAATGTATGTAGATATGTAATGCTGTGCAGCAGCACAGCATTGTGCATTACAGCTTATATATATGATTGCTGAGCTGTATGCTGTGCAAAATGCTGGGGCAAACGTGTTCTTGAGTCGAGACCATGACTCGGTAAACGTAGTGTAGGACGCCCTCCGACCAGGTGGGATGACGACCTGCGTAAGACTGCAGGTAGATGCTGGATGCGGCAAGCTGAAGACAGGGCGCTATGGCGCTCATTGGGGTGGCCTATATCCAGCAGTGGACTGCTATAATAGGCTGATGATGATGTAATGCACACTCAATTAAAAAATAAGTGTAGGTCTGTATGTTTGTTTTAATATAATATGTACATACTAAATTTAGTCTCACGTTGGCCAACTCGTTTTGCCCATCGTGTAGTGCGGGTGTTGTTGTACCTATGTAGGTGTGGTCTGGTGTAGTATTGGCCAATACATTGATTGACGCTTGATCCTTTTAGTATTGGTTTTTAACCCTAAGCCTGCGCATCCTAGTGCGCGTAATTTGTCACTTCTGTCGAAGGGGCCTACGTGGGTGGTACGCGCTTTTGCGCCGCGCGGTACTTATGTGATGATAATTTTACGTTTTTCTACTGTGCCTATGTAGTAATAAACCTTCTTGAAATAGTCTTGAAATTTTCTAACCCATTCAATAGTAAATATTAGTTGTTCACAAATGAACATGTTGCTACTTGAACTGAAAGATTTATTACGCGGGTGGATTCCCGCTTTACGTACAAAATGTTTGAGGGTTAACATAAAAAAAAAGATTTTAAGTGAAGTATCTCTTTTATTTATAAATATAATAAATATAAATATATACACTACGCTACATTACTGAGTCAACAAAAGTATAGCTCTCAAGGAATTTTTTACAAAAAAAAAGAACCACAAAAAATGGTTAAAGTCGGCGTGACGTGACCCTAGCGGCCCGCTGCGAGAGTATAAAATTTAAGGATTGTTTATGAATTCCACATGAATGAAGTGGCCTCCTGGCCTCTATTGTGGCTCAAATCACAAGAGTAGTTTATAAGCAATACTCAGACAAAGGTTCACACATCCTTAGAATACTATTTGGAGATTTCTAAACTAAATACCAGAACCTTTTAATACGAATAACAAATACACACTAACAATGTATGTATTGTAGTAATAATTACTATCAACATGTCAAGATTTTTTTTTATCCAAAAGCTTTAATATATTTACAAAAGATTCATAGTAAAATAATCACCTATTCCTATAGAAAAACATTTAGAAATTCAACAACCAAAAGTCTCAAAATTCTCAAATTACCATCAATGACAATGCCAAGGATCAACTAACAAAATGGATATTACTGGATGCGGCATGAATATATTTTCATCGAGCTTTTTTGGTTGTAGTTTTAAAGTCTTTTACAAAATAAAATACTTTAAATATTTTTTTGGGAATTTTATAAATATTAAACTGGAAAAAAACATTTACATAAACCATCGACAACTGAGCTACTCTCGGTGTACCTATATTTAAAATTTCCTCATTGTCATCACTAAAGTCCTCGTCGCTTCCTGGTAAAAAAAATTGTTATTTTTAATATGACATCATAACACATAATGATAACTCCTACAAAAGAAGTTAAACATACTGAAATGGAACATTGAAAATATATCAGCATCCGGAAGGGCAGGACGCGGAGGACTGTAGCTCACGATTCTAAAACAACAATTTTAAATTAAATACAACCGTTACAATTAAATGCAATGTAAGAATGTTAAATGGATTTCAAAATGCCACAAATACCCCGTCTGGGATTCACATATTTCGTATGATTTTATTCCTACATGAGCTGCCTTGTTTGATGATGATAATGATTGCGATACCGCAATGCCACATCCATTCGTATCTAGATCCGTGAAAATGGTCAGCCATGTTGGCAAAATACATGTACCGATATTGTTTACATTTTGAAGAAATTTTAATACTTACCTACTTCTTTTGATAAATTAGTAAATGTATCACTTGAATAACATTAAATTATAAATTGTTTATCGGTTTAATTGGTATTTTAGTATGAACAATAAGATTTTATGTCAAACGATTTTAAAAGATTTTCAATAAGATTTTATGTAAATAGTAAAGCTTTCGCCCTTGATGACGCATCCATTCCCGAGGCTGATAATGCCGGCATGTTGAGTCACTCAGCTGTTACTTGCCGTTCGCATATTATTCTTATCGTTCGTTGAGTACAACAGAAGTACATGTAGGTATTTGTTTTGTAAAGCTCAATCCACACGTCCCCGCAGATTGTATGTTTTATTGCGTATTGTACCATTTCTTCCTTCATAGTACATAGGCTGTTTTCAGACTTCTGTTGGTAGATAGTTCGTTGTAGTTTGCACATAAGTTTTTAATACCTATATTCTGTAGTTAGTGTTTTGGTGTTAGACTGTAAGCTAACTACTGTATTTTTTATAAATAAATAAATAAGGGTATTCATGTATGGTGTGCAGTTTTGTAGCTCGTTTTCGGACATCGGTTTGTAGGCGTCCTTTTGTAGATTTATGGAAACGTAGTCACAATAGTCACCATAGTTTTGTGTATAAGTTGAGGGTCTTCGATAAGGTTGTAAATCTCGTAGGCATCCCGAGTTATCAAAGGAATTTTGAAATAATATAAAGTACCTACCTACTTCAGAGTCAGCCTTGCCTTTGATATAGTTTCCGAAGATCCACTTGAATATTTTCCTTGAACCATGGCCAACTATCGAATGTGTCCTTCGATAGTTGACCAGATATTATGTTAAGCTCTTCCGTAAGATGTTGTGGACTCAATATATGGATGTTGAATTTTCCGTTGTGAATTTCGGTAACAGTTTCCAAAAGTATCTCTTGAAGACCTTTCAAATTCATCAAAATGTTGTACGCGACAATCGACATCATAGTAAAGTCATTGTTTATTTTGACGTCTCTCATTTCAATAGCTAGTGTGTTCACGGCCTTATTCAGTGTTATCAATTGTGTTGGTTATACATTTTATATTGTTGGTCGATAGAGTTCTCTATTCTCTTCATTACGTTATTCTCGGCTTCTAGAATGGAAGTTTGATTTTTCCACAATGAAGCGAAGTGTTGTTCGTTAGATCGGATGCTGTCTTTTTCGTATTTTTCGGCAAAGTGTTCATCCAGCACTCCGAACAAGTTGTTGGTGAGGTAGGTACGTACTAGCGTTGCCAGACGTCCCGTATTTCCCGGGACGTCCCGTATTTCAGGTATAATTTTAAACGTCCCGCCGGGACAGACTCTGTCCCGTATTTCAGCATTATTTTTACATTATGAACATTTTCAAAAAGCTGCAGAGCTTTTAAGGATCGATCAATTAAATATGGAGGACATGTTATACGAAGAATTTCGAATTATTAAAAAAAGCCTGGAAATTGCAACGTCTCTTGATGACAAAAGCATGGGTGCTATTGAAAAATGAAAAAAAATGGAAAAAAATAATGGAAGGATTTTCCAGAAGTGAAATTCCTAACATTTTTCTAATTATATAATTTGTCTTCAGCATACCTAGTTCCAACTGTTTTGTAGAGAGGATTTTTTCGCAGATGGCATTAAAAAGGACTGAAATGCGCAACAAATGTACTCCGGATTTGATAAAAAGCGAATTAATGAACGTTTTCAACTATGATTATAGGTGCATTGAATTTTATAAATATGTAAAATCAAACAAAGACATGTTAAAGCTTGCACGATCTTTAAAATATACCTAACTATTAACTAGCAATAAAAACAACGTAAAATACATTTGTTTTTCATTTGTCCCGGGGAAAAAAATAAAATCCCTTGTTTTTTTGCCATAATGAGCATGTGTCCCTTACAGGATCAAAAAGAATCTGGCAACCCTAGTAGGTACCCATCGCCGTTGATGAGCCCCCACCGAACTAAGTTGTTCATTCGTTTTCGGTCCAAAAGCATCCCGCTGTAATGCATCAGTTCCGCATAGCCGTTTTGTAACTGGAGTACCTAGTATTAAGTTACATTGATTATGTGTTTCGATGTTAGTACATGTTTGTCGCAGTGTAGAAATGTAGCTTTTGAAAGCTTCTATTCCTTGCCATTATGGTTGCATATCCTAGTATACGATTAATTTCCATTCATCACGTACTAGGTGCATATCAGTGACCTTATCAAAGTACATAGTTTGGTTGTTGTTTATGTTAGCTAGGCTGTAGTCACACCGAACGGGATTTAGTATCGCAAAAATGCATAAAACCACCCAAATTAAATTGCATGAAGTTTTGTTTCTCCTTCGAGTTCGTTTGTTTTGTGGTTGTTCTAGCTGTGTTTGAATAGGTTTCTAGAAATTGCTTGGTATATTTCTTATCAGGTTTGTAGATTGCACCCAGGTGAAAATTGTAGCGTTGTATGAATATCCATAGATAGTTGATTCCATCTATTATTGTGTTCTGTGTTAGGTCGTAAGAAAGGCTTTTGTGTATGTATATAGAAACGCTTCCTCCCTCTCGTCTTTTCGTATATTGTAGGCATGTGAATATTCTGGTAAAGTAAACAACTGGGCTTCTTCGTCCGATCTAAGCCAAGTTTCTGTTATTACTATGAGGTGGGTGATACAGTTCATTGCCTTTATAATACATTGTAATTTATCGAATTTTCCTTTGGTGCGAATACTGCGCTTTTCTAGGTTCTAGGTTTTTTATTTTATCGCGAATATCAATACCTATTTTCCGTCTTGATATTGGATACCTCTTAGTTTATATTCTCGTATCTTAGATTTAAATTATCGGTAGTATCCCGCATCCTTTATATGTCATCTAATAACTGTGAGATTTTTTTGTAACTCGGCGAAGTCTTCTTTTTGTTGGGCCGCAAATCTTTTAAAAAAATGTCATCATTTCTTCGCGAAATGTGGCTAGTTCTTCTGTAATGATTCCTACATATGGGTCCGGCTGCTGTAAAATCACTGTAAATCTGAGATTCCTGGTGAGCGGAGGTCGGGCTCAGATATAACAGAAGACTCTTTATTCTTCGGGGTAGGATGTTGTTACATTATATTGATGTCTTCGAGGTGGGGTTCCGATGAAACAGCAGCGGGTAGGTTTTTGTTCTTTGCTAAGTGTTTCGTAAACATTTTTTGTACAATGCGCTAGTAACACGAGAGGGGAGATAGTGTCTCGTTTTCGCACCGCTGCTGGTTGCGTTTGCGCTGTGGCTACTATGAGTTTCTCTGTGGCGGCTTCTCGGAACTATGAAGACGTAAATCCAGTAGTGGTGCACAAACGAACTTCACTTATATTTCAATACACTTTGAATTGTTTTTGGATTAGTCCGTATTTTTTATTTTTTGGCGAGTATTTAGTTGCAATGAATAAACGCGTGTACTAGTCGGGGGACTACACGGAACTTCCTTAGGTTTTTACGGAAAATCGAATCTTTTTTAATATATTTTATGGAGCTAGGTAGGTATTTTATTATAAATATTATCTAATCGCGAGTAAGGACCTTTGCTAAATTGTGTAAGGGTAGTCGTAGGTAAAATTAGTTTGTCTTTATTTCGTCTATTGTACCTAGTTACTGAAATGTTCGGATTTAGATTTAAAGAAATGTCGATATTAACTACAACTAACTAAAACTCTTTTTAACTTTATTTCGAACAATCTAAACTCATAGCATTGTAGGTGGCGAAGTGGCAAACTACGCACCCTACAACTTTGTTGATTTTTCTCTTGTGAACTCTATCGTGACTATAACAGTGAGTGCGGTGAGTTTTATAAGGACACTAACTACAACTGGGTGAGTGAGTATTTACTAGGTACCTATGTATTGCCTATAAGTAGCGGATCGGTTCGACTGGCCTCCCACACAAGCGGGTCTCACCGGTTGGATTGAGAAGTCGCACATACTGAAAGATTAGTACCTACCACACCACATCCACAACTACCTACTTTATACTAGGTATAACTACAACGTAACACTATGGATATCCAGAATATTCTAACAAACCAAACTATACTGCAAGAGGAGATACAAAGACTCCTAGGCAACTTCAAGAAAGATGGAGCGAAAAACTCAACTTTATGTGAAGAAACGACTTGAAGTTCTAGATTCCTACTGGAAGAAATTTCAAAACCATATACCCACAACTTTGCCAATGTAAAGATCGCAACTAAGTATGCGTAGGTGTAGGGAGGTACTTCACGGAGAACCACTTCTAACTAACAAGGCAGATTTACGCTGTAGCTCTAGCGTTGATCGCACAGTATGCGGTCTCTCCACAGCCGAATGAAAGAGTCCTACAATCCAGGTATCTGAAACTCAACAGCCTTCGGGAGAACTATCTACATCGCACCAACGAGCAGGTGACGTTGCCCCTGCCTACCAAACAAAATCCCAAGGTAACCCTAGCTAGTCTGAAGACCTACTGCGAAAACAGAAAAGTAACTTTAGGGCTTTTGCTAGTACACTATCTACAATCAATATCGAACAAATAAACGAGAACTGGGAGTTCGAGGACGCCCTCAAAGCTCTCGAATCTAGGTGGAGAACCGTCGACTCCCTGCACTAGGAGATCCACTGTGAAAACGCGCTCGACCAAGATTACGAATCGATCTTCGAGACCTACGAAGAACAATACCACTCCATGAAGAAAGCCTAAATAGCTAAATAGCACTAAAATGTGGTCTGTTTCTCAAATTGAAAAATCGAATCCTGAAATGGAACTACATCCCTACTTTCTCTGGATCCTACCAACACTGGACATCTTTCAAGGACTTGTTTCAAGAGGTAATCAATAACAACAGAATACTATCAGGTGCACAAAAGATGCAGTACCTAAAATCTAAGGTAAAGGGTGAAGCAGAAAAACTAATACAATACCTAACAATTAGTACCGACAACTACTCGATATGCTGGGACATACTCAACAACAGGTACAACAACAAGAAACAAATTTCTATTTCGCACCTTAACACTACCTATACTAAACCTACAAACACTACAAAATCAAACTGGTAGGTACTTCCATCAAAAAACTACATGATACGGCGAACGAATGCATAAACGCGATCGAAAAGGTCAGCGTCGATATCTCAACATGGGACGCTATCCTGGTACCTGGTACCTTCTCTCGCTGAAACTCGATGCCGACCCGACACCTACAGTGATTACATGGAATCGGTGTAGGAACCGCAAGAACTACCCAACTTGTCCGAATTCATGAGTGACGCAAACCTGGCATCTTATATTCTTGAGTAAAACGTTGGTTTAGGCACAAATAAATCGTAAACATAACAGACGCCATTACATAAACATGTTGATATTATTATTATTATTAGAAAAAATATTTTCCCCATAGGTACCTACTTATTTGTTTAATCTATTTCTACTTTACACTTGTAGGACTTTTATTTGCCAGATATAATTAGGGTTACCTCCTAACTTACCTAGATTTTTAAGTTAAATATGCACACCTATGTTCTATTAAGCTTGGTATAAATAATCAAACACTTCTGTTTTATTTTCACAGGCAAGGGAATAGATTATTGCAGACTGTCCGGATGTTGATGTGTCGGAGCTTTAAATATAAAAACTTAATTGGTTTCATTTGACGATGAACCCTAGTTTTATTAATGTCTTTATATTCGTTTTTAGATTTCCTTTTGATCCGACATCAGTTCAGTTCTTTATTAAAAAGAATATTCTTATATGCCAAAGAAAATAATACATAGGGTAACAAAGATAAATACATAATGAAATAACACGAAAAATAAAATAGACTGTTGCTTCCCGATGGGTTAAAAAACTTATATGAATCGTAAAGAAAATTTTTGGAAGCCAACTAAATACACTAAAATATTATTATGTTCTATATATTTTGAAGAAAAAGACTAGTATAATTATCATGAAAGGTGGTTTGTGCAAATTACGAGAGGGTGCTATCCCAACAAAGGTATGAAAATGTTTCGGCCATAATATTTATTTCTATCTATTTAACTTGTTCGCTAACTGAACATTACCCTGTATGTAAACACCCATAGAGTATGTTATATTAACAGGACATTTTCTGTTAATGAAATATCATCTAACATAAAAGTGATAAATATCATTTACTCCATACAAAATGTTACAATTTCCCTACCTTATGAGGAAAATGTTAATAGCTTGCAACATTATTTGTGCACTTGGGTGCGTGTCGGCTAATGTAATAAATAACGTGCTGCTTACGCACACATTGGTTGATTTTTAGCTTCAACTTAGAGCGGAATGTTTTGTGAAATTATCACTCTACGTCTTATTACTCTGAGACTCTAGATATATAACAATTGTTTGTACGACCAAAAAGACAAACAATGCAAGTCCGAAAAACGCTGCCTGCAGTGTAATTCAAATCATCATACCTTGCTATATGACGCTTCGCAGAAAACACATACAACATCGACTACGTATAATAGACGCCTAATACCTATTTATTCACTGTGCAAACAAATCTGTCAACCAACTAAGGTGAGCGGGCGCGGGGAAGTGAGTGCTCGCTCATTGGTCCGTTCAAGGTTACGACAAATCATGACCATTATTAGTGATGGGGTAAGTTCTATAAAAACAATCGATACTTGCAACAAGGTAATATTTACTTTGACGATTTGACGACCGATGTGGCGCAGCGGGCGAGGACTGCCTGCGACGCAGGAGGTTGTGGGTTCGATTCCCGCCTGGGGTAAAATATTTCTACGATCTGCAAGTACCTATTTGTTTCGGGTGTTTTGGGTATTTTCTATGTATGTATAGTACCTAATGTGTTGTATTGTATTAAGTTGATCAGTCATCTAGTAACTATAAAACAAACAGCAATACGGCTCTATGTAGGAGCCCGTAATACATACGTTTCATTTATACGATTCTGGCATAGCGTAAGTGTGTGCAGTCAGCTGAGTGCTACGCAATCGCCCGCCCGGCCGAGTGACGTGCTACATACTGCATAGCGTTTATGACCGCGTAGCAGAAAGACCTACCTAGGTTAGTGTTTCAACAAAGGTTCTAAGATCTTTAGGTACATGTTTATATATCGAATCCAAAATTCCTTCATACTTATCCAGGCCTAAGACTGGCTTCATTAAAAATAAAAAAGTAAATAAAATAACATCGCGCGCAGCGATCATTGCAACTGTCGTGCGTATCGTGAACTAGGTCAAGGGCAAGTGCCCGCCCCCGCTCGTCTCACCCCGCAACCCCTTTCTCTGTACAGCTGACCGACACACAAACGCGCGCCCGCCTACAAAGAGCATAGAAGATTAGAACTGGAAATTATAATTTTTTTTTAAGGAAAAAAAATCATTGAATTAGATAAAGTCATAGAACAAAAGTTGTTAGTCTGGTACCCAAATGTACCCAAGTCACCTTTAAGAGGCTATTGATTAGTTACCTATAACCCTGTAGAGTATAAAAAAAAAAGTATCAATGGTAATCTAGCTTTATACTATAGTAGAATAGAATAATATAATATGAAAAATATAAATAAATATTAGGGTTAACATTTAGGTACCTTACATTTTAGATAATACCGTGTAGCAATGTAACGTTAAATATTATTTTAATCGACTTTTACATAATTCATCATAATCTTTCCTACGTCCATCGACATCTTAATGTTGATGGCACTATTTGCCCCCGCCTTCTCAGAGAAGAAAGGAAAGCAAATACAGAATTGGTTATGAAAGAAAGAGATGCACAGTTGACCTCAACCGGCCAACCAAATTAAGTTGAGCTCCGTCAGGAGTCATTGAGTAAGCCAGCGCAGAGATTGTCACGGGTCACTGGTCTGGTCGTTACTGATCGAACGTTAGTGGGCGTGGATTTTTATAAGATCTCTTTTCCTTATGTGATGTCTAAAATCGTTTGCCCTGTATTAGGTGTCCAGGGTACGTAGTCAATGACATACAACGACAGTCGAAAACAACTGTCCTTACGTCCTTAGAGACACGACACAGCGTAAAACCGCTGACCCGCAGGAACATGTAGGTATCTCTGTATGGTATGTAAACCGTACAGTCACTCGTATTATTTCGTGTGGTTTGCTTTGTGCGTATCTCCGAGACAAAACAAATTACCTATTTCTGAATAAATTATCACAATCCTTACTTACCTTACACTGTTCACAAATATTATTTATAATTTTTAACTATTATTTCGTTACTTATTCTCACATAAGTAATCACATTTAGTAGATATTTATCGTCTTTTCTTGTAGGCATCTATAAAAACAAAGTTTTTTTTTAATTACTAGCTATTAAGCACTTGCGGAACAATATTAATAAAAAATCTTGCATAATGTAACGAGAATAGATAACATTTGATTGAAAAAAGAACACTGCTTACGAGATTTGAACCCTGTCATGTCACTGATATCTTGCATTTATTTGCCTGTACATATCTGCAGCAGAGCCAAATTGCTACTTGTGAGTTTGTTCGAAATTTAAAGTCACGTTACCAAATGAAAAAGAAAGAAAATTATATTTTATTGACGAATTGCAATTTAAAGATACAAAACATACAATTTATGTTGGAAACGTCTAAACATATTAAAGAAAATGGAAAATTATAAATTACGTGTCGTTTTTATCTCCCAATCAGTCGGCAGGATTCGAACCCACATACATAGATAGGGGGGTACTTATATGTAACGCTTACTATACTTACCTACTATTCTATTTTTATTTAGTCTGGTACTTAAAGTTATAGTCTATTGCGCTCATTAGGCCTATGTCCAGCAATGGACTACTATAGGTTGATGATGATGATGACAGTTATTTCTTTTGTTTTGAAGTATTTTTTTATGTTTTCTAACAAACATGGCCGCTTCTTACTTATGTAGGTATAGATGCAGGATAAGCTAAGTGAATAAAGTGTCTTGCCGAATTTTTGCGGAGGAATATTTACAAGGATATGTATCAAGAGACAAGACGTAATTTTACTCGTCCCGTCCCTGGATACGTATTTATTTATTTTGCGTTATAAAAGTTGTTCGATGCCCGTACTGTCACTCCACACCACAGTATAACACCGTGGTTGAAAGCTGATGTACCTGCGGATGCCAAGGATCTATTAGATTGCCATGAAAATAAATCTAAAAGCCACAGATATTTTTTCCGGGTGTTCTGGTTGTTTTCTATGTATAATGAAAAATATCGATCTATGTAATGTATTGTTGTATTATGTATATCAGTTATCTAGTACCCATAACACAAGCTTAGCTTACCATTGGGCTAGATAATGCTGTGTAAGTTGTCCAGCATTATTTATTTATTTATTTGTTTATTTATACATAAATCGGCTTATTGGCAGATTTTTGATTTTCACAAAGCATAATTTAAAAATTATGTATATCACACAATTTACGGAATACATAAGTAAGTAAAAATACTAATCAGAATACATATAGATATTCTGTAATGTGATAAATCATCAAAGCAAAACATGCGCAACATGAGAACGCGTCCCAATCAATAAATTACCTATTTAATTCTGGACTCGGATCGTAATTTACTTCCTACTCATATTTTTCAACCTGTAAAGGTTCCAAACGCTTTCAAATTGTTTTATTACCTTTCATAAACTGAGAACATGTAGCGCCACCTGTTACATTTTTGCCACAACCAATGCATTTATTTATCACCATTCTGTGTCAATGTGTGTCAAGAACTCAAGATAAGCCACTCTTCAATTTATGTAGCGATTGAGCAAAGTGCTTTCAGTTTTATGAAGTTGAAAATAGATGGCGTTACTTGGTTACTATGATGATATTAACGATTATACAGAGAAAATAGAATTATTAAGAAATAAGAATTAACAGGCAAAGTTTTATGGCTATGTACCTACTTTTCTTTCTTACTTTTGTTACATTACTTGTGTTGTTATAAAATTGATGTGTGACCTACCTCTGCGAAACTCAAAACTTAATATACCTACCTAGGAACAATACGATCTACATAAATCTGAACTTCTAGTGAGGTACGACAACCTTCCCACTCATTTACTCAAAAAATACTAAATAAAATACTTGTCATTGTATTAATGGGAAGGTAGGTGAAATAATTATTAATTAATCACCTAACTGCCAAACTAAGTTCGACAGGTGTGTTTCTGATTGTTTATTTATTTAATCTGTGGTTTTTGTTAGATTACAGAACGGGACAGTAACATTTTTAATCTGTATATGCATCTAACGAAGCATAGGCTTCCAACCAATCACAAGCACTGGTCAAAGTTGCCAAGTCTGTGATTTCCAGGCTGAACATGACTGACACGTAACTAGAACTTTCAGCCGTGGAAAGTCTGTACATGGATCTCAGTACAGTTTGGACACACTTTCCAAGGTTGAACAAAACTGGGTCGAAAGCTACAGGTTGTAAGTTAATATTACGGGTCAGTTATGAACGGCCCGGTAACCACAGCCATTTGTAAGCAAATTACCAGGCTGCGCAGTACAGCCTGCTGAATCCGTGGTCGTATTTTCCAAGTCTGTACATGCCATGGCCGGCAGTTATATGGACTCGCATGATTCATTGTATGCATGCCCTGGCTAGCTAGCTAACAAAAACTGTTCCAGCTACAGTCATATTGTGTATACGTCTTGAAAGTACAGGTATGCAAGAACGCAAATTGCATTCCAGTTTAACATGCATATATTATGATAACTAGCGTGCGAAAAACATGTCCGAGTATTATTTCTTTCATGGTGAAAAATAAATCTAGAAGGCCTATCGTGCTTGATCGTCTGTTCGCAGCTTGATTAATTTTAGATTAATTTTTGTAATTTTGACAGGTGGCAACATTATTTCAATTTCAAACGCCATTTTTGCTTTTGCGACATTCATGATATTTTTCTGTTTTTGTTGATAATTTTGGTTGAAAAATACTTGAACCTAGTTTTTACATCATTGTGAAGACGTGAGAAGGATTACCTTAGATTCAGCCGTTTCAAATAAAACCAAGACGTGAGTTTCTGTTCTGACGACTCTCACGGTAAACAACTTTCCGTTGGAAGGCCGTACGAGTAATAATCATTGAATTCAACTAAGCTCCATCACAATCACAACGAACCATGTGTTTTTCTCACTGAACATTATATCCAAGAAAACAATTACCGTGGACTTAGCACTCCTAAACATTAAATTTTTGTAGGATTACTTTGTAATAAATACTGTACCTAATCAAAGCATGCTCACCTGTTAGGGTTTCTTTCTATCTAATGCTTGCGTTTTTTTTTGTACCCCCATAAATTGTTTTTTGTTCTAGACTATCACAATGGGTGACTCACCAATAGAAAATGACCCTCCGAAGGATGTAAGTAAAATTAACTAAACCGTCAATACACTTGACACAACTGTGTTTTTTCTAAGAACTCATTATGTTTACAGCCGAAAGAGTTAGAGAAGCTAGAAGAAGCAAAGCTAAAGGCAAAATTCCCAAATGCAATGATGGGACGGGGGCCTGGGGGACATTCTGCATTTCTGCAGAAGAGACTAGCTAAAGGGGTAAGTATCTTATAAAGAGTAGGATTTGTTAAATTGAATAATGACAAAGTTGATTGAATATTGTACAACTTGTCTTTCTCTTGCAGCAAAAGTTCTTTGATTCTGGGGACTATCAAATGGCAAAGCAGAGGCCAAGCAATCTTGCAGCTCCATTCAAGACACCTGCTGTACCAGCCAAGCACCCCACTGGAGATGCTATCCCCACGCCAGAGACTGTCCCACTTCGCAAGACCTCCATCATCCAGCCCAAGTTCCAGCAGTCAAGCCAAACATCCTAGCCATGCCTTTGTTAGCCATAAGGTCATCATAATATTAGTTATTCATATTTGTTCACCTCATGTTTGGCCTGTGCACTGCAATGCATTATTCATTTGTAAATTGGCACTGATTGACAAACTTGCAATTTTAAGTCATTCAATTCTTACCATTAAAATGATTTGATCAACATGATGATGTTTCATGTAGCCTATGTTGAGATTTTAACAAAAGTTTTATAAGAACAACTGTTATGTATAATGATTAGGATATAAAAGTGTGTTAGATGTGGTTGCACTCTGTTGCAACTTGATTCATGTTATGCATTTCCAAATTATTACAAAAAATACTTCTTAGATCATATGATAGGTTTATTTTTATTCACTTAGACAGCTTGGTGTGTTTTGTAATGTTCTCTGTTATTCCACAGTAAGGATAACAGCTTAATGTAGTTTATTCAATCATGGATGTAACTAGCCTAGAGTTTGTGTATTGATATTGGTTTATGATTTGGTATAGATCTTTTATCCCTGTACATAAATTCATATCATGATAATACAGAAATTAGATCTATCCTCTAGTTATTGTTTTAGAACAGCTTTTAATTGGTTTATATAATTGTGATATCTAGAGATGGGTGGATACATGTTTATTCTAGGAACAGTGAAAGGCTGTCATAACTCATTAGCAACCAGTTCCTAGAATATACCTTTATTAGCTGCTTCAGTTGGACTATTCTCTAAATATTGAAGTCTTTGTAAAAACAGTTATATAAAAAGTTCAGGGATGTAATATAGACGCGCACGAGAGTGATAGTGTGTGGATTTAAGGGAATTTGGAAATGTTAGCGATTATTAAATTAAAATAAAAATTCTTGATAAAAAAACGAATTCATTTTATTTCAACTCTGTGCGTAGAGTACAACAGATAAGTGACCTTAGTCTAATTATTCGAGAAAACAATGTTAACAAATGAGATTACATTAAGTTAGAATTATAATACAATAAATGGCACAGGTTAAACAAATCTTAAAACAACAATGAGTGAACATGCTTGGTTAGGGATGACCGTCTTTTCGAGTACCTACCTATGTATAATTTTCTACCAACAAAACTCGGATCACTAACTTCAGCTGGGGCTGGATATAGCTGGCCTTACCCACTTTAGTGAATGCACCACAAGGTTCACCGGTCAGACTACTGGAAATTACGGTTGGATAAGTCTTCGCCCTATACTAATACTAATTATTCCCTTTGGAATGTCTTTCTCATCGACGCTGGCCATCGGCGCCATTACTCGAGTTGATTCCAATTTGGTTCAGTACATCGGCTATATTTGACTGCTCTCTGAAACAAGGGAAACAAAGTGAACATCCTGAGATTGCTTCTTAAGGTTAAAGAAGTTCATATTCCCATACAAACGGGAAAGGGTAGCAATAGTTATTATAAAAGAAACTGCAAGGCTACCACGCTATTTAACACATAATGTAACGCGCGTTATCAATCGTGAATAACTGTTTCATGACCATCCAAAACTAAAGATATCTATTATCAATTTATCTCGTCATTATCTATGTTTCTGTATATACCCAAAACCGTAAAAAAGTATGCGATTGAAAAATACAAGCTTCTAAACTTTCGTATTTCAACACTGATTTACGCCCAACTTTGGGCGAAAATGTTAAGATATTCAAAAGTTAAAATAAATTTATAAAACTTTTTAATCTATCATGGTTACATTTAAAACGGGATATTTACCATGATTCGATTTTTGAGTTATCTAATATTTCGGCACAGTTTCATGCGCCATGATTGCGGAATAACTGAAGGCACTGCGAGTTAGTTTTTTTCTACCCTCATTATTGTCTTTTGCTATGAACATTACCTGTTTCAAATCAAAAAATTAATTATTTTAAAAAGCAGTTTTTCTATCTATAACCTACTAATATTATAAACGCGAATGTTTGTGAGGATGTATGTACGTATCTTTGTTGCTCTTTCACGCAAAAACAACTGAATGGATTTTGATGAAACTTCACAATAATATAGCTTACATATTAGAACAACACATAGGCTACAATTCATAAAGATATACCTATTGTATATTATCCAAAATATCTATCATCACGCGGGTGGAACTGCGGTGTGCAGCTAGTTATTATATCCTACTTATATTATAAACGCGAAAGTTTGTAAGTATAGATGGATGTTTGTTACTCTTTCACGCAAAAACTACTGAATGGATTTTGATGAAACTTTACAATAATATAGCTATCAGAATAACACATAGGCTACATACAATTCATAGAGATATCCGGTATATGTATATCTATCACCACGCGGGGCGCAGCTAGTTATTATATAACCCTTGTCCTAAAGGTCTGTTCACATTTTTTGGAACAAATGGATTACAACTTCTTCATAAACAGAATCGAATCGGCAAAGCATTACGACATGACTATTCGATTGTCAGTCGAACGTGGGTATAGACAAGGAAGGTAAGGTACCTGGATTCCAGTGCACATAGTCCGGCGTGGCCGCGGCCTGGTACTCGCTGACCAGCTCGTCCACCACGGTGCGCGACTCGTCGAACTCCTCCAACGATTCCTTGAACATCGGCTCTTTCCTGAACACTTCCAAGAACGCCTCGCGCTTACGGAGCTTGTCGTATTGCTGCACGCAACGGTCGAATAGCTGCAACAAAATTGGGGCCGTTAATAACCTGGACTATATTGTGAGAAAAAGAAAGGTATTTACAATTGAATTTATTTTGCTATTGATGTTTTTAATTATTTCTCTTAAGGAAATTTGTATCGAACTATTTTAATAAGTTTATTCACAGTGATTGCATTCATTTAAAATAAATAATTTATTTTGTTCATTTGATTATTTTTGCTTATTGTTTTTATTGAATTCGTTGTTTGCGATTTATTATGTTGACTACTCTATTGTATTAGGCAATACCTGTAAGAATAGATGTAATGTTTTTAATAAATAATTATTGGTTTAGGATTGATATACATCCTAGCTCAGCAAATCTGAACTGAGAACCGAAATAATGTGGACAAGCTGATTTATGGTCTTCTGTCGAGGCAATATTCGAAGTGATATTGAAATTTGTAAGCTTATGCAAATGTATGGTATTGAATCTGAATATATGTATAATATCTACAAGATTCTTATTGATCAACTTCATCACCATCATCAGCCAATAGTAGTCCACTGCTGGACATAGGTCTCCCCTAATAAGCGCCATAGCGCCCTGTCTTCAGCTTGCCGCATCCAACATCTGCCTGCAGTCCTCCGCAGGTCGGTCGTCATCCCACCTGGCTGGAGGACGTCCTACACTACGTTTACCGAGTTGTTTGTTTGAGTGTTGATCAACTTACCGAGCAGATATTCGTGTGATTCGCGAGCAGCAGCCCCGAGACTTTGTGTGTAGCTTGGACGTAAGGGGATCTACGCGATAGCGCCACCTGAAAATAATTGAACACAAAATGTAAAGTAGTGGGAAATTGGAAATAACCCTGTATAATTAGTAGGTATTACAGAGTATTTGTATGTCGAAAGGAGGTAGTCCTAGGGGCCTATATTAATTCTCCAACTCTAAATTTCATGTTTCGTTTCTGCCAATTGGCACCTACCTATGTACCTACTCCTTAATTTAATTCACATTCGGCGGTTTTCATTAACCGGTGAATCACGTGAACTAATTTTAAGCGTAACACCTTAATAAAATACCATTTTTCATGCATTCAAGTGATTATGATTATGACTACATATAATACACCGAATTAGAGAACCAAGTTCTTGATTAGTAGCACAAGAAACAACAAATGTTCACGCAGGTTGTTCAATTACCTGAATGGAGGCTGGCCCCCAGGGTATGAAAGAGGCGAGTTTCCTCTCACGAATCCGCTGGAGTGATTTATGAACTTGTGATGGATCTACTTCTCCCTGAAAGGAAAAACACAAATATTTCAATATTGTGGTCCAAGTCAATACTGTGTATATATTGTAATGGTACCTATACCTACCTGTAATTATTCCACTCTTTTATTTGCTGTTTGGTAATTGGACTGGCAATCAAATAGTCACGTCCTAATGCTTCACCGATTCGATTTTTATGACGAAGACAGATTAAGTAATTGTGGTAAACTATAATTTTCATACTTTAAAAAAAATCGTTTTAATAAAGATATTTCAATTCATACAATCTTTTAAAGTAAATTATATACTAAAATTTCCATGAACTACATATAAGGGCATTTAACTAAGGTGAATGTTAGAGGCTGACCTGTATAATGTTGAGTATAGATATGTAGCAGTGCTTGTTCATCCGGTCGGGGCTGAGAGACACCATCATGTTCTTGGGCTGCAGCAGTCTCTGCATCACGTCGAGGACGGTCGTCTTCCGGACCTTAGGCGCCTGCAATTATATCATATTTATCAATATCGTTTATTTCTTACTCTTTATTCGCGTGGTACATTTCATGTTAAAAATAAAGCGATCTTTTAGCGCAAACTAAACATGAATTATTAAGTGCCAGATAGGACTTACAATAGTAGTAGTATTAAGTATGTACGCGATAAATAGACGAATAACTCAAAATCACTTCAACCGATTTCGATGATTGGTTCACACTTTTTAAAACTAAGTTTTAAACCCATTTTCATCAGGAATTTGAAGTCGGTTTATAGTTTTGTAAACAAGTGAAATGATTACCACCTCTAACGCCAAGCGTGGTGATTATGGCACCCCCTTGTTTAGTGGGAGGGACAAGCTCAACTATGGTATGTATGCGTGTTGAGGATGTACTCGTATCTATGCGTGGTAAGAACGTATGTATGTGTGTTGAGGCGGGGGAGTGGAGGGTATTGAAATGTAAGACGCTCTTTCTTTCACTTCTAAAATTGGAAAACTCAAAAATCTAATCAAGGTAAATATCCCCATGGTAAGTGACTTTTGAAGTATAACACGTTACCTGGCTGACTGTATTGAGTTCGTGGTCGGCCGTGAGCGGCGTGTAGCCCGTCATGAGGAAGTGCAGCCGCGGCGTGGGGATCAGCGGCGCCACCAGGCTGATCAGGTCGTTGTTCATGTACGAAGGATACCTGCGGGATGGGCAACCAATCAGCAATCAATCACTGCATATTGTTTATTCATTTCCACCGTAGGTACACATGTTACACTTGATGTCGTTAAGTTCTATCAGCATAAAAATTATATAACAATTTTAGTGTATAAAACAAAGTCGCTTCCCTCCCGCTGTCTGTCTGTCCCTATGTATGCTTAGATCTTTAAAACTACGCAACTGATTTCGATGCGGTTTTTTTAAATAGATATATTGATTCAAGATGAAGGTTTATAAACTATTTGAAATATAGATTTCCGACGACGGCGAAGCCGCGGGACGCAGCTAGTACATTACATTAGACTTGTGGTCTAATGTGCTTGCGGTAAAAATGTTCAAATGTACCATAACTATAATTCTCTTCTCTTTCTCTGTATAATTCGTTTATTATTAACCTTTACTACGAGTAGTTCCTTTATGTTGTATGTATGTGTTTCATCATTATTTAACGCTATTAATACTGTCCGTGCATCGCGTATCAATAAATAAATAAATAATGCTGGACAATTCACACAGCATTATCTAGCCCCATGGTAAGCAGAGCTTGTGTTATGGGTACTAGATAACTGATATACATAATACAATACATTATATAGATAGATATTTTTTATTATACATAGAAAACGACCAGAACATCCCGGAACAAATATCTGCAGATCGTACACACAATTGTTCCGAGGCGGGAATCGAACCCGCAACCTCCTGCGTCGCAGGCGGACCTTCGCCCCCCGCGCCACATCGGTCGTCAATGCATAAGATCGAATAATGGCATATATATATTGGGTTCTTGTATGTTTTAAGTTTGTATACGTATTTTAAAGCGGCATAGCAACAACATTTATGTATTATTGAGATCAAATAAGTTTACTGTTAATGTGTCAACCCGAGATTACTACTAGTGGCAAGCAGACAGAGAATCACTTACCTAAGTGTAGCAGTACTGGCGCTCATAATAGTAGATACAAGCGTATTGATCTGGGCGAAGGAAGGGTTCTTTATATGCAGTCGGTCGGAGGCGATCCGGTTCAGGGCGGTGTTGTCGAGCACCATCACGCAGTCCGCGCTCTCTGTCAGACGCTTCAGGGTGAGGAGAGAGTTGTACGGCTGGACCACTACGTCACTGGGAGAGAAAGAAAGTATATCAGCTCAGCATGTATAAAGTCAAAGTCAAAGTGATTTTTTTTATTGCAAGCATGCAGTGTAGCTTTTGGGAAACTACGTCAAGTCTTCTCGTCATCCATACCGCAATGCTTGAAAACAAAATTTTACAACCAGTGCGTCGTACCCGTTATGACCTACGGAGCTGAGACGTGGACACTCACGATAGGGCTGGTCCACCAGTTCAAAGTCGCTGAGCGGGCTATGGAAAGAGCTATGCTCGGAGTTTCTCTGAAGGATAGGATTCGTAACGAATACATCCGACAGAGAACCAAAGTTATCGACATAGCTCTAAGAATTAGCAAGCTGAAGTGGCAGTGGCCGGCCATATCTCGCGAAGAACCGACGGCCACTGGGGCAAACGTGTTCTTGAGTGGCGACCGCGACTCGGTAAACGTAGTGTAGGACGCCGTCCGACCAGGTGGTATGACGACCTGCGAAAGACTGCAGGTAGATGCGGCAAGCTGAAGACAGGGCGCTATGGCGCTCATTCGGGGCGGCCTATGTCCAGCAGTGGACTAATATAGGCTGATGATGATGATGTACAAGGGATCTTATAGAACAAGATTGTTTCAAACATGCACCCTGCTAGGGTACAGAAATATATTTATAATATGCTAGGTGGCTAAAACTTATTCTAATTATTCTAGACATAAAATATAAACATTAAATCTAAAGTATTATAATGATAGTTATATAACCAATGCTGATCATGTGGGAGGCATGACCGATCGCGGAAGGTTTTGGCGATAATTGCCATGGCAGGATAGGTGATTGGTTACAGGAGGCCAAGCATGGGGATTGTTCTCCAGGCGAGAATACACAATAATGACGTCGTATATATAACATCGTCATACATTGCGTACATTATTTAAGTTGAAAGAATAATTAGCAAATAAGTTACGCATATTATGATATAGCGACGTAATTTACCTAGACAATAATTCCCGTGCTTGTCCTACCGAGGTGGTAAATAATATACAGAGAGCAAAGCAAGCACCCTTCTGTGGGCCCGTCTGCTCTTATGACATCGACAGGTTTAGGCCGGGTTCCCACTGTGTCGTGACCGTAATTTATTGATGGACGACTATCGTCTATAGCTGTTCCCATTATAACAAATATCTATCGCCGCAACAAAAAGGTGGTGGACGACAATTATTCGTGTGTTTAAACAAGCCGCGATTATTTAAACTGCATGACTTTCTGTCGTCACAACACAGTGGGAACGCGCCCATAGTTGTAAGGGTCGATTCTTACGCCGCGAACACCAAGGCTGTGATTAAAACTGTGGTACGAATACGTGAATGCCCTGAATGGTGGTACATCGAGCGAGCTGATGCACCATCATTCGGAATGTGTGAATATGCCGAGTGCCAGAACCCTGTCCCCCTCTTGAGTAGGTACCTAATTAGTTTCGTACGTTGCGGTTTACGCTTGCGCGATGTTGTTATTATAACACTCAGGATACAAATTGAGACCACTGCCAACTCCCAGTGCTAGCTGATTGTGATAGCCTATCTGGAAATGTTGGAGGTGAGGTCTTATATAGAAGTGGGATAGTCTATAACAGTCTAGTAGGCTATTTTGAAATCCCATGCATTATGCCTCCATGTTGCTATGCTAGAGACCAAAATATGCAAAAAACTAACTTTTTTGCAATAGGCTCCTTAAAATAATAATAAATCCTATTATTATAATTTTGAGAAACCTTCAGCAAATAAAGTTAAGTATTAATTGTCTAAAACTAACCTGATTTCATCCAAATTGGGGAAAACACTATAGGTCTGTACAAGTTTCTTTGGGAACCTGTCAGAGAGGTGCTCCAGGATGTAGGATCCCATGCCGGAGCCTGTTCCTCCCGCTATTGAATGGCACAGTACAAACCCCTGCAAATAATTTTCATACATTTTTATATTTGTAAATGGTACTTTTTAGTATTGTTGAAGGTTTTTATCAGTATTATTTCTTACTCATAATATCTTTTCGATTTTAGATTTCATGATTAACATTTCGGCCTAGCCTATACTGGTCCACTGCAGTCATCGCCCTGATTAGCATTGATCCTATAGGTAATAAAATTTTAGATTTCCCTAAGTCCATAAGTTTGGAAAATAATAATACCTCTAAATTGTCACTGCCATCCGCCTCTCTGTTTATTATATCAAATACTTCTTCATTTAGTTTCTCTCCCTGGGCATAGCCCGATGCCCAGTTGTTGCCCGCACCTCCTCCATGTTTTGATAGGTACACATTTTCTGGGTTATAGAGCTGAAACCAATTTTACAACTGTGTAACATAAGAACAACATAGTGCATGCTAATTTCATGTTACAATTAGTTCCAATTTCATGCTTGAATGGTTCTTGATTGATTACGGTTTTTAATTAACCTGGACCATTTCAAAAGATGTTACCTTGGCGTAGGGTGATGTCATGATGGTATTTATTACTCTGGGCTCCAAATCCAGTAGAACAGATCTTGGAATATAGTGGTCATCATCTGCCTGGTAAAAAAACACATCTTTCCTGTCAGAGCCCGCGGACGCAAACTCCTCGAGTATACCATCTGGTGATATCCCATGCTCCACGCATAGCTGCTTCCAAAACTCGAAACCAACTGCAAATTATGATTATTGCAAATAATATCGGAATATTTTGAAAATAACCGCTAGACTTAAAAAACTTAATTTTACACTGACTTTGATTTCCACACTGCCCTAGCTGAAGTGTTATCATTTCACTCGGCATTTTGACTAACGTTGTATCCTTTGGTATTGGTTTCAATCAAGTTTTATCGTTAAAAAATACAAGTAAACAAATACATCAGCCGCTTTCAATCAGTCGTCCATTTCAGTTTCAGTATGTTTTCGTCGATTCCCTAGATTTTGAATACACACATCGGGGATATCACATTGGTAATTTTATCATTGTTCTTTGCCTATTGGATAGGGACTAACAGAATAACCTTTTTCTATTGGTGGTTGGTTACTTAAAACAAACCACAAAAACGTTTTTTGAGAACTGATTCAAGTGTTGCCTTGCCAGAACAGAAACTACCCCGCATGTGTTGTTTTATCACGAACAACGGGGCAAAGATTTTTCGTTAATTTAGTTTTTTAGGTGTTTCATGTTTTATATTCTACATAATAAATAATAGAACTTCATCGTTTACTTCGTTTATATGATGAGTAGGTAAATTATATATGTACATTTAATGATAAGATAATGAAATTAGTTTGTTTGGTTGAATAATAATAGTATAGAAACTTCAGTTTGCTTTCTTAACTAGTCAAGTAAATATAGCGTAATATTTTCTGCGTACGTGCCTACGTACGCAGACTACCTACTTTAATGCTAGTGCCAGGCACTTAGCACACAAACTACCCGCCTTTTCAATATTTTATGATAGTAGCTGGTAAACTGGCATTTTAAGTTATCTGACATGACAATACGACAGAACAGACAACTTCAGTCAACAACACAGTATCTACCAGCCATCCACTCCACTCCACCAGGGGAGTAAGGGGGACTCCAACATCTCGTCTCCCAAGCCAACCTACCCTGCACGTGGTACTCCCTGCTAGTTAACGAACAAGGATCTGGTGAATATTTCAATCTTCATTAATTTCATAGTCTGTGCAAAAAGAGAAACGTCACGTCGTCGTCTTAGAATTGAGGTTGCACTGCACGTGTGCCAATTTACTACTTTTGTTGCATTAAATAAAATGTTAGTTCACCGTAACGCCACGACGACGATGTTGGTTCTCTTTTTGGCAGTTTTTGCACAGGCTCTTGACTCATTGATTTTAGGATTTTACAATTATTTTCCATTACTTGACACTGGCAGAAAAGTGTCCAACCAGACACAGTTGCCATTAACAAAGAAAAATCATCATCATCATCATCATTCATTCATTTTCATTCATCATCATCCATCCTCTCCATCCACCATTAGTTTTGTTTTTCTTAGTTTTTATTTTGGGAGCAAGACGATTTTCAAAGATTTTACATAAATCGAAGCTGAATAATTAGAGCAGCGAACACGCTCAAGTTACTGAAAATAAGAATTTGTGCTAGTAAGTGATACAATTTGACGAAATACAGGTAGGTGTTCCAAAGTCGTAACTTGATGGCCTTCGATTTGCATATTTCCCAACATGTACAGCTCTGTATGTGAACAGCATTGAAGATAATGCCACCGTGGGCGTGACTTTCGGCTCACAAGGTTCCCGTGGTGTCCCATGTTGTAATTTAACCATTGAATAAGTTTGATCAAACTTTGAAAAAGTTGTAACTTCTTCAAGTTTTCTATGTCCTTACCAAGCTAGTGATCATTACATAAAACTTATTCTAAAACTACAATATCTAAGAAAAGAATTTGCCAGAATATTCCTGTGCAGCAGTTTTTTATATCCTATATTTTTTCCTCTTTTACAGTCTGCTAGTTGGAATACAAAGACAAAATGCCTCGCAAATTACTAAAGTTTCTAATAGTGTTTGACAACACTTCACTCCTGTACTTCCCTGGTCAGTTTCTATCGGGGAAAGTGCTTATGGAACTGCAAGATGATACCCCAGTATTAGGTAAGTTACCTTTTTCTTAGTTGCAACAATTGACTCATTGGGAAATGCATTTTATTAAGCCATTTTCTTGTCAAAAAGCTTGTGATTAGGTGAAGACAAACAGTAAATAAAAACCAAGAATAGGTAGGTTAAAAAGTAGAATAGAATCTAGCAAAAAGTCTATGCTAATTGAAAAGCTTTTAAAAACCTTAATCATTTTACAGGATTACATTTCCATGTAGTGGGCGAAGGAGTAGTCAGAGTGGGCTCAGGAAGACATGAGAGATTGTTTGACAAAGAGAACTACATTGATTTTAGGATGAGACTTCTGGGAGAGCCAGGTAAAGATACACACAATATTATACACAAATAAAATACAACATAGAAATTATAATATAAAACAAAAGGCTCTTGGACCTAATGTCTACTTTTCTATGCCCTTGTCTTAAATAATGTTGAATCTATTTTCGATACAGTTCAATGAGAAGATTGCACTAATCTTATTCCAACCAAGCTTACCTACTCAATTTATTTGGGGAATATGTCCCTTTTTTGTTTGATATGGTGCTATGTTATGCCATGATTGATTAACCTCCTATTAGTGTCCTATCAGTCTTGTTTTTATACATTCAATGAAATCAGATGAAACATTATCTTATACCTACGAATAAATAATAATATTTATTCCTAGTCTTATACCCATAGCACAAGCTCTCTTTACCTACTTTGTGACCAAATTGTATAGTCCAACATTACAAATTTATTTTCTTTTCCTGTTTGGATACTCCAGCATAACTATTTATGTTACAGGTCATGGCACATCAATCCTATCCCCAGGCATCCACAGCTTCCCCTTCAAGTTAGGCCTCCCCATGGGCCTCCCATCCACATTCCTTGGCACCCATGGCTGGGTGCAGTACTACTGCAAGGCAGCACTGCGAGAGCCCAATGGACTGACGCACAAGAATCAACAGGTCTTCATTGTGATGAATCCTATTGATCTGAATCTGGAATCACCGGTTTTGTCTGTGAGTAGTTGTACATATTTTTTTATTCAAAACATTACAACTATTTTTACAGGTATTACTTAATACAGTAGTGTAATTAACATAATAAATAACAAATAGAAGTAGAGAAGCTTCATAAACATACCAAAGAACTAGAAGTCTTTTCAATTGGAAATTTATTTCTCACCAGCACATCTAAATCTATATTTTGTCTTCCAGTGTCTCTGCCGTGCTATAAATTCTTAAATTGAACACCAAAGTCCATACATTAGTAGATATAAACATCCAAGTTGCTAACCGCAAATCGTTTCGCTTAACAGATTAGAATACATCAATAAAATATTATAATGTTGGAAAACCCATACAGCAATATCTAGCCCAAAGCTAATGCTGTTTTGTGTTAAGTTTCACTTTTCTGTTGATATTTTGGATGTAATATTGTTCAATGTTAATGTTTCACATTAATTAGTAATTACAATGCCTTTATCATGTCATGAGAGTCATGTACTCAATGGTCCATTGTTATCTTATTACAGTAAGCTGATATCAGATTGTGGCTTGCATTACTTCATTGTTACTGTTAGCTAATTTATGATTATACAAGATCAAGTTAAAAGTGTGCTAGTTTTTGAATGCTGACATAAATATTTAATGAGCAAGGATATGTACTTTTTATTAACTCTGTAGGTATGATACTAGAAATGGTTTCGATTTTTCCGTCATTTGTGTATCGATTATGATGATTTTTGTTTTGTATAAAGAATTAGTTGCGCCCTATTTTCAAATGGTTTATAAACCTTCCTCTTGATATATTATCCCTATTTAAAAAAAACCGCATCTAAATCCTTTGCGTATATTTTAAGATCCACGAGTAAGTATACATAGGGACACACAGACAGCGGGAAGCGACTTTGTTTTATACTATGTATGTAGTGATGATCCCGGCTGGTCCTATAACAACTGTATTCCTGTGTGATTTTTGCTTCTCCCGCAAAACCTACGAAAGTGTAAATATAAATAATATAAGTGACTTAATTAACTTGTTTACACCCAGCAACAGCTAGAATGCAGCATCGAGCACCGTCTCGGCGTGGGCTGCGTCGGCGGCGGCGGAGTGAGCTGTCGCGTGTCGCTGGACCGCGGCGCCTACGTGCCGGGCGAGAGCATACTGCTGACCGCGCGCCTGCACAACCACTCGCGGACCACCATCAAAACCACGAGGGCGGCGTTGACAGAGGTACATAAGAAACCTGCATCTTTGTACAGGATTATTGCAGTGGTGAAATGACGTTCGCCTACGACGTCGGAGGTTGCGGGTTTAATTCCCGCTAGCATTATTAATAATAATGCTTGACAATCCACACAACATCGTCTAGCCCCAAATTAAGTAGAGCTTGTGTTAAGGGTACAGATAACTGAATACATATATAAAAACAAAAATAATTTATTATAATATGTTAACTGCTTTTACATCCATATAGGATGTGAAACCAGTTGAAAGCCATAAATATTTTAAAACTTACGCGATCTGAACACATTATAAGTATTATTACGGGCATTTATAGGTAAAAAAACGCAATAAATACCCATATTAAAACTTATAATTAGTTTAAAGCCTATGCCACAGACTGCTTCAGTGTGTCCCTATGGCTTTTTGTTCTGCTTCATAATTTTACGCTTGGTTATGCCGATCGCATAGCCAAGCATAAGATTATATAGAACAACTCTAACACTGTAGTTATGTTTATTGTACCACTAGCTGCGCCCCGCGGTTTCGCCCGCGTGGAAATCTATGTGTCAAATGGTTTATAAACCTTCCTCTTGAATCACTATATTAAAAAAACCGCATCAGAATCCGTTGCGTAGTTTTAAAGATCTAAGCATACATAGGGCTGTACCTATGTATGCTTAGATCTTTAAAACTGAGAGAGACAGAGGGAAGCTACTTTGTTTTATACATATGTATGTAGTAATTCAATAAATCTCTGCAGACGATCCAGTACTCCGCCCACGGCAAAGTAGCAGCCAAAGAGGTCCGCGAGCTAGCCTCGCTGGTGCACGGCAAGACGCGGGCCGGCGACACGGACGAGTGGCTGCACGAGCTGCTGTACGTGCCGCCACTCCCCCCCACCAACCTGCGGGGGTGCCATCTTATATCCGTGCAGTATGACGTTTATGTGAGTATACTTGGATATTTTACTAGTTGTCTTAAGGCGTTCCTGGTATGGGACTGGATATAATAGAATGACACAAAAGACAATAGGGCTATCAGACCCAGCATAGACTTTCGTTGTTGACTGTACGTAGACGGTACAGTACGAAAGTTGCTGGCGCTAATACTAACAACTGAGTGCAACTACTCCGCAAGACATCGAACGTATAGAATAATATACGTAGAATATAATAGGGAGTTCTGGTCGTTTTCTATGTATCATAAAAAATAAATCTATCTATGTAATATATTGTATTATGTATATCAGTTATCTAGTACCCACAACACAAGACCTGCTTATCTTGGGGCTAGATAATGCTGTGTGAATTGTCCAGTATTATTTATTTACTTTGTATCTTTTTTTCAGTTCATAATCGAGCCGAAGAGCTTGGATAAAGAAGTAAAACTGCAACTGCCGATCCTCCTGGGGACCTACCCCTTCCGAGATGAAAACTCTGAAGAGGCGCCTCCGACACACTACCCCAGCACGCTTCCGATATTCCGACCGTGGCTGCACGAGAAACAGAACCATTAAAATGAACTATAATATAAAGAGATAAGGTAGCTTTTGCAATAATAGCTAGCCGCTTACTGTGGGTGCAAAAGCAGCGCATATCTAGAGGAGATAAGGTAGCTTTTGCAATAATAGCTAGCTGAATACTGTGACTGCACAAGGCAGAACTATTAAATTGAGCTCCATCCAGAGGCGATAAGGAAGCTTTTGCACTACTCTATACCTAGATAAGCGATACAGCGGCTGAATTAGAAATGGAATCATTGACAGAAAATATGGATTTTAATCCAAACTAATAAGGTAGCATTTGAACTCCCCACCCACTCTGTGCTGATTTTCCAGCAGTGTCGCTCTACAGCAAAGAGGGCAATTAACATGAAACATGCATTTTATGCAGCCGAAACAGAGTATTTATTGAAATACCGCAGCACGCTTCCGATATCCATGAACATATATTTTATTTTATCCTTTATAGAATCTTCTAGGAGCGGTATGAATATTTTTCTACTCAATTTATCAAATATTACAGCGATTATCTGAATCTCATTGGGTGTGATTGAGATATGAATGTATGGTGTACTCGTGGTGCGTGCGACTTTGTCTTTAGACACCTAAAATTAACTATTTTTACCGTTTTGTGGTATCCTAATTTTAAGCTTGCTATTTTTATATCTACCTATTTACTTTTTATATCGAATTGTACAGTTCACATATTGTATTGGCACGCTTATTTTAACAAGTGTATCTTTTAAGAACCTGCTAAGTTAAATATTCTTATTGAAACATATCAATAGGTAGTTAAGTTTTTCGAAATCATACTTAATTGGAAAACCTGGTGCCATTGAATGAAATGAATGACTAAATTGTTTATTTAAAAGAAGAAGTATTAAAACTATTTACCTTTTTATATGTGATGTACGAATGTTATAATCGTTCTTATATTGGAACATATGTATTAGATACTAATTAAAATGTATATAACTAACCTGTGATATACCATTCCGTCCGTATGTAGTCTTACTTTAAAATGTAATCGAAATATAATATTTTACTACATTTACGGATCTAATTTTTCAACCTTTGTGTAACATACCTGAGAAGAGAACAATCACAAAACATATTTCGGTTGACACAACACATTTATTTATCGCGATGTTCATAAACATGTCCATATTACTTACAAAGTATTACAAAAGTATTTTTTTTTTGTTATTTGCATAATTACAGGGTGGTAATATCTTACAATCCGCATGAGACTTTCCTCATAGACATTGAATCTAGACCGAACAACGTTTAGAATCCAAGTACAAGTGCCAAAGCGAGACGGTTTTAGCTAACCACGGTTCTTGAAATCTTTTAACAGGGAACATATTCGGGATGATAATGAATTGTGTGTATTTCACAAATACTTGAGCGCTATGTACAAAATACAACCTTAGTTAATGTAAGTCAACTTTACCTTCAACCTAAGTTAATGTTAATCAACCTTAGTTAAAGTTCATGGTCCATGACGCACATGCTCATCTACAACTTTCTTGGGTAGAGGCTGGACAGCAGATGCGTTAAAGTACAAACTGAGCAAGCCAAGTATGTACACATGAAATTCGCTAACTATGACACCTAATCATCGAATCATAAATAGAAGAATATACAAATACATATGATATGTGGCGCAGAAATAAAAGCAAAAATTGAAAACATTAAAATTGTATAACCCGTAATGATGAGACTTTTCTAAAAATGGCTCTTATCGAGTGTAAAATGGTGCAGATTACAGTTCCCCCAATTAAAATAATAAGCGACTAACTTCAGAAGAAGTCTACAGAAAAACTACAGAAGCTGGTTGCGGAAATACTGCTAGGGTCTTTGCCCAGAAGTGGACTAGCATAGACTGACGATGATGACCTTCAAAGATTGTCTATTAAAACCGTGGTTAATGTACAACATCTGGGAGTAGTATTAGAGCTATGCCATCTTGTTGGCCAGCGCGAGATGCAAGGAGGAGAGCTGCGACGTCCATTTCTCTAGTGCGGAGTACCGCGCAGCGCCGCGCGCGCTTGATTGTAGTTCCAGGACTGAGTTCACTTGGTCGATGCGACCGCTTATTGTGCTGGAACAAACAAAGGTAAGTTTAAGTTGGTACAAGTCTGTCATCAACATCATGTCTGCAATTTTTTTTACAAGTTATTATTGTATTATTATACATATTTATTCAGTATTCGATAAAGTTCCAAAGTTTTTCGGTATTTAGTAAAGTGAGTGATTACATCATGGTCTATCTATAGTAAAGATTTCAAAACCGTAGTTAGCTTTATTTACTCTAAGGCTCAACTCACACCAAAAGAGCGTCGAAGCGCAGCGAAGCGGAGCGCAGTTTCAGTGTCATATGAATTTTAACTTTATTTTCATTACAATAAAACTTATTATCGCATGAGAAACTCGAACGAGTCGAATTCGCCGGAATTCCCGCGGCGCGCCGCGGGAATTCCGGCGAATTCGACTCGTAAAATTATTTTTGTTTCCCAAATAAATAAAATAAAAATAAAACAGGGTGTTTCGGCTACTGGTTGGTGGTGCCAAATTAAAGATTGATTTTTGATATTGTATTGAATAAAATTTGAGTTAGAGTGATGAGGCGAAATCGAGACGATGATTTTGAATGGTCGCCATATTGAATTTATACAAATAAAAAACGTTCGGATACACCGCACTGTCCCGATAGCCGTTCGGATACGCTGCGACACAGGGTGTCAGTACGGAGTAGGAACAAAGGGGTCCCATCGGTAACTGACACACTTGTACGTAATAACATGCTACTTTTTGGTTTAGCTGATTTTGTTAATGGTTAGACATTTTGAAAACAAAGTTGTTCTTGACGTTCTCGATTTTTGGAAACAAAACTCGCCTGGGGACCGTCAAGTTTTCAGACTCAGCAGTTTATAAAAACAATTTACATTGTGTATGTATGAATACTTATAGCTACAAATAAATCTTGGTTTTGCGTAGGTAAGTAAGAGTAGGTAACCGTAATTATTAAATTTAAAAATTTAAATGATTGATTCTTAGCTGCTTTGAAATATGTAAGTCTAAAATTTATATATTCAAATTTAATTTTTCTTTTCTTCTGAACAAGAAATATACAAGGTGTCAATAACTTTAGCACAAAATCCACATCTAGACAAAGACATATCATTTATTTACTGTATTAAGTAGGTATATCAGTCATCTAGTACCCATAACACAAGCTCTGCTTACCTTGGGGCTAGATGATACTGTGTGGATTGTCCAGCATTATTTTTTTATTTGCCACATATAAACATAATATAAATCAACAATTTTAAATTACAAATACAATACTTAATATTAGTTACATCTGTAACATTTACACTCACTTGTCCAAGATGCAGGTGACGAGTAGATTCTCGACCTCCTTCTCATCAATGTTCAGCTCCTTGGATATGAACGGTATGTGGATGCGCGTGTACGGGCCGATCAGCTTGATGAGGACCTGCGTGCGGATGTTGCGGAGCAGGTCTTCGATGTGCTCTCGGATGAATGGGTCGTCCATTATGTTGTTCCTGGGAAATGGTGATGGTTACAATCTATACTTATAGATAGTATATACATAGATAGATACAAAACACTATATTATATCACACAAAACAGAAAACAATACAGGAATAAACAATAGAATAAAGGATGTATAAAGTGCGGCCTTATCGCTGAGAGCGATCTCTTCCAGGCAACCTTATCATCATCACCAACCTATTGTAGTCCACAGCTGGACATAGGCTTCCCCCTAATGAGCGCCATAGCGCCCTATCTCATTTGCCTGCAGTCCTTCGCAGGTCGTCGTTTGCCGAGTCACGGTCTCTACTCTAGAACACGTTTACCTCGTAGGTTGTCGTTTTTTCGTGATATATGGCCCCACTGCACTTCAGTTGCTAATTCTTTGAAGAATCGCTACTGCTGGGGCCTAAATCCACTTCACCGTGTGGACTAGCACAAACGTTTGGAAGCCTATACCCAGCAGTGAAGTCAGGTTGCGGATGATGCCTATCCACCTTAACAATGGCATTGTCTCAGACTCAGATTGACACAATTTGTAATTTCACCTTTAATGAATGAAACTACAGATGGAGGAATGCTTGTCAAGTTATTATTTTAATAATGTTATTATTTACATTTTACAAAATAAAAGGCGAGTCCAAAAAACTTGGATATGTATCATGCAAAACATAAATAGTTAATTAAAGCTTTTTCCCATTACCTGTTGTGCTTGAGTATAGCCTCGAACTCGTTGATGTCATTGTTCTGGTAGGCCATCACCAGGTTGGTCATGGCGAGGATCTCCGGGTCGTTCTTGTAAGGCTTCGCTTCTTGCGAGTCGAAGGGGTTGATGCCGGACTTCATAAGCCTAGAATCAAGAACCTTCTATTTAGAGTTCATGCCCCTGTTCCATGACATGAGTCTTTTGCTGATAAATTAAGTAGCCTCCTTGGGCTTCAACTTATTTAGCACAGATTATATTTCATTAGGGGAGGCCAATGTCCAGGAGTGGACTAATTTAGGCTGATAATGATGATATTTCATTAATATTATCTTTGCTAAATAAGTGTCGAGGATTTTTTGACACAAAATATTTGTAGGTAAGGTACTTAGCAGAGAGGGTCACCCCATTCCGGCTATTTAACACATAACGTAACGCGCGTTATCACTTAAATTTTAGCGCGAATAACGCATGTCAACGCACATTTTAAAGTGAACGCGTGAAAATTCGCGCTAAAATTAGAGTAATAATAATAACGCTGATAACGCGCGTTACGTTATGTGTTAAATAGCGTGGTAGCCTTCCTGGACCCCTTTGGTGGTATAGAACCAACACACAATTTTATGTGTCTATATTAAATCTAGGTATTTATTACTTACATGTTAGCTAAAACTAGATATTTCAGGCAAGTAGTTCTCCGTGGGCTGCCGGACTCATCATAGTTTTTGAAAGCCTCAAAGAAGTCAGTGTGCGCCTTTTCGAATTCTCCTTCCCGTAAGTGCATTTTACCGCCGCATTCTACAAAGATGAAATCTACTTTAAATATATCAGGAGGAAGGTTCAAATTCAATTATGTTATCATAGACCGGAATCTTGACAATTTCAAAGATTTAAATCGTTAGATGTGCCCTTACTGTGGTCAGACCTCGCCGTCCTTGTTGCCACGCGGCGTGAGTGAGCTCTCTCACTTGAACTCAGTGTACATCTGAACACCGCGCGCGCCAAACGCGTGGGCTTTGTAGATTTTTGTTAAAAGTGTTTCAAAAAATTCCATATTGTTCACGAAAGTAAGAAAGAAAGAAAGAAAATATTTTTATTCACCTTAAAACTACTATACACAACAAACTTAAACTACGCAAAGTATGTGCAGTATGATTGCACACATAATGGTAATAATAACAATTAGGTTTATTGGCAAAACCACTCGTTAGTAGTGTGCGTGCGTTAGCATTTTGTTGACGCACACATTCAAAGACAACGGCACAGTTTTTGGACTCAGGGCGCATCTAAAGATTTAAATCACAATGAAAAAGATTTTAATCACACACTTTACGATAGTTACCTCGAATAACGCCCATGATGAGTGGATGTGGAATAGCGGACTTGATGTGCAACGACTGTTCGTACAACGCTTTTAATTTCTTGTTGTTTTTCTGTGCAGTGTACATTTGGATCTCCAGAGCGTATATCTCGAGCAGCTGCGTGCCTTTCTTCAAGTCGTCTTCACCTTCGTCAGTCTGAAATTAAATGCTGTTTTGTTAGGATACTCGATAACTATAGACAAAAACGATGGTAATTAAAAAATATCCCAAAATATTGGGATTTTAGGGAAGTTCGCGGGTTCAAGCCAACTCCCCAAATCAACAGCACAACTTTGTAAAGTTACAATGTTAATAACTTTGTCAAATATTTGTTGAGTTGAGAGTGAAATATAATTTTCAGAATTGAAGAATGACTGGGAAAAACTGATAAATATCATATACAACCATGTGCGAAGTAAATAGAGAACATACCTGACAGCTTAGATGAAGCTGCTTCAATATCTTGGCTAATTTATTAAAATCTCCTCTATCATAGTAGAGCTTGCCTAGTTTTGTGTTGGTTTTGAACCAGAGCCGGTCATTCTTGGCATCCTTCAGGGCTTCTAGAGTAGTTTCATAAAAATCTTGGAGAAGCTCCATCTGTGGATAGAAAGTAACATAACTTTTATTTTATTGAACTGTGTTGATTGTCCACCTTTATTTATTTATGAGATGCTGATGGGGCAAGCTGGAGACAGAGCGCTATGGCACTCATAAGGTGGTCCAGCAGTGGACTATTAGGCTGATGATGATGATGATGATGATGTTTTATTTATTTAAGTTTTCAAGCATGATGTTTTGTTTGATTAAAGAATATTATTTTAAAACTTAAAATAGTCGTCCCTATTTATATGCCATAATGAAAGTTTGTGTATACAAGACAATGCCAAAACTAATGATCTGATCACCATGAAACATTACATTACATGTTCTTGAGCTTAAACAATATAATATACTTATTTTTAACCCCCAAATATGTGTTAACCATGTTTCCGTGAACATAGTTTACACATATTCAAATTCATGTTAGTTGCTATAGTATAACGACCGATGTGGCGCGGTGGGCGAAGGTCCACCTGCGACGCAGGAGGTTGCGGGTTCGATTCCCGCCTCGGAACAATTGTGTGTACGATCTGCAGATATTTGTTCCGGGTGTTCTGGTCAACTAAATACCTACCCTATGTGTGAGTGCACTCACTCAATAAATAATGAAATACATGTGGGTACTTTGATAAAGATGCTGATGGCAGCTACCCACAATCTTGAGCCCAACACTGAGGACTTTGATGATATTTTATTGCTGTCAGAGACACCGAGCGCGGTTCAATATACAGCGAAAGATATTGCAGAAGAAACCGGACGAGATGATGTTCTAACAAAGGTGAAATTCTGGATATTACATGGTTGGCTGGATAATGTACAGGATGCTAACTTGAAACAGTATTGGATGAAAAGAAAAGAGCTTTCCATCAGCAATGACTGCATAATATGGGGTACTCGAGTGATTATACCGCCACGAATGCGAGAACACATGCTGCAGGCTCTGCACGAGACACATGATGGAATAGTCATTTCCAAATCAATCGCGCGGAGTTACTTTTGGTGGCCATGACTAGACCATGAAATAGAAGCCCTAGTAGCGAACTGTGATAGCTGTCAAGTAAACAGGAACATGCCAGCGAGTACTGCTCACTCATGGATCACACTGTCCAACCCATGGCAGCGCTTACACATAGATTTTGCAGGTCCGGTAGACCGAAAAATGTACCTGATTGTGGTTGATCAGATATTATTGTTCTGTGTGGTTGATCCTTATTCAAAGTGGCCGGCAGTTAAAATAGTACGAACAACATCAAGTGAGTGTGCAATAAAACCATTGAGAGAAATTTTTGCAGAGCAAGGACTACCAGAAGTTCTTGTGTCAGATAATGGTACAGCATTCACATCACAAGAATTCATGAACTTTATGAAGTCTAATGGCATTAGGCATATATTAACGCCGCCGTCGTATAGTCCATCGTCGAATGGCCAAGCTGAGAGGTTCGTGCAGACCGTCAAGAATAAATTGAAAAGTTTGGTAGGGACAGACATGGATATTATACTACCACGCCTTCTCTTCGGGTTGAGATCAGCACCAAGTTCAGTCACTGGGAAGACACCGGCAGAAATGCTTAATAAACGTCGATTTAGAACACGGTTTGATATATTGCACCCATTATCAACGAATTTGAAATTTCTGAGAGACAACTTGAAAGCAACAGGGATGTACCGGTGAGAACCTTCAGACTGAGGGATAAGGTGTGAGCTGCGCAACTATGTAAGAGGAGAAAAGTGGGTTAAAGGAGTTATTGTCAGAATCAAAGGTCCAGTTCGATTCTTAGTGAAGATGGAAGAGGGACCGATAGTCACCAGGCATATCAACCAGCTTCGGAGACGGGATTGGAATGTAATCCCAGGCCCAAAGTGACTATGGGGGAAGGTATGTGGTGTATTAAATACCTACCCTATGTTTGAGTGCACTCTTTCAATAAATAATGAAATATATGTGGGTACTTTGATAAAGATGCTGATGGCAGCTACCCACAATCTTGAGTCCTGATTTACCAAGTAAGTCCATAACAATTATGTATATCATTTATCTAGTACCCATAACACAAGCTTTGCTTACTATGGGGCTAGATAATGCTGTGTGAATTGTCCAGCGTGATTTATTTATTATTTATTTATAGTATAAGCCATTTTCGAGTATGGTCATGTGTATGCTAGCTTGGTTGTTATGCTGGTAAGAACACACTAAGAATGGCTATTGTTTCATATACCAAATAGGCATTTTTTATGATCTATATATTCTAAGATTAAGCATGACAAAAATATCAATTTGATTATGTGTATGCTACCATAATGGAAATGTGCAAAGCCACATACAAAATGAATTTGAAATTAATAATAGCCTATCTAATCATAAAAAATATATTTAATCTGGAATCCACTACAGTTGATACAGATATTTATATTTCAGAAAACTTTTCTAGGGACTTTTTTAAAAATTCATGTTTATCCATTGTACTTACATTCCTTGAGGTGGAGATATAATCTAGGATGGAATTAATGGACTTCTCAGAGTGGTTCCGGGTGACTGCACTCTTGATGTAAGTTAGTAGCTGTTTATACCTTGCCATCATTTCTGTGAAATTACTCTGAAATAAAAAAAACACTTATACATAGAGCCTTTGAAACTAACTAAATCATGTTAATTGGAGGTATAAAAAGGCATTTCCCGTGACGCTTTACATACACATTTGTTTTGTTTTATTCTTACTTATATTATATCATTGTATATTCGAGGTGAATAATAAAAAAAAACATTTCAATCTTAAATCTTAATCATCTTAAACTAGAAATCTTACTCACCAATTTAAAATTAATTTTAATCATCTGTTTCAGAGCCTTGAAGCCCCATTCTCCTTTATCTCCCCCCTCTAGCTCGAGCACTCTTTGGAAACTTGTGAGAGCAGATTTAGGCTGATCTTCCTTCAATGCCTTGCTGTTATAATATTGGTTCTCTAAGTCTACATCTGGCTCAGAGTTGCTGTCTTCTGAATACTCCTGTGAATTCACCATGAAATAATCAATGATGGAAATAATTAGAGAATTGAACAAAATAAGGTTATTTTTTTGATTTGTTAAGTTTTCTCAAAGTGACTTTGTGGAGTAGGTTGTGAATAAAGCAGAAAGATTGCACTGGAAGGATCAATGACAATTGAACAAGTAATAGAAACGCGGTAGTAAGGTGGTAAACAAGGAGACGGGATGAGATCGAGTGGAGGGACCAAAGAAACTTGAATGCACTAGCTGTAGCTTCGGCTCTTCCGAGGGATTGTTATTAACATATCAAGGTTCTATGGAGAGGTTAAATAGAGAAGATGCCGGTGTTCTTCCCATGATAACAAATAATATTGGGTTGAAAAGACATTCACCGAAAACTACAGTTGGCTTCGAGTGTTGTACAATTTAGTAAGCGCTACGTACCAGTCCATAGTCCTCTTCTTCTTCGCACATAAAATCATCATCGTTGTCAGACATTTTAGAAGATTTACAAACTTTTAAATCTAAAAACTAAGCACGAACAGAAAGAAACACAACGCAAATTGCCATTTCACATTTGCAAGAAATTGATTGATTGATTTCGAATTTGACACCTCATAATTTTTGACAGTGACTTTGACTTTCCAAGAGATTTTATAACACGAAAACTACTTTCATTGATTGGTGCAATTGTTTAGCCAATGAGTGCACAGAAGTAATAAGTACTTTCCCGCCTAAAACACAATTGTAATTTTGTATTGATTCCACGCTTTTATAGTTTTTATAAAATATTTCAGTGTTTAGGGAATCAGTCATCCTTTGTTATGAAGTTAAATTTAGGATGAAACTTTGTTTTTAAAGTGGCTAGAAAACTAAAATATCTCCGAATGGGAGGGAGAATAATTTGGCGCTCTTTTGCAACAGCTGATCTATGAATGGTTCCATGATATTTGAAACAAGCATGAAGTTTGGTCCGAAATAAGCTGTGATAAATAAAAAATGGACTGTTAACCTTATTAAAATGAGCCTGATTCCCGAAAATTTAAGAACATAAAACAAGTTTTTTAAATTATTTTTTATCATTGATGTTGAAAAGATATTTTATCGTACGGGTATAGAAAAATATATCGTGTATCTGACGTGTATTGTGATTACTATTTCTACTACTACCTTGTTTCGGACCTAGCAATATTTATTCATTTCAAATTCTCAGCTGATTGCGCATCACTGATTTCCCGCCAATTCCAATAAATTTGCGTGTTGAACCAACCATTTTGTAAATGTAAACAAAAAAGCAAATTTTTTAAATCACATGTTAGTCATTTTTATCAGACAAAAAATTGTGAATTCCAATATCCGAGTGAGTTTGTTTTGTTATCTACAGAATATAAATTTCAGATTAATACAATGGCTTTCGTGAACGGCAAGGAAAATGTTCTAAATGGGATCAGCAACGTGCACATCAAGGTTAGTTTGTATTTCCACTACCGTATACCAACCACTCTTCGTTATCTTTGTAATTCCGAGCCACGGCCACGTATAAAAACATTTTATTATCTTAGTCCCCAGTCAAGAACAACGTTCTCACCGAAAGGAACGGCGACGCGACGAAAATGGAAATAGAAAAAGAGAACCAATTGGCAGAGTTCGACCCGCAGAAGGAGCCGCTCCTGCGGGACAACCCTCGCAGATTTGTGATATTCCCAATTCAGTACCCTGATATCTGGGAAATGTACAAGAAGGCTGAAGCTTCATTTTGGACCGTGGAGGAGGTTGACCTATCCAAGGTATGTTGAGATCCTGTTTTAGATTAAAACATGTAAGTTACTGCAAACCTTAGTCTTGATCCAAAGATCCTATCATAAATGTCCAGATTTCCACTTAGTACTTTTATCTGAGAGTTCAAATACCTGCATCATTATTTCCTGATTAAGTAACATGTTTTTAATTAAGCTTTATTAGTACAGAGTTTTGTAGGTCTATTATTGACTTTTTGGGACAAAACTGTAAACAAGCCATTTCATTCCTGTTTATATTTAAATTACTCTTACGTTACTACAATAATAACTTATCTACAGGCGGAATTCTAAGGATTCATTGTTATCATCAGTCATAAATATTTTCGTTTAAGAATTAATTAACTGAATTGTCTTTAAATTACATATACAAATATAAAATATGCTATGCTAGCAATTCACAAAATTAACAACATGTGATTATTACAGGATTTATCAGACTGGGAGTCCCTTAAGGACTGTGAGCGGCATTTCATCAAGCACATCCTGGCTTTCTTTGCGGCATCTGATGGCATTGTCAATGAAAATCTGGTTGAAAGGTTCTCGCAAGAGGTGCAAGTCACCGAGGCGCGATGCTTCTATGGATTCCAGATTGCAATGGAGAATGTACACTCAGAAATGTACTCCTTGCTCATTGATACTTATATCAGAGATCCTAAGGAAAGGTAAGCATATTTTGTAATGTTATAGGTTTCAAGGCTTGGTATTTTATACCTTAGTATCAGCGGACTTGGACGATTATAAAAGCAAATAAATTTTAGTGTATTTTATTTGTTGTGTAGGTATGTATGTACATAAGTAGTAAATGTTAAAAAGTAGTACATGCAGACAAATGAAAAAAAATGTTTTTATAGGCCATGAAGATTAGTCATGCTTGATGATAATTGAGTCAATGACTTCGCTGGAAAAAATAGTAAGTCCTTCAAAACAAGCATTGAACTGAACATGATAAAACTTGTTTTTAGATCAATGAGTAATTATGATAAGTGTTCTTAATAATGATAATAATCTAAACATGTTTCTTATCAGTATACACTTTTTATTAAGGAACTTAAAATGGACACAAGGTATTACCAACTTTCTACATAAATAGGTACTTTGATTAACAATTCAAGGACTAAGATTTACACGCCTTAGCTTAAGAGCTGCAAGTGTATAACAAATAATAATAATAAAAGGTAATTAACTCAATTAGCAGCATTGATGTTTTCCCCCTGAATAGGCCTCAATTTTCAAATTACTTCAGAATGAATGACCCATATCAGCTTATGTTCCGTTTTTTTTTTTTATTTGAGTGGCCATTTATTCCTCTTTTGGGTTTTGAGGAAACATAATATTCCATCTTCACATACTACTTTAAGTTCACGGAACAGCCGATTAAAATAACCCTCTTGATTAGCTCTGTGTGTCTGGACCAAACAAAGAGTATGCAGTTTGTGTCGTGTGCAAGACTCCTTGAAGGTCTAAAATAAAATAAAGGGCTTTGAAGTTTAAAAGAATGATGTCTTTATCGCAGGGACTTCTTATTCAACGCTGTTGAGACCCTCCCCTGCGTGAAGAGGAAAGCTGACTGGGCTCTGCAGTGGATCGGCAGCAAAACGGCGACTTTCGGCGAACGCATAGTGGCTTTCGCGTCTGTTGAGGGAATATTCTTCTCGGGCAGTTTCGCGTCAATATTCTGGATGAAGAAGCGAGGTCTCATGCCAGGCCTGACTTTCAGCAATGAGCTGATCTCTCGTGACGAGGTAAGGGGAAATCAGGATGTCTGCATGGATTTTCCTCTATAGTAATTGTACGGTAATTCACATAGCTTTGAATCACGATTTATCTGATCATGGGGATCACGGTGTCTATTTCAGCACGTAGATGTTATCGCGATAATTAAATAGGTTCAAGTACCCATAGTAGATACTAGAATAGAACTAAAAAAATAATAATATGAAATATATTCTAAATATACGCTTTTAAAGTACCCTGCAAACATGCACCCTAGATCAATAGAATAATTGACATTTTTTCTTCTTCAGTCTATTCTGGAAAAAATCTATTATATATTTATATCTGTACAGTCTGCAGTCAGCTCAATTGTTTCAATTGTGAATACTAGTTCAGATTTGTTTCTAATATTTGATAGTAACTTTAGTCTTTTTATGCTAATATCTTTAGCACGTGTCTAGTTCCCGACGAAGACGTTTCAACAGCGTTACGAAAACTGTCAAACCAGATGTTTTACATTAAATAGATAGAAAATTCTTTATTGCACTTTAAATAGAAAACTATGTACAGAAAAAACTTAAAACTAAAATTACAGTACCTAGGTATATGTATTTATTTCTTGTATCTCAGGGCCTACACACAGACTTCGCCTGCCTAATGTTCAGGCACCTCGTGCAGAAGCCATCCAAAGAGCGAGTGCTGAAGATAGTCACCGACGCAGTGCTCATAGAACAGGAGTTCCTTACGGATGCGCTGCCAGTGAGGCTGCTCGGCATGAACTGCGATCTGATGTCGGATTACATCGAGTTCGTGGCGGATCGGCTACTGGTAGACCTGATCGGGGAGAAGGTAGGTCTCTAATTAGAGGTTTTTTAACACCCTTCGCAAAACGTTTTGGTGACTGGGGCAGCCCACGATTTTACGTCCCAAACCAACCCAACATAAACTTTTCAAGGCGATCTGTTTTTCTGATGTAATATTATTAAACTTTGTGTCATCCTCCAACTTGATGGAGGTCAAGGAAAATCGTTGGGGTTATCTATTTTTCTTAATATAGAGCTTATCAGTTAATTTAGGACAGTGTACAGTGTAAATTACTTTGACGACCTCTGTGGCGCGGTGGGCGACGGTCTACTTGCAACGCAGGAGGTTGAGGGTTTGATTCCCGCCTCAGAAAAATTTTGTGTGTACGGATCTGCAGATATTTGTTCAGGGTGTTCAGGTCGTTCACTATTACCTATGTATAATAAAAAATATCTATCTATGTAATGTATTTTATAAGTTTTATTATATCAGTCATCTAGTACCCATAACACAAGCTGTACTTAGCTTGGGGCTAGATGATGGTGTGGATAGTCCAGCATTCGTTATTATTTATTTATGTACTTGATATGATATAGTAAATATGGACGTATTTCTGGCGATAACGCTCCAAGATAAAACTGGCCATAATTCGATCGATGTCCGCTTTGACCGTTAGGTACTCGTATTTGCGCCCTTACTTTATTTCCGAAAACGGCCGCAACAGATGATATTCGTATTCCCTATACGAATACCATCTGTTATGGCCGTTGTCGGCCATTAATTGGCCATAGATCTAAGAGAAAGTATTAGGGGAAGTTGGCTAATTAATCTTAGCCATGATTATTTGTTAGATAAGAACACATGACGAGAAATACGCATTCCCGATTGGTTCCGTTATGTGGCGGCACCAAGTGATGATTTGAGTGGCTTGGTTTTGGTGCGCCATTTGCTTGTTTCTTGAAACAGCAGCGGAGCGGTGCAGATTATTGCAATATTATAAATCGTTATTAATAACCATAACGTACGCACTTAAAGAATGGAATTGAAAATGACGTCATAATTATGTCATGCCTCATGCCACGCTCCTAAAGAATTCGAACTGAGGTGGGGTGGTTTTACATTAGTAACGTATCTAAGCATCATTTGAACTCGCAATTACTGTCAATGACATTTTCTTAGGGATTAAAAAAAATGGGGGATTTTAAAAGGTTGGTAACATAAAACGATCGAGAACGTCCGCACGATAGAGGCGTACAAAATTGTATGGAAAAAGGAGACAGACGTCACGCAAACGTCTCGTTTCTATCGTCAAATAGAATCGCCCTACTGATAGGGACAGCATGGGATGTGACGTCATTTTTAATCTCGTTCTTTATATACGCAGTTTATCCTATCGTTACTGTTGTGGAGTTTTTTTTTAGGTACATTATTAATCTGCGTTTGTTGTTACAGCACTACAATACCAAGAATCCATTTGACTTCATGAACCTGATCTCTCTGGAAGGCAAGACCAACTTCTTCGAGAAGAAAGTCGGCGAATACCAGAAGTGGGGCGTCATGGCAAACCCAAACGACAACGTTTTCACACTTGACGCAGAGTTCTAGGTACCTACAAGGTTGGCGGTGACTGGCAGTATTACAAATGCACAAGGAATTTTCCTTGCCAATTCCAAACAACTCAAATAAACACTCGAATTTAGAACAATTCAGTGTTAGACTGATCCATGTTGTGTAGCTTATTTAAGTAAACTACACCAGTTATTACATTCTAATGTACATTTATATAGATTGACTACTACCTATTGTATTTTGATAAATATTGTGTATTGTATGTGCTGTTTTATAAAAGAGATAGGTAGGTACTTTAAGTAAGGATAAGTTAGGATAATGATAATTTAAATTTAGGAGAATGATACCGGTGGAGCTGGTCTGATAGAGTTAAGATAAAAAAGAATAATGTGCATTAAAATATTCTGACTATTTTGCATGGATTTTTATGTTGTAATAGGAGTATTGGGAACTCGTTTCCAGATCAATGTCAAAGATTCATTGCAATGTATTATTATTATATTTCGCTTCAGTTTTAGTGTCTACCTCATTTTATTAGTAAATTTTGTCTAATAATCTGGAGAGCTATGTGTGATATGATTCTGCTTTATGACATTAAAATTCTACTATTTGCACATATTTGTATTATTTTTACTCCCATAAATATAAGAAGAAAACAAAACAAACGAATTAGTTAATTTTATATCATTTATTCCTTCCATTTTGCCTATAAGTAAAAACGCTCACACAAATCATTCACATAAATTACAGTACTTCACGCGTGAGCTATGTTGGTAACGCCACTTACAGCAGTACTGGTTTATTGCAATAATAAAAGATAGTAGTAGCAAGACTGCATTACATGGTGTTCTGAATATGTCTCGGGAATTATCATCACACAAAATCTCCATTTAATCCTATCAACTTGCATATTTCTCAAAGACAAGTCAAAACACTAGTAACACAGTCAACACAATCCACTTGCTAACCACAGGGTGTATCAGATTACTATAATATAGAGACTATTTCGACAAGTGAACTACAAAAATGCAGTGTTGTGGCAAACAAGTGGATCATTTATAGTGTTTATTTAGCCTGCTTGTCGTTAGCGAGGCGGCGCAGCAGGCGGTGGCCCGAGATGAATGTGAGCGCTGCGAGCGGCAGAAGGTAGCGCACCGTCTCGAACATGGACAGTTGCAGCCACAGCACTGCGTATAGGGCGAGAGAACCTGGAAGAAAAGGTTTGATGTTTAATCTTCTAGTCTTCTTGACTAAAGCCAAACACCTTTTTGTTTGGGAAAACCTCATGGACCAACTGGGTTATTTTTTTAAATACAAGGGCCTTGTATCTTTTTCCCACTAGACTGCGCGGGCTAAGCAATAAAGAAAAACTTTCTATACTTCAGCCAAGTTCGATGTAGAAAGTTTGAAAACAAAGTAAAACTAAAATACTCATGTTTGGCGTCAAGTTTCAGATATATTTGTAACAATATTTATGGAAGCTTCAATCGTAAATCAACAGGGAATATAATTTATCTGTAAAATTATTTTTACACGGCATTCAATGAAGTGATCTTTATTAGGTGGTGGTTTGTTTAATTTAAACAATCATTTGGCTGCAGTATATTAATAGTATTGTCGAATTATCACTATAATATCGAACATGGTGGCCAAATTCCCCGGCAGTCAGATTGTCTAATGATGTTACAGTTAGAAACATGGACAGCTGAGACCTAATAAAACCGGCCAAGTGCGAGTCGGACTCGCGCACGAACCCTACCATTATCTATAAAAACGAGCAAATAAAATCACGTTTGTTGTATGGGAGCACCCTTAAATATTTATTTTATTCTGTTTTTTAGTATAGCAGCAATAGGGATACATCATCTGTGAAAATTCCAACTGTCTAACTATCACAGTTCATCAGATACAACCTGGTGACAGACAGACGGACAGCGGAGTCTTAGTATTGTCCCGTTTTACCCGTTGAGAACCCTATTATAGAAATGTATTGAAACCTTACCAAAAATATCTATCTATGTAGATATATGTATTGTATTATGTATCAGTCATTTAGTACCCGAAACACAAGCTTTGACTTAGCTCGGGTTAGATGATGGTGTGTGGATTGTTCAGCTTATTTATTATTTACTAGCTGCGTCCCGCGGTTTCACCCGCGTGGTGATAGGTATTTTGGATAATATACAATGTATCTTTATGGATTGTAGCCTATGTGTTATTCTGATATGTAAGCTATATTATTCTGAAGATTCATCAAAATCCATTCAGTAGTTTTTGCGTGAAAGAGCAACAAACATACTTACATACTTCCTCACAAACTTTCGCGTTTATAATATTAGTATATGTATATATATTTTATTTACCTCCAAGAGCGAGATGGAAGATAAGCGCGCTCGGTGCTAGCGGCAGCGCGGACATGTTGATCCCCAGCTTGGCCCACAGCAGCAGCAGCAGCAGCAGCGGCGCGGCGCAGGCGGCGGCGAACACGTCGGACACGAGGCGCGGCGGCCGCGGCTCCGGCGAGCGGAAGATGTGCGCGATCTCGGGCAGAGCGCCGCGGTAGTGCTTGTCCGTTGACGTTAGCGCGGCGCCTGGGGGAGTACAATCCATTGATCATATTATTCAAAATGTAATGATCAATGAAATTACATCTAAAATTTCGCTGCTATTCCTCTGCTAAGCATATCTTTATGAGTTTAAGAACGCTATAGCGCCCAGTCTTCAGCTAAAGCCAGTACTTTCGCCTTTCGCTGATCGTCATCCCACATGGCAGCGCTACGCAGTGTACTACGCCGCGGCGTCCTACACTGCGTTAGCCGAATCATGTCTCATCTCGAAAGCATTCCATAGATAGATTACCTCGGGTAATGGTCAGCCCACTGCCACTAATTATAAAAGCGTGATTTCCTTACCCACAGCGTTGGCGTAGGATCCGAAGCTGAAGGCTACCTCTCCGAGCGGCCAGGCGAGCGGGTTGGACACGGCGCTGTCTCCGAGGTAGATCGTCAGCGAGTACGAGCCTGACACGCTGTCGAGGTGCTTGGCGAGGGCTCCTACGTTCTGTTGGATACAAACATATGGAATTAGTATTGGAATATTGAACGGAACATAATTAAATCCTATAATCCATTTAGAGTTATTTAAGTTGTTTTGAATTGAAAACTAAAATTATTTATTAATGGCTACTTTTTGCTACTTGGCTGTAAATTTTTTATATCAATTCTAAGGTCTTTTGAGTATAAAAAAAGATAATCCAGTCTACTATAAAACTTTTGAAACTAATAATATGATAGACATTCATAATTATTTGCTGCTGCAATACAAAACAAGTAATACATTTTGAATAAAAATATCATAATTAACTTAGAACGAAAAAACAATTGCACATAATAAAAAAAAATCTTATCATGGTTATAAACATTCAGTCTGTAAAAAACCGAAATATTGGAAAAATCAAGTTATGGTAAATATCCCCTTATTAAATGACTTTTAAATACGAGTCTACCGTCTGTTACCAACTTTACTTTCTCTTTCATGGACAGTTGAATCCAGTGAGTCAACTCTTGCTTGCTTCACTCGGTCGGGCATGTTTTGTCTGATAGTTCAAAATTCATAATCCTTTATTTCTATAGGTTTACAAAATAAGCACTTAGACAAGTCAAATTTATACTATAAATTATTATCAAATAAGAAATAAAGTGTTTGATTTTATGTTCACTTCAATTTAATAGGTTTGTAAGGTTGGATGCTGCCAGATGCTCAGAGGCTCTGCTTATTAGCTACGTATTGGTATATATGAATTTCGGTTAGCTACTTTTAATCCCAGTTAGCAAAGCATCAGGTAAAAACTAAAATGTTAGACAATAATGTAGTCCACTTACCAGTTCGACCTTGTACGCCTTGGTGGTATCGGGCTCGGCCACGAAGATGGTCTCAGTGTGTTCGTTGGCGACGCGCACGAAGGCTTGCTGCACCACCACGGGCTTGTTGTACTTGTCGCGGACTGACAGCTTCAGGGTCACTCTGGATAACGCAATAATGTTATTATTGTACATGTCATTATATTATTAACAAAATTATACATCAAATAAACATCAGTGCTTTATTTCCTTCAAATTTAGGTGCACCGCGCCGCCACCGCCCGTCGCATACATCGCCGGTATGTAGTCTTTCATATAAATTTGTATGAAACGACCCGCACGCCTTCGCCTCCGGCCCGGCCACGGTTTCGGTGTGTGGCGGCTTTTAGACCTTACAGCTACTTATTTATTACCTTACAGCCTTACAGCGATGCTATCATGAGACAGACATTGTCAGAATTGCGTCAATCTAGACGCAGAAGTTATTTATTAAAAAAAATCTATTGAATAACAGTTATTATACAATTGACGAAGATTTGGCTGATAAAAATATATTTTGTGATGCGAGAGGCACTGAAGCTAAGGTTGCTGTTAATTTTAATTAGCTATAAGTTTAAAATGTATTGTGGTAAATAGATAGATAAATAAATGAATTGAATTGTAGAGCCATCTAACAAGAAGTTGAAGTAGTTGGACTCTTGGACACGTCACAAATTTCAAATTGCATTATCAAAACTAGGAAATAAAGAACACTTTGATTTTTGTTCACATTCAATCTTTTTTAGGTAAACAAAGAATCGAATAAGAAACCTTGTTCGTTTTTTAGTTGGAGCAAAAATCGTCCCAAGTATTATTATCATCTAGATAATCTGGTATTTTGTAATAAGCCTTTTTACAAAAGATATAATTCTCTTTAACCATAAATTAAGGCTACAGGAACGGAGTTTGGTTGAGGCGAAAAAAGGTATACAAAGAGAAAAGTGAGAGTGATAGTGCATCGCGGTTGTGGTTTGCTGAGGGAAGGAACACGCGGACAGCCGAGTTGTCCTTAGTCCACGCATCACACCACACCAGCTAAATATCTTCATAATATTTTGCAGCTCAATTATACACAGTTATGTACAGGAAGTTCGAGCCATCCACGACCGCTACACCACTAGCCGTATCTATTTTTAGCAACCAGACGCACTTATCTTATAACCAAATCTCATACTCACTTCTGCAAATGATCAGCTTGAAGCTTCTCAGTAATCTTGTTCGGATAAGCCACGGTCGTAACCCTGGGACTGGTGGTTCCATCCACATCACCGATTCCAATCTCCACCGAGTTAACTTGAATCTCTCCCAACACTGCTACGTTCATACTAGCCGTGTTACTTCCCGCGCTTAAAGCTATCTTGTACAAGCCATATTGAGACTTGATCTTGCTCAAGTTAAGGACGAAAGTTGAAGGCTCGTTGGGTTTAGGGGTGAGCGGCTGTTTTGATAGGACCACGACGTCATCGGCCAGCCGGGTTCCTGATTGAGCGACGACCTCCTCCGGCTTCAGACCCTGGATGGGTTGACCAATGAGATCGGAGATGGAGACTTCGATGGTGTCGGCGTCGGCTGTGATGTACTTGCGGCCTTTGATGGAGATGCTGATTGGTGTAGGCTGAAAGATAAATTGTTATCAAAAAGATGTTGGCAATAAATCTGATCGCAAAACCAGCTAGCTAGGTTGGACTGTTATTTGGCGTGCTGGAACAAAGCTGGAAGAACATTTACTAATGTGCCCATACACTGACCTAAAATTTGATCTTGTGGAACCCTCAACATGGAAATACGACGCCAACTAAAGTCGTGGTTTACGGATCGCAACGTCTTATCTCAAGTGCAAATGGGCTATCTCAAGGGCTATTACTCGGGGCCAGCGGAGGATGAATTGCCCATGCAAGCACAATACTAAAATTATTTGTAAATTGAACATATTATGACCAATAATTTTATTTTATTTACAAAATTTTGGAGAAACTTACAGATAGGTTTACAAATGAGGTACATATATAGAACATGCCTGGAAAGACCCAGAGTGCATGTTTTTTGATGGCTAATTAAAGGTTTCCGCTGATAAATAATAAAAAAATTTAGGTTATGAAGCTAAGTAGGTTGACGACTTTATGAAGATAATAAATAGACATAAGTATAGAAAAATAATTAAAAAACAAAACTAATTTAAACAGATAACAGAATGTAGTTTACACTTTAAAGAATTGGTCACTAAGTAAGCGTCTAAGCTTACTTGTACTGGTATTAGATAAATCTACCTCACTATTTCTATTAAGTAATGAATTAAACGAGCAAGAAGCTCTATAGATAAATGTATTCTGTCTATAATTGGTCTTAACTATAGGAACATAAAGAATGTTCGGTTTCCTCAGTGCAACCGTGCAAGTGCGCAGCCCTATTTGCTCAAGGAGCTCCGGGCAATCGACAGTGCCGTTTGCTATTTTAATTAAGTAAGTCAAATCTCTGCCATCTCTTCGTGTATGAAGGGGGAGAAAGTGAAATTTACGGCATCTAGTTTCATAATCTGGCAAATAAATACGAGCTCGATATTGCAAGTACCGTAAAAACCTCTTTTGGATAGACTCTATTCGCGCGAAGTACACATCGTACCTTGGAATCCACACCTGAGTATTCTAGATGACTACGTACGTACGCACAATACAGTATTTTAAAGGTCTTTATACTTGTTAATTCCGATGACATTCTATAAACAAAGCCAAGTGAGCGAGAAGCTTTTTTAACTATGACGTCTACGTGTTGATCAACTTACTGTCAAAAGTTACGCCCAAATCTTTAATAGAATCAACTCTAGTTAGTGAAATATTATTAAATTTGTATTCAAATAATATTTTAGTTGGTTTACGGGTGTATGTACTCACGTAGCATTTAGTGACATTTAATTCCAACTTGTTTAGCGTGCAATAATTTTGAAATCTAACTAAATCGTCTTGTAAGAAGTTGGCATCGTTAATATTCTTGATTTTACGAAATATTTTCATGTCATCGGCATATAAAATTATTTTGGAGTTTAAGAAGCATGAAGCGAGATCATTTACCAGAATAATAACAATAAGTGGTCCTAATAAGGACCCTTGCGGTACACCAGAAGGGATGTCCGGAAGAGTAGCCACCTAAAACTACTGTTTGACAGCGGTTTCGAACCTAAGACGAAAACCATCTAAATAGATTATCCCTTATACCTATTAGTTGATGTTTTTCTAACTCTATACGATCAAAGCATTTCGAATAATCAGTATATATAACGTCAACTTGGGAGGTTTCAGACATACAGACCTAGAAAGCGACTCAGCACAAAGCAGAAGATTTGAGGTAGTTGACCTACCACGCAAAAACCCATGTTGATCGAGCGAGATACATTGCTTGAATGCAGGATAGAGTTGTGAATAGACAATTTTTTCTAGAACCTTTGCAAACAAGCACAGCTTCGATATAGGCCTATAATTTACTACATGGTTTTGGGGCCATAACGCTATTTATTGTATTGCATAATGCACAGAGGATACCAGCACCCGATAAAAAAAAATGTTTTCAGAAACAAAATGATAAAGGTTGGGCTTGGAGTGTCTTAATTTTGCTTTGGGGACAGGCAGCTGACATCCAGACCATATTTGTTCTTCAAAAAAGGGCGGTACGCGCTATTTATAAATTAAAGCCACGAGATTCTTTGAGGGAATTATTTAAAAACATTAATATTCTGACTGTAATATCGCAATACATCTATGAAAATTTAATGTATACCCACAAAAATAAGGATAGCCTTATGAAAAAATGTGATGTTCACAATAGAAATACAAGAAACAAGAACAAGTTACACATCCCATCATTTAGATTACACAAGGTAGGGAAATCATTTATGGGCAATAGCGTGCGCTTCTATAATAAGCTTCCATCTGAAGCAACTGAGCTCCCTATTCGTAAATTTAAAAATTACATAAAACTAAATCTCATCAAGAAGGCTTTCTACTCCATAAATTATTATCTCAATGATGTTAATGCTTGGCCAGATGTCGCTCAGTTTCGCACCGACAATAGTATGTAGTAAGTAATTTGTTGTTGTGCATAGCTTTACTTAAATATTGACATGTTTCGAATCATATTATATTTAGACTTAAAATAGGCAAATAACCATGTATTAGACATATAAGAGATGAACATGCTAGTGGTTTCTTTTCACTTCTTCCACTAGTGGACAAAAAATTGAAGTGAACAGTAAAATAATTTTATTTGATAATAATTTATATTTAAATTATGACTTGTCTAAGTGCTTATTTTGTAAGCCTAAAGAAATAAATGATTTTTTACTTTTTTACTAGTCTCATATTCAGGATGTTTTTTTTGTGTAAAAGGTGTGAAAACCGGTTTTGTTGTTGACTAACCAAAATACCGTCCTAACAAACATAATGGAACGTCTTTCCCCAACAATGTTTCAAAACAGTCACTTACATGACAATCTTCAATCAAATCAATAGAAATACTTTACGATAACCAACCTGTTCCTTAGCGAGTTGCAATGCCGCTTCGAGGAGTGCAGTAGCACCGCGCGCTGACGTGACGCCGCGACGGGACACCAGGTACGACGCGAACTTCTGCCGTTGCACCACACTCAAAGGAGACGCCTTCTTCTGTGCCTGATATGTTCTGAAACATTCAAAAATGCACTGACAATGTGGACCATCGATATTTTTGATTCAGACAAACAGTAGGTCGCGTGTCTTGTCTTTTACATCATCAATCAGGCAATCAGCTGGACACAGCCATCATGCAAAAGGTCATATTTTTTAGTGTATTTTAATATTTTCTATGTCTTTTTTATTAAATTTTTTCTGTGTAGGTATATTTTAAAATGTGTCTTGCTATATGGATTGTGTATGTTAACTTTGTACTGTTTGAAATAAATGTGATTTGATCATAAAGTTATTCTTTCTCTATCTATGGATTTGATTACATCATACCCAACCGCACAGGTGATAGTTACCTAGTGATGGTGGTGAGTAGCAGCGAGGTGACGGGCAGGCCTCCTTCGAAGTGCATCACCTTGGAGTCAGTCTCGTCCGCCGCGAGGAGCACGCCCTCCGCGTGCTGCACGGTCCACGGCCCGCAGCCCATGTGCTCGCACAGGGCGAATACGTAGCCATAGCTGGAAAAGACATATTCATTGAAATTAAATATTATATACAGTCATGTTTTACAAGAGTAGGTATTTAAATGTAGGCTATATGACAGCAAAACAAGATGAGTTTAGAAATCTAAGTAAATACAATACAAATTCAGAAAACTACAATGATGAGGAGCGGTGATCATAACCAACACAAACAGCTACCTTTTCTTTTTAACGGAATTTAAAAAACGAGAAGGTCATTCTCATGTTTGGTTGTTAATCCACAAAAATGTTATTCCTGCTGGGTTAGTATTTGTCCCGTAAAACTTAAATACATTTTATAAATTAAATGGAATAAATAGTACTAGTTTAGATTTAGATAAGCAAATCAAATGTATTACTCTTAACACTAATCAACTTTTGATTTGCTACCACTAGAAGTACTAGTGGTTTCTTTTCTTCCACTAGTGGACAAATAATTGAAGTGAAATAATCTTATTTGATAATATTATTTATGGTATAAAATTTGACATGTCTAAGTACTTATTTGTTAAGCCTAAATAAGTAAAACATTTTTAATTTCCACATATTATTTATCAGACTACTACAAATACAACACTAATTATAAATGCTCAACTCACTTGGCAGGTGAGTCATCTTTCTTCAGCATCTGAATTAGGTTCTTCAAGCCATCTTCTCTGTCATACACCGAGCCTTTTCCTAGAGCCTTCAGTGAGTACACAGCATGGTACAGCTCAGGTATAGTTACATCTTTCTTGTCCAGACTCTGTGTGGCACCGGCCAACACCTCAGGGGACAGAGAGTTCTGACAGCCGCTGAGGGCGGCAACATTGGTGAGGTGAAATACTTGTTCAATGTTTTTGAGATCATATTTTAATGTTTTAAGGTCCTGAAAAAAAGTAATATATTTTGAGATATTGTATATACAGTGGTGGTCATATAATTAGAAACACTTAATATGAATAATTATGAAAGTTTGAAGTCCATGTCATCCATTCTTGAAAAATATATAAATTCAATTTTTAATAATCATGCAACAATATAGCCACTCAATTTAGAATACTCATAGAATACATTAAAAAAATAAAACTATCTAAATTTCATCATAAAAAGAGTTTAAAGCATACATAGCTTATTTTCTGTTACGGGCCTCTTGGACGCCTAATTAGAAACACTTTAGAAAAACATACACGGCAAATTCCATTTTTGAAATTTAAAAAATAAAACTTCTTTCTAGCTATTTTCCATCGTTTTGGCGGCAATTGACCATCAAATTGAAAATCCGTATACAATGTTTTGTTCAAAATGGGCAAAAATAAAAGTTGTGACGCGTCAACTAGGCAAATAATTGTTAATTTGCACATCGACCAAGAATGGACGTACAGGAGAATAGCTAATCATTTAAAATGTTCGGTAAAGAAAGTTTTCAATGCTATTGACCATTACAAAAGACACGGAACTATTGAAAATATTCCTAGAAAGGCTCGACCGAGGAAAACTTGGCCCAGAGAAGATAAGCTAATCGTACGTATTGCTAAGAAAGACCCGTTTAAAGGCTCCAACCAGATTAAAAATGAAGTTTTTTCGCCTGATGGCGCTAGAAATGTCTCGTCAAGACGTAGATTAGTGGAATCAAAATTGTTTGGGAGGGTTTCTCGAAAGGTGCCGCTTCTTACCAAGAAACATCGAGAGAAGCGAATATTATTCGCTAAAAAGTATGTCAATTGGACGGTCCGAGATTGGAAAAAAGTCTTATTCTCAGATGAAACTAAAATAAACATGGTAAATTCAGACGGAAAGCGCTATGTTAGACGTCCAATGAACCATGCTTTTAATTATAAATACACTAGAAGCATAGTCAAGCACGGAGGCGGCAATATCAAGGTATGGGGATGTTTTTCTGGATGTGGAGTTGGACCCGTTCGTAAGGTTGAAGGTACAATGGATCAACTGCAGTACAAAAATATCTTAGAAGAGACAATGATTCCCTACTCTGACGACAATTTGCCTGTAACCTGGATCTTTCAGCATGATAATGACCCTAAACACACTGCCAACAGTGTAAAATATTTTCTTAGGGAACAGCGTATTTCCGTCTTAGACTGGCCTGCAAATAGCCCTGATTTAAATCCCATAGAAAATCTGTGGCATGTCGTAAAAAAGAAAGTCTCAAACAAACGTAACTCCAGTCACAACGAACTCTACAAAGCTTTTGTAGAAGCATGGAATTCAATCCCCCTAGAAAAATGTATGAAATTGCTTGAATCAATGCCATGTCGTTGTAGAGCTGTGATTGATAATAAAGGATACACAACAAAATATTAATTATAAGTTTTAGTAGCCTATACACAGTATCTATTACCTAAATTATATAATTCTAAATAATTAAACCTATTAAATATGATTTATCTTTTATTTTTTTGTATTGTTTCTAATTAGTTGTCTACCTACTGTTGGTACTTTAAAACTCATTTAGTTGTTTGTATGAAATGTAATATTGAATCTGTACTTGTTTAGTTGATATTTTGTTGTTTTTTTAAATAAATGATTAGTTATTATATGAACATATTTTATGCTATTTGTGGTTTCATTTCCAAATAAAAAGTATTAAGGTCAAATATCTTGTATAATGTTAAGTTCCGTGGGTAAGAAAAAAGAAAGAAAGAAAGAAAATATTTTTATTTACCTTAAAAACTAGCATACACAACAAACTTAAAACTACGCAAATTGATACTATATAGTAGTGCATAGGGTAGTGTTTCTAATTATACGTCCACCACAGTAAGTGAAAAAATTTAACTAATGAATGACTTTAAAGGTCAATTATTGAGTTGTACTGAACAGATTCGCTATCGAATCTGGAGAATATTTTTTTTATATCTACATTTCTATAGATGGCCCAGATTTGTCCTTACAAATTTCACTGAATTCTTGAACACTGCAAATAACCTTCTATGTACTTACCTCACAGATATTAGGAATTGGTGCATTCAAGAGTTTCAAGCCCTTGATGGCATGATACAAAGTGGACACATCTTTACTCTTTGAATTTTCTTGTAAGATATTCTGCAACCTCTTTACATCAATAGTGCCCTGCAGCGTGTTTCCATTGCTAAGAGCAAGTGCACTCAACAGTACGAATAATAATGCTAAAACAAACAAAATATTATTAATTTTCTTTTGATAACATGGATTTATTTATATAGTTGGATAAGAAATAGTCATAGTTATGATTGTTACAGAATATTCTATTCTTGAGGGGTCTAAGTAAGTAAGAATATTTCTATCAAGCCGTAACCTCAAAAAAAGGAAAGAAACCGGCGGCGGCGGCGGCGCCGCCGTACCCAGCAAAACAATGACGTGTCCTAAATAGTAGAGTAGAAGTTAATAAAATGAATCTAAAATTTAATATTATTAGGTGAAAATATCAGAGGGTCAATAATTCAACGGGCAATAGAATGAGAAGTATTTTTTCTAGCAAAAATAGTCAAAATTAGATGTTCTCTGGTGGGTTGTTTAGGAGCAGGTAAACTGTGCAAAAATTAGAATCCATACCATGAAAATGCATTTCAGAAGATGTTTTGTTACTGTCGCGATTTATTATAGTCTTGTTTTCGTCAATTCTCTTAGAAACCAGCAATTTATTTGCTAAAAATCCCTAAAAACACTAAAATCGCCGGCGGAATTTCCTTTCCTTTGACTTGACTCACGCACATCCATCACTCACACACATAAAATGTTTCGTTTGACATTGACACAAAATAGCGACGTTGACAATGCTGCCAGATAGGGAAAAAATTACACCACACATCAATTTTTCGCATTATTTTTTGCTAAGTTTGCCGAGAATCCAGAGATTAGTGAAATCATCTTTAATTTTTTAGTCTACCAGTGGGAAACTTCGACGTTGTTACGTCTGTAGTCGATTGGTCATCAATCACCAATCTTGAGCTTGAATTACGCCGTGCCAATGAGCTATGAGAGCAGTGGACCGCTTAGGCTTTCATGATGATGATGATGAATGAGCTACTTGTTTAGGGCACCTCTGCATTGAGCTCTATCGACTAGCTTAAGAAAATCTAGAATATTTTGATAATAAAAAAAAAAAATTGGTCCGAGGAGGTAATTGGCCGCGCCGCCGCCGCCACACCGAGAGAAAATCCACAGGAATTGAGTTGACCTGTTTGATCTCCCCATTTATAGGGAATATTTAAAGATCGATCATTATTAGAACGTGGATGGCCTATAATATCTGTGCCATGGAAAATACTTTTTGAATGCTATGATGTCACTGTCATATTTATAAATGTCAAGTCAATCAGCCATTTAATTATTGAGAGTTCAGTCAGCCACAAAATTCATTCATTCTAATTTTCCAAAATCAAACCTCCGATCCGATTTTTCAGGTTACTGTTAAAATTCAATTGTTTTGATTATCTAAAAAATGGCAGCAGCCGCCAAATTGCCGGGGCTTCTTAGCTGTAAGTAATCTGTGCTATTGTTTTGGTTAGGACGAAGTTATGTAATTTCTCATATTCCATCAAGATTTACCATTATCTTATGCCTGACTGCCATCGCCTTCCTTTTAGATACTCAGTGGTACTACCTTTTCGTTAATATAAAGAGCAACCAAAACTGTAGATCCAGACTAAGTTGGTTTCAAGAATAGGTTATAGATTGACTTTTCTTTTGCAGCGGCGATTGCCCAAGCCCGCCCCAAGTTCAATATCTTCATGAAGTATGCCCGCGTGGAACTGGCACCCCCCAAGATGAGCGAGATCCCCCAAATCAAATCTGGCCTTGCAAAGCTTGTTCACAGTGCTAAGACTGGAGCATGGAAGGACCAGACCGTAAAGCAAGCAACTGTTAACACCCTGATTGGGGCCGAAGTTCTTTTCTGGTTCTATATTGGAGAATGCATTGGCAAGCGTCACATTGTTGGTTATGATGTCTAAGTTATGTATGAATAAGAGTACCTTTGTAGATATTATGTTCAGCTAAATAAATGTATTTAAAATGTTTTTTTTTTCTTGTTCAATATATTATTGAAAGGAATATTATAAAGAAAGAAAAAAACTACTTTTTATGTTCTGAAATACCTATAATACTAACTTAGATTACAAAGGTGCACATTGCTCCATAAATTTATAAGGATTACAAGCACTTGTGAATTTGAGTTCTTCATCAATTTCAGGAGGCCCTCTCAGCCACAGTCGGTCTCTGTAATAGCTGACGCAGGACAGGTACTCCTTTTCAGTGTATTTTCCAACTTCAACTGGGATGAAGGGGTCTAAATGCTCAAATCCCTGAAAATATTTATTTGTAATTATTTATTGACATAATTTCTTGTTTATATTTGAGGTTGTGTAACTGGAAACTAGCTAGTGAATTTGTGTGAAAGGACACTCACCTTTTTATAAAGCAAATATTTGGGGAGATAGCTCTCCTGGTGATCTTCAGGAACAGCTAGTTGATCAGTCGATAAAACTATAACACCATTTGTCTGAAAATAAATATATGGTGATTAGTACCTAATTGATAAATTACACATTTAACATAAAATTTTTCATTATAATTTCCATAAAAAAATAAAGCTGGTATGAAAGTGTTTGTCGCAAACTGTCACATGTTTTATGATGAACAAAAAAAAGTGGGAAAAGACCTAATGGCTCCTTTAAGTTATGTAGATATAGAAAGTGATTGAAAATCATGCTGTCAGCACAGCACAGAACAGCATGACATTTTCAATCAATCAAGTATAGCAATATTTAAGTGTGTGTATATCTTACCCAGTCATTCTTAGTAAGTTCCATGAAAGAAGTAGTGAGTGTGACCTCCTCTGGCTTTACTTTCTTTTTAGTGGGTGTGTTCAGCCGTGTTAAAGGATAGAAGAAACTGTTGAATCCATCTACTGCCACAAAGGTTTTACATCTGAAACCAATCAATAATTTATCATTCATCATTATTTATTATACATTGCTCTAGAAAAAACTACAATTCCATACCCAATTAACTAACTTGGAGAGTGCACTAAAAAGAATAACCAACATCCTAGGTACTATTACGTATATCGGCATATAATTGAATGGCGCCGTTTTGGTAAACTGTGCTAGATGTTGTACAATTGCACATTGGTCCTGAATCGCTAATAAGCAGAGTAAGGTTTTTTTTTTATTGCCTGTATAACTCTATTAAAAAATACTTTAGTTCTATTAAACTTTTGGCTAGGCTTATAGTTCAGGAGTTAAAGGTAAAAAAACAGTTTTAAACAACATTTTTTTAAAATTAAATGACTAAAAATTGATCTAACAGTAGGAGTATTAATCTTTTGAAAGGACTACTAAAGTAAAGTAAAGTAAAAAATCATTTATTTCTTTAGGCTTACATAATAAGCACTTAGAAAAGTCATATTTTATACATTAAATTATTATAAAATAAAATTATTTTACTGTTCACTTCAATTTTTTGTCCACTAGTGGAAGAAGTGAAAAAGAAACCACTAGCATGTTCTAGAAACTACTATGAGACTACTCAATAATCTGGCGGCGGCGGCGACGCGACGTAAACATAGAGAGCATCTATATAGATAACTGTGCACTCACACTTTGTTCTCCGACAGCGCCTTAATCTCGTGGACAAGCGCGTCGATGACGTCACAGGCGTATTTAACACGTGAAATGCCGTGCTCTACGAGCGCAGAAAGAGGCGCGCCCGCTTCAGTCTTCTCTCGCTTACTCCATACATATTCTTTGGAGATTTTCAACTGAAATGTTAGGGTAAAATAGATATCAATTGGTCTTAAGTAAGACAATACATGTCATGTTCAAGACTACATTCATACTTTATTATTTGATCATTCATCAACTTTAAAAATTTTAAAGAAACCAACTTTACAGGTCATTCAAGCTTGGCATGATTAAGTATTGTAAAGATTGTAAAAAGTTAAGCTTATGTATGTTTAATCTGACCTCAGGATTTTTCAAATGAGCTTGGTTCTGTGTCTTGAAATGCAGCAGCCAGGCAGCAGCATCCAGCGGCAGGTCGACAAATCCTTCATGTGTAGTGGAGTTGGACATTTCCTTGTGTCTTTGCACTCGCCTTAGCCATTCTGATACTGCAAGTAAAAAAATCTCCCCATAAACTTTTATAGATTAAGTGTTAGTTTAATTTCAAAATAAAAAAAAAATTAGCTATAATAGTAATAATATAAAACCTTAATTTAAAAAAAATTATTATTGAATTATCATAATAGTCATGATGATAATATCATAATAGTTATGATGATAATTCAATAATAATTTTTCTTTTAACTTCAGTTGTATATGGCTTGCAACAGTCTGCACTACTGCAACTAGCCCAATTTTTTATTGTATTTTGTATATACTTTATGTATAAATAAATTTTAAGGGTATAGGTAACATATCAAACAACTACATGTTGCAATTAAAAACACAGTTAGAGAAACTTTATCTAAGATTATTTTTTGAGAAAATGTTGTTATAGAACTGTGATCAACTTACCCCAAGGGATGTGAACTATTAGGTACCCTTCCTCATGTGCATAGTGCAGGAGATGGGCCATGGTTATTGATTTACCAGTTCCTTTCTCACCAACTGTATTATGGTTCAGAAAACATTGATTCAAGATAGATAGGGAGAAAGTTAAATAAATGTAAGTTTATGTAGTTTTTCATTATCATTTTGAAGTAAAAGGATACACAGCACATATCTGATAACCGGCATGTCCATATCTGTGTGTTTGATGCAGTTGATGATGTCCAAAGCAGGCTGTCGAACCATTATGGTGGTCTCCGTGAAAGTTTTCGCCTGTTTCGTAAAACTTTTTGGGAAACCACCGTGAGCGAATAGCTGTTGGCATGTTTCTGGCTTTACAGTATAGAAGAGGCCTATTTGATTTTCATTGTGTTGTGCCTGCAAATAAGAGAATGTGAAGAAGGAAATAAATATTTATCAAAGAAGAACGCAAGAATAAGAATATGTAAATAAACCGCTATTCTGTAACCACGGCTTTTGGATACTCACGGGCGAGATTTCTGTGGTTCTAAAAGTCGTGGCTTGTGAGTAACGCCGGCAAAGATGACGCCAATTTCGAGAGAGCATTATGCTAACTCTGAAAATCGAAATCTGTGCAAAAAAGTTGTATTTGGAAAAAATATATTTCATGCAAGCAAATGAGACAGAAATCACAACAATACATAACCTCTAAATAACTGACTGCACAGACAAGACAATGACATTACATTGTCCTTATCAGCTGTTGTTGTGTCTGACAGCAAAGTGGCAAGCATGAAACAAATTGCCTGCAAGGCTACCACACTATTTAGCACTTAACCACGTGTTATGTGCAAAATAGTGTGGTATTTGGTTTTCCGTTTTCGGACATGCATGGAATCAATATAAAATACACTGTCGTTTATTTTCGCTTTTTTCCGAACAAATTCCGTATGTACGTTTCTAACGGAAGCCGGCGCGAGTTCGGAATATAGCATTAAAAATAGACTAAAGATCCAGACTTTGTTACGGAGTGGCGCGCGCTGCGTTTCGCGGGAAAAAAATACTATGAAACAATTCAGGGTTATCTGAGGTGTTCCTTTGTGAAAAAGGTGTTTTTAAGTAATGAGATTTTATTATGTACAACACAACATAATTGTTTTTAAGTATTTTTATTGCATGATAAAAATATAACTGTTTTATTAATACTCTTGACACTGACTTAAATATTATTGACGACCTCTGTGGCGCGGTGGGTAACGGTCCGCCTCCGACGCAGAAGTTCGCGAGTACGATTCCCGTCTCGGATCAAATGTTCTGCAGATTTATGTTATGGGTGTTCTAGTTGTTTGCTGTGTATAACAAAAAATATTTATCTATGTAATCTATTATGTAGTTATATCAGTTTTAATACTAGCTCTACTTGGCTTAGGATCACATAATGCTGTGTTATTTGTCCAGCATTGTATTTGTTTGGCAATAATTAAATTAAATAATTTTATTCAAAACAAACACACACACACGCACAGTTGTCAGTTATCAAGTTTTTAAAGAATAAATTGAAAACCAGTGTTTACTTCTTATTTAAGTTTTGTGTACGTATTGTAGATCAATGCTTACTCTGCATTCGTCTTTGCTTGAAAAGGCTTGAAGGTCTAGCATCTGTATTTATCTTGCTTCTATATTCACCAGAGTTTTCTACAACATCTCTAACCACAATAATTTCCTTTTCCCCTTGTTCCCTATAGGAAACTGGGTAATCTTCATTTTCGCTACTCTTCAGATTCATTTTGACTTGGTTTGGTGTATCTATGATAGGATTATCATTCTCATACTTGGATTTTTTAAGAATAGATGGTTTATTTTTAAAGAGACTTGCATGGGCTTCATAGATATCACTTGGCTTTACAAATCCTTTATCAGGATTATATAAATTATTACATGGTTCTACTTCACTATGCTTGAATGTTATATCTATTGTTTTACCCGTGGCTTCAATGTGATCAGCAAATGAAATACTTTTCTTTTGTTTCATAGGACTAGTGTTATTAGAGTGAACTGTATGGTTATCTTCATCAGAATCTACATCTTCTGTTTCTAGAATATTGTCTAATCGTTCCATTTCATCTTCAAGCTCTTCTAATTGCTCCATTTCATCTAGACGGGACATCAAATCTTCTTTTGATTTACTTGGCTGCCTGTCCCTATTTTTAATTTGTAACAGTTTCTCTTCTAACTGATTCTGTTTATCAAGAACTTGTTGTAGAAGTTGTACTTTAGACATACTTTCATCTTCTACTTTTTTCTTTTTGTCTTTTACATTCGTTTTTTCGTCTATATCAGTCTGTTTATCACTAAGTTGAGGCACATTATTATAATTTCTCGGAGTATTATTTTTTTCTTTCTCTTCCTTACTAGAGTTCAACAACTTTTGTTCTTCTTTGAATAGAAACTTGTTTTCTTTTCTTTTATCAACAATTTCATTGTAGTTGTCTAACAATTCACTTTCTAGTTCTTCTTCGAGCTCGAGTTCTTCCAATCTATTCCATAGCTCTTCATCAGTAATATCTCCCGTAGGCTTTTCTTCTTTTGCCTGTCCTTGTTTATATGTTCTTACATTTTCTCTATGCTTTTGTCTCCATGCTTGGTCTTGTTCTTCTGTCAAGAATTCCACAATTTCTTGACCATCTTTTTCAAAAATACTTTTGTGTGTGAGTGATAGCTGATTCAATAGATATTGTTTCTCTCTTTGGAACATTTCCAGTTTTGATTCAGCATCTACAACAGTAAATCAAGTTGTCAAGCTATGTCCATTAGCAAGAATAATTAAAATATTTAAGAAAGTAGGTATGTGTTAATTGTATTGTGTATATAGTAAGTAGAAATAACCTTTGATTCGATGCTGTCTGAGCACCTCAGCCTGAGCTATGGAACATTTAACGAAGTAGTCAGCACCCAGTGCTACAGTGACTTCGTTTGTATGCTTTAGTTCTCCTCTGAATAACACTCGACTGCCGATCGGCACTAGAGTAGGAACCTTGAGTTTATCCGCATAGACACTGAAATCTAACCTTTTTAGCTTATTCAGGTAATCTTCCCAGAAACCAAGATTGCGCTCATTGTCCGCCACATTCTGAAATACATGAAAAACTCATCTAATATATTAAACCAAAACAATGAACTTAAACTGTGTGTGTAAGTTTAAGCAAGCACCATGAAAATTATCAGAACTATTACAAATTGAAGAAATACCTTTTCGTAAAGACTGTTGATGAAACTCATGTTGTGAGATAGAATTTCATATGTACTAGGGATGAATCAATGATCAAGTTAACAAAATCACACACAATATTTATGAAAACTTTATTTTGCGATTTAAAATCAAACAAAATAAAGTTTTCTAACCTCAATCAAAACTTTGCATTCAACTTCAACTTCTTTTTTGTTTCGGCGTCGCTTGCTTTTCGCTACGACTCTGCCAGTGTCTGTTTCCGAGTGTCATAAACTTAAATAGCCATAAAAAGTCTATGAGCCATAATTTATTTGAGTGACTGCAACTTACATACAGAGTCATATGGCATACCAAAATACTTGTGACACATGGCTGTCATAACAACAGCCAGCGGAGCCAGCTGCCGAAATGAAACACGAATATCAATACCACCTACAAAATTGTACGATCTGGGTACAATACAATACAATTAATTGCATTTTTCTATGAACAAAAGAGGTGGAAATTGTTTGAAAATTGCCGCAAATTTACGAATTAGTTATGGATCCTTCCAAAGCCATTTTACATGAATTATACGTGTATTGTGAATGGAATCCGGAACCTGAATACATAGTATGTACTGCAATATGTTTCCTCCGTTTTTACTCATTTATCTGCAATATTGTAAAAAGCAGCATATTTATTTCTTTCCTTTCTTTCGCTATCACTCCTCTAAATGTTTAAAACTCTCTACTTTTCAGCAAAAATCTGATGGTCTCTTACCCGAGAAAATATCGTCTTTGAAAAGATGGTTTAAGCATTTGGGTCCAAAAAAGACCTTATTCGACAGCCTGACAGCGTAAGTGCTTATTAATTTATTTTCTTTAACTAAAACCATATCTTCTTGTCCTCATAATTTTTAATGCCCTTATTGAGAATGGTAATGCAATATAAAAATATGAAATGCACTCACTGTACGACCAGTACATAAAATCTTAGCATATGTAAACAGTCTAATCGCTAATCATATAAATTGATTTTTACACAGCATCACCATCAGTCATTTAGTAGCTACCCACTACTCCATGTCTGCTATTGACGTTGGTCTTTCACTGTCTGGCCCACTAAAACACACAGTCACATGCTTATCTTAACATGCTTCATTTTCTAGGCACAAAGAACGCCAGCAGAAATGGCAAATAGCCTTAGGAGATGAAGGCAAAGTGATTGCGGTCCTGTCAGACACCATCTTAGAGTTCAGAACCAAGAGATCAGACTATTCCACTATTGCAGCAAGGACAACTGGTAAATTGTTGTATAATTTGTTCTCAAACCATTTTAATTAAATAAATTATAATATTAGTCTATGGGAGGATACCTGACATGGTATTTTTTTTTACTTGGATTTAAGTTCTTATATTAATAAAAACTAAAACCTAAGTAAAAAAAAATTGATCAGACAAACACAAAGTGGTTTAAAACTTACTTTGTTTTTCGTTTTTGACAGATAATAAATATGTGCCAACACTGCCATCATGATTGATCAGTCATTATAATGTTAAGTCAAATGAGTAATGATGGAAAATCTGGCTTTTCATTGAATTACATTTCACCCTCTTATTCATAATCCTCTCCTATCTTCTCACAATATAGTTTAAAATCATATGTTTTATATTATCAATATAAATCAGAATTTTAAAAAAATACTCCAAAATAATATAAATCAGTGAGTTAGTGTTAAAACAGCAGTTAAAGAAATAAAGTTTTGGTATATACTTACTATTTTTTTATTGGTTCCATACATTGAAATGTTCGACCACCATCATCACACTTGGGAAAGCGAAGATGATAAACATGTTCATTCTACCTATTTCAGTGACAAGAGATCCCTACCCCCAATGGAGGAGGTTGGAGTGGAGTCCAGATTGTGCTTTTCTGGTGCTGGCCTATGGCATTGGTCATGTGGAGTTCTATGATCTATCCGCTTCAAAGCTATTTACCATTGAGTATGTAAGTAAACCATTCAATGCAGATGTGTAGAAACAGGTGAACACGGCCATGTGATCATGTGTAATGAAAGTGTTAAGAATGACTACAGCTATGATGTAGAAAATAAAACTGCAGCTAAATAATGTGAATAAATTAGAACCAGTATTTACAATGGAAACAGTTAAGCTAACTGCAGACTGTGACTGTTAATAGAAAATAAAAATAAATAAATAATGCTGAACAATTCACACAGCATTATCTAGCCTCATGGTAAGCAGAGCTTGTGTTATGTTTTAGTTCTTTTCAGTAGTCAATTATTTTTACACATTTGCATGCCAAATTCAGCTTTTTATTTTAACAGGAAGTGTCCACTCCAGGATTCATGCGATTAAATCGATATCAGAGGGAATTTACAGAAGAAATGAGGGTCTCTCACACAGGCTTATAAAAATAAAACTTATGCTGGTATTTTTTTAGTTTGCAAAACTACTGATGTATTCAATTTCAATTATTAAAAACTAACTATACTTTCTTCAGGACTGTTCCAGGCCTGGTGGTCTGGAGTGCACAGACACGGCGCATGCGATTGCTGATATTATATTTCTACCAACAACAGCCAAGAGCATGGAAATGAAGTGGTAATTTGGTTCAATTTACTGGTTTTCGTACAATAACGTATTGATAGATATAATTTCCTACCTCGAGACAAAATTCAAATAAGCTACTTTTTATCCAGCTGCGCAACAGCGAGGGCTATGTTTTCAAATGAATAAAAAAGAAAACAGCGTAATGTTCCTATGATCAATTACTAGATGTCGCTAGTAAAAATGGTCGACAGCTGAATCGCGCTAAAACGTTACGTTTCATGAATTGGTGACTTTCCACACCTTTGAATGTAAGGCACAAATAACTAAGGTATTGGATATGTATATTTTTGCATGTTGTTCTCATTTTAAATTTTGTAATTGTAATAATGATGGACAATTAACGAAGCTACATCTAGCCTTAAAATAAGAAGGTGCTAAGAGCTTGTGTTGTGTTTTAAAAGCTTTAATTCATCATTTAATTGATCTCTAATGCGTTTTTTAATTCATATTTAAAATTTTTGCTACCCAAGTGGGAAGTTTGTGTCTGATGATAATAATATTTGTAGGAACTGGGAAGTGCTACTCGTCGGCTACGACGGCAGCGTGCGTGCGTACATGATCTCTCTGACGGAAGGCTGCGCGTTCCGACACAAGTTCCAGTTCAAAGGCGGCCTGGGGGCGGTCGCGCATTGCCACTTCCACAACACTATGTATGTCGCTACCTTGCCGCATTTGGTTGCCGCTGTAAGTAAACCACCTCCGTTAACCAACTAAATAACCAATTAATATAAAAAAACAATACAGCTAAGTAAAATTAAAATATTTTTTTTAACCTAATTTTATAGTGTTTAAATTATATTTTATATGAATACCGAGAATAGCTACACATAATATATGGTCATCTTCTGTTGTTAAATTTTACCCATTCGTAGATCCCAGCAGTTCTCGTCCCAAACCTTGATGTGTTCGGGAAGCGAGAGCAGTGGCGGATTTACTCATTTGCCGCCAGTAGGCTTTTCAAATTTGGCCGCTCCTACTGACCTCTAATAATTCATACAATTTTCATTTATCAAATGAAATCGATAATTTGGCTAGTCTTATTGCGGTGTGTAGGCTGTCTGAGTTGACCAGCTTTGACACAGGCGCGGTCGCAGCCCAAGAGGATATGGAGGGGGTCTCACTTGGTCAGTGACGGGGGAGGGGTCTGGGGTTGAAGTAAGCAAAAGTACTTACGAATACGAGAGACCCATAACTGTACAAAAGAAATAACAAAAAACGAAGGGGCGAGCCATGGTAATTTTAGGAATGACGGAGATAGCTGCAGCATTTTTGAGATCTTTTTAGCGTTATAAAAGAGATTGTCTCCTTAGATTTTTTGTGCCCTCTAAGCACAAAGCACAAAGCATCAAGGCACAAAAATCTGATTTTGCGCTATTTATTATTGTGATTGAATTGAAAGAAAATTACTGTAGCAAAATAGGTGCTGTTGCTTTTGCAGAACTGATACGATACATAACAAAGCGGCGAGCGGAGCGAGCCACGATTTTTTTAAACTAAGATTTGGGATGGGGGGAGGGGCGCCGATTCGTCCTACCGTCACCATGAGAGCTCACCACACACCCGCTAAAGCCGCCCCTGGGTAAAAACATTCGTTCCCGCGCCCCATTATGACTATGCAAGCAAATACATAAAATATTTAAGTAGTGATTGGTGAAACATTATACGCGTTGATTTAATTTTATGTGTGTGGATCTAATAACATTTAGAACATAATATAGTTTTTTTGCTGTTAGATAAGAAATATGTTTATGGCAAATTTGCCGCCCCCTAAAATGTGCCGCCCTAGGCTCCAGCCTACTCAGCCTGCTGGTAAATCCGCCACTGAGCGAGAGCTGCAGCATAATACACATTTAGGATTCCTTATAATTCGTTCTGAAACTGTCATTTTTATTAGTTACTACTAATTTGTATTATTCCATATTTTTAAATGCGAATAAATATTTTCTATTCTATACTAATTCTCACAAGGGTCATTTGTTGTAGGAACCTAATGCCGCTGCCAGCTACGGCCTGACGGCGTGGCGCCTGCTGAACGAGGCGCCTCACCTCACGCTCTCCGTGGTTTCTGACAACGTCGAGGCGCAAGCCAACGATAAATTCAAGCTATATATTCCATTTACGTATAGTAAGAAGATGGTGAGAATAAGTAATAGATTTGACGTTCATAGGGTCATCTTGTAAACTAGTCAAAATATAAAGATTCTAGATTGACACAGAATCGGTTTTATTTGTTCAGAAATCGTTTTATGTCTAGTCAATTAAATTCAAAGCAGTTACTAGACTTGAAAATAGAAAAATAAAATATAATTCATAGTAAAAACAGTATTTTCCGATTGGACTGGGTGTTGGGTGAAATATGTTTCGCATCATGTGAAACACAAAACACGGGTAATAGAAAACTCGTCTTGTGGCAAACAGAATACTGTTTTTCGATTCCGCGCCAAGGCTTTTATAAATCATGTTTGTGTTTAGAGCACGATTTGAAGCTACACGATTTGGGCAAGAAAACGCATAACAGCTGGGAGGTGATTCCGTATGACATAGTAGATGTCATACGGAATCACCCCCCAGCTGTTATGCGTGCCGAGACAAAATTTGTCCACTGATTTCTTTCGCTCTTATTAGTGCTAATTTGAAACAAAATGCACAACGGACGACTAAATTTATCGCGGTGCGAAAGGTAACAATAAAATAAAATATTATAAGTCTAATAAATATTATAGCCCGGTTGTTTTTGTGTGTCTTACCTGTCTGCTCTGCACTTGACTTAATCTTCCTTTTCTCTTACACTCCTTTCCTGTTTGTATTCCAGTCTGTGATAATCGAAATGCAGCTATCCCCCGATTCGAGCAAACTAGTCTGCCTCCACTCGAACGGGGACATAACCGTGTGGCGTCTCCCCCTACTGAAGCTATTGCACAAGTTCCCGCTAGCTGCCCAAAGTGGACATGATCTGAGGAACCCGCTCGTGGCTGACAAGGACGCTAAGGATCAAGCAATATTCCACGCGGCGGATGTTAATTGGTGGAGCAATGAGGTATATGGTATGGTATAATAGATAAGGATATTTTTAAAAAGGATCTCTTTTTGTATTAGGGGTCTCGATCCCCGTTCAAGGTCACTTAGCTCACCATCCAAAATAAAATACCAAAGAAATCAAACAGAAGCACATACATTTTTCGCGGTGCAGTCCGCTCTCTGATAAATTTTGGCACACGGCCTTCGCATTTTGTGCAGTTAAAGTCAAAATCTACTAGCCTCTCGGCCATCTCTGGCTATCTTAGTCCCGAATACTCAAACCTAAGCACGTCTCAAGTGACCAATTTTTGACAGATATTAATTGAAAACTGTCAAAAATTCGCGACTTGAGACGTGGTCAAATGTAAGTTGCGTTTCGGTAAGTAAGTATTCGGGCCTTTTTTGATCATCCTCATATTGTTTTCAGGAAATAATCCTCTCGCGATTCAGCGGATCAGTGACCGTTTGCGGCATAGAAGACCTGGTGAATCTACTGTCGAACCGTTGCGTGTTTCTGCAGGGCGCGCCGCGGGTGACGCGCGGGTATGACGCCGGGTTCCTGGCGCTCGAGTGCGAGGCCGCGGTGTTGCCAGCTCGACGGAGCGTAGCCAGTGATGAGAGCGTGAGTGTATACGTACTGTCTATATACAGATAGATAGGTACTAGAATCTACTGTCGTACAGTTGCGAGTTCCTGCAAGGCGCGCAAGGGTAAGGGTACGAAATGTGTTTAAAATCACACAACGCGACGACGGCGCGCCAATCTTTTTTACCTTGGTAGCATTTGTCATCACAGCGAGTGAAGGATTTTTTTTCCGAATGTGTTACATTTGGTAATTGCAAGTGACCCCTTACTAGTCGACACGAAAGGTGCTTCACGTCAAAAGTAAAATACCATACACCTGATCTTCCCTAATCAAATCTACTTTCAGGATTTTTTTTTAGGTTAACACATTTTTGTTTAATCTGTGATGTTCGTTCGAAGGACACCTAACCCTACCTACCTAGCCAAGAACTCACCAAAATAAAATCATTTTTTTTATTTGCAGATGGAAGTAGTAAAAGCAGACGAAGCGGAGGACAGCCTCTTCGAAGTGGTGAAAGAGTTGCTGAAGACCGTGATATACGCCATAACGGACATCGAGACATTCCAGCCGAAGCCGCGCCGCATCACATGTGTGTCGCGGGTCTACAGGCTACTGGCCGTCAAGAGTACCACGCCGAGTGAATTGTTCTCTAGAAAGGTCTGTTCGTATTCTAAAAAAAATCGTTTTAAATTGTCATATATATATTTGCCAATTTTAGTGTTCGGTCGTGTACGAGTTGACAGAGGAACCCAATAGGACAGAGTTATATTTATTCATTTATTTCCCATACACCACACATCAAACATCAAACTGTCAGACTCTTGTTTTCTCGTGAAACTCTTGAACAACAACATTTTAAAAGATCTCACACATAATTATGTACATGCACGGCAAAAGTATCTGCTGAAGGATTTAGGTTATGAAATTCCTTCAGAAAGTACATTCATCATAATTTCAACCCGTTTACATCACAGTCACTCAGAGTTAGATATAGGCATCTTCGTTATTGCGCCATTTTTTGAGAGCCCTGTGTCCAAAACTTTTCCAGCATGCATTTTAAAATGTAAAATCATTTACAGATAGAAAGCGGCCAATACAGCGAAGCTTTGAAACTGTCCGAGACCTTCAAACTGGACAGTGACCTAGTTTACCAGCAACAATGGCGTAAAAATCCAGTCTCTACGGACGCTATACAGAAATACTTGGTAAGTTATCACTGAAGACAAGTTAATTTTAGGTCCAATTTCGTACCAGTAACTTCAATCCATACTTCAAAAGAGAGGCATAAGCCTCCCTTATTGCAATTGATCTCTTTTCTTGCCATTATTTCCTTCATTCTGGCCATATATGTCTTTGGCCATTTAAAAGTATTATTTTCATCTGAATTAGTGTTAGAGGTCGAAATCAATAAAACGTCTTGTTAATGTCCGTTAGTCAGATAAAATTCACTTTAAAACTTTCCAAATGTATCTTATACACGACCTCTGTAGCGCAGTGGCGTGTGCGCGTGCGGGTTCGATTCCCACCTCGGGACAAATGTTTGTACGGTCTGCAGATATTTGTTCAGGGTGTTCTGTACACAAGCTCTGCTTACCTTGGGGCTAGATAATACTGTGTGAATTGTCCGGCATTATTTATTTATTAATCTTTTTCCAGAGCAAAGTTTCCAAGAAGATCTGGGCAGTGCATCAATGCGTAGACCGCCTCCCAGAAACGCTGCCCGCTGCCAAAGAGCTCCTTCAATTCGGCCTGGAACTGACCAACGAGCACATTCTAGAAGAAATCAACAAGGATAGCGAGAATGTTCTGGAAACTCAGGAGGATATAGGCGTGGAGGATTTGAACGCGTACACGAGCGAGCTGTTGAGATGTCGGCATGTTATTCTGTTTTATAAGGAGAGACTGTTTCTGTATGAGGTATGGTTTCTCTTACTTCTTAAAATATAAAGATTTTAATTTCATTAAGATCATTCTTATTAAATGCATTCTTCATTAAATCATTTAAGATAATCACCTCAATAGCCTATATTGATCCCTCTCGCCTATACTATTATTTTCTCGTGATCCGTGTAAACGCTCAAAGCCCTATTTTTTTGTATCTTGTGTAATTTTAGGGAGCGTTGACACTTTTTATCTACCGAATAAGTTCCAAGAGTAAGGTGAAACGATGTCCAAACTAATATTATACACTTTTCTAACAATTATCGTTTTTTCAGCAAATCCTCAAACAAGAAAAATCTACCTACGACAAAGACGAGTACCACCGTCTCCGCTGCAACAGCATTCTCCACTCCGCCATGGAAATAGCCAAAGAAGGCCGCATATTCGCTCTACATTGTCTCTGGCCACACGTCAAAACTATAACCGTCAAGCTGGCGATACTCGAGAAACTGCCAGAGACAATCCCTCCGTTCTTGTACCAGCATTTACTGCCGACTGTGCGGCCGATAGATAAGGAGACGGTGGGGGAAGAGGTAGTTTCGTTTAGTATAGAGGTGCCTGAGCCGATGCCTTATGAGCATGATTGGTGTCGAAAGCCTATATTCAGGTAAGAAACGGTTGATCCTTAAACTCAATTATTCCTTTTCAGGTCTTCCGAAAGACCAGCACTATGGCATGAATTGATTTGCCATAGTATATGCTGAGTGGTGACCGCTGTTGTCACGCTCTTTTAATGAGTAGAGAGTTAATAGTTATGTTTTTAAAAGGTAAAACATAAAAAATACTTTCCCTTGAATTCCCGGTTTGTTGTTTTAATAACCTATGGCATAGTGATGAAATCAGAAGCGGGATTATGTTCTTATAGTAAGATTTTATAAAGTAGTACTTATGCCTCGAAACAAAGTATCTAACAAGTTAGGCGCTTTGGCATTACTGTTGGTTTTCAGTCAGCCAGCGCTCAAATAAGATACCTATCTGCATCTGACAAGACCTCTTCTCTAGACCTTACACACGTCAAGAACGCTTGAAAATATGCCATACATACTTGAGATACCAAATGATATTGGGCTGTTAAAACAACCTCTATGGGGCTATATATGACGCTGTGTAAAATTCACCAGCATTCGTTATTTAAGCTCAATAAACTACCAGACTCCGTCACAGCTGATGGCGTCTACGTTGCTTCAAAATCTGGTTGAAACGTTGGCTTGTCGAGCAGAATTTATATAAATTCTGCTAAGATATTTTGAGTAAGATATTTTGAACACCTTGGGTGCTTACAACAATATGATGATTTGAACTGCGTATATCAAATTGCTTTTTATGTTTTTCAGATAATTTTGACTACTATAGACGCTTATATGAATTTGACGCTGACTGTACTTTGCAGATCCATCTGGAGTTCGAACTGGTCTGAAGAAGCGACCCCGGACACTGAAACGGCAAGCGAACTTTCAGAGACCGGCGACCTAGCGACTTGGTACTCGAAGCGAGCGCGCGAGATAGAGACACGCACGGCTATGGTTACTAACGCGCTCACTCTGATCACGTTGGCGCATTATGCGGGGGGCGTGCCAGGTAAGAACCTTAAGACTATACTAATTAAATTGAGATCAATAAAAAAATAAGAATTTGATCAAATAAGGCTTCTACGCCCATTCTGGGCACATTGAGGTCGTAATGGGATCGTAAAAAAGAAGCGCTACTTACTTTTAGGTGATGATCAAATCGCATTGTAAATCAAATAATTTGAAAAATTAAAGTTTTCTAACATTTAAATTGCAACGCACAGAATATGAACAGCTACATGGACAATACCGTTTCCGTACCGTGTTATCGTCTCGAAAATTCCGATATATTGGCGTATCCTGCTTCTGATTACAACACTAATTCTAATACTTCTGATTTCAGAACTGGAGCGCATATTCTTCGACCTGATAACCCTGGACACGATAGTGTATGAGATCAACAAGGAAGGCGTGACGCTGAAGGATTTGGAAAACATTACTGTCACCGAAACATGCCGGGTGCTGATGAGTATGGTGAGCTCTTACAATAGTGTTTGTTAGCTAAGCTTCCAGTCTATCCTTCTTAAATATCAAAGCGGGTTATTTAACTTAGACCTTACAGAACTTTTGGACACGTCACAAAATTCAAATTACCTGAGTAAAACTAGGAAATAAAGTGAACACTTTGATTCTTTGTTCACTTCAATCATTTTATGGTAAAGTAAAGAAGCGAACAAGAAACCATTACCTTGTAAGCTTGTTAATTTTGGAGTTGGAGCAAAACTCGTCTCATGCTTTTTCATCCTCTAGATAATCTGATGTTTTATAGTCTTTTTACAAAATAAATGTTATGTTTAACAATTTATTTGCATTTATTCGTTGATAAGTGTTGCAACTCGGAGTTTTGTTCTAAATGCGTATACACAGCCCTCCGGAGGGACGAATTCTTCATACAAACGTAATACCAAAATGATTTCCAATTCAAGCATATTTCCACTATAATATTGTATTATTTGTATTTGAATAGTATTTATCTAGGTTCCTAAATAGATTTTTTTTCAAAATACTTACCTAAAATTAAATGAAAGCCAATCGCATTTTGCACATTTTTATGCGAAAATGGACAAGTTTTCTTGCTATTTTTTTCGTATTAAAAATATCAGTATCTTACGTTTTATTTATTAAGGAACATAGCTTATATTGTTTAGTTACAGAATAACAATACTTTGTGAAGAATTCTAAAAGTTTTCAGTAATAATTTTTGGTATTACGGAACAAACCAAATTTTGAACGGCTAATATTGCTATCGCGCACGCATGAGGCGCGGCGCAAGGGTTAAACAGGGACAGCGATATTCGGAGCGATTTTTGCAAGCGAGGGTCGCCGGACCCTTAAAAGAAACAAATAAGATTTCTTTATGAAATAAAACTTATTTTTCGTAGTAAGTGATCAGTTACATACGGGATGCATTTTGTTACAGTCGAGCGCAGAAACGTTCATAGACGATCTGAATCGCATCCTCATGCCGTTCCTAAGACGATACCAGAAGCTAATGGGCGATGTCGTGGCTTCTGAGGTACTTTACGAATACCTGGAATTGATCAGCGAAGAGGATCTCTGTCCGATACTGCTGGTAAGTTGGAAGAAACTTAATTTTTAGGCTGTATGTGGATTATAGGTATGAACTTAGGTATGGTAGTGGTAACGTTTGTAGCAAAAGACAAAAAATGAGGGTAGATCGGTATGTCTGCCAATAAAAACTTACTCGCAGTGCCTTCAGTTATTCCGTGATCTTGGCGTATGAAACTGTGCCGAAATATTGGAAAACTCAATAATCAAATCATAGTAAATATCCCGTTATAAGTGACTTTTGTGTTAATAACCATGATAGTATCAAAAGTTGAACCAAAGTCCTAAAAAGTGTACCTAGTTTTCGTTTTATAAACCATTATGTTATAAATCATGTGAAATTGAACGAATTGTTCGTATAAATGAGAAATAAGAAAGGACCCAGTGTAGATCCTTGCGGTGCACTCGTTGTATTTTGTATTTGTATTTGTATTTCTTTATTAATAAAAACTTATTCTAATCTTATTTGTACGACACTTTAAACCAAATAAGGTTTTTCTAGTGTCGACAGTTACAGCGTGTTGCCATGCCACACATTAACTCACGTACATAAAATATAAAGAGTCTAAGCACCTACTAGTGTTAGTAGTAGTTACTAGTGTTATCATCAAATAATCGCAGAAAACTCATAGATCTTATAAACCTTCACAAAATTTTACATTCTTCCATAGACTGTTCTAGTCTACTATCCTCAATTGACATAAACACTTACTACAGGTGTCGAAACCCGAAAACGTTCTTGTTGAGGGTTTACAAAAATAATACTTCGTTTTATAACCCAATCACTAGGATGTGTCGTCAATATAACGAGTTGGCAGCTAATAATAATTAAATAGATATATTTGACTCTAACAATACATTTCGCAAACTAATTTCGACTATACTGAGCAATTAACTTTAATATATAACAATATAAATATGTATTTTCTGTTATATATACCTAAATAATACACTATGTACTGTTTAGGTATATATAATAGAAACTTTAACTAAAACTTAAACTTTAACTTCAATAAAAACATTTAGTTATACGGAAATTGTTTTGGCTATGTTAGCAACACTTTTCTAAACTTGTTATGTTTACATCTAGGTCACAATCTGGTTCACTACTGTAACTCTATTATTTAATGCATAAATGTGATTGTAAACTGCTTTGTAAACTTATTACAATAAATAAAATAAAAAAATAAATCAGCACTTGGATTCATAAGTTGTTGAAACTACATATCCTGGATTCCTGGAGATAGGTTTCGGCTACTGTAAACTAGTATTCTGTAACGCATATAGTTCGATAATAAATACAAGGAGAGGCTCTTAGTACCAAAAGTGATGTAGCTTTCTTACTACTGGTCAGAAATCAGAATTCATGATCGACGTCTACACAACACACTTCAAACACTTTTCACAAATCACAAAAGATACAATTCTCATAAGCATCATAAATATTTAGTAAGTATGTAGGTACTTGGGCAATTAAATGATGACCTATATTTTTTTTAAACATACGAGAGATGATAAAGAAGCCCTATTTTTGTACTCATAAAGCTTAAAATCTTTTGGCAGTTGATACAAAACCCGCATGAGTTTGACTTGGACCATTCGTACCGAGAGCGGTTGGTGTACCGCTGTCTGATGGCTTACAAGGACATCGACCAACTCGATATAGCGGTCGAGTTGCTTGAAGCGGTGAAACCGTGAGTACCTTATTACTTTCACATATAGTTTATTTATGGACTTCATTAATCAATAATCATTTATTTCGTAGCTTTCATGAAATACACGTCACGGCATCGGCTACAGATACGTAGCCATCTTAAACTTCATTCTTGGTAAAATCAATTTGATTAAAGAATTTCATACAAAATGTTATCTGATTTTCTCTTACTTGCAGAGGTTTCTAAATATAGCTAAATACATCGCTTGAATCTTATAGCTATTTTGCTCTTTTTATTTGCAACGTTGTTTCTTTTTGAATTCTCAACTCAGCCGTTTCATATTATCTAAAAACAATTGATTGTATTGACTTTGACATACCAAAATACATTCAGTGGTTCGCTTATCGATATGAAGTAGAAGTAGTGTATAATATGTATATGTAACAATTATTTTCCATTACTTGACACTGGCAGAAAAGCGTCCAACCAGACATAGCCATTAACAAAGAATCAACATCATGTATGTACCTATAATAATATCAGAGGCAAACTCTGCTTTCTGGCCACTGTAAATTTACCTCGATCTAATGCTCTCGTATAAGATAAGCCAACCATAATCTTACATCTATTTTTCCATAGCCTATGCCCGACCTACTCCGAAGACGAACTCGAGAAAGACATGCGAGAGTTTTCGAAGATGGTCCACTGCAGCAGTATGCTGGCCTCTCGCGGCGTGTCCGTGCCGCCGCGGGACCTCAGCGAACGGAGCTTGAAGCCGAGCAGAGCACGCGCATTGTTGACTAGACTCGCACGGGACTTGGGGAAGAGGTCACTATTTTAATGCTACTAAAGACTTAAGTTGCTTGCAGCACGATGATTGGAGCTTCTCTGTAGGAATGAATGAACGAAATGTACACTTTATTGCACTTAAAACACCGAAAAGCGCTGGCACAAACGTGTTATTGAGTGGAGACCACGAATTGAATGAATGTAGTGTAGGACGCCCTACAGCCAGGCGGGATGACAACCTGCGAAAGATTGCAGGAAGATGCTTGAAGCTGAAGAAATGGCGCTATGGCGCTCATTAGCCTATGTCCAGCTGTGGACTAAAAAAAAAAAAAAACATAGGCTGATGATAATGAAAGACTTATCTATCTTAAATAATTGTAGGGGTAGAGTCTAGTCTCACCCCTAAAAACTCGACCAGAACTCGATAAAAAAAATTGTACACGCGCAACTGTGTAAGTCACGTTTACGAAGAGTATGAATTTATTGTTAGAGTAATACAGTTTCAATATAATTATTTACTTAAAATAACATTTACAATATAATTATTTAATTGAAATTAATATCATTCACAGTGAAACGAAGCCATCTCAAGGAGATTGGGAGAAGCTGTTTAAAGACCTCATGGAGCTTCAAGAGAAGTGTTTCCACTGTGTCTCCATCAACCAATGCTACGAGGTGTGTTTTTTTAAGTCCTTTTATTGCTTCAGTGCTTATTCGGCTATTTTGTCATTATTTAATGAATATTAGCTATATCGCGCTACTTTCCAGGCGGAGATGCTTGCCAAAAAGTAGCTTGTAAAAACTCTCAGGATAATTTCTACATAATAAGCCTTGTTTTATCCAAACCCATTGTCATTTACATTTACATTGGTTCTTTCACAATATTACATACTTGAATCATTTAAATTTAAATAAAACCATTATCAATGAAGTCTATCCTCCAACAGATCTACGCCTCAGCGCTCCTAACCTCAGGCGATGCCATCAGCATCAAGCTAGCTGGTTCCGTACTAACCGTGGAAGCCAACGGCACATCACCCACTAGGCCAAACGCGGTGCCTTACAGCGAGAGCGTCAACTTGGTGCTGCAAGCTGGGAAGGAGTATTTCAACTCTGCGTCGGCTTTGAACGACCCGGCTTTAGACTTGGCGAGGTAATGAACTCTAGAACTCTAGCAATAAAATAGGAAGCCTTACAGCGAGAGCGTCAACTTGGTGCTGCAAGCTGGGAAGGAGTATTTCAACTCTGAGTTGGCTGTGAACGATCCAGCCTTGGAATTGCCCTAGTATTGAACTCTACAGCTATAGCAATAAAGCAGTAATATAGACAAGGACAAAAAAACACTCCAGCATGGGTGCCCGTTATGGAGCAAACAAAATTGAACCTCTATAACAAGATTGATTCGGGCACTGAATGTTTCTTTATATTTTAGATGCTGCCTCTCGCTAATAAAGGACGCGAATCCTATCATCCAAGAGGAGCTCGACTTGATCGCGGCCCTTAAAATTATCAGCTCATTCAATGTAAACATCCTTCCTATACAAGGTATGTAAAACAAGCTAATTTTTCAAAAAGTAATCTTTATACATATAACAAACAGTAAAATTATAGTGGTTTCCTAAAATGTTACTCTGATTAATAGCATTTTGATAGAGTGCTCTGATTTTTATCAAAGTTCGCTACGAACACTATCGATGAAGTCAAAGTTCAAATATCAAAAACTTAAAATCGGTTACCCGGTTAGTTAAGGGCAACCAAGTCACAGAGACCACACCTTTTATGCGTCACGGGCTTTTACTTTACATGGGGGTAATAGAACTCTAGTGTTAAGAAAACTCTAGTGTCTAGATAAACCTATGTTAGGATTTAAGACGCTATCAATAGTAAACAAATTTTCAAGTCAATAACAAATTTGTAAATATATCTATCTATCCATTATCGACACGCTTGGTAAACGGGTTAGGGATCACAGTTCGCAGTTTAAAAAATCTGTAGGAGGTGCTGACCGCCCCCGGTGGATATCTCAGTCGACCCTTACTACACCGTGGTAAGAGTTAGGGTGGTGCTAATTCTAAGCCGGCCTCACATGGCCAGATAATAGTTAAAATATACATTTGCCAAATTATTTGTTTATTTCAGTCCGTCTGTCTGAGAACAAGTTGCAGTTGATAGAAGAGTGCCTGGCGTCGGATCCGAACGCCTTCTACGCGAGCCATAAGCTGCTCAAACTGGCCACTCTGTTGCGCGTCGAGGGAGATGACGAAGTTGCCAGGTGAGACATTACGATCTTTGACGACCACTGCGGCGCACTGGCCGAATATCTTCATATCAAATCAAACCATTTGTTCGCTGTAATGTAGAGGCTCCCATACAACAAACGTGATTTTTTTGCTCGTTTTTGCTCTAACGGCAACAACAAGACGCTTGAAATATTCACAAAATATTTAGTTATATATTCACTTTAAAAATAAATTGTTAAATTAAAATAAAACAAATATTTAAGGGGGGCTCCCATACAACAGATATATTTCTTATTTCCGTTTTTATAGATAATGGTACGGATCCCTTCGTGTGCGAGTCCGACTCGTACTTGGCGGTTTTATAAATACATATATGTCATTGTCACAGGGAAGGCGAGGTGCTAATGCGCGTGTGTAGCGCGGCGCGCGGGCGCGAGGGCACGCAGGGCACGGTGGACGCGGCGCGGAGGCTCGCCACGCTGCGGTTCGCACCCGCGGCTCAAGTTATCGCACAGGTACTTTGTTTCCCTTGAATACTATGAGGCCTCGTTTCACTTTAATACTATATCAAATATAACAGCTGTTGCTATATAAAGGTCGTTAAAGTAGCAATTCAACTGACGTTGACAAAATTTTCAAGTACCAGAAGCGCTGTGTGCGAGCTATGTTTCGTCTTAAGGTAACAGATTCCTGTCAACCTTACTTTTCACAACATAAATTCCTTACTCTACCATCGCTCTATATTTACGAAACGGCTATGTTTGTCAAAAATAACCCGATTTATATTGTCAGCTTTCCAATGCTGTTCCTCGAAATCGACGTGATAAATACAAAGTCTGCATGCCGAATTCACGTACTGCTTTGATGCGCAAGAGTATCTTCTGCATGGCCCTTTCTATTTACAATAAACTGCCAAAATCACAGAGAGAACTACCTCTCACACTGTTTCGGAGAAAGATAAAGGCCACTTTGGAAGCTAAATGGTACTATACATTAAATGATTTCATGACTGACACACATTTTTTAGATTTAAGCAAATGACATCTCTAGCTTTTCATTATTTTTTATTTAAATTTATTAATTATTACACTCGATTTATTTACTAAGTATGTGCAAATTTAAATTAAGTGACAATTATTGTAACCAGATTTTGCACGCCACAAAGGTATTAATACATTGTGTCTTATTTAAACATACACCACCTATATGTATTTATTATTTTCCCTGTACCATCATCTTTAATCTATTCACTTTGCTAGGTACCGGTCTCCCGAAGATTGTGCCATGCACCACATGCATGAATGGTCAGGGAAGTTTGGATGCATAGATGTTTGTTACTTCTTTACGCCGAAACTACTGAACGGATCAGGCTTACATTTTGCATAGACGTAGCTAAACCTACGTTTATGCAAAATTTAAGCCCGATCGTATCCGAACTGTAATAAATTAATAATACATGGGTATTTATTCCACAAATCAGTTCCCATGGGCAAGAAATAACATTTCAAATTTTGATACGAACAAAGCGAGTGAAGCGGGCAGAAACTAGTTTGTCATATATTCGCAACATTGTAACAAACAAGCTTTGGCTTGGGGCTAGATGATGCTGTGTAGATTGTCCAGCATTATTATTTATTACGACCTCTGGCGCGGTGGGCGAAGGTCCGCCTGCGACGCAGGAGGTAGCAGGTTCGACTCCCGCCTCGGAACAATTGTGTGTACGATCTGCAGATATTTGTTTCGGGTATTCTGGTCGTTATCTATGTATAGTAAAAAATATCTAACTACATAATATGTAATATATTGTATTGTGTATATCAGTCATCTAGTACCCATAACAAAAACTCTGCTTAGCTTGGGGCTAGATGATGCTGTGTGGATTGGCCAGCATTATTACTTATTATGAATGTGTTGTAGGTGGCAGAGCACGCGGCGACAGACCGAGAGATCCGCAAGGAGTTGTTTGCGTCCGCGGTCACGCACTGCCCCGCTGACAATATTGAATCCATATTGCTCTCAAGGTGACAACTAAAAGTTTATTTATATGTATTTTTATTAATAGTTTATTTCCAAAAATAACGCCATGATCAACCATGAGACTATCAGGGTTCGTTGGGATATTTACCATGATTTTATTTTTTAGCCAATTATGGGAATATCCCGTTATAAATGACTTTTGAACCTAGACCTATGTCAGTAGAGTACCAACAAATATTTTTACTGAAGGAGAAAACTTTTGCTGAAGGAGTGTTTTTATACAATTGACGAGTTTATCAGTCGAAAGTAATTATTATTTTTATTTTTTATTTATTTTTATTTTTCTTTCTTAGGGATAACAAACAGTATCACTTATAAATAAACTATAAACTATTAAACTTAAATAAACGTAATTCTAGAAGTGAACCAGCCCCGTTATCCACTTATTACTTGTACAAGGGGTGGTGTTAGTGAGCATTTGCAACAATGTAATTCACATGAAGAGTTAAGTACAATCGAGGATAGTATCAGTTGACAATATCAGGTTGATGGCTGTCTTATACAAAGCTGGTGAAGTAGCAAATGGATCTGTTTCAGAGAAGTACTTATTATATGCCGTTGTCATTCTATGCAGTGGAGCACGCACACCTGCGTTCGTTTTGCAAGGAGTGGTAGCAAATAACGCACGCTTACGAGTCTCTCTAATTGGGCGAGAACAGTATGGTACATGTATATAAATTTTTTTAACTAAACTATTACAGTCAAACTTGTTATGACAGATGTTATATAGCATTAGTTGATCAAGGAGCAGTCTTCTCTGTTTTAGTGTAGAAAGAGAGTATTTATCAAGTAGGTGATCGTAGGAGGACTTCGAGCGGGAGCATCGGTAGTTAGTTGAGCGTAAGAATTTACGCTGAACTCTTTCAACTTGATTGTTATATTTATCATAAAGAGGGTTCCAGACCGACGTGGCTTATTCTAACTGTGAAATCTTACTAAGGATGTATAAAGAAGAAGATATGATTCAGGTCTTTTGAAAGGGACGCATGTTCGCATAACAAAGCCATAAAGTTTAAGAGCCTTATTAACTATGCACTCGATGTGAGCATCAAAGTGTAGTTTAGAATCAATAAGTATGCCTAGATCCTTAATATAAGGTACCTTTTCGAGCGGAGTCCCACATAGAGAGTAGTTAAAGTCTATAATGTTTTTTTTTTTTTGTAAAAGTGATGGACTTACATTTAGCTAAGCTGAGATGTAGTTTATTAGTTAAGCAGTATGTAGTAAGCCGATCGAGGTCTTCCTGTAGCCAGATACAGTCCTGGACTGAAGTTATTTTACGATATATTTTTAAGTCGTCGGCGTAGAGTAAGAATTGGGTGTGCTTAAAACAGTAGCTGATGTCATTAATAAAGAGGACAAACAGCAAAGGTCCCAGGATAGAGCCTTGAGCGACTCCAGATGTAACTTTAATGATCCTCGAAGTGTATCCATTTATGGCGATACGTTGAGTTCTGTTCCTAACATAGGAGCAAAACCATCTCAGTAAGTTTCCTCAAATTCCATTAAATGCAAGCTTTTTTAGTAGCAATTCATGATCCACTTTGTCGAAGGCTTTACAGAAGTCTGTGTATATTGAGTCAACTTGAATACGATTATCCATGCAGTGAAAAATATAATTAGTATATAAAAGTAAGTTACTGATTGTTGACCGCTTTTTGACAAAACCATGTTGTTCGGGTATAATTATTTTATGTAAGCTAGGGTATATTTTATTATGAATTAAACGTTCTAGAACCTTCGACAGAGTAGACAAAAGCGAGATAGGTCGATAGTTAGTAACATCATTCTTAGGACCTTGTTTGAAAACCGGAGTGACATGTGCAGTTTTCCATAGATTAGGAACGGTGCCTTCTCGAAGGCTACGATTAAATAAAATATATAGTGGAATGACCATAGTGTCTGCAGTGTGCTTAATAAAGAAAGGAGGTAAACCGTCTGGGCCGGGCCCTTTAGTTATATCTAAACATTTAAGTTCCTTGAGTATCTCATCCTCAGAAAAGTGCAAATTGTGAAGGGAGAAATCACAGTTACTATTAGACGGAGAGGTTTCGAGGTCAACACTTTCATCACATTCGGGCTCATAGACAGAGCTGAAGAAATCTGAGAAGAGTTCACAGATTTGCTCGGGCTGGCCCGTCTTAACTTCATTGTATTTCATAGAGGATGGTATACCGGATTTTTTATTATTATTTTTCACATATGACCAGAATGCTCGGACATCAACCTTCAACCTTTCTTCAATATTTTCAATATATGAGTTAAAGCAGATTTTACTTACCGATTTAAAACGCTGTCTTAAAACTGAATAACATTCATAGTGTTCTGTGGTCTTGTATTTTTTCCATTTTAACCAAGCTTTTTCTTTGTTTTTAAATATATGAATCAATGGTCGAGAAAACCATGTAGGAAAACTTTTATTTTTTATGGGTCGCACAGGTACATGAGTCTGTATCAATTCATGGATTTTTTCATAAAAAGCATTGACTGCATCCTCTAAGGGTAACTCAGAAAGAAAGTTCCAACTTATATTACTTACTTGTTCATTTAATAAGAAATAGTTGGCTTCCAGGTAGCAATATCTAGGTACAGAGTAAGGTTTCATAGGGTTGTGTGATAATAGGCTAAGGTTAACTAGAACACAGAACGGTGGATGAAGACTGTCTATGGGTACCAGCGGGTTCAGTGGTGGCTGGCAGGTGCATGTGTCTGTGTTTGTTATAAAGAGGTCTAAGGTTCGGAAAAAGGTTATGTTAGCAAAAATTAATTGAATTATTTAAAATTGCGTGATTTTAATTAATTTACCTATTTTTATTTTATTTAGAATGTGTTTAGATTATTTCTAGCTATAAGTATTAATTTATACACAATGTAAATTGTTTTTGAATAAATACACTGAAACGTGGCCATACATTGCCTTTAACTCAACCTTCAATATAACATCGCCGAATGCATTTTCAGATTGGAACTGGAGTTGGAAGGGCTGAAGGAAATGGGCGTGACGATGAAGGAGACTCACTCGCTCTCCGACCGCTGCCCGTCCACTGAAGACGAATATGCAGACGCTATTACTACGGTAAGAGCTCTACAATTGTACTATCGATGTGTTCGTTGTGTATAGTGTTCTTTGTTTTGGTACTCACTGTAATGGCTGCGCTTTAGTTCCTTGTCATTAATTGTGGATTGTCCAGCATTATTATTATTATTTTTATTTAGCCTGTTTCGTCCCACTGCTGGGCAAAGGCCTCCCCCAAATCTTCCACTCAGTGCAAAGATTATTTATTTGTTTAAAAATAAATCAAACATTAGATACGCGTTAAATTAATCTTTTATATTAAAAGAGCGCTTGGATGAGGCTGACAGCATACACGCTTGTCCAGTAAGATTTAGTTTAATTTTACCCTAGCAATTAAACTCGATCAAGATTACCCAGTACAGCGCTTTGATTGAGTTCAGCGCATAGCGTACGTTGATCTGGTTGATCCGGTTCAAGCTGCGATGGTTATACTAAGTTCAGCTTGAACCCGGGAAATTGGACCTAAGATTACTTTAGGTACTGAAGTTATCTTAGGTAAATTTTTAGTGCAGCTGCCTTTTCTTACATAGAATCTTGACTAGTCGTCTAGTACCCATAACACAAGCTCTGTTTACCTTGGGGCTAGACGATGCTGTTTGGATTGTCCAGCATTATTTATATTCATTTATTTATTTCCTCAGCCGGTGGTGGAGAAGAAAGACCTAGTACCTTCCCGTCACGAGAAGAAGCTGCCTCTCTTCAACTACCTCCTGGACTCGTTCCAGCACAAGTTCTCCGTGGGCCAGGCCAAGTCGCAAGGCAGCGCTAGGCGCACGGTGCGTGTGCCCGAGTTCTACAACTCTATCTATCCGGAGCATGAGGTCTCGGATAATTATTATCGGTAAGTTAGTTCTTCTCAACCAGGACCGTCAGTGACCGGGGCACTGCCCCTTAAAGAGGGTTGCTACTTTGCAAGTACAGTAATTCTGTTGTGAGTAGCTTTAAAGTTTTTCTTAAATTTTTTAAGAAGGCATGTCTGTCTGTTTTTTTTTGCACAATGCCCTATGATGTTTCCTTTGTCAAAAGTTAGTATGTGTTATAATAAAAATGTAATTTATCTTTTAAAATAGTATTTAACGACATCAAGACTAAGTGTAACATTGTGTACCTATGGTGGAAATAAATAAACTGATAAACTTTAAACGTCCATGGGATATTTTTGTCAGAGAATCAAAGGTTTGTTCCAGACTTTTTGTAATATTTTAGGTACGACCGTTTCGCCGTGCCTAAGATGCTAGACGGAGGCACGCCGGTCAGCCACGCCGTGCTCCAGTGGTTCTATATACAGAACTGGATGAACGTCGAGAAGGGAATCTCTACAGGGACTATGGACACGGACATAGAGAGCGAAGGTACGAAACTGTCTGTACTTTTGTGTGAATGTTCTTTTAACTCAGTTTAACTAGTTGTTGATACAGTTTAACATTGAGAATCTGTAAATAAGGTTCAAATATAATAATTTACTTGTAATAGGAAAATGCCTTTATCAACAAACTTAATAACATTAAATAGGTATCTGACGTTCGATTCTATCTACGCAAGAACGGTTGATGGCATATATTTTGCATTTCAGAGTAAAAACATATTTTAATGCCGATTGCAACTTTAGATTCACCATGGTAAGGTTCAATACGAAGATAACTGTCATTTAACTTTTGTTATTTAAACTCGTGTAGAATAGCGACGTAAGACTGTATTAAGTTTAAATAATGCACTCATGTCTCACTATATTCTAGCATGCAACAATTATCATACTGAGTAGTTCGCGCGAAGGATCAGCAAGATCATTCAGCGATGATTAACCCATTCAAACTATGTTTTAAACTATTTATCAATTTCTTTCCAGTAATCCAGAAATGCGCCGAAGAGCTGATCTACTCTGACAGCGGCGTCGGCGTGGCCTGTCTGCTCCGAGGGTCGGCCCCGCGCGACGCGACCGCCAGCTTCGTGACCGCGGCGACCAATGACGTGGCTCTCTCCTGCGCACTGTACGCGGCGAGCGTCAACTGTAACACTGCGGAGATGAGAGACAATGTCTATCTTACTGAGCCGAAACTGGTGAGTATTCAGTCAGGATAATCCCAACTCCCATCATCAAGCATCTGATGAATTTGCCTCGGGCCTTGAACGGTATAGGTACGCCACTGTGAGTACTACCATAATTCATAATTCATAATTTCATAATTTCATAATTCATTTATTGTTTGTGAATCAGGGTAATGGATAGTCAGATACATAAGACTTATTTTAGATCGCTAGATTCTGCCGCTTAGGCGTACAAACATTTTAATAAACAATTAATATTTTAGCTTATACAATATACCTACCATAATTATATTATCTTATAAAAAGCATGCAGTTATATAAATAATTATTTAATTTAATTACTTATCATTTTCAATGAATGTCTTATTATGAAAATTTTATTTAAATGAATCAATGTCAATATAAAGTTAAGGTAATCATTCAATAAGCAATGTCAAAAAATAGTACAATCTGTAAATTTCATAATATGGCAAATTAATAAGGTATTGATAATTTCATTAAATAACAATTCAAGATAGGTACATACATAGTCAATTAAGTATAAAAATTTCAAACAATACGGTCATTTAGAAAATCATTTACTGTATAATAAGCTTTTTTAATTAGAAAATCATTAAGTTTTGCACTGAATTGGTTACTGGACAAATCACGAACTACTTTAGGAATTTTGTTATATATTTTAGGCGCCATGCCAAATACACTTGAACGCAACAACTTTGTTCTGCATGGCACAGTGCGTAGTCTGCCCTCAGACCGGCTTCCAATTGCAAAATTTTCAAATAAGTCGGGATTATTTTTAACAAATACTGCAACTTCGTAAATGTACAGACACGGAAATGTAAGTAGTTTAAGTTCTATAAAATGACTTTTGCAGGAGTCCCGTCTTCGTAAACCACGAATTGCTCTTATGCAACGTTTTTGGGCTTTAAATATTTTGAGTTTGTCAGTCGAGTTCCCCCAAAACATGATGCCATATCTTAAAGTAGAAGATACGTTTCCGTGATAAGCAGTGAGTAAGGTTGACAAATTAGATACTTGACTTAATTTAAAAAGAGCATAAGAGAATTGTTTTAGTCTTTTAGAGATAATGTCAATATGATGTTTCCAATTTAATTTATTGTCAATGTTGAGCCCTAAAAACTTGGTAGAGCTTGCTTCAGCTACTTTGGTACCGAAGTAGTCAATACCAACGTTAAGATTATTGTGACTTCTTTGTATAAAATTCATTAAATAAGTTTTTGATAAGTTTATCTTTAAGTTGTTTGAAGATAACCAATTAATAATAGATGTCAAGGTAGATTTAATGTCATGTTCAAAATTATGTGTCTTATCATTAATAAATAAAACCGTGCTATCATCTGCAAATAACGTTATAGGATGCATAGTCACTTCGGGTAGATCATTAATATAAATCAAAAATAGGAGTGGTCCCAGAACACTACCCTGGGGTACCCCGTGTGACACCACTCTAGCGCATGATTCGTAAGTTTTGTCAGTTTGTGATTCTAGACATATTTTATTAACATGAGTCACCTGACTTCTATTACTAAGGTATGACTTTATGAGAGCATTTGCTGTACCTCTAATTCCGTAGACATCTAGTTTATGCAATAGTGTATCATGATTAACATTGTCGAAAGCTTTAGTCATGTCCATGTATAGCGCTATTACATTTTTGTTATTATCCCTATTAGTCATTACATTGTTAAGAAAGTCAAAAATGGCTTTGTTTATAGACCGACCTTGTCTAAAACCATACTGATCCTTACTTAGAATTACATTGTCCTCTAAGTAGCTATAGAGTTTGTTATAAATCACCATCGAGCATCCAATGAATTGGTCAGCTGAGCCAAGTCGAGCGAGCAACTGCGAGATCTCAGCGAGTGTCAACTGTATAGTGCAGAGATAGGGACAATGTGTATATTACTGAGCCGAAACTGGTGAGCAGAGGACTTATATTGAACTGGACCGATGAATAGTACAGTTTTGAGACTTAGAAATGGAATGCGATATCTGCAATATATTCTTATTCTAAACCAAGGTGAAATTTAGGACATAGGGTCTACCAGACAAGTTTGCATTACTCCGAAATATCCTGTCGTTTCAAATACCTTGTATAACTTTCTGATTGTTTGTTCCCAGCTAACACAAAGAGCCGTCGACAACATCAACCTCCGCGACGAACAGATGCAACTGATCCGTCAATGCATCGACCGGCTCTCGGGCATGACCGAGGTGGACTCGCTGCGGACTCTCGGACTGAACGTGAACGGATTGCTGTTCAACGCGGACCCGGACTATAGGCGCGAGATGATACACAGGGTCGCCAGGTGAATATTTGTAGCAGGCCTGGTATAAACATACCGAATGTATAGCTTTTGTTGTGCAAAAATTCGGTTAGAATCGCTGCAGTAGTACGTGAACGGACTGCTGTTCAACGCGGACCCGGACTATAGGCGCGAGATAATACATAGGACTAAGTTCATTTAAAACGGGATATTTACCATGATTTGATTTTTGAGTTTTCCAATATTTCGGCACAGTTTCATGATCAGAATAACTGAAAAATCTAATAATGGTAAATATCCCGTTTTAAATGACTTTAGTGTTAATAACCATGACAGTTTCAGAAGTTTTATGATACATAGGGTTTACAGGTGAATATTTTAAGCCTGGTATAAACATACCGAATGTATAGCTTTTATTGTGCAAAAATTTGCTTAGAATCGCTGCAGTATGCCAGATGAATATACCATATAGTAACTGGAGTAGCTGAAACTAAGTGCAATAGCTTGGTGGCTTTATAAACCCTGAATGGCCACCCTGGAATTTTTTGAGGGTCTTGTTTTTCCAAGTTTTTTACTATTTCTACTGTAACTTTTTTGTATCAAATAACATGGCTTACGATTTTAGTAATAATTTGGTCTCGTAATCGTGATGTACTCGTTGGTAAGCATGTTTTAGTTAGGTAGCTGGATGTCACCACAAATCTTATATCAATCATCTTATGTTCACAGATTGCGAGGCAAAGAAAACTTGGATCTGGCATGTTCCCTCGCCAGTAAGTACGGGTCGGACCCGCTCGAGGCGTGGCTGCAGCACGCGAGCGGCGACCCGGCGCAGGCGCATCTAACTCCCGACTCTCTGCCGCCAGTGGACAAGGCAACAGCGTTAGAGCGGTGAGATATATATCCAGAGAAATAGAGAGAAGTGAGATACAGCGTGTTCCCTCGCCAGTAAGTACGGGTCGGACCCGCTGGAGGCGTGGCTGCAGCACTCTCTGCCGCCAGTGTATAACATTGAAGGTGCTTGTGCGGGTGCAAAGCTAAAATGAAAAAAAAAAGATTATGAAACCTTGAACCTTGAAATCCTTACGACTACAATCCTCCTAACGCCAATCTTTCTCTCACAGCATCCTAAGAGTACTATACCCGGAGATCAGCGGAGTGAACCACGCGGCCCTCATACAGATCTTCACAGTGCTGAAGGGACTGGATGAGAAGCAGCTTATAGCGGGGCTCACGTCCGCAGACCATATCAAGATGTTGAAGAAATGCAAGGCGGCTTCTCCAGGTAATTATAATCTTTATCAGGCTTTTTTTTGGGTGGCCTGGGTATCACTGCGACCATGATAGGCCTATTGTGATCGCCACTTTATTCGTTCAGTCCCGAAGCTGTAGCGTTCATAATTCTGAAACAACTGTAGGATTCAACAGGCTTTATTTTTATTACAGGATTCTGAGTGAAACAGTTGCAGTAAAGCGAGAAACAACAGTACTTAACTGGTTGAATTTAATTTATAATTAAAATTGGGTTACAAAATTGTACATAAAACATCTCAGTATTTTCTCGAGCTGAATAACACAACTTTATTTTGTTATGTGTGGGTACTCTCTGGTGGCAAAGGCCCGGACAGAATGTAGTGATAGAGAAGAGGCCAATACCCAGGCAGTTCGTACCTACAGGCTGAATAGATATTATGTACTCTATCATAACTATATAGAGTCGAAACTTGTCGCCTGGTTAAAAAGACTAAAAAGTTACATATTAATAATAACTTTCAGAACTGGACTATAAGATGATAATCGAGCAGGCGCCGGCCCCCGAGCTGACCGCTCACCTGCTCTCCATCATCAGAGCCGAGAACGTGGGCATGGTGGCCAAGTTCCTGCGCACGCTGCCGCCGCAAGTCAAGCTGTCGCTGTCTGTCAACGCGCTCTACACCAAGTGGCTCACTAAGTACTTCTTCAGCGTAAGTGTTTGTTTTTCTTTACGTGTTTAAATTTAATTATTTAATGATAATCACAAACTCGCCCAATTGTGACACATGTGGCGAACAGCATGAAGATGTACAGCATCTACTATTGGAGTGTGAGCGGAGCGAGTGCATGAGAGCAGAGCTTAGAAATGTGTACAGTATAAACCTAATGGATATTGGTGTTATCCATAGTAGCCACACCACTGAGTTATGCGGCAAACAAATTATTTAGGTTAGTTTTAGATATAATTTAGTTTTTAATTCCACTTTGTTGTTAAAATACGAGACTGACATAGTCATTAAAATGGCTCAAAGACCCTAAAATAAATTAAAGAACAAAAAAAAGTGTCTGAATGGCCGTCCCCGAAGTCTACTGTTCCATCATGTTTATTATAACTTTGTTTTTAACCGACTTCAAAAACGGAAACAAAAACGCGACAAATGGACGATAGCTCAATTTCACGCCAACCGATTTCGAAGATTCTTTTTTTTTAAATTAAGTTTTAAACCCATTTTCATTATTTAGTAATTTGAAGTCGGTTTATAGTTTTTAAAACACGGCAAATTGTTTTTAGGCTGCTTGTACATTATTTATTTTTTAAAGGAGCTGCCCTCAATGTCTTAAAATTTTCTCCACCTTATTCAACGGACAATCTAAACCTGTCCTAGTAAACAATAATTCCAAACCTTTGTTTTTCTGAAATTCATTGAGTTAATGTTTATGACCCAGGTTCCAAAAGTACAAGAGAGCAGTAAGAAATGGATGCAACAGTACCGGCAGTGCGCGAGCTACTTCAGCAAACTGCCCAAGGAAGAACTCATGAAGTTCCTCCAACAAACATGCTTCTCCGCTGAGGCTGTTGCTAGGTAAGCCTGTTTAGTCGCTTAGGTTAAGGAACTCGCTGCTGGCCTTTTCTTTTCTGCAAGGCTACCACACTATTTAAAACATAACGTAACGTACATTATCAGCGTTATTACGCTAATTTTAACGTAACTAGTAGTTTTAACGGCTTTTCACGCGTTATTCACGTTAAAAAGCGCTTTAACACATGTTATGGGCGTAATAACGCTAATGACGCGAGTTACGTTGTGTGTTAAATAGCGTGGTAGCCTTGCTGCAAATGTTTTTATAGCTCGGTTCTCTTTAAGGCGAAAGTAAATCTGCTTCATCTTCCATTCCTTCGTGAAACAATTTCATAGTGATCGATTAAAAAAATACTACACGTAGGGCCAAAGTAATTTACATAAAAGTTTATTTAACAAACATTTCAATTATATTATTTCTTATAATTGCTATTTTAGGGTCCCGCACGGCACGAGAAATCTGATGCTCATGCAAGCGGTCGATTACTGCACTCAAGAACAGGAGAACGAGATCAAAACTAACAAAACGTAAGCTATATATTTTTTGACTAGTCCCAAGCCAAGTATCGCCTAAAATAATTTTTAAGGCTCTGTGAACTGGGTTATGTGATCTTGTAATGAATAAATGATCCATCTATCTATCATGTAATTTGTGTTATATTTCTATGGATATAAAAAAGTGAGTTTAAACTATTCCAGTGAACAAACGTGGGCCCAAGTAGGTCAGGAATTGACCCGTTGGGCGCGCTTCCTTGAGAACTTCCACTCGGCATCCGTGCAGAATATTATTGATAATACCGGTATCAAGAACGATGAGCTCTGGCTGTAAGTATTTACTGATCACGCATTTATTTAATTCATACAATTTTTCAGATCAAGCCTCAATTATCACGTAAGATTTCTGATACAGTTGCTATTTTTAGAATAAGTACTATTAAGACGTATTTAAAACTCCATTTATCGTATCCCTATAATTTGATTTTTAGGAACCAATAATACAAATGCATTTTTACAATTCAGTTACTCTAAAATCTACCGACTTTGCCATATAACATCATAAAAATCCCACCCGGTATCGCCTGGCACCTTCCTAACTATCCCCTGTTTCCACAGTGCAATAGAATCAACCCACGGCGACGTAGAGGCGATGACAGAGCCAGCCAGCGCTCTGGTGGCGTACAGCGTACCCGCCAGCCTGCTGACGTCACTGCTGCAGTGCCTCGGCGTGGCGCTCGAGCCGCACACGCTCTTCACACATCTAGCCGAGGGATTGGACACGCAGCAGTGAGTACAATGAACAATACAAATAGCAGCGCTCTGGTAGCGTACAGCGTACCAGCCAGCCTGCTGACGTCACTGCTGCAGTGAATTAACTATAGATAGGAAACATTTGGCATAGATTTTGCATCATCCCAACTCTCCCCGAGAGTTTTGTAAGAGCCGCTTAATATACAATGTGTCTGGTCACCGGTGTCGGAGACTTTGGGGGGGTGAAATACGCTAAATTTTATCGACAAATCACTATCCCTATTGTTTATTTCTACCTCCATGACAAAATGGCAGCCATTTTGTTTTCTTTTGCCTCGAAGCACGGGTGCTTGTACTGATTTAGCTATAGCTACCCATTTAGAGGTCCTAGGAAGACGATAGAGGACTCATTTGATAGCCAATAATGTGGACAATAAAGCAATGATAACATTGTTTCAATTTCCATTTTATAATAGAGGAAAAAAGATCATTTTTTTTTTAATTATTAGCTTTTTCATAGAATCGAAACTGTCAAGCTACAAGTTTTTTGTTTTTGAACGATAGTAAATACTGTGTGCTTCAAAATAAGTCTTGCATCTTAGTATAGCTTAATCAGTACAAGCACCCGTGCTTCGAGGCAAAAGTACATTACATTGTATATGGATATCCACCGGGAAGCGGGCAGCAACGACCCTGCAGAACAGATCCAACACCCAGTGACTCCCATTATGTGCAATGAGCTCTAGCACAGCATATCAACACAGGATGTGTCTCGCTTCGCTCGCTACACTTTCTGAGGGTAATTGTTGACACGAAAACCCAAGTAAAGCTATTTTGTAAAATAGTTACTTTTGCTCATACAGAGACTGCGAGGCCTTAGTGGAGCGATTTGTGAGATTCAACAGCGAAGGCGTCAAATTCCCTGAAGATACCATCGAATTGATGCTGAAGAAAGCAGGTTCGTGAAGCTCATATTTTGAAAATTGATATGGCAATAGACTTCATAGCATGGTTTTTATAGTAATGGTTTTATATATTTTTTTCTCTTTAAAATACACATATGACACAGGATACATTTGTCAATATCGAAATTTCTTAACGCCATCTAGTTCATTATGCAACAATTTAGAATATCATTAATATAAAATGGGTTAACTACGAATCTATCGTAGCTAACATTCATCATGAATTACATAATATAGTAGATAAAATATTTTTTGTATTGTATAATTTGGAATATTTGTAGCTGCAGTGCTGAGACCACGAGAAATTTGAAATTAATAACGTTAAATATTTGTTCAAGGTGTAACTTTAAAGAAAATTACCGAAAAAGTATATGGGATGTGATGGCGACATTCTCTATTCTATTCTGCAGATTATATATATGTAGCTGAAATCATCATACTATGTATTTGTTCCCAGGATCGCTCGGCCTCCCGGCGCACCGACAGATCGGTCTCATGACGCTCCGCGGCGCCGAGCGCAGCGAGCTGCAAGATCTGCCCGCCATCGCTCGCTTCACTCGAGAGATATTCACGCAGGAGTTCTTGCCCTACGCTGCTCAAACCGCCAATGACGGCTGTGTAGTGACTGGTGAGTGACTGCTTGATAAGTGATGGTGTGGACCTGTCGTAACGACTAGCCGCATCGTATCATCAACCTTATGTGATTTAACAACTTGTGTTAAGAACTTGAAACAATACCACTATCATTAATACATATTGAAAGTCGTACCTCAGAATAGAAATGCAGAAATACAATCGGTTGGTAAAATCAATCCACATGTCAAATTTTCATAAAAATAGATAGGTATAATCAAATACAACAACCTCATTATACTTGTCTTATTATAGGCACATACGCAGCTGATCGCGAGCCCCTATAAGAAGCCAAAATAAAGATCCTTGAGCTCGGTTTCGCATCTTATGGCGGCGGTCGCTTCCCGAACCGCTCGCAGAACCGAATACCGTTTGGATAGGGCCGACGACGGTTATCGGTTCTCCTATCTGCCCACTACTTAGAGCACACTTACAGTGTAGGCAGCTGTAAGTAGCGAGCTTGCTAGCTCTGACGTTCTCTACGTGATATAATCCGTATTGACATGTTCAGTAGGTACAACCGAAACGATGGACATCTTATTGTTAAAAAAAATCACATGTTGTTTTTTTTTTATTCAACACGTTTTTATATTTTCATGTCTAAATATTTTTTCTTTTATACATATAATTTTTATACCACCTGATTTTTCTCAACTAATTGTACTAAACTTTTGTACCAATAGTAATTAGTTTTTTAGTGACCAAGGTATTTTTCATTTGTAGAGGAGGAGCTAATGACAGACGCTGGTCGTCGGTCGGCGTTCACGAAGTTCGAGGCGGCCACGGGGACGCTGCAGCAACGCAAGGCGCTCGTCGATATACTGGCTTGCTGGCCGCCCACGAGGGACAAGTTAGATTTATTATATTACATTTATACAATATAGTGATAAGATAAAATAGAGGAAACTAGCGCCGCCGCCTTACAAGCTGACGGCGAACTTCGTACCGCCTAACAGTCAATGTTTGCAATTAAAAACCACAAAGATATAAGAAAAGATGGTTAAAAAGTTATCCTATGTCCGTCTTCTGGTTCTAAGCTACCTCCTACCAATCTCACGTCAGCTGAATCAGTTCAGCTGTTCTTGAGCTATAAAATAGTGTAACTAACACGACTTTCTTTTATATGTTGAACAAAGGAAATACAAAATGTATGTAATGTATCAATTATTTCATTGGGGATTGCGTGATACCTATTATAAGCATTTTATGTGTGTAATAGTTGTCTTTGTAATAGTTTTATTTTGTATAGTTTACGCAGAGATGCGAAGGTGCCCTTGTTGGTCACCAAACTTTATTTTCGCATCTCTACCTTAACTTTACAAAATAAAACTATTTTAAATAAATAATAATAATAAATAAAATCTCTTTATTTCGGATATCCATGGATTTTAGAGGCGTTCAAGAAAGCTTACTAGATAATGCTGTGTGAATTGTCCAGCATTATTATTTATTTATCACAAAATGCCCAATGTTTGTGTTGTAGTTCGACGTAATAATAAGATACAATAAGTGGCGGCGCTAGTGTGCCTCGGGGTGCCGCCTCAAGAACGACAGTGGGCGGTCGCCGCTATACAATTGGTTCCGCCAGTGCGTCTGCTACTTTAGAATAAAAAACCTATTATGATGTTATATTGTCTTTTAAAACATTTAATCTGACCCAAGAACATTTTCTGTGAACCCAATCTGTTAACGTAACTTTAGAACACTGTTGTTCGCCTGCAGTGGTTCGCTGAGTCTTCACTGCGAGTACCTGCGCAAACTGCTTCACAACACGACGCAGACCTCCGAGGAACTCATTTACATCAAGCTGTTGATGAAGCGACCTCTGCTCAATGATGAGGTGAGTTATCGTAAGGATTGTTCCTATATGTCGCGTAGATAAAGATCGGGATTGAAACTCTCTTGAGGTCTCGCATATTTTATACTAGACGCTCCCCGTGGTTTCGTCCGCTAGGAAATCGATGTGTCAAATAATTTATAAACCTGCCTCTTGAATCACTCGATCAATCTATTTAAAAAAACCGCATCAAAATGCATTGCGTAGTTTTAAAGACCTAAGCACACATCACTTTGTTTCATACTATGTAGTGATTTATACCATATTTTCATCGAAGTAAGCATTCCACAGCAAGAGAGAGAAGTAATATTTTCACAAATTTGTTTCTTTACCTTAATTTTCTTACTACTATATTGTAGAGGCGAAAGTTAGTGAAATAGTTTTTTTTGTAAACTCTATATCTACAGAACAGATCAAGATAAAATTTAGCAAACATTTATATTTAGTTGAAGGAAAACCAGAGGTTTATAAATAACAGATTAAAAAATTAATTAATACTTACAAGCTTATTGAACATTTAGATATATAGAATTGGCTACCGAAAATACGCGTGCGAAGCCGCGGGCTGAAACTAGTTGTAAATAAAGTACCCACATTCTTCATATTTTTCATGTATCATAATAATTACAGGAGATCCAACACCTCACAGCCGACCTACCGCCAGAGTCCGTCGCCAGCATGATGTGGATAATCATCCTGAACAAATGCGCCAACGCGCGGGACTTCATCATGAAGCTTGTGGAAGACCATGACGTAAGGGATTTTCGCATCTTGCTATTTACAATACAAAATGTTTATTCAATAATAAAGGATGCACAGTCTTAATCATATTAGAAGATACCTTTTAATACTTGTGTCAGGTGGCTTCGCTCTTCCACGTTTAAATTAATGATGTATTCGGTTTTGTAGGCTCTATATAAAACTTGCAATAAAAAAATTAAAAGAAAAATGCTGGACAATACACACAACACTACGACCAAAACTAGTTTTTTTTGTAGTTGTATAGAGATTAAACAAGCGTTGTTTTTATTCTTCAGGATACAATAAAAGACTTAGTCATGGAACCTGCACTCGTCAAAAGCCTGCTAGACCTACAAATGCTGATTCCTTTGGTCCCAACATCTGCCTACCCTCACCTCGTGTCCTACATAGTACACTCCAGTGAAAAGCCTTACACGGTCAGCTGGGCAGTGGAACAGTTGGAGGCAGCGAAGTTTTATTCTGAATCGGGCCATCTCTGCCTGTACGCGTGGTCGGTGCCGCCGCCGCTGCGGGGCTTCTCGCAGGCTGTGCGGTTCAGCAATAATGCCTTCTTGTTTGATGGGAAGATGGGGAATGTCGAGTAATGGTTATGAGTTTTTTAAGTGTTTAAGAATAAATGTGAGAATCAATGGTATCAATTGGATTTTATTTTTAGAAGCCTGTATATGTTATGGAGTAAAAATGCGGTTTCAATACTTTTAGCAGCTAGCAGCGTTTCTCCTCGCTGGCCCTTTGGCTTCGGTCGAAATGCCTTTTTCTGACGTGATAGGGACGGGAATAAATAATAATAAGTGATACAAATCTGATGTTAACAGCAAATCACCAATTATATATCAATGTATCTGCTTCCTGCCTTCTTTAAAATATTAGAAAACGTTATAAAAACGGTTAGTCAAGTACCCACATAGGGAAAAGACTGAGAGCCGGTTGGATGTCAGGTGCAACCAGTCCGACATCATCCGGCAGGCCTTTGTCACCGCATCTACATAATAAAGTCAGTAAATTGTGCTGAAGCCATTTATTTACATTACAATATTGATTAGAATGTTGCGCGAACTACTTGTAGGACACACCATGAATGAATTGAATTAACACTCGTGCTCGGCCTATACTGCTAGTTAGTGATAGTACAAACTGCGACCTTAGGCCGTGATGCCGCGGCCATAAAATGGGTGATTTCATCCGTCCACGTTGTTTAGAAACAAAGAATCAAACCAACTTTTTCTCATCTGTCATGTCATTATCAAAGTTATGTTATGTCAGTCATTTCATGAATTTATTTTAGGTTAGAGTTTGTTTTTTGTTTAGTTGAGTACGATTAATAATAAAAAGTTCGTCTAGTTCCTCCTATAAAATGCTGAATGCAATCCGATGTACACTACGAGTGCCGCTCAGTAATGTAGCGCGAATGTTCCAAACGTCCGTGCCACTCGCCACCGAGAAATTTGACCACAAGAGAATTCCTCAATCTGATGAAGGTGTCCAGGGCGAAAAGCTGGTTGATCTTGACTCTGCTTTGAAAGCGTAAGAATATATACTTACTTTTGATTCACTTCAAATATACCCAAAGAGCAGAATTAAAATATACATGTCTCTCTTTCAGAAAACAGAACCTATTCCCAACTATGGAGTCAGACAACCAACTATTTGACGGCACACCGTACAAAGAGCTACCTATCATCAATATCAGAGTTTCTAGCAACAACACCATTATCACAATGACAGATGCTGGAGGCACAGTAAAAGCGATCAGGTCTTGTGGTATGGAAGGTTTCAAAAACACCAAGAAGGGTACAAATATAGCAGCTCAGACCACAGCTATTGCTTTGGCATCGGTAAGAATCGTTTTTAAAGTGATTAGTATCTTTTGTTAGTTATACAAGTAACTTTATTGTTTTTATTACAGAAAACATTGAACAGAGGAATCAAAACAGTAAGAGTTAGAGTGCAAGGTCTTGGGCCAGGAAGGCTGGTATGATTTTTTTAATATTGTTCACAAAAGTTTTATGATTAATTTAAATTATTATTAAGGTAATTTTGTGTTATTTCTTGTTTCAGTCTTCAATAAAAGGCCTACAAATGGGGGGCTTGGACATTGTATCAATCACAGACAATACTCATGTGTCATGGAATCCTCCAAGGCCCAGAAAAGCCAGAAGATTGTAGAAAATAATTATAGGAAATGTAAATTATGTAGCAATAAATTATTTCATAGTTATTCATTATTTTATTTACTAGTTCTGTACAGTAAGTAGACTTAAATTAGAATCCATATTTGGATTGTGTTTTTCTTTTTGACATTCTGTTGTTTGCCCATTGATTTTGTAATTCTGCTTCATTTGCTTTTGCCTGTAATAGAAAAAAACCTTATTAAACATCTAAAATGTCTCGGCAGACAATTACCACTTTCATTTTTAGAACTATATTTTGGCACAGAATAACTATAAAGTACTAACATAAAAGAAGGCCAACTCCGTAAACTGATCTAAAAGATACTCTGCAAACTGACAAATAAAGTGCAATTCAGCTCGCACTCACTGCATTCACAATGCCCATAAATGAATGCATTTCAACATGTACCTACTAATCTGAATCTAAATGTATGCCTTATTTCTATAAGAAGACTTCAAACTAACAAAAAATCCATTCTAGTCATATTTATAAAGTTAAAGAATAGAAAATATTATCTCACTTGATGTGCAAGGTATGTGATCTGGTGCTTCCGTTTCTGCATATTAGTAGGTTCATTCCCTCTCTTCTTGCTGGAGGAGACCCGTTTGCTGGTGTCATCCATGAGCCCCTTGAGCAGCCACTGCTGGGCCTCAGCCAAGACCTCCTTCTGGTCTACATCAACTATCTGGATTTCTTCTCTCTTGCGCTTGCCACGAGAACCACATAGTTTGAGGATCTGGAATAATGTCAATATGTTAGAAGTGTAGTAGTAGTCAAAGATGACTAGAAAAAACTTTGTACAAAAATTAAGCAGTTCCTGTGTTTAGGTTTTGCAAACGATAAATAACATAAGACAAATTCAAAAGCCATTTTGTACCCTGAATTTCGAAGGAAATCATGGTATACTTACAGCTTCTTCATCCAACACCATTTCTCCATTATTTGTATTCTCTGCTCCTTCTGTACCACTATAACTAGACCCAGCCTCTGATTCTGCATACTCTGAGTAACTATCATCTGGCTGAAGCTCTACATGATTCTCAATCACATCCTTTTTGAAATAAGACTCAAGTTTGGAAACTTTTGACTCTGATGTTCTTGCTTCTGGTAGGTCCAAAGGTATTTCTACTGGTTCTGGTAGTTCTACAGGCTTGTTGAATGAGAAAAAGTCATTTTGGACATCATCATCATCACTGTCATCAGAGTATTCTGTGACTAAGGCGTTGGCATTAGGTTTAGATTTCTTCATGGGGGATGGCAATGGTGTTTTCTTTTTAACAGTTGCATTCTGTTTTAGAACATTAGGTATTAGAGACTTTGCTGAACCAGTGAATAGTCCGTTTCGTGGTTGTGGTAGCATACTAAGGAGGCCTGACTTTTTCTGCAAAAAGGGTGGTAAAGTCAGTTATCACATGTATATTACAGATTGCGAAAGTTTAGATGTATGGATGTTTGTTACCTCTTCATGCCAAAACATTGCATTAAAGTAGTTCTAGGCCTGGAATAAAACATAGGCTACTTTTACCAATAAAACAGTTCCCATAGGATAGAAATAACCTTATGTTTCCATAGAAACAATGTGTTTGAAACTGCAGGTAAAAACATTTAGTAGTATTATGATGTTTCATACACAATTTCTCTTTGCCAATAATATAAATTGTAAGGATTAGAAATAAGAGGAATTAAGTACTTACTCCAACAGCTGGTTTAGGTTTTGCAGCAGCTACTGTGCTTTCTACATCTTTAAACTGAAACAAATTGTAGGTATTTCATAAGAAATCACATTGACCTAAACTAGCTAATTCTATGAATTGAAGTAACTGTAAAATGCCTTACATCACTAAGAGAAGGTACAGTAATCTTAGCCTTTGGCTTCATAACATCTGTGGTTTCTTTTTTGTGTAAGAATTCATCGTCCTCCTCGATTACTGCTTGCTTTTTGGTGGATGGTTGTGGTAACAGGGTAAACAATGTGGGACCATTTTCTGTGCTATTACCGTTTATAACAACTGGACTTTCAACTTCTATAGGAGTTACTGGCTCTGAAAATTTAGATAGTTTAGCATTAAAATCTTAGTATGTAATAGAAATAACATTATTAGGATTAGAAAATACGACAGTTACTTTCAGGTTTAGTAATCAGTTCCACAACTGGAGTGTTCTCAGAGTCGTCGTCCTCGTAATCACTGCCATCGCTATTTTCGTAAGCTACTAAAGCCATTGAAGCAATATCAACACATCAATAGGTACATTAAATTCAATTAATCTTGCAAAAATTATCAAATCGACACAATTTGTTTTGTTTTGTAGGTACGTGTTCGTCGACTTCGTTTAGTCAGACAGACAGAGCCTCGGACGAAGGAAATCAGTCAGCCCCTTAGTTAGGAACAACTTCTTGGAAACGGCTATAAGGTTGGACAATGGACACAAAAAGCGCGTAAATGTGAAACGAACAAACCCAACTATACTGGTTGTGACTGTCAACCACTGTCATAAAGTTTTGGTTTGGAATGGAATAAAAAAAGAAAACAAAGTGAGCAGCAGAATTTCCCATTTGCCTAGCATTTCATCAGAGAAATTCAGTTTTTTTTACAGAAAAACTGCTATTATTCTACAATTGGCTGCTAAAATTATCCAGTAAGCTCGTGACCATTGAAAAGACTTGATCAATGATGATATTTCCTACAAAAGGTACATAATCTTTCAGAAAATAATGCCGAAAAAGTTTGTCGGGGAGAACAGCAAATCTGTAGCAGCGAAAGCTCGAAAAGAAAATGCAAAGCAAGAGAAAGATCAAAAGGCTAAGAAGGTGGCCGAAGACGCTGAATGGGAAGACAATGATGATAAATTGAAAAAGAAACAACAAAAAAAGGTTAGCTCCAATGTTCTGGTTAGTGTTTTTTTAGCAATCACTAATATTACTTCACAAAATTTATTTTGTCTGTAGGATGATCAAGAAAAGAAACGTCTTGAGCAGCTGCAGAAAAAAGCAGAAGCTAAGGCTATATTAGAGAAAGAAATGGATGCCATCAAGGTTACTAAAGCAGCACCAGCTCCTCCCAAGATATCTCGTGCACACATCAACCAGATGAAGGAGAAAGCTATGAAGGTTACACCTGTTGTTTCTGCGGTAAGCATATCATTTGATTATATAGGCTACTATATTTTTTGATTCACTAAAAGGTTTAGAATTACCAACATGTTTGTTTGTCTTGTAGCCAACCAGAGTTGTGGTAGAGGAGCCTGTCCTAGAAGAGAATCTCAACAGAATACAGCTTGATGGAGAGGTGGCACAGTCTGTTGATGAAGCTATCTCTATTCTTGGGTAAGAAACAAGTTGCCATAGAAAAACTAAAAACTTGGCACATCTTGTAGATTTTCCACATTCATTATTTGGCCTTTGGTATAGGTTTAAGAACTCAAGCCATATTATTCTTGGGCAAGAAAAAAGTAGCTATAGAAAAACTGAAAACTTGGCACATCTTGCAGATCTTCAACATTCATCATTTGGTATAGGTTAAGACCTCAGCCATATGAGAATTGAGAACTATCACAATAATGGCTATTTATTTATTAATTTTCAGTGACAGCAATGAAATTGATAAGCACCCTGAGAAGAGAATGAAAGCAGCATACAATGCCTTTGAGGAAATCAATTTGCCACGGCTCAAAGCTGAAAATCCTGGTCTAAGACTGTCTCAGCTCAAGCAACTGGTCTGGAAAGAGTGGCTCAAGTCTCCACAGAATCCAATAAACCAGCGAGTTTAGGTGCTGAGTGAATTGTGTACTGTTTTAAATAACAAAATGGCAATAAGAAAGGAATAAGTATAAAAATAAAAGATTTTTGATTTTTCAGCAAAACCAGTTATGATTTCATTCATAATTCTTGGAATTGATAAACTGAAATTGATCAGGTGTAGACAAACAGCTTTTGTACTTTTAAATACCAGTATAATAATTGCAGTCTTACTCAGTAGGATACCCAAGTCATTGTAAATAAAAATAATAATTATAAAACTCATTCTGGTTCATTACTGTACAGTAACGGTATCCCTTTTCTTCCTTCCTCTGCCTTTTTCACTTCAGTCTCCCCCAGTTTCTGTTCTAGACCCTTCCATGACCTGTCTTGAAGATTCTGCCCTATGTTTTCCAGTGCCCAGTTTTGTTTAGCAACTAGATCTGAGCTATCACCTTGGAATGCATCTATTTTAGTTTCTCTGATCTTTCCAGTGATAAGGCTGACATCTGTAGCTTCTTTCACATGATCTATCTCACAATAGTGGCGCTTTCCAGGCAAGAGTTCATCAAAATCTGTGATGTGAGTGGAAAAGTAAGGATCTCTGTTTGAGTTCAGGGCTACTTCCAGTTCATAGGGGTATACTAGAGGTTTGTAGAAGTCTCTGTTACTATAGAGATCATTCTCTGGGCATGCTATCATAACATAAATGTCAATCTGGAAGGAATATTAATAAAATTTATTAACAAAGAAAATAAAAATTTATGATAAGAAATAGTATTTAAAATTGAAGCAGCTAACTGGAGACTTGCACAAAATGTAGAGGTAGCTCAACTTATCCATATAGGTAAAATGAATACATTGCATTTGTCTAATTGATTTACATCTGCAAAGGTCAAGGTATTTCAGAGAACATGGTAGTAGGTATGGCTATATGCTGTGAACTAATAATGTCAACAAATACTAGTAGGAGGCCTTTACCCAGCAGTGGGACAAGAATGGCTAAAAATAAAATAAAAAATAGTAGCGAGAGATACTAGACTGATTGGTTTATAGTTACTTACCTCAGGGAAGTTAGCCAACTTAGCTACATTAGGTTTCCCCACAGACACAATATAGCTCTTCTTCCCATTAGCTTTACAGAGCTGTTTCATCCTGCTAATTATATCCTTTGTCTGTTCTCCAGAAAGCTTGCAGATTAGGATACCAATGACATTTGCATCCTTGCACTTCTCCACTAGGAATCTTCTGCGTTTGAACCAGGTTGTCTCTTCTATGCGCTCTAAGGTATTGCTGGTTGGGTCTAGCAGGTACCACTCTGAAGCTGGAATTATAAACAAGAGATATAACCTTTTCAATTTAGCTGACAAGACATTAACAATATATTAAACAAAGCATAGAAGGACACACCAATAATTTGACTACTTAAAAGGTTTCCCTAAAGAAAAGTCTAGGATTATACCTGCAATGGATATTGTGTAATTGAAAACAGTCTGTCCTCTAGATCCAACATGAATGCAAACACAATTCTTGAGGATTTCCATGGGCAAGATGTCTCCGTTTGAGTTCTTGATGACTCTCCCCAAGAACCTGTGTGGATGCTCTTTCATTTCTACATGAGCTATGAAACTGCTAGGGTACCTCTCCTGCCAATTCCTTACAAGAATATCTGAAAATATGCATTATGTGAATCTGATATCCACTCTAGAACTTACAATAGTTTATTCTAAAAAAATAAAGATTGTGTCTGGCCTTTGTGGACTATGGGAAGGCATTTGCCTCTGTCAAAACCTAGGCTGTTCTAGAATCCTAACAGCGATGCCAAGAAGACTATATTTATATTATATTGATGTGGTGAGATTTCTTCATTAAAACATTTCTACCTACCAATAGAGTCCCCGCAGGGGACACTTGCCAGTCCTCTATTTCTTTCAACAACCAATCAAATCAGGTGGGCATCCCCCACCTGATGAGAGGATCTATCACATCAGTTAAAGTATATTTTGAGAGACTAGGAATTTAGTTACTTTACCTTTGCAATGTTCAAATGAACAGTCATAGAATAAGCAAAGCTTAACATCATCATCTGATGAAAACCTCTCAGACACCAGTTTCAGTACAGCTTCCACATTCAAATCAGCCTTCAAAAGAACTGTGAAGACTGGTATGTTAGACTTGGAGAAGCAAGTGTGGCCATAGTGAATCACTGCATCACATTTTACATGCATAGCTGCAACAGAATCTATACAGCAGCTGAAAGAATACAATTTTGCTGATATTCTCGTCTATAACCAAATAAAGACTAAGTTTAATAAGATAGAACTTCTAAGATAGGTCCTACCTGGCGTATGAAGTGTCGCCAAGAATGTACAAATCAACATCAACTCTGTTTTTGATCTCTTCGTAAATGTTTGCACTTGCGCCAAGCAGTTCATCAGGGAACTGGAGGCAAACCTAGTGGAAAGTAAAATAATTAGTTAGAACCACGATAGAACGCTATAGCTACGTATTTACAATGATGAATAAGTGTGGGCAAAGGATGTTTACCTTTGTATGGCCATTGTCTGAAATCCATTTGCAAGTTTCAATAATGTCGAAACGCTGAACTAAATCTTCAAGCACCTCGTCTTTTTGGACCACTTCTATCTCTCTATCGATACAAATTTGTCCATCGGTTGTAAAATTAGACATTTTCTTTATTTGAAAATTTCGGAAAAACTACACATGTATTTTTTTTGTTGACGAAGAAATTAATGAACGTCACACAACCAACACACACAATGAACATTGAATTGAACGTCGCTGATTGACTCGTCCGTCAGTTACTCGCAACTGATGAACTGACTGATGGTGATGTGACGTGTGACTGCAGTGATGTCAGTCATATGATATGACTGACCAAAAAGTTGTTAGATTAGATATGACTCATATCTAATCTAACAACTTTTTGGTAGATCTACCAATTTTCACTTCAGTCTACCTATCTACCACCCTAGACCTAACCAGTTTGACATAATATATAACCACTTTGAATTATATAGATTTTTTAATGACAAAACGTAGCCAATTCGTCGTTACCTTCTACAAAGGAGATTTTTTTTTTACTGGTATCACCTGTTTTTGTTTTTGGCAGCGTTATACGAGACAGACTTTAGTGCTTACTACGCTGCTACCACCATATTACCCAAAAATATAGACGTCTGACTCTTGACAATATATACGGTTCCTCCTCCTCCGCTCCGTGACGAATAAAAACAAAGTCGCCTTGTGTGTGACCAATAATTACAAAACTAAGACGTGACTTATTAGAACTTAAAAATAAATTTTGGTTTTTGCGTTGTAACCAATTAGAAAACTTTTTTGCTGTGACGAAATGTTGCCTAAATATAAAAATACCTACTGAAAATTTATTACAAATTTTAATGCTAGACACACTGGACATGACTGACGGGAGGCGCGCGGCATAGAGGGAAGGTACCTACCTAGTCCACGGAGGGGTAGCCTCTGACTGAGTGGAGAGGTGAAGAGGGTTACTAAAGTTTAATTTAAATCACATTGCACTGCTATCGTGCAGCAGAATATTATGTAGTAACCAATTAAATACAACAACATAATTTACAATATCCTTTATAAAACTTAGAAACTGGAAAATCTTAAACTAATATCCTTCATCACTGATGGAAATTGTGTAGCCAGGGTATGCATCTTTGACCAGTTGTGCTGTGATCTCATGATCTGCTTTGCCATAACCCTGAGAGTATCCATAGATGTGGATCTTCTTATTGTCTGGCTCATGGGAGATTCTGCCACCACCTAGTGGCTCACAGTCTAAGGGCTGAAGTTTTGGCTGTACCTGAAAATTATGAGATTTAAGTTTTTCTATCAAAACTAGTTTTTATAATACTCACTTATTGTTTTATCAAATGCCTGAGCTGATTAATAGTTGGTTGGCATATTGCTTCATTAATAATGATAGAGGATTTGATTTCATATAACAATCATAATAACTATTTAAAAAAAAAAATGATCTCGCACAAAGTAACAAAGTGCCCATGAAAAAAAAAACTAAAAATATTACATCTGAATGGCAGGGTCATCAAATAAGATTTAAAAAATCATAATGAGATACTATTTTTTAATTCCTACGAAATAAAGTCTACCAGAGAAATGTAGCCCATGACACTGACTCCTCACACACAACACTATTATATAGGTACCTAATAAAAGCGCAGCATAGCTTAATTTTTAAATTTACTTACTGCTTACCTACATTATTATACCTACAATCTACATCATACCTCATCATAAATATCAGAGTGGTAGTTGCATCTTTTGTAGCCCCTGACTATAGTTGTAGAGGGTTCTACATCATTCACAGGTGCTCCATGCACTTTTATGAGAATATACTTGAACACTCCAGAGGGATCTATATCTACTTTTGGAATTGCTTCTAGGGCCGTTGCACACATATTTCCTGAAGGGCAATTCTTACTGTCTGAAAGTAACAAAAAGTTTATTAAGCTATGTATGTAAATGGGCTAGGTAATATACCTACTTTGGGTTGGCGTAAGCACTGTAAGCAGATCTAATTTGCCGGTATAGGTAAGTAATGGATTCGTTTTTCAAAAGCCTTAAGACTTACATTGATTACCAATGAGTTTTATTGGATTTTGTTGAGATAGTAAGGTTTTAAAGATAGGTATATTAAATATTTTACCACACATTAGTAAGCAAGCACTGAGCAAAAACTGTAGAAAACAAAATAAATAGCAAAATTACAAAACCGACCGAAATAAATAATACACCTTGATTGAACTACTTCTTTCTTGCTAGACAGACGGCTCTGCACTGCACTCCGTATCTAAAAGTTCTGACGACATTTGGGGTGATTTCCTACCGAAATAACTATGATTGGCAATTATCATGCATGACAAAACAATGAACCGAACAAACTCAAACACATCTCTCTTATCAGGTGGTCATCAACATTCGACTTAACGTTGTCTACGTTGTTGAATGCGGGCAGGAATCGAACTAGAGTTTTTTCTTCCGGTTTCTACGTCGAGGAAAGCTTTCCTCAAGTCATGTGCTGTCGCTATGAGTGCTTTGTAGGCTTCTCAAGAGCTGTTCATTAGCCTGTTGGCTGTTCTGATCATCCTGGGTGATGGCGTCGGGCGACTCTAGGAGTTTCCGGGGCAGAGGTCGCCACGGAGTTTTTGCATCCGGGAGTTTTGCTTGCACACATCTCCAACTATCTCCTTCCATCACATCTCAAATGTCAATTGTCAAATGGCAGTCAACGTCAAGTGGTCGGACTTGTTTGTTTGGCATGGCAGCGATTTTCGTATCGTAATTTAATATTTTTATTTTCAGAAAATGAGCAGCAAAATGGATTCTAAACTTACTGGTGGGACAATTTTTTAATAATTTATTGTATAATATCATGACATAGTATCGGGCCTCAAAATAAATAGGTCAAGGTTATGATAATCCGTTCGTTTGAGGATTCAGTCATGGTATTTGTTTCCAAAATATCAGGTGAAAAATAATAAACTGTGTTTGTTTTGTTAGGAACTTGCTAACATACTACCTAAACAACCTCTTTGTTCATGTACATTGCTGGTAAGATGACATATCTTCCCAGGAATGAGCAAATGTTCTTCGTTCTTGGGATTCAACCCTGTAGAAGGCTTCCTACTAACAAATCACATAGACCAGATGTGATTTTTATGAATGATGTCATCTTATCAGCCTGGATCCCACTGTTGGGAAAAGCCTAACTCATATTGATGTTATTTTATTTCTCAGGAATGTGGGTGAGCTTCTTCACGGCAGCGGGGATTCCATCAGATGTGTCTGCAACTTATGCCCTGACATTCACAGAGAATAGGATCCAGAATGATATGCTACTAGATCTTAACAAGGAGTATTTGAAAGAAATGGGAATAGTCCGGATGGGAGATGTTATTGCTATTTTGCGGTTTGTTTCCTGATTTTAAATAATGTTTGATAAGTTGAATTATAGACTTTTTATGATATTTTAGGTATACTTCTGGTAGTTATGAAATTATAATGAATGATACAAAATGGTAAAATTACAACCACCATCATACAAAATGGAGCAACCATTTGTGGCCGCATCAGATTTTCATATTTTTTAAAGACAGACTGACTATAGTGATTCTGTTGTTCCTTCACTCAGACCTAGAAACCAAGATATTTTTGAATTTGAATTTTAAATTTTGAAACAAAAATTGTTTGGAACTTCTGTGCCTGTGCAAGACACAGAATTTTCAAACAAATGATAAAAAGATGAAATGGTCAAGAGTGGTCAATCAACACAGCATCATCCCAAACTAAACAGACCTGATAATGATACCAGAGTCATCAAATATTTTCTATAAATACTTCTTTGATTTTCTCTGCTTTTTCTTTCCCTTGTTTACATAAAATATATATAAAACTATAGAACTAAACTAGGTAATTTGACAGCACTTATTTTTTTGCTATCATTTTTATTTTTATCATATAGAAAAGGAAAATTTGATGCACAACTAATCAAGACTCAATCCCTATTCCCAGTAGTTAGTAAAGTACTAGTAAGTACCTCCTTCATCTTTCATTATGGTTTCAGGCATGCAAAGCAAGTGCATGAAAGTACGGCCAGAGACAAAGTGCTCAGCTCTACGGGAGGCAGCAAGGTGCCAGTGGCTGCTGTCACCGGCCGGGCCACCATCTCACAGCCGTCTTCTCGTAAGTAAATTTAGTAGTTTGTGCATATAATAATGGTTAATACTTTTGTATGGTTAAATAAATAATGCTACACAATTCACAAAGCTTCATCTAGCCCCAAGCTAAGCAGAACTTTCGTTATGGGTAGTTTTTCAGCTATTTCCAAAGTAGTTGTATTTTAGTTATATTATGTTTTTGTTAATCACTACATAGTATAACACAAGTCGCTTCCCGCTGTCTGTCTGTTCCTATGTATGCTTAGATCTTTAAAACTACGCAACGGATTTGATTCGGTTTTATTTAATAGATAGAGTGATTCAAGAGGAAGGTTTTTAAACTATTTGTCGCATAGATTTCAAGCGAAGCCGCGGGGCGCAGCTCGTTCTAAATAAATTGAATTCTAACAAACAAATCAATTACAAAACTTACATAAGCGATAGTCCTACTGACACACCGCTATAAGCTAATTAGCATTACAGCTCGCCCGGCGCGCACGCACGCGGCAAATTGACAGGAAACGATCTATGAGTGCATTACGTCGATACTTCCTTTCCTTGCGTTCTTATATTCTATATCGTGTTTACTGAATCGATTTGGGATTCATTCTCTGGCAATGAAGTTACAATACAATACAAAAATACGTAATCAGATACAGATCATTATAAAAGACATTACATGCGACGAGTACAATTGGCGGCCTTATCGCTTAGAAGCGATCTCTTCCTGGCAACCTTTGGTTGGAAAGAATTATGTGAATTTAAGAAAGGCAGCGGGTGTACCTAGGAAGAAGATTAAGTTGATCGTTATTTTAACTATGTTTGTAACCTTCTAGACAGAGGGTGTACTGGTGATCTTTGTCTCTGTCGGTAGCATCAGTAAGATCTCTTCTGCGATGATCAACCCGCATACCAAGCATGCTACTTACCTACTTATTGGCATGGATTTGGTTTCTTCTATAATGTTCGGCATGGACACTAGATCTTCTATTTCTTCATTGTTGATAATTCTACCGTCAAGTGATGATTACGTCTAAACCACAGTGGGAAGGATGTTCAGCAGTTGGGGACTATGAATGCATGAATATGACCTAAGATATCCAATGAGACTCCGAATGTCTATTCGGATGTCTATAATAGATTTCCTACAGAATGTATAAGCCATATTTTTGTTACAAGTAGATAGGTACTTACAGTTTTATTTTTAAACTAAAGCAGAAATCACGGACTGTGTTTGTGTATTTTGTATGACTTTGTTTAATGTGCGTAGCAGTAAATTCGATGCACGTACAACAATAAATCTGGTGTATTGTTGCAGCCGCCAGTCGTATATTAGAGCACTACACGCGAAACCCCGCCACGCCTGACTTGCCCGCATCACACACCGTTAAGAGGAAATCCAATGAGATGATGTAAGTTACACCGACTTGAATGATCCCTTACAGACCACATACATCCAGTACAGTTACCGTATAGCATAAATAAACAAGTAAATATTGGCTTAAACACTAACCCCCCAATAATGATCTAAACCAGGGATCGGCAACCTTTTGCTATAGCAGGGCCAAAAAACGTTGCAAGACAATCAGTCCGGGCCGCACGTAATTTATTTATTATATGTATAGACATGTATTTTTAATAGTTGAAACACATATAGATTGCTTTTCTACCATTACATTTTTAATCATATGTTCATACAATCATGTCTATTAAAATTGAATTACTATAATAACATAAAAGTAAAATATAGTGAGTTTTTGCAGCTGCATTTGACTTTACACACTTAACACAAGTTTTTTAACGTCTGCTTTCATTTTAGCCATAGACACGCGCAGTACTGCGTCTAAATTTTCATCTGTTAACCGCGAAACATTCTAATTATCAAACATATGGATTTTAAATGCCGTTTTAAGTGTGCTATTACTTTGCAAATCTACTATGCTCATTAGAAAAGTGCTTGTTATATCATTAATATCAATTGCAAAAGGGTTATGGAAAATTTCTATGTGAAAGGTGAATGGTGAATTAAAAACCTAGTTTGCAATTGTGTTAACTCGTTTCACATTGTAATATTTTGCCAAATATCCCCAGCTTCCTCCGTGGCTTTCTTGCAATTAGGAAAATAGACCTCAGGCTTGCGGGCCGCACCGAGATGTTCCAGGGGCCGCATGCGTTCCGCGTTGCCGACCCCTACTCTAAACAGTGTTAAACAGTCTAACCTGTCTCAATTTCTTTTGTGGCAATCACTAAAGGCCTATCATGGCCGTAGCGACACACAACACACAAAAAAAAACCTATCTCAATAGATGAAGAGTGAGAAACAACACTGCTTAGCAACTGTTTTATGTTCTATAAATTATGAGCGCATATCTGAATGCACATTTTTGTGATGTGTGGTCCATATTTGCGACTACATTTATTTTTAATTCGAATTTATTTTAAAATATTAATCAATATGATTATAAATATGAATGTATAAATGCTTAATGTTTGTCGCAGTAGCCCACCGGATACCCAAAAAAAGAAGCTGATCAGATTAAAGGCGTCCAAGCTAGAGGCCAAAGAAGGTAACTTTTTCTTAATTCTGTCTGTCATGAGTGTACAAAAAATAGTACATTGTACACGCGGCGCGGCGTAGGCGCGGCGTAGGCGCGGCGTTGTAGGCGCGGTAGTAGCCAATCCATATCGAGTGGGCCTCGGGGACTTAAACGCCCGCTAAACGTGTGAGATATGAAATTCCATAGTTTTCCGTCCCGCTTAGTACGTACGCCTATAATGACGTACTTTGTACCTTATTTTTGGAAAAGGATTAAACAACTTTGTGAGCTCTGAGCTGTTGCTCACACCTGTTAACAACCCATTTAATGATGAGTCTTAGAACTGTGCGTATCTTGAACAAACGTAATATTTCAGGTCCAACCATGACAGTATTCTCGAGGCTAGGCCACAACGATACTGCGGCCAACGACCAACCAGCCAAACCAATCTTCGCCCGGCTCGGCTCAAAGTCCGCCCAACAGGACCAAGTCATACCCGTGCCCAAAGACGCGCTCAAATACGAAGGTATACTCAAATTTCCGCCCACACCGACACCCAAAAACATATCTGTGGCGACTAACAAAACAGTCCGGAAGATATTCACGATGCGCGCCGACGAAACTCCGGTCAGCGTGAAGGAAAAACTCGCAGTACCTAAAGCTAAGTCTGTAAAGTTTTCTGACCTGGTGCAGTATAAGGAGATCGAGGCGTCTCAGCCGATACCGCCGCGGCCGAAATCCGATCAAATCTTCAACAAGTCTGAGCGACGGCGGCCGCAAGCCGTTCAAATCTTCAACAAGTCTGAGCGACGGCTGATAATGCCCGACGGTGTCCCGGACGTCAAGTCTCGACTCGGGATGAAATCCGTGAATAACCTGACGATCACCAAGAATGTTTTTAACAGATTGGGAGAAGTTTAAAGTTTTCGACGAACTTAAAGTGAGTGCATTTGTGATAGATAAGCTATAGAGTCGATTGTGTGCAACTATTTCGAAGGAAAGTCTTTGGCTCATAACATCTAACTTTAGGCATAGATAAAACTAGCATTAGAAAACGTTTTACGCAGTAACGCGCTGGCATGAATAGCGTTTCAGATCAACAGTTTATTTTGCAAATGTTTGTATCTACTTTATTTAATAGTGATTCTGGTTCAAAGCTTAACAAGATTCAAGAGTCACTTATCGCGGGATATTTACCATTATTTGATTTATTTTATTATCAGTGACACAGTTTCAAACGCTTAACAAAGTTTGTAAAATGGTATTGATAATAACAAAATCCGAAGATAGGGGTTACAATAAACAAACGACCCTGGTACAGGCATGGCTTGGCCAGCTATGGACGAATGTGTGATGTGCTGGTGAAGAATAAATGTAAAATGTTACTAAAATATTGTAATTTCAATTGTGGTTTCTTGAAAACGAATCTCATAAGAACAAGAATTATCACAGACCGTTGTTACTGTCAGTGAAACGGTTTTTTAACCCATTCGAAGTAGGTTTTTCGTTTTTCCTAACAAACAAATTAGGTAAGTATACGCTAGCTACTAAACTCGATGTAGAATGTTTGTAAACAAACCGTCCATACCTTACCTATAATTAACTCTGTTCCGCGACTTTATATACGCAATTTACATTACAATTTACTTATTCTCGATTTGAGATCCTTCAATAAATATTGCTAATAATTGATTATAGTCAATAGTAATTTTTCAAGCATTTTGTACTTACAAGGGATCTTTTATAATAAGTAGGTTTTTCGTTTTTCCAAACAAACAAATTAGGTAAGTATACGCTAGCTACTAAACTCGATGTAAAATGTTTGTAAAAAACCGTCCATACATCTATAATATAAAAATGAATCGCAAAATGTGTTGGTAAGCGCATAACTCAACAACGCCTGGACCAATTTGGCCAAATCTTTTTTTAAAATGTTCGTTGAAGTTCAAGGATGGTTTTTACGGCGAGACATAGAATACTTTTTATCATTTAAACAATTTGACACATAGATTTCCACGGGGGCGAAGCCGCGGGGCGCAGCTAGTTATCTATACAATTAACTCTGTTCCGCGACTTTATAAACGCAATTTACATTACAATTTACTTATTCTCGATTTGAGATCCTTCAATAAATATTGCTAATAATTGATTATAGTCAATAGTAATTTTTCAAGCATTTTGTACTTACAAGGGATCTTTTATAATAAGTAGGTTGTTTCAAACATGCACCTTGCTAGGGCACTACCGTATTATGCTAAGTGGCCAATTACTTATACCTTATACTAATTATTCTAGGCATAAAATAAAAAAAACCTTAAATCAAAAGTTTTTAGCTAAAACATATACCTATGTATATGTTATAGCTAAATACTTTAGCTATAAAGTTCTCTAAATCTAAAGTTTTTAGCTAAAACATATATCTATGTATATGTTATAGCTAAATACTTTTGATTTAATTTTCCTTATTAATAATAAAATGAGATATATGAGATAAAAATAGTACCTAACTATTAAAACCAAATTATATATAGATTTTATGTACTATGAACACTCTTGCAGAGAATAAAAACTGTGTTTCATTAGGTATGTTTTTAGAAGATAGTACTTGTATTTATTTATTGTTTTCATTTTCCATTCCTGGAGGTATTTTATTAAATATTTTGATAGACGTAGCGTACCTGAGTGAAGGATTTTCATTTTGGAGCATGGTCCAGAGTCTGTTAATGGCGAATAAATGATATGTCTATCTCGATGTCCGTTACAGGGTCTTAAGTTATGTGGTCTGGTATATAGACAGTGGTTGTAATTATATATAAAACTTGACGCCATGCAAGTTAGTATTCTTTATTAGAGTCGTGGTTTGTCAAACATCCTACATCGAGTTTGGCTGGTGTATAGGTATATTAACTTGTATAAAGTAGTAGCTCTGACCATTATAGTCAGCCTCATACTGTTACAAGTTCTATTAAGATACTCTTAAAACTCTATATTTATAACAGGATAAGACTATGGAAATATTTTTGTTTATTACATGCTTAGATTATAAATAATTATTAAATTGAAATGTTTTTTCTATATTAATTAATGTGTTGTATATTTTTTTGTTTGCCTAACAAGTGTACTTTTCGTTGAAAGATGTATCTGTACATCACATATAGGTATAATAAGTTAGAATAATAATTAGGTTAAGTTTGCTGTTTTCAAATACAAAAATTTAAAACAAAATCTATGGTTTTAAATAGTTTAAGTTTATTTCATCATCATCATCATCATCAGCCTATAGCAGTCCACTGCTGGACATAGGCCTCCCCCAATGAGCGCCATAGCGCCCTGTCTCCAGCTTTCCGCATCCAGCATCTACCTGCAGTTTTTCGCAGGTCGTCATCCCACCTGGTCGGAGGGCGTCCTACACTACGTTTACCGAGTCGTGGTCTCCACTCAAGAACACGTTTGCCCCATCGGCCGTCGGTTCTTCGCGAGATATGGCCGGCCCACTGCCAGTTCAGCTTGCTAATTCTTTGAGCTATGTCGATAACCTTGGTTCTCTGTCGGATGTATTCGTTACGAATCCTATCCTTCAGAGAAACTCCGACGTTTATTTAGGCTGGTTTTATAGTCACTCCTCTGGGCAGAACGCTGTTCACGTTTACTGATATGCGTTTACTGAACGGCGCTGCACAAGCGAGCGACTTTGAAACGCAACTCCTTTACTACCCTCAATACATCTCCGAACACGCGCGCTTCAACGCAACGGGATGCTGCCGAAACGCGTAGTCAATAAAACCAGCCTTATACAAAAAAACAATGACACAGCATGTATGAATATAATAGGAACAAATAAATTTTACATGGTGGGTACTCGTAGGTATTATAACATTGACTAAAACTCAAAAATAATAATTTACCTAATCAAATTATAATCCAATTTATATTATCAAATTCGATTAGAATCTTCGTTGCTAACATTATTATTGAATTCGTGTGAAATAAAATATATAAAACGAGGGAAACAATTGTAAGTAGCCGCGTTAAAACGTACAATTTGATAACTCCTAGCCAGTTTTGAAATATAATGAGTGTTGTGTTGCCAGCTATTTGCTTATGAAAGTTATCTTAAAATTATAGACCGGCCTCGTAATGTTTGTGGTTTATGATTGTTGACTACATTTTAATAGTGCCTTTGGAATCCGAACGTAAGTACGATTATATTATATTAGTATTATATTCTTTGACGTTAGTTTGGTACCTACTGAAGACAGACAGGCGCTAGGCGGCTATGGGACTAAACGATGCTGTGTTGATGGTCCAGTATTATTAATTTCTAGGTTATGCCCGCGGCTTCGCGTTGTTTCTATGGAAACGTGTTAAACTTATTTCTATGACATGGGAATTAATTTATGGGATAGTATGTAGACTATGTTTCATTCCAGGCCTGGAACTACCTTTATACAAACATTCAAACCGATCCGTTTAGCTGTTTTGACGTGAAGAGGTAACAAACATCCAAACTGTAGGATTTATAATATTAGGATGATTATCTGAATGTCTAAAAAGACGCGGAATAAAATCGTAAAAAGTGCCTACTCAATACGAAACCGATCGCAAAACCCTAAAAAACTGAACCAGGACAAAATAGTTTTAACAGTTCCATAGAGTTCTATAGTAGGAGGTACTAATGGAAGTTACCAAGTACTATCAGATCTTGTCGTAAGTATTTACCTCTGTTATATTTATAACAATATATTGTTAACAGTCTTATAGAATAAAATGGGAAGGGAGTTACCGAATAAACGTAGGTAAGTGAAAATGCGACGCGCATTTTCACGCATGGAATGGATCCTTACAGACTCTGGTTACTGCAACTTGCAAGTCCTAGATATTGCATGGAAATCTGGAAAACTAGAGTATCAGATGTGGTCACTTTCACTGGGTTTCCAGCTCAGATGCAGTGAGCGCCGGCCGTGACCGCGGCGTGTCAGCGGGTAAAGAAAGTTACTGGGCTATGAAAGTAAATCAGTCCTCTTTACTAGGTGCTTGTTTACTATTGTAAAGATAGAACTGCACTAGATATTGCTATAATTACTATTTTAACAGGACTGGCAAGAATAAGAATCTAGACATAGAGTTTGGAAATCATCATCACTTTATGTTAGTCCATAGCTGGACACAGGCCGGAGTTCGGAAATCGTGGTAATGAAATTGGACGCCCGCCGGTGGCTTTCGATCGGGATGTCCGTATACCTATTAAAGATCTACCTAATTTGATCTTATACTATTAGTCTAATTTGTTTCTTTGTACACTTCCTCTACCTGTTCCATCTACTCTTCAATAAACCTAAGGTTTGCTGGAAGAAAACTCTTTGTTAGGGTTAAGCTTGCCTATGTATGTCCATATCTTTTTTAGTTAACGTTATTTTAAGTTTTTTTTGTGTACAATAAAGAATTAGAGAATAAATAAGGGCCCATGCAGAAAGCCTTAGTTGAAAGCGTAGATGAATTTTGGGGCAACACCAACTTGACCTGACTTTAACTACGCCCTATTCGCCCTGTACGGAATAGGACAAGAACGTCCTAACATAACATTCCTTATCCCATATATGCACCTTAACTTTACATTTGCGATAAAATGTTGTTTTTAGCCAAAATGTATTGAATTGCGTAAAGAAGGCCGAAGTTCAAAGCCATATTTCGATCGACCACCGAAGACAAGAAAATGTATTTGTAAACAGTAAACCATTTTCTTTTTTGCTGACAGTTGACAAACTATTGCAGTACCTACGAGCGTGAATAATTAACTATTGCTCTGCTATTGTCAAAATTAACATTAGTTGGCCAATCGGACTGGAAAGTTGCACATATATCTAGCGCGAGAGAGCTTATTATTCAATTGACTTTTGCATCCCGTTGGTAGGGAGACTTGTGGGAAAGATGACTTGTTCAGCTGCATGCGCTTTGCAAAATGACCTATAGGACCTACCTAGAGTGTGCATCTTTTACCATGATTTTTATCAATGATGTATTCGGATTTTTCAGAAAATCAGATGAAATGTTTCAATCGCAACTATCTTAAGTAAACAATCGCCTGCAATCGTGACTTGAAATCTTTCTTGAAATGGATCAGTTGCAGTGAACATAATGAAAGAAGTGAGTTACGTGTCTCAAATGCACCGTGAAGCTATCGATGGGTTCTTTTTGTGACATTCGCCTGTCGCTATTGCGTAAGCTTGCTTCTGCTACCATTGAGAACCTTATTATTTAGTTCACTTTAAAATATAATCAATTTGTATTGTATCACATAACTGTTGTATGAATGAGTGGTGTAAGCCGGGCGGTCCCGCGCCGCAGTGAAGGGATAAAAGCAAGCGAGGGGCGCCGCGCCGCTCAGTGCAGCCTCTGTATCCGCCACGACCCTACCATGGGGAGAGAGGTAATTATCTCTACTTAGTTTTCATTATTATTGTGCCAGTTAAATATCATACCTCAGTGTAAAGTGTTAACTAAGTATTTAATTAGGATGGTCTTTATTTCCAGGTAATAGTCGCAGCCGTGTGCTGGTTCACAATAGGAGCGTTTGCGAATAGTTTTCGAGACAATGTCAGTGCAGCAAGTGGGTCCCGGCTGTACGGTACCGTCCCGCGGGCCGCGGTGTACGCCAGCGCAGCCCCGTACGGCGCCTTCTCTTTCCAAGTCCCGCTTATCGCCGCGCCCGCAGCATCCAGACTCACTCCGATCAAGGAAATCTTCAACTTCCAAAACATGAACGCTCATTTAAAGGACTCGTACGGCAACCGGTTCGTTGAGTCGAAGCAGTCTCCGCAGGTGGTTCCGTTCAAGCCGTTCCCGCAGCAGTACGTCCCGCTACAGGAGCTCCCGCCGCACTTCGCCCAGCCGCTCGCCGTGCCCTCCTTCACCGGCCTTAAGCAGGTCCAGGCGCCGCAGATCATCCTCGGCTCGCAGTACAAGATACCCACCCAGAACCTTCAATCCGCTCCGAAGCAGCAAACTCCGTACCAGTTCCCGCAAGGGTCTTATTACTCGGGCCCCCTCAAGAGCCTTGCGCCGTACCCGGTGGCACACACGCAATTCCGCAGCCCGTTCGTCCAGCTGCCGGTACCGGGACAGGCACAATCTTACAATCACCTGCCTGCATTCTCGTACGGCCAACCGCCGACACCGTTCCACTATGGAACTAATGTGATCCATGAGCAACGAGTGGCGACGCCTACCCCTACGGCTCAACAGCAGTCGTCCAGTAACGAGGCTGTCTATGCGAACGCGCAGTCTGAAGCGTACCAGCCTGAAGATGGACCCAAATTCCAGCGCGATGAGTCTCCTCTAGAAGAGTCCTCGGAGGAGGAAGAACAACAGCAACCCGTTCGCCCGACTGTGCACCATACTGATAAAGTGAAACAAAAAGTCCCAATAAGAGAGACTACTGTCACCTCCTACCACAATGGAGTGAAGTCTAGCGTCAATCTGAAGACGAAACCGCCACTTCCTCTTCTAGATATCAGTCTGCTAGAACCATTAACATTCGATAATCCTCTCGTTCCTCAACATCAGCACTTCCTACCGAAAATAAGTCAAGCTACATACCACAAGCTCCCCGGGTACAATGTTAACGCTAGTAAAAAACACAAGCCCGTTCATAAAACCAAAACCTACGACGATGAAACTCCTAAAGTAAAACCTAGAAAGGTCGGTCCGAAAAAGAAACAAGGATTTCCTCGCGTGCAAGTACAAAATTTATTCTACGATGAGGTGGCGTCGGCGTCCACAATTAGGCCTATTATTGCAAATGAAAGCCCTGAAATTACTTATGAAATTGACACGCCTACCCACAAGGAAACCTACAAAGAACAAACCATAAACTACAACAAAGAAACGAAATCAGAACCTGTGCACATCACTTATGGATCACAGAAGACTGATGAACCCGTCCACTACACTTATGTTCATAGCTCGAAGGAGCCAGTACATATCAAAGAAGTGCATTACGAAGGTAAGGGTGAGGGGCCCAAACATTTTGTGAATAATATACAGTCCGATGACCACAAAGATGAAAAGAAACACCATGAGTCCGAAGATTCCGGAGAGTCGTCTAAAGAAGATAGTCCGTTGCGTCATTATCATTCAGATCACCACGATGACAACCACAATATCAACCATCACAATACCCATGAACATAAATATAATCACAAAGAACACCCAGAAAATCAACACCATCACGATAATCAAAATCAACATAACGAATCCCCCAAACAGGCACACCATCAAAAACCTGAGCATAGAGAAGAAGAATATCACCACCATAACTCACCTAGCGCAGTATCTCAGAAACAACAAGACGTGCCTGTGTTCAAGCCGATTCAGTATTACACTAAAACCAGTTCAGGGACCTTTAGACCTATAAACGAATACGAGGAAGAGATCCGGATCGCCGCCCCTATTAAAGTGAATCCAAACCAACATGTGCAACCAAAATCTGAACCTCGACCGCAGAGTCCTTCACCGCAGCAGCACAGCCACTCCTCAGGCTCACATCACTTCGCCCCTCAGCACAACGCTCAGTCACATCAGAAACATCTCTCACCGACAGCCCACGTTCAGGAGAAAACGAAATCGGTCACATTTCAAGAGGAAACTCTGGGACCCTCTGAGCATAACGGAGGCAAATTTGGCCACGATGAAGACAACGAAAAAGAATTTGAGCAGGCATACAAAAACGCTGCATTTGGTTTTCCAGCGTACGGCAAATCATCTGACATTGAAAAAGACTTTTACACCCCGGTTAGTTACGCAACAACACGTGACCACAGCTTTACCGTTAAAAATTCTCCTTTTGAACAGTACCACAGCCAATCTGATAACTTCCCGAAAAGCGTGCGAGTCAGCTACAAAGACCTCATGGACAAAACGAAAGACGATTATTTTACTGATCTCTCTATAAGTAAACCTGAAAACCTGGCTGACTATTACAAGAAAAAAACAGATTACTATAAATTGTACAAAAACCAAAAGCCCGAAAAATATATCGCTTTTAAAGATGAAAATCAGAATAAACAGAAAACGAACGAAAAATATACCGTCCCGTATAGCTTTTATCCAACGCAAGATATGAATATGAAACAGTTAATAGCACAGTACAAAGCGACGCCTTTCCTGCAAGAGATAGACTATTCTAAAGCATTTCCCCGAGATAACTCAGCGCACTCTACGCAACCCTTGCAAAGGTACAAAAGTAATACGTATTTTGTAGAGCCTCAATTCCAGTACGGATTTGAACCGGTCTCGATACCCCGTCTGCTCGACAGCGAGCTGGCTACGATGGCAAGCAACAACAGTCCCGAAAGTGAAAAGCCCGGCACGAGGAAAAAGTTTTACAAAGAAAACTTTTATATCAAGAAAACTAGCACGTCAGACCCTGGACCGGCTAGTTGATAGATAAGACTAATTTATTGTTGTTAATAGTTTAGTATTCGCCAAAAAATTATTTAATAAATTAAAAATTTGAATTGTTACGTTTTTTTATTGATCGCTGAGGAGATCCAACTCTTGCAAGTGCAAAAAACTATTCCTGTCTTCCAATCAATTATGAATTACGTGACTGCAGCTATTTATTGCAATAATTTGTACTTGATGGGCAAATCGCAATAAAAACTTAAAGGTAAGCAAAGTTAGATAGCGTGGCGGGCGAGGAGCGAGCAAAAACTTTCTTAGTCTAATTTTGCATGTTTACAACCGCACCCAAAGGAACTCTGTTCTTATGCACACCGGAAATAAGTGAAACATTCGCGAAACATGCAGCAAGCATTTATATAGGTGATGTAACAGAACAGTAAATGTTTCAAGTTAATAATGAATGAGAGAAAACAACTTGATTTTTGACAAAAATCAAGATACTCTACCTACTAATCTACCTGCAATCACAGCTCAATTATACGCTAAAACGTTGCAGAAATCTTATGAAGAAATTCAGAAATCAATCAACAAGCAACTTACCTCGATAAAAGTATTTTAAACATTTCAATGAAGGTTAACGCATTCACTGCCTAATCCTCGCCTCGTGCGTGGGCAATGAAATTGTTAGTAATTTATTATCGGTCGCGTTACGCCAGAACAGGGAAATATATAATTAATAATACATCCGAATCCTATGATGCGTTAGTGCGTTGAGCGTACAGCGTCTAGACGCGTAATGTGGCAGATCTAATTTGACAATAATCGTATCATCGGTCGAATAGACGCGACCGATGATACGCTCGACGCATTTTCCGTCAGATATGTATCGACCCTATGTGCATGTGCATCGTGTGGACAATAAGGAAATTGTTAAAGAAAACATTGCTTTTGGTCAACATGTTGTTCTTTAATGATTGAACCCAATACTGATGTAGGCATAATACAATACAACACATTAATAAAATATAACTTATTAGTGATATGATAACTACTAACCTAACCTAAATTTAACTTAACCTAATTTTAACAAAGTGGATTAGAATCACGATAATTTATTTTGTGTCTACGTGACTAGTAATATCGAAAATTCGTTAAGATAGCTACGTACGTTCTTACAACTGGATAGAGTTTCGAATACATTCATCATTAAGTTCAGGAAATAATTGATGTGCATGCCAAAGGACATATACGATACGAGTACCTACATCCAGCCTGCTATTAAAATACCCTATCACATATATAGTATAATCATATTGTCAAAAAGTTTAAATATCCTGTGTGTCTTGAGAAGTATGACCATTATTTGTCATCTACAGGTTGGATCCTATGGGAGGGCCAGCCCTCTGAAGCCTTCTTTGGTCCTGCATATTCCTGAAGCATCGCCCTAAGAAATTGCCTGCAGCAACTCCTCCCACGATTAGGAGCAATACTAAACATGCCATCGCTGGTAACGCATCCTTCAGTTCCGGTGTAAGATTCCATATGCTTCGTTCAACTGCAACTTTTTGATGGGGAGAAGCTGCTATGAGAGCTACGGGCCGCAGTATCTGGACGACTGGTTCGCAGCCTGATTCCCTAACGTACTTGGCCCAGGTTCTATTTGCCATTGTTAGTTCCCTGGGCTTTATGAAGGGTCTCCTGCCCGGCACAGTCTTGTTCAGCGTGGTGCTCATGTTGCGCAGCTGATTCTCATTGTACTGACACTGCAAATGTTTCTTCTTCTTGTTTCCTTTCACTATGATGTCTTTTTCAGCACTCTTGGCTCCGACGAGAACGTCCAGATCGCCTTTAATCATATTCGCCCAGTCCCACATCTCAGCGATCTTGCAATCGCATACCCACTGGTTACCGAGCAGATTCAACGAATGGAGTTTGGGGTTGTTTATAAATACCATAGGGTCAATTGTGGTCAAATTGTTGGCACTTAGGTTTATTTTCTCTAGTTGACGTAATCTTTCGAGGAACGTTAGACTTCCTTCAACGGACTTCAGCCGATTTCCAGATAGATTTAAGTCTGTTAGGTTTATTGTGTTTATAAAAGCGTCTTCGTTTAATGATGTTATGTTGCAGTTGCTCAGATCAAGCATAGTCACTTGTGAAAGCTGCTTCGGGAATACTGGTCCCTTTTCTGGGATAACAAGGGGATTTCCACCAAGTCTGATTTCTCTCAAATCCATGTAAGTTAAGTTTTTGAAGAAAGCATTCGCATTCAAAGGTCTCTTCAGTCCACAGAATTCAAGCTCCAATGTGGTTAACTGAGTCAAGTTTCCAAACAACCCTGCTTCAAGAGAAAGCAAATCATTACCGGATAGCACAAGTTTTTTCATCGAAGTCATCTGCGAGAAAGAATCAGGGCCAATATAGGACAAGTTGCTATATCCCATGTTGAGATATTCCAATTTGTCAAGGGGCGCCAATATTTTTGTAAATACATTTACAAGTGGATTGTGGGAGATGTCAAGTTCTTGAAGATTATCGAAAACATTGAAATTGTCAGGAAGATTGCGGAGTCCACAGTTGCTCAAGAATAACCTTTCAATTTTCGGTAACGGAGCGAGCGCTTCTTGTAAATCTGGCGCGAAGAGAGGGTTTCCCGAAAGATACAAACTTTTTAGTCTCGTCGCATTCGCGAAAGCCTCGCCGGAAATCGGACCCTGGATCTTACAATTGGACAAGTCCAGTAATTCCAAATTATTGACACTGTTCCCCAATGTTGCTGCGACATCCAAGTCTCGTAATTCGTTGTCTGCCAAAATAAGCGAAACCAAGTATGTGCAGTTTGAGAAAGCATCTTCAGATAAAGACGTGATTCCAGATTTCCTCAAGTTCAGACGTTCCAGTCGGAACATTTTTCCGAGGACTTCAGTCCAATCTGTCTCTGTAAGTTGATTTCCAGCCAATTCTAGGTATTTAATGTTGACTGAAGCCAAAAAGGCGTTTTCAGATATTGTCTTGAGTTTGCAATCATTTAGTTTGAGGGTCTCAAGACTGGTAAGAACATCGAAGACTCCTGCCTCTATGGTGCCGAGGGGGTTGTTAGAGAGGTCGACAGTGTTGAGCGTCGTGATGTTGTCGAAGAACTGCGGGTTGATGGTGCTGAGGTTACACGAGCTGATGTCCAGGTACTGCAGGGTGGCCGACACAAGGAACGGCCCCTCCACAACACTTATCGGATTCTCCTGCAATTCCACATTCAGCAATCCGCGCGAGTCCCTGGAAATAAGGAAAAGCAAATTTTTGGTCAGTACAGTTCGCTGGTAAAGTATATATGTGGTGTAGGTAGGTACCTAGTTACTCGGAACGAGCAAAACTCAATTTGCATTCGTTGTGTGTCCATTATCTAATATTGGCAGTAGTTGGCGGCAATTGCTCCTCTGACCGTGCCCTAACAAGATCACGAGCAATTTGAACAATTTTGTCATCAACACGCATTGTGCGGTGGACGAATATCATGTTTACGAAGCGGATAATAGAGGCGCATGTGAAAAGTACAAACGTGAGGTAAACAATACGCCAGATAGAACCTACACATTATGGTTGGATGACTCATGTTCTCGGTTTGCACATAGAAATAATGACGTACAATCATGTTGTAATTCTTATTGCAAATGAAGGGTATCAAAGTTCAGTTCTTTTACTTACAAGAACGCCTCGGGGTCGACGTAGGTTATATTGTTCCCCGACAAATCAACATCAATCAGGTACTCCAGTCCTCTGAACGGCTCCCGTTCCACCCTCGTGAGTCTATTTTCTGCGATCTGCAGCCGCCTCATCTTTATGTCACTTGGGAACGGTTTCAAGCTGGTTATGTTGTTCCCGTTCAGATCCAGAATATATACGCTGAGGCTGAGTTCATCGTAGGGAACTTCAGTCAGGTTGCTCTCAGAACAGTCCGTCACCCAGTTAATCCTGAAGTAGTGGCAGTCGCAGTCATCGGGGCACTCTAACTCGAAGCTGTCTCCATTGAATCCGTACGCAAATCCGGCGGCGATTAGGTAGAAGGTGAAAGCCGTGAAACTAGCCATGATAGAGTCTGTTCAAGTTTCCATGTTACACCTGAAATGAATGAAGATTCGATCAGTTCCCGCGTGACTTATCGATTAGTGGGTATTGATGATTGCGATAAACACTCGCAGGGGCGTGTGAATTAGTAGACAAACTGGTGGTGATTATGTTTACCGACTTGCTAATCTTGCTATTGATGACTATATACCTGTATCACCTACAGATTTTATATACGTAAAGCTATAGAGGATTATGATTACGTTCACCACACAGGCTTATTGCAGTAGGGGTTAAAGTTTAGCCTTAAATTTAGATATATTCGAGAAACGAAAGATAAAGAGGTTGGAATTAAAACGATTGTGCAAGGAGCGCTCGCTCGGCACAATAACGGTAATAGTGCGCATCCTGGCGGGCCGGCCCGACTGGTTTCCCGCCAGAATTTTCCAGAAACGACAACAATACCAATAGGTCACGCTCTGATACATAAAATGACATACCTGTTACATTCAGCTCAACTATAATAATAATAATAAGGATGATACCCGCTATGTCTAGCCATCGCCTTTAGATTAACTTCTCAAATCATTTATTTCAGACCATAGAAATGTAACAATCTTACTTATCTTATTCTACGGTCCATAGTAATATATACCTTAAAACTAGCATACATAAAATATAAAAAAAATACTAAATTAATAACACGCTTATTATGATAACGCCGACAGCGTGTAGATGTTGTGATCAGGGTATAACTATCCACGGGATAATTAACAAGGTGTGTTTTTTAAGTATTTGAAGTTTGAATCTCACTCGGTGGGAGCGTGGGATCCATGTTCTGAGAAAAGCTTAGTCTGGGCCAGAGTTTAGCTAGCTAATGAATGTCCACTGTTTCTATAATAAATAATAGGTACCTAGGTACCTTGTTATTGTATGATAATAGTATGCCTAGTATTCTTCAGCAGGTTTAATGATGTTTTGGTTATCACCGTATTTGTGAAGATTGCCTAGCTACTTACTTATCAATTATTAGGTTTTTGTTGTTATATTGCGTAAGCCCTAGGGGTAATCTCTAAAAAATTAAATAATATCCCAAAATTTATCGATTTATTAAATTTTCTTAAAAATAAATTTAATTAAATTACCTACTAATACTTTCTCTTCCAGTTTGTTATGATAATATTTAATAACACTGTAAGTCAGACAGGGGAAATGTCGGTAGCATTATAGAATTCTTAAATACATAGCTCCATTCAACGGACACTTTATGTAGTTACCTGCATACTTAAAAGAAACAATAACCCTTGTTAAATAATTCGAACTTTTTAAATCGTTGGATACCTTTGCTTATGCAACTAACGTGGTAAGTATTAGGTAGAATGATAGCTTCGCTCCGTGAGGAAAACTCTGTGACCCCCAAGCCAGCAGTTAGCCTTTTAAACAACTTCCATGAATGTATTATTTTCATAAGACATCAGATTTACATATATCCCCAAGAGAGTTTATATAGACGATAAACAGAAAAGTCACTATCCTCATTGCCATCCAAGAACTTAGTTTTTCTCAGTGCGTAAGCACTTTGCTTCAGTTTGCATGGTTCAAGCAATCTTTATATCAGATTTATTGACTATAATTAGGTATCAAGATTGCATGCGTTCGGAAGTGATGCAGTGTTTACGTGAGTCAGTGCCTCAGTGGTCATCTGAACTGTGAAGGTAGGTAAGTAGGTACTAACCTCCTATTACGGAGAATATATCATTGTCTTTGACAGGAAGATATTAACTTGTTGATGAGATTGCTCTTAAAGTGTTTTTCCGGATTGTTACTTAATGGAATTTACGGAGGTACCCACCTACGTGCTGTTTCCAAATCCACTGACGACTTTTGTAAGGCCAATTCAACACCAGTAGCAATAATATTACCTGCTTTCATGTTGTTTACCTTGGAAAATGTCGGAATCAAGATCTCCAGGAAAAACTTTATGGCACTATTTTGGACGAAAACACCGACCTGACCTAACTCGAGCACGCAATACGCATGCGTCCAATGAGAAAGGAATGCACAGTTAGGTCACAGTGTTAGGCTTTGATCGTTAGCAAACTTATCTCTATCTAACTTATCTAGGTCATACATAACATCACATAACGTCAGGATCCGATGTTATCCGTATCTTACCTACCTCAGAAAAGCACGATTTTATATGAAGGGTGTTTGCTACTTGGTTGAATTCGAACACTCGCTTGGTAGAACTGTCTTGCTTCGGGAAACTAAAAACCGGAAATTATGAAGTGCCACTTGTTTAACTATGATTGCGTCCTTGATCGTAAGGTTTACTACGTCAGTAAGTTTACGTATTGCGTGAGTGCATTGGGATGTGACTTACGTCTGGTCCGAGCTGCACGTGCGTCTGACACCGGCACACTCTGGCTACTGAATGAGAATGTGTGTCGCAGATCGCAGTCACTCGTCCGTTCTTTGTCTGCTTAAACCTAAGTGATTTTTAGCAATTTCTCGGCAGACCCTGCTAGCTCGTAGGAATGCCTTATAGGTACCTACATAATTGTAGCGTAGATTAAGCTTCTTACTTAAGCCTAACAACGCTGCAGCATTAATGTTAAGTTTCTCAATGTGATCCATGAGTAGATAGGTACCTACTAAGTCTAACCTGCCATAAGAAACCTGGAATTTTATAATTCGTACGTAGGTTTCTCCACCTCAATGGTTTCTAGATCAGTCTTTCTCATTCTCTTGCACTGAGTTAATCACGTTCTCATCGAGGTAATTTTTACTGTACCTACGTAGGTATTTCGCTGACTGCAAACGTAAAAGGAACCGTCTGGTACAGTGCGGATGAGATAATTGCAGGCGCCTGCGTAGTCAAAGGAAATTATGCAATCGATGGACCTGAACTAGTTATCTGTGGCGGATGTTGCCTACCTAATTAGTAATTAGGTACCTAAGTGCAAAATGTACCCACATCGACACCACTGAATGAAGGACAACTTTTAGACTACTAAACTTTTGACTCAACGTTTCTCATGAAAACTGGGGGTAGGAAACCAAGTCGCTATAGCTTGGCGATTTTTATCCCTGAAAAACCTCTCGGCTATACGAAACGAAATCTAATTTTTCTTTTCCACAGTTTCCCAGTTAACACTTATGACTCCATCCACCAAAGTATAGATTAATATTAGGCACCAAAGTTCTAGACTTATGAATGTCACTGTCAATGTGACGGATCTATTGTCATAATCACCTGAGGAATGTGTTTATTTCGCAGTGTTTCCGGTGTAGATCTTTTTGGTCTGTTTTGGATCTTTTTCTACTTCTGTGGATATTTTTCGGACTGTGATACTGTGCGGATCTTTTTGGACCAAAATGCCAAAACGGCATATTGCTATAGATACTAGATTGTTATCTCCTTGATTAAGAAATGTCGCGAGTCGCTTTGTTCTCCGTTTACACAGGTGTTTTCCATTTCTGGTAAATCCGCTGCCGTTATAATATTCTTTCTCTCGGTTTTCTTTGCGGGAAATTACAATATAATTAACAGGGTTGGCATGATTAAAACAAGTTGTTTTAAAACAGTGTTTAAAACAGTTTGAAATAAAACTATGTTTTATATTAAGAAAAAATAGGGTTTAAAACTACCTTTAATTGCAAATGAATGTGTATAAATACCACAGACAGGCTGTGGTATTTAGTCCCTATGTCGGCCGTCGAAAGAAAGTAATTCACTGGATTAGTGGGTACCTATTCCCCGCTCTCTCTCTAGTTCTCTACCTACCTACGACACCACATACAAGGTGTATGTAAAGTGTTTTGTATTGATTAATAATAATTATTATTTTTAATAATTCGATTAGAGAGTACTGAGATATGCAACAAAAGTAAATATTTATCGTTTTGTTAATTTTTACTAATGTGAATTAGGAAATAGTTTAGAAATGGATTATTTTATTATTCGCTATAATTGATTTGAAATTTATAAGTAAAAAAAAACAAAAAGAACACTTGTTTTAAACATTTTGAACTGTTTGTTTTATAAAATATAAAAAAAACTTTTTTTTTCCAACCCTGATAATTAATCTTTCTGCAAGGTTTTTCCTTTTAGAACGTAAATGAACAAATAAGTCGGATCACATGTACAAAAACAATGTTTTTTATCTAAAGACTCCAAAATTTTAAACTGAGTTGAGATTCGCGGCGTATATTTGATCATCACAAAGGAACATTGCAATTTTTCTTGATAAAAAGGAGCTTATGTAAAGCTACCCTGGTACCAAATTTCATCCAAAACCGTTTAGCCTCTTTGTAGCGTGAAGGCATAATAAACACACACATACACACACATACATGCATATAAACTTGTAGTTATTTATATTGTCCTATGTGCTTACGCTTTTTGTATTTCCATGCTTTGCAATTTTTAATACAAAACGGATCTCTTTGGCATTATTTCGGACTATTTGCGTTCGGTTCGGAGCTTTTTAACTTTGATTGCCGGCAGCACTGTTTATTTGTATAGTGGAATTAATATTGCTTCGCACCGCATATTTTTTTCGTAAATTCATTTAATTCGAATAAAATAATGGCAGAAACTAAAGCTAGCCATTCTACAGAAGATCCAACGTTGCAAGAAGTGTATGATCAGGCAATGAAATTGTTTGATACGGTAAATAATGGCAATGAAGCTACCAATAGCGACCCAGTTCAAGTACGTTTTCCCTTGTTTTTTAATAGAATGAGAAGACGAATGGCCTATTATATGCTATTTAACGTAGTAACCAGGATACTAAGTGATATCCAAACTAGGGTATGCTAATTTGATAGCCTTATAAAATTTTAAAAATCTGCTTCATTTCAATTTCATTTTTACATTCTTTTCTTTCCGTAGCTTCTAAACTTCTATGTACTATCCTAACTCTATATTTGAATGGCTAAATCCTGGGACTTGTAAGCTAAATATTTCACATTGTTTTCAGATGATGATCAAAACAGCAATTTCAAAGTTTGAGAAAACCACAAACATGGTTTCAGAATTAGGTATCTTCAGTTCAAATGAGAGCATAGAGGAGCTTCCCACAGAGAGCCTGCAGTACCTGCTGTTGCCGGTGCTGCTCGGGATGCTTAGCCTCAAGCTCAGCAATCAACAACGCAAAGATGTTATACATGTTGCTGAGATATACTTTAGGTAAGGATAGGCAATAATACTTGGGTGTTTATAGCTTACCCAAGTTTAGATGTTGATTTATCTACTGGACAATTCACATATCATTTAGCCTCAAGCTAAGTAGAGCTTGGTAAGTGCAAGTGGAAAATAAGAGCTTTTTTTCTGATATCCTGGTTTTATGCGCTATTATTTTCTTTGTATTATTATGTACTATTATTAAGGATTTATTTATTCAAACAACTTGAATGTCAAAATGTGGGTTTGTATAAAGAAAAAGCTGTAAAACAAATTGAATTTAAAACTTTTGTTAATTTTATACAAAATTCCCTTACTCATTACAGGGACTTCCTGCAAAGATGCAAAGACTATGGAGTAACAGATGTTGAGGTCCCACAACCTTCCAACGATACTTCATCTAGACCAACCACTGAACAAGCTAAAATATCCAATATGGTCAGTGGATACTAATTTCTTTTATTCTAACTAAAGTACATAGAAAAATAGCTACAGTGATATGCTTTTAGGTATCAAAAATGTGTAATACTTGCATAAACACCAAGCTTAGTATTTGCTCAATTAAAAATCTACTAATATAAACTTTCAAGTAACCTATACCAAGTCTGATGATGAGCCACTGCAAGAAAATCGGCATTATGCTGAGTTAAAGCCTTTTTGTACCTGTTTTAGAAGTGTGTCTTTTGTTGATTTGGTGTTATAAATAAATATCTTTCTATTCTATTTTAAAATGACAACATCTTTATTTCTAAGAATATTATAGAATAGAAAGACATAACAACTTAAATTAACTAAAGAAAGACCCACTATGATTATTTAACTAATGTGAAATGGTGTAAGTGTTACATACAAGCAATATCTCTATGAAAGTTGACTCATAAGATGAGTTAAGTGGGTATCAGAAATCAAATTCTATTTACATTAACATTAGGTGTTGACCCGTGAAGCAAAGATTAAGCGTTACAAAGAGATGAAGGAGCTTCAAGACAAACTCATCACGCTGGGCAAAGCCATGAAGAGTCCCAACATTGATGAGAGAGACAAGCGGGAGTACTTCACAACATTGCTGCAGTCGTACGTGAGCCAGGCGTTGGACGAGCTGGCGAGCATCGAGCAGGAGAAACCTATACTGGAGTATATGGCTAAACATGCAGAAGGTAACTAAATAAATTAAATAAAATAACTTTATTTCGGACGATTTCAAATCCATAGCATAGTGGCACCACATAGCACACAAAAAAAAAGTGAAAATTAACCTAGCTGTTAGTACAATTTACTAATTTCTAGCTGCGCCCTGCGGTTTAACCCACGTGGTGACAGATATTTTGGATAATATACAATAATATCTTTATAAATCGTAGCCTATGTGTTATTTTGTTATTGTGAAGTTTCACCAAAATCCATTTAGTAGTTTTTGCGTGAAAGAGCAACAAACATCCTCACAAACTTTCGCGTTTATAATATTAGTAGGATAGGAACAGGTATTCTCTATAGATCGCCTTCCGGATAAGGTTTACCCAGAGCGATGAAAAACATATATCTGATAAAGTAACGCAAGAAGCATTGCTGCAATTTGAATTATGTCATATGTTCAAGTTCAAGTTTTTTATTTATTGGTAAAATAATTATTACACGTCAAATAGGTATCCTTATTATACTTAAGCATAATTTACTATGTATAATTTACTATATACTTAAGTATAATTTGGTTTGTATACATTATAATAGTTAATTTAAATTAACTATAAAATAAAAATTTTAATTATAACATCAAATAAAAATAATAATTCTATAAGACTATTAATTAAATTATAATACATTCAAAAACATTCATTATAATCAATTCTATAATAAAAAAAATTCCATAATAATCAATACAATAATAATTTAAAATTAATCGAAAAATGAATGAATTCATATGAATATTAATATAGTAGGTGCAGTCTTATTTCAGGAATTCATCAATCCTGTAAAAGGATTGCTCAATGAGCCAGTTCTTAATTATTTGTTTGTTTGTATGTTATTCTCCATTAAAAAAAAATCTGTTTAAGTAAATCTTGCTCGCCAATGAGATTTTGGTGGTTGTTGAAAATATTGGCGGGACTGGATTATCTGCTAGAATATCTAGCTTGTTAGGAGATGTATTGATAGCAGTAACTATGTACATATAAGCTTTACCTTGGGTGTATACTATTGCTCATAACTGCTCATAATGGTGCTTTAAAGCTGCATTAAAACCCTTGGGCTGAACCACCAATAATCACCACCTGATAAGATCCAATAACACACTAATAAAAAAAATAAAAAAAATAGATTTAACTACACTTCTAGAAATTAACAATATTACAAAATTACCCAATTTAACAAAACAAACTAATCATTATTATTTAGTATTATTTGCATTTATTCATCATCATCAGCCTACTGCTGGACATAGGCCTCCCCTAATGAGCGCCACAGCAGCGCCTTGGCAGCTTGACGCACGTCATCCCACCTGGTCGGAGGGCGTCCTACACTACGTTTGCATTTAATAAAACTTATGTATGATTGATTATTTTATTGATAACTATTTATATATTGTGTTCTCGCCTAATCTAACTATAGTTTATATTAACATTCTGTAATTAGTATAATTGGCCTAGGGTTGTTCTGATTACATAAATAAATAATTTGTGAACTCGCGTACCTACTAGGTTTAAATATCACAATTATTTTTTCAAGTAGAACTGATTTATCCAAAATTATGGTTCTGATATCGACAAATGTTGGAAACCAAACGATAGCGCGATTCAGCCCTCGTCTACTTTTAGTAGCGACATCTAGTTATCCTTTTCTTTTGTTTTAATCTTTACTTTTGCGCCATCTAGTGTGGTATTATTGAACATATACCCAGTGATTTGGACACAGTTTATTTCAATTAAACAAATGATTAATCAGTGATAATTGAACGGTTCCAGAGCCACGTCACAAAGAGCCTCGCCGCGCGCCTCTCAAGCCGGTCATCATAACGCGCGACGCGGTCCAGAAGGCGGTGTACGGCCTGGGCTACCCGTCCATACCCGCGCTCACCATCGAGGAGTTCTACGACCAGCGGGTCAGGGAGGGCACGTGAGTACACGTTACTGTCTACGTCACACAATACCGCCCGAGTCATTACATTACTATATAATAGCTGCGTCCCGCGGCTTCGCCCGCGTGGCAATCTGGTCCGGGAGCCAGCTACAAATTTAAATTATTTCCTCCCGAGCGAAAATTCATATAGTTTCAAAAGTTTTATAGAATTGTTTGTTTTATTCGTCAGGTTCCCCGCAGCATCAAATATTCCGCATCAAACAATTCAGACGGCGGAAGCAGATCCGGACGACGCAGAGCAAATTAGAAAGGTATATTATATGTAGTTAATACGGAGGTAGGTACAATTAGGTTCTTTTCTTAAATACTTAGTTTCAAACCAACCGGCGATATTGCGGCTAGTGACTGCGGTTGACCGCAGTGCTGCCTGCTGTCGCGGTTGCTTCTATTTCCAAGCACGGTTTGTGACACCACTGGCGCTGCAGTCTGTGGTCGCTGCGGGCCGCGGCCGCAGACCGCAGTGTTGCCGCGCTGACAAATAGTGTCGCTTGCAGCCTGCGGTCCATCTTGGAATTGCACCTTTAAGGTTAAACGAATCGCTCATCTTCCCATACAAACATGGAAGGGAACTACTACATTGTTTGATGTTGATCCAAAACTAAGGATAAATCAAGTGGCGGCATACAATTAGGTTTCGCCTACCGACGAGTTCACGTCGTCGACTTGTGTTCCGATTTTTACAGTACTTTTTGACAAATGTTCATTGAATACTGTGAGAAAATCGCGACTCGAGATCGGCTTAAATTTGATAAGTTACATAATGCGGGTGTAAGTGAAATAAGTTTTATCTTGAAATTGAGTGAAATTGTCTGCATCAATGGACTCTAAAGTCAAATGTCTGAAAGCAGTCTTAGAAACGAGTAGTTTGCGATATTGACCATCTTGAATCAACGCAAACTGCTCGTGAACTGAAAGTGAATTAAGCTCTTTGTTTTATGCGGTACCCCGAGGCACACTAGCGCTGCCACCTATTTTATCTTACTTCTTCGTTGAACAAAGGAAATATCAAAAATGTCATTAGGGATCGGGTCTGTGTCTGCAACTGATCAAAGCGACTTTTCTTCTACATTTTACTTTCCACTATGCATTCAATGTATGATCTGAGGACGACCTCTGTCGCGCCGTGGGCGAAGGTCTGCCTGCGACGCAGGAGGTTGCGAGTTCGATTCGCGCCTCACAACGCGACAATTGTGTGTACGATCTACAGATATTTGTTCCGGGTATTCTGATCGTTGACTATGTGAAGTAAAATATATATATATATTTATCTATGTAATGTATTTTATTAAGTATATCAGTCATCAAGTAACCATAACACAAGCTCTACCTAACTTAGGTCTAGATGATGCTGTGTGGATTGTCCAGCATATTTATAGTGTTCTTAATATGCTCAGTGGCAATACAGTTGTTTGTGATTATTCCAGGAACTGATGGAGGAGGCCGATGACAGCACGGAGCTGGAGAAACAACGGAAGATGGACGAGTACAAGGATGACCACCGCCGCGGCTGGGGCAACCGGCACAACAGGAGCTAAACAAATTGTACTTACTATAACTCATCATCAGCCTATAATCCACTGCTGGACATAGGCCTCCCGCAATGAGCGCCACAGCACCCTGTCTTCAGCTTGACGCATCCAGTATCTCCACCTGCAGTCTTTTGCAGGAGGAGCTAAACATATTATAATATCACTACAGGTCATGATATACGCTCTGAAATAAGAGGAATTTTACGCAAGAATTAAGAGAAAAAAGGAATTTAGAGCACACAAAAAATAAAGAATGTACTTCTTCAAAAACATAAACATTACACTTTCTGCTGTTATTTAAAAGGCGCTGTAACGTCGCTGTTTGTCAGTCTGAGTAATAGAGAAAAATTATTTAACGAATGAAATTTTTTACAGGTCTGTTGCTATGTTTAACCAACTTCGAAGGAGGTGGAGGTTCTATGTTCGGCTGCATTTATGTTTTTAAATGTTTTTTTCCGTCATTTGTGGATGACCGATTTTAATGATTCTTTTGGTATTATACTAGTCGTCGTCGTTTGGTGAATTAATGACGGATGTAAGCGAAAATTATCGCGTAGTGCTCGGAGGGATGCGGTATGCGAGCGTCTAGAACCGCACTCATCTTGAAGAAGTCCCTCGTTAAGGGACGAATAGTGTTCTTCCAACACAAATAAGGTTCGTTGTTAACCCATTTACATACGTAATCAATTCTTTTGGTTTTGTATACAATATCACAATATGATTTCGAGGTTGGGGAGGTTACCTTAATTTATTTATTACGGTGCGACGACTTGTCCCGCAAACTTTGAAACAAAAATAGTGTAAATAAAAAGGAATTCGAAGCAGGTTTTTAGTTTTTTTTCAACACAATCTTTAATTTAATATAGTCGTAAAGAACAAACCTGGCAAGACATGAGTTTTTTATTATAATAAATACTGGAGGTTTTTACTAGTTCAGAACTACGTCATTTATGATTTTTTTACGGTTGAAATACTTAATTATAAGTACTATTTATAATTTGGGCAACAATTCGACACTGCAAAAAGAAAAGAAAAGAAAAAGTTTTCTAATTGGTCACAACTAAAAAAAGATTTTATTTACCTATTTTTAACGACGTTTTGACAGGTTTACACCGTCGTGGGCACAGTGTGTGTGAATAAACGCAATGAATACCCGTTAAATAGTACTTATAATTACGTGTTGAGATCGCGTAAGTGCAAAAATATTTCGTTGAAACACTGTTCCCATCCATGTTGGTCCCATTTTTCCAGAACAGATATGACAACTGTGTTTTCAAGAATAATATTGAGTAAGAAAAAGGATTTTTTGTAAAAGGTAGGCTGTTACCTATGTTGGTCCTTGTTGTTAATTAACATTGTAACATGTTAATCATTTATAACAAAATAAAGAAATAAAACGAATACGAAATATGCATCTCTTTTCATTTAGATTAATTCAGTCAAAAGTTTAGAAATATTAGTATACAAAAAAATATTTCACTATAAAAAGGCGTCACGTCACGAATATGAAAAGCATAACAACCTTCTTTGTGTGAGATGGTGTCGCACAAAGAAGGTTTATCTCTACTGGTCTGGATCTAAGGCTTCATCGGCCTCACTAACAAAAGGTCAATTATACACTAAAAAGGATAACAGTGTGCGAGAGAGATTGCATTTTTTCTGTTTTTTGGAGCAAATGGTTTCAATCACAATGCCAGCATGTAGATACTTAGTACTTTCGCAGACGATTCCTACTATGTATTTTTAAACGACTTCGAAAAAAGGAGGAGGGTTTATGTTCGGCTATATGTATGTTTTATGTATGTTCGTCGATTTCCGCCAATTGGACGGACGATATTGGACAGATTATATATGAATACAGATTTTGAAAATTCCCCCATAAAAATATTGTTCCCGAGGGATACTATTTATCCCTCAAAACTTAAAAATAGTGTAAAACTAAGGGATTCCAAGTCGGTTTCAGTGACAATCTAATTATGTTTTTCGACAAAGTCTATCCAGGAATGTAAAGCACGTAGGCAAGTCATGTCGACAGGTATTTCATAAGAGGAGATAACTAACATTTCGTCAAAAACCGGCCGCAGAGGGCCTGAGGGCTGATCGAAGCGTCAGGGTCACACCTGACGCTTTCTCCCATGAAATCGAAAGTCGACAGGTGATTTGTTATTGATTTATTATCCACTAGCATTGACTTGATACTCTTCTTGGTAAACAAAATGTTGCTTGAAGACGGAAAAAAGATCAAAGTCAGCTCTGGCCGATGATTAACAAAATATTTTATTCTCTATCAAAATCAGTAGGTAGGTACCTAACAGATTGTATGGTTCAAAAGTTATTTATAACGGGATATATGTAGCATGATTTGATTTTTGAGTTGTAGAATATTTCGGTATACAGTTTCATGAGCCATGATCACGGAGTAACTGAAGGCACTGCGAGTAAGTTTTTATTGGCGGACATATCGATCTACCCTAATTTTTTGTCTTTTGCTACGAACGTTACCTACCTAGGTACTTCTACCAAGAGTTTCATTATCGAACGCAGCTCGATAAATGACTTTTGTGATATTAACCATGATAGTTTCAAAGTTAGAAGTTTTAAAGTAAGATTGTTGATTTATTGGTCTTTGGTACAAAATTATTTAAAACTCCGGTATATCATCACATCATCATCATCATTTGCGGCATTCCAATTTCACCGTGCTGCGTGAAAGCCCCATAGTCCCTACAGTCGGGCCAGTTTAATGAAACTCGAAGCCAAAAAAACAATGATTCTGTATGAAAATAGCTTTACCTACTTAATTCGTGTGAAGTACCTAAATTAAAAAGCATAACTTCACAACGAAACATTTGAAAAAACATAATAACTAGTTATTATTATAGTGATTTAATAACTAGCTATTAAACATAATAACTAGTTATATGTTTTTAACTAGATTAGTTATTATGTTTTCCAAATGTTTCGTGTTTTTAACGTAAGCTTTTAACTTTTGGGTAAAAGGGGTAAGGTAACCTTAACTTTTGGTAGGTTTTCGGTAAATTCTAGTTATTAGAATGATAGCATTCATGTAATTTTAATGCACCAAGGTGCTTAAAGTTTACTAAAAGTGTATTTAATAGTAGATTTAATACACCTTAGTGAATTAGCTCAGGTGAATTAAGTTTACGAAGCCTCATTTCTGATTGCAGACAACTTATGTAAAGGCAACATACGTTATTTCTAGCGCCTATAAATTATAACTCCAGAGAGATAAGCAATATACACATCCATCTTCATTGTGGCCGGTTCCATATCCCCTCGGTAAGAGATGTAGACAGATAACCGCCTGGGTAATTGCTCGGGCCTGGGGCTACACAGGACAAAGGGAGCTTCGCTAGCTCTACCTACTAACTACTAGACATTTGGTTTATGCGAAAGTGATATTCGTTAAAAATGTCTTCAGTACCTACATAATTTTTTTTAATGAATATCACTTTCGTATAAAACAAATGTCTAGTTTTGATTGGGTTTTAGTTACCTATTATTGTGCGTAAGCCCTGGCACCCGGGGTAATTTCTAAGAAATGTATATCCCAAAAATATTTAGACATCGACTGTACTTGAAGCCCTCCCATTGCGCCAAGAGGTTAATTCCACTGCTGGACATAGGCCAGTTAGTAAGTTAGTTTAGTAAGAGAAATTATCCCAAGATCCAGGTTAATAGTTTCTACTACTAACTGCAGTCATCGCAGTCATCCAGTCAGCCATAGCAGCTCTTGTAGTCCCGCTGAAACGTTTGGAAAAAAATAAAGTTTCTCTTAATTTTTCCAAAAAAAAATCTGAATAAATATGTAGACGTGAGACAGACCCGTACTAAATAAAGCACCGTGATGTAACTTACTTCGCAAATTAATTTCGAATTAATCATATTTTATTCCCAACATTTGTCTAGAAAAACTGTAAAGCTCCGTTAGTCCGCGTCCCGCGATGCAGCGCGCAGTGAGACAAGTCCAGTCGGGATTAGCATACGGATTGCATCCAGGGCAGCCGGCCACTCGGCCCATACTCTGTGTTATTGATGAGCCACTTAACGAAGCAGGCTTATCTTCCCAACGATTAGCATAGCTGCTTAAAATAAACTCTCCCACTAAAAACAACGACCTCTGTGGCGCGATGGGCGAATGTCCGCATGCGACGCAGGAGGTTGCGGGTTCGAGTCCCGCCTTGGGACAAATGTTTGTACGATCTGCAGATTCGGATTAATCATATTAACAGTTCCGGGTGTTCTGGTCGTTTTCTATAATAATAAAAAATATCTATCAATGTAATGTATTGTATTATGTATATCAGTCATCTAGTATATAACACACACTCTGCTTAGATTGGGTGATGCTGTGTGGATTGGCCAACATTATTTATTTTAAAAGCTATAGATTTTGTCTTCGTTTTTGCTGGGATATCAAGGTTGCAGTAAAGGTTTTAGGTTCCTCATTATGGTTCTGCGGTAAAATGCTTGAAGATAACCGTTCTGAATATTTGCTACATACCTAATCTGAAAATCATAGGAAAGCGTTTTATGATGCCAATATGTTTCTTGCAGTTAATGAATCGAGGTAGGTAGGATTCTATAACATAGGTTGATTTACCATCTACCCTTTTAATTGCTATCTTTCATATATTTTACCGTTCGTAACACATTTTTTCCTTCTACTCTCTTCCGTCTACTCGTTTCCCGACTTCTCCCCACACCCTGAACGCATCACGTCGACTCTCACTCTTTGTTTCCGCTGCCAGTCGACCGTGTCTATTATAGACTAGTAGTCAGGAGCTGGTTCACTGCATTTGTGTGGAAAGCAGGTGGGTTTGGCTTGCATACCAGTCCACTATTAAGAGAAATCTGCTACAATCACAGGGAAGCTCTTCCAAACGCGTTTTTAAATATACAAGAAAATAATAATTTTCATACAAATAAACAATTTTCAGTCAATCAGTATTGTTTGAGACTGAACAGATTTGTAAACATAAATAAAAATAAAATAAAATTTATACATAAAAACTCGTCGCTAGACAAAACATAAGTGCACTTATTTAATAAGTTATATTTAATACTTAGGTTATAAATATAGTGGTTTATTTATAATGTATAATATAGTAGATTATTAAAGTTAAACTAGTTGTTGACTAGAGGCATTAGTTATGAAATTTGTTGATTCGTTCGTTTCATGTAATATTGGGTGGTACTACCTACCTTCCATACAAAGAGAACGAAATACCACCTCTGGAAAAGACCAAATTGGTGGTCCCGTATCTAATAAAGTCTGCGATCCTGGTTATTTTCTAAGTGTGTCTGACGACGCTTAGGGAAGGCAGGAAGCGGTTTCACTCGTGTTCCACTTGCCGCGCGCTGATCGCTTAATTGTCACTTGGAGCCGCTCTTATGGCATACTGCATGGTTCTGTGGGCTTGCACATCCAGGTAGGTCTTATGTTTTTAATCTGATTTGTTGTAGAATATACGTTATACTATTTTTTTCGTCCATAGTTATACGTAAGGTTGGTAAGAATACCAAGGTAATGCCTGTGGTATGGCTTTCTTATTTCTAAGGATATAACTACACAATTTTAAAAGGAATGCTGGATTCAGCTTTAATCCAGACTAGCACAGTACCAAGGCAAATGGCCAGTATGCAGAGAGGGCTTTTTTCCCAGCAGTGGTACTAAACCTATCGATAGTTATTGTATTCTGAGCTTTAAGCTTTTACCTGTAGGAGTATCAACTAAACCTAATCTCGCGCTAAGTAGAGTCTCCAAAGTAATCAAAGCTCTACCAGCTACCACACTCTGTTCAAGAATGTATGAAATATTTGATACACTCATAAACGAGTGTAGCCTACCTACTCACCATGATTAAACAAAGTTTTATCTGAATCTCATGACATTGGCCGCAATCATCGCAATGCTAAGATCAGACGTTTAGGGAAAAACATGTTGATATCTCTGCTATCTGTATACCTATCTACAAGTGGCATCTCAGCTGTAAATACCTACATATCTACTCGTGTTCAGTGATACGTTTTCGCGACCTTTGATACGTTTTCGTGTTTTTTTAACCAAATTTTATGTGTGTTGTTAAATCATAGTTAAAATGTTGCAGAGTGAAATGAACCCTGAAACAGTAAGTTATTTTTTTTGGCATTTAAAAAAAAAAGACGTCATAAAATGGTTTGACCGAGATGTTACCCGTTGTTAGGTAAATCTACCGAAAAGAGTGAAGGAATAGAGAGTGCACCAGTGTTTGCACATTCTTGTGCACCTTAATATTGTCTACGTCCTGCGCACATCGATTCTTATAAAATTTAGATATACTATCCATCAGTTGAATTGAGCCTAGCCGCCACCGCCGACGAGGCCGAAATTCGACTTGCAGGACATCATCAACATCAGCCTATTAGGAGGACATCGTCATCATCAAAATGCTACCATTTTGAGGATAATTAAGGTGCACAAGAGTTCGCAATATTTTTTAACTTTAGCGATATTTTATCTTGATAAAAATTTCCTCCTTAGAACTTTAATTGAGACAGCGAAGCATAGTATAATAAGTACCTACCTACCATGTTAGAGTTTTAGAACAGGGAAATAGGTGGTTCTGAAACTCTAGGGTAGACCTAACAGTAGTTAGGTACGAGTAGGCCTGTAACCCGATATTCCCTTTCAATCTTACCATTATAACAATAGATACCGTTTTAGAACGCCTATTTCTGTATTCAAGTGTCATAATCAAAATTTTATGAGCACTTTCTCATCCCCATTTAAGGATTGTGAAACACTCAAATGTTTACAAAGCCTAACGCAGCTCTTTATTACGTCACGTAATATTTTAGAAAGTTGCGTGTAGATGTAGACTCATATTTTCGCTAATAAATACGACCAGTTGAATTTGCAACATTTTCTTTGTCTTAGGGCACATTTACATACACCTCATGGTGCCCAATCCTTCCTAAACATGATAATATTCTAAAGGCGAAAATTGGTGTCATTGAGACGTCTTGACAACAGTGAAGATGTTTTGCCGAAGACTACGCCAAAACTTCTAAATGGATCCAGATCCAGCTGAAGTTTTGCACGCATAAAGACCTGAACTTTGAATAGCATATAGATATAGACCCCTTTATAATATTAAGCAAATAAAAATAACAGAAAAAAAAATTCACAATTAGTACCTATTTACACTTATATCTCTCTGTTTTCATCACTGTCGCTTATTTCAGTCACATTTTCCTGCCATTTTCTCTGACCCAATAAAAAACTTTGAGAAAGTATCAATTTTGTGAAGCCTACCATACCTTATGTAGGTACCATCTTCATCCTTTTTTGTATTTGTATATTAATTAATACCAATATTAACAGAGCTTGATAAGATACAAAAAAAATCTAGCTGTAAGCCACAGAAAAACATGTTTTCGTATTTCATTCTAACAACAGGCGCATTATGCAAAATCTTATCAGATTTTTTTATGCCTCAATAAAGTTTTATTTTGTTGGTTTTAACATCTTCCTTTATGATGCAAGCGCAGTCTTGTTGTCAAGGCTCCGTCGAACAAAGGACAATGTACGGAAAATACTACTGGCTAAATATGCAGGTAGGTAGGTACCTAGTGGGAATTGGGTAGCTGTGTTTTTGTGCATCCTTCTAACCTGAAAAAATCCTACCTACTTTATGTTGAGATGGCATTAATTTAAATGGAGTAAATACTAAAAAAACATTGATTTCCAAATACGAATAACTTAGTAACCAACTGTCTTTTACAAAGACTCTAGGGCCATAAAACAAAGGCAAATATGCCAAGACCATGGATTTGTTAAGCAATACGTGAGTTAAGAGCATACTATTTATAGCACAAACAGCTTTACAAAGTCATACAAAGCATTCATACAACATTGACTTGCGAATTCTCCCCACGTTACACACGACCTTATGAATAAAGCCAATAGTCTAATCCATATGCGATAACAAAACACGAGTAAAGTGCGGCCAAATAATCTGTAGAGAAGAGTTGCTGTTTTTAACCTATTGCGAAGAAGTAATGTTTTAGGGTTTTTAATGTTAGTCCCTTGGTGGTCGTTGTGGCGGCGGCGGCAAACGGTTCGGTAGATTGTGACGAATAAGATGACGTTGAATTCATCTCTTTATTATTATTATGTGTCTCATTTACCATCATCTCGGGCCATAAAGTGACCCGGTCCTTTGGAAGGCTTGCGTGGGGCCGAAGCCAACAGCACAGAGGCCCTTTGAGAAGTTAATCTAAAGGCGATGGCTACACATAGCGGGTATCGTCCTCGGGTGCACAATATGATACACCCAAAGATGGTATCCGCCAGGTTTTTATTATTATTATATTATTATAACATGTTAAATGATACAGACACAAATAAATGAATAATGCTGGATTATTCAAACAGCACAGCATCATCTAGATGATGCTGATTGGACTAGTCCCAAGCTAAGCAGAGCTGAGTTTTTGGTACCTAATAATAATATTTACTACATAACTGATAGAGATACCACAGGTATTTGCCTATGTATGGCATGTTGTATTTTTTTTGTGTCATAAAAAATACTAAAATGACTACCCTGTATAGATATTTGCAGTGCACAGATAAGTTTGTACCACAGAGAAGTAGTTACAAGTGGACAGAACCTGTGTAGCATGCAGCGCGGTCGTAAATACGAGTACTCCAATGTTGAGAGATAAGTGACAAACGGACAAGGAAATGGACTCCGCGGCATCTATTCTAAATGAAAAGTCTATCTAAAGATGCCTTGTGGTAGCTTCTCACGCACGCACCAAATAATTATATCAATGCTCTCACACCATTCATGGGTTTGCTTGAAACATTAAGAAAAAAGATAAGAAACACGTGATTGTTTTTTGACAATTTTTTTCTGTATCGCCGTCTAGTTTTGATGCCAAAAAGTAACTGTAAACTGTTGTGGCTAGTATCCTCCATAATGAAAATGTAGGTAACAACAGAATCTCAAATACTTACATGTCGTGGTGCATGCTCTTTGGACGACATTCTATGAATTTTTGATGTTTTAGGCACGTCTCGCTTGCCTTGAAAACTTTCAGAAACTTTTCAGGTGTGTGAAGAGATATTATGTGTAGTGTATATTATAAAACGATACTAGATGCGCCCCGCGGCTTCACTGGCGTCGAAATCTATGTGTCAAATAGTTTATAAACCTTCTTCTTGAATCACTCTACCTATTAAAGAAAACCGTATTAAAATCCGTTGCGTAGTTTTAAAGATCCAAGCATACAAAGTCAAGCAAACAAAGTCGCTTCCCGCTGCGGGAAGCGACTTTGTTTTATACTATGTAGTGATAGTTATATGTGTGATATGATAATACAGGAATGAGAAATGCGGCCGCAGTATATGGGCATCCGTGCACCCTGGTGCGGTGGATGGGTGGTGGGTTTGTGTCAGCCCCTGCAGCCCATTAGTGCCTCTGTGATTCGTATTCAATTCGATTTTGGAATCGAGCGTCACGAGCATAATATATTTTTGATGACCGATGTGGTGGGCGAAGGTCCACCTGCGACGCAGGAGGTTGCGTTTTCGATTCCCGCCTTGGAACAATTGTGTGTACGCTCTGCAGATATTTGTTCCGGGTGTTCTGGTCGTTTTCTATGTATAATAAAAAATATCTATCTATGTAATGTATTGTATTATGTATATCAGTTATCTAGTACCCATAACACAAGCTCTGCTTACCATGGGGCTAGATAATGCTGTGTGAATTGTCCAGCATTATTTATTTATTTATTTTTGGCCATATCTTTCGTTCCCATATAGGCGTTACAAGTCATCTACGTGTTACGAACGAACACTACGTTGACCAACATTCGCGGATGTAAAAGCCATTTGATGATGACTGTCGCGTCGCGGTGTTCCTTTATTTTGCTTATCTGTTGTATTTTAACTTTGGTCTAAGAGTTACTTACCATTTCAGCATGAACTGAACTGGTGTGGGCGCTTAACTCAAGCAAGTTCTCAAACACAGCATTATCTATGTACATAGGTACTATCTTTGACTATAGCACAGAGTAAATAAATCATTGCCTATTGTATTGAAATGGCAGAGTCAGAGAAGCATCTTTTTATAAACATCTTGCTTGCACTTTAACACAACTTTTTTTGGGGCTCCGACCTCATCGAGACCTATTTGCTATGCTTACGGTATAATCTGTCTGTCTGTCTGTCACAGGCCTCTATCTCCGTGAGTCAGATTTATCTCACTGATATGAGTGACAGTAAATGTACAGTTAGTGTGTCTTATTTGTCACAGAAACAACCTAGATCCTTAACATTACACATCGCTAAAAAAAATTCATCATCATCATCGCCATTAACTTATGTTAGTCCACATAGGCCTAAAAAATTTTACCTAATCAATAATTAGAAAGCACTCAAAATGATGCGCATTATGAAAAAAATCACCGAGTCGATAGAGGTCTCTTGTTCTACTGCCCGTAACTTACGAAGGCTGTATAAGGAATGAGGCATACTTGTATAGTGTATAGGTAGCATTAGTTGATTGAGGTAGGTAGCTAGCGTTTGGACTGAACACGTGAGTATGCAGGCTGTCTTGTCCTGCATTTAGATGTAAGGGAGCTAGGTAGGTGCGGTACACTCAGCAAAACGTATGGAATACTCAATATATTAGTTATAATATTGGCAGGTGATTAAGTATCCGAAGTCCGAAGTAGTGGAGACCGCGACAACACTACGTTTACCGCCCTCGGTAAACGTAGTGTTGGACGCTCTCCGACCAGGTGGGATGACGATCTGCGAAAGACTGCAGGTAGATGCTGGATGCGGCAAGCTAAACACAGGGCACTTTGCCGCTCATTGAAGGAGGCCTATGTCCAGCAGTCGACTATCATAGGCTGATGATGATGATGATTAAGTATAGGTAAGTATCAATGTGAACCCTGGTTCTAGGCGTTATGGTCCGCCTTAGACACAAAAGGCGGCGAGTTCGACCACTGCCGAAAAATCGAATACAAGTGGAGCATTATTTCGTTTTAGTTTTCTTTTTAATGTCTTGATGTGGTAACATGGATGATTTGAGATTAATCCAAGACTTTTCCTAGTTGTTAAAACTTCCATTGCACACACATTACAAATATAGATCAAGCAGTCCTACTTGGACCGCTGGCTGGACAGTGATAGCGTTAAATATATATAAAAGCGTTTACACTGTCACATTACGACCGACAACGACGCGACGAGATATCCTTACAGTGTGACTTCAGTGCGGCTCAATGGGACAGGTTCGATTCCTGCCGCGTGAAAAATGTTTATGCGGTCTGCAGGCAGGTATTCCAGTTTCGGGCTGGTTGTATACCTAAATATTATTCATATCATTCATCCGATACCCATAACAGAAATGATTACTTTGGGGCCAGAAGATGCTGTGAAAATGTCCAGAACAATTAATGTTGATAATAACAGCGGGATTGTTGATTATTTTATCATGAGAAACAATGGTATTGACTGCATGACAATGTCTACGTCGCCGAGAGTATCGACGACCTTGCATATCTCTGGTATGTTTATTCATTATGTACGTGTGCTGCTCGCTCATATATTTACATGCAAACAACTGTGTACAAGATAAGTAACTCTAGTGTAGGCGATTAATAGATAAGTTACTTATCTGATCAATGAAGGTGTATTGTGAATCTCAAATTGGATTTCCGTAGTTTCAAATAGTATCAGAAATAGTTTATAAGGCTTTTCATTTCCCATGCAAAGAACTAAGTAGGTTTTGTTTGTCTACGACCAAGTCACGAGACAAATGATCCTATAGAGAACCAAAGATTGACATACCTCAAAGAATCAGCAAGTTGACGTGGCAGTGGACCATATCGAAGAACCAATTGGGGTAAACGTGTTCTTGAGTGGAGACTGCGACTTGGCAAACGTAGTGTGCGACGCCCTCCGTCATGTGGGATTACGACCTGCGAAAGAAAGCAGGCAGATGCTGGATGCTGCAAGCTGAAGACAGGGTGCTATGGCACTCATTAGGAGAGGCCTATGTCCAGCCGTGAACTATTATAGGTTGATGATGAGCGTGAAACCACGTGATAGAATAATGATGTCCTCCTAGCCGAATCTTTAGCTCCGGCGCACAGTGGGGTATTTCACTAATCTAGCCGGCCAAAAATATTTTTACGGTTTTTTAGGTTTAGTATGACGTAAATAACACAAGCAAAATATACACCGACAAAAAGATTTATTATTTCTTTTAAAACCAAATCACAAAAAATAAGAAAATCTAAAGACAATTGGTACATACGGGACAATACATAAAAGACGTTAGTTTATACATAATAAACACAAAACATAATATTTATATCATAATCATTACATTAGTATCCCTGCCGAAAATTGGCCATAATATCTAAATATTTATTGCATAATAAAACTTTTGAAACTATCATGGTTATTAATACTAAAGTCATTTAAAACGGGATATTTACCATGATTTGATTTTTGAGTTATCCAATATTTCGGCACAGTTGCATGCGCCATGATCACGGAGTAACTGAAGGCACTGCGAGTTTTTATGGGCAGACATACCGATCTACCCTCATTTTTTGTCTTTTGCTACGAACGTTGCCACTACCACCGGTTTCACTATTATCGAACGCAGCTCGATCGCGACACACAACACTGACGGTATCAGAACGCGAAGCGGTTGGTACATCACTTCTTCCGTTTTTGCACATTCTCACAACAGGGTTCCAGGTTCCCGATAATTGGAAGCCATCTTCTCGGTTGAAGTTCCTGTGTTTCGTAATCTCAATAGCCTCCCGTACCATTCTTGGTATGTAGTGTCGCTCTGTTGAGATTACTTGTGGATTATGTAACTCGATCCAGTGGTTGGAACCTGACTCGAGAAGATGTTCCGCTATGGCAGATTTCTCGGTTGCCAGATTCTTAACTGCTCGTATGTGTTCTTTTACTCTGCAGGAGATAGTGCGCTTCGTTTGGCCTATATAGAATCGAAATATTGGATAACTCAAAAATCAAATCATGGTAAATATCCCGTTTTAAATGACTTTAGTATTTATTGCGTACATAGTCAGATAATAAATTAAAAATTTATTTTAATTTTTTTTACTTAGAATTTCAAAGTACTGCTATTTTGCGCATCCGGACTATTCCGGAACCAATTTTTTTAGTATTCGGTACTTAAGGACCTACAGTTTTTATATCAATTACAAAATTTGCCGGATCTACCAGGATACTAAAACAAATATCCTTCCAAACATAAATTTCTTAGAAAAAATATCATTATTTTAGACGTTATTTCTCGATTACTAAAAGTATATTTAAATGAAACAAATTTGATCAAATATATTACATTTGAATTGTTGCATACCTGAAATCTCCGAATCCATAGCTATTTTGCACCAGATAAACATAGGAAACTTCAAATAACCTCGCAAAGTTCATGCTTTCGCAAAGTCACCGAGAACAGACTCGTACACCAGGTTCAACGATCAAGTTTCGGCTTCATTTATTGGGTAACGCGCAACGGGTGAAGGCTGGGGCGGCGGCCTGGTGTTCCTTGGAATGTTCCCTGACGTTGTTAGCAAATGAAGAAGCTTTTTTTTAAACTTTATTATTTTGACTTTTGGCCGGCTAGATTAGTGAAATACCCCACTGTGCGGCGGCCAGTCTCAACTGAAACTAGCCACACACATCTTATAGTGCCCAAGTGTGTGCGCACTCACTGGTGCTTTCTCTGTTTCCCTCACTCTCATAGATAATCCAATGGGTGTCGACCCATCGGATGTAGTAGACCGAAATTTTGATTTGTCAGTAAGGAACTGTAAACAAAACCTATCCAACTACATATTATGAATGTGGAATGACAGGGTTAAGTACGAACTGTTTTATGTTTGTGTTGAAAGAACACCAACTTTTCAATCATTCCGATATTAACGGCTCAACTAAACATAAGCTATATAATAGTCAATAGTCAACTGATTGAAGCAGAAGATTTTAACAAACACCTTTAAATTATCTTGCCAGAGACAGGGTTGATGTTATCGGAGAGTGTGTCTAATTAATGGATGTAATGGTGTCTAGTGGACACACTCAAGTGGACTCGTTTGAGTCACTGACAGATGTGATGAGTCAGCTGAGGTCATTGAATTCTACTGATAGAATGACTTGTCTTCCGGGGTATGGTGGTAGCAAGAAAACAATCTAATTCTGCCATTAAATTTTATATTACAGTCCAGAGACTAGCGTTTGTTTGGTCCAAAAAAAAGTGCAGTTTATTTTAATTTTTATTATGGCAACGCCAACAAACCACAACAACATAATACCTAATAAAGAAATACAATTAAAAAGGGAATACAATTTAATAGGTAATTTATGATTAATTACATAGCTTATATCAATGATATACATAGGTATCAGCAATTAGAACCTGTATACAACAAACGACAGAGCAAACTGGAAAAAGGGGAGGCCGATGCAAAGCAGTAAGATAAAAGTGAGAATAAACATATAACAACTAAATATTTTTCTGCAGGCCATAGTTATCTCAGTCTGGTCACTGACCTCAGCAAGACCAAGAAAGCCTCGTCACAGCATCATTGCAAAAGGAAAACATCAGCCAACGACAAACTATCTCTGCAATCAGAGCGTCACACACGTACCTACTCGTAGACAGTTTTATTGCGTAAAGACGAACAGAATCCAATCTAACTCAAATTAGCTAGCTGTTCTGAATAAATCTTTATTGTTATTAGAATAAGACCTGAAATATAAAAAGATTATTTAATCGTCATCAGAATTCCCAGACGGGAATCTGCTATACGTGAAATGAAGTATTGGGAGACCATCCACGACAACATTGTATCGGTCGCAGGGAGTCGATGGATGCTGTTTTTAAAGGACTTTATTTGCTTAGCGAATATGCTAGAACCATTATACAATCACAAACTATTTACTTTATCTAGTAATATCATACTATACCATTGTGTACGAGGCCTTAACGGCGTTGCACAATGGGGTGGAAAGTAAACTTTGAACTAAACCTAATTCTGCGAGATTAAAATTAAAATCATCGATTAATTGATTCCTCGGTGACTGAGTCCGAACACATTCCACCAAGAGATGGTGAATGTCTTCTATGACACCGCACGAAGTGCAATTAGCGGAGTCAATCTTCCTCATGAGGTGGTTGAATTTATTTAGTATGTCCGGACCACAGCCTGTGAGCTTTAACAACCGGGGTGAGAAAGCGGCTCAGTTTGTGGCGTCGTATCCTATGGGGGAAGCCTATAATGCAGCAGTGGATAAGTGTGGGTATCATATTAGCCTTTAGCCTATTAAGACCATCAGTTTTTACGAAACTTTACAGTGTTGATCGATTAGTTATTAGTAAAATATCCTGACAAATATATGTAATCTGGTAAATGGTGGTCTATTATCAAAACCATTCGACTTGCATTCGACTAATGAGGTCACGCGAGATATGAGTTCGACATCGAGGTCGCATGACCACTTCCCAAATACCCATAATGACCCGGGCCTAATGACTTCGTGGAACGATTTAGCAGACCTAGATTTATTTATCTAGAAATAGTTTATATTGGCAATAGTTTTAGGTCAAGAAATAGGTTTTTATAACATTAAAAAGAGATATATGTATGTAGATACACCTCGGTGTATTATACTACTACTATATTATACTATTATACATTTTTATTCTAGCTCTATCCTTGGTACACCCCCTGCCTTTCTTTAATTCACACAATTATTTCCATCCAAAGGTTGCCTGGAAGAGATCGCTTCTAAGCGATAAGGCCGCCCTTTGTACTTGTCACATGTAATATCTTTCATAATGTTCTGTATCTGGTGTACAATAAAGTATTTTTGTATTGTATTGTATTGTATTGTATACTTCATTGTATTTTTTTACCGAGCGACGACGCAAAAAAGGAGGAGGTTCGTGTTCGGTTTTATGTATGTGTCCGATTTTAATGATTATATTATTAATGTATAGATAGTGATCCTGGGGTGGTGCCATCAAATTTTGTTGGATTAGTATTAATCACGCAAAAATTTAAACATAGTGTAAATATTAATTTGTAGTTTTTGGGGACCCAAACCTCTAAAAGGAAGAAGGAACCCTGATAGGATCTTTAATCAGGAACATTGTCGTCCGTCTGTCAGTCAACCCCCTTTTTGTCAGGAATGCGTGGAAGTATCGCATTGAAAACATCGAATCGTCAAGTCCGTAATCCGTTGGAGCTGTCACTGTACCATGCAAAAATCTATAGGGTTATGGAATCATGAAATTCGGCAAGAAACAAAGTCTTATAATTATACTCCGTCGCACTTGACGTTTTTTTCAAAACAATTAAATTATTAGAAGTTAGAGTTTGTGACAGCAAAGCGTCAAATGGAAAATGGACATTACACGACTGCCTACGCTATGGACCTAGGAAGTACTTATTACCCACTTTAACACTTTGACTGCGATTTTTTTTCGACGACTGGGATCTTTTTTTTAACCTAAAAAATTCGTGTTGCCGCTCTACACAGCGGTTGTATTGCGCCGCACATGCGTTCGTTCGAAAAATATTACGGCTGTGCTGAGTCACACAGATCTGTATTTTCTCAGCCGCTGCGCTAGTGTGGATTTACGCATATTAGTCACTTGTAGAAAACACATACCGTGTGATTTCAGCAGTCAAAGTGTTAAGAGCCTTGGACTAAGACATAGTAAAGGTAGCGAAAGTGTAGACTTTCTTACATGCAGACATTTCTGGGTAAAAGTTAATTTTCTAATGGAAAACTTGAGAAAACTCTATTAAATTAATGCGTTCTCAAATGGATTCCAATAAAATTAAAACACTATCTCGAACAGATCATAGCCCACCGATGTTAATTTTCGAAATCGAAATTAATTAGAAATTCATATCTACCTTTTTATAATATATACAAGGCCCATTAAGGTCATTATCAATTCAACACAAGAGTAGGTATGTGTAGGTATTACGTATTACGTTACAGTTCTCAAACCGTCGTCGCCGCGTCGTCGTCGGTCTGATGCGAGACGATGGTAAGAGGCCTGACGACGGTATAACATTAGTCCCATTGGACTTAGGGAGGCCATTGGTGTTAGGGAAATGGGAGGCTAGGACTCTTAGGGTGGCCCATTAAATGGGAGGCTACTTGCGCCTTCCCATCTTCCGAGGTCGGGGCGAGAGAACTGGTGCGGCTGCAGATTTGGCCGAAGATCTCAAGAGTCGCAAATATGTAGGCTCGAAACCTGCATATTGGTTAGGTAGGTTTTAAAGAAAATATCTGAGTTAAGTCTGGTCGAAGCAACGTGTGACCTCAGAGCTGTGAGTACCTATCAGTATTGCCATTCAGTGACAATGCAGCCAGTGTCTTTGGGACGCATCATCACCTTCATTTAGATTAGAACTATGTAAAAAGAACAGCTACGCAATGGCTACATACTTGTAATAAACTTCCAAATGACATGAGAAAAAAACGAATAATGATTTTAATCGTAAAATATTTAATCGACTTTTTCCAAACTGTTTATAAAGTTATTAGAAATTCTTTACGTATCTTTAGTTTTGACAATTAAGTAAGCTATATTCTAATTTTGAGGTAGGTATCCTTTTTGTATTGATTCTTCTCATGCGTTAAATATATTTTTTCTATAACTTAACTATAATTTTTTGACGACCGATGTGGCACTGTGGGCGAAGGTCCGCCTGCGATGCAAGAGGTTGCGGGTTCGATTCCCGCCTCGGAACAATTGTGTGTACGATCTGCAGATATTTTTTCCGGGTGTTCTGGTCGTTTTCTATGAATAATAAAAAATATCTATCTATGTAATATATTGTATTATGTATATCAGTTATCTAGTACCCATAACACAAGCTCTGCTTACCATGGGGCTAGATAATGCTGTGTGAATTGTCCAGCATTATTTATTTATATCACAATTGTTTTAATTGTAAATACTCGTACTAGTTCTAATTTGTTTCCATTATTTGATTGTAATTTTATTTTGTGTAGGTATATTATACAATCTATGTTTTTATTGATAAGAGAAACGTATATTATGTAATAATTGGTCAAAAGGATTTGAATAAATAATTGAAACGAATTCGTTATATTGATTAGTAAATTGATTATTATATAACAAGATGACATGATTTAGATGTGGCTAGGAAGCTACATTAGTTAACACTAGACCTAGTTTTTAAGGAATATTAACATTAAATTATGCAGCGCATTATAACATCGGTCGATGACTACATATGTTGCGAAATCTATGTGATGCAGTTAATTTCGTTCGAAGTAGGTCTCTTTATGTTCTTGATTTGGATCAATAGGAAATTTTTAAAGTGTTTTTTTATTATTGTGTACATAAATTATTTATTCTTTATTATAAGTGAAGCCTTTAGAAAAGTGTTATTAAAGCTTCGACTCTGTAAAGTATAATATGGGTGTTGCTTATATTAATAGCAAATTTTATTTTTGGGCAACAAATGCATAACTGTTGATTAATAAACCACTCACTATATCAAGTCATTTCGTAGATTCTAATATAGGAAAATTTAAGTATGTTGTGTAAAATAAATACGTACGTATGGGGGACAAGGCATTTAATTGGTGATACTACCAAATAATTTTTTTTCCACGCGTATGGCACAGTCACACCCAATTCATCTCACGTGACGTACACGTAACCTGCGATAACAATCGAGTGATGTAACAAAGAACAGACACACGGGTAACATACGGGTAGCTGGTACCCCGCTATTGTCGGTCACGACTTGGAGACTGGCCGAAAACCCAAGGAGGCCTGTCTTGTCATATGTTCTAAAAAATGACCTCTGAAACTTCATTCGTTACACCCTCTAGTGGAAACATAGGTAAGGTTCAATCCTACTAATATTATAAACGTCAAAGTTTGTAAGTATGGATCGATAGATGTTTGTTACTCTTTCACGTAAAAACTAATGAATGGATTTTAATGAAACATCGAAATAATATAGCTTACATATCAGAATAACACATAGGCTACAACAATTCATAAAGATATATAGTATATTATCCAAAATATCTAAAATAAGGTAGATAGTCTAGAATAAGGTGAAACCGCGGGGCGCAGCTAGTACTTTATGATTAAATAGGCGGCGTTATTCCGAAACACACGGGTTTCTACTAGTTCAGTGTTACAGTTTAGGCCCGTATTATGAAAACTCATAAATCTATGCTTGAGTGACGTTAATGTATTGATAACTAGCTGCTCCCCGCGGCTTCGCCTCCGTAGAAATCTATGTGTCAAATTGTTTAAATGATAAAATGTATTCTATGTTAGACTCCTGGTTCTAAGCTACCTCTCCACCAATTTTCAGCTAAATCGGTCCAGCCGTTCTCGAGTTATAGGTGTTGTAACAAACACGACTTTCTTTTATATATATAGATACTTTTCTATGGATATTCTTTAGTAACGACTCGATGACTGACCAAGTTTTCATATATCGGGCCTTAGAATATGAATATCGGATTCAAGTGTTGTCTTAATCATGGCAGGCGAGCCCTATGGTCTGAATACATGTGATGGCTATCTTTCTCAAAATGTATTTTGTCGAATATTTGTAGATTCTAGTTGCAAAGCAAAACAAATTTAAGAAAGTCAAATGTAAATGCTTGTATCTCTTTCTCAGATAGCTAACAGGTTAATAGCTGTCTTTGTAAGATGAGACAAAAATAGAGAGAGGTCATCGAGCGTAAGTTAAACCCAGTTTAGCTATAGCTGACGCGCTAACCGATACAAAAAAAAACCCTTGGTAAAACCAGTATTTTAACAATAACGTTTGTGATGTCTTGTTTGTTTCGTTTGGACTGTCGAAAGAGTGCAAGGAAAGAAAAGTCGCGCTGTCAAGTCGCAGCAAAGTCGCGTCTGACAGGTAAATCCTACCGAGGCAAGTAGGGTAAGGTATCCGATGCGGCGCACGCGCTTCCGGACCTAGTTTACGTAGCAAGTGATAACAGGTGAATAGGAATCACCGTTCATGGGGAGAAAGTGATTTTAACTGGGGAGGTTATTGTCGCCATTGGCTGGATTCCATATTTTTTGCGGTTTTTTTGAGATAGTAATTTTGTTTCGAAACAACTAAAAACAGTTATCAGATTTTGTAGTATTGACACTGTTTTTAAGTTTTCCGGGAATAATATCTACTATATATAATAATTTTTTTATGGGAATACCTGGGGATCATTTTGGAGATCGGGATCATATCATGCATACAAAAACGCATAATTTTACAAATCGGTCCTTTTTTAACGGAGGAAACGACAAATATACATAAAAAAAATACAGCCTCATGCTCCATTGTTTTTCGTCGGTCAATAAGAAAGCTTAAAAAAATCTAAAATAACTTAAAATTTTGCCTTTGCCATTTAACTTCGTACGCGAACGATAAATAATTATATTATTATTATTATTATTTAAACCTACCTAATTTAATAAGCGAATTTAAACTGTTGTTTGTTACTTAAACATATGTAAGTCATTCGTTCGCAATTTTTCTCGATGAAAAAGACTTCAACGCGCTACCCGTTGTTTGAAAACCTATCAGGGTACTTGGTCCGAGAAACGTAAATTTTCCACAAAGAAATATACAAATAAGGGGGAAAAAAATCTCAAAAATATCGTCTGGATTTCAAACAAGATTTATTTTTTCAATTCAAATAATAAAACTCGAAAAAGTTATTCAGACCTTTGAATTTTCAAACACAACTGAGAAACGCGTTGACGTTTTTGGTATGGAAATGACGAAATCAAATTGTGTCTATTTGTTATTTATTCATCAATGATCTATTATATTTATTATGAATCAGTGTCACGCAGTGTTGAAGTTAGTCATTGCGTCACTTTTTTATTTATCGTATTTGTTATATTTATTTGTTTTGTTCTATAGGCAAATCATATAACAAAGAAAATAAATATATCAACTTGATTTCGTCAAATTGAATGAACACATTACTTCCATATTTTTTTAAGCCAATAATAACTATATATATATATATATAAACTGTGAACTAAAAAAGTCTAAAACTTATTAATTCAATTACACAAAAGAGCGCTTCGTCACAACAAGACAGGCCACTTCCCGGTTCGTGCGGAGAATCCTCGAGTTCAATTAATATGTGTTTTGTAAACGAATTCCTTTGGGCCTCGATGTCGGCCACATAGTTATGCAATGACTAATTTGCAAGAATAACATATTGTCTTATCGGCTATTACCTTAATTTATATTTATAAGCATCGTGTGTGCTGTAACATGCCTACTATAATAATAATAAACTTGCTAGTCGCGATGTCTCGTCTATACTGCTTGAAAGTAGAGCAGTCTCTTCTCGAAGATATTTGAATTACTTATTTAAAATACATAGTAGATCTTTTTCTAGTTTTCTTTCTTTACATAAGATAAGAAAATTAAAATAAAATAATAATAAACGACACAAATAAGAACTATTATTTACAATTAACTACTACTATTAATTTTGCTCGGAATAAATCCGACAGAGAAACAAAGTTATCGACATAGCTCTGTGAATTAGCAAGCTGAAGTGGCAGTGGGCCGGCCATATCTCGCGAAGAACCGACGGCCGTTGGGGCAAACGTGTTCTTGAGTGGAGACCACGACTCTGTAAACGTAGTGTAGGACGCCCTCCAACCAGGTAGGATGACGACCTTCGAAAGACGGTAGGTAGATGCTGGATGCGTCAAGCTGAAGACAGAGCACTATGGCGCTCATTGGGGAGACCTATGTCCAGCAGTGGACTAATATAGGTAGGCTGATGATGATTGATAGTTGAAACAGTTTACTACAAGTAAACAATCTACAGGTAGCTCAACTGATCCACATCAATACCAGTCGGCGCGCGTCCCCAAGACGCTGGCTGCGTAGCCTCGCTCTGTATGGCAATGCTGATGCCAAATACTCACCAGCTCTCGACTGACTAAAAATAGTTTTTTTTACATTTGCTTTGTACACATACTCGTATTATTGTGTTATTAATATACAGGGACCGACATAATTTTTTTGAATAATTAACTACTCAAGGCAACTTCTTGAATAATTATGTCGATCTCGATCCCAATACCAAACACCCTGTTTATAATATTACTATTGTTTATATTTTACATAAATTCCGTATTATTTACATTGTTTTAAGTTTTACGCGATAAATACAATCCCTCCGGGATATAATTTTTATAGGACCACCTTGGGATTATTTTCTATACAAGAAAAAAAATCATCCAAATCGTTTTGTAATTAAGCGAATAATCGACGAACATACATAAAAATACTTACACACGACCAGAACACCTCCTCATTTATTGAAGTCGGTTAAAAAGGTATTTCTTTGCGGTCACGTGCATGAAATCATGTTTACGTACCTTGGCTGCTGGTTCATTTGCCTCCACGCCTATTTCCTCTAACGTTCGGAACCGCCGCTATGGCTTAGGCATTGGTGGTGTCGCAGAGTACGGAATGGATTGGATGAGATAAGGTATTATAAAAAAAAAAATTGCGAAGATGTCGTATTAAGACGACAGGCATTGGTGGTGTTGCAGAGTACGGAATGGATTGGATGAGATAAGGTATTATAAAAAAAAAATTGCGAAGATGTCGTATTAAGACGACCGATGTGGCGCTGTGGGCGAAGGTCCGCCTGCGACGCAGGAGGTTGCGGGTTCGATTCCCGCCTCGGAACAATTGTGTGTACTATCTACAGATATTTGTTCCGGGTGTTCTGTATAATAAAAAATATCTATCTATGTAATGTATTGTATTATGTATATCAGTTATCTAGTACCCATAACACAAGCTCTGCTTACCATGGGGCTAGATAACGCTGCTAAAAAATAACATCATTAATTAAAAATAAATTACAAAATTACAAGAATCGAGAGAGAGCTTGTATGAAGTTGCGAGGGATCCCAACCTCGGCTTTTAGGTAGGTTAAAGATACATGATACATTACATACATGTTTTTCTTGATATATTAATATGATTTTCTATAGGTATGCACGTAGGTTTGGTTAATAGCACTTAGACAAGTCAATTATTTATATAATAAGTCGGATTTTTAAGATTCGTACAACCATAATCTTCTTGTTCGTATCTTAAGTCAGTGTATTTTGTAAAACAATAGTTGCGCCCCGCGGCTTCGCTCTCGTATAAATCTATGTTTCGAATGGTTTATAAACCTTCCTTTTGAATTACTCTATCTATTAAAAATAACCGCATCAAAATCCGTTGCGTAGTTTTAAAGATCTAAGCATACATAGGGTCAGACAGCAGGAAGCGACTTTGTTTTATACTATGTAGTCATCATCATCATCATCATCATCAGCCTATATTAGTCCACTACTGGACATAGGCCTCCCCCAATGAGCGCCATAGCGCCCTGTCTTCGGCTTGACGCATCCAGCATCTACCTGCAGTCTTTCGCAGGTCGTCATCCCACCTGGTCGGAGGTCGTCCTACACTACGTTTACCGAGTCGTGGTCTCCACTCAAGAACACGTTTGCCCCAGCGGCCGTCGGTTCTTCGCGAGATATGGCCGGCCCACTGCCACTTCAGCTTGCTAATTCTCAGAGCTATGTCGATAACTTTGGTTCTCTGTCGGATGTATTCGTTGCGAATCCTATCCTTCAGAGATACTCCGAGCATAGCTCTTTCCATAGCTCGCTGAACGACTTTGAATACTATGTAGTAGTGATGATAAATTATGATCAAGGACTACGAAGTAACTATTTACTATGAAGTGATTTCTGGTTCTACGATAGTACAGGGACATTTCTTACTCTACGTAACGTATAGTATATTATATGGCCGTAATGCTATGAATTGGTTGTATGCCCATTGTGGGCATTTGTCGTCATGGCTCATGTTTCGAATCGCATTGTTCTTGGCAATAAAAAAATTACAAAGCTAAACCGGAGTCCCTTTTACTTTCTACCAATCAGTAGTACCTACCTATCTATTATATACCTCCGTTTTGCCTATGTATGGCTTTGTATTGTCAGCTAAAGAATGGAGATTAGTTATTGTGACATAAAAATTGTGACAAATTGTTTAGCCTGTTTGCAATTTTCTTAGTTTTTTTTTTTTTTTTTTTTTTAATGCTGGACAATTCACACAGCATTATCTAGCCCCATGGTAAGCAGAGCTTGTGTTATGGGTACTAGATAACTGATATACATAATACTATATATTACATAGATAGATATTTTTTTTTATTATACATAGAAAACGACCAGAACACCCGGAACATATATCTGTAGATCGTACACACATTTGTTCCGAGTCGAGAATCGAACCCGCAACCTCCTGAGTCGCAGGCGGAACTTCGCCCACCGCGCCACATCGGTCGTCGTAGTTGTAAGCTTAGCTTTTGAAACTTTCGCGATTTGTTAACATATTAAATATTATTTATCGGGTATTGTGCTGCTGTATGGATTATTCCAATATTATTTATTAGGTTTTTATATACCCGGTAAATTATCTTTTATAATTTGTAGGTACCTACTTAGTTCACCCTGGTTCAAAGGGGTTAGATGATGCTGTATGGATTGTGTAGCGTTTATTTATAAGTATTAATACAACGGGTATTTATCGCGTTTATTTACCTATTTTTCCCGACGTTTCAACAGGTTTACACACTGTCGTGGTCACGGGATGACAAAATGGAATGATGCGATAAATACCCGTTGTATTAATACTTATAAATATGTGTTCAGATCGCGTAAGTTTAAAAGTATTTATTATGTAGCGTTATTTATTTACAAGATGAAACGTGTTATTCAATTTGTTCGCAAATTAAAGACCAAAATATATTATAAATACATACCAATATATATATATATATATTGGGATAGGCCTATGTCCAGCAGTGGACGATCATAGGCTGATGAGGATGATGATGATAATATATATTCATATTACAGAGTAAACTTCAATGCATCTAGGACATCGATATATACTTGCTAATGCAAATATAAATACTCAACTAATACATAGTAAACAATATAATACACCTTATATAATGTCTTAGCGTGACGTCACGAATCTATACCTACGGCCATGCAACACAGTTTATCATGTATACATGTATATTTATGTATAATCAGCAAACTATTGGTTAACTAAAAAGCCTCGAACTTCCTAAAAAGAGTGTGAACGCAATGTATGCGCCTCTACAACAAAACACCAAGTGAGTTGCAAAAAAAAAAAAAAACAAACGAATTGTCAAACACTCCTTTGTAAAAAGGCTTATTACAAAATATCGGATTATCTAGACTATAAGGAAGCGCGCACCACGGTCTCCACGGAAGACCAGCGCTATGGTACGATCTGCTCTACCATAGCACATGCTGAGTGGAGACCGAGTTTTGTCAGTCTCTGTCGTCTGTTAATCTAAGTTTAGTTTATAAGAGTCTCTGTTCTGTTCTGACAAAATAAAAATATTTTTACTTTTACTTTTTACTTTTTTTTAACTATTTTCTAGTTTAACTTATGCAATAGATAAGCAAATCAAATGTATTATACACATAAGTTACATGAACATACTAGTGGTTTCTTTTTCACTTCTTCCACTGGTGGACAAAAAATTGAAGTGAACATTAAAATAATGTTATTAATAGTATAAAACATGACTTGTCTAAGTGCTCATTTGTAAAGAAATAAGAAATAAAATACTTTTGATTTTGAACTTGAAAGTGGCTACTCCATAAGTAAAGTAAGTAAAGTAAAGTAAAAAATCATTTATTTCTTTAGGCTTACAAAATAAGCACTTAGACAAGTCATATTTTAAATATAAATTATTATCAAATAAAATTATTTTACTGTTCACTTCAATTTTTTGTCCACTAGTGGAAGAAGTGAAAAGAAACCACTAGCATGTTAATCTCTTATATGTCTAATACATGGTTATTTGCCTATTTTAAGTCTAAATATAATATTATTCGATACATGTCAATATTTAAGTAAAGCTATGCACAACAACAAATTACTTACTACATACTATTGTCGGTGTGAAACTGAGCGACATCTGGCCAAGCATTAACATCATTGAGATAATCATTTATGGAGTAGAAAGCCTTCTTGATGAGATTTAGTTTTATGTAATTTTTAAATTTACGAATAGGGAGCTCAGTTGCTTCAGATGGAAGCTTATTATATATATACATACATCTGAGCATTGTCCCTAATGCGGACGGACGACAATAATCGAAGTGCAGTTATGTTTAGTGAAGGCGTGGAGTAGTGCTCGATTTGGATGTAACGGTCAATGTAAATATTATATGCAAATTAAAAAAACATAAACATCGAGTCTAATGTACTTATGTAACTAGTTACGACCCGCGGTTTCGCGAGCGTTGTTTTTATGGAATGTTTAAAGGATATTTTCTATACCATGGGAATTGAATTATGAGAGAAAATGCAGCCTCGGAAAAATTGTGTGTACGATCTGCAGACATTTGTTCCGGGTGTTCTGGTCGTTATCTATGTATGATAAAAATATCTATCTAAGTAATGTATTGTATTAAGTATATCAGCCATCTAGTACCCATAACACAAGCTCTGCTTAGCTTGAGGCTAGATGATGCTGTGTGGATTGTCAACATTATTTATTTATTTATTATACAGCTCATCTTCCCTATTTTCAACTGGATTTTATTTTTGCACAAAACTAGACTGAGTGTCAGGGACCAAGAGGCGCGATAAAGCGCCGGCCATGTTCCTTTCGGATATAATCTTAAAGAGAATTAATGTTGTCGATTCAGTTATTTAGGATTAGCTAATTTTAATTACAGTAACCACGACTCGGTAAACGTAGTGTAGGACGCCCTCCGACCAGGTGGGATGACGACCTGCTAAAGACTGCAGGCAGATGCTGGATGCGGCAAGCTGAAGATAGTGCGCTGTAGCGCTCATTGGGGGAGGCCATGTCCAGCTGTGGACTGCTATAAAAAAACTACTGGGTGAAATTACTTATATTCTAGATTCAGTTATTTTGGTTTTATTTTCTTCGCTGTAATTGTATTTTCTTTCTTGTAATTTTGTGTTTTTGTATGTGTTTTAAGGACCTTTGTTGTCTGATAATAAAGAATTTGAATATAGGCTGATGATGAGTTAAGCGCTGCTCCGTTTCACAACGCATTAAAATGAGTTGACTTTGTAAATCTCTATCATCTTATTATACATATGTAGATATTATCTGTATGATTGATTGTCACCGTCAGATCCGCTTTCACAATCTTGGAAAAACCAGAAGGAAATCTCTGAAAACTGAACAAAAATTAGGTAGTAGCAGGAACTTAAAAATCCTCATTTCATTACATATATGTATGTAAATACTAGCTGCGCCCCGCGGTTTCTCCCGCGTGGTGATAGATATTTTGGATAATATCTATACAATATATCTTTATGAAGTATTGTAGCCTATTTGTTATTCTGATATGTAAGCTATATTATTGTGAAGTTTCATCAAAATCCATTCAGTATTTTTGGCGTGAAAGAGCAACAAACATATTTACATACATCCTCACAAACTTTCGCTTTTATATATAGTAGGATAATTTCCATCATCACTCATCTATCTTATCGAAGACGAACTCTGTGGCGTGGTGGCGAAGATCCTCCGCGACGTAGGTAGAGGGTCACGGTTTCGATTCCTGCCTCGAAACAAATGTCTGTATGATACGCAGATATTTCTTTGTAGTGTTTTGGTCGTTAGTATGTATAATAAAAAATATCTATCTATGTAATATTTTTTAATCATCATCATCATCCTATAGCAATCCACTGCTGGACATAGGCCTCCACTAATGAGCGCCATAGCGCCCTATCTATATTATATTTATTAATAATAATATTTTTTTTCTAATATTTTGTTATTGTATTACCTACATAACATTATATCTATCACCTAGTACCCATAACACAAGCTCTGCTTAGCTTGGGGTTAGATTATGCTGTGTAGAATTTTCCGGCATTATTTATTCAATAGTTTACCTCATCATCATCAGCCTATAGCAGGCCACTGCTGGACATAGGCCTCCCCCCAATGAGCGCCATAGCGCCCTGTCTTCAGCTTGACGCATCCAGCATCTACCTGCAGTCTTGCGCGGGTCGTCATCCCACCTGGTCGGAGGGCATCCTACACTACGTTTACCGAGTCGTGTTCTCCACTCAAGAACACGTTTGCACCAGCGGCCATCAGTTCTTCGCGAGATATGGCCGGCCCACTGCCACTTCAGCTTGCTAATTCTTAATAGAGCATAGTTCTTATAGTTTACCTGTGTTAATCCGTGCGCGCGCGCATCACAAGCGTTGGCGCTTTCACGCCACTTTCTAGATTTTAGCATTCGGCGCGAGCGCGGCCCCGCGCCTGTACCGATAACGTGGAAGCAGTCATCATCATCAGCCTATACTAGTCCACAGCTGGACATAGGCCTCCGCTAATGAGCGATAGAGCGCCTAGTCTGCGTACATTGTTTATGTTTCGTTTTATGCAAAAAAATATCAAATAAGTGGAAATAGTAATAGTATGGTAAACTTTGCTATATTATTATAGTGGTTTCCAATGTTTTTGTATAAGTATTACTTTATTAGTCTTTTTTTTTTGGCACAATTGAGATTCTACATTGCGATCCAGGAAGAATCAATAAACGGTTTATTTCTTTGTTCAAAAGTTAAATAATCATACATTTTATTTGCGACGCGCCAAACTCCAGCCAGGAGGGATGACGACCTGCGAAGGATTGCAGGTAGATGCTGGATGCGGCAAGCTGAAGGTCGCTATGGCGCTCATTAGGGAAGGCATATTTCCAGCAGTGGACTACTATAGGCTGATGATGATGATGATGATGACGTTTTATTTGGCCTACCATGATAAAGAATATCAACTCAATTACATCAAGGGCTCAATATCCGTACACCGAGGACTCATAAAGCAGTTATCAATCCACCTTGGTGGTATCGGTAGCTAATTGTATTCCGCCGTGACGGTGGGTACCTCTAATTGTGTCAGCAGTGCTTCCTGAATCAACTTCCTATTGAAGTGCTGTTTGTTTTGTTTGAGATATGGCTAAACTGAGTCATTGTTTTAATTAAATATCAAGGAAACAATCGACGAGCACTAGGTTATTATGAGGTACCAATAATTATAGTAGTCCCTACTAATTGCTTAGCTTGCTTGGGGCGATGACGCTGTGTGAATTGTCCAGCATTATAAAAAATATAAATTAACTACTTCATTACTGATGTCATGCATTGCAGATTACGTTATTCACAAAATGAATAAGAAATATTAAGATTGTATTGAATAAAATTCCATAATTTTAAACTGTTTTTAAGTTTTTTGGAACAAAAACTCCATCGGGAATGCATTTTTTATGGAACTACATCGGGATCATTTTCTATCCAAAAGCGAAGTAAGAATTTTTAAAATTGGTCCATATTCATCATTTATATTATGCAATATTAACAGAGACAGACGGACAAAAATAGGTACATGCAGCCGAACCAAGAATCTGCTGCTTGTTCTAAGTCGGTTATTGCAACAGGGTGATTTCAAGATAATAATTGATAAAATAATACAGAGCTTGTAACTTGGTAATGAGACAAGACGACACTTTCTTTTAAGGTACAAAACACAGTTACTATGTTATCTCATTGTTGATCCGAGAGACGTTGACATTGACATGTCCAATAATCTAAATACCATTGTAAAAAACCCTTTATGCTGCATAAATGGTATTTAGATCATCAATGAGATAATTAATTAATATAATAAATGAAACGATTTTAAAAGAAAACTAAGCGACCGACGTTCTTTATAATCCCTTCGTTGTTTCAGGACGAAAAAGGGAGTAGTTTGAAGAAAACTGACAGCATCCTGACTTCCTGGCGAGCCCTGAAAACAGAATGTGTGAGTACCTAACTAAAGGCCGGTGTCAACCATAACGAAGCGGAGATGTAATGCCAAAAGCAGCGTGTCAAAATAGCGTCAAATGACATGCAGTCAGAATTAGGGGTATTCGAGCATAACACTATTAAATAATCTATAACTATTAGTTCTGAGTAGCTCCAGAGATGACATAGAATTACCACGGCAATGGCACGGCGATGTACGATACTGTTTTTTTAAATTTTTGAGTGTAGTTTGTGTATTAAACTGGAAGCTTCTTTGATTTTATGTAGAAGTAATTTTGTCTATTTCATTTTTCAGGATTTTTCTTTTAACTTAACATTGCCATAAGAACAAGAGATCATATTATATCGAACGATTTGGAGCCTACCTATATATGGAGAGTTGAAGGCAAATCGAAAACTCCTCAGAATCGAATGGTTATTATTATGTCTCTCATTTACCATGATCTACTTATTCCTTATTGATGACATCGCTCATCTGCTTTGGTGGAAACCGGCCAGGGCGTACCGCATCTTGACTTTTTAAAATCAGTCTACTAGAAATGGAAATGGCCGACCGTCTACGACAAACCTTTTCCATAAAATTCAATACAAATTGACTTGTTCCATTCGAATTTCAAACATGGCAAATCAACCATTCAAGTCTCTCAATGAACCATACTCGCACGCACGGCCGTAACGGATTAGTTCCCGAGTTCCATAACGAGCGGCGCTGGCGGCGCTGCATTGTGTGGTGTGGTGTGCGCTCGTGAACTTGAGGTCAAGGCGAGCTGTTACTGCCAGACTTTGTTTTGGTATAATGTACATATCACTAAGCCTGCGAGGTTTTTATGGTGAATTATGGACCTTTTTTTTCGGTTCGAACCAAATAACACAGCAAAGATGCTGAGCGACAGAAACAGCGGTATTTTCCCGGTATTTTGACTTTCGGTATTCCGTAGGCCAGGTCCAGCAGTCAGGCATGCATGATGGCCCCGAAGAGCCCTTTATTCACGTGACCTCCTTCCTCCTGAACTGTAAATTCTTGGCTTTTTGTCAATAAGTTGAGAAGAATTCACAATTTTTTCCCACTCCTTCAGTGACATTTTTAAATTCCATCAGTGGTCCAGCCAGAACTCACATTTTGCGAAGGAGATGCTCACGGAGCTTAAACAAGAAATTTTATTTTTTGTGTTGCAACAGGCTAGATTTCCATCAATTTGACTTCTGTAAGGTTTCGAGTTTATATTAATAGGAATTCAGTATAATTTACCAATAATATAAAATCTGGTAGGTAATCAAGTCCAGGCTCTAAGGACTTATATTACTTACTAGCTGCGCCCCGCGGCTTCGCCCGCGTGGAAGTTTAATGAGTCAAATGGTTTATAAACCTTCCTCTTGAATCACTCTATCTATTTAAAAAACCGCATCAAAATCCGTTGCGTAGTTTTGAAGATCTAAGCATAAATAGGGACAGACAGACAGCGGGAAGCGACTTTGTTTTATACTACGTAGTGATAATATCTCATTTTAAATCTTTATTTGCCAAACATCAGCAATTCCAGTACCGTCTCCGGAAAGAGTAGGTAACCACGACATGATCATAATTATGTGTAGCTAATTAGAGTTACGTTATATCACATTAATAAGCGAGGCATGTGCATAATTGCATTACAATATTATGTAACGCTGGCTGCTATGCTTTTTTAGTTTAATTATCTATGTTTGGTACCAACGAGTAGATACTTAGATAACGATAGTTATAGTTATGAGTATAAGTGATAGTTTCACGTATACTATGTTAATTTTTTGCACTGTTAATAAATAAATAATGCTGGACAATTCACACAGCATTATCTAGCCCCATGGTAAGCAGAGCTTGTGTGGTACTAGATAACTAATATACATAATACAATACATTACATAGATAGATATTTTTTATTATACATAGAAAACGACCAGAACACCCGGAACAAATATCTGCAGATCGTACACACAATTATTCCGAGGCGGGAATCGAACCCGCAACCTCCTGCGTCACAGGCGGACCTTCGCCCACCGCGCCACATCGGTCGTCATCGGTGTCATCGGTGTTTAAAATTCATATTTTACATAATCACAAAAAAATCGTCATAAGATAGAATCCCCATATCTAATGACATCCCAAATCTTTAAACAAAGGCAAAGCAATAGGCAAGCTAGCCAGCTGAAAAAGGCATAAGGCGGCAGTCACTGGACAGCCAACATTCTTTCTTAAACAAGATAAGCATAAAAAGTGTAGTAAAAGTAAAAAACGCCGAGATTTGGTCGATATCTCCGAATTCCTTCCTAGAAATGAGTCGTGGTGTGATTTACTCCTGACGCCTGGTCAGAAAGCGTTGATGCACTGGATTTATTACATTTTCGTGTGGACTTGTGCACTGACAAGAGAAAGGTTGAAATACCTTTATCACAGATAGATACTTAAATGAAATTGATCACTCTATAAAATGCACGCAACCAAGTAAAGACGAGCCTGTGTGCCACAAACACGGCTACATCAAAAGAGATCATTTTTATTGTTACTATATTGAGGCTACTTGCTTATCTGGCACTGCATCAATAGCCGGATAATCTAAACGTAATATTATAAAGAGGAATGGTTTGATTTTTTTTTGTTTGTATTGAATAGGCTCCGAAACTACTGGAACAATTTGAACAATTCTTTCACCTTGGGAAGCTGAACATCCCCTGTGAACATAGGCTATATTATATTTATTAGGAACTAGCTGCGCCCCGCGGCTTCGCCCCCGTGGAAATCTATGTGTCAAATTTTTTAAATGTTAAAAAGTATGTTAGACTCCTGGTTCTAAGCTACCTCTCCACCAATTTTCAGCTAAATCGGTCCAGCCGTTCTCGAGTTATAAGTGTTGTAACAAACACGACTTTCTTTTATATATATATAGATAGATGTGAAATTCGAATTGAACGCGAGTGAAACCGCGGGAAACAGTTAGTATTATTATTTAGGCAGGTATATACAGTCAATCAAGATTTACAGGGTTCTCTTCAGGTTGATTTTATTATGTAGGTAACTTTCACTCATATTCTGTCTAATACAATTAAGGGCCTACATTACCTCAGCAGAAAATCAAATTTCGCCTCAGCTTGTTACGCCGCCGCGCCGCGGCGCACGGGCGGCGCCACGGGGCGGACGGCCGGTGGCAACGCACCTACTCGCCGCGCTATTACTTCGCGCGCAAAATTATATTGGGTTGGGTTCACGCTAGTTCAAAACAATCTTATTGAAGTTAGGTAGGTGCAATATTATTGTCTAAAAGGTAGGTAATTAATTATATATACGGTACCTACTAAGAAATGAAATTATCAAATACGTAGGTAATGCTTTTTAGTAACTTTATACCTTAGTATGTACCTATACCTACCTAATATTATGATAGTTGGATATTGGTAGGTACCTACCTACCTACTTACAATTACAAAACATTATTTTATTTTATTGTTTTTCAATGTAGTTGCCAACATACCTACTACTGCTACTAGACCACCGCGCCCGAGACGTTATTTTCTACCCAAACACTAGACAGGTGCGAGTCGCTATAGCGCTGAAGGGTTCCGAACATTCTTTTCTGTAGTAAGATAGTGTTCTGCGAAATGTAAATTATACTTATGCCTACTACCAACCTAAAAATAGGTACGTAGTACTATTATTTATTCTTTGGTACTAGTAAATAGGATTTTTTATTATAACACCTTGTTTACAGATTTAATATAAACGAAGATTGGTACTACTACCTATATAAGGTAAAACTAACACAACAAAACCTATATAAGCAATGAAATAGAATACAAGTTTATGTCTAAGTATATTGAGTGAGGGTTCCGCATATTCGTTTTTTAAGTAAAATTGAATTTTGCCACAAAAACATTGTGTGGAAATAGGATGTGTATGACAAGTAGTGTGCAGGTAAATATTGTAATAAATTAAAATATAGTCTAGATTATATTTGCACATACATAATATGTTTAACTTTATTAACAATATATATTAATTTATATTAAATTTATTTCAATTCACTTATATCTCGTATTTTCATATTGCGAACATGCCAGGGATCGCATAACTCGGACAAAATATATGTTAAAAAAATTTTGGTTCCATTAGTTGTTCCCAAAATTCGTCATCCCTTTCGATGATCTCAACTTTCATCTGAAATGAAATGATATTTTATCACACTAATCTATATCTACTGTGTATATTATATATATAAAAGAAAGTCGTGTTAGTTACACTATTTATAACTCAAGAACGCCTGAACCGATTTGGCTGAAAATTGGTGGAGAGGTAGCTTAGAACCAGCAGAAGGATATAGGATACTTTTTATCTCGCAGGGTTAGCGTAGGGTAGGTAGGTTGGTAGGTTTGGGTAGGGTGGGGTAGTGACTTTGACTCTGGAGAGGTGTGTGTTTGTCTGAAAAAGGAAAAATAAAACATAATCTTATTATAATCTAGATACCAAATCATATTTCAGTAGATATGTAAGTATTTACTTACAATTCTACGTTCTGTAATTGATAAAGATTTGTCTTATCCGAATTTATGCCATTTGTCAAATCATTCGACGTTACTTCCATCCTGTAACAGTTACACATGCCAAGAAAGTAGGTAGGTAAGGTACCTAACATGTAAATATATGTGCCCACTCTAGTAATATGAATGAATCGTAATGAAGAATTAATAAGGACTCTCGTTCAAGCTATCAACCGTAAAAAGTCCATTATTACCCAATTTATAAATTTGAACCATGTGATATATTTTCACTTTCATGAACTAAAAGTAGAAAAGCTTGTGTTCGTTAGGTACGAATAGTTCTAGGTTAAATTATTGCAGAACCCTAAAATTTACAAACTCGTGAAAACGTTAGGAAAGAATATACACTAGGTATATTTATATTTCAGTAGATATGTAAGTATTTACTTACAATTCTATGTTCTGTAATTGATAAAGATTTGTCTTGTCCGGATTTATGCCATTTGTCGAATCATACGACGTTACTTCCATCCTGTAACAGTCATACATGTCAAGAAAATAGGTACCTAACATGTAAATATAATATGCCCACTCTAGTAATATGAATGAATTATAATGAATAATTAATAAGGACTCTCGTTCAAGGTTTAAACCGTATAAGTCCATTATTACCCATTTATATTTTGAACCATGTGATATATCTTCACTTTCATGAACTAAAAGTAGAAAAGCTTGTGTTCGTAAGGTTGGAACCATGACTAAATTAATTATTGCAGAACCCTAACATTTACAAAGTCGTAAAAATGTTAGGAAAGTTATAATACATTATAGGTGTAGACAGTAGGTACTATAGTTAGTAACTATAGTAGGTACCTAACCTACTACTTACAATTCAATGTTTTGTAATTGGTAAAAAAAAATCTCGTACGGATCTTTTCTGATATCCAAAATGTCCAGATCATTCGATGTTACTTCCATCATGTATCAGTAACGATTCATATATTATGGAGATACAAATTAGGTGGGTATACCTAGGTGTAAATATTTTATAGTATTGATAGTCAAACGGAACCCTAATATATATTTCTACCTAGATAATGATGTGTTGTGAAAATACTACTTCTATCACATGGAGATACAAATTGAGGTGGGTATACCTTGTATTTACACCTAGGTAGGACCTAGGTATAGGTATTTATTTTATACCTATAAGTATAAAAAATACGATTTTCACATACTTAGCGCCATCCAGTCCCATAAACAAGTAAGGTCTACTACCTTACTGGTAGGTAGGTGTTTGGTACACACGGATTTACCGGGACATTATTTTCTTTATCATTGTCGCCATCATCGCTTACAATAGGAGCTGTACTTTCTAATCGACGTTTTCTAAAATAATATAAAAAATAATTAGTTTGGCTGCGACATTTACTTAGGTACTCACAAATCACAATCCACATCCTCACCTCACCTCACCTCAACGTGTAGGGTAGGTAGGTACTTACTTTATAACGTCGTTCATGTGTTTTCCATCTTTTTTATGATTCCGTCGTCGCTTTCTACACTTATTATAAAGATTTCCCATATTTACAAATATACAAAGTCCGATGACACGAAGCGCGGAGCAGCGACACAGGCTCCCCGTCCGAAGGCCGAAGCTAGACTGAATTATGGCCCGGACGGAAGATAGCGCGTGAATGTTTAGGTATTATTTTTTTACGGTAAAAATAATAGTAATTTTGAAAATCTAAAACACACATCGTCTGCTTTATACTCTGATTGTTTACTGTATAAAGTATCAAGGCTTATTTTAACGTATCTATTGAATAGCGACGGTTTAAAGTACAGTTTAGAGTGAACTTTGGATTTTTTTTCTATCGAGAAAATTTCATGTAATCGTGTTTTCGAAACACTGGTGGTCTAGCATCAATCCTGAACTATAACATATTAAAATCTCAAAGTAAATGCTTCAGAATTGTGGAAGATATGATCGTTGAAAATAACCGATTTCAGATAGTATCAACTCTTAATAATATTGATTTTTTACTTATATTTAACAATTAGAGATTAGATATACCTATAACAATTGAGATTGTCATTACTTCTTGATGTGATCATCACTGATCATTCTGTGATTCAAACATTTTGTTATTTGGGTTTGTTTTCATTTTGCCGCATGTTATCACAATAGTATTGACTGGCCTAGAAACCTCAAATATATATTCTTATTTCTGAAAATGGCCCATCAGCAATAACGATTCTACAAAATCACAATTCCGTAAATTATGGTCAGCACATAATTGTAGCAAATTGTTGGTATGATAGTATGTAGTTAGTACAAAATACTTACATACGTAGGTAGGTAAGTATTTTGTACCGTTGCTGCCTTTTATGGTATTGTAGATTATTTATTTGTTATTTATTGTATTGTCATTGACCTATAGAATGTCCATTTCAATTCTATCGACCCAGTTACAGAAGTGCTAGACTTTTTCAGGTGTTTAATACAATTTATATGTGTCATATTTATTTACTGGTTCTAGTAATATTGTTGATAAATAATTAGAATTCCTGGTTTTCTATATGTTGTGATTATTCCTAATTACTAAAGTTTTCGTTGTGTTACTAACGCTATAGACGCTATCATGGGCGAAACTTGCAGTTCACGCAGTGTCAAACAATGTGTTGTATCTGAACAATTAATCAGTGAAACGTTTGAATCGGAACTATTGAAATTTCCAAAAAGACTAATACAACCTTTTTACTGTGTTAAAAAACTTAGTTACTGGCTGGAAAACGCGAGGAATAAATAAAATCGCAAAAGTCATCAGCACTTTGAAATTCGAATAATGCGATTGTCGATTGTCTTTAGGCTAGCGACGACCGACGTCAATAACAATAACACCTATGAATGGCCGGATGCGAGATGGTTTACCTACCTCTACATGGCAATCAGTGTTTTGCCGGACGTCTCACAATGCTGTTTACGGGAACCCACAGTTCAAAGGATGCTTTCATATTTCATGGAGTTCATTGCGTCACTAGAATAAGCGGAATATAGTATTTTAGGGAACATCCTTCATCCTCTCATATTTTTTTCATTTATTTCACCTCATTTTATAGGATATTTTTCTAATTCGATGGGTATTTAATTTGTAAGGGAAATCTTATATTGATATAACTATTGGTTTTAAAGCAAGAAAGAAAGCGATCAGAACAGAAAAATCATTGATAAAAAATTTCACACAGCAAACTAAGTCCCAAACTAAGCAGAGATTGTGTTATTGTTACCAGATAACTGTTATGCATAATATACATTACATAGATAGATATTTTTAATTATACATAGATAATGACCAGAACTCCCGAAACAAATATCTACAGATCGTACGACCTCCTGCGTGTTTTTGAGTGGAGACCACGACTCGGAAAACGTAGTGTCTGACGCCCTCCGACCAGGTGGGATGACGACCTGCGAAAGACTGCAGGTAGATGCTGGATGTGTCAAGCTGAAGACGGGGCGCTATGGCGCTCATTGGAATAGGCCTTGATGATGATGATGATACACACAAACAAAATCAAACAATGCTGGAAGAATCACAGCACTATAATAAGCCCAGAAAGATCGGTGAAACAAAGTCACAGGCTTGTTCAGTCTGGGCGGGGTAATTTAGCTTGTCTGACGAGCTATTATGTATAATTTTATCTTCTTCTGAATATGCATAGAATTTCCCTTTCATTAGCAATCTTCTTTTAAATGTCCGTCTGTTTTAACTGATTGTTGAAAGTTCAAGAGGAGTGTTTACGATGCAACTAAAATATTTTGAGTTCAAAGTGGCTCGTGCCGAGCGAATTTTCTGTTTCTTTTCATTTTCTGAGATTGGTTTAACTTGAACTTTATGACAGTGCTTGGAAGTAGTTTAGAACCCTTGTAATAACAACTGTTGGTCCATTTAATATCTCAAGGAAAATTCCTCCATTCAATCTCGTTGCTTTTAATAGCTTTTGCCCTCAGTTATATATTCTCAGAATCAATTACTGCCACAGAATAAAAACTATAAGTCGAGTGTCGAGTCATTATGCCCGTTCACAAAAACTACTTTATCGAATTGTTAGGTTGGTGACCTTTGTTTGATTTCTAGCATTGTCTGTTTCTATTAGAGATCATTTGTTTTTGACTGAAACTAGGAACAATACTCCCGCCTACCTCATAATTGTATATTTTTATTAGTTATGGTTGTTTCTGTTGTGAAGCAGAAGACGAAAGCAATTGTCACAAAACAGCAGTTGTCACTACAGCAACCAAATTAGCAAATGGGACAACCACAGCAGTCTTTCACAGACCTCTTAATGAGCTGGACATACGCCATAGCACCCTTTCTTAAGCTTGACGCATCCAGCATCTGCCTGTAGTCTCTAGCAGGTCGTTATCCCACCTGGCCGGAGGGCACTACGGTTAATGAGTCGTGGTCTTCACTCAAGAAGACGTTTAACCGACTTGCTGTGCTCTCGTACAGATTTTGCAGTTCCCAGAATCAAACCAACAGCTTTCAGTTGACATATTCCGAAATAACGCAAAGGAAAAACCAATAATTTAGTCATTTATCAAGGTACTTCTGTGGTTTTCCATTCCCTCGTCAGTTTCATCTACTCTATCAGATAAGCGCTGATAATTTTATCCGCTTATAGGTACTTCCTGATTCTGTCATATCAACACAACATTAGATTTAACACAAGAACTATAAATAGAGTACCTAGTTGGTAGAAATTCCTAAAGCTACTTGGGACCTCCGTTTTCAATAGCAAATAACAATTAATCTTTCACCGTTTCATAAGTGACTTTGAATTGAACGTGGCCACGACCAAATTAACATTCTATTCAATCGTCAATTTATTTTAGTCGAATTCCCTATACGTTTTCAATTACCATTAAATTTTCTGTATCAATAAAGTCAATTATAACAGGCGGACCATTAAACTCAGCTGTATGTACTCCTAACCACTTGTTGTTACAACTGAGACCATGATTCATAGTCAATTCAAGTGTTACATTGGTTCTCATTCATTCTGTGGTTATCGCCCGCGCGTTTCGCAATAATTGTTATCACTCTAAACTCTATTGTTCTAGTTAAAAAACTAAAGATTATTTTTAATTTACTACTAAAATGCCTATTACTATCGTTAATTTTCCGTAAGCGTCTTTTTATGTTTTTACTAGTGACCATCCCCGGCTTCGCACGGGTGCAAATGCATGTTTTATATACATATATAAACTCCCTGAAACCTCTGAATATACCTCTTGAATCACTCTATCTTTTAAAAAGAACCGCATCAAAATCCGTTGCGTAGTTTTAAAGATCTACGAAGCATACATAGGTACCATAGGGACAGACAGACATCGGGAAGCGACTTTGTTTTATACTATGTAGTGATAAGATAAAAAACACCGCTGTTTTGTCGTAAAGCCTTCAGTTTAAAATGACTTCGAATTTGTTATCCCGAACATGTATTGTCAATTTGGAGTGATGACAAAAAACAGGGTGCGTGGTGGTGCGTGTGAGCAACAGCAATCATCCGGAGGGCTTCAAGATTGGAAAGGCTGCGCGTGCGACGACGACGGAGCGAGAGGCACGACAGAGAGCCTACTCGATCCATTCTCGATTTCTTTCTCGCCACCGGCAGTGCCGCGCCAGCCGCGAACGTTGTCGCCCGTCATGATCATTTACTAACGTACTTTATCGAGATCGCAACTAACATTATCGAAGTTCGTGTGATTATAACAAACAATATAGAAACTAAATCGAATACCGACTAATAGTATAGTGAAGTGTCTGGACGACGCAGCTTCCCTGCTACTGCTCGCGTGGCGGGAGACACAAACTCTCGCGTCGCGTTTCGAATGCTCCCCGGCAATAATTAGTTGGGTAAAAGTGAGTGTGTGCTGTGCCCGGTTGATGGTTCAATTAGAACTGTTCAGAAGCTTTTTTATGTTCCGATAGTACGAGCAGCGAGTACGGATGCTTAAGTTGGTTAGTATCTCTTCAGTTCATTAGGACCCTAGCACCTACTGTGTAAACTGGTTGGTAGTCTTGATAGTCTTTAACTACCGATTTTGATTTGATGATTTATTCTCACTTATGTTATCTATGTTATCTGTAAAACAAACATATGTGAGAGCATATATCAACATAATAATATCTTATTAGATATATATGTAATAACTATGGCTGTTGATTGGGATGTATCAACAGCCATCGTTATTTCCCATTCTTAGCTTCACCATGCATATTATTTTATAAATTTAGGTTTGTTTATCTTTCAGTACCAAACTCTTTTCATTACTGATAACCTACATGCTTTAATGTCAATGGCGTGACCATAAAATAACTCTGTTTACTTCAAGTTTGATAATCATTTCACTGATATAACGTTTGGTTAGATTACGGTGCCACTTATGTCTTTCATAACTCGCCAGTGAGCGTTAAAAATTACGTTCCTATCATTATTCGCATCATCCGGTAACAATTTCTCGTGAAATTTAACGGCTGTTGTAATTTCTGTGCCATCTTTACTTATTTCAATATTTGCACATTTTAGCATTTTGCGTTGTGCGCCGCTTGTTATCTACATTATGATTATATTATTTTCCTATTAGGTATAACGTACGAGTATGTATACCTATATTGTTATCTTTACAATAGCAGGTTACGTAGAAAATAAAACTAGATCAAGATTATTGCTAAGCTATAGGTGGCCAAATTATTTCCTGCCTACCCATATTATATCCTATTGGTTCGCTTTGTGGAGTCGCTTGTTGCTTGTATATAATACATACGTAGTTAATTTTATTTATTTCTTTATGTTCTTGTTTACTTATAGATTATTATTATTTCGTAACAAGCTGTACTTAGTTGTGAATCAATAAATGTATTTTCTTTCTTTCTTTCTTTCTTTTCTTTATATTATTGTCTGATAACGACGATATGTCTGACGACCGATGTGGTGCGGTGGGCGAAGGTCCGCCTGCGACGCAGAAGGTTGCGGGTTCGATTCCCGCCTCGGAACAATTGTGTGCACGATCTACAGATATTTGTTCCGGGTGTTCTGGTCGTTTTCTATGTATAATAAAAGTATCTATCTATGTAATGTATTGTATTATGTATATCAGTTATCTGGTACCCATAACACAAGCTTCTGCTTAGCTTGGGGCTAGATAATGCTGTGTGAATTGTCCAGCATTTTTTTTATATTTTTTTTTTATATTTAGTAAACTAGAATTAGAAGATAAAATTTCAATAAAAAAGTTTGATATAGAAAAAAATAATACAAAATGAACACTCAATAATAAAAAAAATGGATCTAAAAAAACACTAGCTTTTGCTCGCAGCTATGCAGGTTGCCTACCCTTTATAAGTTTTAAATTGTTATAATCGTTATTAAACATATTATGTATTATAGCTTATGCCGTCCGCATGAAACGATGCAAAACTGAAACAAAACAAAGCGTGCAAAACTGTTTTCATAGTCCTGTATCCACATAAATAGTTACAGAACTTTAAAAAACAATTTCTCTTGCTTGTTGTTAGATACCTAACTCATTATTATCTACGTAAGTTCAATGTCTAGCACGCAGTTTTAAACAGGTGTACAATTCCTAAATTGCAACAAAGGGCAGATGTTGACCTATCCAACAAATTAGCAGTTATGCTGACTAGCAACCTTTTATTGCTCCGTAATTTAATAAAATTTCATCAGGTGTTCTTCACTTCATATTAAAACAAGTTATTTGTAGTGTTGTTGAAGTATTGTTCGTTGACGTTTAGTAGTTTTTCCTCGTGACATATATCCATCCCAAGTCCAGTATATTTTTAGATACCGACGTCATTGAATACGTATGTAAAAATATATTATTTCCATGTATCGAAATCTCTTTCTTGTTTCTCACATCGAGAAACCACATGTGAAGGTGTAAGTAGCATATTTCCAATCTCCTTGGCTAGTCATTTAGACATTACATAAACTTTACCTTTTGTAAGTTTATTACCTATTGTTTTTCGTTTTACTGTTATCTAAAGTTTGCTTACCGCGATACGTTTACAAGATTTGCTCCAGTTGCCTATTTTCAAAATAATATGCATATTTCATCACACATGCATTCATTTTTCCTATGTAGAAATTGCCAGTTCAATAGTTCTGGTCCTCTCGATTATCATTAACTAGCTGCGCCCCGCGGCTTCGCCCGCGTGGAAATCTATATGTCAAATGATTTATAAACGTTCCTCTTGAATCACTATAAAAAACTATTAAAAATCCAATGCGTAGTTTTAAAGATCTAAGCATACATAGGGACAGACAGACATAGGGAAGCGACTTTGTTTTATACTATGTAGCGATAAACATATTTATATTTATTTAAAGGAAAACCAGAAGCTTATATAACACAATAAAAAGTTAATAAATACTAGAAAGCTTATTTAATGTTTTCACGGATAAATAACATAATAATATAATAAGAAGAGACTGTGAATATAAAGTGAATTGGTACATATATCTATTTAATAATAAACCGTCTAGCATGTCTTTCGAGAGCTTCTTTACTCTTCGCGTAGTCCATTTCATTTCTTTCGTCATGTTCCAGTAACCTATTTATGTATTTTTAGCATTGCGTGTGCACTGTCACTAGTAAAATATCGGTACATTTCATGTTCTTGTGTTTTCTCTAAGTGTAATATCTCTCCGGTATCTGCACTAATTACGTCGACGATGAATTATTTTAGCTACCGTTACTATCGATGTTGCTTTCTTCATCAACTTGGATGGCTTGATTTGATAATGATTTATGCTTGCTTTCTTTAATAAAATGATTAGAAATTTAGGCAGTTTTTCTGCTAGAATGTTATAAGTGGGTGTTATTATTTCATCACAGTCTTTACATCGAACTATGCTTAATATGCATATGTAGTGTTTGTAGCAGCTATGGTGTAAAGATGACTAGTCATGACTGTTATGGGAAAACATCTCGATGCTGTCTTCAGCAAGAACATGCAAAAATCTACAACAGTCTAGTGTTAGTTAATCCATTAACTTTATCTATGATTTTATGTGTGATTTTTAATTTATGATTTTATAATGATTTTTTGAGTACATACATAATTATATAGATTTTAATATTAAATTTAAAAAAGTTACTATGTTGCATTCGGTGTGCCCGTTAAAATAGATGTACATGTATGTGAATAAATAAATAAACTCCAAATATCGTTTATATCAAAATTCTAAGCAAATTGTTTAAAGTCGTTTGTTATTTGTTATATTAGGTGTATCGAGGTTGAGTGTTACGATTTTCCTTGTGACTGTGACGATGATGTGGTATATTTAGATTTAAATTGAAGATCTGTGTAAAAATATGATATCAATGGAAGCGTAGCAGTCACATCAATCATGTTATGAGATCACGAGGACTGTGACGAGTTGGACCACAGTACGTTGGACGCACTATCGGAATCTTAAACAGATTTGTCATTCATCGCAGTTCTAGTACTTATTTAATATGATTCTTTTGGTTATAAAGGCCTAATACTTACGTGGAAAGTGCGTTTATTTTAGAACTACTGTGGTGAAGAAAACATTTTTGTTTTTTAATTTGCGATTTTGTTAACTTCGTAACGACAAGCGATGGAATTGTACTTACTTGGTATACGGTATACGTGATAATTTTGGTCAGCAAAACTTGTCAAAGAGAAGGAAAATGAGGAAGAGTCGAAAAGGGAATAAATCAAAAATATGTAGAAAACACTTATAGAAGGAGGACCTAATCTAGCTAAGAAGATTGAGCTATCATTGTTGATTCTAAGATCCCATAACGCAGTAATGTCTGTTTCCTGTAATGCTGACGAGATAGGATTAGCGAAATGACTACGCAAGGCATTGGCTCTAACTACAATAGATAATATACTAAGGTTATCAGTTTATGTAACAATTGGTGTAAGGTTTAGTTCAGCACTTGTAACCAAACAATACCGAACATGTAGGCCAAAACCTTGGCAATGCAACGTGTTCCACTCTAAAATAATTCGCGATTTCGTCTGATTGGAAACGGTACATTTTTGCGGTTCACCTCAGACAAATCAAAGAAAATTGTATTACCAATAAACTTTGCTATCGGCCTCTCGGCCACTATCGCACATTCGATACCACCTGATTGGGCACGCGCATTGCGTCACTACTGACTGCTACTTATTCTTTGACCATTGTTTCGAGACAAATAGACTGAAGCATTCCTATAGCTATTGGCTATTCTGCTAAGAGTAAGGTTGACTGTTGCAATGGTTCCAAGTAATGTGGTGAGTACGGACAATGCGGCGCTAATGGATCGAGACTTGCGAAAGTTAGTCCCATCGGTCGAGCCTTATTGGCACAGGGCCGATCTATAAACAGAGTCCCTGCAAGCATTGCTGAATACCTTTGTGAATAGCGTTTGCATCAGATCAGATTTTTCTAGAGCCATCGTAAATGTGTATGTCGTATCGGTCGAGAAATTTGCACTTACTCAAAAACTAACAATCTAAGAAGGTAAATGTTTCTTGTTCGCTTCTTTACTTTACCTCAAATGATTGAAGTGAACAAAAAATAAAAGTGATCACTTTACTTCTTAGTTTTAATTAAGCAATTTGAAATTTGTGACGTGTGCAAGAGTCCTGTAGGGTGATGATGTTTGTTATTTTTTCACTTGATGTTTGTTTGATGTTTAATATATATATATATATTGCTATATATATATATTGCTGGAATAGTTGATACCTAACTTGTTGAAAAGTCTTTTCATAAGGAATTAGAATACGTCACTGTTACTTTTTATGATTGCTATTTTATTTTTTTTACCCATTTTAACTGTAAATAGATGGATATTTACTTACCTACTTTATCAGCTGGTCATAATCTTCATTGACAACTGTATTAGGAAATCCCCCATTTTTTACGTTAAGTCTATGATGACAGTCATTCAGTTGCAGTTCAATCCTTTCTGAGAAACGTAACGGGCTGGCACTTGGCAGGTAATCGTCCCGCAGACGTGACTCTATGCCGTGTGGTCACCACTCGCCTATACTCAGACTCAAAATGCACAAGCATAAAAATACAAAACACATTGACGCGATACACCCTGTTTGCAATGGTCTCTTTCATTTCAAAGAGTTATTTTTAAAATTTTCTAGATCACTAGATCTTTCTAGATCACTAGATCTTTCTAGATCACTAGATCTCTCTAGATCACTAATGGCTTATCTAAGAACATGTTTATTGTGTCAAAAGATTAATAAATGAATTGAATTGAGATGCTTGTTTTGACAAAGTTTTCCCCGTCCTCTTCGTCTGTTTCTTTTTATATTATTTTTAGTTGTCTAGTCCAACATTCAACAACCTCCAAATTGCACCGCATCGTGCGTAACCTGCTTTTCACCATCTCACGATTCTATCGGTTGTACCACGGTACAACCACGGTTGTTCCACAGGTAAGCTCAATCAAGTCAGAACCGAGTCATGTCATAACGATTGCGATACTGTAAAGGTCATAATCGATTACGGGGCGGAGACGAAAGGTGATTGCAGGTGGCGTGCCTGCCTTTCTTCAATGGTTTTTAACGTCGTGACAGGTTTTAAGATTTATTGGGTAAAAAGGTCTTTGAAAGATTGCCGGTTTGCCTTGGTCCTTTGCTGATCTACCGAAAAGGCAGAATAAGTTCTCTTTCACAATAATCAGCATCCGCTAGTATATTTTTGGTCTGGCTATCTTTTAAGAGAGCTTATAAATAACTTGGCTATAGAGATTATATAGGTAAATATTAAAACGAAATAAGACTACGTTAGTCTTTAACCCTAGATCACTAAACATTAGTCTCACAGGCGACACGGTTCCCGCGCATTCGCTGTTTAGGTATGTTCCCGACACTACCCCACCCCGCCACGCTCAGTACCTTCCTAATTTAGTGTTTTAGCACCCTGTGCGTACGCATTACGTACGTCAAGTAAAATATTGGCGTTTTATTTTGTTAGTCAGAACGACTAATGTTTAGTGACTGAGTAACTCGAAAATATGTTTAGTGAGCTAGGGTTAAAACTTTTGAAACTATAATGGTTATAAATACTAAAGTCTATAAAAAATATTGGATAACTCAAAAATCAAATCATGGTAAATATCCCGTTTTAAATGACTTACTAACTTAATGTCTTTGTCTGCAAATAATGATGAACGACCCCTACTTTTTATGAATACTCCCTAGTAACCAGGCAATAAAAAAATATTATTTGACGACCGATGTGGCGCGGTGGGCGAAGGTCCGCCTGCGACGCAGGAGGTTGCGGGCTCGATTCCCGCCTCGGAACAATTGTGTGTACGATCTACAGATATTTGTTCCGGGTGTTCTGGTCGTTTTCTATGTATAATAAAAAATATCTATCTATGTAATATATAGTATTATGTATATCAGTTATCTAGTACCCATAACACAAGCTCTGCTTACAATGGGGCTGTGTGAATTGTCCAGCATTATTTTTAATTAACAAAAAAAAAAAAAAAAAATATATATATATAATATAGAACATGGCCGTTTAATAAACACCTAACTGTTTCATAATTTCCTTTGAGCTCGCATTTTGAAAGTGTAATTAAAATGCAGAATTGCAAAAGATTGAAATGAACTGCAACCTCAGTTTATAGTTGTAAAATTATTTATTTACTTCGGCCTTGGCACTTTGTATCAATTTAAATTGAATTAATTATTTAGTCCAACTGTCATCACTCATCATTAACATTCAATCCTGAGATAACTAACTGCCGAATTTTTGTTTATAGAATTGCCGTCCTTTAAATAAAAGGACTATCCCACTTTTTCTCTCAATAAAAATTATTTTTCTATTTATCCATCTACAGGTGGTAGTATTTTTAATTTTTTTATAATAGGACGAACAGAAACTGGTCTCCCTCGTGGTCCTACTAGTAGGACAAAATAGTAGGACCACGAGAAAACATATTTACTCTCCATTGGAGCACATTCGTTCGGACGGATAGTTTTAACGCAACGACAAAGGTGTCGGATGCATGTTGGCATACTATTTTCTGCCCGTGGTTTCGCGATATATCCCATGGGAACTGATTTATGGGATAAAGAGTAGCCTATGGTTTATTCCAGGCCTAGAACTACATGTTCAACTACAGTTTTGGCGTGAAGAGGTAACAAACATCCAAACTTTTGCATTTATAATATTAGTGTGATGTATTTTAATAGTAGTAATAGAGCGATCCTATATAACTTTTATTATATAAATATTATATTTCACATAATATTTTTGTTTCGGTAAAACAGTTTGTCCGGCGTAATGTTTGTTTTAAGCTGGACAATCCACACAGCATCATCTAGCCCCAATCTAAGCAGAGCTTGTGTTATGGGTACTAGATGATTGATATACATAATACAATTGATTACATAGATATATATTTTTTACTATACATAGATAACGCCCAGAACACTCGGAACCAATATCTACAGATCTTACACACATTTATCCCGAGGCGGGAATCGAACTTGCAACCTCCTGCGTCGCAAGCAGACCTTCGGCCGCCAATGTGAACCCTGTCTAACGTTACGGCTCTACCAGCCTCCTCTGTCTTATCGCGTATTGTGCTTCTCGCATCTAAGTATGCCCTGTGACTTTGACGATGTCGGCAATCCGTCTCGCGAGTAGCTGTTGGTATTTGGTATGAGTAATATACACAAAGAACTAATTTCGTTACCTACAACAATAGGCATTACATTGTTACGTTATAAAAATTAGGCGCATGCGCACATTTATGTTACAAATTATGTAAAATCTTGTGTAATACTAATTATGCGATCTACAATTCGTCGCTTTGAAATTAAATTAGCATCTTATAATTATGAATATTTACTTAAGTAAATTGGGTACGCCTAAATAATAGGAACAAATTATAAGAGTACTTATTAACAATTGAAATAGTTCAGCTATGCCAAAAAGTGCGGGGGTCATAGAGCTGCAAGGTTTTGATTTGCCAGAAAAGGGGTTATTTTTTGAACACTTTGACTGCGATTTTTTTTCGACGACTGCGATCTTTTTTTTAACCTAAAAAATTCGTGCTGCCGCTCTACACAGCAGCGGTTGTGTTGCGCCGCACATGCGTTTCGTTCGAAAAATATTACGGCTCTGCTGAGTCACACAGATCTGTATTTTCTCAGCCGCTGCGCTAGTGTGGATTTACGCATATTAGTCACTTGTAGAAAACACATACCGTGTGATTTCAGCAATCCATTAGGATTATTTTGCGGAAAGGTAAATATTGTCAATTTTGAACATTTAAACTAAATTAAACTTATAATATAACATTTCTTTGAAAGCCATTCAGCTGCATTCATCAGGTAGCAATGAATTTATAGCAATATTATAGCAATTTATCGAAAACACGAAACGGAAAACTAATGATATTGAATTATTTAAATAAATATGAATGCATTGTGTTGATGAAAATTGTTAAATAACTATTATTCAATATGAATATTTTAAATTGTACAACATGACTTACCTTGTATAACTTCCTATGATATACTATAATGGTGAATAAGAATAAGAAAAAAAATATTGTAAAATTGTGTGAATCATAGTTACATGAAGGTCTTATAATTAAAATATAGTATCAACAATTTAATCCTATTCGGACATACAATATTTTTAAAATAATATTAACATAGGTTCAAAGTTATACCAAAATATTATAGCAGCATAGTTATCTTAACCTATATTAATCTTAATCTAGGCATAATCTAATTATCAAAAAACTCCTTTAAATTACAGTGAGTTTTATCAACTAGCCATTTCCTTAACTTACATTTAAACATCATTCCATCAAGTTGCTTTATTTCTACTGGCAAATTATTAAATACTTTAATAGCTGTTATGTATGTGCTTTTATGGAACATTGAGTTGTTAACTTGTGGTATACATAGGTTCAATTTATATTTATTTCGCAAGGTATCTGATCTATTAGATTTTATATTGAAGAATATTGAATATTTTTTTACAAATAAGGAAATCTCTAAAATGAATATCCCAGTTAGTGAATAAATACAAATAAATATTTTTATACTTACGCGATCTGAACACATAATTACAAGTACTATTTTAACGGGTATGTATTTATACAGTGTCATGGTCACGGGATGACAGTCATCACAGCGTGTTCACTTATTGAAATGTTGGGAAAAATACTTAACCGTAATAAATACCCGTTAAAATAGTACTTGTAATAAAATACAAATCTATACTAATATTATAAAGAGGAAAGGTTTGATTTTTTGTTTGTTTGTTTGTAATGAATAGGCTCCGAAACTACTGGACCGATTTGAAAAATTCTTTCACCGTTGTGAAGCTACACTATCCCCGGTGAACATAGGCTATATTATATTTTCAAAAAAGTTAGGGATCCGCACTAATACCGTGCGAAGCCGGGAAGGTCCGCTAGTATACAAATAAAAGTATTGAATAAATAATACTTTTACTTTTCGTCATTTATTAGTCTATTTAAGTAGGTACATATCTGCGGAAACTTTTTAATTGGCCTTCAGCACACATGCGCTGGTATTTACCGGCATGTACTAAGAAAGTAACTATTTTTAAGACCTAGCTGTAAGTTTTCCCAAAATTTTGAAAATAAAATAAAAGATGTATTTTATGGTCCTTATGAAAGGTTCATCGACTCCAGTTGGCCAACGCCTCTCGTTCCAACACTTCCAACTAGTGTCAGTCAGTCAGTACCAGCGTTTCACAATCATCCTGCCGCACTCATTAATGCTCTCCTAATATAGACTCTGCTGCAAGTTCCGGTGCCAAATGACAAACTTGGATTGGAACCCTTGTAGTTTTAGTTCAACCTGTTAGCCACAGCCGCTCGACGTACCTTTTGAAACAAAAATGTTGCTGTAGCCTTCATTTCTAATTCGTCGTCCTTATACTTTATGTCTAAACGACTCATGTGTAGACACTAGATATTTAACTTCTACGTGTATTATCGTTTTCACTCAAGTTATTTATTTCCCTTGTATTTACGTTCCAAATAAAGATAAAATAAAGAAAGATAAATCTGTGAAGATGATCGATGATGAATTTCGTTACTAAGTAAAAATTCCGACTGCAATGATAATGGTCATAAGTCTTATGACCATTATCATTGCAGTCGGAACAAAACTCATGGCAACATACAAATTGGATGAAATAATATTTTACCGGAAATCTTCACTGTGTTTGGTCAAGTACGATGCGATCTTTCCGGTTTTAGTTTTGAAATAGTTTTATTGGCGTAGGTACTCAATCTTATACAATGTGTGTTAACACTTCGACTGCTGAAAACGCACGGTATGAGTTTTATACAAGTGACTAATATGCGTAAATCCACACTAGCGCAACGGCTGAGAAAATACAGATCTTTGTGACTCAGCAGAGTTGTAATATTTTTCGAACGAAACGCATGTGCGGCGCAACACAACCGCTGTGTAGAGCGGCAGCACGAATTTTTTAGGTAAAAAAAAAGATCGCAGTCGTCGAAAAAAAACCGTAGTTAAAGTGTTTTATTTTGAGTCCGGAATAAAGAGTCCCTTCGGGTTAGTATAACATAATTGTTTAATATATTTATGAAAATATTATTGTCTTGGCTTGTCCATTTCCTTTATGTATGTATGTATGTACGAGTACCTATATTAGCTTTCTTCACTCAGTAAGTAGTATGTTTATTTTCCATTAACGCTAAACACTTTCGATGTATGTACTGAATGCATCCACAGTGGCAGGTTAGTAATGGATTGGAACTCAAAATAAGATCCCATGATTCACCGCGGTGACTTCAGACATTCCACTTGAGGTATTCGACACATTATCATTGGGATGCCGCTACATCCGGAGATGGTATATAGCACTTAGACAAGTCATATTTTATACATTAAATTATTATCAAATAAAATTATTTTACTGTTCACTTCAATTTTTTGTCCACTAGTGGAAGAAGTGAAAAAGAAACCACTAGTATGTTCATCTCTTATACATATGTCTCCTAATTAAGAATTTGGTGTTGCTTGAAAATACCCTTTTTTATCAGCAAGATTTAAGGTGTTTATATGAGTTTCCACGGAATTGTCCTTATATTATATATAATATACAAATTAATACACCAAATTCTTAATTAGGAGACATATCATACATACTAGTGGTTTCTTTTTCACTTCTTCCAGTAGTGGACAAAAAATTTAAGTGAACAGTAAAATAATTTTATTTGATAATAATTTAATGTATAAATATGACTTGTCTAAGTGCTTATTCTGTAAGCCTAAAGAATAAACGATTTTTGACTTTGAGTTGGATGTGGATTTTTACGCAGCGACACCGCCACGAGAATTGTACCTAAACGTAGGTACAAACATGGTACAAATAAGATGAAGTGACGCATTGGAGCAAGGAAATAAGTAGTTAATTGAAAATAAACGCTTCTTGAATAATAATTAACTCGTGCAGTAAGATTCCATTGTCTTTGTTCACATTCAAACATCCTTACCTTTTGAAGTTATCGGAATAACAACAGTCGCATCGCACGTCGAATGACAATTTATAATATTAACATTCGTAATGTAGGTAAATATATCAACCACGATAAGATTTACGATTTGTATAAATAAATCTGTTGTTTTGCTTAGGAATGGCCTTCGTTTGACCACGATCTCATCTGATGGTAAGGGACGATGGGTCCGGTTTTGAAGGGTCGAAGGGTCTAGTAGAATCTAGAAAACACTTTCGAATTTTTGTAATAAGACAAGTGTGAACATGTCGTATAACAACGATTTGAAACCCCCCGACTAATTACTTGAAAAGCTCGTAATTCATAACAATAGAATATATTATTCAGATATTATTCAAACATATCTCAGAATAAGAAATTGAAGTCACCATTCAAACCTAAAAGTATGATTCCAAATAAGTTACGTACTTATTATAAGTAAAAAGGTCATAAGACCAAGAATGCACGAAGTTTAAATTAAAATGAAAATGAAAAGTTTTATTTCTTTAAGCTTACAAATAAGCACTTAGACAGGTCATATTTTATACTATTCATTATTATCTATTAAATTATTTTATAGTTCACTTCAATTTTTTGTCCACCAGTGGAAGAAGTGAGAAGAAACCACTAGCATGTTCATAACTTATGTGTCTAGTACATTTGATTTGCTTGTAGTTAGTAGATTTTGAGTTGGAGCAAAACTCGTTCCAAGCTTTTTTATCTTCTAAGTAATTTGATATTTTGTAATAAGCTTTTTTACAAAGAATATGTTTAACAAGAAAAGAAATCTCATATCTTTTAAAAGCCCTTACATAGGGTGTGCCACAGACCTGACAAAGCAAAGCTAAGAAACACCCCTCTTTTCAAAGATAATACAAGAATTTTACGCTTTTCCATAAATATGTCAATAATTCGCGATACCCGACAAATAGGTTGCTGTTGCGACTACCGCGATTCTGCAGTGCCTCGGACATGTTCGCCCAGGCACGCACCGACACCTTCGATGCCATCTGGCGGAAAAAGTCAGCTTCACTACTCAGCAGAACCCGCGGGAGTGGCAACAGCATCCTAACCGCGATTGCTGGAAAATTTAACTGTCCGGTAATGCACCGCAATGTCCTTTGCACCAATTGGTCCAAAGGACAAAATCTGTAGTTAATTATAAGTACTAACATCTAGTTATAAGCAAACTAACACCATGGATTATTATTATCTGAATAAATGAATTTAATTATAAATAAGGCCAATGTAAAGCCCGACTTTATCTTGATCATCGATGAAAAATATTTATCCTTCTAAATATTTCTTGTCTGCGTAATGTGCATAAATTATATTGATCCCGGAAATTCCACTACAATATGGTAATCGACGCGTGTTTGTTAGACGAGCACGTGACTAAATGCTGCTAGACCGACATCTATGACTTCTAATTTATACTTTATCTCATATATCATATAACCATACCATTGATGTTGTGTCCTGGACATAATACCTACTCATCTAACTGCTCAGTCGCTAATATGAACAACTGTGAAATGTTCAATCCTTTTTAAATACATGAAATTTCATAACCATCGGTGAAGTCGTTTCGGAGGAGTTTTGTTACAAAAACTGTGACACGAAAATTTTATATAATGTATTAGATTACTAAACCAGATAATATATAATGCTAATGCCTTTACTATATCTACATGATATACCAGAGAATCCTACTAATATTATAAACGCGAAAGTTTGTGAGGATGTTTGTTGCTCTTTCACACAAAAACTACTAAATGGATTTTGATGAAACTTCACAATAATATAGCTATATATATAATATAGCTAGCTATCAGAATAAACACATATGCTACAATTCATAAAGATATATTATACATATACCACGCGGGTGAAACCGCGGGGCACAGCTAGTATATAATAATACTAACGCCTATACTATACTTCCATGCTACGACGTAGTATAAAAAAAAACCTCTGAACAGATATGTTTCCCTAAGAAAGTCTGAGATTGAACAGTTATTATATATTAATGACCAGGTCTGATCTGTTACCCCGTTACTGATCATCGCCCCGGATGCGAGACAGGATGCCGCACATAGTTTTTGCCTCAGCTTTGTTCGGACGCGGACAAAGCTCCATAAATAACTGATGCCTCCTACTTGCGCACGCGCCGCCATCAGATAGCGTGTTTATTTCTAAATCTTGATGAAGTGGTAGAAAGTTTAGATTTGTTTGGTGCTTCTCTTTTCTAATGTGGTGTAGGTAAAAGTAAAAAAGTAAAAAAAAGTAAAAAATCATTTATTTCTTTAGGCTTACAAAATAAGCACTTAGACAAGTCATATTTTATATATAAATTATTATCAAATACAATTATTTTACTGTTCACTTCAATTTTTTGTCCACTAGTGGAAGAAGTGAAAAGAAACCACTAGCATGTTCATCTCTTATATGTCTAATACATGGTTATTTGCCTATTTATTTATTTATAATATGATTCGATACATGTCAATATTTAAGTAAAGCTATGCACAACAACAAATTACTTACTACATACTATTGTCGGTGCGAAACTGAGCGACATCTGGCCAAGCATTAACATCATTGAGATAATCATTTATGGAGTAGAAAGCCTTCTTGATGAGATTTAGTTTTATGTAATTTTTAAATTTACGAATAGGGAGCTCAGTTGCTTCAGATGGAAGCTTATTATAGAAGCGCACGCTATTGCCCATAAATGATTTCCCTACCTTGTGTAATCTAAATGATGGGATGTGTAACTTGTTCTTGTTTCTTGTATTTCTATTGTGAACATCACACTTTTTTATAAGGCTATCCTTATTTTTGTGGGTATACATTAAATTTTCATAGATGTATTGCGATATTACAGTCAGAATATTAATGTTTTTAAATAATTCCCTCAAAGAATCTCGTGGCTTTAATTTATAAATAGCGCGTACCGCCCTTTTTTGAAGAACAAATATGGTCTGGATGTCAGCTGCCTGTCCCCAAAGTAAAATACCATAAGACATAATACTATGGAAGTAACTGAAATAAACTAACCTAGCTGTGTCTTCATTGGTAATATATCTAATTGTTCGAACTGCATAAGCTGCTGAACTAAGTCTACCTGCCAGAGCCTCTATTTGCGACCTCCATTGAAGAGAAGAATCAATATGTAACCCTAGGAATACAGTAGAGTCTACAAGGTGAACAATCTCATCCTTCAGCATTATTTTTGTTGGGAGTTCTCTTACATTCGGTAGCATGAATTTTATACATTTAGTCTTTTTAGCATTGAGTAGTAGGTTATTGGCAGTGAACCAATCTAGTATTTGTGAAAGCGAATTATTTACATCGTCATAGTTATATTTATTTCTATCAACTTTAAAAATCAATGAAGTATCATCAGCAAATAAGACTATATCACAAAGATCTCTTGCTAAAAATGGAAGATCATTTACATATACTAAAAATAAAAAAGGACCTAATATTGATCCTTGCGGGACGCCTAGTTCAAGTTTTGATCCTCTAGATCTTTCTTTACCAATATCTACTTTTTGAACTCTATCAGCTAAATATGATTGCATAAGGTCCAGTGCCTTGTTATTAATTCCATAGTGTTCCAACTTCCTAATTAGTGTACCATGATCCACGCAATCAAAAGCCTTAGAAAGGTCACAGAATACAAAAAAGACTATATGTGACGTATGTATATTATTACATCTATCTAAGATGTAATAAAATACATACGAAAAAAGACATCAGCTTGTCACAAACAAATTTAGGTAACAAAAAATAAAAATACATCTTTGGTTGAAACAACAAACAATACTCAACAATAGATTGACGACAATAGAAATTACCTAAGAATTATAATCACTTTTCAAACCTGCACACCTTCTACAGAACAATACGAATATTTGCTGATAATGACGCGTGCATTGTTATTGTTTTCTTATCTTCGCAATCGCTTCAATCACGGTCTTTATTAGCAGCTATTTTTCATCATTGTAGATGCATGGGCCGTTCAAGTTGCTCATGTAGTCAACCTTGGCTTATCGTTCGTGAGTATTTGCTAATGGCCGCACTGACGTCATTGATAGTGTAGGTAATGTTGCCACAAGGTGTGGTTTTTTATAGCCGTACAAGCAAATCGTTGTAAGATACTTCTTCTCACTTAAGATTTAACGAGCGCTTTTATCATGCGTTGTTTGCATCTACCTGACCTCAAATAGGTTTTAATTAAATAAATACTAAATCTCATATCAATTTGTGTAATTGAAGGATAATTTCGGACCAAAGTAATGATTACCTTTCTTGAATTAGAGCTGTATTTATTTATTATTCATAACGTAATTCCTGCACAACTCAGTTCTGTTGAATACTATAATTTCCCATTAATTTACGTGTTCTCTGGATAAACCGTTTTAATTGACACGCTGCTATTAAAATCTCTGTCATCTCGCGCTGCTCGGGTATTCCGGAATCTAGGTATTTTCATCCGGGTAGCCGGTATCACCTAGATAGAAGTTACGGAGGCTGGTATGTGGTATTACTAAACTGTTATCTCTGATTACAGCTTTATGTCATCACAATCATTAAGATAACATGATCAAAACATCAAAACGCGGTGGGTTTGAACCTTGTATCGTAATTTACATTTTGTTTTTGTGATGTGATCTTATAGATTTGTTTTTACATAGCCTACTGGTTTCTATTCAATTATTTATTGTTATGGCTATTAGGAACAGAAAACACTTGTTATTTTTATTCTTTTATTAATTCTGCGTAGTACATATCGTTTAATGATCGGTTAATCATAATATAAGCAATAAAAAGTTAACATCCTTTTGAATTATTATTGATATAACTTATTACATCTCAGCTTTGTTGCGAAATAGCTCAACAAAAAATGTCATAATGACCTACAAATATTTGTCTTTCAATTTAAACAGAGTTTCGCAATGTGAACAGCATTGTCTCTTCTCAAAGGACTAATGCAATAGACATGGAAATATTTCGCAAACGTACACTCTTAGCTCGTATTTCATTGTTTAAGTTTTGGGCTGTGAATGCCCATTAAACTACGATTAATCATTGTAAGAATCAGAAACAGATATTAATTTGTTCGGAACACTTGTTTTATTTGTATGGGTTTTGTAAGTCATGCTTCTCACGACTGCGAAGTGGATGGATTGATACACTATTTACTATTTATACCCTGCAAAGGAATTTAAACAGAACTAATTGAATGCTGACTAGGGCATGGATACCGGTATTCGGTATTACCGAAAAACCGGTAATACCGTAATATTTAAGGCACTTCCGAATACCGGTATTGAAATAGCAAATCCCGGTATTTCGGTATTTTGAATAATACGTTTAAACTAATCCGCTACACGTTCTTACACGATTAATCCACATAACAAGGATGTTATCACTAAAGTTCGAGCAGTTGTGAAGTTGTTCACGAAGTCTCCCACAAAAAAAACGAAAAAAAGTATGTGAAACAACAAGAAAACAAAAAACTTGCTTTAGTTTTAGACTGCAAGACTCGCTGGTCCAGCATGGCAAACATGGTAGAAAGATTTAACCGTCTCAGACCATGTATCCTTAAAGAACTCACTGATGTGGACTCTAATATTTCATTTTCGAAAGAACTTCAACTTATTGACAGTATACAAAACTCTAAAATTTTCGTTTAAAAAATTAGAAAAACAAAATACCACCCTCTCAACACAACTGGCAGAGTCAATGCGTAGACGCGTGTTACAAAGACGTACTCCTCTGACATCTATTATCGCTACAATATTTACATAACCCTGAAACTTATTTTGAAAATCAAATGTCCCTGTACAGAAGAAGGGTTAACTTGGAAAATGAAAAGCGATGAACTGCTTTCAAATTTAACAAGCCTCATAAACCGTTTTCAGGAAACTCAACTCCGTGACCAATCGGCAATATCAGTAGATACTGGTAAAACCAGTAGCAACGACGATGAGGGTGCCGGAAAAATACATCTAAGGACTTTTTACAACAAAAGTATAGAAAACGAATCTGATCCTATTTATGATGATAAATTATTGACAGTTTTACGCATGGAAATGAAACTATACGAAAATGGCGGAGATTTTTAAAAATTCATTAATATGTAAGAAGGACGGATCTTCTTGGAGATAATTATAATTAAATGTATAAATTTAACCGTCCTTTATATATTAATAAAGCTTGTTAATTATTTTGAATTTTTATTATCGTGTTAGAAGAAAAAAAACTTGAGTTTGAACATTTTAATTGTATCTTTGATTTAATCGTGATTATTTTGATGTTTGGAAGTACTTTCGAGTTTGTGTGATTCAAAAATAATGCTTTTTAAGAACCTTTTTTTTTATAAATAAGTACCTATTATATTAATTCAGTCTGAAAAAATATTACATGAAGTAGAAAATATGTATATTTTTCTACTATTTTAATATCCATAGTGAAATACCGAAACAATACCGAAATACCGGGATCCCGGTTTTAAAAATATTAATACCGAAAAAATAACGGTATTGTCAATAGGTCCAATACCGCCATGCCCTAATGCTGACGATGGCAAAAATTTATCATTTCGAGCTGAAATATTTCATTTGTGAGACCTAGGCGATTGAGTTTCAGATTTGACTTGTCTATGACTTATTTTTCCAACGAGTCTTTGCAATATTTACCATATTTTACGACTTTTGAGACGGTATTTATTTCTCTGACGCTGCAACGCCGGGCGCGTTCCACCTGAGATCATCGCGATGTCAAATGTTCAGCATTATTTTATTAATTTGAATTCTCTCCTTTATATTTTTTTGTGTATTGATGGTGCAATAAAGTTATTTTCTATTCTCTTCTCTCTTAATGTTAAATCTTGTTTGTCCCCAGGAGTCTCCAGACGTGAGAATGGCTCTATCGCAGGCCCGGGCTCCGGATCCAGCGGCGCTGGCCGCCTACTGGGCGGAGTACGAGGACCTGTGCCGACAGATCAGCCCCTCCCAGCACCACGACAACGACGATAATCCCTACGAAGGTACGAATTATTTATTAACAAGTAAAAAGATTTTTATTTTGTCAGAACAGGGGCGAATAGTAATACATAGTTATTATTTAAGTTATCTGTGTGTGTGGTGTGTAAAACTGTTTGTCTTACGAATAAAGCAAAATAAATAAAAAAAAATTATTTAATAATAATTTATTATTATATATTATTATTAAATAAAATAAAAAAACTCTAATACATTCAACTTAGATTAGCAGAGAAACTGACAAAATCGGTCTCCACTCAGCATGTGCTATGGTAGAGCAGATCATACCATAGATCTATGAGAATGCCTCATGGATTGTAATGGCCTCTAATGTACTCTCCACCAGCCTCTTTACAAAGTTTCATGCGTTCACCAGTTTTCGGAACACTTTCCGAGTGGCCTGGTACATCCCCGGGTCTACAATGTATGCGTACAGTTAACCTCACAGAAATATATATAACGTTAGCTGTTGGTGCAGAGGGTCGTTAATTAAGCTTCATTACTTTAGGAGCGTGTATATGTGCGTTAATTGTATTTGCATGTTGTTAAGTGGGATCAAGACGTTTGGTCAGAATGAGATCATGCTTGTTCAGTTACAAACGTTGTTTTGCCATTTTTACATGTCTACTGTTTATGTCGTTTATCCAATTATTTTAGTTTAGACTTTTATAGTATGTTTTTCGGCAAACGTAGTTTAGGACGCCCTCCGACCAGGTGGGATGACGACCTGCGAAGGACTGCAGGCAGATGCTGGAAGCGGCAAGCAGAAGACAGGGCGCTATGGCGCTCATTAGGGGAGGCCTGTGTCCAGCAGTGGACTAATAAGTTGATAGTGATGTAGTTTGGGGCTGGATTTGGGATAGATAGCGACATACTATGAATCACATCATTATATTTAGGCATCTATCTTAAAGTAAATTTACATAATGAATGCATCAATAAATAAACACTTTCTGTGAACATTGTTCGATTTCTTTCTAATAAACAAAAGCTGCTTTATGTAAAGAGGTGTCCGGCCTCGATGAGCCTTGACTCGTGCTAGTTCACGTATTCGGCCTTCGCTATGAGCTGTGTGGAATTTTAATTCCCATGCCAATCTCTAGTGTTCCCAACAGACAGCCATTATTTCAATAGTGAGTTCACCAGAAAGCTAAATGACTTATCTGAGATTGTCTAAAATTAAGACGTAATTTATTTATTTATTTAAAAACTTTATTGCACTACAAAGGGTACAAAGAGTGGGCGTTTTCTCCCTGCCGACCGACGAGGAAACACATGTTTTATGAAAATGTGTGTAAATTTGTGTACGATCTGCAGATATTTGTTTCGGGTGTTCTGGTCGTTTTCTATGTATAATAAAAAAATATCTATCTATGTAATGTATATTCGGTATATTTATTATTATTATATAAATAAAATAAATAATGCTGGACAATTCACAAAGAATTATCTAGCCCCATGGTAAGCAGAGCTTGTGTTATGGGTACTAGATAACTGATATATATAATACAATACATACATAAATATTTTCATATAATTAAATGTTTTATGTAATTTAGATTGATTAAGACTCTAAATCAGTCAAGTCTCAATCTTTGCAATAAATGGTTCTTATCAATAAAATTCCAAAAATCAGGCGCTATATAAACCACCAAGTTAATTTGCAATTCTTGTATGCGAGGCCTTAAAATCCTCTGTCAACATTTATTCAGACATTCCTTTCCACTTCGACGACCCTTACCTTGCCTTACCCGCTCTGATCATCGCACTTTACAACGCATTCATTACAAGCTCCAAATATTTGTTTATTAACTTAAGTTTATTGTCCTTGCATTTTTAGGTATTTTTTCCGACGACGTTTGGATTTAGTATTCTATGTCATACTGTCAGTGGCAGTTAGATATAAATAAATAAATAATGCTGGACCATCCACACAGCCATTTTCTAGCCCCAAGCTAAGCAGAGCTTGTGTTATGGGTACTAGATGACTGATATATTTAATACAATTACATATATATATTTTTTACTATACATAGATAACGACCAGAACACCCGGGACTGCAGATCGTACACACAATTGTCCCGAGGCGGAAATCGAACCAGCAACCTCCTGCGTTGCAGGACCTTCGCCGCCGCGTTATAGAGATTGTCCTATCCTCTATAGATATTGAAATAGCTGTTGATATGGCTAGTAAAGTATGCTCCATCTAAAAGATTCCGTAATAAAACAGTGAAAGCACAAAGTAAGGTATTCTCTACACTTGGCAAGTCCGGTTCTGCAAACACTTGTTCACAACGTGTTCACATGGTGGTTGTGTTGTGGTGTTCGTGTGAACAGGCTTTACAAGGCCGAGTCGCAGTTACACCATCGCCGGAATTTCGGCGAGCCGTTTGTCGTTTCCTCAACTGGTTTCTGTTATTCCTTCCTATTTATTGATTCCAGTTTTGGATGCGTGGCGTGGGTGTTGTTTATGATTTGCGTAGAGAACGTATAGCTGACGTATTTCAAAGTCACACTAATCCTACTAAAGTTCGCGAAAGTTTGTTTGTATGGATGTTTGTTACTCTTTCACGCAAAAACTACTGAACTGATAGAAATTACCTTAAAACGTTTCCATAGAAATAAGGCGTTCGAAGCCGCGGGCAGAAACTAGTATTATAAATGCGAAAGTTTGTCATTTGGATGGATGAATAGATGGATGTTTGTTGCTTCTTTACGCCAAAAGTATAGAACAGATTGGCCTGATTTTTTTTATAGATGTAGCTCTTGTGTTGGAATCAAACATAGGCCATACTTTTTATCGCATACATCAGTTCCCTTGGGGTATAAATTAGGTAGATACCTTAGAACGTTACCGTAGAAACAGCGCGTGTGAAGCCGCGGGCAGTAACTAGTTATGAATATACGCACGTGAATGTTAGCGGCATTAAGCCAGTGTGTTTGAAGTGTTGAGTTAAACCAATTTCTTGAGGCTCGTCTTGGGCTGCATTCTTTAACAGGTTTGGAAACCCGCCGCTTCGTGGAAGCTCTTGCAATTTCTTTGCGTTCAGTATACCTCTTAAGTTACTTGCTGTTTGGGGAAATTTGATGCGCGTGAGTTTCGGACCTTAAAATGGAATAAGAGGCCGTACACTATTCTGATACGAATAATCCCACACATACATAATGTACATGTATGGTATGCATATATTTCAAAGTACTACTTTATTTGACAAAATAAATAATGAAAGTTATGACAATAGAAACACCTATACATGTATATATATGTATACAAACATACAAAAGAAACTTGAGGACTCTAGGGCAGTGGGTAAACCGAAACGAATCAAGCACCCAGAATAAAAGAGATAACAGTTAGGAATCGATGTCATGGTAACCAGATATCCGTGACCATGCCAGAAGTTGCCACCAATACCCATCGTTCAAATACTTGCAAATAGTGTCATAATTCCCGCAGTGCCAAACGCATATAATTAGCAATTTAAATGTTACCGTAAGCGGTGTGTTGTGTTTCCAACTACTAATTTTATGGATAGAAATAGCATAGTTTAAATTTTGGTCGAACTGACTACCAATTAAATCAACAAAAAGGCACCGCGAATTCGAAAATCGATCTTCAAAATTTTCAAACTGGCTCATCTTTCAATTCTCTTTGTGGGTAAATAGTTCAAAGATATTTTCTCATTTACAACATACATACATGTTAATTACATGTGAAACTTAAGCTATGTATTAATATTATGTTATTTTTCCGTCTTTTTATGATTAGTCTGTAGCGTTACATCCTCAAGTCAATCTATGCAAAGAGAATTGAGAGATGATCCAAAAATTTTGGAACCAAAATTGACCCCCACTCAAAGGAAGGAATGTAGTATAGTGTTTTATCACTGCTTTTTACTAATATTTCACATATTAAATAATTTCAGCCATTTTTCCGGATATATTCAGGAACACCGTGGCAGCCAGTCCACTAGCATTGCTATTGGCCAAATGCGCGGGTGCCCGTTACTGCAAATGAGATTCTCTGTAACGGGACTCACTAGGGATGACCGTTCAGCGTATCGATAGTTTCGATTGACCTAATGCGGAATTCAAATTAGGAAATGAGTTTTATCAATTCGAAATTCAAACAGTTAGAGATATTTGAATTTGGAGTACAAGTAAGTAAAGGTTGATTTTGAAGAAAAACAAAAAATACATTTTCAAGATAAGAACAAACAAAAGTTAACAAATAACCGTGTTATTCTAGAAAAAACTATTTTGTATCTAGCTGAGCTGACTTAGATGGAACTTAAACAAAATACATATAACCGAGACAATGCAAAAGCATTTTTTAATTACTGTCAACTTGGACATTTACTAACACAGTTATTAAAAAATTATGCGTCGTATCTAATCAAGATATATTTTAATTATTTATAATGCGTACCTATGCAAAGTAAAAGTGTGAACATAACATACTAATCACTCCTTACTAAACTCGTAATAAGTGATTACAAAAACCCACCATAATCATCGCTTCTCCATAATTATCGCGGTGAGGATACTTATTAACAGTTCTAGAGCAAAAACTGGTAGATGCCAAGCGTGCTAAATTAACACGACATCACGTTACTTCACTGAGATGCTTTTTATTGGCATCGCAACGGGCAGTGCCTCTGACCCTGCTTCATAGAGTAGTTATGGTGGGTGGATGGTACTGGTTGATAACAAACAGCCCTTTGAGATTGGTAAGTAGTATGGTGTTGGTTAGTGGTCAAGGAAAGTCACTGGTATGGTATGGACTCAATTCACTAGACACACTAAACTGGTTAAAACTACTGCCGCCAACTTATGGTATAATGGTTGATGGTTTAAACCCGCGACGAAGGCGGTCGATCGCGAACTGAGTAAATTTAGGCAACCGCGAGCGAATTCAAAATTCAACTGCATGCGCAGCTGGATCTGCTGCGTGGTCGGTTTACCCGAGCAACTTAAGTAGTTATGCCTGCATTATATCGACTGTACCTATTACTATTTATCGAATGTGACGGCATCAATACGCTTGTCACATCACATCACTAGTGATGTTCTAATTCCTTATCGATGATCGCCGAAGACGCAGCGGAGCCGGTCTGAAGGTCGGTCCGCATTTTCTTCCCATTAAGATTTGAATGTCGCGAAGTCTTGTGAAAGCAGTTATTTTATGATTCGTTAATTTAAGGGCTGTGAATTACCACACTAATTGGGAAATGTTGGGAACATAACGTGACTTCTACATGTAGCTGAGGAGGAAGAACAAAGATTTTTTGAAATAAAATATATTATGGGCCGAATACGGCATATAATGTGGGACGAAAGCAGATTTTTTAATGTGGGCCGAAATTCCTAGGGACGAATCTGGCATAAATCGATTTTGAGAATCATTTGGCTTGTCACTTGACTAGAGTCTATTTAAGTTAGATAGGTATCTGGAGGGTATCTTCATCATGTCAATCACTCCTTTCCTTTCTTACTCGTGTCATCTTTCACACTAATCACTGTAATACATAGTATAAAACAAAGTCGCTTCTCGCTGTCTGTCTGTCCCTCTCTATGCTTAGATCTTTAAAACTACGCAACGGATTTTGATGTGGTTTTTTTTGATAGATAGAGTGAGGAAGGTTTATTAACCATTTGACACAGATTTTCACGCGGTCAAAAAAAAACCCTCAAAGCCACGGGGCGCAGCTAGTACTATTTATAGACTAGTACTATATTACACATAAAAAAATAATCTGGTCAAGCATTTCTTTGTATGTTTTCTGTACTCGTTTATTTGTTTGCCTGAGTTGTAGGTATATTTTCTGTAGGTATCAAAGATATTATTAATCCTGATATTAAAGCACTCAATAAGCAGTTATCATTACCCACTGCTTTGTAATCCATATCAGATGTCCTAGATTTATTTTATCAAGGTCTTACTACGAAATTAAACGACTGCAATTACCTCTTCAGGTCTATTATTATAGGTATTATATTTATATTATTATAATATCTAGTTATAGGCTATTAGGTATTGTCAATATTATTGGCTTACGAGAACTTAGAACGCATGGGTAACTACTTATATTAAATCACAAGGGTGGTCACTTGTCAATTTATATTTTTCGACGACCGATGTGGCGCGGTGGGCGAAGGTCCGCCTGCGACGCAGGAGGTTGCGGGTTCGATTCCCGCCTCGGAACAAATGTGTGTACGATCTGCAGATATTTGTTTGGGGTGTTCTGGTCGTTTTCTATGTATAATAAAAAATATCTATCTATGTAATGTATTGTATTATGTATATCAGTTATCTAGTACCCATAACACAAGCTTCTGCTTAGCTTGGGGCTAGATAATGCTGTGTGAATTGTCCAGCATTATTTATTTATTTATTTAATATTATTTTAAATTCAATATTATGGTTTTTAATTTATTTATATTTCAAACATAATATTTAAAAAACTCCTCTGTTTCCAAAAAAGACACGTTAACACTTTGAGTGCTGAAAACGCACGGTATGAGTTTTCTACAAGTGACTAATATGCGTAAATCCACACTAGCGCAGCGGCTGAGAAAATACAGATCTTTGTGACTCAGCAGAGCTGTAATATTTTTCGAACGAAACGCATGTGCGGCGCAACACAACCGCTGTGTAGAGCGGCAGCACGAATTTTTTAGGTAAAAAAAAAGATCGCAGTCGTCGAACAAAAACCGCAGTTAAAGTGTTAAGACCGTATTGGACTAACTTCAAATATTTTAAAACTAGAGGTAGAATCTTATATACAGAATCGGTAAATATAAGGTACTTAACTTAGTTTCTATTGTACCGACAGACAGAGTAATGGAGTTTTTTATAGAGAAAGTTACCTTGTACTATCTTGCCGGCCCAACCTAACCCTGATTTTCAACCGCTTGTCGACCTTACTCAGTTATTGCTTCACTAAACCACAACTAACACATTATTATATCTATTGCTCAACAGATCGGACATTACAGTATATCATTCGGGCTGGTCCACCAGTTCAAAGTCGCTCAGCGAGCTATGGAAAGAGCTATGCTCGGGGTTTCTCTGAAGGATAGGATTCGTAACGAGTACATCCGACAGAGAACCAAAGTTATCGACATAGCTCGCGAAGAACCGACGGCCGCTGGGGCAAACGTGTTCTTGAGTGGAGACCACCACTCGGTAAACGTAGTGTAGGACGCCCTCCGACCAGGTGGGATGACGACCTGCTAAAGACTGCAGGTATATGCTGGATGCGTCAAGCCGAAGACAGGGCGCTATGTCGCTCATTGGGGGAGGCCTATGTCCAGCTGTGGACTAATATAGGCTGATGATGATGATGTGGACCTTACTCGGTTATTGCTTAATTAAACCGCAACTAACACATTATACTCGTATCTATTGCTCAACAGATCGGACATTACAGTCAATGATTCGGCAGGACACACCTTAGAATTAAGATTATCATCTCAATTCTAATTTGCATGAGCTTTAGATAAATTACAATGGAGTGTGGAGATTTAACTAAAGTGTGTACATATATGTTAGGTAGGTTTAGTACTTTGTATTTTGGTCATCATCATCATCAGCCTATATTAGTCCACGGCTGGACATAGGCCTCCCCCAATGAGCGCCATAGCGCCCTGTCTTCAGCTTGACGCATCCAGCATCTACCTGCAGTCTTTCGCAGGTCGTCATCCCACCTGGTCGGAGGGCGTCCTACACTACGTTTACCGAGTCGTGGTCTCCACTCAAGAACACGTTTGCCCCAGCGGCCGTCGGTTCTTCGCGAGATATGGCCGGCCCACTGCCACTTCAGCTTGCTAATTCTCAGAGCTATGTCGATAACTTTGGTTCTCTGTCGGATGTATTCGTTGCGAATCCTATCCTTCAGAGAAACTCCGAACATAGCTCTTTCCATAGCTCGTGAGTTGTATTTTGGTAATTGTTATCAATTTGCGGATATTTAATTAAGTAGATACATACGTTATTTAATAAATCTGGGTCGTTGTGCAGTTTAACATCTAATTGATGTATGAGTGACTTAATGAATGGGACATTATGCTATGCAGTCTAACTTCTCATTGAGGTATAGTGATTTTTTAAATTGATTCTCAAATTATATTTATTCACTTGCAAGATTACTTGAAAAACTTACTCTCTAAAAACATTTAATAAATATATTTTCGAATAAATGATTCTATTTTGAGTGTTTGTAAATGATAATTGTGCAAATCGAAATATCGAAAAGCAACTCGCAATCTATCGAAATTCTCCACAACACTATTTGCTCTATTCTGTGTTTGTTCAAAAGGCACCGTTTAGTTTACGTAACAAGCCATTAACACTTGTCCAATGAATAATTTGATTTACATTTCGACATTGACAAACACTTTAATATTAAAACCCTCGGCCTTGTAGCCCATGGTAGAGGACACACAACAGATTCCAAGACACACAACTGTCTACAACTTTGTTACATGCAACACTATGTAGGAACCTTGTAGAAACATGAATTGTTTCTCACTTGCGGTTTTTTTTCGACGACTGCGATCTTTTTCGATTTTTTTTACCTAAAAAATTCGTGCTGCCGCTCTACACAGCGGTTGTGTTGCGCCGCACATGCGTTTCGTTCGAAAAATATTACAGCTCTGCTGAGTCACAAAGATCTGTATTTTCTCAGCCGCTGCGCTAGTGTAGATTTACGCATATTAGTCACTTGTAGAAAACTCATACCGTGCGTTTTCAGCACTCAAAGTGTTAACTACTGAATACTTGCTTAGAATAGTAGGAACTACGAACCTTGTAGAAATATGAATTGTCTTTAACTCCTGAATACTTGGTAAGAATTGGAGTTCGGATTGAAACGCATGCCTAAATGGAAAAATAATGATCATAAACCCCACACTGACCGCGAAAATAACGACGGTTTAATTAAATTGATGAAAACTTCTGTCATTAAAACTAAACAGTTTGAGCAACCTATGTCCAAACATGAAAAATGGTAAGAAGATAACCTTGAGTCCCCTTAAGGAGAGATCATACGAGGTAGGTATAGATATACTCGTAATTAATGTGTCGTTTGAAATTCGACTAATTGCCTATTAATATATAGTGCGTGGGAACTGGGAACAAGGTAAACAAATTACATTTTATTGTATAATATTTTTGTGTTGTATTTTATCTATCTACTCATTATATATATATTATTTATAACTTACTTCATTACAGTACTTAGTTGATCACCTGTCACTGATCTATCTTAATTAATTTAGGTAGGTACCTCTTTGGAAATTCATACCTTCGGTAAAGTATACCTAATATAATTACCCCCTCGTCGGTCAACAAAATACAAATACACGTTGTCAACAAATAAACAAAACAAGATGCTAGACGTGAAATCGTTTTTTAAAAGCCTAAAAAGGACAATCGTTCGACTAAGGTATATTTATGTATGACTAGCTGCACCCCGCGGTTTCACCGGCGCGCGTGGTGATAGATATTTTGTATAATATACAATTTATCTTTATGAATTGCCTATTTGTTATTCTGATATGTAAGCTATATTATTGTGAAGTTTCATCAAAATCCATTCAGTATTTTTTGCGTGAAAGAGCAACAAACATTCTCACAAATATTCGCGATTTTTAAATTAGTAGGATTATCATTATTAAAATGATGTATTATACATTTATTGATTAATTTAAGACTCGAGAGATCTCTCGAATACGATTAACTCTACAAAACATTGACATACTAGTAATAACTTGCCTATTGAATGTCTAGATGGCGCAGGTGTCCATTAAAAAGTACGAATAGCAACAACCTCTGTTGCGTAACGAACGGGCACTTGTTTGACGGTCACTCTAACAGCGGACTCACTACGTGTGATAGAAAGCAATTGATATTGCTAACGAATCTTACTGCCATTATTAAAGATTGAGATAATGTGCGATAAAGGGATTAGACCGCAGTTCGGTATAATCCATGTAAAAGTTTCTTGTTCATTGATAGGTGAGATGACAAGATGACTAAGCGAGAAACCGGGTCTCAACGTCAAGCAATGCGCTATATATATATTAATAAATTGTTAACTATTATAATTATATAAAATGTACAAACAACACAAGTAAATTTAAAGTAATAATTACAATTCATGATAATGAAATGTATCCTTATCCTAACTAATATTATAAAAGCGAAAGTGAGTTTGTTTATCCTTTCTTCACGCCCTAACTAAAGGGATGGAGAGTAACATGGGTACATTTAATCCCATAAATCAGTCAGTTCCCATGGGATAGAAATAACCTCCAAACGTTTTCAAAGTAACAACACGTGCGAAGCAGCGGGCAGAAACTAGTATGAACATAAAACTGTGCTATGTGACTTTATTTATTTGTTTTTATATTTTTTCATAACAACGCTAATAATCATACAACTACATTCGAGTACACGTAATAGCGACCACGTAGAGTATTAAATAGAAAGTCTAATAAAAATTGTAAAATTATTTGCGAACAGTGAAAGGAAAATTAGAGGTTTTGATCTGATATGATTTCATTGGTGTTATAAATACATATGTTAACAACGTTGAAGAGGCTTGCCCAATCAAAACTAGATCCTAATAAGTTGAAATTGAGTTACAAAATTCATCGGCAAATACATTTAAGTGTAATCGCATCTTGACTAATAAGCTTAAGTATAATTATAATAAGAAATAAATTGTTAATAACTAAAATAAACATTGTAAAAAAAAGCAAAAGCCGATTGCAAATTCCTTAATAATAGAAATGGGTTTGGAAGTATGTATAAGGCTTTAAGCCCGGAACATTTCGATAGCGCGATCTAATTTTTGAAGTGGCGAGATCTAGTCAAATTCTATTTTAAATTAATTTGATGTGATGAGATCCACATGAATGAAACAAGAAAGTCGACCTCTTGTTCACGCCCGTTACCATGCCATTTGTTACCAGTGCAGTCGATTGACAAAACACGTCCTAATAGTATTAATAAATCCAGTTCCGCTAGGTAAGGGCCAAGGTTCGTAAGGTTAAGGGTAAGTACCTAGTTTATTTTCGTCACCATTTTCTCATATACCATCGTTCCCATCAAAAACAGAACCAGTTTTTGCCGATGGTGCTTCTTCCGCATTCCACATATATTTTCTTTTTTGGCCACGCCATAAAATGTCAAAGTTGTTATGTTAAGTTTTCTCTGTTCCTCTGTTTTTACATTTAGTTTGTGTATTTTAGGTGTTTCAATGATGTCAGCCCTTTATTCCTAATTCTCTACTTACTAAGTATAATTCAATATATTAACTTTCTTATTTACGATTTTTTTTATTTCTTACATGCTATTCTTACTATAGTTTGTATCATCTATAAATTGATTAGTAGCCCTTGTATATAATCTTCCTAATCATTAAAAGGTATATAATATGATAAGGCTGATTAAGTATTAGTTTATCATTACAATTGACAATAGACATGAAATTAACATGTTTACAACTAGATCGAGAATTGGAACATTCTACTTAGCAAGCCAATCAAAAGTGACCTCTATGGCATAAACAGCCGATAAACATAATGTATACTATAGGTACCTTCGGTTCAAGTGATGATCAGTTAATGAGCGCGATTCTTATCCGCAGTAGCTGTTCTGAGTTCGGTCTATGCCGCTATGTACCGCCGTCGACGGACTGGTTACCCGTTGTCGGTTGGTTTGTTAGTCGTCTCGTCAGAGACGCAATAGAGGAAAGGGACGCTATCGTCCCGCTATTGAAATGGGCTTCTGCCTCAAGTTGTATAAATTCCGCCCGCCATAGCCCACAATATGGTATTAAAAGTTGGATGGATAACTTAGAATTCCATAATGAGATTACTGATGTTTTTATCATAATTATAATAATTGTTGATATGAATCTGGTTCGTAAGAAACTCATAATAATATTCATAACCGTGATGTCATTGTTATGGTGGGTGTTATCGCCGGTTCATCAGCATCACGGTAGATTGGGAGTCACGATAGAGACAAATAAGAACTCATTTTGGAAGACAAACGTCTTGTTTACATTGAGTAGGCCATCATCCATCATAATGATGCCTGCTAGATATCGCCTCATTACAAACAATCTAGAAATATTGTTACAAAAGTTCTTTTCTTAGAAATCCTTCGATCAACAGTATTGTTGATCGAAGTTAAAATCAGACAATAATATAACAAGGATTTTACTTTAATTCTTTTAGTAACAGCTTTTACATTCATGAATAAACTACTTTACAATTATTGTCTAATAAACAACACTATGTAAATATTTATCTATCACCTACTTTGATGACAATATGTTTATTGTAACTAGTACACTCATAACATGCACAATAGAAACCTACACAACGCCTTCCGGAGAGAACTTTGTTCCTTTGTTATCGACCAACATTTGTTCCAATTCAGATTCACTGGTTTATGTCAACAACGACATATTCTGTGTAATCTATACGATTAAGGTCATGTGTAATGCAACCTTGCTACTGTTTTAGTTTCCGCATTTATAATTTCTTACGTCTACAATATTGGCTTCTTTTGTAAATGTGACATCATTAAAAGAGGTTAGTTCTTTATAACTTAGGTTAAAAGTTATGTACCTATAAAAATATTTATGCTATACCCGTTCGTCGTACTCAATATTCATGTTAAATATGACTGTAGTTACGTCCACCTACGCTTCGCTTACTTTTGACCTACTCAAGCCTATCATTGTCTTTAATTTCGACAATAACTATTATTCATGTCCTGGGTGTCGGCCTACTTTGTGTAAATTATATCAATTGTCCAAATTTGTCTACTCAGCCCACACTATTTTGTCGTGTAGGAAGCATTACTCATATTTTTTTTCTTATAACCGCTATTTCTATGGATTTAGAGGCTATTTTTGAAATTTTCTTCTTAATTCGATTGTGGTCAGTTGAAATTTTTTGTGCAGTAAAGTCATGGTCTCGTTTCGGTCAAGTAGGTAGGTTTTTGTGACTTGCGCCTAATTTATCTCTCTAAGATTAGAATGACCCTAATTTACGACGACTAGGCGATTGTATATATTAGTATATCTTTTTAGGTTCAGTTCAGGACCGTAAAAAGATGCAACCAAATATTCAAATTTAATTAGTTTTGACCTTACTTGTATAAGGCCTTACCAATTAATTTTCTCAAAACCGTAATAGGAAATTTCTAGAATAAAAAATTGAAATAAAGTAAGACAAACGAGTATCTATCTACTTGACATAATCGAACATCACTCGAAAGTGCTAATTGTAGAGCAGATCATACCGTAGGTTCCTAGCGATGGCCTTTAGCGCGTAAGTAATTTCGGAGAATTAACAGGCAAAACGTAAACTCTGACAATCTGCTTATTAATCCACAAGATCTCGTTAAGCCTTGCCCTTGACAGCGAAGGTTGCCACTGTCAACCTGACAGACAAGTTCATGTCGTCATAATCGTAGTATAATCATCGACAATTTGTGGTATCCTGTCATAGGTTGTACTTCCCTCATCCTGGTGGTAAGTGGTGCTCTTCGATTTGTCATTAGACGTAGGTAGGTAGCTGCTACTATACTATTGAATAAGCTACTGGGTAATAACTTGTTATTTATTGTCTTGTCACAAGGCATTGGAAGACAGGTTGAATGGAGTAGCATAGTGTAGTATAACATATTATAATATGGAAGCCAATATTGATATAACGAGTTATAATACACCTACGAAAATTTCTATGAATGGAACATAGGATTCACAATTATTTGAATAAACCCATTGAAATATTGCAAGTATATTCTTGGTATCGAAGGCGAAGTACAGTTAGCTAGGAAACTACTCAATACTCAATAATTTATTGGATTCTATAGGTGTATAGCAAGCCATGAAGACACTATACAACAGAAAAGTACCAAAGACACACAGCAGTAGAAACTTCGCCAGAAAAAACTGTTCGGTGAGGTATAATATTTGCAATGATCGAGAATGCAGTGGTCACAACGTAAGCAAAGCTTCTTTACATTCAGGCTAAATAACAGGACCTCGAGCTTGTTCAACTCCTCCCAAGCAGTGTATATTTGCCAAACGATAATATGTACATATATTGATATGTGATATCTGTCGAGAGAGGACACAAACGGCACTTTCTCATGAGAATCATTGTCTCACCACCATTGTTTTCAACTCGATCTTGAAAACATTACTTTCCTTCGGAAAATCGTGTGATACCTGTTGGAAATTGAATCTGTATCGACAGCGTGATTGCTGATTCGGTACACCAAGTTTTCACTTTTTTGCCAAGCGATGTAACTAACGGTTTCATTTGCTTTTATTAATATTTCACTTGATATCTATATCGTTATTCTGCCGTTCTTTTGCAGGTTTGTGTTTGTGTGTTCATTTTTATGAGAGTCAGGTTTCGTAATTTACGTGTTTATGAAGGGTTTGTACTTACCGTTAACTCTTAGTTTATCGTTCTAATGACTTTTCCATCTCACGTGTAAGGAAGTAGGAATGCCTATAAACTTTTACAACCAAAGTCAAGAAACTGTAATCGCGTTCAAATCGTTGTTATTTCTCTTGAGTAGAGAACGGGCATCTATTTAAAGAGAGCCCAAAACAGTTCCCACGTGGTCTAATGTTTATCGCTTGTTGTGAATGGGAGGGTAACTTTATTTCAGTTCAGGAAATCAAGGTCTTTACACCCACACGTTTACACCTCAGTTTGAGTTTGGGCTTCGTGATTAGTAGTTCATATTTTCTGAAGTAGGATGTTTAGGACATGGGCGTAATGGTTTGTTTTAACTATTACATTTTAAATAAATATTACAATTTCTAATATAGACAATACACCATGACAAAAATACATATCTACCGAAAGGAAAGGCAACTCACAATCAAGCTCTAGCTAGACATCCGGACTAGACTAAAGTTTTTATTTTATACTAATAGATACGACTATATTAAACTTAGTATAACAATAAAGACGGTCAAACAAAAAATAGACACGTTAAAAAAGTGGAAGAAATGAACCTTCTCTAATTTCCCTGTTCCCAAAGGAACAGTGTAACGCTCGTCACGCTTCTCGCGGCTCCCACGCCCGTGGGAATAACCCGGAGGAACAACGTGTATTGTTTCATATTCAACCAGGGACGCCTATAGTACCCTAGTTTTTACTGCATGCTGCCAGAAACCGGAAGGTATTCACGGATGTTGAAAGTATAATGGGAAATATTTCTTTACGGCTTTAGTTGTCAGCGGTTTATCTGTCAAGAATATACATAGAAAATTGTCTTGTGTATGTCACACTTCAGTGTTTTCTTTCTGTATATAGATATAAAATATTAAGACTTTCAAGGGTATGTGTTTCGTTATTTTAATGCTACTACCTATGTATGTCCGATTTTGGGCATTTGCACCTTTGTCACTTTAAACGTAAAGTGACTTATAGATAGAGTTGAGGTTAGTGAAGTAAAGGTTTTTCGTTGTAGCAAAGCCAACATATGGTTTTAAATACCTATTTATTTTTATAATTAGTTTACGCAGTTTTCCGAATATAAAACAAGATTTTAGGTCCATATTTCTAAACTCCTAGAGAAGTTAATAAGAATAATATAACAATAAAAGTAGCGATTGATCATACCATGTGTGTAATTCGATGACTTGTAAGTCTTATGATCAGTGGCAGAACCCATCACAGTCCAGTTATTCGATCCATCACAAGTGGACCATTCAAATCGGGGAAATCGAGTACTCGATCTGTAATTCTCATTCTGTAATCGATTCCTGTCATGTGTTTGTGCTTAACATATCTACCTACTATCCTCGATCAGCTGAGTCGATCAACGATGGCTTGGTCTGATCTGAATTCATTGCATGTCTGCATCCTTTTCGTTAGTCTTTTACTCAGAAAACTTTATTGTTATCATCTGACACGGTTTGGCAAGTGTTTTATCACAAATAATTCAATTCGTTTTATTTATCTTAATGTTAACATTATACAGATTCACTAATCTATTGAGTTATTTATGGAACTTTTACTAAAAAAGTAAAAAAAAAGCATAACCATTTTTATGCTATCCAGGTTTTAAAATTCTTTTATGCAAAATTTCTGCTCGATCCGTTCTGTGGAGTTCTGATGTGAAGAAGTACAAACCCCTCTTTTGGCATTACAAGTAATTTAGTGTAAGTACCTATCTACTTATTTAGAATTATTCAACTATTTAATATAATTCATTTTCACGTATTAACCGCCACATTAGTATGTGTTGAGACATTTTGGCTTTAATGAGTCCGGCGTCTTTTTATCAAAATGAAATAAATAGAAAAGGTTGAATATAGAACTGATAAATTCTTATAACCTTCATTACGTTATTATATTTGTCAAGGAAGTTAATATTCTAAAAATACGTGCTCTACAAAGATACTTTACATTGTCAAGGAAGAAATTGAAACAGAAAGATAATGTATATGTTATCAGTTTATGAAATATTGGAGCGATTTATAAATAGCTAACCGGGGCAGGAAAATACGTAAACACTCGAACAAACACCTTTTAACGCGTAATAAGATAAAAATCACGAGTTACTGCATTGAAGGCATACTATATCACTATTAATATAGATATCTAGGATTATTGTAGTCCGTATCATTTCTTTTTTGCAAACAACAAAGTGAGCTGATCCAGAACACTTGTGTTTCGTCTGCATCAATGGAATATAACAATGAAGAGCCATCCGTACCCTGTGTTTATATTCAGTGAGTAATATCCTCTCTATTGATCTAGATTGTTTTTGATTGTTTAAATATAACCCAAAAACAAGAAGAATAGCGGATAAATGAAAACGTCGGTATCAAATTTATTTAATAATAAAAAAAAATATTACAATACTTTTAAAACTATAATGGTTATTAACACTAAAGTCAAAAGTAAAGTTATTCTGTGATCATGGCGCATGAAACTGTGCCGAAATATTTGTGGTAAATATCCCGTTTTAAATGACTTCGAAAAATATAATTTTAATGTAAATACTGTCATATATTATGCTGCAATAAGCTAACTTGATTATAAAGTTGAGCATTTTCGCATGACGTTTAGTCATAATTGTGATTGAGTAGAATATCTTTAATCAATTATTAAATAATTACTTATTCAAGTCTTTTTATTTATATTAGATAATACTTATTTATTATAACATCACGTTGTTAAAATGGTATTGTATTATCATTTATCCTTCGTAATGGTCTGTTTAAGCTCATTAGTAACGTTCTTTTGTTTGTTTCCGGAGATAGCAGCTTTCATTTTGAGGATTCCCAATTTTAGGTTTAGTGTGTTTTGTGCTTTTGCAGTCGAGACATAGTTTGAAATGTCCTTTTAATTCTTTTTTTTTACTAAATAATGGTGGTGATACATCGGTATTTTATATTGCGGATAACGGAATATTTTTTCAGACATAGAGGTAAGGCAAGTCATATCTATATATATATAAAAGAAAGTCGTGTTTGTTACAACACTTATAACTCGAGAACGGCTGGACCGATTTAGCTGAAAATTGGTGGAGAGGTAGCTTAGAACCAACATAGGATACTTTTTATAATTTAAACAATTTGACACATAGATTTCCACGGGGGCGAAGCCGCGGGGAGCAGCTAGTTTTAAATAAAACTAAGAGGTTAGAACAATAATGAATATATGAAACTTCTATGTGTTACTTTTGGCACACATTATGAATGAACCTTTTTTAATATACAATAACAGAACACACTATAACACTTTTATGACGTATTTAAATAAATCCGTTCTCTGAATAGACTGTCTAGACTCTAGACGTCCCGACAAAGGTATTTCTGTTCTAATGCGCTTCTTGCTTATAACCTAGTTAGAAATCATCAGCATCATCAGCCACATCCAGCATCTACCTGCAGTCTTTCGCAGGTCGGCATCCCACCTGGTCGGAGTCAGAAATATTTTTTTTGGTCTAGTTAGATATATTTTTTGTTATTAAAGTTAAAATTTGTTCTAATCACGTGAAAAAAAGGGAGGATGTAATGGTCCTACTGCTAAGGAGCGGTGGGGGCATCGTAAAATCCGATTCGAAAATAAAATAAATAAAGTTAACATTCGATGAAGTTGTGGTAGGAAACATAAATTATCGAAAATTTGCAACAAAGACGAACAAGGAATTTCTTACAGATTTGGATGCGGTATTATGTTCTTATAAATATAATTATCTTATAAGAGCTTCGGAATTACATAGCGATATGTTTTTTAATCAGCTATAGAACAAATTCTTGCCACCCATGATTAGGCATTTGGTTCGCATTATGTTATAAATAAATATTATAATTAGTAGTAAAAAATATCTGTATGCATGTATTATTGGCCTTAGCAGGTCTTTGCATTTGTTTGGTCATAGAGATCAACAAACAATGTTCTTTATGCTTACAAAATAACCACTTCTATACAAGAAACATAGACTAATAAAGGAAGGGTATAAAATGGAAATGTTCATCAACCATTATTATCACATATAATACTGAAGTGTCGACTTCACTTATCCCGGGATATGAGACGGATGGTTTAAATTAAACAAACTTTTCGTCGAAAGAGCAAGTGTTTCTATAAATACTTGTCCAACTTTGGGTTGGGTTTGAAACTGGGAGACGTCCAGTAAGCGCCAACCGCGGCGCGCCGCGCGACGTTTCCCGTGACTGGAAAGCAAACGTCAAACTTAGAGATATGTCAGTGTAAACATTGTGGTAGAATAGGGTAGATATTATTGCGCATTGCATTGTTGACCTTTAAAAAGTTTGGTAACGCACTTATTTCATTTCGTATCACAAGACTGTGTTACGAAATGGAGTAAAAAAAGGTTATTGATGAGTGTCTTCGATATTTAAAACAAGAAATACTTTTAAATGTTTTTAAAAACATGCCATTAAATTTTAAAACTTTAAGAGAAGTTTCGGATTTAATACCATTAATACCACTCTGGACTATAAAGTTGACGATATCGTCATAAGTAATAAAATAATATAATCATTTATTTCAGACGATAGATAAATAAAATATCTTATTTAACTTATTCTACGGTCCATAGTAATATAATAATATACCTAAAACTAGCATAAGTACCTGCATAAAAGCGTAATGTCCCTAACAATATGGTGGAGATGTTGCTATCTAGGTTATAGATGGATATCAATGATAATGTTATGAGTAATCGACTAGCAAACGAGTCATCCTGTGACGTGAAAATACGTAGTTTTCGTCACGAAACCGACATTATCTACAAACAGTTTGGCACACTGGCAATTTGTTGTTTTATTGTATAAAGATTGTTCACTGCATTCTGACGGTTTCTGTCGTGTATATCGTTGAGATAAATAGTTCTTTTTGAAATGATCTGAAGAGATGACTATAAAGGGATATTTCTAATAAACTGTTGATATTCTAATAGAACAATGTGTGTGATGGGAGCTTTATGCCGCTTTCAAGCGAAATATGTTATCGGTAAGTTGTGCTAAAATATATGAAATGTGTTTAGTTTAGTTGTTGGGTCATAACGCCGACCTCTAAGACGCGGTGGTGCGCCGCCCGGGTCGCACCGCAGTGCAACCAGCTGGTCAGTTCAGATGTAGGTATTCGTGAGTGTATCGCTCATACTAATTTTGCGCTAATGCTGCTTTAGAGAACAAAAAAAGTTTGGAACAATGAGCGGGGAAAATAGTGTGATTGAAGCAGTCGCGAATACATCTGAATTGACCAGCTGCTTGAACATGGAGATGTGAGTCATGGGCATTGCAAGTGTTTATGTAGGTACCTTGATCTGTAAGCGTTTATCGTAGGGTTCAATCGCACTATGTAGTAAACAAAGCAACATATGGTGCTCATTAGGGGCGGCCTATATCCAGCAGTGGACTAAAATAGGATCATAATGATGAAAGCAATATATCAGTTTCACTATCTTTAGTATCCGTTTTTAAATGCTGGAAATTCTCTTTGATAGTGAACGAGTTTTTTATTAAAATGCTGATATGGTTTCCCTTTCCAATGTAACAAATTAAGGGCAGGCCCTTCTCAATTAATGCATTATTCTCGTTACCGTTGTTGCATCCGCTGTCCAATTGATGCAACAAGCCTATTAATCCTGCGAGTGCCAAACTAACATATCCGGTCTCGGATTCTAAACAAACAGATGGATTTGAGCTACACACTTTAGCGTTTCTCTACCATACCCATAGGCTTAGGTCTTTAGTTGGTTTTACATAGTTTTCCGCAATATTTAAACATCAAGTCGTGTTTTATTTTGAACTTAACTGTGTTGCCTGGGAGAGATTACTATCAGCGATAAGGCCGCCTATTGTACTGTTATGTGTAATATTTAGAAATAAGGTGTTATTTTGTTGTTTTAAGTGCAATAAAATGTTTATTCATTCATTTTTAAACACCATTTTAAGATACAATTCTTTGGAATGTGAGGTCTACGTCCTCTACGTCTAACCGTGGATCAGTATAGGTTGTAGATGTAGCGATAAATACTTATGGAATGAAAAATATATTTTTTAAATAGTTATTACTGTCTGTTACGTTAACGGCTAAACGGTTCCTAATTAGATTTAACAGAGAGGTAGACACTTACCCATATCTTTAGATAATTTTTGAACAAATACTTCACTCAAACTCGTCTGAAATGCCTCGAGCATTCCTTCAAAACACACGCGAGTTGGGTATGCTTAGTTGTTAGTAGGCTTCATCGTCATAAATGTCATTGAGTCTCCAAAATCCATTATAAACAAGAACAAGCTCTTTTGAGGAGCTTTCGAGGTCGTACCTTGAGATGACGGTTCATTTCTTCACTTGAATGAGGAAATTTTCGAAGCTAAACTTTTCAAAACACGAACATTTCGAGTGAAGGGATATTTTACGATAAAGTACCTATACCGAAACGCGTTTGGAGTTTGAGTAGAGGTTGAATCTTGGTCAAGTTGCGACTAAAGATTATTCGTACCATATTTATAACAAGGTAGAGCTGTATAAGATTCCAAAAACAATATAAGAAACACTCGTGTTTCTTATATTGTTTTTTTAAGGGATTTATTTTCGTTCCATACATTTTGCAGCAACTTAAAGGATCCATCAGTTAACTCTGTAAGTAACTGAGTCAGACAGACAGAGGTGCTATATTTAGCAGACTGCTAATGTAAGCATCCCGCGGGCTGTGCCTCTTTTCAAATGATCAAAACTAAAAATTTAAGTGAACATGAAATAATTTTATTTGATAATAATTTATATATATAAAATATGCCTTGTCTAAGTGCCTATTTTGTAAGCCTAAAGAAATAAATGATTTTTTACTTTTACTTTACTGATCTTATTTCAAACACTGAAATATGCCTTTGTAGGTACTTAATGGCTAGGGTAAGATTAAGATGTCGATGATAATGGCCATCGTTAGTTCACCACGCTCTGACGGAGGATTATACAAGGAAAAATATTAAAGTTAATAGAAAAGAATTTGGCTTTTAACTGACGACGATTTTTGACGACCGATGTGGCGCGGTGGACGAAGGTCCGCCTGCGACGCAGGAGGTTGCGGGTTCGATTCCCGCCTCGGAACAATTGTGTGCACGATCTGCAGATATTTGTTCCGGGTGTTCTGGTCGTTTTCTATGTATATTAAAAAATATCTATCTATGTAATGTATTGTATTATCTATATCAGTTATCTAGTACCCATAACACAAGCTCTGCTTACCATGGAGCTAGATAATGCTGTGTGAATTGTCCAGCATTATTTATTTATATTTATTTATTAACTTAGGGCAACCAAGTTAAAAGCCAAATTCAGAAGGTCAACAGAACCTTCTGACCTTTCAAAGGATTAAATTAATTTCTGGTTTATTAGAATTGGCTTCAAACTTAACATGGGACTTTTCTGTACCTACTATAATGTCCTCCTGGCCGAATCATCGGCCACGGCGGCCAGTCTTAACGGAGACTAACACAGGACATATTTTAATTTTGCAATAATTATTTTTTATTTTTATAGTGCACGAGTGTGTGTATGAGCGCCAACACAGGTGCACTCTGTATTCTATTCTCTCACTCCCATAATCTGATGGGACGGTAGACCGTCGCGACCGGGGAGATGTCATGCGCTGTTCTAACGGCTTCACGATTGACTTTCTATGTACTATACAGTAGTAAAGTAATACAACCACTCTTACATTATTGTTCCGTTTCTTATGGCAACGAATATAATATCAGAGTACCTAGTACATAGCTGTTAGGTATTACTTCTTATTTTTTTTACACAATCAGTTCTCCAACCTTCAAATCGCAGTACGTAAGTAAGTACGTAACATACAAAGCAAAGCATGGATCACATGTTTAAGACGTACGAGCAAAAAACACGGAAAGCAAATTGTTTGAGCAAAAACTTAAGAGTTGATACTATCTGAAATCGGTTATTTTCAACGATCATATCTTCCACAATTCTGAAGCATTTACTTTGAGATTTTAATATGTTATAGTTCAGGATTGATGCTAGACCACTACTGTTTCGAAAACACGATTACATGAAATTTTCTCGATAGAAAAAAAATCCAAAGTTCACTCTAAACTGTACTTTAAACCGTCGCTATTCAATAGATACGTTAAAATAAGCCTTGATACTTTATACAGTAAACAATCAGAGTATAAAGCAGACGATGTGTGTTTTAGATTTTCAAAATTACTAATATTTTTACCGTAAAAAAATAATACCTAAACATTCACGCGCTATCTTCCGTCCGGGCCATAATTCAGTCTAGCTTCGGCCTTCGGACGGGGAGCCTGTGTCGCTGCTCCGCGCTTCGTGTCATCGGACTTTGTATATTTGTAAATATGGGAAATCTTTATAATAAGTGTAGAAAGCGACGACGGAATCATAAAAAAGATGGAAAACACATGAACGACGTTATAAAGTAAGTACCTACCTACCCTACACGTTGAGGTGAGGTGAGGTGAGGATGTGGATTGTGATTTGTGAGTAAGTAAATGTCGCAGCCAAACTAATTATTTTTTATTTTATTTTAGAAAACGTCGATTAGAAATTACAGCTCCTATTGTAAGTGATGATGGCGACAATGATAAAGAAAATAATGTCCCGGTAAATCCGTGTGTACCAAACACCTACCTACCTACCAGTAAGGTAGTAGACCTTACTTGTTTATGGGACTGGATGGCGCTAAGTATGTGAAAATCGTATTTTTTATACTTATAGGTAAATACCTATACCTAGGTCCTACCTAGGTGTAAATACAAGGTATACCCACCTCAATTTGTATCTCCATGTGATAGAAGTAGTATTTTCACAACACATCATTATCTAGGTAGAAATATATATTAGGGTTCCGTTTGACTATCAATACTATAAAATATTTACACCTAGGTATACCCACCTAATTTGTATCTCCATAATATATGAATCGTTACTGATACATGATGGAAGTAATATCGAATGATCTGGACATTTTGGATATCAGAAAAGATCCGTACGAGATTTTTTTTTACCAATTACAAAACATTGAATTGTAAGTAGTAGGTTAGGTACCTACTATAGTTACTAACTATAGTACCTACTGTCTACACCTATAATGTATTATAACTTTCCTAACATTTTTACGAGTTTGTAAATTTTAGGGTTCTGCAATAATTAATTTAGTCATGGTTCCAACCTTACGAACACAAGCTTTTCTACTTTTAGTTCATGAAAGTGAAGATATATCACATGGTTCAAATTTATAAATTGGGTAATAATGGACTTTTTACGGTTGATAGCTTGAACGAGGGTCCTTATTAATTTTTCATTACGATTCATTCATTTTACTAGAGTGGGCACATATATTTACATGTTAGGTACCTTACCTACCTACTTTCTTGGCATGTGTAACTGTTACAGGATGGGAGTAACGTCGAATGATTTGAAAAATGGCATAAATTCGGATAAGACAAATCTTTATCAATTACAGAACGTAGAATTGTAAGTAAATACTTACATATCTACTGAAATATGATTTGGTATCTAGATTATAATAAGATTGTGTTTTATTTTTCCTTTTTCAGACAAACACACACCTCTCCAGAGTCAAAGTCACTACCCCACCCTACCCAAACCTACCCTACCCTACGCTAACCTACCCTGCGGGATAAAAAGTATCCTATATCCTTCTGCTGGTTCTAAGCTACCTCTCCACCAATTTTCAGCCAAATCGGTTCAGCCGTTCTTGAGTTATAAATAGTGTAACTAACACGACTTTCTTTTATATATATAATATACACAATAGATATAGATTAGTGTGATAAAATATCATTTCATTTCAGATGAAAGTTGAGATCATCGAAAGGCATGACGAATTTTGGGAACAACTAATGGAACCAAAATTTTTAATTTTTAATTTAACATATATTTTGTCCGAGTTATGCGATCCCTGGCATGTTCGCAATATGAAAATACGAGATATAAGTGAATTGAAATAAATTTAATATAAAGTAATATATATTGTTAATAAAGTTAAACATATTATGTATGTGCAAATATAATCTAGACTATATTTTAATTTATTACAATATTTACCTGCACACTACTTGTCATACACATCCTATTTCCACACAATGTTTTTTTGGCAAAATTCAATTTTACTTAAAACACTAATATGCGGAACCCTCACTCAATATACTTAGACACAAACTTGTATTCTATTTCATTGCTTATATAGGTTTTGTTGTGTTAGTTTTACCTTATATAGGTAGTAGTACCAATCTTCGTTTATATTAAATCTGTAAACAAGGTGTTATAATAAAAAATCCTATTTACTAGTATCAAAGAATAAATAATAGTACTACGTACCTATTTTTAGGTTGGTAGTAGGCATAAGTATAATTTACATTTCGCAGAACACTATCTTACTACAGAAAATAATGTTCGGAACCCTTCAGCGCTATAGCGACTCGCACCTGTCTAGTGTTTGGGTAGAAAATAACGTCTCGGGCGCGGTGGTCTAGTAGCAGTAGTAGGTATGTTGGCAACTACATTGAAAAACAATAAAATAAAATAATGTTTTGTAATTATAAGTAGGTAGGTAGGTACCTACCAATATTCAACTATCATAATATTAGGTAGGTATAGGTACATACTAAGGTATAAAGTTACTAAAAAGCATTACCTACGTATTTGATAATTTCATTTCTTAGTAGGTACCGTATATATAATTAATTACCTACCTTTTAGACAATAATATTGCACCTACCTAACTTCAATAAGATTGTTTTTAACTAGCGTGAACCCAACCCAATATAATTTTGCGCGCGAAGTAATAGCGCGGCGAGTAGGTACGTTGCCACCGGCCGTCCGCCCCGTGGCGCCGCCCGTGCGCCGCGGCGCGGCGGCGTAACAAGCTGAGGCGAAATTTGATTTTCTGCTGAGGTAATGTAGGCCCTTAAACGTGCAAATCAGTGGGAAGATTATCTTTTTTGCACTTGGACTTGAATCCTTTGTGTTCAACTTCAACTTCTTATTTTTATGGCTCGCTGTTCCTTTGTGTTCTGTCACGGAGATAACAGTGACATGTGCCTGTCTACCTGTATTATCTACCTACCTGACGACCTCCGTGGCGAGGTGGGCGAAGGTCTGCCTACGACGCAGGAGGTAGCGGGTTCGATTCCCGCCCCGGGACAATTATGTGTACGCACACGTTCTGGTCGATCTATGTATAATAAAAATATCTGTCTATGTAATGTATTGTATTAAGTATATCAGTTATCTAGTACCCATAACACAAGCTCTGCTTAACTTGGGGCTAGGTGATGCTGTGTGAATTGTCCAGCATTATTTTGTTTTATTTATTTATTTACTTACCTACTTCTTCTTCTTTGTCGTTGTCTTCATTGCTGAAGGTCGTTCCCGTCCTGGAAAGAAAATAATAATATTTTTACACCTACCTACTAGGCCCTTCTTTACACCGACATACATCATGTCACGCTTGTTTCTCTTCCTTTGTGAGGGAAAGGAAGTAGTCTTGTAGGATAACTTTAAATGAATCATGCGTTCGTTTCCCTTTTGAGTTGAAGCAAGTGTTGCATCTTTGCCTTGTTGTGAATTTGTGAATCATCATTATGAAAGCTCGAGGCCCTTTAGCCGGATAGGTCGATGACATATTACAAGTAGGTAGGTACCATATATAAGAAAGTGTATGTGGAGTAGTGCTTAGCTTCTACCAATGACTGTCTCTACATCGCATGATATCAAATGATCTCAATTCTGGCCACGAAGAGGAAAGATGAATACATAACATAATCATTTATTTGCCTAGGATGCGCCCCGCGGCTTTGCCCGCGTGGAAATCTATGTGTCAAGTAGTTTACATACCTTTCTCTTGAATCACTCTATCAAAAAAGTAATTTTCTGCAATTGTGCTTATGTTGCACTGGAGCTGCGGAGGTGCGATAGATGAAGTGAATAAAATAAAAACAGTTTACCTAATATATTTATTTCCCTTGTCCACAGAAGGAGAGTTGGAGACCGAATGGCTACAAGCCGCAGGGTTGGGTTCCCTCGCGGCCCCGTTCCAGGCCGGGCTGGAGGTCACGGAGGCCCAGCTGGGTGAAGCAGTCAGGCCTCTCCCGAGGGAACAGGCCGCTGCCGTCCGCAGGCGGGTCAGGAGACTCAACAGGACTGTCAGGAGGAGACGAGCCGCTTCCAGGGCAAGGAAGCCGGATATACGAGATGTTTTTAGAGATTTGGAGGTAAGTTTATTGCACATTTTAGTGTATAATAGCTGCCCCGTGGAAATCTATGTGTTAAATGGTTTATAAACCTTCCTCTTGAATCTTTATTTCTATTTAAAAAAAAACAGCATCAAAATCCGTTGAGTAGATTTAAAGATCTAAGCATACATAGGGACAGAGAGACAGCGGGAAGCGACTTTGTTTTATACTATGTAGTGTGTAGTGTATATAGGACAGAGAAAGGCTGACTAGCTGCGAAGAGGAGGCTAACAGTGGGTGATAGGGGGATATAAGACTATGGCTATTATCTAGCTTGGTTATAAACACAAAAAGCATTAATTATAACAGGATATTTTAAGCTTTAATTTGAGAAGTTGTTCGTTTCTCTCCCTATATGTATTTCGGCACAATTGCAAGCCGAATGTTATGCGCTATTATCAAAGAATAACGAAAGACACTTGCCATTGAATCGGGAGTCTTTTGGAGGAAGGTAAGATCCACTTTGGGTAGATCAGCTACAGGATTAAATACATCGACTACGTACCCGATTATACGTAGTCGATGATTAAATATCACAAGCCGATAGAAAGGAGCGTGGTAAACCAGACTGTGAGGTGACGATGCTAATAAGATGCGGTAGACTTGAAAATGTTGATCTTCAAGAAACAGGATATTAATATTTGCTAATCTATTCATAGTATATGTCCGAAGACCGTGACACGTATTGCTATTTGAAGCGGTAAAATATTGCAGACTACATTAATAACCATGTAATTGAAAAATTTTATGAAATCAGTACCGAAGTCGGTCGTCAAAGGTGATATTGCAAAAAGGATAAAAGCTTTTGAACCGTGTAAAAACACGAACCAGAAAAAAGAAACAAACGCCCACATTACGAAGAGGTAGTCCGTGACTCAGTAACAAAGTAAAAACGTAAGAGCAGTGAATCAATAAGCAGTTCTTCGAACGATGATCATATCGATGCAAGCGTTCATTTTATTAGATAAGTTAACGTAGCTTATTCAACAAATTGAATGGAATGAACAGGAAATCGAAGATTTGGTTGTAAAAGGCTCAGCTCTAAAGATAAAATCTCGGGTAGGATCTCGGTTTTTTCTAAGAGCAGAATCTAATCAAGCAGTAAAAGTCTAGTCTCGTGTTGCTAAGGTACTATACATTAAAACACATTTACAGTTACTTTCATTTCCCTGAATGTGACAATTATGTACATTTAGGGTCTGCTCACACTGATTCGCGACGCGACACGGCGCAAGGCATTTCGAGAAATCGAGACGCGTTGACTGAGATTTCATTTATACCAATAAAAAAATCTATCAATTATGAATAAGTCTGTATTCTAATAAAAATAATAAATAATGTTCGACAAGCCACACATCATCATCTAGCACAAAGCTAAGCAGAGCTTGTGTTATGGGTACTAGATGACTGATGCAAAGTCAGTCTCTTTCGGCTAAGGAGTAAATAAATGATGTATTTCATACAATGCATTACATAGATTTTTTTTTATTATACCTACATAGATAACACCCAGAATCCGGAACAAATATATGTAGATCGTACAAAAATTTTACAGGCGGACCTTCGCCCGCCGCGCTTCAGAGGTTTTTGAATCTCTTTAGTTCGCGCAGCGTCGCGCCTGGGTGTGAGATGATCATTACGCCTGATCACATTTCATTCAGCCCTATTCGCAGTACCAAAAGGGCGAACTAACCTAGTACATAAATCCCCTCTAACGCGCAGCATCCGCACGCTGAATCTGATTGCCGAGAGAATAGATCTTTTCTCCTGTCCCAGAGCGACTTCCAAAAAGCTGCATTGTATATTTTATGTAATTGTTAGTTGTGTAAATCCATATTATCAGAGTTAGACTGAAATTTTTATTTTTTAATATCGATAATACTCTTATTGAATGAAATTCTATTGTACATAGAAATGGATATGATCTGTGATTTTTAATTTATGATTTTGTAATGTAAACTTAAAGTAAGGTTGACTCTATGATTTTTGTGTTGTATTATAAATTATTTCTAATTTTAATAGTAAATTTGAATATGTACTCTATTGCATTGGGTGTTCCCGTAAAAATAGAGGTACGTTTGTAAATAAATAAATAAATAAACATCTAGACTAAGGATGCCAAGTTTAAAAGCTTTTTTATTGAGCTTAGCCGTCCTAACTCAGACTGGTCGACACGCGCCGATCTTAGACGAGTCCACTCGAATGTGGACGCGCTAGACTTTACGTCGGCGAAACGAGGCACTTATCTCTGATATAGAGTTGATTATTGATAAGTAGCTATTCAATATTTTGGTCTTGAATATTGATGAGTCATACGAAACCCACAGTGGAGAATTGGGTCCACTTTTCCGAAGGTTTGATGCTGATACACTGCAGGCTTTAGTTATTTCTGTCTGCAACTTACAAGCTTAGCCCCTTCAAGACAAAAGTAAATAAGTGTAAGTAGGCTTTTAAATGCTTAGTGACCATAAGCCACCGTAGGAAACAAGTTTGCATGCCCTAGCTAGACTAATGAAAGACATGTACGGTTCATATTCTATAACTAAGACCCATGTGTGCAAATAAATGATCTGTATTCTGTATTTAGGATGCTTGGTATTCTTCACCTTTCTTCAGTAACATCGACGTTTAACATCAGTTAAGATTGTGGATAAGCGAAGGTCTATCCTCAACTTTCAAAAGGTTGTAGCAGATTTCTAGTCCGAGAAATCTCAAGTCCCGGCTTCGAACTAGCCTTGACGAACCGTGCGAAAGAAACCTCGTTCATCTGGTAAAATAACTGTGTCAGTTTCTGCACCTGGTACAATGATTGACATGTGGTAGCACTTTCTGGCCGCTCTAAATCATAGTTTCTCTCGGTGGAAACATGGAAACCAGTCAATTGTCAGTTTTTTCTCTGTAACCGGTCAATCAGAGATCTTTATATCGCGCTTTCACGGCTGCTCGCTTTCGGTTTGTAAAGGTGCATGCATGTTGGTATGGAAGACATGTAGTATAGGTATCAGTTAAATGCAAGAGCCGGTGTGAAATAGCTGGACCAATTTCACTAGTTAATTAATACATTTATTTGTTTTGCTCGGAAATAGTACTCTTTTACAATATAATATAACTATAACCTACCCTACTAAAGTATTTATTAGAGAGAGAACACATGGACGAAATTTCATTGAACCATGTTAAATAACTAGCAAACGAAACTACTATTTCCGTATCTCTGAAGAATTTAATAATGAAGCTTGAAAGAAAACTTTGGATTTTTTTGTATCGAGTCAAGAATAGTCCATTGTGATTCCACTGCCGTAACTTACTAACCAGAATTCTAAACTATTGATGTGCATCTAAATATAAAAACTGAAAAATGCATGGAAATTCAATTTTATGGCAAAAAACGTAGATTTTGTTTTTTGCCATAAAATTACTTCATAACTTACGATTTTCCGTACAGTCATAACGTGGGTTTTGGGACACACTTCACATTAAAAAGAGCATCCGACGTGATAATCACGTTATATAGGTAGGCTTTATAGTACACAGCAGTATCATAATGGGAGCTATATGTTTTCACACTTGAGGAACAGATGTATTAAGTTTGCTCGCACACTGTGTCTACATCTCTAATCACACCTTAACTATCATTTGCGGTAAGCCACAACAACTATTGTGAGAGATTATAGACAGCAGGTGTATTTATATCTAGACACGATGTAGGCTAATCGAATGCGAAATCGGATCTCTAGGCCAGATTGTCACCGGAAGTTTGCGGGACAATAAATAAGGAGGCTATGATTGCAAGGATGTTTGTGGAGATATTTTCAGCGAAGGATGGGTACTTGATGATTGAGATTCTACTTATGACAAGTGCAGGAGTAACGGACTTAAGATGCATAGAGCTCTTGAAACCTGACTGGTAGCAGGTCAGATTTAGCATACATTTCGCGCATCTCAACAACATAACGGGGCATCATTTATGCCACATTATCAATCAGTTACTTTACCTACTAACATGTAGATACCTAAACAAAGGTAGGAAGTAGGGATGTATTTAATCAGAAACAAATTAGTTCTTAGAATATTGTTAAATTGGAAACTCTATGCACAGAATTCATTATTGTAGCGCCGTCGCCGGTAAATAATTGGAATTTCGAAGTGTACGTAACTAAGCTGGTTTCTATTGCTTCGCCAACCTGAGACAAATTAGGGCCAGCTGATAACCAATGGGCGTCGTTAGATAAATATGCTATTAAGGTTTAAGGAATAGTTCACTTCCATACTCGAACCACAAGCGACGTTTCGAAAACCATTACGAAATTACGATAAAACAAAGTGAAAGACAAGAAAAGTGTTGTGAAAATTTGTCGTAATACATGCAGTGAAATTAATTGTGTAAAAGTGATTGGTGTGTTTGAAGAATTCAGTAGTTCAGAACGGATGTCGGGTAACTTTGTATAATTGCAGTGCGTCCGGTGTAGGTTGTTTCAAAACTCGCATAGTGCGTGTAGAGTTGTGCTGGGATGATGTCGTGCTAAAAATGTTGTGTGAAACGGTGCGGTCGAAGGTTTGCGAGAAGATTGAGAACTGTAAGGGATTGGCGCTCGTCAGGACTTACTTGGATGCATTGGTAGGTGTACGTCGGATGTATTATACCTACTTGCTTATAACTGACGACTCCTCAGGTACTCTTAGGTAGACCTCAATAGGGTATAATGGTAAATGGGTAGAAAACAGGAATAAATAAGTGGCTTCTCCTCGTGATACATCGTCCGCAATTGACGGGAAGGGATCGTGGTCTGCCTATCACAAAAACAAAATACCTGTTGTTTTGTTTGATAAGTATTTTAGTAATCTTAAGAAGGCGGCTAAGGCAGTACCATGGCAGGTAGGTACCTGCCCTGGTACTTAGTAATCGCTTATATGTTAGCGATAACTGTACAAAACAAACTACTCTTTTATCTGTTTACTTTGTCTATTTACTCAGCAATTTTGAAACTTCTGATATCCACCAATTTTTGTAACGATAAAACTAGGTGTGTTAAAGATAATTTTTAATCGAGAACCAACAGCTATGTATGTATATCCACGTAAAGTTCTGTGCGAGTAAATACCCATTAGACAAAAACAATTGGAAAAAGTAACTTATTACAATTAAGTAGTTATAAAAGTACTTAACGAAATTTCAAAGACGTAAACTGTTCGGTGAACTCAAAGGAAACTCCACTTATTGATTTCTAGTTTCAAGGCAAAAACAATGAACCTAGTTACTTTAAGTAGTTAACACTTTGACTGCGATTTTTTTTCGACGACTGCGATCTTTTTTTTAACCCAAAAAATTCGTGCTGCCGCTCTACAGAGCGGTTGTGTTGCGCCGCACATGCGTTTCGTTCGAAAAATATTACGACTGTACTGAGTCACAAAGATCTGTATTTTCTTAGCCTCTGCGCTAGTGTGGATTTACGCATATTAGTCACTTGTAGAAAACACATACCGTGTGATTTCAGCACTCAAAGTGTTAAGGTAAAGCTAGCACGAGTTATAAAATGGAAAATGCGATGTGAATGCATTATCAAAACCCTATGTTAGGTAGAGTACATAATTATATTCCGAAATGTACCAATCAAAATATATATAAATCATTAATCATCAAGCTGGTATATTTTGTATTCATATATTTCAAATAGTAGTTATTACAAAAAAAAACACCTAAAGCTAACAAAAACTTACAGATCAAATAAAAATTTGCCCCTCTGCTGGAATCGTAGCTATGACTACTCCGGCGGACCTTCATCCTATGCGCCACACAGTTGCAGTTAAAGAACTTCAAAAAATGATATTCACAAGTTTATACCCTTGGAGTCTAACATCACCCCTTTCGGGTTAGTACATACGTGTTTCTTGTCGTGGCTGCAGACTGCAGTAGGCACTTACTAACTCCTATAAGAACTTTGTTCTCAACATTCAGCTTACTGATTTATTTCTTCAATAATATCTAATGCTTTACCGGTAACTGGACTAATCCGAACAAAGCCCCAAGCAATGCATTCACGTTTATCCGTCATTATCTACGATATTATCTGCATCATTGAATAACAAACAGCTCACTGGAATTTTACTCCAACAAATTGGAAGCATAGCACACGAAGGCTGGTCAAGCTATGAACAAATAACAAGATTTGAACTTAACACCAGCTCTACACATTAGAATTTGCGTGACTTTAGTGACCAATGAATAAAAAGGCTTGCAATGTTGAGCTGTCAAACCTCGTAAATACACAAACCAGGCGAAACGAAGCGTCTGCCTTTGAAAAGCCTGGAGGCCGATGGATTGAAAAGAAAGCAAGACTAAAACCAGCTTTATGGTTTAGGTGTTTACCTACCAGACATCTTCTAAGCGAGCATCTCTATTGTTACTCCGAGGTAACAACTAATACCCATTCTGGTCTCTAATATCATATTATTATTCCGTCGGTCCGTCTGCCTGCGCCTTCCAAGTAAGTGATTCTATAAGGCATGATGCCATCCACGCTGCCTTTGTTCACAGTCATTCACCTTGCAGGATTGGCCTTCAATACCATGAAGGTGGACTGATTATAATCTATAGACTCCCAAAATACTGACAGATTATGTCGTAAGAAGTACCGTAGATCTGTTAATCCAGTACACTTCTTCTACAACAAAATTCCGAGTTGCAAAAATTATCAACAAAAAATTCAAAAAAATTGTCAAACATATCCTTTGTGAAAGGTTTACTTAAGTACTACAAAATATCAGATTTTCTATAGACGGTAACAAAGCTTGAGACGAGTTTTGCTCCAACTCAAAAACCTAACAGGGTAAAAGGATTCTTGTTCGCTTCTTTATTTTACCTTTTAAAGATTGAAATTAATAAAAAATCAAAATGATCACGGTATTTTCTAGTTTTATGTTATTTTGTAACGTGTCCAAGAGTCGCAGTAAAATCCTCGTAAAAAAAAAGTAAGTAAAGTTCGTAATAGAACCTCAAACTAACCACGGCAGCAAAGGTCCAAGCATTAATTATCTAACGGATAAAAGCCCTGAACATGCAAACCAAATAGGTACTTGTAAAGCCAGCAAGCGAGAAACTCGATACCTCTAATCTATGCATCTACGACCCTAAGAAACCGGAAAGCAAGCTCATCAGCAAGCCACCGTGACGTTTCCCCACCGTGCTAATAGACCAGCCATTAATCCAACAGGTGTCGCCACTGACACACATGCCCGTCCAGTGGAGCCACTTCCTGACTGACTGGTCCGGCAGACGTTTATGCCCTTACAAGGTGAACGTGGCAGCTCTTGGTATATTGATAGCGTACCGTTTCTAATCGCTTATAGGAAATAGTATGACACTATGATCTAATTAGATAGTTTAAGGGAATTGCAGGATTATCAATCAATGGGGATTAGCATTTTGTTACAAGAAAGCTATAGTGGAAAATAGTTGACAAGACTCAACAAAAAGTTTGCGTTGAATAAGTCTCTAATAAAGGAATGGGTTATGTTGAGGTTCTAGTGATATTTGAAGATACACACAGAGGCTGGGAATAGAAAATTGAATATTTATCGATACTAGCATCTATTTGGTCCACTTTACAAGACGTTTCTGAGAATGAAATAGCTGAATCATCGTTACATCACACACAATCGTCGTAAGAGATAGAAATTTTACCAAAATTCGTTTCAAAATAGTACAACAGTCATTAATCTATTAGCTTTCTAAATGTGAATGAAATTACATAAGATAACTGTGGGGACAAATCATGGACAAATACACAATCGTATACGTAATCTTGGTTTCTCTTTTGGACCTCTAAGGAACTCATTAAAGTTCTAATTGTCGTTTTGGGGAGACAATGATCAATAATATTTTAATGGGGAAGAGCTTGATGAGTCACAATAAGAAATAGGAAGTTCCCAGGTCATTTTGTCAATATTTACCTTCCTCATAATATTATAGGAGATTTACTCAACATTTCTTAGACAGAGGAAGTAATGAATGTGGATGAAAAATTAAGAAAGGAGGAATTTTCAAGCCGGAAAGCTAATTACCTCTCTTTAGTGAACGTTTATCTAAACCTGAAGTTTTTAAGTCTAGTCCCACAGTTAATCACTTTGACAAGTTAGTAATGTGTTCATTTACAAAAGAAATGTTATCCTATTAGCGCATTGGTTCTCACCATTGATGCTTTCTAATTGAACAATAATTGTTTCCGAGACTCTTAAAGTAGGTGATAAGGAAATTATGGTTTTTGGTGATGTTAAGCTTATTTTCTTTAGAACGATAACGACTGTAATAATAATTGTATTTGCATTCAATGCCGCGTCGCCGCATCAAAGACCAGCAGAAGCAGATGGATGCAGGCAGATGGCCAAGTGGTTTGTCTCTGGTGAAAGAGATAATACTTATACTACAAATATTCTACAAAAATTACAATGCTATATTGCTTTTATATGGTCCAGTAAACAATAATATACAACTTGAATTATAATATAGGTACATGTATATTAAACAGGCTGATTTCTGATCAATAATATTCAGATAAAATATTCCGATTTCATAAAAACAATATGAAAATTTGTAGTGGTGACCTATGATAATAATAAGGATTAAAATAGATAAATAAAGAGTCGTTTTATCAAGCATTCTTGGTTTCTGTCCCTTAACCAAATGATTAGTCAAAACCTAAAAGTTGTATCGTTGAGAAGGAAAACTAGTTGATCTCTTTTATGTTGTGTGAATGGTAACAAATTTGATTTTATAAAATATTCTTATTTATTTATTTTATTTATTTATACTTCTTGCACGAAAATAAAATAACACAAAACTTATTCTAGAAAATTTAAACAAAGGCGAACTTAACCCTAAAAAGAGTTCTCTTCCAGCAAACCTTATTGGGAGAGAGAGACAAAGTGAAGAGAGAAGTGGGTACATGTGCATAAACGAAATGAAATAAGAAATAGACAAAAGATTAAATTTTAACTAACTTATTACTTATACTAATATATACTATATAACAATAACAAATATAAAATACTATATAACCTAAATTCCAAAAATAAATAAATTCAATACCTACATAATATACATATAATATATACATAAAATACAACAGAATTATGAAGATAGATAATGCTCTTTGACTTTACGCTTGAAAACGAAGAGTGAGGGGCTAGCACGAATTTGGTGTGGGAGAGAATTCCACATCCTGACCGATTCGACAGTAAAGGAGCCACCGTAGCGGCTGGATGAGTGAGCAGGAAATTTTAAGAGAAGGGACAAAGACAATCTACATGGTCTATCACGAGGGTAAAGAAACTCAAAACGCTCACGAAGGTAAGAAGGGGAGAGAGGATTGTTCAGAATGTTATAAAGAAGTGAGAGAACATGCAAATCACGCCGGCGGCGGATTGGAAGCCATTTTAACTGATCTCTGAACATTGAGACGTGATCATATTTACGCAAACCGAAAATAAAACGAATGCATAGATTTTGCAGACGTTCTAATTTGTTGAGGATTTCCTCCGTGACATCAAGATAACAGGAGTCAGCATAATCTAATAGGGGAAGAAGGAGTGATTGGGCTAAAGTTATTTTGGTTTCTAATGGTAAGAACTTCTGAAATCGTTTAAGGGAATGAAATGAATAATGGACTCGCTGGCTGATTACATTGACATGATTTTGCCAGGATAGTGTAGGCTCAAAGATAACTCCCAAATTCCTGGCAGAAGCTGAAAAGGTAATGGGAGAGTCGCTGTAGAAGAGAGGGGAAGTGGGAGTTTGCCGAACTTTGTTCAGCATGTAAGGGCTGCCGAAGATTAGGGCCTGAGATTTCGTTGGGTTGACTAAAAGGCCAAAGGCCTTCGCCCATGCGTGAATATTGTTGAGGTCAGAGTTCATCTGGTCAACACCCAAGGACATCTCATCAGCCTTGAAATGATAGTAAACTTGCAGGTCGTCCGCATACAGGTGATACTTGGAGGAAATTACAAGAGTGATAGAGTTAATAAAGGTGGAGAAGAGAAGAGGGGATAGAACAACTCCCTGCGGTACGCCCGCAGTAATGTCGCACCAATCTGAGTAAGACTCATCAAAGCGGCCACACTGCGACCGGCCCGAGAGATATGATTGAAACCAAGAGATTGCTGAGGGTGATATCTTGAGAGAGGAGAGGACAGAGAGAAGAATGTCATAATCGACAGTGTTGAATGCACTACTGAAGTCCAGTAGTACAAGGATAGTTAGGAGTTGGTTGGCGATGGCCCAGCGAATATCATCCGAGACTTTAATGAGTGCGCTCACAGTGCTGTGGCCAGGTCGGAACCCAGACTGGTAAGGACTGAGAAGCTTATTTCGGTGGAGAAAAGCTGATAATTGCTTATGCACTACATGTTCCAGGATTTTGGATAGAATAGGAAGGATAGAGATGGGTCTAAACTGGGATGCTGTTGAAGGATTAGAAATTTTTGGAAGGGGTACAATCGATACAACTTTTTAGTTGGTTCTTATCGAACCAACTAAAAAGTTGTATCGTTGAGAAAGAAAAATAAGTGATCCGTTTCAGTTGGTCTGTTTAGTTGGTTGGAGTGGAAGGACAGAAAATGAGAAGCTAAGCGAGCCCCGAGTTCTTTATTTTGCCACAATTATAATGCTTTTATAACGCGGCAGCTCAAAAATCGGCGCCAAAAATTGGCTACTTTCATTTGAACAAATAAAGGAGCCTCTCCGTATTTGTGTCTGGAATAATGAGTACCTAATTATATTTTTATGTTTCGATAGTAGATTTCCTTGTTCTACCCTGTAGGTACAGTAAATAATCTTAACCCTATATTCCCTTGTTCCAGAACTCAAGCGGTAGTGAACCTCGGTCGCGCAGTGCGACTCCCGACTCCTTGGATTCTCTGCCGAGCGGCGGCTCCGGCAGCCCGCCTGCAGAATGGGCAGACTCCGCTACGCCCCCGGATTTTATGTAACTACTCACTTTATTTGATTCTGACGACCTCGGCGCGGTGGGCGTAGGTTCGCCTGCGACGCATGAGATTGCGGGTTCGATTTCCACCTCGGGACAGATATTTGTATTATCAACAGATATTTGTTCCGGCTGTTCTGGTCGTTTTCTATGTAATCTAGTACCCATAACACAAGCTTTAGCTTAGCTTGGAACTATTATGATGCCGTCTGGATTGTCCAGCATTATTTATTTATTAGTTTCTACCACTTTAATTTTCCTAATGTTATTTGAATTTCATCGCCATCGTTCACATTTCTAGTTTCCGCTACATAGTTTCTTAACTTCTGTGGTAGTCAGCCCACAATTGTACTATAAGTTTTGTTTCAAATAAAGATTTTATATTTTTGTATAAAATCTACCATAACCTACTATTGGGTCCCTTTTTCTAATGCCTATTTTCTTGGTGAGCATTATATGTATCCAGCAAGTGCTAGCGACTTGGACTATAAATTTAATCTTGATGTTTCTCTGAAGATTTCGATTGGTTTCTATTCATCTTTCCTAGTATATTTTGTCATGAAAAACAAACACACGAACAGCAAACAAAAAAATGAGATTCCCTAGGGATAGTTGCTCTTAGGGGAAATAAGGTATGGACCTCTGTTGAATATGGTTCGACGAAGACGCGAATGCGATCGAATGTGGCAAAGATCTTGCCTCTGAGATGCCGCATTAGCACAGTTATGCAAATAATGTAGTGCACGAGTGCCGTGCGTGTGTCCAAGTGAATTTTATTTTCAGTCGCGTCGCAGACTTTCGTGAAACGCAGTACATTCCTTTGACTCATTTAACTTTTCCCAGATTTGTGAAGTCAATCTGTGAATCGTCAGCCAATTAACAAATTTTTGTGATATTTCTTTACTAACAAAGTAACAATACAATGCGCTCTCTAGTCAGTAATCTCACTTTTGTCGGTGTTAGTGTTAAAGAAAGTAAATATTTGTGATATCTTTAAATAGCAATTCAGTCGCATTTTCTCAGTCAATAATTGGTCGAAATAAATCATATTTTCCGTGAGGAGTTTGGCGTCATCCGAGGCTTTTCGGTTTTATGTGGGCTTTTCTTAGCGTCCTTGTTCTTCTAGCATTTGCATCTCTAAACCTAACATATAGACTGTATTCGATTAATTTATGCAGTTAATTATGCACTTATGCATGCAGTTGATCACCAGCTTTAGAAATAGCAGGCGAATGACCAACCATGTTATCGTAACATTATCTACATAATTCGAAGCGTGTTTGATACATTAGGATCAACTTGACTCGCTGCTATTCATTCTGGCAATATGGATGCTCACATTACAGTCGCGGTAGTCATGTAACTATTTTGGAGTTTCTTGTCCTCTATATCAGGCATCTTAGTACACCTGGCACTAAGTGCATGTCTAGGTCATTATATTAATAAGTCATTTTGTAAAATTTAAGTTTCTTTTTTTATGTTGTAGTTTTTTTATATGTTCTTTTTAAATTGTATTTTCTGTAGAATTGTAATATGTATCTAGCTTATATGGGCAACAAGATTTCTGAAACAAATAATTTTTATTTATTTAGTGTAATATTTCTCAGCTATTTTTGCCATATCGCCAGAAGGCAACCAAACAACCTCTAAAAACTAGTGGTTATCAACCCGCTGGTCTGATCGAATTAAGACAATAACAGGACTCTGCCTGCAGCCCTGAGATAGGCCGAAGACAGAGTGATGTGGAAGCGGTTCATCAGCGTCACCGTGAAAGCATTCCAGGACGGGCACGACCTTCAGCAATGAAGACACAGAAGAAGAGTGTAATATTTGTCGTTTGTTCCAGCGACAGTTTCCCGCCAGCGGGCACGCACGCCCCGCTCGCGCGGACGCCGTCAGCGCCGGCCGCCCCGCGCCGCTCGCGCCTCTCGCCGCCCGCGGACCTATCGCCCCCTCTGCCGATGCATGAGCTCTTCAAGCCGAACGATCTGCACTGGGCTGATATCGCTACCAATACTGGTAATGTTCTATTGGAATTATTCATATCATAAGCTTACAGGGATCGCTTCACAGGCACAAAATGTTGCTATACTGAAGCTTCGAAGCCGACTTTACACTTTCAGTAATTACCCAAATACACACACGCTCAACTACTCCAGAGCAGAGGCTGGGTCTTATACCTTGTATGAGGACTTTGGGATATTTTCATAGAAGAAAAGTAGATGCGCGTTGAAGTCTTTTGTTTGCTAGGCCGGTACATCGTAGCATCGTAGCACGTGCTACGAAGATCTACGTTAAATGTTTATCGTAATAGTGAGGAAAGGGGGAGGATTATGAGAAGGGAATTTCAGTGCAATGAGAGATATCTTTTTGTTGACCTACTGGCGAAAATAGTAGATAAGTATGAGTGATGCCTAACTAAATAAAATAAAAAGTATAGGTAACCACGAATAGGTCTGAACTGAACATCTGAATCGATATGTTTTAAAATGTCATGTAAAAATAAAGACGACCCAAGAAGACTCCGACTCAGGAATATTGAATATATAGAGATATTTTTCTATATGAAAGAGACAAAATAAATTGCGGCAATGTTATTTGTGATGCGCTTGCGTTGCGTAGGTTGTCGGGAGCAAACTGCAAGCGATCCTTAGAAAAAAAAATGTCATACAAAATCATTGAAAAAGACATTGAAAACGGACAGCATAACCTTGTTCATGCTATCTCGCAGGATGGACGACCCTTGAAATTATGATGATTTTAAATAATTATATATAACAAGCTCACCGTAAATTAGTGGCAAAATTTTGGCCATGTTTTGTTGATCACCAATGATTATCTTCCCGTCATCACACAATAATGACCAACATCCGAGTGCCTCGTCATAATATATAAGTAATATAAGTTTTATCATACGGTTAATGGCATGTTGATTCATTTCCCATCATCGTAGGTATCATTACATCGACCTCTGCGTTATGATCATTGCTATTACGAAGTCCATTAAAATTCTCGGCAACTTCATTAGCAACGTCACTGCATTCGTCACGACCTTCGTCATAACACGATCTTCCCTTGAATAGATTAAACTTTCTCCCAGAGTAGTTTTGCTTGGTCTTTCGATTTTCGTGAGTTAACCATAAGATTTTGTTTTCAGAGGGTATTGAACTCCTAGGCTACCAAAGATACGGCACCGTCCAAGGGCCAAGAATAGGAAAGGAGCGAATTAACGGATCCATTCTGAAGGACAATGACCCCTTCATGTAAGTTCCATTTATCTTTGATCTTCAGTAGGTAATAATGATTGCATTATTATGGTAAGAGATTCCAAGATACAAGAAGCGAAATAGAGGGAGACAATTCAAAAGATGGGAGGACGAGCTAAGAAACGTAGCAGGGAACACGTGGATAAGGTTGGCGAGAGATAGAGTAGAGTGGAAGGGGTTGGACGAGGCCTTTGCCAAAAGAGGGCAAACAGATAATATAGATGTACCTAGTTTAAGCAATAGTAGTTAAGTAAAACCATATACTGTAAATATTTTCTGAATAAAAGTTTTTAAAATAAAATGAGGTAATGATTCAGTGGATCTTGTAGCATGCACAAGACAGGGGTGATATAAAACAGAAAAGGCCTATACTCAGCAGTAGGTGTTATCGGTTTGTTGGATAATAGGCTTCTGCTTCTTAAGTAGTAAAGATTATGTTGTTTTTTTCAGAAATAAGCACACTTCGGTGTCGCGAGCGAAGAGCGCCGCATCAGCGCAGCAACCACTCAGCTTCGAGCATAAATTCAACCTTGATAGGCAGATGCTCAACCGAGAGGAGGTAAGGTTCCTTCAAACTGATATCCTTGGCTCTGAGTTGTTTTTTCCGTATGGTAGGACATCAGAAATGTCAGCTTATCTAACCCTGAACTGTCTCTCGCTAGTTGCGTAGAGTTGCGGAGATCAGTCAGTAAATGGAATCTAATAAAGCTGGTTATCTCTAGGATTGGCCAGAAGAAGACAGCAACGTAGACATCGAGAGCATCGGCGAGCCGCAACTGAAGCGTCTACCACCATTGCTGTGGCTCGAGCTGACGGCGCTGTTCGACAAGTACTCGCTGCCGTTCCACAAGAGGAAACCGCCAAAGAAGAAGAGGAAAGAAGGTAACTTATAAAACTGAATGATGAATTAGGCTAGAACTAAGTTCCTACAATAATAAAATATGATCCGTCAAGTGCGTGTGTAATAGCGTAGGTATAATAGCGATAAGCGTTTTCCAAATAGGTATGCCTGTCTACTGAATAATAAATACAAAATGTATAAATAACAAATAATATAATCTCGGCAGACAACAATCTCATTAGGATGTTAATCTAAACCCAACCTATTACATCATTTGGATGGCATCATCATCTCGCTAGTTAGATGACAAGTTTGATGTGACATATTCTAGAAAAAACAGAGGTCATGCCTTTTGCCAATAAAAGTAAAATACTAGTATACCTACTTATATAAACAAGTGCCTTCATATCCTGTTTCACTGAATTTACAACTAAAACACGATACAGATTTATCATGAAGATATTTATTGGGCACCTATTAAACATTAGGTATTGACTGCATATGCTGCTGGTGAAGCTGAGAGTGAACGCGTTACTCGTAGTTAGTACTTATAGCAAGCTCTGCAAAGGGTTTAAGGGTCCTTCCTGACTCAGTCAAAGGGATCTAATCCATCAGGGCAAAATACTACAGAAAAACTAAAAGAGGAATTAAATCCATCAATGCATTTTTCAGTGGATTTGAGTATAACAAGTGCCCGTCAATGAAACCAGTGCAAAAAACAAATGGAACTTATCCTCTTTAAAATACATACACCTAACAATAATGTATTTTATTTTTCCAGAGGGTTCAGTATTCGGAGTTTCCTTAGAGACCCTGGTTCGTAAGGACATGATCCTGTGGGAGGAGACGTGGAGCTGCGTCCCAAGCGTGTTCAGATCCCTGGCGGCTGTGCTCCGGGACAGGACTCATGACGAGGGACTGTTCCGGGTCTCCGGGAATAAGCACAGAGTGAGTTAACACTGTTCAACCATACATAACTACATTTGCAATAATGGCATGGCCAATGTAATTATTCCGTGATCATGGCGCATGAAACTGTGCCGAAATATTGGAAAACTGAAAAATCAAATCATGGTGAATATCCCGTGAAAAGTGACAAGTGAAAAGTTTTATGTCCAATGATATACCCATATTGGAACATCATTTCCATATCGATTAATTAGGTAGCCAATGTCGTGAGAACAAATATGAATCCATGCCGAGTTTATACCTACTGAGCAATGTAAAATCAAAAAATAATTAAATAATAATAATAAATAAATAGTCTATAGAGCATAATGAATATTATGTACGCCAAATTTTTGTAAGGCCTTTATTGAGAGTGGAAAAGAAATGTGGAAATGTGTTATTTATTATTTATATTATTTTCAGATAGCAGCCCTCTGCCAGCAGATCGAGCGTCACTGGTACGAACAGCGGGAGTCAGTTGAACAGGCTCTGGACTCTGCCAGCAGCCACGACCTGGCTGCCGTGTACAAGCGCCTGTTGCGGGCGTTGCCGGCGCCGCTGCTGACGCAAGAGCTCATGAGGCTGTTCTACCACACTTATGGTATGTTAGATTTGGCGGCACGGCCTTTGAATTAAGACAAGTTTAATACGTGTTCATATTAATTATATTCATAGGTACATTGTCACATAATTTCTTAGGTGTTATTAGCTTAGAGGTAGGTACCTACATGTACCTTGAATGTGCGCAGCCATTTATTTATAAATAATAACAAAAGTACCTAACTAGTATTTATAGGTAGTAACTACTAGTAATATAGTAATCGGATAATTTAAACAATATAATATGTGTTTGTTCTTGTGATACCTACCCTGCGCGTCTTGGCTTCCGTCCGACATTAGAAAATTCCACCTGATTGCACCGATCGAACTTCATGAAGATACCTATCTACTATAAAATTTAGAGAGTACAACAGAAACCAATTCTGGCCATGGTATGTGTCGATTAACGTTTCGATTAACGATTGTGTTTAATCGAACCATAGGGAATGGGAATGGGTAATCGTGTTCCGTCAAACTCCCAAGCATTGGTATAATAGGTAAGCAAGAATCTAGCCATCCAAATTGTCACCACTGTAAAAAAAACTGCGAAATGTGGGAAGAAAAAAATTCAATATTTAATTTCGGAAATGGACATTGGATTCTTTTCTATTTCAGCTCTGACAGGTCCGAGCCAGGGCCGAGCATTGAACTTGCTAATCCTGCTGCTGCCGCCTGAACAGCGCGCGACTCTCCGAGACCTGCTACGCCTCGGCAAAGAGATCGTAGCCTGCAGCGATACCAACAAGATGAGCGAACATAACGTCGCCATGATCATCGCTCCAACACTGTTCCCGCCTAGGTAAGGCTATATCTTTACCTATGCCATGATTTAGAAATTAAAGGGTTTCAACTTCAACTTCTTCCTAGATGGCTCTGCGTCTGGATTGACGCAATTCTGCCAATGTCTATCTCATGATAGCAAAGCATGGGTTTAATGCATGCGTTATTTTATTAAGACTAGCCCCAGCTTCAAAACCTGATCACATGACATCAAGTGTCATATCGAGGCGGCCGATCTTTAATTAGGTACCTAGGTAGATTTAAGCAGCATCAGGCAAGCAAATGAGACATATTTTTTTGCCACACTGAACTCAAAAACCTGCTCACATAGCCTTTAGATTACCTACTTATATTTACTGATTGTATGTGTACGATCAAGATTCAAGTGTCCATCATGCGATTGCAATCTGCATCATCTATGATCTATGAACATGCTAGTGGTTTCTTTTCACTTCTTCCACTAGTGGACAAAAAATTTAAGTGAACAGTAAAATCATATTTTATTTGATAATAATTTATATATAAAATATGACTTGTCTAAGTGCTTATTTTGTAAGCCTAAAGAAATAAATGACTTTTTACTTTTACTTTTATGCTATGCTACTACATTATGTAGATTTGAGAAGGATCAAATCTACATAATGCAAGCAAATATCCGCACAGTCATCTATAAAAACCTTCCTTTTTTCCAGCCTTCTGATAAAATCATCAGACAGCCTGGAGACGCAGCTGGCTACGGCTGCCAACAGCTGTCACGTGACCGAAGCTCTGATGCGCTGGTGCGACCAGCTGTGGGCCGTACCCGCGTCGCTGGTCACCGCCAGCCAGCGCAAGCCTCCGCCGCATCGGCGGAACCTCCACACCTGAGCTGCCTCGAGAAGGAATAGGATAGAATCTTTGCTGGCTGTATCATAGGTTAGAAAGCCAGCAGTATGGCGCTAGCCATTAGATACCAGGACTCCAGCTAGAAAAGCGCCGGGCTTTAGGTTGGCTGATTTGAATCAGCATCCTGAATTTGGTAGGTCAAGTTGATATGCTGGGCAAACTTGATCTATGAGATTTTGACACAGAAGGGAATCGCAATGACATCGAATCCAAGAAGAAAGATAATGTCTCTCGCAAGAGATTGATGAGAGTTATTCAAGATATTAAAAAAAATAGATTGAAGGAATCACATGCATGAGTTATGTAACTCAGTCGTATACTTAATCATCAATCACAATAGGTTAATTACTCATAGGAATTAAGTTGTGGTTTGAATTGTCAAATCATATTCAGAGATATAGTTTTCTGAGTTTGATTTCTCTCAGTTAAAATCTGATGTCTACGAGTATATTATGCTAGAATTATGGTGCTCACATTACTTATTTTTATTTACCATTTAGTTTTAATGTATGTTGAGTCAAGTGGTGCTGTGTTAATGTAATCATGAACAATATAGCCAAGTGATTTTAATTATTTTATAACAACTTGTACTCTTGTAAGCTATTATGTGAATGAGATGCCAAATATTCAAATTATATTGTAATCAATTTGTATAGACCCTTCCCTTTGAGGCTACTAACAAAAGAAAGATGATTGGTGCCATTGGATTGAAAAGTTACCTTTTTCAGCAGCAATTAAATTAATTATTTCATGATTTAAAATTTATCTTTGCATGCTATTACATTAAAATTAAGTTTGCTATACTTTACCTAAAAGTAGCACGCTTTTCGGTATTAATATTTTGTGTTTTTGAATATTCTTAATGTGTAATTAAGTGAAGCAATATTGATATTCAAGTTTTTTTATTTGTGTTTAATTGTGTTTTATTCCATATCAATTTTACCAATACGACTAGACAAGCGAAGACTGACTTGTGTATTATGTTTTGAATGATATTTCTCTTTAGCATAAATAAGTACCTATATAAATAAAATATAATATTCAAAAATGTGTTTTATTTCAATCATACAAAACTTACATTACTTAAAGTGTGTAGGATGATTAGTTACTTAAAGTTACTAATCATCCTCTAATATTTAAAGTTCTTAATAAGATAGACAGCTTCATTATCTGCACCGCAGAGTATCCTTCCCTTATCACAATGTACAGTGTTCATGGCTTTATGAAGTGTTGGCATGAGGCAGTTAACCATCATATCATTCTTATCATCCAATGGCATCCAGGCGAGTTGGTTATCGGGTCCTCTAGCGCTCTTTATCAAAGACTCCATGTTCCAATCCCAAATCTCACCAGAAAATGAGCTGCTTATGAGTTTGAGAGGGTTTTCCGGATGGAACTGCATCTCACTGACGCCCGCTGAATGAGCGTTGAGTAAGGTGGTAGGGAATGAGTTCATACGCAAGTCCCAGATGGCTAGAGATCCCGAATCGCTCCCCGCAAGTACAATGTGGGGTAGTGTTGGATGATTGGTGATGCAGGTGGCTGCTAGTTCATCACCAGATAGTAGGAACGATGCTGCTGGCTTGTTGGTCTGTGATCTGAGATCCCATATCTTCATGTGTCCTCTGATATTTCCAGTTATGATCTGAAAAGCACAATAATGGTTTTAGTAAGCTCCATTAAGGAATAATCAACATAATAAATATGTAGTTTAGTAAACATCTCACAGGCTTTTGACTGCATGTGGCATAAAGGCCTCCTTTACAAAATCCTAATACCTTACCAACCAATTATTACATCCTATAAATGCATAATTGAAACCATTATATGGAGCTGAGTTATGCGGTACCAGGGATACCTCAAAGCTGAACATCTTGAAACTTTATCAATAAAATAGCTTCACCTAATATCTTTATATTATTTATTATACATTATATGATCAACTGCACCACAACCTACACACACCACCAGTGAGAAAGATTCACGGACAAACTAAGAAGCTATTCCCAATGATTGGAACCCAAATGATCTAGCATGACCGCATGAAAAAAGACACCACATTCAGATGACTGAAGAGAATAACGCCCAATACCTAATACTAGAATCATTATCTAGAATAAGAAAATCTTTATTCATAGCATTAACAAATTTACTAAACTAGTTCCTTAATTACAATTACCCAACACGATAAAGAAAAGACTAAATTGTGGGCTACACAGTAGGTATAGAAATTTAATCCATCTAGTATAAAACTTACCTCATTATAAAACTTTTGAAACTATCATGGTTATTAATCCAATATTTCGGCACAGTTGCATGCGCCATGATCACGGAGTAAACTACTACTTCGTTTACTCCGTGATCATGGTGCATGCAACTGTGCCGACATATTGGATAACTCAAAAATCTAATCATGGTAAATATCCCGTTTTAAATGACTTTACCTCATTATGTTTGATGAAACAAACAGAGTGAAGAGAACAGCTATCAGCTTCAGAGATGGTGTGAGTGACTTCTCCCCGTCGACTACTGATGAATTTGATATTTCCATCTTCACCAATGGATGCTATGTCTCCTTCCAATGTGTCCAGTGAAGTGCAAGAGCATTGTTCTTCACTGAAGAACAAGAAAAACTTGAGTATACAGGTAGGTACTTATACACTTATATTGGTAACTTAGACCTTACATAAAGGACTCTTGGACACAAAACAAATTTCAAATTGCATAAATTAAACTTGGAAATTAAGTGATCACTTTGATTTTTGGTTTAATTCAATCTATTTAAGGTTAAGTAAAGAAGTGAACAAGAAACCTTTACCTCGTTAAATTGTTACTTTTTGAGTTGAAGCAAAACTCATCCCAAGCATTTTTATCATCTAGATAATCTGATATTTTGTAATAAGCTTTTTATAAAGGATAAATTTGACAATTTGTTTGAATTAATTTATTGATAATTTTTGCAACTCACTTGGAGTTTTGTTGTAGAAGTGTATTTTTTTGCCATTTAAAAGATACACATATCTTATATAGTCTAGTTGTGGGCACAGCGAGTTTATTCTTATTTCTAGTATTTAAATTATGTATATCGCAATTTTTAGGGAACCAGTTGATATTTTTATTAGTGTAAAAAAAGTGTAAACTAGTAGGTATGAAGGATTACCCATAATTATGTAGCTTATTCCAAGAGAACACTTCTCTAAGCGATGATGACTTGTCGTAGAGACTTATCTCTAGCAATTTTATATCTCCACTGGATAAGGAAACTGCGATTTTATTCTTCTCGGTAAACTTTATTTGTGTGACATCTCCGTTAACAGGATACTCTGAGAGCGCGCGCGGGTATTCCACCTCCTGTTCATCATGAGTACTTTCCAGAGTCCACACTTTGACCGAGTTTACATCATCATCCCAACTTCCAGTGAAGAAACATTTTGTATCAACGTATTCTTCGGGGATCCATCGAATTTTGTTTATTTTCTGCGAGACGAAAGTGCCTTGAACGTCCAGAGGCATTTTCGATTTACGATATTAAGAATCACAAGTAAGCAATAAATTTCGGGTCTACAACAAAACAAATTCAATACGGGGAGAAATTAATCAACAAAACAACTCAAACAAACTTGTGATCTGATTTGAATTTTGTAATTTTTTGTTTTGACTTTTGTTTGAGGTTATTTTTGTGCGTTCCGTTTATGACACTGAGAGCGGACAGCAACAGAACTGTTCATTACAAATTTACAATGTGCTCCGTCCGTAGCATGGCATGGAACGTTAATATTTCACGTGACTGAAGCTAGCCAAGTGCATGTCAGATTACTACAATATAAATAGACCAAGTTCGAGTCAAACTAGCACGCGAAGGTTCCGTACCCTACGTTGTATGTATGGGAGCCCCCTGAAATATTTTTAATTTATTATTTTTTTAGGATTAGTTGTTATAGCGGCAACCGAAATAAACCATCTGTGAAAATTTCAACTGTCTAACATGTGTCTAACTATCATGGTTCATGAGATACAGCCTGGTGACAGAAGGACAGACATTCAGACAGACGAGTTGATTCAACTATGCACAATTGTTACTACAGCTGCCACCATGCCATGGGATAGTCAGGCTACAGGGTACAGAGAGTATTGTGTCTTAGTTTAACGTAACGTAACGCTACTCTATTGATGATAAACTTGTAAAATATTGGAAGTGGAAATTAAAGATTAATTTTTATCATAATAATATGTTAAACATATGGAACCCTAAAATGTAAACAGACAAAGTATTGTGAAATTGTGTGAAATAATCATGGATGAACGATATTATAGAAATTGACTTGAATGGACAGGTATCGACATGAAAAGCCAAAATCTTCAAAAATAAAACAACACAATACAACGTTCGCATAAGTAGGTACAACGTACCGTGTACGTTCCACTCGCACTATAAAACCAGGAAGTGGAGTCAAAATCTAACTATTAATTTATTTAGTTGTCTGTCATTTAATTGTGCTGTCAGTCATCCCATCTACTGATCAGCTGATAAAAGTTTATAAACAAACGCAAAAAGGAGAAGTTATTGTTTTTTGAATTCAAATCAAGTCAATAATGGTACGATCGGGAGTTCTACCACCGGCTGAATCTGGAGAGTTCATTGCAAAGAACACTACCCACGTAAATATTCACGAAGATGGACTGGAAAAGCTGTCCAAAGAGGTTAGAAACTCCGTCTATTTTTTTGCCGGTTCTTGTACTGCGCTGGTCGGCTTCGCATAACCAACTTAGGAAGAGTTTAGTAGTTGTTTCAATTCAAACACAGTCAAGTCAAGTCAATTCTCCACCGCGCGCTCCAGTGGGGCGTACGTAGTTAATGAATTCTCTTTGGCGGGACGAAGACGAAGTTGGAGGCTCTAACGGGAAAGCACACCACCTACTCTTTTGTCACCTACTTAAGATATAATTTGCACAAATACGAATCAGTAACTAAAGTTTTCGTTTAAACGAATATGGCCCCAGGGTTACTTTTCCTGCTGGATTCATAATAAATAAATACCTAAATAATTTTATTCAAAACATCTTGCGACTAAATGGATTACAAGAGTTAATTATCTTATGTTCTTAATTAATGATATGACTAATGATTATGACGAAGTTATCTTATAAAAGAAAATACTTGCCTACCTTCCTTGTGGTTTACCTGTTTTCTTGCAGTCTACTAGATGTCAGTCTAAACTTTAACCCATGCAAACAAGAATGAATATTTAAATTATCTTCACTTTCAGATTCTTCTCTCAATATCATCCAGCAAGCTCCAGATCCCAGACACGGGAGCCAACATCAGCTACCTCTCCAAGGATGACCCGAAGGCTGTTGACTGGATATTTGTGGCCGATGCCCTGAACTTCTGTTTCTGGTCCTACGCTGGTGCACAGAAGTGGACAGTCGATGGCCATTCTGGGTATTATGCATTAGAAGCCGCTTTAGCTAGAGCTATTAAGGTAACTGTTTTTCCCTATACCTAGGTAGCTCTATTCTTTCTTGACTCATGTATTACAGTCTGTAGTAGGTACTGTCCCTCGCACATAATCAAATAGCCAAAATTTTATTAAGTGGTAATGGGATGAGAAAGATCTAATTCCTATACAAAACTGATCACTGTGCCTAATTCCTATTCTAATTCGAAGTGCTATTATGCCTATTATGATACAAAGTACCTACAAAGAAGTAATCATCATGATGTATCTTTCCATTTGCAGGAAGGGCATGACATAACAAATCCTGAATTCTACTCTAAGATCACAAAAGAGCAACTGCAAACCATCATGAGAGGAGACAACGATGCTACCATACCTCTTTTCGAAGAGCGCCTTTCAGCCTTACACGAAGTTGGCACTATCCTCCTCAAACAATACAATGGAACCTTCCTCACATGCCTCAACCAAGCAGACAAATCCGCTGTCAAGCTGCTGAACATAATTGTAGAGAACTTCCCGTGTTTCCAAGATGAAACTACCTACAAGGGTACCAAAGTATCACTTTACAAAAGAGCACAGATCTTGGTGGGAGATATCTGGAACTTCTTTGGGGGTAGTGGACTCGGGGAGTTCAAGGATATCGAGAGAATTACGATGTTTGCTGATTATAGAATACCTCAGGTGCTGGTGTACTTTGGAGTTTTGAGTTACAGTGATGAGCTCATGGCTTCTTTAAAGAATGGTAAGATTATATGTATTCGCATGTAAATAAGGCGAATATACAAGGGCCCATTTGTATATCCCCCCTAACCTTATTTAAAAATTTAAGATTGAGATTAAAGAGTGAAGATCTGGTATAGAGAAGTTTGTTAGTAGAAAACTGCATGACAGAGTCGTGGTTAAAAGAAGAAGAACTAAATGTCATAACTTTTGATGACCATCTATTGGTCAGTGCTAGCTGCAGACTTAAATTTGGTAGAGGATGTACAGGCATACTAGTAAAAAATGGTATTAAAGCTAAACCTAGAAAGGAAATAAGTAAGTTAATTATTGAAAAAACATTCGAAGCTAGTTGTGTTGAAATTAAAAACTTTATAATTGTTGTTGTTTACCGTTCGCCAGATGGAGACTATTCTGTTTTCTTAGAAAAACTTGACATGTGCCTATCTATGTTAACAACAAATAAATCTAATAATTTTAAGGACATTATACTCTGTGGTGATTTTAATGTGGATTTTCTAGTCAGTACAAATCAATGTAAAAACTTATTGGATATTCTTGGATGCTACAATCTAAAGCAAAACATAAACGATGTAACTCGATTGACAGGTCATAGTGCCAAATGTATAGACAATATTTTTTCAACAGTGGATGTTTTAAGTGCTAACGTAGATATTGGGGTAAAGTCTGACCATTTTGCGCAAGTGATAACTGTAAACACTGATATTGAAGCAACTAATAATATTCGGATAAGAAAAAGAATTTTTGATAATAACAAAATAGAATTACTTAAAAAATCCCTAGAGGAGGAATATTTAGACAGAGATACTATTAATTATAAGGATTTTTTTTCAACATTTGTGAGGCATTTAGACGCTTTAATGCCTTTCAAATCTATTCGCAAAAAAGAAAGGAAATCGTTTAATGAATGGGCGACGCCTGGTTTAAAAAAATCTCAAAACCACATGAAAGATTTATATTTCTTACTGACTCTAACAAATGACGAAAACCTTAGGATACATACTCGTAAATATAGTAAAATATTTAAACAAAGCTCACTGATGGCCAAACGGATCAATATCCGTAACAAAATTTTATCGTCTGACAACATAATAAAATCGACATGGGACATAATTAAAAAAGAAACTGGAAAATCAGTAACTACTACTGATGATTTTTGTAAGATAAAAAATGACAGAAATGACTTATTAACTACTCCATTTGACATAGCGAATTATTTTAATATATTTTTTACTCAAGTAGCAAACGTACTTACGAAAGACCTTATTCACTCTGAAAGCAAAGCTTTGGAGCTTTTGTCTAAGTATACTCCGCCAACTATTACCAGTTTTTCACTTAGATCCATTACACCAATTGATATCATAAAAATAATAGATAGTTTTAAAGGTAAAAAATCATGCGATCTTTGGGGAGTATCTACATCTTTGATTAAAAAACTAAAATTTGTAATAGCTGTTCCCTTAGCAGACAGTATAAATGATTGTATCAATAAAGGTAATTTTCCAGATTTGCTCAAGATAGCCAAAGTTATTCCACTATACAAAAAGGGCACGCGTTCAGATGCCAATAATTATAGGCCGATATCACTGCTCCCAATATTTAGTAAAGTATTTGAAAAATTTTTAACGAATGAGCTATATTATTTTGTAGAAACAAATAAAATTATCAATACCAGGCAGTTTGGATTCCAAAGGGGCAAGAGCACCAGCGATGCAATAACTGCGTTGTTGACGAAGATCATGTGGGACTTGGATGGATCAAAAAACACGTACGGTCTGTTTTGTGACCTATCCAAGGCCTTTGACTGCGTCAGTCATAAAATTCTGATAGCAAAACTTAAGCACTATGGCATAAGAAACAATGAGCTAGCAATTATGACATCTTATTTACAGAACAGAAAACAAATGACAGAGTGCAATGGTTATAATTCAGAATCCTGTGATATTAATATAGGAATACCCCAGGGGTCAATTCTAGGACCTTTACTGTTTATTATATATGTTAATGATATTATGACATGCGTAGAAAATGAATCAGATATAGTTCTGTTTGCAGACGACACTACAATAATAGTAAGTGATAAAAATAAATTAAATATTTGTATGAAATTAGATATGTTAATAAATAATATAAATGAATGGTTTAAAGTAAACAACCTACTTTTGAACATAGAAAAAACGAACATTGTAAGGTTTTTCCTAGGAAATGGCCAAAGTATTGATCCCGCCCATGAGTCCATTGTCAAAAACTCAATGAATGTATTGAATGATGTTAAATTTTTAGGTATTAAGATAGATTGTAAGTTGACATGGATTAATCATATTGACTCCCTTGTGGGAAAACTTAAGTCGGCCGCTTTTGCAATAAAAACTATACGTCAGCTAAGTGGAGTAGAGACTGCTAAGGCTGTATATCACGCATACTTCCACTCTGTCATGAAATATGGCATATTGGCCTGGGGAAACGCGGCCCAATCCAACCGAGTGTTCATATTGCAGAAGCGAGCGATAAGGTTCATTCTGCAAATGCATAAAGTAGAGTCTTGTAGGGACAAGTTTAGACAATTAAATATCATGACATTCACAGGAGAATATATATTTCAAAATTGTATTTATGCTAAAATTCACGCAGAAGAATTAGACCTACAAAGTGACATCCATAATTATGATACACGCAAAAAACAAAATGTAGTCATCCCGAAACATAGACTTGCAAAATTAAACAGGAGCTTTATTTACCTTGGCATAAAATTCTATAATAAATTACCTTTACATGTAAGGAAACTAAATTTTAAGATTTTTTGTGAAAAAATCAGAAGTTTTTTAATATGTAAATCTTTTTATAATATTGACGAAGCTATTGCTGATGAATTTTATATGTAATCATATTGTAATCATACTATTGTATATTATGACTTTTCCGAGTGTACGTGATTGTATCAAAAAGGAATAAATAAATGAACTGAACTGAACTGAACTAAATATACAATTTACACAAAAAATATTAGTTAAAGGGTAGTCCCTTTTTGAAAATAATTCCCCCGTTTGACCTCACCAACTAGGGTATCAAAGAAAATGCCGGAAGATCGACTCCTGACAAACAATACAAACTACAAATACTAGGAAATGACAAATGAAGTGTTTCATAAATATTACATTCTTGCAGATGAACTCCTCCCAAGCGGTTCAGACAAGGAAATAGAGATCAGAGGCTGCTCCATCCACGCAGTAGAACTCCTGAGGAAGAGGATAGAAGACCAGATCCCACCTGGCATGGAACCACCCAACTCCAGCCTTATCGACTACTTCCTGTGGTGCTACAGGAGGAAATATGCTGACGAGCTGGAGAGTGTACCGTTCCATAAGACTTTGGGTATATTCTACTGATTGCTGAGCAGATAATACTGTTCTGATGTACACGTATAGTATGTAATACAGACTTGATATTTATCTATGATTTCTTAGAATTAGGTTTTATTTTCGTTATGGTGGTGTTGTTCTAAAAGTTAACTGGACTATTACATTTTAATTAAAGTTTTTGAAAAGCTTTTATATATTATTCGTCAAAGTTAATTAAGGAAGCAGACGAAGCTACTGATCCTATGATTATGTTTCGGAGAACACCACCCTAATTTGCTTCTATACAGGGTGTAATGTATGTACCAATACAGTAGGTATGTAAATTAGCTGTATTTATTCTATGTTAGCTGAAGTATTTCAAGTATTTATTGTGTAATCCCATTACAATTTGAGAGGTTCTATAAACTTCACTAAAAGGCTTGGTATGAGGGAGGAGCCCTATTAGGCCCTATTAGGCGACATGCATTTTGTCAGGTATTTAGGTATTATATGTATAGAACCACTGCATTGTTATCAATATTACTATATTTCTGTATAACGTTACCCAGTGACTGACTATTAGAACTTGATATAGATGATAACTGCAGTGTTAAAGATAATGTAATACATTATTTTGATGTTATACGATGTTATTAGTTAGGTAGTATTTCATTTTTAGGGTTTAAGGGACATTCGTTGTAAATAAATGACTCAATAAATTACTTAAATTTTTATTACGTAAAACACCTTCATCCAGTTATGATGTGAAACATTTAATGTTCGTATATCACATTTTAACAGTAGTTCTGTATGTTTTTACAATTGATTGCACATCTTCCACGGTTTGTTTATAATTACAACCACCGGCCGGCGCCGTTTGAACCAATACAATTAATTATACCAATATCTATTTACAACTTTGGCATTAGCTTAGTGACTTAAATAAAATGGAAATGATGAATAAATGGCACTAAGTATTTACACCGTCGCTTAAATATAAAGTAAACAGAATATGCTACAAAGAAGCGTTGCTTAAACCCAACTTTTCCACCGCTTTATAACTATTGTGACCTTTGAAAATATACACTAGACTAAAGAGTTCTAAATTAAATAAATACTACAGTTTTACGTAGTGTTTCCACTACATCACTTGTTTAGTTCAAACATGCGGTAGTCGAAACACCGAGAAAAATTATGAACAGAACTACCATGATTCCATCTTTCAGTTTGGAACAGAGTACTGAATAACTCATGACATAATCTATCTGCACTTAGAGTGACACCCTTTAAAATTACTTGGATACAAAGACTTCTTTTACTAAACATAGTTTTGAGACGTCGTCGCTACCTTATAAAACAACTTGAGAACCACACTATTACCATCATCAAGTCAATCATTTACTGCTAAACTTAGTTTTAAGACTTTCAAAGAACGCTAGCTTGGTTTTGATCGTGCCTGGCTCAGGGACAGGACTGCCTGGTCGGCTAGACTCCCTGGTGACGTCACCATCTGGAACCTCCTTGGAGCCCCCTGGAACCTTTATCGGCGTCGACATGGACAGTTTGAGTCCTTCACGGAACTCCTTGGTGATGCTTCTGGCTGTGAGACTGTGCATGTACATCTGTTTGTTTGGTTGCTTGTCAGGGTTGTCGAGGACGTTCTCTTTGCTTCTTCGGCGCTTTGAGTAAGCTTGGGGGACCTGGAAGATGTAGGATTTGTGTCAGTTAACGTGTTTAGAGTTATTAAGTTCTTAAAACAAGGATATACAATTTATTATCATTGGGGAACAGAATTACTTCTTGGTAGAGCTTCATGTCTATAAAATTATGAATGAAGGTCACTGAAAAAACTTTCATTACAAAACTATCACATAGAAACATGTAACTAATACCGCAGTGCTTATCAGCACCAAGTCTAAAACAAACTAGACGAAATAAGTACATTGTGTACAAAGATAAACATTGATAAAAGTAAAATACCAACCGGCGTAGGTTCACTAATATTCTCCATACTGACGAATTTCTTCGCTAGATCTTTCACTTTTGGTAGTTGAGGAAGTAGGTCCTCCAGTTCCTCGATCTCTAAGTTCTTGTGTTCTTCGATGATTACTGTTTCTTCGTCCAAATCTTCGTTTTGACTGGCGCTATCAAAATCGTCTCCCAGGATGCTCTTATCTTGTAAATCGATGTTTTCCCCGCTGTCAGCCGCTGTGTCATATCTCGCTGATAGTATGTTATCTTCGGGCCTACATTTTATGATTTCACCTGTTTGTATGTTGTATATTTTTATAGAATCCTCCAAGCTACTCGAGCTAAGGAACGAATTGGCAACACTGATGGGTGATTTTATAGGTTCCTCGTTTTTATCGTGTTCCGTGTCATTAGTTGCGATTTCTGAATTGTAAGCTGATTGTAAAATTTCATCGAATTTCTCGTCTGTGTCGTCATCGACGATGACTGGCCTTGCTTCGTACAAGGTTTGGTCGCTATGGTCGTCGTACTCGATCAAAATTTCAGTTTTGTTGTCTGGTGTTATTGTTATGGATTCTAAATTATCGTTTTTTGCGAATTGATTGTAATGTTGGTTTGTTGCTATCACGTTGAACTGCTTTATAAGTATGCCCTGAAACATAATATTAAGTTTGAAAGTGCTTACAAATATTATCTTTTATCTATGCGATTATTTATAAAATAATATCATCATAGGTATTAATTAATATTTTTTTTAGAATATTTTGTTTTAATGAAGCATAGTTATTCTACTTGTAAACATTCAAAATGTTAAGCTAGATTGGTATTATTATTAATTTTACGCATGATTGTTAGTCACTTTTATGTACATCGTGCTCCGTGCTTTGGTAGTCAAAATCGAATCGTGCAACGCGAAGTCGTGTGCTGTACTGAATTAAAATGAAGTTGTGGTTGTGACTTATAGAGATGTGAGGAAGGGATGAAATGAATATGATTAAAGCAAATGCAGGAGATGCAGATAGTCAAGAATTGTTTGAAGGTCGTCGTTAGTTGAGTGGCAAGCCAACGGTTAGTCATATCATTTGCCAAAATCATACAACACTCACCACTAACGTCTTGTAGTTAAACTCTTGTAAATAGTACTGAAAACATTTATAAAGGAAGAACACAAATCTATAAGTGCAGGTCTAAGGTATTCACGCAATATTAGTGCATAGTGCTGTTAGTCAGCCATTCTGTAATTCCAAAACATGCCAGCACACATCAGCAATACTCTCCGTGACAAAACGAAGATATTTTAGATAAATCTATGTATGATGCAAGTCCTTCCACCATCCGATCTTTGCATGAAAGATGGTTGTTATGTCAGAAATTAGCCTAAACTAGTTATATTCTATTTTTGTTTGTTCCAATTTATGAATCTATGTATGTATCGTACATAGTGGAGTAGAGATTCGATTGAGAGTTATCAGAAGTGCTGTTGAGATTTGAGACGGTGTATGATATAACTAAGTCAAGGGAAGTGGCTATCACCATAGGTCGGTACGAAAGCCTCTGCTTAACCTTAGGCTCCCCCCGAACGTAAAATTGAGGCCGGGCCGGCGTTTGGCGCGCGCGTACGCGTCCTCGCCGCGCAGCGTGTTGTTGCGCGTTACGTTCGTGTACGGCTCGAAAAGTTCCTCTGTAATCTCGGGTTTGATTGGTATTTTAAGTCTAACTATATCCTCGTTTTCCACGAAACCGTCACCGCCATTGCACGCGTCTCTAATTTGTCTTACGTTGGGTTTGCGATCGGTATAGTTGCGTTCTTTGACAGAATAATCATCGATATCGTTTTGTCTATCGGGATGTTCGAATATGGGGTTGATGGCAAAGTTTGGGCTCGCGTTTCTGGGACTGAGCACGGCGCGAACGATGTTCTGATGGAGGGCGCACGCCTCGAGGTCACTCAACGAGCTGCTGGCACTTACAGGCGAGGCTAACTCTGTATCGAAATTGTCTAAGCTCGTAGACTTGTTCATTGACGAGAGGGAGCTCGTGTCGCTAAAAGTTTGCTTTTTGCGACCGCCTGCTGATGATTTTGCCTCTCTTATGTAGTAATCTCGACCGTATCTGCAAATTGATAAATGAATTTGTAAAACATTTGTTATCTTCATCATAGTCGTTAATGCCAAAATAGACTTACCTTTTGTACTGAGGGACTTCATCTGCAAGTACTTCTTTTAGACTTTTGGAATCTCTGTCCCTGTCAATATTATCTGTGCTCACAGCTGCTGATATTTTTTTAGCTTCTTGGTCGTTCTGCTCATCTTCATAACTTTGGTATCCATTGACCAGATTTTGAGTTTCATTTTCGTCATCAAAATCTTGCTTTCTAGTTATCATGTCGAAAAGAGATGAAGTACTTTTGGCTGCAAGTCGTTTTTGTATGGCTTCTGGTGAGTACGGATTGTTGGGCATTTCCACATAATTTAGCCACTTTTTGCGCTCCCTGTCGGCTACAGACCCTGAAAATAAAGGAACTATTTTGTAAAAATGATTTCTGAGAGTACGCGTCAGGCGTCTGTATAAAATGTACTGTATTGTCATCATAATCGTACCTGGCACTAATTCATCTTCAAATATTGTGCTCTCTGGTTCAGTTTGCAATCTGAAAACCCAATTATCATCATCATTATTGTCCAATTTGATCTTAACTTCAATACCTAACCTTGATTATTTAAAAGATCTACTACCATACTGGTGCAAATAAAACGATTTGATTAATTGATCTTACTCATGAGTTGTGTCATCGAAGTGCTTCCTTCTTAAACTATCGGCGTATCTCTGCACTGGGATTGTGACTGTTTCCTCATATTCGCCTTCACGCTCGTGATGGTTCAACGTATTGTTGTTAGATTCTGTAACATTAAATAATTGTTTTATTATCATAATTTAGCATAAACAAATTCGTTATTTATTTGTTCAGTACGGTATAGTTCGAATGATGGCCCTTCGCCTATGTCCTTACCTTGGTTAATTGCGAGGCTTTCTATACTATCATCGTAGATTTCTTCATCTTGCTGGTCTAAATAATGCAATCCATTGCCGTTCATCAGCGTTCGGTGTATTTCTTCCTTCAGATTGAACTCGGCTTTCGGGACTGGACCATCATCAATGCCCATCAAAAGCATAGAATCATTACCATCCACCACATCTGTGGTTGTGCTTTGTCTTTTTGTAATATTGGTATTGTTAGCAATTGCCTCCACTGCCTCGTCAGTTTTGTATCCATTGTCTGTGAGCTTTCCGTATTCATCCTCCTCAGCTATTGTCAGACTGTCAGGCTCATAATCTGACTCCTCATCTAGTTTTATCTTTCCTCCTATTACGTGTTTGGAATCTAGGACTTTCTTGATATCACTTTTGTATTCCCCATGTTCTTCGTTGTCGCTGGCATTGTCTGACAGATCAGTGGTGTCGTCGGCATCTCTATCGCCTATCATGGCTCTGTAATCAGCATTTGAGTTTGGAACTAGCATAGGAACTGGTACAGACTGTAATGTCTTTATTTTTTTCTTCTGGAAAAGCCAGTTTTCTTCCCATGTTCCATCTACGCCTTGAAGATCGCTCGACACATCAACAAGTTCACGTTCTTCGCTTTCATCTGAAAATGTAAGACCAAAGTTATATACTGAAGTTGTTTTTTTAAATAACTACTAGCATAGGCCGCTAGACTCTCGTCCCATCCCTAAGGTCCGGTGCTAATCAATGTAGGCTTACAAAAAAAAATTAAAATTGGAGGCCTCAGCTGTCAGCTGAAACTGGCCCTAATTGTCTAGAGTAGAGTAAGTTCTCAGGATCGGCTAAGCGAATTCTGCTTCGATGAATATGTATATAAAATAACAAGATGGTAACACTAACCGTTCTGATGCACTATATCTCCGCCAAACTCTGGAAAGGGAACCCGCCGTGGCAGCTCCAGGGCCTCGTCTGTCCCTTCCTCCCAGTCCGACACGTCATCTTCGTGAAGCTAAAATAGAAGACATTCTATCAAATAACATTGTTATGCTACGATTTAAAACCGACTTGAAATACTCAATCAATACTTTAAAATCAACTAGACCTCCATGATCAACTAGACCTCCATGAGACCTCCATGATCAACTAAACCTCCATGATCAACTAGGTAGGTAATTACTGTTATTATTTCCATTATCACTTATGTTATTATGAACCATATCCGTAGTTATGTTCCTACTCAAGTATCACTTGATCTCTTAGTTTAATATCTCTTATTAACCTTTCGTTTAGGAGACTCGATAGTTGGTAACCTATGTGACATGATGGTCATCCTAACTTAGTTATACGTTCTACATACGTTCCCGTTCTACATACGTTCCTACTCTATACACCAAATTTATGCGAGGAATTGTAGAGATAAAAGGTTTCAATCAAAGAGGGTAAGAGGCAAAAGCTATTAATTAACCTGGCACATAATACGTTTCATCATTATTTGTTTTAATAACAGCAATTTACGTCGGTTTCCGAAGATGAGTTAGTAAATATTCAATCGTTTTTTGCGTTGTACGATATAAAAAACGTGGTTCAATCAACCGGATCTGTTATGTGGAAAACCTTGCATTTTTTGCACGTTTTAGCGATGCTTACCTACGTACCTTTGCACCTACAGAAGTTATCAATCTTTATAATTGGCTTTTTTGATAAACAAAGCAGTGATAGGACTCCGGATCACCGTGTTTGATAACTTTCGTAATCCGACCATTTTGGACCGTTTCAATAATTGCAATACTTGTACCTGGTATAATAAGAATGGTGTAATAAGAATATCATTTTCTCAGATTACCATATTTATTGCTTTTTTTCTCATTCTATCTTCACGGATGATTATAATAATCTGCCGTTATCCGCTTCGCACAATTATTATTATCAAAAGTATTAGGACGCACAAAACCCCTTTGAAAGGCCTTTTAATAATGGTACAAAATAACAGAACACCAACAGCAGTGGTTCCAATTTAGATTACAAGAACCAAAATATCATGCAAGAACTGGCAAATGAACGAACTGACTGGCTGTAAACGATGCTTTTAGGGGCGGGACATATCTGACGGCAAATGCTCGCGTATTATCGGCCGCGTTACGCCAGAACGTACAGCGTCTTTTACGTTTCCGTCAACGCATAGTCGATCGACGACGTAACGTGTCGCGACGCCACTCGACGCAATTTCCGTCAGATATGTACCGACCCTTAATGTTTAATCTAAGGCTTTCTGTAGCGCTCGTCGTCCCAGGGTAGGTACTTACAGGAGGAGTGATATCCCTGGAGTGGTGCGTGATGTTCCTGGAAGCGAGGGAGCGCGGAGAGGAGCGCTCCGAGGGTGTGGGGCTGGCGCTGGCGGAGTGGATGCCGCTGCTGCGCCCGCCGGAGCCGTTCTCATTCTGGAACCGCTCGATCACCTGAAATAATGTCGTTTTGAGTTTTAGCTGATATTTTAAATAGTAAACCAGAAACAGGAATCATTTAACCTAAGCTTACAGAAGTCAGCTAGATAAGAAGGGTGTTGAAGGTTATCCTTCAAGGGGAATATATCAGGATGTAAATGGAATATCTCTAATAAAATATCTATCTATGTAATGTATTGTATTATGTATATCAGTTATCTAGTACCCATAACACAAGCTCCGCTTACCATGGGGCTAGATAATGCTGTGTGAATTGTCCAGCATTAAAATAAAATAATAATAAATAAAATAATAAATAATTCGACTTGAAAGAGATAATGCCGATATTTGAATATGAATTGATTCTTCGGATCTGACTAATAATCAGGGTCTATAGTTCAGGCTTAGAGCCAGCCTACTGTAACAAACACATTATGACCATCCATCACAGACCATAGCACACACTAAGCAAAAACCTGCGGCGTTGTTTCATCGGGAAAGTAGCTCACAAAGCCGCTAAAGAAGTTGTACATTTTCAGAGTCCCGTCGACCAACATTCGACACTAATCCCTTGCACTAAGAGTGTTTGGTAAACAATGTATTTGGAAAAAAGGTCTGTTTCACACGAACGCACTTTCGCACTGCGAGATGGAGCGAGGAGCGCCGCCGTGACATGTGTGTTAGGGCTGCCTACGAATTTATATTACTATATTAAAATATGCATAATTCATCCCATTGTGAAAATATTGCACCTTCCAAGTGCATTACGTGACCTAGGTAAGGCCTAAGATGACGGTACCCTTTGCCAGAACAGTGTTACGAAATAGGCAAATAGAATTCATTATCAAAGCCTACTTGTTAGCAACCCAACGAATACTATCGCACCTTTCTGTACCTAGGTACCTACAGAGTGGAGCTTATCAAATTACTAAAGTTCTGCTCATTATTTTTTCTTTCTATCCAAGATTAGGTGGTCTGGATGTCATGTCAGAGGCTATTTCCATATAAGTACTATTCCCATTAATAACTATTCATGGGTATGCATCACGTCTATTTTTACCATTTCTTCCCGATACTTCAACAGCTTTATGCACGACTGTGAGCGGTCACGGGATGCCTCCCAGTGAAAATATCCACGATCAACACCCGTGAATTGAATAGTTATAATAGGTGTATATACCTAGGGACTCATAATTATAAATAAATAAATGACAAATTACTTACAATAATAAAAACAATATTTGCTAAAGTCATTTAAAACGGGATATTTACCATGATTTGATTTTATATCCCGTTTTAAATGACTTTAGTGTTAATAACCATGATAGTTTCAGAAGTTTTAATATTTGCTAAGACAATACAACAATTTATTAGACTAGACTAGACAAAAACTAGACATTTCATAGCCATATTTCAACTGACTTTCATAATTATCAGTTTTATACTGTACGTACACTTACTACCTAATAATGTATAGTGTGCATATTCACTGTGACTTGTAAAATTCGGTTTAGTTTTAGATTTATCTCGCCCGCCGAGGAATTCCTTAGACGGAAACTACCGCGAGGTTTCGTGATAACTTCACTAAAGTTCAATTTGTATTATTTTATAAGAAATGCAAATAAATATTTACTATTTCTATTTCTATAAAAGAGATAATATGGTTATGTGAGCTCTATCGTCTATCTGCTATGACGTACTTTATCTAGTTATGGTCTCAATATTTTCTTTACAAAATTCTAAAATAGTATCTACCTAGTTAACTTCCGATTATTTAGAAATTCAAGAGCGGTTATTCGTCGTTTATACCGTAATTATACCTTATGTTCTTATTTCCCTACGTAAAAGGTAGAAAGTCCTAGAAAGCTAGTTTTCATTAGGTACCTACCGAAAGTTTTTGCTTTCTGCTTAAAAGGTTTACTTTTAGTTAAGTTTTATCTAGAGAAGTCAACATTATCTTGCATAATTTCCATTAAAAAATTCCATTAAAGTGGTGTGGTACTATGGTGTGGAGCTATTTATTTTCACGAGTACCTTTGAATATGTTAGAAAAAAATATGTTCCGTGTAATTAAATGTTCATCAATTCAATAACGCCTCTCGTCTCATTTATATCAATGTCACTGCTAAGCAGTTATAACGAAATCCCAATATATACTTTATAATGTCAAATTAAAAAACAAAACTATCACATTTCATAGATAATGTTTATAATGCTAATAGGCGTCAATTTTGTACGTATTAAATATTAAATAAATATAAACTCACCACCAAAACCACAGCAATAACATACAAAAACACAACGGAACAGAAAAAAATGAACTGAAGCATATTGGACACCCCACTGCACTACACTATTCGCAAAACCGCATCACGACCGGCCTATCACCACTCTGAGCCATTATCACGAATTAAGAATTAATTATCATATTTATTTATGACTTACCATTTCTTTTAAATCGCAGGATTGCGTTTAAAGTATCTGCGTGAGTGTATTACTGTTATCGCGATAACGAGCGGTATCGGCTGATAGCTCTGATACGGTATCGGCAAATCTTTGTCTCGGTACATACCTATTGGAACTATCGAGGACAAATCAATGAAGATGTTGTGATCTAGGTTTAAAAGGGATATCCACTATCACACATTTGGCTGAAATCTTTACGTTTACATAATGCTTATGTAATAATATGCATCCATACAAAACAAATTGAACCACGGCAAATTACGACTGATGCGGCGCGGCGGGCGAAGGCTTGCGATGCAGGAGGATTCGATTCCGCCTTGGGACAAATGTTTGTGCGATCTGCACATATTTGTTCTGGGTATACAATAAAAAATCTATCCATGGTAACTCATATGTATTGTATTATGTATATCAGCCATCCAGTACCCATAACACTAGCTCTGCTTAGCTTGGGGCAGAATACAGATAATTTTTTTGCACACATGGGCCATAGAGGTCTTATTTATAAAATATGTACCGTACATATCTTGCCCTAGTCTAGGGCATGCTAGGACTAGATGATGCTTTATGGGTTGTCCAGCATTATTTATTTATAATTCACGCCGAAATGCGGAGCTCGCTCGCGCCTCACAAATCCTCAATTTTCGTAAAGGGATGAAACATTGGTGTTCTTCCATCACAACCAACAATCGTTTCTAAACCTCACTTTGAAATAAACATACAAAATGCCTTAAAGGTAATGTGTGTTGTGCCAACCCTAAATTATCCTAGGGTGAATGCCTACTAATGTCGCTTGTAGGGTTTCTTCCTTACAATAAAGCTATGCGCTATGTTGATTGTGAACAATGTTTATGCAACTAGGTACCTACATCATATATAGGCAAGTAATACACTTATCACCTCATTAGCAAAGCCTTACTCAGTCTATTATCGTTCCTTATTTTTTATACTATTTTCAACATAAACCTTCCTTATCGTTAAATCCGAACTGTACCTACCTATAACTTATCAAGACGATTGTGAATATCATTCTATAAGATCTAACCTTTCGTGGTCATTTTACATTCAAGATGACGACCGATGTGGCGCGGTGGGCGAAGGTCCGCCTGCGACGCAGGAGGTTGCGGGTTCGATTCCCGCCTCAGAACAATTGTGTGTACGATCTGCAGATATTTGTTCCGGGTGTTCTGGTCGTTTTCTATGTATAATAAAAACTATCTATCTATGTAATGTATTGTATTATGTATATCAGTTATCTAGTACCCATAACACAAGCTTTGCTTACCATGGGGCTAGATAATGCTGTGTGGATTGTCCAGCATTATTTATTTATTTAGATGTTTGCCCGTAAGTAAAGTAGGTAGTTACTCTTAGAATCGACGACTTCTGATGCGCGGTGGGCGAAGTCCGCCTGCGACCCAGGAGGTTGCCAGTTCGATTCCCGCATTAGAATAAATGTTTCTCTATACGTTCTGCAGAAATTTGCTCCGGGTGATCTGGTTGTTTTCTATGCCGATTCTAACCAATGTTTGTAAAGCATCACGCCCTTACAAATTGGGTACCTAAAGGCTGTTTTTTTAAAGCTGGCGTGTTTATCCTATTTATTTTCAAACAATGCTGACGTCGCAAATCTAGGGCCCTAGTTCCACTAAATTTTTAGCTTCACGATAACAATGGTCGTCTCAGAATGACACATTTTGATGAAAAAAACATGATGGAGGTGTGTCAAAAGTGTCAAGGGTTGAAATCATTATAACAATCTCTCCATGCATATAGCACGCACGCACTATCTAGGACGATAGTGCGACGATACCATTATATGACAGATATAATAATAAGTACTATACTAGTCATTGTCATAATAAAGTGCTTGGTCAGCAGAATTCGGCCCCCAGGCCTCCAGTATACGAGCAACATAAGGGATTCGCGCCAGCTTTTAAAAATGTATCTATATCAGTCATACATGTAAAAAATTATACACATATTCAGCACTTACCTTATTCAAAATAGCACTGGCCAGCAGATCCTCATACGTAGAAGATTCTATAGTCGGGGTGGTAGGCTCGGCAGCATACCGCGCCAGCGCCGGCAGCGCTGCAGCCTCCTCGACGACCCTGGCCACCAGCCGCTTGAGGTGCACGTGGGCGTTGCTGGCGCCGCTTGATGGACGGCTTGAAGCGCTGGATGGTGAACCGTTGCGCAGCGGGGGCAAATCTGGTGAATATAATAATGGACATGAATAATTAGGAGATACCAAACCAAAGATGAGTACTAAAAACATGGATATGTGTGGGTCACTCAAATCTTCCCTCATGATACAAATTTAAGTAAAAACACAGCACAAATATAAAGGTAAGTAGTAAGTAAAAAATCACTATGTTAAAAAGCTTTTTTAGGGACAATTAAATTTTCAGAGGAGTAACACCATATTTCGGTTGAGGTCAGATTCTGTTTATAAAAGATTCTGGTAACGAAGGTCATATTTATTTTATATTTATTTGCGACTAGCTGCGCACCGCGGCTTCGCCCACGTGGAAATGTCTGCGCAATTTTGCCATATTTTTAAACGTCCCCTGGACTACGACAAACATTTCAAAACAAAAATCAGCTAAATCGGCCCAGCCGTTCTCGAGTTTTAGCGAGACTAACGAACAGCTTGATTTTTATATAAAAGATTTAAAATACCTACTACTTTAATAAGTACCTACCTAAAGCATATCTACAAGTTTAGAAGAAAACCTCACGTGGCTTTGTTATTGTCGAACTAATCTAGATTTCCCGCGAGTCAAAGCATGAAATCAAATTCAGTTCGCTTTAGAAGTTTCAGTTAAAAGAATACGATACATAACTAAAGTAAGTTTCGTTTTGGTTAGGCCCATGTCATTGTGATAACATGTAGATAAGCGATATAACTTTTGAAACTATCATGGTTACCATGATTTGATTATTCAGTGAGTGGCGCATGAAACTGTGCCTAAATATTAGAAAACTCAAAAATCTAATCATGGTAAATATCCCGTTTTAAATGAGTTTTATGTAGATAAACCTTAACGAGTAAGGTTAGCTGTTGTTCTTCAGGTTATGCTTATCTTGTTTCGTTTTCATGATTCTTACTAATTGTGTGTCTAATCGTATAGTGTGGAAAAAACACAGTTAACACTTTGACTGCGGTTTTTTTTCGACGACTGCGATCTTTTTTTTAACCTAAAAAATTCGTGCTGCCGCTCTACACAGCGGTTGTGTTGCGCCGTACATGCGTTTCGTTCGAAAAATATTACGGCTTTGCTGAGTCACACAGAGATTTTCTCAGCCGCTGCGCTAGTGTGGATTTACGCATATTAGTCACTTGTAGAAAACACATACCGTGTAATTTCAGCAGTCAAAGTGTTAAGTCCTCTAAAATGCCTAGAAATATAGTTAGTTCTTATCTTTATATTTTCTTATTTCCTTCGACAAGTTCTGTTTAACCTTGAAAGGCTAACCCCAAGTGTGTCGCACCGTACTCAAACATATATGTACTTATGTACCTCATTACAGTAAGTTGACTTATTAAGCAATCCAAGCTAGCAAGAGACGATAAGTTAGCACACCAAAACAAACATGATTGTTTGCTCGCCTCGTAACCGTGGTTTGGTCATACGGCTTATAGTGACTTGCTCATTCAATACTTGCAAAATTATTAATTAGAATCCTCAAAATGATTTTAGGATTAACATGTTCACAGCTGGGCAAAATCCAGTCTATATATCCTATAGGTATGTACCCTCACATATCAGAAATTCTTGAGCCCCGCAATTATTTAACAAGTTATTTCTTGAAAACCAATGAAGTATTATAGTTCGCTCTTGAGCGAAAAGACCGCCAAATTGTCACATATCTTGTATTATTATTTTTTATCTTGTTTGTTTTATTTTTAAGTGTGCAATAAAAGTATTGTCTATATATCTATTATATAGGTAATATCATATTATAATTAGTCCACATATATAATCAATGAGTGTTTTTTTACTAGATACATATTAGAAATATGTACTAGTAAAGTAACACTCATCGTTGAAAACTTTAAAGAATGTCTGTCCTCGCTTCGAATTCTTTAAACCATAAGTTATTATTTATGTGTTAACCACACTGGTAGCTAGGTATAACTTATAAGTAATTTGGTAGTTTATAAGTGGCCGATTAAAACGTAGGTGATTTTAACTTGAATGCTGGTAATTTTACAATCATTTGCCGTGTTCGTGCTAGCCTGACCTTTGCGGTCATCTTCATTATCTTGTAAGCTTACAGCATAAATAAATATGATAGGTACGATCACTCTCAATGAAACTCATTTATACATAAGTGGTTTGAAATATTTCTTTATTGTAAATTATATCAAAAAAATGGATTATGTAAAACGGATGCAATGTGAATGCGCGCTAAGTGCGGGATAGGGCTTAATGAGTCGATCAATGGTATATGTTGCGAAGAGCTCATTAAAAACCCTATTACTTTTATGTCAGTAATTTGGCCTCCTATGCACGAGTGTTAAAAGCAATGAGATTCTGCAAGTACCTACCCACTTCATATCCGAAGCTAATGTCACCACGATCACCTGTCGACACGTGGTCTAGTTGCCTTAGTTTTGTATTCCCTATCTCTAGTACGATTACAAAATTATAGACCTGGTTTAAAAGTAGGAGCATTATAAGCGCTTATTTTACTTGGCGGCACTAACGCACCTACATATCTACCTATATAATGTCTTGTAAGGCCAAGGGAACACAAGGGAACGTCAGATCAGATGCGACCGCAGTAATGACATAGTACATATGTATAAATAAAGAATACTGGACAATCCACACAGCATCATCTAGCTTCAAAATAAGCAAGATAACTGATATACCTAATGAATTATACTAAATGGACACTACATGAATTCTCATTAGTTTAGAGGCCATGATGATGACTTTACTACTTCCTAGACCTGGACCCTGTCAATGCTTAACCAGGCTAGGTTACAAAAACTACAAATAACTAAAAAAAAAAATACACACACACAGCCCAAAGCCACAGATTTAGAATTGGAGAAACAAAATTTCTTTGTATTTCAGCAACCGTTAGTAATTGACCAACGATATGTTAGATATATATTCATGATTCCCCAAGCTAAATACTATAGCTTGATGGAGTCAAATGCTATTTTAAGCCATCTTTTGTATATTCTTTTCTTAATTTACCTGTTGCAAAAACACGAAGGTTTTTGACCTGGCCCAGTTTGCCATTGACCTACAAACATTTAAAATCAATCTGCAGCATTAATTCGTTTTTAACTACCCACATGTTGCTGGAGTTTTCATAAATGGAGTTAATGGTTTACTCTGATAGCGGTAACCGGGTGTCCTTACTCCTCCATTTTAGTGCAGGTAGGTGTCAAGGTCTCTTTATTTATAAGATCAGTTGTATATACTACAGGATAATTGTGGTTTACTCAATGTTTACGTTTTGAAAGGAAAATCAACTTAAACTATCAAGCATATTGTGACGTTTAACTCTCCAGCTCTACAATTGGTTTAAAAAAAGTCAGAGATGTAAATCTTTGAAGAAAAAACGTTATTATTAATACAGTGTTCTCTATTCAAGCGTTAATTCTTACACATTAAACCTTCCTCAATCAAGGGCCATGGTAGTGGACCTACCAAATCTTTGACGACCGATGTGGCGCGGTGGACGAAGGTCCGCTTGCGACGCAGGAGGTTGCGGATTCGATTCCCGCCTCGGAACAATTGTGTGCACGATCTGCAGATATTTGTTCCGGGTGTTCTGGTCGTTTTCTATGTATAATAAAAAAAATCTATCTATGTAATGTATTGTATTATGTATATCAGTTATCTAGTACCCATAACACAAGCTCTGCTTACCATGGGGCTAGATAATGCTGTGTGAATTGTCCAGCATTATTTATTTATTTATCTCTCTTCTACATATATCTGGCAATCCTTTTCTTTAATATCTCGAGGAAAGAAATAAATTATTACATTTAGCAAGTTGTTTTCACAAATTAACTTTATATTTTTGTATATCTACATATTTATAAAAACTATTGTTTTTGTAGACTATATCGGATACATATAAATATATTTCGTAGTAAATAAGCTACGGTCGCTTACTTGAAGAATTAAATAAAAGTTGACAATAGCTACAGCAGTGTTCTTCTAACCTAACTACACTTACCCAAAATCTCATCGAGCCAATAGCACGAGATGTACAGGAATATAGCCACGCCCAGCCAGAAGCCAATCAGCAGGATGGCCAGGTACTCCCACATGGTCACCAGATCACTACACCATCACTTATGGCACAACCGCATCACTTGTCCATCACTGTGTTCGCTCTGAGCCACGCGTATCACTTCATCTCACTGTTATCTTATCTTTGTGGTATATTTAAATTTCATGATAGCAAAATCTGTTAAAGAGTCTAATGGCATGAGTTTAGAATTACCTCTAACGAGTGGATGTATTTTACGACTGTTGTATCGAGCTTGAAATTGAATAAATAATGTTGGACAATCCACAGAGCATCATCTAGCCACAAGATAAGCAGAGCTTGTGTTATGGGTACTAGATGACTGATATATTTAATACAATAGATGACATGGAAATTAAACGGAATCAGGAAACGTTGAGATGCGAATTTCTTGCAACTATCGAAAACAAAAGTCTAGCGAAAGTTAGTTCTCAGACTCTCTGAATAAAGTTATGATTATGACACAGTCTCAGCACCGGCTAGCAATCTGAATGGCAGAAACATAGAAACCCCGGGAGTTGTACAATGGATCTTCTATCATTTTCTTTGATTGATTGAACTGACTTTTATAAAGTACGCGCCCCGCGGTTTCGCCCGCGTGGAAATTTCTGCGCAATTTTCTTTTTTTTTTTAATGTAATAACCTTCTACGAAGTACTGTAAAACATTTAAAATAAAGATGAATGAAATTGGTAAAACTGTTCTCAAGCTATAGCGTGAACAGGAGAAATAGGGGTATATATTATGTATATGTAGAAGATACGCGATAAAAATAATTATATTTATGTGTTAAGAGGCCATCTGATTGACAGGTTGGAGATATGATATTGCTAAGATTGGAAGAAATCATATGGATTCGATCAGCCCAATAAAAAAGGATACAGAGTCACAGATCGTTTCGGCAGTAAAATATTAAAGATGTTTATTTGCCGGAATATATTATGTAAGATACATTTAGACGACCGATGTGGCGCGGTGGGTGAAGGTCCGTCTGCGACGCAGGAGGTTGCGGGTTCGATTCCCGCCTCGGAACATTTGTGTATACGATCTGCAGATATTTGTTCCGGGTGTTCTGGTCGTTTTCTATGTATAATAAAAAAATCTATCTATGTAACGTATTGTATTATGTATATCAGTTATCTAGTACCCATAACACAAGCTCCGCTAACCATGGGTCTAGGATACGTAATGATGTGTGAATTGTCCATTATTTATTTATTTATTCATGTTGATGATAATGTTACCAGCTACAATCTAACAGCCTTCCTAAACTGCTTTGTGAATAAGTATTTATCGTTTCCTTGCTTAGTTACGTTTGTTGATATTACAGAATCCGCCGTGCATGATTGTTTCTTCCAATAATAAAAACGGAATGAGTGGGTAGTTGATACACAGTTGTCCAAGTGTTAGTAAACAGACAAAATATTTCGTTGTTGAGTATGATTATTTGATAATGATTTATAGCTTAGATTTATAGTATTTACTAGCTGCGCCCCGCGGCTTCGCCTGCGTGGAATTTTTTATATTTTCTCACCGTTTAAACCTTCCCTGGACTACGACGAACATTGCAAAACAAAAATCAGCTAAATCGGCCCAGCCGTTCTCGACTTTTACGGAGACTAACGAACAGCAATTGATTTTTATATATAAGATTTGATTATAATTTATAGTATAAAATTTGACATGTCCAAGTGCTTATTTTAGAGGCTAAAGATAATTTCATAAAATAATTTGAATTAGTGTTGAACAAAAAACTTATACCTACTAATGGAGCTTTAGCACAGATTCTATGCGCTTATTCGTCTCTTTAAAAAAAAAGCTACCGACTTCTCAGAATTCAATCTCCTTGCTTTTTACTAAAATCATTCAGCCGTCTATGCATAGTATGCATGGAAACGTAACAATTAGCATATATACAAATACTTTCATTCTCTTTAAATTCACATCAAAAATATTTGAGCGTATAATACAACACCTGTACCTCTTTTGCAGATCATCAGGAGGGCGTCCTACACTACGTTTACCGAGGTAGTATATCTATAGGAATGTACATACGTATGATAGGTAAGAATTATGCTGAATAATGAATTAAAAAAAATATATACTGACAACGCACAAAATAATCATGAATCCTCTGAAATCTGGTTTTCGCCACGGTCACAGCACAGTGACGGCCCTCTCTAAAATTATGGATGACATTCGTCGGGGCATGGACATCGGGCTTGTAACTGTGTTGTCATTGCTTGATTTTAGTAACGCCTTCAACAATGTCGACTTTGACATTCGTCTTGCCGTGCTTCGTTCTCTAAACATATCTCCAATTGTTACTGACTGGTTTCATAGTTATCTGTTCGGTCGCCGGCAGCGCATCCGCCTTGACGATGTATTTTCGTCTTGGTGTGATGTTCCCGCTGGTGTTCCACAGGGCGGCGTACTCTCTCCTCTTCTATTCGCAATTTTCATAAACTCCATATCCGAACATTTGTCTAGTTCCTACCACCTGTACGCTGACGATCTCCAGATCTACCAACAAGCTTCAATTAGTGACCTCACACCAGCTATTGCTTCATTGAATGATGACCTCTTACGCATCCTTCAGTGGAGCAAAGAGCACGGTCTTTTAGTGAACCCCAAGAAGACTCAAGTTATCATTGTGGGTAGTTCAAGAATGATAGCTACAATCGATATGGCGACCTTATCTCCAATTTTCTTTGACGGTGTATCAATACCAAATCTGTTAAAAACCTGGGTTTGATCGTAGACAATGAGTTGTCTTGGGGTCCGCAACTGGCGGAACTCAGCAGAAGGATGTTTGCATCGGCGGGCTCACTGCGGCGACTGCGCAATTTTCTCCAGACGTAATTACACTTGCCCAGTCCCTATTGCTTCCCATTCTCGATTATGACGACTCTTGCTATCCGGATCTCACTGAAGAACAATTAAACAAGCTTGAGCGCCTCCAAAACTTCAGTATTAGGTTCATATTTGGCCTTCGCAAATATGACCACGTTTCCGAATATTGCGCAAAACTCAAGTGGTTACCCATCCGACTTCGCAGGAATACTCATATGTTATCCCTCCTTTACAGTATCTTATTCTATTCTCCAAGCCCTTCTTATCTCAAGGAGCGCTTCGAATTCCTTTCAAACTCTCACTTACTCTCTTTGCGTTCCTCTGAAACCCTCATCTTGAAAGTCCTTGCTCACTCTACCTCTTTATGACAAATCATTCACTGTACAAGCTACCCGTCTATGGAATGCTCTCCCTCTGGACATCAGACGTGCAAAATCACTCCCTATATTCAAAAAACTGCTGCATCAGCATTATTTATCCATATGAAGTATTGATAGCCTTATCTTATGTCAATGTAAGTTTATTATAATGTTTGTAATGTAGGTATTTAGAGTATTTATTAAAGTGCCACCGTCTATATTGTTCGTTCATGTCCAGTCCATCCCAAGGTTGCCTGAAAGAGATCGCTCTCAGCGATAAGGCCGCCCTTTATACCTTTATTCTAAGTTTTTATCTCTGTATTATTTTCTGTTTTGTGTGGTGTAATAAAGTGTTATCTATCTATCTATCTAAAAGACTTAAGTATTCGATCATACATAAATATGCTTTATTGAGTAGGTAAAGGTATTTAATCCACAGGTGTTAACCGGTGTTTCCAGTCCATCCATGACGTCATGGCTTTTTGTTGAGTCAAAGGGCTTAATGTATTCACAGAACTCCACCATATTCAAGTTAAAATTCAAGATCGGAAAAATCTTCGAGGCGATAAATTAAAGTAGTTGTTAAGTTAAAGATTCGAAAGGATAGTTGAAATCTATAAAAGAATATCTTTGATGTCTTATGTCATACATAATATTATCTACTCATTCATTTAAATGTTTTAAGTGCGAAAGTTTGGGTCTTTGAATTGATAGAATATTTGGTTACATCCAAAACGATTGAGCCGAAACTTTTGAATGCATTGGACTGATATTGAAGATTACTATGTAGGTACATGATTAATAATCAATTAAACGACTTTTTTTATTTATTTTATGCATTATAAAAATTTATATGGATCCGGAATTCATTCAAGCGAAGTCGCAGGCGGAAGGTTATTCTCGGGTTTTGAGCAGCAAACAATTTGGTTAAGAATGTTAATCATATTTTAAGATCATTCGAGTTAATATGCATTTATTCGTCGAGACTGCGAGTGTTTTTAAAGGTTATCCTCAGGAATAACTAGATCTCCTTCGAGAATTAATTAACTGGACTTGTGCACTGTCACTGAGACACCTTGAGATAGAGGTCCTACCTTTCCTTACTCTTGAAATCTTTCCAACTGATAAAAAAAACGTACATATACCTAGCCATTAGCTGTTTCTACTGTTTCTACAAAACGCTTTAGAATAAAATTCTACCGAAATTGCTATCGGAATTACCTACTGTTAATTTTAGTACCTATTGCTTTTACAAAACGCTTTAAAATAAAATAATGTCGAATATGCGATGAGAATTACTGTTAATTATAGAAAGGCATCTGTTCAAACATAAGGTATACTAATCTACTATCGTACCTACTAATGTAATATATGATGTGTGAATCATCCATGTTTTTTAATTTGCCGTGAGTAACCTGTGTAACTCTTCCATCTTTTGTAAACGTGATACGATTCCAAATACCTATTCCGTTCGATTGTTATTCCTAATTATCATGGTTTTCTTCAGACTTGCATATAAATTGCCAAATATGGACATCCTTAACTCAATGGCATATTAATTTTACAATTGATCTATACTGGGTCGAAGATAAGAATAGTACCTACTTAGCGAATTATTTATCTTTATGTATTTTGGCGTATATATTTACAATTTAATTGGGTATATCTGGAAGTTCATTTTGCGGAACTTACCAGTGTTGAAGTGAACATTAAAATAATGTTATTTGATAATAATGAATAGTATAAAATATGACCTGTCTAAGTGCTTATTTGTAAGCCTAAAGAAATAAAACATTTCATTTCATTTTCATATAATTATTAACTCGACTTTATCCGTCTTGCAGCTTGTTATGAGAGTGTATAATTTTCAATCCTATCTCTAACTTATTACAGGTACGGTAACTTTCGCTCATGGCCCAAGCATTATCCGAAGAGACCTCTTCGGAAGGTTAACCAACGTGGACCCCTCATCACTTTCTGTTGTTGGTACTCTACACATGCGTTTCCTGGTGACTCTTCAAGTGGCAGTCTGACTACTTTCCTATGTTGTTTGTATTGTGGTTACGTCTGCCGATAACATGCAGCTTCTTCGCTTTGTAATTTTTTACTTAAATTGATTAATTGAGGGACAGTATTATTTGTTTTTGCGGGTTTGTTGCAAATAAAGATTGTGCCGAGGTACTATGTATAGGTATGACCTTCAGTTTAACCGCTCAAGTACATACATCGTTAAATGTCGGTGAAAAGTCAAAAATATTTGACATTCATTTACTCAGATAAGTAATAATTTACAAATTGTCGGACAATTATTTTACAATAAGTTTTTTGATTGTTAATGATCGGTTCTGCAGAAAATAGCACACACACCAAATTGATAAACATGAAATTAAAAATTGATTAGGATATAAAAACCATTTATAACGGATATTTACCATGCGCCATAATCACGGAATAAAATAGGCTGATGATGAATCACGGATTAACTAAATCAACTTCGAATAAATGATTAGGTTATACAAGACACTAATAAGGATAGTCAACTTGTAGACTAACTTTCGCTGATTCAGTAATCAGAGCCACACACATAAAAGGTAAACTTATTAACTCCCTTTCAGAACATGATTTTATTCCTGTTTTCACAGTTCTTTGACTCGAGGTGAAATCAACGCACCACTGATTTTATTTTCATTATTTATGACGCATAAGATCTTACTGTTTTATATTTGTCTAGGCTAGATTATCATGCGTAGCAAAGGTGGGCTTACCTTACCCAGGTAGGTATTAATCATAATGATGCTCAATGCTAATTACTAGTTTATACGAGTTACGACGCTTATACATTTTTAATACATCAAATTCACTATAGCAGTACTAAGATGGAAGAGATAAATTGGATTGGATGAACCTCATATATACGTTAAATTTTGAATGGGCTGTAATTTTTGTAGAGGTAGTTTGAGACCTAGAGTACCACTTTATAATCTGGAAAACGCATGTGATTTTACAAAAACACAAATCACCCGTGGAGATTGTAAATAAGCATGTGACTGATGCCTGACTGATGAGGTGAGTTGCACCAACGTTTAGCAATGTGCGTAAATATGTATTTAATGCCAGTTATCTGGTTAGCCATGTCGTAAGTGTAGATAACCGGTCAAACCGTGCGAGTTAATTTTTGTATCTTTTACGCAACTTCATTAGCAAAATAGTTTTGTTACACTTCAGGTTTGGATAGGCTTAAAGTAGGTCTCAAATTGTTCTTTCGTGCATGGCTGCAGCTCAGTATAAACAAAAAGTGACTACCGACTTACATAACATTGTATTGTAGCTCGTTTGATTACTGAATAAGCTAACGTGTGTTTTGAATATGAAAAACAGGAATGGCCCAAGAATAGATCCTAGCGTTACACCTAGGGCCGTATTCCGTTAAACTAATCATTTCATTAAACTTCACATTGTTATCGTCACAGAATGACACGTTTTGCTATTCCTTAGATGAAAGAAATTACAAATGGAGTGACGCACGTCAAGATTGAAAACATTTTATCAATCTCTCCGCGCGCATAAATATCATCGCACACACTAGATATCTGAAGTTTCTATAATTTAAGGATTCTACGTGACACTTGTGACAATACTATTGGCATAGTGAAGCGATTGTTTAGTAGCATTGGGATCCACAGCTGTTAATAAGCAAATTCTTTAAGATTATGCAAGAACATGCTTAGATCTCGGAAACTAATCCGCAATCTGCAGACGGAAGTCAAAGATTCACACAAGGCTACACAAATCCCCGAATTAAGCTACTAGAATTCAAAACCTGTTTGTTAAAGTACCATTACCTACTTAAAAACAAGCTGACCTGGTCGAAGGTTGGTTTTGGAGGAAATGTGTGGCCTAGTCGATGACTTACATCATCCGAGTTGTCTTATATGGATACTGATATATGTATATCTATAGTCTTATATGATACAGTTTCGGGTAGACGTAATATGCTGATGAGTTTATGGCGTTTATTTTTGAAAGTGACAAACCTTTCACTCTAGTACTCACATAAGAGTCTCGCGTTTCAATTTCGCGTTCATCCACATTTAAAATCTCTGCATGTTGATTTTAAATGTTGCTGGAATTTATTTCTCAGACTTTTTAGATTATCTAAGTTCTTTATCGAAAATAGTGTAGGTACGTTTATTTGTGTAACTTTTTAATGTACCTGGGGATTAACAGAGTTCGCTACGCTAAACGACGCTACGTTTTGATTTACCACTAGTATGTAAACTCTTAACATAAGCATAAGAGTTAGATTACACATTAGGTATTATAGTTATGATTTTACATTACCATGCGTTGATAATACTGCAGCGCTGTTCACAACGCCGCTAAGATGTAGAGAAGCTCTCTTTGATCCAGTATTCCAGTCATCCCGTGACCATGACTCTGTGTAGTTTCAAGGTTATCGATGTGTATCAGAGATCTGCGCCGGATCATCTATAAATTGCTATGTCGTTACGTTGCTGGCTCGCAACTCTCGATTCGCGTAAAACGGAACAACGCGAGAAAGTTTGAAAAATGCGCTCCATGAGTGCAGAAATGCCTTCATGTAGTCTCTAGGTACTGTATGTTGAAAATAGATCTTTTGGCTTATCAAAACTATCCAAAATCTTTACGAATATCCATTAATGGCTAGCCCGCTGCTTGCGAGGTTCTGTAAAAAATCCTCCAACGGTTTTAGAACTGTTCGTAAATTTGCTATTAATTTTCTATCCCTTCTATTAGAAATTACATAGTAATGAGTTGTACTGTTTATCAGTTTAACGGTCTTAGGCAAGAAGCTCCATCAATAGTTAGAAAGCTAAAAAAACGCTGCATCATCAATGGTATGCGAATACTCGACCTTGAGTTTTCTCCTTGCGTAACCCAGAGATTACTAGCGTGGATGGTTACTAGATGTTATCACGCCATGGCAATCATTGCACAAAAACTATTGAATAAGAATTACTGACATTGTGATCAAGGCGTGTGATCCGCCTTGTTGGTCCATTCTTCTGCAGTGTTTCTCCATAACACTTTATCCGTTTACCATTAAAATGTGGACTTCATTACCATTCAGAAGATAAGTGCTACTTATTACTTAAAGCTTAGTTTCTCGAACCCTTGAATATCACTTCAATCTCTTAGCAGTGAAAATTCGATCCTAATGGAAAGCATTCCTACCCTATAAATAGGTAGGTTTTTATCCCCATAACCTTATGTACTTTTTGCACTCAACGATATTCTTCTACTTTGATCTCTGAGCTTTTTTCTCCGAGTTATTCTCATTTTTGCCTATCCTCACGAAACCTTCGTATACACCTTTTGCACTTCTTCCTGGGTTCAAGTTGGCATTGTGATAGCCTGATGGGTGTTGAGAATATTTTCTAAATCTAAATATACTCGTAGGTATTAGCTTGTAATCGGGTTTTTTTATTCTACAAGGTACCATCACCCTACTTATGTTTTCCTCTAACCTCCGTTTGTATCGTGTCCTTTTCTACGTGAACATTATAGTGATATCAAAAAGATAAAAATTTGCCTTCAACATGAAGAAAAGAAACTCATCTTTGGCCTTAACATCAGGCAAGTATAGTTAATAATTGTTGGGTTTATGTAGTGTCTGGTCTATAGTATTATCAGAATTAAAGCATTTGAGGAAAATCGCCTCGAGACAATGGACGCAAGACGCCAGATACTAAAACAGAGACCTAAGCCCTACTACACGTATACATACATATAACTCATCGGGCCAACTCTACTGCCATAGGTGCCGTAGGGTATTCAAGACAAAGTTCGGTCTAGCGAGCCATATTAGAGCTCATGATAGGAAAAATTCGTGATGTCTAGTCTAGGGTCTCCGTCATCGAAATCGATGAGGCCTATCTAGTGTATGCATATAATAAATGCAATGTAATGTTTTATGTTCTTAAAGACTGTAATAAATGAAACGAATTGCACCAAGGAGATACCTAATGCTGCAAGGGTTAGTGGCGAACTATGAACGCCACGGCATCGGGGCTGAAACGTAAAAGTGGCGATCATAGGCCTATCATGGCCACTGTGATACGAAAGCCACCACAAGCAAATTAAAAAAAAGGAGCTCTCACCTTTAATTAGATTTAATAGTGAAAGGTTGCTCCTAATAGCACCATAATATGTAGGGAATGAGCTAATTTGCCGGCTCATTTAAATCTTGGAGGAAATAATAGACAGCTGTGTGGGAACTGGCTTGCAACACTACGTTTTGAGGGAATCTTTATATCGTCAGGACTATCGTTACCGTATCCTATAGAAAAATCACTGTACCTACCTAAAATAATACCTAAAAAATACTGTAAAAGATTACCTAACTAATAATGGAATGCTCTACATTTGGAAAGGCAGCTCTACCCCAGAGAAAAAAAAACCACTCATTTATAGTATAGATCATAATTTTATAGGTTATAATTTTTATATTAAATTATATCTTATATTAAATTTTGTAAGTTCACAGATATTGAGCCCTCTTTGAAAAAACTTCCGTCCTAAATACCTAATTAGTTGAGCCTATATTTTACAAACTCTCAATGTACCAGCATTGAGAGTTCCTATAACCCTAAGGTTTGCTGGAAGACAACTATTTGCCAAGGTTAAACTCGCCTATGTACATATACAATACAAAAACACTTTATTGTACACCAGATACAGATTATTATGAAATATGTACAATACATGTGACAAGTACCTACAGATCCTGTTATTTCCATGTATGATTTTGTATGTACCTCTACAAAAAAGAATTAAAGAGTTTTTAAAATATAGGCTCAACTAATTTTTAAATTTAATAATTTAACAAAATATTAGGTAAATATTTTGAACACTTTGTCACAGTCTGCAGGTTTCGCCACATATTAAAATTCACCTTGTACTTTGTACTGCGAAACCAGTTTTCCAACGACAGAAAATTATAAGTTAATTGTTATTAACAGTAAGAAAAAAAGCTATTCATCTTGTTAATTCTGTTTTTGCCTTGAGACGGGTTTGGATTCTCATTGTAAATAATGACAAAAACGAAAAATGCTAAGAAACCGGCCAAAATAATTCGGAATGGGTAAGTACCTACTTATTTATCTATCTAAGTCAAAAAAAATTCTAAACGTGGTCTTCCAACGTTTATTGTAGACATCCATGGAAGCCGTATTTATCTACGTAGCTACAATCCTATATGGGGCCATCATCTACAGGGTAGCACGTAACACGTGAAAAGGCCGAGAGGGTGTTGATTCTGGACCCATAGGGGGATAAACTTGTAAATAACGATTTTTTAAATTTCAAAATATATATTTTTTATTGAGTTTTCTATTCCTATTTATGTTCTTTTACACACACTCACGCATTATTTAACATTATAAATAGTTTCAGAAATGTTATTTGCATGTTTTTTTCAGCAAAACCAAAATGTTTACAATAAAATGATGCTTTTCGGTTCAGTACACATGTTTCGTTGCACCCTGTATAAAATCATTACGTGTTTGTACATGTAAAATGCTTCAAGATTAGAACTATTCAGTCCGATGATTGACACCCGTGCAGCCTACAAACTCAACATTTCATATAGGATAGGAGCTACAGCCCGCATAACTCCATAAAGTGCGAACAATACCTACCAATCTCAGTTAATCCCTTTTGTACCGCCGCTACCAAGGTCATTAAACGCATGACATCAATACAAACATAGCCTTATATAGGTGCGTCACACCTTTAGACTGCCTGAAAAAACATCTATAGCAAAAGCGAACATAATTTTTGAAGAAAGATACATAGTGCTCCTTAAACCCACATAAATGTGAACATAATTTTTCAGAGAGCTAATAGGTACATTACATAGGTAACCCTTTTGTCAAGTTTGAAGCCTTAATTGCCCTTCCTAATGCTCGTAGCACATCTCTGCCGCAAAATCAAAGCGCGGAATAGAAGTAGTTTGGCCATGACTTGTCCATTGTAAAGATAAAGATTTATTTATTTGCTTCAACATAATGTAGGTAACAGTTGTAGATCTTAAATATATTAAATGTTTCTGTTATGTTTTAGCTTAACATTAGGCATGCAAATATTAAGATTGTTGTATCATGTAAACTATTCATAAAAATTTAATTGTGAAAGTTTCAGATCGTCAACTAAAAAGTCATTAATTTTGTACGACAAGATTGATAGAAATTATGTATTGGATACTTAACAAAGCAAACAAGATGTGACAATTTGGCCTCCTCGCTTAAGAACGATCTCTACCAGAATCGTGGATGGATACGGCAAGCGAAACGAGGCGAAGCGCCTTTACGCATAGATCTGACGATGAGTCTTGAACCCGCACCTTGCCCTTAGTCAAGTCCCGCCAAAATATATATTTTTTTGTATATTATTTAACGCCAATAAATATTTTAAAATTTATGATGTGGTAGCTTAAAGATGCACTTTCAACTAGCTCTGATACTACTACTTTTCTTGGTATGACAAATTCACTACGTAGGTGCAGGTACTCTAACCACTATTTCGGTATTACATTTTTTAAGTCGATGAATTCGCTAAAAAAGCATTTCCTCCTTTTTTAATGCAGTCGTTTAAAATTTTATGAGTCCTCGTGCATTGCGTCAAACGGAAATATTTCTGGGTACTTACTACTACTGAATCACAATCACAGTGCAGGCAGCAGGTACCTACGTATTTATAACTTACTCAAAGCAGTTAAACGACAAGTTACGTGAATTTTAAAAGCCTTTTGAGATTCGCTCTACATTTTGATTCCTATACCTTACCTACTTCTTTTTGAGTGGGTACAAATAATGTACCTACTCGTTTCTGTGATAATGAAACCTGTTACATTATGGCAAGCAGTTAACGTTAATTATAATTATTTCGAAACGTTAAACTTTTGAAATCATTTTTGTTGTAAAAATCTTTCTCAATTAGCTCTACATTTTTTAGAGATTTTTTATTTGTTTCTGTGAAAGACCCAACATTATTTATACTTACTACTACTGAATCACAATCACAGTGCAGGCAGCAGGTACCTACGTATTTATAACTTACTCAAAGCAGTTAAACGACAAGTTACGTGAATTTTAAAAGCCTTTTGAGATTCGCTCTACATTTTGGTTCCTATACCTTACCTACTTCTTTTTGAGTGGGTACAAATAATGTACCTACTCGTTTCTGTGATAATGAAACCTGTTACATTATGGCAAGCAGTTAACGTTAATTATAATTATTTCGAAACGTTAAACTTTTGAAATCATTTTTGTTGTAAAAATCTTTCTCAATTAGCTCTACATTTTTTAGAGATTTTTTATTTGTTTCTGTGAAAGACCCAACATTATTTATATTAAAAATGGCAGTATAACTATTCATAACCGTTTCGAAATATTAATATTGCTGTACGTTTATGGAATAATTTGATTTCGAAATGTAATTTATAGTTTATAAAAATTACTGTTAGTGCAACAGTAATTTTCATGAAACCTTGAAACAACCAACCTATTTGGATGTAATCTTAAATAAACAAGGCCTGTTATTTGTATAATTTTATCAAATAGGTTTGCTTTCAGTTCTAATGATAAGTCATGCTACCGAGATAATTTCAAACGTGTTCATTACGAAGATTAATAAAATTCCTTATCAAATTGAGATGATAATTTGATCAAAAACAGTCAAGCACGCGTAAAAATTACATCTACAGTCAAAAATAACGACTTTTCTGATAATAATTGTTAGAATAACTGTTTTTTTGCAACATCTCGTTCCACAAAATTTACATAAATTATTTACGCCATGAAAGTGAAATGAAGATTTAATTCTAGTTGGTAATAATCAACATAATTTATTGCTCGACGACGACAGTCATAAAATCATAATTTCTGTGTCATAATTTTATCACAGTTGTATAATTAAAAACACATACCACTGAATAAGCCTGAAAAAAATACGAGCACAACACTAAAAAATCACCGACTATCCACAACATCCAAAGTTCCTGTCAAAATTGACAGATTTTCCAAACAGTCTTTTCTACAACTATTTTTCACAAAAAAGTTTGTCTGTCGAATCGTTCGAAATACGAATTTGCGCGGGAAACATGCGCGGCGCGAGTGCCGGCGCAGTATGCACGAGTCAGTATGAGGAGGGAAACCGGTCGACGCCATGCGGCCACTTGTTAAACGAAACTACGGTCTGTCACATTGCTATTACGTTTCACTTAATGTTTGATCCGATTATTGCTGATAATTGGATCATCGGGAAGAATTTCGGGGTTATTTTTAATTGTAAATATGGCACAGTAACTCTATCATCACACCTAGGCCTGACCTATAGGTATTTTAAGTTATTCATTTTCATTCACCCGCGGCTTCGCCGGCGTGGAAATTTGAAAAATATCAGTGGTATAAAAATTTGTTTACGTCTTATTCTTAGACCTCCTGAACATACACACAAAATTTCATAATTTAAATACATTTGGTGACGATAAAATTTTACTTATTATTGAATTTATTGTAATGTAAATAACTAAATATAATGAAAAAATACTAATATAAAAAATAATATAATATTATTGTATATAATGATGAATAGACCAAAAGCTTTGTTAACTAGGAGCCTTTAAGATAATTTTGTCTGCTCAAAGTACAAATTGTGACGCAAATCGTCTCTCATTTCGACGCCAGTCTCCAACTATGTATCGCTATTATTTACGAGAGTTAAGTATTTCCTTATTACCCATATGTCTATGAACTAGATATGAGTGTTGTAAAGTATTTTGTATAAGTTATAATAAAATGTATCATAAATAACATAACATTGTGTTAAGAGGTACCTAACCTACCTACCTCTTTTCTACAAAGCCTAGAACTGTGTGCCACATATACATTTTTTTTTTTTTTTTATTTCTTAAACTTAATGTACAATAAATATAACAGTGTTTGAGATTCCCTTTTAAGTAAAAGAAATACCTGTGTTAGGGAATCTCGCTCTTCCAAAACAAATTAGATAAAAGTAGATTAAGTTAAGACAAAAGTAAGTAGTTATAAGTAAATTAAATTAGTTTTTTTAATATACTACCTATTTTTAAAATTATACTAAGAGTTTTTAAAGTTTTAGTGTACAAATGATTAAGAACATGCGCGTGATCGTATATGTGTGTGTAGGTAATGTAGTGTGTGAGTGTGTGTAGTGTTGTAAATGTACTTGGGTCTCCCGAGGCTCCAGTCTCATAAGAGTCTGGGCAACAGGAGACTCAGATGTGTAAAGTTTTTGAGTGGGTCCCTCTGTAAAACTCCAGTCTCTTAAGAGTCTGGGTGATACAGGGAGAGCATTGGGTGTCAGTTCAGGAGAAAATCATGTCCGCGTATAGATATATAGATACATTTATATTGTATATTAGAAAACATTTCTACCATTGATATAATTAAGTAGGTGGTAAATAAATAAAGGATGATGTTGATGATTTAATTTTAGATTTAAATGATTTAATTTAATTTATTTACTTAACAGTGCTTCTGTTTCTTCGTAGCTTAAGTTTAATAACCATTTAATTAGATTTTTTTTGCATTCATAGTTACTTAAGGCATATATATTCTTTTTTTGATTTATTATATTGTAGAGGTGGCCGGCTTGAGATGGGAATTGGCGTGCAGCAAAGTTAGATTTTACAGACAGACATACGAGTACATATACGAATGTTTTCCTTCAGAAAATACTTTTTGGTCAAAACATTATGGTCAGTAACAACCAACATATTAAGAACTAGTAAATAAGCTATTTTATTTTATTCATCTTTAAAGACCAACCGATTTCGTAGATTTGTAATTTAATTTCCCTTCCGACATACTAATCTAATTCAGGGATTAATTAGGTAGCTACCTACCCTCACTGAGCCTTTAGGCTAATGGCTCTACGGCTTTACACAATTATATTTCAAACTATTAAATTCACCGTTAACGTGAACCATTATCGTTATTTGTTTTTTGATCTATACTAATATTATAAAGAGGAAATGTTTGATTTTTTGTTTGTTTGTATTGAATAGGCTCCGAAACTACTGGACCGATTTGAAAAATTCTTTCACCGTTGGGAAGCTACACTATCCCCGGTAAACATAAGCTATGTTATATTTTCAAAAAGTTAGGGATCCTTACTAAAACTACAATAATGTAACCCAACGTGTTAAAAAAATCACACAATAAAGTGAAATTCGAGTTTAACGCGGGTGAAACCGCGGGGAACAGCTAGTAATTTATAAAATGATATATTTTATTCCAAGTTCATTTCAATCTGAATTGGATAAATCCCGTGCTATAAACACTCGATACACTATGCAATATAATAGCTCTGCGTTTCGTTCCGCTTAGGTTATTGCAAACATCCAGCGTCTGTTCAATCTTTATTCATTTTACTTTTTCATTTCACCAAGTTTAGGTGAATGTGGCTCATGTAACGGGCTGGAATTACCCTTCAGATTTCTATTGATAATTAGACATGTTATGATGTTTCTGGTGTAGATTTTGTAGATCAATTATGCCTTTTAATTAACATATACGATTTTTACCTATGTAAAAATTTCCGACACAATGTAAATTGTTTGAGAAATAATGGAATGAAATTAAATGGCCATCCTATGGTCTTTCTAATTCTGGGTTTGAAATGGAACTCTTTTACGCCATTCCGGCAGTACCAAAGGTTATTTTTTACAGTATGCGGAGGGAAAGGACTTCTATTTTTTCATACATTATCCGGGGTGTAAGGGGGACTCCAACATCTCATCTCCTAAGCCAACCTACCTGCACGTGCTAGATAACGAACAAGGCTCTGGTGAAAATATCAAACCATCTTCATGATTTGATACCTAACTTATTAATTTTACAATATTATTTTCCATTACTTATTATTTTCCATTACTTGACACTGGCAGAAAAGTGTCCAACCAGACACAGTTGCCATTAACAAAGAATCATCATCATCATCATACATTATCCTATATAATCTCTTCTGAATATGAGGGTGAATACGGAACATATTTCAATTCCTAGAGTTCGAAGTTCTACCGAAACATAACACAGGTATCTAGTTTATACAAAGTGAGGTTCAGAGAAATTGTATATGTATTCGATTACAAACTATACCGCGATCGATTATTCACAAGTAGGTAGTTATTATCGCTCTCCAAAATCAAATAAAAATGATTACGATGATGATTGAATTGAATACCTATTGCTTTTCGAATTTAATATCAATTGATTTTAAATGCGGAATTAATAAATATTTAAATATTACGGAGTAAAGTCGGATGATTATTTCGAATATGAGATTGAATTTAATTCGCTTTCCAAAAAATAAATATACTATCTTGTTTTCAAACGATGGTGAATACTGATGAGATGACTGATTGGATTTTGTTCGTTGGGTTGATACCTACTGATTTTGAATAAAGAGGTTTGGTCTACCGCAAGAAGTTTTGATATAGAATCCAGAACTTCAAGCATGCAAAATTTCAGCTGGAGGCTTTTTGCGTTGTCTGATGAGAGCTCTCTTCAAATTTTTAAATCTTAACAAACTTTATCTTTATAATATTGAAAAAATCTCCAGTCCACTTGACGATAATATCGAGACTAAATGCTGAAGCGCACTGTATTTGCAACTGACGGCTTCGGCTGCGGTTTTGGTCGCGATCCTTGCGACTTGCGACCGCCCCGGGTCGCACCGCATGCCCGCGCGGCCTGATCGCTGTGTTTGTTTGTTTATTTGCAAGGCACCATACAAACAAACAACTAAGACGGTAGGTAACATATGTCACGTGTGACCTAATGCCGTCAGCAAGGTCACAAATCAGTCTCTTGTTATTTTCATTGTTTACGACGTACCTACCATAAGGTAATACCTAACTAATGACAGCAACGTGCTTGGCAACCTTTGACTTGAAAGAGGTTTAAGTACCATTATTATGGTGTATTTTATGGTAAACTGGTTTCTGTCCGGGGCTTCGCACGCGTTGTTAAAGGAAACGTTTTAACGGTTATTTATATAAATGAATAAATAATGCTGGACAATTCACACAACATCGTCTAGCCTCAAGCTAAGTAGAGCTTGTGTTATGGGTACTAGATGACTGATATACATATTACAATACATAACATAGATATATATTTTTTTATTATGCATAAATAACGACCAGAACATCCGGGACAAATGTCTGTAGATTGTACACACAACTGTCCCCGAATCGAACCCGCAACCTCCTGCATCGCAAGCAGACCTTTGCCCACCGCGCCACAGAGGGAAAACGGTTTTATTCCAGGACTGATAAGATTAAAAAAAAGATAAGAAACATTTCAGACCTATCGGCTCAGTAGTTTTTGCGGAAAGTAACAAACATCCATCCATCCAAACTTTCCAAACGCATTTGCTATATTAGTGTGATTTCGTAGGTTACCTTACCTACCTGCTTATTTTCTACACGCGATAATTTTTGTGCACGTGCGACGCCTGGGGTGCGTTTAATGGAGAGCAGAGCGGGAGCGGAGCGGGAACAGGCCGGGAGCGGAGTGGGAGCCTGAGCGGATAATTCACAGTTTTCAAGTTCACCGCTCGAAGTATTATTACTATCAACATGTCAGCCCGGGAACACCCACTGCTATCAGCATCTATTTTATAATATCTGTTTATTCAATACTTCGTATTAGGTACTTGCCTATTTCCTTTCGCAAATGCCCAAAAGGCACGATTACGTATTTAAAATGACGCTAAAATCTTTGTTACCAGGGTCATCTGTCACATCTGCGCGTAGTTAGACAGGTGTTGTATAATCAAAATCACATGAACTGTGGCGAAATAACGAGCAATAGAAAGGTGCAATTTATTGCGCTATTCGGTAATGTTCTATAGGTGACCTGTTGATGAGTGATTGGCGTCGAATGAAGGGCTCAAATAACCCAGTGGTATTTTTCATCATCATCATCAGCCTATCAGCAGGCCACTGCTTGACATAGGTCTCCCCCAATAAGCACCATAGCGCCCTGTCTTCAGCTTGCCGTATCCAGCATATATCTGCAGTCTTTCGCAGGTCGTCGTCAGGAACACGTTTGCCCCAGCGGCCATCAGTTCTTCGCGAGATATGGTGCATGATAGTGTTATTTACCAAGATAATCTTTTACGTAGGTATAAAACCTTTTGAAACTATCTTGGTTATTAACACAAAAATCATATATAACGGGTTATTTCGTGATCATGGCGTACAAAATTGTCCCGAAATATTGGAAAACTCAAAAATCAAATCTCTTACTTGACCGAAAATACAACAATTAGCTCTTTTTCTACTTATTTTCGTAGAGACATTTGTCAACCGTTACAGGTTTAATGGCGTTCGTACTTATTGGTAATTCAGAAGTAGATACATCGAATATCGATGTTGATTTATTCGTGCGTGTATCACCGTCAGCTTTAATACGTTGCGATCCTATCCATCCAAAGGTTGCCTTGAAGAAATTGCTGTTAGCGATAAGGCCGCCGATTGTGCAACTAGACTTAGTATTAAGATCCTTTATTATTATATATTTTTTTGTATTGATGGATAAAGATATATTGTATTGTGTACTCATTTATTGTACCGGCCATTCTGTAGTATTGATGATTATAATGTGTAACAATTTATTGAAAACCCCGTTTTACGAAATAGAAAATTAACAAAATTAATTAATAGAATTATGATGCATGGAATATTGTATATATATATACATATATTGTGTATTATTATTACCGATGAAATTGTTTGATGAATAACTTTCTTGAATTTGATTAAGAAGATCTTGCATAAATTGTACAAATAATAGTTACAAATATACATATAATCAATAATAATCAATAATCATTTATTTCGTAACTTTCATGAAATACACGTCACATTAGTTTCGTCTACAGATACGTAGCCATTTTAAACTCACTAAGGTAAAGTCAACAATATTCAATTTCAAAACTTTCGCCTCTCATTGGCCGTATTTGATTACGTATAAAAGCGAATAAAGAAACAAATGAATAATAACTAGTAAATAGTATCAGTGATACACTCACGATTGTTGAATTCACCAGCTGTTGTCAAATAAGGAGCATTAATATTTCCCGCGTTGATGTCTTTTCTATTGAAAATAGATATAGATTTTTTCATTAAATATATACCTTATGTTTAATTAATAGTAATAATATTTATTATTAGTGTGCTGATGGTTTCCCTAAAATAAATAAATATCCCTGAGTTTGTTTCTAACATCGCGAAAATACATGGAAACATATTTGCGCCTGATCAGGTGTTTGCTCAAGAAAAGAAACTGATATATAGATATCGGTCGTGATGAAGTTGAACTAAAAATGGAAATTGTTGGTAAAAAGCAAATGATCTTAGAAATTGTAGCGTATCACATCTATTGTGTTATTTTCTCATTGACGACTTCGCTTCTCATCGATTTGCGAAAGCCGATCGATAATGATATTTATCAATGATTTGTCGATGAGTTTTATCATTGGTAGAAAATAGGGAGTTAAATTTAAAGCACCATGAATTATAAACCTATGCTATATTTAAAAATTCTTTATAGTACACACAATACTCAAAAATAACTTAACTAAAAATATATTTTATACGCGAGCTTAACCCTGACAAAGAGTTTTCTTCCAGCAAACCTTAGGTTTATAAAATTTCAGTAAACTCTATTTTTGTTTTTGTTGAGTTTACTTAATTTTTATTTTAAAACTTTAGTTTCAAAAACGATATTTCCAAGTTAATTCACATGCCAAGTCCTCTCCGAAGCCTATTTAAGAGGCAATATAACTCTCCTCCTATAATGAAGCGCATATTTTCTCACAATGCGACTGGTCCTGCTGCTTATTTTTTAAATTTGCGATCCCACGGTCCGACGGCAATAAAAAGCGAGTATTGAGCCTAGTTTTGGTTTGGGTTGATGCATTTATATGGCAGCGAGTGTACGCCGGGACATTATTGGAAGTAATCGAAATTATTCGATGAAAAAATACTTTGACGTGTTTGAAAATACTATAAGTATAATAACTTTAATAAGTTGGTATACGTAGATATTATATATCAATAAATCAATAAATATATAAAAATATATCAAGGGAAACCGACCTTGTAGGCCTAAAGAAATAAATTAATTGATTTCTGACTAAAAAAGCGTAAATAGGTACTCAGGGTATTCGAAGGCGAATGGAAAGTTTTTTTAAAAATAAAATAATGTCGTTGCCGTGTGATTTCTGGTATTTTTATTTATTCTTGGACAGCTGAAGTGGCGGTTTGATATCGGAGACCTTTAAATTCAATATAGGAGGTAGCTCTACAATTTATACTATTTTGTTTTGTTCAAACTGTTTTTTGACCAAATAAAATTATTTTCTTTCTTACAACTTTTTTCAATCAACATTTCATTGATTTTGTAACATTGAAAAAATAAACTATCAAGCGTTCTAGAACCGCTTGTAATGGATAAGAATACGTTGTGTAGAAGCTTTTATGTTCTTCATGTTATGCAAAAAAGATGGCTTCTATAGGGTCTGAGTGGTTTAACCTATAAATTTGGCTCGCAGTATAAGTGAAACTCTATTAGGGATCTCGTTGGTGATTACTGCACGAGTATTGCTTTCCCGATGCCCTCTTGACCAAGAATTCCAGTGCAGCCATATTTATTTTACAGCTTTCATAGGTTTTATTTGCGCCTGTCGTATTTTATTATCTGTTTGCAATTAGGGTTTTGGCATTATGTCAGAATTATTTTATCTCAAGTTATACCATTTAAAAGACTTTGGTAAGAAGGTCTAACCTCAAAACCAAGGTACCTACTTACATCCAGACCTCATCAGAATGCGGCGTCATCTTCAGTTTGTAAGATTGTTAGCTAGCAAGCCTCATGAATATTTTGTTTGGTTTATGAAGGTAAAGTAGGCTTTTGGTTGAAATTAAATAGGGATGTGATTTGTTGGTGTTGATTCTGAAATATTGAACCGACTTACAAAATGGAGGTGCTTCGGCTATACGTATGTTCACTGATGTCTCCATCATTTGTGGAACGATATTAATGGTTTTTGTATATATACATAGAAAATGATCTCGAGGTGGTCCCGCACATATTTTATTCCAGAGAGATTACCATTTGTGCCCCAAAACTTAAAATAAAATCAGTGTATGAATTAATAAGTAAAATTATTCCGAGGAATTTCCATTCGTCATGGTATGTTTTAAGATTTTGTAAAAAAAAAACGAATAATAAATCATACTCACTTTGACTGCTGAAATCACACGGTATGTGTTTCCTACAAGTGACTAATATGCGTAAATCCACACACACGCGCAGCAGCTGAGAAAATACAGATCTGTGTGACTCAGCACAGCCGTAATATTTTTCGATCGAAACGCATGTGCGGCGCAACACAACCGCTGTGTAGAGCGGCAGCACGAATTTTTTAGGTTAAAAAAAGATCGCAGTCGTCGAAAAAAAAACCGCAGTCAAAGTGTTAATACAATGGAGTCGTCTACGTTTATATTGTTTTTTGTAATGTTGTTTTTTCACGTGTTGTATAATAACATCAAATTATGAGTTGGAAACCCAAAAACACCCGGGATTCCTTCATGGGCATTATCTTTTCAACGTCAACGGAACTGGAAGCAGTATTAGGTTGGTACCTAATGTGAAACGCATAATCTACCGGTGCTCAGTACTTACATCGCATGCGAATGATTTAGCAGTGGGCCAAGAACGAATTAATTGTTATTACTCAATACTTGGAGATTCAGAGGCTGATGATGTTATAATAAGTTTGAACACGCATTGAATGGAGATTCATCGATTGTGGTTATGCAGAGATTTGTTTTGAATGTAAATCGGCGCTGATGTAGAGCTATTGGCAGATAAGCTACGGAATAGCTGATGATTTCTTCAATCGATTGTTATTACCCAATACTTGGAGATTCAGAGGCTGATGAGGTTATAATAAGTCTGAACACGCATTGAATGGAGATTATGTATTGCGGTTATTCAGAGATTTGTTTTGAATGTAAATCGGCACTGATGGAGAGCTATTGGCAGATTAGCTACGGAATAGCTGATTATTTCTTCAATCATCAGCTATTCCGTAGTGATTGGCTTTGAAAGCTTATTTGCTCTACTAGGGTACTCTGTCCCTACTAAAGTATTCCGTGTGTATTACCTACCATTACGATTTGACAAAGGGTCTACTCATTCAAGTCACCTAATGTGTTGGGTGTGCGGGAATTATAAAGTATTTAGGTTACAGTTGGTAGAGCGCTCACTTTTTTTCTGAGCCTATCTTTACCATTAGTCTAGAAATATTTTTTTCTTAGGAATGGCTATACTGTGGATCATAAAATAATTTATTAACTGAGTAAATATGGTGCATAATTCTATCTGGTTATACTAGGTTTTGTTTAGTTTTTCGTTACCGTACTATATCATATCGTAGGGCAATGGTCTCCCTCTACTCCTTCCACTCCCACGAATGTGTGAAAAATATGTAAAGATCGTGAATGTTTTGAATTTGGGTATCGACAAAACAAAACTGAACGGAGTGTGCTTAAAATTTGCATAAATGTAGAGATAGATAGAAGGTAAAATATAGGTACTATATTGCACAATTAAATTCATCATCATCATCAGCCTGTATTAGTCCACTGCTGGACATAGGCCTCCCCCAATGAGCACCATAGCGCCCTGTCAATTAAAGTACATACATATAAATAATAAAAAAAAAACTTGAAAACTAAATGACGATCGGCGGTCTTGTTGCTCAGGAGCTATGTATTTTTAAATTTCCTTTAAATCCCGTTAAACCTTGTGTAAAGCTGCGAGCTAAAGCTAGTCTTTTACAAATTGATGTTTTGAATCCCTCGCGTCCAATAACCCGCCAATAAGGCAATTGTCAGACCCGAGGTGCAGTCGTAATTACTATTATTATGTACGGGGATCATCTGAGGCAATGACCGTAGATTTATGCGAGATTCTATAGGAACTGTAGACTTGCATACAGTCCGTGACGGTATGGCGATCGGACGGGGTTACTGCGAAACTAAAGAGACGTTAATTCTACGATAGTTTCGCCCAGATTCGTTGTGAACTGAAGAGTGTCGTCCGAATCTCTCCTCGTACTAACATTCACAACGACAACGATTCGAAATGACAGCAACCAATGATAAGTTAATTAATGTAGATTCGTTTTAGTATCTCAACGGGACCAAGGTCTTTAGCGGGCTAGAATAATATATGTTTGCGTAGTGAAGGGGTTTATTTCGCAGATACCCATAAAACATACAAAAATAATTATAAATCTCACAGTAAAATCAGATTAAATTAAATATTAGACTGCATAATGATAATAATTAAGTTTTGCACATTCTATAACGCTACTAGGATCCCTAACCCGTATGTAAATGGTGGGATTATGACAGTACAATCTAATGATAAGAGCCAAAAGGACGCTTATCAGGGAGGCCTATATCCGGCGATGGCCTAGTAAAAGCTATTATTTACCATTGCTTTCAGGAATGAGTTTCACTTTTTCGTAAATGTTGACTCTATATGCAAGTTTCATATGAGAGTTGGACATAATAACAACTTGGATTTTAATTATCAGAAGGAATACAATCCTATCCGAAGTTACTATTGTTGTCCCGCAACAATCGTAACGTTACAGAGTTTTAGAGTAGGCCCAGCATCGCCTCTAGCCATACGGAAACGTGCATAATACATAATAATAATACACATAATACCTATGTACTGATTACACCGTTCGAATACATAATTAATGTGAGTTCACACTGGGTCAGGTGCGCGGGAAATACATATGTATATATACAATTAAACATATTCCTAGATCGCGAAGATCGCTAATTATTTTACGAAATTGTTTGATTGTTTAGTGTCAATTTTGGGGTTTAACTTTCGTGTTTTTGAATAACAGAAGGAAAGATAAAACCATTTAAGAACTTCAATCTTGGTATGTTTTATGTTATTTATTATGAATATTCTTTATTATTAAAGAGAATGAATTTAGTCGAAATATGTCTGTACCTACTGTAATTTACAAAAGATGTTAACAAAATATCGCTCTATGATTTTTACAGTTATTACCTACATGACATGAAATAGCTTTTCAATTTCTCGTAGTCACAAGAGTCTGCAAATAATAAGGCGTGTTTAAAAAAACTATTAACCCACTTCGCATTTTTCTGATCATGTTTTAAAATGTCGGTTTGGCCTTCCAATCCTGTACCCAACTGCAGGTGAATGACTTACGAGCGGGCGCAGTCGGCGCAGAAATTATTTTTTTGATAAATTAGCAACCTTGTTGCCAAACGCCTTTTTGCTTTATTTAGGGAGTGTGAACAACCTTCCCATTTAATTATTCTTGCTGCTATCGAAACATTATTTGCATGCGACAGAATTAATTTGCGAATTGTATCAACACAAATGTTAGGTTAGTACCTCAATCAATCAACTCTATAATGTATTAATATGTACATAAATTAAGTTAAGGTGTTATTATTTGTAAACTTTTTAACTCAATAAATTTTTTGTAATTTTTTTTGTACTTGTATTTAGTTGTTGCTTACCTAAATTTTACACGTGGCATTTTTCTTTAGCAGGTATATCACTTATAGAGTACTAGTTGTTTGTACGAATAAATAATTACAAGCAAAACAGCAGTGTAGTGTTTGCTCGAGGGACCCTGCAGATAATTTGCTATCAATTGTACCGGGATGCTATAACTTTCCGTGCAGGCACTTCATATCTTTGATCACCTATTTTAAATATATGGAACAACAAATAAAATTAACAAATAACACACTTATAGAAATAGGTACATGTAGAGAGTTGTAATGAAAAATTTCTCATTCCGCGTCACTTTTTAAGTTAGTCAGAGTAATTATATCAGCAATGATATATATTTTATGAAGTAAGGTGCATTAAAGATAAAACAAAATGCAAATTTGTGTGCCAGTGTTCTTTTTGAGTCATGCTTGGTAGGTAGTACATTATTGTGACATGTAAAACCGTGTCGACTTCATGCGAGAAAAATAATAATGTGAATACATTATAGGATAGGCAATAGGCAGGCATGAGTAGGTTCATTATATAGGTACTCTAGGCAATTTGTCATTCATCACTAGTGCACTGGCGGCGGGGCCTTAAGAAGAAAATGAAAGGATAGGGTGTAGGCTCCAATTGGATAGTTCCCAGAAGAGTTCAAAGAGCAAACTTATTGGTCGTCGTCCATTACCCGCATCAACAGCTTCATCTCACAGCCCCTCCCATCATTTTATTTTTATTATATTCCCGAGGAAACAACCAGTGTAAATACTAAGGAATTTGATCTAATTATTGAGTTATTCAAAACAATAATAATGTTTAGTTGAATAATATTTTTGTCATGATGTAACTGACGAAAAGGATCCTTCTCTACCTATCTCCTGGTGCATTTAAATACGTAGGTTTATCTCGGTTTTAATATACGTATAATATGTTTTGTGGCCCTTTTGCAAGGAATCCTACTATAATAAAGAAAACAAATAGCTCTGCGAGAGAAAACAGTCCTCAATGTAGAGACATCGTTCTGTCTATTACTCTTGCTACTAAGCAAGGATGCAATGTTTCTGACTATATTGATGTTGAGCATATTGATGTTGAGCATAATGGACGACGACTTTTGTTTCGGAACGTATCAATCCGTTGCTTGCAAGAGAGTGAACAATAAAAAAAGCCAATAAAGTCAGTGCTCCAGTGCATGCTATGCCTTACATGTGAGCGCGTCACGTAGCGCGGTGCCGAGCGACGAGAGCGCGCCGCGCAGCGGGGCCTGGTATACCTCCAGCATTCGCTCATCTAATATCAAATATCAAAGTGATTTATTTCCTTTACACCTTACAGGACTCTTGGACAAGTCACAATATTCAAATTACATAAGTAAAATAAATCTAGGAAATAAAGTGATCCCTATAGATCAATATACACCAATAACGCTTTCATGGATCATTATGATTACTAAGTTCATGAGCTGTGTATGAATGCTATTGATGAATGGTTGACAAAATGTCTGTGGTGACCCCTGAAAAGCACCGCCTCAGCACCATACATATTATAACTATTAAACGAAGAAAATACACTTTAAATTATTCTAGAGACAATTTCTATCAGCAGAAAGCAGATCAAGCTATCTGAGATGGTCAACTACGCAGTTACAATCATGCACTACAATATATAAGGGATAATTCTGGCCCCCGGAGTGGCAAGGTTGAAATATGGTTTTCATCCCATCTCTATTCGAAAAGGACGACTTGGTTCGCCTTTAAGTGCACCCAAAAGTGGTGTTTTCTTTAAGAAACTTTTAGCCGAGCTGAGATTTTAATCCTCTTTATAAGTGCGCCGCAATTATCCTTGCCGCGCACTTTTTGAATTTGGAACATCTTATTGTTCAGCGGCAAAGAAATCGAATGCAAATATTGTTTCAATAAAGACTGGCTGGTACGACGGCCCATAATCGCGCCGCCGCTGCCGCCCTGGCAAAAAAGAAATCAAATTAAAAACGCGCGAACTACCAGCCCGCGTTTTCGTAAATTTTCACGGATTGTTAGAATTTCGCAATACATGGTTTTGTATTGCGAAAATGTAAATAAAAGTATGTAGTTGTTTTATTATTAGATACTATTTAATTTCAATTTAATTATTTCTCTATGTTTTATTAAATAATAATATTACAATGAAATATGAGGTGCCTTTTATTTTCTCTTAGAAAGTGATGTGACGTGATGAAAAGTAGAGTGTATCACTCGGGCGCAAAATATATTTATGGCTCGTGCGACGTACTTTGAATTCCTCGCTACGTTTAGGATTCTACTAAAGAATCCCTCGCTACGCTCGGGATTAAAAAAAGCGCCCTCGCCGTAAAAATATTATTTTGCTCAATCTACTATTGGAATCACCTCCTTTTGGACTTAATGCGACCAGCTATGTACAGTCTGCAGACGGTTTATAATCCAATGGTACTCACAAGCAGGATGGTCGTACAGCGGAGAGACCCTGGTCCCCTCCAGGGCTCCGCCGGTCAGCTTGGCCGCCAGCGTCTCCAGGAACTCTCTGACCGTCGCATCGTTCTGTGCTGATCGGCTGCTGGGCCCAGGACTCTCGCGGCCGTCGTACTCCTCATCTGAAAGGGGAAGTACATTTTTATTTATCAAATTATCAAACTAGCGACCCGCCCCGGCGTTGCACGGGTGCAAATGCATGTATTATATACATAAAAAAATGTCATAAACATAGTTACTACTTATATATCTTTATGTAATGTAAGCTGATGCCTCGGCATTAAGCCCACCCTTAGTACTGCAATAAAGTTTTTAAATAAATAAATAAATAAACCTTCCTCTTGAACACTCTATCTATAAAAAAAACACATCAAAATCCGTTGCGTAGTTTTAAAGATCTAAGCATACATAGGGACAGAGAGATAGCGGGAAGCGACTTTGTTTTATACTATGTTGATATATGAATCTTTAAATGTTTGGTAGTCTCACCGATTTGCTCCAGTTTGTCAGTGGAGATGGACCAGGGCATCAGGGTGGCTGCACGCTGCGCCTGCCGCAGGAACCACGCGCCGGACTCGAACTTCACTGGCCTGGAATACAACAAATATACCTTTAAAATATTTGGGCTATAACACCACCAAAGTGTCATTGGTCTTAGAAAAATAGTAAAGACAGAAAGTTATGAGATGCCTACAATAATGTTTTGTTTGAGCCATGTTTGAGCAGTAGTCAAAAGGCGATCATTACAGAAAATCCCAATGGGCATTAGAATATACGTTATTGTCTATTTTACTGCTGTGGGTCGGATTCCGATGACGGCGATTTTTTTTTTAATATGACTCGCTAGACCGAACGAAGTTAAACGAAGTTTAGGCGGGGTTCAAAGCGGAAGGTAATGTTCTTGTCAAGAATTTTATTTGGTCATCTTATGCATCGAATAATCAAGTCGTATTCAGTTTTGATGTGCGTTGTCTTGAAATTCGTTAGAATAACTCTAAAGTGATTCGCAAAAATTGCCAGTATCATAAACAATAATTGTTTTCCTGTTTTGCCTATTGAATTGATTTAACAAGCTTATCATTATTTCTTTGGATACTTATTACATCTAATATCCAGGATATTTTGTATATATATTTCTTTTTTATTGGGGTGTAAGAGGGACTCCACGAAATGTTGGAGTCCCTCTTACACCTCAATAAAATCAAGCCTCCCAAGCCCACCTAACCTGCACGTGGTTACACACTGCTAGATAACGAACTAGGCTCTGGAGAAAATATCAAAGCATCTTCATAATTTGATAACTCATTAATTTTATTTTTTTTCCCATTACTTGACACTTGGGCAGAAAAATGGCCAACCAGACACAATTGCTATCAACAGAGAATCATCATCATATCCTGGTTTCTTTTATAAATCTTTACTAGCTGCGCCCCTCGGCTTCGCCCGGATGGTATATAAACTTTCCTCGCCAATCACTCTACGTTTCGTATCTATTAAAAAAACGGCATCAAAATCCGTTGCTTAGTTTTAGAGATCTAAGCATACATAGGGACAGGCAGACAGCGGGGAGCGACTTTGTTTTGTACTATATAGTGATTATATAATAATTACATGGTAGGTACATACTTGAAATCCTGGCAGATGCAGGGCACGAACCCCCCTTGCTTGTCGCCGCCGCACTCAGAGCACACGCCCTCGTCCTGTCTCGCCTTCAAGCATCTCCTGCGGGGCTGCTCATTTCTGGAAACAAATAATTATAATTTTACCAAATTGGTCAAAGGACCTTTTTAATTTGAGGGTAGCATGTAGCTGGTCAAATCTTTTGCTCTAGGAAAATAGCCAACGGAAATGTCTAACCAGGCAAACGCATGTTTCACGAATAGTCGGTCAGGATAGGTATGGTCTGAGTATGGCAATAGGGCTCGTACCCAACATTGAATACTATGATATTCATGAAAATATTTGAATACTACCTATATACTATATGCATGTGAACCTAACCCAATATAATGTCGAATGTCGTGATTGTCTTAGGCGACGCCATTTTGATACAATGCTGCATATTTCTGTTTTAGTGGAAATATTATTAGGGACTATCTCCAACAGTCATGACATAGATTGTTCGCTCCCGAACTTTATGGTCTCGCCTTACGATACGACTCGCTATAGATATAAATACATTTCATAACAAACATTGCAACAGAAGCTATTGGGTATATCAAGGTGAACAAGAATGGTGGTAAAAATAAGTCACTAACCCTATGTTGCAGGTAATGGTAAAGTTACAACATAACCAGAGATCATGAAATATCTAGAGAAAGTATCAAGTACATACCTACAAGGTACTCGTGTCAAAGATTGTGTGGATAAAGCAATATAACCGTATATAATGTGTATTGCCGAACCTTGATCAAACGAGATGTGCAAATACACGACATATACATATTTATCGATAAAAAACAAAAAAAAAAAATATATGTTACCTATCTCAAAAATAAAGCCGATTTAATATTTTTTTTTTAATGAAAACTAATTCATCTGGTTTTTTCTTCGTTTCTTTTTGAGTAAACGGTGTATTTTATTCAAAGTAGTCTCATTTGAAAGCTAGATAGTCTACCTAGCTAACAAAATAATTTATATATATATATTTTTTTTTTTTTTTTTTTATCGATAAATATATGTCGTTTATCCGCACATCGCGTTTGATCAAGGTTCGACTATACACATTGTATACAATAGAGGTACTAGCGTCTGCCTGCCGTTGTTTGGAATTTTTTTTTCAGCACCAGCTAATCCCAAGCAAAGCAGAACGTGTTATGGGTCCTTAAGGACTGATATACTTAATACAATTTATTACATAGATTCTTAGTAGATATATTATTTTGTGTTTCTAAATGTAGATTGTCCAGTTTTTTCAATCCTCTCAGAGAAGTTATTGCAAGGAAAGTAACAAACTTTATTCGTTAATCATTATTTCTATAGGAAACCTTTCATTTATTGGTGGATGGAATCCTGTTGTATGTTGTCCTGTTGAGCATGCTTTTCTGTGGAAAGCGGAAGTGAGTTTGTGACGTCTCGTGCCACTGAAAACAAACTAACCACTTCCGTTCCGCGATGCCCAACCATCGGCAAGCAAGACTATTTGCAAGTTTTTTATCCTTTTGTTTTTACCTCGGTAGACCTCAATCTCACCTGATGGTAGTGACTTGATACCAAATTATATGAGGTTCTTATAAATTTTGGCTTGTCTAAGTGTTTATTTTGTTAGACTAAGAATTTTATTTATTAATTCATTAATTTGCGGTCGTTTTATTAGATTAAAAACTTATTCCCATACAATTAGTATTTAATTTAACCAATACTTATTTAAATTTGACATTCCTTTATTAATTAATACTATAAATAAGAAGTATGTAAGTAAAGTTCTAATCTAACAAGAACGAACCCAGAAATTGTTGTGCCCTGACAGTGTTTTATACATTGTGTACAATGTGTAGTGTGTACCCATAGGATACTACTTCTAAGAAAACTTGTATGCATAAAATCACAATAAATGATATGAATACGAATAAAGTTACTACAATATGAAATTACGATGTAACACGTAGCTCTAATTCTCTTGACACTCTTGTCTTGAAGATACCCAGGTTTGTGGTAATGCTGCTCAGCAGAAGAGAGGAACAGCAAGAGTCTGTGGATAGTCGAGTAAAGAGGGTCCAATCACAGAGGTCGAGTGCGGAATGCTCCGTGAAAGGTGTTATTTACACACCGAGGATTGCACTGCTTGCGAGTTGCAATGTTTTCGAGTCTTGTAATACTGCATTATCACACGAATCTTTATTATGCACCGTATGAAGGCCGTTTGCAAAGGTTCATCAAACTAAACTTTAACTTTCATCAACTTAAGCTACCTTCTGTCCGTTGGTGGCTCAAAAGTAGCCATATGAAAGCAGGTTGATTTTAGAATCAGACCAATGGTTTCAAAGATAACGTTTGCTAATCATACCGAATACACGAATGAAATAATTTGGCGTGTTAAAAAAAACTAAAAACCAACTTCTCCTGGATAATGAAAATGTGTTTGGAAGTTGTTTTAAACTCTGAATACTTCGAAAGCGCGGTTCTATTTGTTTAAGAAGCGATTAATAGATTAATTATATAATCGGATGCCTCGCCATTGGACACACGTTAATAATGTTATTCATGTATTTATTACACCGAAACACGAATTACTCCGTTTTCTATAAATAAGTTTCAAGTCAATTTTTTTTAAGAATCTACCTGGCTATTTGTGAAAGGATGAAGATTTGGCGTGATTTAATTAAATGAAAATGGGTTTGGAAGAAGTAGATAAACTCGGAACACTTTCTATAGCATGATCTATTCAAATTTTTCAAGTGGTGACATCTAGTGAACATTCGAGTCGATTTCATTTAGAGTTAGTTTGATGTAATGGTTGAAACGTCGAATGAAAGGAGGTCTTTGAAATATTACGGAGTTTCGATTAACAGAACAAAATCAAAATACACACAGCAAATACAAATGCAAAATCGTTTATTTGAACAAGTAAACAGTTTTAACAGGTTACATGTTGAACGAGGAAACCACAAAAGTTAAAAACTGCGGCGTAGTCTCATCGCCCGCCTCCTGTGTAGGTAGTTATATAATATAGTTAACATGCAAAGTAAAGAGATAAAAGAATAAATATCAAAGAGACATAATATTTTAAATTTAAAAAATAGGTGTTTACAAGTTAGTACTAGAATTAACTAGGCAAATTTTGTACACAGTGTATCTTAGAGTGTGTGGTATATTTTAGTCTGTGTGCACCAGTAAACAGCGAAACATACCTCCTCCTCCTTTGAATTTTTGTAGTCTGTCAATAAGTTAAGGGTGTTTCACTACCTCACTATCACCTATCTTGCAGTATGTGTTTCACTAGTTCTTATTCGTTATCTACTGGTTACTTTAGTTAACGCATCCACTGCCGCCGGACTATTCGACGAGGAGGTCCTCAAGTACGGCATGTGCGTCATGAACTTCCTACAGAAAGTGAAGCATTAATATTGGTGCTTCCATGGACAAATGGTGCTTCCTTATAATATGGACCTTTTTATCAGGATTGACTTGAGTAAGTCAAGAGTTATGCAAATCAAAAGCATGATAACCTCGGTATAAAATTATCTTTATTGATTGCAAAGTTCGATCAACATAATATAAACAAAGTTATATTGACGTCTTCAATGCATATCTTTCTGCATGAAAACACATCCATCATCATTCTTACAAAATAGTTCCTCTAGATTGAGACCATGTGTTTCGAGACAAATAATTTCGTGAGAATGGATATATACCTACTATTCTCATAAACGATTTATAAGTTAATTTACTCAACAACAATTTTTTGTATATGTTTTTTTATTAAATGTACACAATAATATAATTTCCTGTTGTTATTTCGTTGTAAGTATTACAAATTCTAGTTTATCAGGTTCCTGTAGGAAGGGAGTTAAATATGTACCTAATAATTTTCCTAATTTCCGGCATAAACCGGCTCTAGTGGTTTACCAACATGGGTAGTACCTACTTTCGCTTTTCAATACAACTTTGGTTGAGTCAAGAACAACTAGGATTTCAGGTTTTGTAAAATGAACCTACCCAACCTACGCCGTCAAGGATTTCTAGTATATGCTTTGCGAAAAACATCTTCGAAGTGAAAAAACTACGAACTGAAGAAATTACTTTCGTAGCAAAAAGTTCCTACTTAAAATCATATTATATACTAAAGTACAATTATTTATTAAAATGCCACCGTCTATATTGTTCGTTTATGTCCAGTCGATCCCAAGGTTGCCTGGAAGAGATCGCTCTCAGCGATAAGGCCGCCCTTTATGCCTTTATTCTAAGTTTTTATCTCTGTATAATTTTCTGTTTTGTATGGTGTAATAGTATATAAGTGTTATCTATCTATCTATATACTGTGCCTTATTATGAGTTGACACTGGCCCAGGAAGACGATTAAATAAAGTGACTAAATACTTGTAACTTGGTGTTATTAATAAAGAATTTGTATTTGTATATGTAAATAGGCTTCCGTTGGTATATCTAGTATCGCAATTGCTTTCAATACATATTATATTTTTGACAATAACTGTTTGAGTATAGGTAATGTGACTGCAACCACATTTCACAATCCCATGCAATCCTTGCAAGCCTGCAGGCCTGCATCATCAGGCATCTATTTCTAAGCACTTGCCTCCACACAAAAAGGTTCAACTAATCAGAGTTCACATTAACTTCACTACTCATCATCCTCGAACCACATGGAAGTCACACTCCTGGTCTGCTCCCGAGCCTGCTCCTCCGTCACGATCCTGATGACCACCACCTCCATCATACAGAGCGCGAAGAGTATGATGAACATGGCAAAGTTGGAGCCCTGGTGGTGGAACTGGAAGCTGCTGGGCAGCGGCCCCGGTGGCGGGAACGCTGATACTCCGAACGTCATTAGGCTGGTTACTCCTGAGAGGATCATGGTTCTAAGTCTTCATTGCTTCAGGAGCTTGGGTAGTGTTGGTTAGTCTTATTTTGTTTCCATATCATTGAAACATTGAGTGCTTTTGCGCTGAAGTAACTTGTTGATCACAATCCCAGGTTCACAATTTATTTTGCTGTCCTGATCAAAAAGTGTGTTCCTGAATATTTAAATTGCAAATAAAATGAAACTAAAACATTAAATTCTCGTAGCACGTCGACACCGCTGGAAGTTATTCCATCAAATGTCTTTGAATTTGAAATCCACGTGGGTCTCACGATTCCGCTGCCGATTGATTAGTAAGTTCACCTCTGTGCACTATTCAATTCATTTGTATACTGTTGTTTGTAGCATGTAGTTAGGTAGGTACGTGCTTTTGTGCCGCGGAACAAACCCGTACTAATATCGTGCTGCCACAGGTCTGCGCTGGGGTACCTATCTTGCAGTATCTTTTGCAACATTTCTTATGAAATATCGCTTTAGAATCACTCCGCCATTTCCCAATGGAAGTGCAAGTGAGCGATAACTCGGTCAAGGCTGGAGGTGTTTGACCTTGGCGGCCGTTTGTTTTTGATATCAGTAGACGTATAATTTTAGCATGGTCGGTGGAATAATCTAGTCTCGAGTGACACGGAAGTCGGACAGAAGTTAGGCAATGTCTAGGTTTTAATACCTAGATTAGTTAAGTTGATTGACCCCTGTGGAGTAGGTTAGGTACCTACTATATCCATTGTTTCCAACTACCTAATCATATCAAGGCAATTCAAGTCAAGTGAAATCAGCCCATTGTGTCTGACTAGGAATCAAGTAGGAACTTCGTTGAATTTTTTACAGTGAATCCTCCAAGGAACGGCATTTCTTCAGAATAAATTTTTCGATGTCATCCATCACCAAAGAGAATACAATAACTGTCATCACGTGGCTCGTCATTGTCACTGTCATGCTTTGCGGTTGAAAATTTTGACTTCCAAAAAAAAAGAAGTCAAGTCAAGTTAAACATTGCGAAACAGGACGTTAATGTATTCTGTTTGAAACAGAAAGTGAATGAATTAAAGAAATAGGGTCATTCTTATAGATTGATTTTGCTGTTTTCATAGGATTCCTTAGATATTCCTCATTTCGTGGCTCACGAGCGGTGATATACGAGGTTAGAGAATCCACACAAACAATGTTCATATTTATCGCGTACAAAGACGCTCCTGAGCTATCCACCCTCCGGCGACGGTCCAGCATATCTATAATCTCAGAAGACTTATCCGTCGAGAAGATGCTACATGTCAATCCAATCTGCCCCGTCCGCATTATGCTGGAGTACATCAGGAAGAAGTGCAACCTCGGCATCCATACGAACTTCGACTTGTGCGATGAGAACGGGATGATGAAAGGACTCTTCGACTTGAAGACGTACGCATACGCGGATGACCAGTTCGAGCATAGGAAGACGTATTACCTTGTTGTGATTAAGGCGGTTGGTTTCCATTCGGATCTTATCTCTTTCAGGGTATTAATTACTATATAAACGCTCATAATACTCAGTGAGTTTTGGACAAAGCTAATAGAATATTATATATTGGCATACTTATTTATGTCAGTTTGGCAAACATTTGGTTACAATGCAATGTTATGGTATCATCAAGCTGATGGCAATATAGAAGGTGGTTGTACCATCTCGTGGAACATCCCCCTGAAGATGGTAAAAAGAGGAGGCTTACGCGAAGCAGTAGGTAAACTAACATAGGCCAAGATGATGATGTCGTTTAATGCTTTGGTGTTTCAGGAAGGTGAAAAGCGAATCTCGTTGATCCCTCAGCTGAATCACGAGAACAAGCTGTTCCCTTTGCTGAAGGAGCGCTGCAGGCATGCGCTCATGACTCCGAGCACCATCACGCTGCAGATCGAAACACCGCCCAAGACAATAACGACCAAGTCAATACCGTCCAAGGCAGCATCGACGAAGAAGAAAAAATAAGTGATAACATTTCATTTCGGTTTCGCGATTTATTACTACCTTATCTTTATCTACTAGGTGAATACTTTGTTGTAGCATTCGTTAATAATAAAGTACGTACTTCTAAATATTTTGCACATAATTATTTAAATTGTCAATCACAAATCTCATAGCAACGCACATAGCTTCCAAGGAACCAGATGATTTATATGTACAGGGTGGGGCAAAAGTAATCATCCGATGTTCTTTTGCTGTAATTTTTTTAGAATGAAAAAACTTTGTTTCTGCTTGTAAAATTTGTTAACTTAATTCATTAGAATTTATTCCATTAAGTTGAGAAAATGATATTGGTCAAGTGGCCGCCGCCAGAGTTGATGATCATACGGGCCCGTTTTATGGCATTTTTCATCACTCTTGCCAGAACTTCGGGCTACAGGTTCTCGCATTCCTGGCGAATATTCTCCTTAAGAGCTTTGAGAGTCTCAGGCTTGCTGACGTAAGCCAGCGACTTTAAAAATACCCATAAAAAGAAGTCTGGAGCGGTTAAATCGGGTGATCTGGCCGGCCAGTGCAAATCACCAAAACGAGAGATTAAGCGACCCGGAAATGCTTTCTTCAGAATATCGGTTGTGGCTCGAGCAGTGTGCGCCGTTGCACCGTCCTGTTGAAACCACATGTTCTCCAGTCCCAATTCATCCAATTGAGGAAGAAAAAATTCGGTAATCATGGCTCTGTAGCGCGCACCGTCCAAAGTCGCCGTAGGGCCCGCGGCGTTCTCAAAAAAAATGGGTACAATTAATCCGCGTTCTTGCGGAGTAAACCGATTCATGGCTTGTTGATTTGTATCAGTTCACTAGTATGAAAAAAAAAGGATGTCGGTACATATTACTGTTACTGTGTAGGACGACCGATGTGGCGCGGTGGGCGAAGGTCTGCCTGCGACGCTAAAGGTTGCGGCTTCGATTCCCTACCCCTATGTAGAAAAGTACTTTGTGATTTGTATTTTACGTTTGTTTACTTCACAAATGTCAAAACCGAATTGACATTTGGCGTCATTTGCAAAAGTTATAGCGTGTTCCAATAGGGTGATTACTTATGCCCCACCCTGTATAATAGATAGACCCACACACGAATCAAGTCATTAGTACTAGAATTTATATCTAACTAGCTCCTGTCCACGGATTCGTTTGCTCCTTTTCAAGATAGACAGAAAGTAGCCTGTCTATCTCGGGATAGGGGTCGTTCAAGTATTACGTAAGCACAATGGGGGGTGGGGGGGGGGGGTCTTTGTTTTGCTTATTTTGGATGACATGGGGGGTAGGGGAGTCTAGATGATGATTACGTCATCGGTAGTTATTTACTTTTTTACACGAATGGCAACCCTCACATTGTCTATGCTTGAAAACGAAACGCATTTTCGGGGATTCCCGCAAATAATGCATACGTTTAGGCACTCACTTTAGAACAGATTAGGGGAATTACCGCGCGCTATTGTCTAAATTTCTTCTGTCAGTGTATTGTTTTGGTTTGGATACTATAGCGAGTAGACATGTAGACATACATATGTTGAATACTGTATCAGTAAAATCTAATATTTATCCTAAATCTATTTTCTTATTTTAAAAATTATAATTATAATATTTAAAAAAATACATTTATAATTGAAAAATGTTTACGTAACCATAGGACGAGGGGGTAAGAGCTTTGCTTACTTTTGCTGACAAGGGGGATGGGGGGGTAAATAATTGTAATAAATCTGCTTACGTAATATTTGAACGGCCCCATATAGTCTGTCTACGAGGCTATGTGCCATAATTTTATCAATATCCTGACAGGCGTCATAATGTAACAGACTAACAGAAATACGTTCGCTTTTATAATATTGGTATTAGTAGATACTTATGGATGGTGGTATGGATCATGTAAGCAGAGCAGGGTAGGAAAAAAAACAGTTTTTTTTTATATTTTATAAAACAAACAGTTAAAAATGTTTAAAACAAGTGTTCTTTTTGTTTTTTTTTTACTTATCAATTTCAAATCAATTATAGCGAATATTAAAATAATCCATTTCTAAACTATTTCCTAATTCAAATTAGTAAAAATTAACAAAACGATAAATACTTACTTTTGTTGCATATCTCAGTACCTCTAATCTAATTATTAAAAATTATTATTATTATTAATCAATACAAAACACTTTACATACACCTTCTATGTAGTGTTATAGGTAGGTAGAGAACTAGAGAGAGAGTGGGGAATAGGTACCGTACCAGTGATCCAGTGAATTACTTTCTTTCGACGACCGACATAGGGACTTTCCCTGCGGGACTTTACTGGCGGGGAGTTACCTATGCAGTGTATAAATACCACAGCCTGTCTGTGGTATTTATACACATTCATTTGCAATTAAAGGTAGTTTTAAACCCTGTTTTTTTCTTAATATAAAACATAGTTTTATTTCAAACTGTTTTAAACACGTTTTTAAAACAACTTGTTTTAATCATGCTAACCCTGAAGCAGAGCATGTACCTTATGTTTTTAAATGAGCAACACACATTGTGTTAGTGCTGCTTGCTGCTATTGAAATTGCAGGGTTTGGTTTAACAGCACGCGCTAAATATACATACGTATTTCTAAACACTGTTTTTTTTTTATAAAACTTGAGTGGACCCCGTTTAAAATTCCTCTCATTTACTAATCAAATACGTGGTTGCTACCAAATAATACTAACGATATAAATTACAATACAGATGATGATGAACAGAAAAAAGTAAAGTAATATGTATAACATACCTGCTGAACACATTATGAAACTTGAATAGCTAAGAAGTGAATAAACGTGAATCTTTCCGGTGTTAGTGACCTGTACCACAGCCTGTACTACCTCCGTGTTAGCGACAGACAAACCATATTTGGGAAGCACCTGCCCAGGATTTCTAAAGGGAATCCATAGAGTTCATAAACTCGCGTAGAGTTCCTTACAATACAATGGAAACCATACTATTTGATTTTTATTTTTTCCCCTTATGCAATACGATTCTGCAATCTAGCACGCGAGCAAAGTTATATTAGAAACACCAAAGGCTTGTTTCTTGACAAATATTGAAACTAACTTGATAAATGTAATGAGAGAGGATCATGTACCTACTTGTTTTTTTTTAAATTTTTTTTTATATATTTGTAATGCTTGACACAGGGACGAGTAAGCTGGACAATCAACATAGCATCATCTAGCCCCGAAGTAAGCAGAGCTTTTGGTATAGGTATACTAGATAACTGATATACTTATTACTATGAAACTTTTGAAACTATCATGGTTATTATCACTAAGTCATTTGAAACGGAAAATTTACCATGATTTGATCATGGCGCATGAAACTGTGCCGAAATATTGGATAATTCAAAAATCAAATCATGGAAAATATCCCGCTTTAAATGGCTTTAGTACTTATTACTAATCGTATACTTAGGTAGCAATAGCGACAGCCGAAACTAGACTGGACCCATAAGATATATTAACACTTTGACTGCGATTTTTTTTCGACGCCTGCGATTTTTTTTTAACTTAATAAATTCGTGCTGCCGCTCTACACAGCGGTTGTGTTGCGCCGCACATGCGTTTCGTTCGAAAAATATTACGGCTGTGCTGAGTCACAAAGATCTGTATTTTCTCAGCCGCTGCGCTAGTGTAGATTTACGCATATTAGTCACTTGTAGAAAACACATACCGTGTGATTTCAGCACTCAAAGTGTTAAACCTACATATACTGGACCTTTATAGCCATAAATAATTCGACCACACACAATCACGACGTGCTTTGTGTCCGTCCACACACTCCGGAAGGAAGCCGCGTCGAGCGAACACTCAGAATATTAACTATCTTGACTCCATTATGTCATCGATACTGAGCTTTATCCGATACTGATCGATTTATACGTGGCCGTATCGATTATCTAAGTAAAACCTTGGCCGGTAGCAAACGCTGAAAATCACCGAAATTGTTAACTTGGTAAGCGGTAGGTCAATTACATTATGTACACCGTAAGGCTTGTAATTTTGTGCAGTGCCGTATTCAGGATTCTATATAACATATTATAAAAGATTCCATACGGTATTATTGCAAATTACGATACCATTTTCCATAATTATTGTTTAAAATTATAATTATTATGGCTTGTATTGTAAGCTCTAATTTGTTTCTATAATTTGATTTGTGTCTACAAATTATTTAAAAAAAAAGAGCATAGCTCTCTCATGTCGGTGCAAAATGGTGCAATTTCTCCCACTTTTCTATTTCCAAATGCGGTCTCTATAATATATTTATTTATAATTTTAGAGAGTTGGACAAAACTATACTTTGTGATGCTGATGCAGTTTTCTGTGACTTTAGAAGAACCAATTGTAACGATAGTATTTCGAGAACAAGTGTTATGTATGAGTCTCCTCGAATCATTTTCATTGAGACGCCTTGTCTCTCAGAAGACCTAGACATCAAATTTCGAATATCGAAAATTTTTCACGTAGACGACCGATGTGGTGTGGTGGGCGAAGGTCCGCCTGCGACGCAGGAGGTTGCGGGTTCGATTCCCGCCTCGGAACAATTGTGTGTACGATCTGCAGATAACTGTTCCGGGTGTTCTGGTCGTTTTCTATGTATAATAAAAAATATCTATCTATGTAATGTATTGTATTATGTATATCAGTTGTCTAGTACCCATAACACAAGCTCTGCTTACCATGGGGCTAGATAATGCTGTGTGAATTGTCCAGCATTATTATTATTATATGTACCTGTGCATTTAAAAGTTTCACCACGTCATTCAGTACTATACGCATTTGAAATAATATTAATCTATATATATAAAAGAAAGTCGTGTTTGTTACAACACTTATAACTCGAGAACGGCTGGACCGATTTAGCTGAAAATTGGTAATACTTTTTATCATTTAAACAATTTGACACATAGATTTCTACGGGGGCGAAGCCGCGGGGAGCAGCTATTATATTATATAATAATATAAATAATATTACATACATTTTGATATCACCTGATAGATGAACTCAGAGATGAGGTACCGATATCGATAGATAATTATTTTATTGCACACTAAAAAATAACACAAACAAGATAAAAAAATACAATGCGGCAATTAGATATACCCCCGTCTAATCCTGAGTACAGCCGATGGGCAGCACCAAATGCGCTTTGCTCTCGTTGCCACGGTCCAGTGCACGGCGAGTGACCACAGACTTCCACAGACATTTTATTTTGGTACCTCAACAACAACGTTACCTACACTGTAGTTTCTAGTGTATCAAATCAGATCAGTGCTATACGTCTGTTAATTTTATGGTTTTCAGGTGAGTTTTGGCATAGAACAGATAGGTGAAATCAATGGTATTATGAGTGAAGTGGAGACCGCGACTCGGCAAAAGTAGTGTAGGACGCCTTCCGGCCGGGATGACTACCTGCGAAGGACTGCAGATAGGATGCTGAAGACAAGGTGCTATGGCGTTCATTAGGGGAGGCCTAAGTTTAGCAGTGGACTACTTAGGCTGATGATGATGATGTTGAATGTTATAAGATTTTCACCTCTTACAGTAGATAATCCCAATAATAAATTTAAACCTTTGTAGTAATGTAGTTGCTTGGTGAAATTGAATGAATTCCCAAAGCCGGACTACTCAATCGCAGCTCAGATACGTCTAAAGTCGCGATTTTTTGAGATGTTCGTCGTTCCGAGACTTTGACTTTGAGAGTTGCGTTTGAATATTCGGGGGTAACTTTCTTTGTCATCGTGACTTTTACCTATTTCTATTCAAATCCACAGACGACTCTCTTGTTTCTAGTTCAAACTCCATTTTACACCATTTTAATCTCCTGAAATTAGCTCTTATTCACTATTTCCTTACCTAACCCCTCGAAATAAATAGTAAATATTTAGAATGACTGATCAATACATAGTATTTAACCCAAAGTCGCTTCCCGCTGTCTGTCTGTCCCTATGTATGCTTAGATCTTTAAAACTATGCAACGGATTTTGATGCGGTTTCTTTAATAGATAGAGTAATTTATGAGGAAGGTTTATAAACCATTTGACACATAGATTTTAACGTGGATGAAGCCGCGGGGCGCAGCTAGTAGGATAATAAATACTTTTTATAATTTTTATTCAAATATTTGGAAATGTATATCCGCAGAGTAACGCCTGAATCTATTAGCATTCCTACTTTCACGTTCTATGTTTAATTAATGTTTACATGACTAGTGAAAGTGTAATTTTAGTATTATTTTTGAAAAAAAAAATGCTGGACAATTCACACAGCATTATCTAGCCTCATGGTAAGCAGAGCTTGTGTTATGGGTACTAGATAACTGATATACATAGTACAATACATTACATAGATAGATATTTTTTATTATATACGTACATAGAAAAGGACCAGAACACCCGAAATATCTGCAGATCATACACACATTTGTTCCGAGGCGGGAATCGAACCCGCAACCTCCTGCGTCGCAGGCGGACCTTCGCCCACCGCGCCACATCGGTCGTCGAAAATAATAGGTGCTTATTAAGTATTAGGTACCTGGCAGTGTAAGAACTTACACGAGATCCAAAAACTTCTAATCAATGCACTCCAAATTGGCACTTCACTTCACCACAAATCTGAACAATACTGGGTATAAGCACTTATCAAAACACACCGCTATCAATCCATATCAAATTAACTGAATCAGGTGCTATTGTAATATAAACTGTATTTTGTAACTGCGAGACTAGTAATTCGCGGAATGGGTGTGATGGTATTCTTTCGGGTGATGTCCGGTTGGTGTTTTTTCGGAAGTAGTGTCCGATTGCTGGTCGCGACGTGACTGGTGACCAACAGTAACTGCCGATGCCGGCGATGTGCTCTGTGCATCACAGCCATTCGCAGTCCTGTTGTTGATTTAGGGTTCCCTATTGCAATTTTGATAGGGGTTCAAAAATTTATGTACAATTGTAGATTCGTCATCATTCATCAGTTCTAACACTGACGCACTACCAATCGTCCATTATGAGCGTGCCAAAATTTTACTAGAATTTTTCGTAGATTTTAAAGTTATAGATAGTTAGGTCCTTTAATAAATAGAAAGCTATTTAAATGTCTAATAGATAACTTTTCAATATTGTATTAAGTATATTAGTAGTCTAATACCCATAACACAAGTTCTGCTTGGGGCTAGACGATGCTGTGTGGATTGTCCAACATTATTTTATTATTTTGTTTCACAGGACTTGAACCTAAACTACCATGGAAAGTGCTCCTGTAAGAGAAAAATCTTTTAATTACCATTTACCTGATAAATCCCACTATTATTTTCAACAGCTTATGATTCAGCTATGCATCGTACCAAAAAATAATAAAATAAACATACAGAACCCCGGCATCAACGCACTAGCGTTCACCTCATTGGCGTCCATTTCACCGTGAAAACACATGGTCGATACTGCGCCACCCCATCGCACACTGGGTAACTGCCACTGCAGCCGCCACGGTTCAAGCGACGCCCCAGTTTCCTGCCCATTAATTATTGTTTAACGGTTTTGCAGTTCAAGGCTCCGTTTTAATTAGGAATTACTTTTGCAATCGGGTTATGCGAATTAGACGTGGAGCCTGGTAGAGTGAAATTATCATCATTAGCTGTTGAATATCGAATAAGGTCTGTAAAATCAAATATGCTCTGGTTAAGTAACAAGTGCGAGTCGCACTCGCGCATTAAGGGTTCCATACCATCATCTATAAAAAAGCATGTAAGTTGTATGGGAGCCCCCTATAAATATGTGTTTTCTTTTAATTTAATTATTTATCATTCAAGACTTGAGGGTTCTGTAAACTACTTTAATATTTGACTTGTCTAAGTGCTTATTTTGTAAGCCTAAAGAAATAAGGGATTTGAATTTTGGCTGCGGTACATTTTTCGCGGTAACTTGGGTCAGTCATCTCAGTACCCTGTACATGAAAAGTTGTTACAACATCCGCGGATGTTCGTAATCTCAATACGAAATGTAGGTAAATATTTGCCAGAGGTAAAACATGTGGGCCTCGCAATAACTATTGGAAAAATCCTGATGATAAATAAAAGATGTGCAAAGAATGACAAACATGCTTGTTATAGCTTTTGAAACTATCATGGTTATATACTATCATGGTTACACAAAAATTACTAATAATAACATATCAAATCATGGTAAATATATTATAAGTGACTTATATGCTTGTTAAATATTAACCTTAGGTATCTCAAAAGCTATGATGACATGATTCATGGCATTACTACGCACTTGTGTCCATAGTGGACGGTTCCGGTCCAGCTCCCCTTTTCAAACGCACGTAAAATACGGATATGACGAAAACCAGCTTCATCACAGTGGGACGATCCATATCTCTAGTTATTCAAATATCAGCAGCATTTGGCTAATTTAAAAAATGAGGTTACATTTACTAAGATTCAGTGAAACAGTTTTGATCGCCGAATTATGAAACTAAATTGCTTGCTAAAGGAGTTAATTTTTATTTTATTTCGTTTATTTATGTACGATTCAGCTGCAATTATATTACGTTTGTCATAATTATTTCTAAAAGTAGTCTAAAGATACAACGAGTTTTCGATTAATAAAAATGTGAGACTACTAAACCGTATCGTCTGACCAATATGTAAATGATAATTGAGAAGTTAACAATAAAACACTTATTAAGTGGTGACATCTAGTAAAGAACGTTGAAACTATGTAAGTACTGAGCGAGCAGCAGCCGAGGTTTTCTACATAGCTGTGCTCTACGAAGTATGCACGATACTTGAGTTGTATTCTACACTGCCATCAGATGTCGCTTCTCGGTAATTTGCTACTCTAACTTATATTCAACCAAAAATTCATTGGTGACACAAATGGTATAGGTATAACATTATCACTGCAATTAACCCTTTACAAATAAGACAAAAGACCTAATCTAAATTTGTATTCCAATAGTTCTATGTGATTGGCGGACAGGACACTGAAGAATGAAAAAGGAATAAGATGAATGAGGTAGGTATCAAAAATTCAAAAAAGGCACTCGTCTGCTCTCATATAAAAAGTGGGTCTACTCTAGATGACGTGCCTCCGAAATCAAACCTCGACCAAGACGTAAGGTCTTGCGAGGGATCATTACGGCATAACATTACCTAATCTATGGCCACGTCGCGTCGTCGCTAATTAAACATTCTGTCACCAAACCGTACGATAGAAAACCGTCATCTATACATAGGTGTAAAATTCTTTGTCCTGAATGACTGACTGACGGATGAACGCACAGCCTAAACCACTGATCGCAGAGACTGAAATTTGGAGGTCTTTGTATGACGTAGGCATCCGATTAGAAAGGATTTTCTGAATTTCTACCTCTAAGGGGGTGAAAAACGGGGGCAAATTTTGTATGGGACAACGTGTTTCCTTGGTTCAATTTACTTAAAATTTTGCATAAACATTATGGAAGACTTGATGGAAGACGAATTTCCACGCGGGCAAAGCCGTAGGGCGCGGCTGGTGGAAAATATAATAGGTATAGTTACTAAATCCAACTTACTTGGGCCAGGTGAGTCCATTCGCGACGAGATAGCAGACTCCCGACACGATCCCGGCCAGCAGCCCGAGGCTGACCCCAGTCGAGAGCGACACACTATCCGGCATTGTGGCAGATGCTGCACGGCTATGTCATACCACCTCTGAGGAGGCTTCAAGCGTCATTCATTTGTTTTGCGCTACGTAGTGTAAGCCACACAAAGTTTGAATTAAAATTGCTGATAGTGTTTTGTTTCTTGTGGTTTAAAGGGTTTGAAATGGTTTTAAGAAACAGGTCGATCAATGTGCAAATTGTGCTACTGTCTTTATATCACTCAGGGGGCCGTCATTCATTTGTTATGTGATAGGTTGTTTTGCCTTACTACTCGTAAGTTCGGATGAGACTTGTTGATAGTATTTTGTTTCTTTCTGGATTTTTACTCTTGTGGGTGAGGTTTTGAAGAGGTTTTAAGAGACACGTCACATTTGTTCATGCACGATGATAATGTTGCCTCACAAGAGTTTGAGCTGAAGTTAAGTTTTGTTTTGCTCTTGTTACAATATGATTTTGAATTTTACTGCTTGTAGGTTTGCTTGCTACTGCGACTATGAAGATCCACCTGAAACAAAAAACTGAGTTCAAGTGCTGCGTTTCAACTTTGCTAATTTGTGGTTTAACATGTGGTAGAGATAGAAAGAATAGATAATAAACACTTTATTATTCCAAACAAAATAAGAAACTAGTTACTAATACAGAAATAGGGTGGTCTTAACGCTGATATCAATCTCTTCCAGGTAACCTCAAGATGAACTAGACATAAATAAAGGCACAATAAAGACAGCACTATAGGTATATATGGCACAAAGATTTGGTAGAGACAATATAATTATCAATAAAAGTTATACATATTTTATATTCACTTCTATAATAATAATGTTGAAAGTCGATGAACCGTCGACGCGTTCATTCTACTAGGACGGTTGATTTAACTAGTTCGTCCCTTCATCGCTCTAGCTACTACAGATATATTTTTACTATTCAATCAAAAAGCGGTAAATGTGATCATTGATGTATCCTGAAGGTCCGAAAGACACCTATTAATTCTTGTTTTGAAGAAAGTTGTTATTGGCTGGAAAAACAGCAGCAGGTACGAGTGGGTAGTGTGATCCAAACTTTGCGGTGGATAGTATTTCGGAATCAGACCAGTGGCTTCGGAAATTACCCGTTACAAATAAACTTACGAACTTTACCTCGTAACACCCACATAGACTATAATTTCTTAAGTTTTGTGTATACTAGTATATCCCATAACTAAAATATGTGTCATATCCCTTAGATTTATAACAGTTTCCAACACAATAACGACATGGGACACGTCTCCCTGTGGTATTTCGTTGATGGAATTCCCGAATGCCTGTCGGGAACGGGTCAGGCCCGGAATTCCCGTAACGTGCAGATTCCTGGGATCCTGTAATTGCCAACCTGCATGGTCAGCGTTATTTTAACAACCGGTGTCCTTGAGAGTTGGTTGTGGTGTGTAAATTGAAATTCTTCAACGCAGTTTTTATTATCTCGTAACAATCAAGAGGTCGAAGATTTTTACATGGTGGATTTTTGAGGACATTCGTTAACAATTTGCTATTTTTGTCAAAGTCTCGGCGCACAATATAAGTTATTTGGTTAAAGGACACTTATAGACATAAAAACATAATACAACGTAATTTCCTAAAGCGTCAGGTTTCTGAGGTTTTCACAGAAGCAAATACTGGTAACCATTTTATTGCTCTTATATTTTTTTCCTGTGAATATCTCGGAAACCTGATGCCTTAAGATTTTTTTTTTATTGTATATGTATGTAATTATATAAAACTAATTGAACGCCGCGATTAAAAAAAAACAAAGTGGTGACCTATGTTACGAGCATGTAAGTTAAACCTGCAAATCCCTTTAAGATCGTTGTGTTGTATTGAAAAATATAATACTTTATTCTCAGCGTTTATGTATAAGTAGTGTAAAGACAAATAATGCGATTGAAAAACCACTTTTATCATATTTTCAATATACATAATATGTATCGATCTCAGCGAGACAACATGCTATCTCCTATTGTTCTGTTTAGGTCAGATACCCGCTGTCATCAATCCGATTCTTTATCTACACGACTTATAAGTATAATCGTTTATTTATTTATTCTTCTTGCACGATAAAAAATATACAAAACATGTATAATGTTTTTGTACCTATAGAGAATTTGTAACAAAGGCGAGCTTAACCCTAAAAAGAGTTATCTTCCAGCAAACCTTATTGGGAGAGAGAGAGACAAAGTGAAGAGAGAAATGGGTACATTTGCATATATACCTAATTTAAATAGAACAATAGATTAATTATTCAAACATTATTTATGACCGACATAGGAGTATGACCACCACCCTCCAATATTAAACAAAAAGCTACAGAAATACTATATTTCAACAATTAATGGATTTCAAAGATAAGAAGAAAAGGATACCATATCGAAGATAGAGGTTCTATGTATGCTATTACGGCGAAAAAAAAAGAAGAAAAAGGCGTTTAAAACAGAAAAATCTACAAATGGTTAACTTTATAGTTTTTAGTATACTTATTGGAAATAAAAATACAAGAAAACATATGAAACAACAGAGAAAGCTAAAAACCGAGTACCTTGGAGGAGGCTTTCACCGCTCCAGGCGGTCCTAACACTATCTAAGTAAATAAGTTAGTAGGTATATAAGTAATTTAGAAAGTTTGTTTATGTAAAAAGGAATAGTAGTTATACTTAAGTTCTTATATTAATACTGTTAAAATTAGTGTTTTGGAACAATAAAGCTATTTTTTTTTTATTTGTCAATATTTATTTTGATAAATGCATTATTTGTAAAATCAAGCACAGAATTATCATCATTACGTACCTACTTAACTTACCTACGTCAATGCATTCACCGCCCTTGAGAGAGGTAATATTTGCAAATTGAGTTGAAATCGTGAGCTCCCAACTACGTCGTCGCTAAATTGATTTTCCATGCGCTGCTCAAGGTTTTCCAATTTCAGTTACTTACATTTCGCTTCAAATATATACCTCAGCTATCTATTTTATGAGAGGGACCTATCTAGTAGTAGGAACCTACTTAGTAGCAGCGTTCTTTGATGAAACCGGCCAATTCACATTTATTACAATTACCTATTTTCTAATCTAATAATAATAATTATTATTATATGATTAGTTACTTACTATTCAATTCAATTGAATTGAATAGTAGGTAGCGACTAGCGACCTAACGACGCGCTTTACGAAAAATTATTAAAAATTATAATAAACCACCTTCTTTCATTTATCTATGCACTAGCTGCGCCCCGCGGCTTCGTCTATCGGAACCGAAATAAAAAATTGGAAGAACAGCAATTTTCTAAATTTTTTTAAACGAACTTTCTACTAAAATATTTAAAAAAAAGATGAATGAATTTAGTAAATTCATTCTCAAGTTAAAGCGTAACCAGAAGAAATAGGGGTACATTTGTATACAGGTACCTCTACGGATATCTACGAAGCCATAGGAACAAATTGATTACAGATTGCCTTAGATTGCCCAGACACAATAGCATAGAACCTAGTTTACACCTCTGCGCTAGTCGGACCGTTGTTCACCTAATGAGGCTGCTCCCATTGCTGAGATAAGGAAGACAATACTAACGGGACCAAATGCTTGGGCTTTAGATGCATCTGCACCAGATGTGAGAACGATCGCTATGTTATGAGATTTGATCGAAGTATTGGTAAGCATTGTCTGTATTTCTCTATGTATTCTAAGCTCTTTAAAACTACGCAACGGATTTTGATGCTGTTTTTTAATAGAAATAGAAATAGTTTATTCATATCAGACATGGTAAATTAAAGATACAAATAAATGGATCCTCATATCTCGCCACGTCACTGGCATGTGCATACATCAAAAAGTTCCAGTTAAGACAAACAACAAAATGTTTCAAATAATAATTCTCATGCAAATTAATAAAAAGTAAAGTTTAATTAAAATAAATGTCAAGCCATACTATACAATACAAATATTCAACATTAAAGTTAGATTCAATGTCAATAATATAATTTAAACTGTAAAGGTCAGAAACTCCTGGATTGTATAAAAGCTGCGTTGCACGAGCCATTCTTTTAAGAATAAACAATATTCCTTTGTGATCTAAAATATTTTTCGGTAAATGATTATAAATTTTGTATGACATGTAGGCGCAGTTTCGCTTAAAAAGTTCTAATTTCGGTCCAGGCATCACTAAAGGTTTATGTGTTACAAATCTCCGATTGATGTTATTTCGGTATTGAAATAGATGGAGTGATTTAAGAGGATGGTTTATAAACCATTTGACACGTAGATTTCCGCGCGGGAGAAGCCGCGGGTCTCAGCCAGTGTGACATAAAAGCCGATAAGGTGCTTGGCAGGCGAGGCCTGCATCCAGCAGTGAATCAATATAAGTTGCTGAGGAGGAATGCTTTAGAAAACATGTCCTAATACCTATCTGCTTCAGTTTCCGACTCACTTTGGTAAATTTTTGCACTTTTAAATAAGATTGGGCTGTTTCATGAAACTAAATGAGATCGGAAATAAGATCGACTTCTTACTTTTTCTTCGATTTCGTACGTTTCAATTTGGAACCACTGATTGAGCTTTTGGCACTTCTGATTCATAAGGGATCGAGCTGCTCCGCTAAATATAATACGAACTCTGTGAAATTTACCATGATTTCACTACGAGCAGTGCCTTCAGTTCTCTATTCCGTGATCATGGCGTATGAAACTGTGCCGAAATATTGGAAAACTCGAAAATCAAATCATGGTAGATATCCCATTTTAAATGACTTTAGTGTTAATAACCATGATAGTTTCAGTTTTTAGTTTAATTAATTTTTCAAGTTTTATTATGAACTTATGTTCTTAGGGTCGAATACTTCTAAAGCGCTCGATGTGGTATTCGCACAGATAACCTACCTATGACGGAAAACAAAACATGCAGCAGACGCATGTCTTCCACAACGGGTCATGGGAACTTCCCATACATCACTTTCATTGGGAAAGGAAATCTAGAAAATGCAATCATTTGTCTAGAGATTTTATGCAGTTATCAATTGGTAGCACTAGTTCATCTTCCGTTAGACAGTGATATGGCGATTTTTTTTTTTTTTGCCGTGTAGTCTTATGGTTCGATTAGACAGTTCATCATCATCATCAGCATATGGGAGTCCACTGCTGGACATAGGCCTCCCCCAATGAGCGCCATAGCGCCCTGTCTTCAGCTTGCCGCATCCAGTATCTACCTGCAGTCTTTCGCAGGTCGTCATCCCACCTGGTCGGAGTGCGTTTACCGAGTCGTGGTCTCCACTCAAGAACATGTTTGTCCCAGTGGCCGTCGGTTCTTCGCGAGATATGGCCGGCCCACTGCCACTTCAGCTTGCTAATTCTTAGAGCTATGTCGATAACTTTTGTATTCTTTTATATAGGATTCGTAACGAATACATCCGACAGGGAGTCGGATGTATTCGTTACGAATCCTATTTTTAGATTAGACAGTTATCTTTACTTAAATTCTAAATAACTAATGTGAATATTAAATAAGTTGACTATTTATTTCTCACTTAGGCGAAAAAATAGCGTAACATTATTGGTTTAATTTTTATTTCTTATTATTACTATAACTAAACAAAGGAATGAATAAAAATTCATATCTATAATAATTGTTTTAGCTAGAAGGTACCTGCACAATACATAAATATAAAAACAATCTAAAATACAATTTTATTACCGAGGCAATAAGTTCGATATTGTCTTGTAGACTTGTAGTCATCTTTCCGCAAAGTTATGTAAATCTATGAAGGTACGGAAATATTGTAGGTACTTGTCATGGACATTTCTAGTCTTGTAAGTACTTCCCAGCCAGAAGGTGGTTGTGACGTAACCAATGTAACATCTGTTTGCAACCGACTTCAAGAAATGAGGGTGTAGTTCCGTATTTTTGTGCGTCTAAAGTTCCGAGCCGTGCCGTTGCTAGCCATCTAAGGGAAACAAAGAAAGGGCAACAGTTTCTGACTGTGTACATTTCTAATACTTCCACTGCGATCAACAATGCACCTGCCAAGCATGGTGAGCATGGCAAAACCATCTTTCCTTGAGAGACGCATGTTCCGCATACCGTTAGCTGGACCCCTGGTAGGTTCCAACTCGTAATTACATCAGTTTTGGTTTTATATTATAAAATTTGTTGTTTCACTACATAGTATAAAACAAAATCTCTTCCTGGTTTCTGTCTGTGCATATGGATGCTTAGGACTTTAAAACTACGCAACGGATTTTGATATGGTTCTTTTTAATAGATAGAGTGATTCAAGAGGAAGGTTTATAAACTATTTGACACATAGATTTCCACGCAAGCGAAGCCAGCAGCTTTGGTTTTATATAAAACAGATTGCTATATTATTCATCTAACCGCAAGATTCTAGTTTTAAAATATTCTGTATTCATAGGAATTTAACCTAACGATGAACGCCACTGTACGACCTGCACGTACGTATGTGTACTGGTAGAGAAGATTTTCAAGCTTGATACTGGAGCGTTTAAGTAATTTTGCTTGTATCTTTGGTCGACTGTACCTTCATTTTATCTACGCAAATAAGGAAAGGACAGTGTGCTTAATATTCAGATTTTATAGAGCAGTGTATCGCTTTCACAGAAATAAACGTAAGAGCTGGGGTGGGTCGCTCAGTGTGGATATACGGTGAAACCAATTCACTCTCATGTATCTCTAATGTGGACATAAGGATATCTCATTTGTATAGTAATTTGTTAGTGTTAGTTAAAGTGAATTGGGTTACTTGAACTGGATTAAATTAATGCTAAGGGCACTACCCTAAGCACTTGTGGTCAAAATCTAGTATCCTCGGACGAATTAGTGAATCTGGCGAAGTTTAAATTATTTACTAAAGTTTTGTGGATGGACTACTAGATACATAAACGAGGTCATGTACTCAAAAACGAGTCTCGCCGTGGTACACGTGGAAATCAGATTCAAAGAGAATAAAATAACTACGTAAGATCAGACTCTCGAGACATTCACTGCTAGTACCAACCATGTATCCCATCCAGATGTATCCCATCCAGAAGTATCATAGAATAATTTTTTTTTTAATCTTCATAATTATCACACTGTCAGTCATAATTATCACATTGTCAGTCATAATTATCACATTGTCAGTCATAATTATCACATTGTCAATCATAATTATCACATTGTCAGTCATAATTATCACATTGTCAATCATAATTATCACATTGTCAATCATAATTATCACATTGTCAGTCATAATTATCACATTGTCAGTCATAATTATCACATTGTCAATCATAATTATCACATTGTCAGTCATAATTATCACATTGTCAGTCATAATTATCACATTGTCAGTCATAATTATCACATTGTCAGTCATAATTATCACATTGTCAATCATAATTATCACATTGTCAGTCATAATTATCACATTGTCAGTCATAATTATCACATTGTCAGTCATAATTATCACATTGTCAGTCATAATTATCACATTGTCAATCATAATTATCACATTGTCAATCATAATTATCACATTGTCAGTCATTATTATCACATTGTCAGTCATAATTATCACATTGTCAGTCATGATGACCAATGTGGCGCGGTAGGCTAAGGTCCGCCTACGACGCAGGAGGTTGCGGGTTCGAGATTCCCGCCTCGGAACAATTGTGTGTATGATCTGCAGATATTTGTTCCGGGTGTTCTGGTCGTTATCTATGTATAATAAAAAAAAAACTATGTAATGTATTGTATGTATTATGTATATCAGTTCTCTAGTATAACACAAATATAACACAAGCTCTGCTTACTTTGGGGCTAGATGATGCTGTGTGAATTTTCCAGCATTATTTATTATTTATTTATATTTAAGTCGTATTCCCCATGAACGAAAACATCTTCAATCACCGAGAAAAAAACGTAAGTCACCATTACGTAGTTAGTGTATTCTCTTTGGTATTCTTTCTGGTCACCATCAACGTCAACTGTTTGTCATTTAATATTTGTATTTTCTTTTTACGTTTTGTTACAGAAAATCCGATTATTTACCGGTATTTACCCGAGTTTTGGATATATTTTACCGCCATGGTCGACTTACAATGCCTTATAGGCATGCAGTGCCACAAATTCGTGATCGTGGCGGCGGACCAGACCCATACTCCTCAGAGCATCATCGTCCTGAAGGACGGTTAGTAGAAGTCACTCTTGGCTCTTAAAAGATGAAGGCTGCACCGAGTATTAGCTTTATCTCTTTGCCCCTTTGCCCCTTTTGGTCCATTGACATGCTATTTTCCGAAGTAGCAGGCTCTTTCCTTACTAAATGTCATTTTAGCTAAATTTCGGCCACAGCGGCCAGTCTTTTTGGCGTTGAAGTTAGCCATCTATGGCTGCCGCCGTGTATAAATTATAAATGGCTTGGACTCATACATGGTATGTAAAGGTGCTTAGACACTTTGAAGTGAACAGTGAAGTCAAATAATCTTATATTTAATAATAAAACTTGTCTAAGTGCTTATTTTGTAAGGCTCATCAAAATATACATGATTTTTTCTAGATTTATGCTTTCTAACAAGTCCAATTTTAATTTACACACTCCCTGTTATTGTCGCTGGTATCTATTGATGACCCTTATTCTTGTAATACGAGTAACACATGGTGAGGCCGACATCTACCCTGTCTTTTCTACCCTTCATAGAGACTTTCCTTGCCATAAACGACCAAGGTTTTTCCGTTCCTAATTCCTACAACTAACTTATAACTCTTACTTTCACTATAGAGGCACGTTCTCCTAACAGGCTCTGCAGGCGGCGGCTTTATAGTTCGATAAATCCATGTTTGATATCGGAGGGATAATGGGACCCATAATGGAAGGGTCTGCTCCGTTATATCCACATACTTAGACGTGACACCTGAGGGTGGTTGAGGATCCAATCATTGGGGTCATTATTCAATATTGAGCACTTGGTTGAAATTGTTATCAATCAATTTGATCAGTAGGTGAAGGTCCTAATAATTTGTATAAGCTGTAAGTAATTAGAGTACTACCTACTTAAAGCCAATATACTCAATAATGTAGTAAAAATTAAATAGGAAATCGAATCAAGTCATATTACGATAAAAAAATACCCTCTAAAAATAATAGTGTAATTGGACCGAGTTTTCCTTCTTGATTGGCCTTCCTAAAAGGTCCGACAGGCTCATTGGAATTGAAAAGTTTATTGGCATTATGCACAATACGAGAGGCTAAGACAATGCGCAGTTTCCAGAGTTGCTAGAGCTAGATAGATAGTAGGAGTATAGCGTAACAAGTTCTCAAATAGCCTGAATTGATGAGAAAACACAGTAGATTTGTAATAATGGCCGCAGATTTACGCTGAAGATGTCTGAAGGATAATATTGTTTGCGATTGCGCAGGGCCATTCATTGACGATTATGTGTGTCGACATTTGCAAATTGCCGCGACTTGGGATTTTAATAATGACCATACGCAGTGCCAATTCTCTGGTCGAGGTTTGGTGGCTACGAGGTTTGGTACACTCGGCATAATAAAAAGTTGTTGGTTTTCAGAACTGATTGTGTAACGTTCTATACCAAAATATGAAAAAGTAAATTACTTGTAGACCTTTTTGACTCGGATCGTGCGTGACTATTAGTGTCAGCTCATACCACGAACGACGCTGTGCACACTTTGATTCAAAAATTTACTTTATTTACTACACGAGAGGAGTTTTCGTATTATGACAATATTTTTTTTAACCTTTTTGCGTAGGTTAATAAAGTTATATTTTGAATGAAATACGCGCCTCGCTACGCGTCTCAGTGAGACTTGAAATTAAATAAAAAAAATGCCCTAAAATTTATTTTTTACATTCAATTGAATCTCATAATATACAAATATAAAAATCTTTATTTAAAACAAAAAAAAATATTGTATAGAGAATACAAAAAACATAGTAACATTGTGGGCTGACTAGAGCAAAAGTTAAAAAAAAAACCGTGTAGCGGATATCATCATCATGCATAAAATTTTGTTTGCTTATGTTATATCGTGGGTCTGACTGTACAAATGTAGGTATTTAGGCAGAGTGGCATATTTATTTTAAGTGTCAAAGCAATTTTCCCATAAGTTCAAGCAGAAGTTACTTAGTGCTTAGTACCTACTCACAGGCTTTTAATTTTAAAGACAAGGTTATCTGTTAAGCATCAAACCTAGGTATTATTATATATTATTTGCCTAGGTTTAACTACAATGTTGCATTTCATCTAAGTAGATAGACTAGATTGATCACACAAGCTTCGCTTAGCTTGTGGCTAGATGATAAGCCACAAGCTAAGCGAAGCTTGTGTTTTGGGTCTAAGTACTGCTGTATGGCAATGCTGATGCCATCCATATATGTAGATAGGTTTTATAAATTATAAAGTAAAGTTGGTTTAAAACTAGCTTCCTGCCAACGTGATGACATGATCAAATAAGCTAGAGGTTGGGTTCGCAGGAGGTCAAAGCCCTATATTTTGAAAGACTTGTTGTGTAAAGTTGGTAAGGTCCTGTGCCGCCATGATACGTCTCAGAAGTTTAACCTACATAAAGGATGTTGGATATTTTCATAATACCGCTCTGCCTACAATCAAACCGACTGGTTCTGTTAATAAATTATGTAATTGTTTGAAAAACTAAACGGAGTAGGTACTATAATCGACTAAAATTCCTTTTGCGAGACAGATAGTACATAATCTTTCGGGAATAAAACTTATAATCGACCATCTCCGGATTATTTTACATATAAACAATACAAAAAACAAATAATAAATAACGAAGAATTAAATTTGCGTACAACTGCGAGAATAGAAAAAAGTGTGATTGTAAATGAGAGCTTTATTTTGGCCGAATACAGCATTGCTGAATGTTGTAATATTGTGCGATGGATAGCATTTTTTATGTTTTCTCATATTGGCAGACGAGCACAAACTGTACGAGATAGGCGACCAGATGCTGCTCGGCCTGATCGGGGACTCAGGAGAGACGGTGCAGTTCGCGCAGTACGTGAACAAGAACCTGGAGCTGTACAAGATGAGGAACAACTACAAACTGAGCACAGCGGCGGCGGTGCACTTCACCAGGAAGAGTCTGGCGGACCGACTGCGCTCTGGTGAAAAGGTACTGTGGCTGTGGAGAGAAGATCTGTTAAACATCCAATAGGATTAGATTGTGGCCAAATACCGTCACAGTATCACGCCATGTGGCGGAGATTTTATTGGGTGTTTGTACACATCTCTTCTAATAAGCACGAATTGCAGTAAGACGCCAAGAATCTGCAGCTGTACAAGATGAGGAATAACTACAAGCCGAAGGCGGCGGTGGTGCACTTCACCAGGTGGAGTCTGGCGGATCGACTGCGCTCTGATTTTCATGTGACCGAAATTCTATTGGTTGTTTGTACACATCTCTTTTAATTATAAGCACCAATAGCGATATAAGAGTAGACGGGGCGGTCAAGTGAAAAGGTCTACAGTTTATTTTGTGTCAAATACCTGACACAATTTTTGGACAAATCAGTAGAGCTCAGTATTTTTAGTCGGAATTTTAAAATGTTTATCCTATATCAAATGTATGCGTTTTATAACAAACTTAAGATATTTAAAAACATTCAACAAATCTAAGACAAAGGCATATTTCACATTTGTTTTAAAATGGGATTTTCCTTCGTTTGACAAAATAATTAACCGAAAGCAAGAAAGTTCTATGACAAACGTGCAAAATTCTCATATTTTGAGATTCTCTGCGTCACTTTCTCATCTAAAATCAGTGCTGATTTCTCTCTAACTAACTAATTAATCTCAATGTGAAACAGTTATTCTAATTTTACGATTTAATTAATGAAATTGTAGGTGAGTTTTTAAATTTTTGTTCTAACAAGAAACTGTTTATGCAGATTATGATGATTCGTTGAGTGAATTCAATTAAAACGTTTAAATCTTAACGATATAACTAATTGGTTTGCTCAATAAAATGATGATAGTACAATCTATGCAGATAACATGCAAAAATGTTATATCATAAATTAAAATCATGTAATATAAACATAAATAATAATAGATCCACGACAATACCTAACTGAGACGTCTATACTGTTTTACAAATGACAAGATTTCAATCAATAAAGAATCACCTGCGCATTTCCAAGTTCCAACTCATGCAATAGTCATATAAACAAGCGATATGTATATTATGATGAGGCAATAAATAAAGAGAACAAAGCAAAATATAAATCAATATTTTGCCATACTTTCAACTTGAGCGGGGAATATTTCTCGGTCGTTTAAGGTAAATGCCTGAAAATGGAATGCAAATAAGATTTTCACCAAGCGCCCGCAATCTCCTTCAAAGAATTTACGTTTAAATTTTATATAAAAGGCCTTTTAAAATCCGTTGTCTCTGCCGCTCTTACTGCCAACCAAAACCGGAATCATTATCATCATCATCATCCGCCTAATATTAGACCAATGCTGGACGTAGACCCCTTATTGAGCGCGATTTATGATGACAGCTTTTGATGATTATTTTCCTATTGTATAGAGCGCATCCTAAGAGGGTCCTATAAGTAAATATATAATTTCATCCTTGAGGATTTGTATTTATTCCACAAAACCTTAAAAAAGTGTACGTACCTACTTATTAAGGAATCTAAAGTAATTTTTTTGGTTTTCTAAAAGAGGAACATCACTATATACTATAAAAACAAAGTATCCTCCCGCTGTCTGTCTGTATGCTTAGATCTTTATTAAAACTATGCAACGGATTTTGATGCGGTTTTTTTTTAATAGATAGAAAGATTCAAGAGGAAGGTCTATAAACCATTTGACAGATAGATTTCAACGCGGGCGAAGCTAGTTTTAATCATTTTTTCGTTTACATTCCAGCCAGCACAAATGAACATGATAATATCTGGGTACGACGAGGGCGGCGGCTCGCTGTACATCATGGACTGGCTGGCTACCTGCATCAAGGTGCCGTTCGCAGCGCACGGGTTCGCAGGCATGCTCTCCCGAGGGATACTCGACCAGTATTATAGAGCCTGTAAGTCTTTACTAAGCCCTGACGTACAGAGTTGTTATCAGTCTATGTATCTGTAGATAATCAATATTTGTAATCTTACGCGATCTGAACACATAAAACATATTTATGTATGTACTAGCTGTGCCCCGCGGTTTCACCCGCGTGGTTATAGATCTATTTTGGATATTATACTATATAATCTTTATGAAATGTCTGTGCGTTACTCTGATATGTAAACTTTATTATTGTGAAGTTTCATTAAAATCCATCCAGTAGTTTTTACGTGAAAGAGTAACAATCATCCATCCATCCATCCATGCTTACAAACTTTCGCGTTTATAATATTAGTAGGATTATATACAGATAAATATAAGCACTAATACAACGGGTATTTATCGCATCTATTTACCTATTTTCCCGACGCGACGTTTCAACAGGTTTACACACCTGTCGTGGTCAGTCATCCCGTGGAAAAATAGGTAAATAGACGCGATAAATGCTGCTTTGCGTCAAGCTCAACAAGACAGGGCACTATGGCGCTCATTGAGGATAGCCTATGTCCAGCTGTGGACTAACATAGGTTGACGATGATGATGACTATGCTTGCTTCCAGCGTTATCAGAAGAAGAAGCCTACAACATCCTCAAGATGTGCGTCCGTGAGATCCACCTCCGCCTGTTCTTCAACCTGCCCAACTTCGACGTGAAGGTCATCAGCCGGGGCGGCATCCACGACCTGCCTTCCATCACTCCGAAGAGCTTCCTAGTCCAGGGCTAACGTGTTTTTGAAGTTGAGAGAGTTATTTCCGTTTTGGATGGAGTGGTTGCCACTAACACTTTTGAAACTATCATGGTTCAGGTTCAGGTTCAGGTGGGGGTACTCCATTTTCCGCATTTGGACTCCAGTTGGTCCTTTATTTTTTGACGACCGATGTGGCGCGGTGGGCGAAGGTCCGCCTGCGACGCATGAGGTTGCGGGTTCGATTCCCGCCTCGGAACTAATGTGTGTACGATCTGCAGATATTTGTTTCGGGTGTTCTGGTCGTTTTCTATGTATAATAAAAATATCTATCTATGTAATGTATTGTATTATGTATATCAGTTATCTAGTACCCATAACACAAGCTCTGCTTACCGTGGGGGTAGATAATGCTGTGTGAATTGTCCAGCATTATTTATTAATTTATTTACTTTATGCGTAGTAGTTAGCTAGCATAGCCAGCCTAGCTCCGTCCTAGTGACGTCTCCGTCCTTACTATCATGGTTATTAACACTAAAGTCATTTATAACGGGATACCTGCAAAGTTTTCTTGGTTTTAAATTTAAACTACGTAATTTTATTTTTGAAGGTCAGAAAAAACAAGAAAGTCATAGAAACGATACAAGTATCATATAATGATGCTATGCAATTGTTGAAGTAGTTATCCGTGCGTAATTTTATGTTTCTTTTTGATTTCGCCTGTTACAATTTTTATCTTTTGTATTTTAATTTTTGTATATGAACTAAAACGCAAACTTACTTATCTGCCTAATTTTTTATTCAATGTAGAACCGCTATCCGTCATAGTTTATATTTTATTGTTTTAGTCTTGTCTTTTATTTTATTTTTTGTTATATATTGTCTTGTGTTATCTTCCGTGACGTCACCAAACGGCTCTACCGGAAGACCAGCGTTGGTTGTAACATGCTTACAACTAACCCATGCTGAGATAGAGTCCGTTTTGTGACTCAATTACAAAAATCTTTTTATCCTTTATTTTTAATTTTTTAATCATGTTTTTTTTAAGTTTTTGTGTATTGAGTTACAAATAAACTATTCTATTCTATTCTATTCTATAAGTATTTACCATGATTTGTATTTTGTATTTAGTTTTTTAGTGCTGATAACTTTGATTATTGAGCTGATTTTGCTGTAGATATTGAAAAATTTTAACTCGCCGTCTTGTCGGACATGCTTTCAATAAGAATAACAAGACCTTAGTAAAAATTCAAAAATGTAAGATAAAGATAATCATGGTAAATATCCCATTTAAAATGACAGTAGTTTGTACATCAAAATTGTATATTACCTGTTTTGACGAGTCGTATCCTTAGGATAATTAAGGTATATATATATTATATTGTACACTTTTATGTAAGAATTATGACAATAAAGAAATTTGAATCTGAATCTGAATCTGTTGCCACATTTCCACGATTTTCCTGAGTGAGGAAAATCGTGAAAATGAGAAGCTCTTGCTGAGCTGGCGTTTATTAATGCAGTTTTAGAAAGAGTATTTACTTTACTCCTCAAAGCAAATAAAATCGTGCTATGAATTTTTTAGATTGCTTATAATTTTAGACAATATAATTTTTTTTGTAGCAAGATGTATTCCGTATGTACGTACGTCGTCGTACAGGATTTTGAGTATAGTTGTTTTAACACTTTGACTGCGGTTTTTTTTCGACGACTTTGATCTTTTTTTTTACCTAAAAAATTCGTGCTGCCGCTCTACACCAGCGGTTGTGTTGCGCCGCACATGCGTTTCGTTCGAAAAATATTACAGTTCTGCTGAGTCACAAAGATCTGTATTTTCTCAGCCGCTGCGCTAGTGTGGATTTTCGCAGATTAGTCACTTGTAGAAAACAAATACCGTGTGTTTTCAGTAATTAAACTTGTGTTCCTATTTGGAATTTTGATTTTGTTTTCTTATATACTGCACAGGTTAATATGGAATATAATACAATAATGGATATACATGTATGTACTATTTGGAATTTTGGTTATGTTTTCCTATATACCAGTACCTGGTTATTAAATAAAGAAAATTAAAAAAACTTAGGTGACAAAACCTTTCATGAAAGCATTTGCGTATAATACATGTTTATTGAGAACAGTCGGTATAAAACATATAATAATTTGGTATCTGCCACAATTTCAGCGCCATTTTAATTTTACTCTCAAACCAAATATTGGAGGACCTTGCTCAAACAAGTAAAAGTTTCATGATAAAATTTTAATTGAATAACTTTTATCCCTCATCCCTTGATAGCCTGGCTGCCGGGCCCTAAGCAATGGTGCTGACAACTTTTATTATTGAGCTGGTTTTGCTGTAGATATCGAAAAATTTAAATTTAATCTTGTCGTACATGCTTTCAATAAGTTCGGGATTCGTAGTAATTATGACCTTGTCATCATCATTAGGCCATGATAGTCCACGTTGTACATCAGCACCACGTATACCTAGGTACGTCCACAGCTGAACTTGCCTCCCCCAAATAAGGGGGACATAATGCCTCCCCTAAATGGGAGCCCTCACTTGCCACATGAAATTACAATACTGCATATGCTTGCAGCCTCTCACTAATCATCAGCCTACCTGTCCGAAGAGCCTCCCATACTACCGTTTGCCGAGTCGCGGTCTCCACTCAAGACACCTATACCTACACCAGCAGTGTTTGGTTATTTGGGAGATATTTCCGGCCCACTGTTACTTCAGTTTACACTGCAAGATTGCTTATTAGCTGATACTAGGTACCGTGTTAAAATGCAATAGCTCACATCACATCAGATTGAATTAGTTGCGGCCCCGAAGATTACCTATTCGTGTGAACTGTGAACTTAGGCACGGATCTGTGAGAAAAAACATCGTAACCATTTGTTTGTTAATTAAAATTCTCGAAGATAGTTCTTTCATCTATTGTGGTTACGCGATGATGAGGTACGATATAAAATGTATTACAGATAAACATATATATAATATATATGTATATTACAGGTTCTTTACCTACCAGGGTTGGCATGATTAAAACAAGTTGTTTTAAAACACGTGTTTAAAACAGTGTTTAAAACAGTGTTTAAAACAGTTTGAAATAAAACTATGTTTTATATTAAGAAAAAAACAGGGTTTAAAACTACCTTTGATTGCAAATGAATGTGTATAAATACCACAGACAGGTTGTGTGATATAGTGGTATTTATACACTGCATAGGTAACTCCCCGCCAGTAAAGTCACGCAGGGAAAGTCCCTATGTAGGCCGTTTTATACACTGCACACTGCATAGGTAACTCCCCGCCAGTAAAGTCCCGCAGGGAAAGTCCCTATGTCGGTCGTCGAAAGAAAGTAATTCACTGGATTAGTGGGTACCTCTACCTACCTACAACACTACATACAAGGTGTATGCCAATTGTTTTGTATTGATTAATAATAATAACCCGCAGGACAGCTTGTGGCGAGCTGTTGGTGAGTAGCGACACCACGGGTACCGAGTGCTCCCGGGGAAGTTCCTGGTTCTCGTCTCCGCTTGCGGAGTGGCATCCCAAGAGAACCAGATCCCCACCTCTTGCTTGCCTTCATTGGCCGGTCTGAGTGGAGTCGCGAGAGATGCATCTTAGGATGTAGACTCGGGGGTGGAAGTGTCTAATGGCGTAATAGCGAGGAAACCCGCTCACGAGCAGTCTTCGTGATGGTGAAATCGGGGCCGCACCTCTCGACACCCTCAGTCGTTTGCGCCGATGTTGTTCCTCTCCGGTAATTTACTCCGGCTTTTTAAGGAACCCATCCAGCATTCGGCAAGCCACCGTCTGCCGCTCTTCTTAACATTATGATTGACTTGTTTATGGCAGACGTCCGCAATCTCCCCTATAGCCCGATTACCCAGTCCATCCATCCATCACAATAGCCTGGTTTTATTTCTTTCATTTTTCTTTGCAATAGTCTCTACACCTGGCGGATACCATCTTTGGGTGTATCATATTGTGCACCCGAGGATGATACCCGCTATGTGTAGCCATCGCCTTTAGATTAACTTCTCAAAGGGCCTCTGTGCTGTTGGCTTCGGCCCCACGCAAGCCTTCCAAAGGACCGGGTCACTTTATGGCCCGAGATCATGGTAAATGAGAGACATAATAATTTTTAATAATTAGATCAGAGGTACTGAGATATGCAACAAAAGTAAATATTTATCTTTTTGTTAATTTTTACTAATGTGAATTAGGAAATAGTTTAGAAATGGATTATTTTATTATTCGCTATAATTGATTTGAAATTGATAAGTAAAAAAAACACTTGTTTTAAACATTTTGAACTGTTTGTTTTATAAAATATAAAAAAAACTGTTTTTTTTCCAACCCTGTTACCTACATACACCATTTTATGAGATTATAGGTTCAGGCCGCGGCTTTACCTGAGTTTTCTATAAAATTTAAGTGAACGTAAAACTAAATACATTATTTCTTATTGATAATATATTTATGGCATTTTGACTTATCTAAATGCTTATTATGTACGCCTAAAGAAATCAAGATTTTGAATTTGAATACAATGTCACGCACATTACACTCAGACTCTTGCAACGGTTTACACGTGAAAAATAGAAAGACAGATTATTTATATATATTTAACTTAGCCAGATACAAAGTCCCACGTCTGGACAAAAGCCTTAATATGAAGACAGAGCTAGGTGCTTTCGCAATTTCAATGCAATACAAAAATACTTTATTGTACAGCAGATACAGATCATTGCATGCGACAAGTACAATGGGCGGCTTATCGCTTAGAAGCGATCTCTTCCAGGCAACCTTTTAATTATATTCAAAGCAATCTTATCTTCAAACGGAGAACGTGTCACCGAAGATGACTTTGTAAGTGAAAATAGGTGAGGCTCACTATCTACATAATCTCTTTAGAACAAACACTATGGTTAGGTATCCACGCTTACGATATGGATGTGCAAACAGCTGTCAAGGTGTTGATAAGACGAGACGCACGACTTGGTTATTAACACGACGACCGATGTAGCGCGGTGGGCGAAGGTCCGCCTGCTACACAGGAGGTTGCGGGTTCGATTCCCGCCTCGGAACATTTGTGTGTACGATCTGCAGATATTTGTTCCGGGTGTTCTGGTTGTTTTTCTATGTATAATAAAAAATATCTATCTATGTAATATATTGTATTATGTATATCAGTTATCTAGTACCCATAACACAAGCTCTGCTTACCATGGGGCTAGAAGATAATGCTGTGTGAATTGTCCAGCATTATTTATAATTTTTTTTTTTTTTTTAACACGTTGAATGCTACATAAACCAACTCACAATGTGCAGTTTCGTGTCTAATAATCTCAGACTAAAGATAGTAGGCAACATTTTTTGTTAGGTATATAAAAAAATTAAGAATACCTTTCTTTTTGTTTAGGTATTCACGAAGGTGCGCTTACGATGTGCAAACAGCTGTCAAGGTGTTGATAAGAGGAGACGCACGACTTACTTATTAACACGTTGAATGCTACATAAACCTACTCACAATGTGCAGTTTCGTGTCTAATAATCTCAGACTAAAGATAGTAGGTAATTTTTTTATTATTAGGTATAAAAAAAATTAAGAATACCTTTCTTTCTGTTTAGGTATTCACGAAGTGCAGACAGCTGTCAAGGTGTTGATAAGAGGAGACGCACGACTTACTTATTAACACGTTGAATGCTACATAAACCTACTCACAATGTGCAGTTTCGTGTCTAATAATCTCAGACTAAAGATAAGTAGGCAACATTTTTTGTTAGGTATATAAAAAAAATTAAGAATACCTTTCTTTCTGTTTAGGTATTCACGAAGGTGCGCTTACGATATGCAAACAGCTGTCAAGGTGTTGATAAGAGGAAACGCACGACTTACTTATTAACACGTTGAATGCTGCATAAGCTTACTCACAATGTGCATGTTTGTGCCTAATAATCCCGGACTAAAGATATAGAAGTAAACATATATTTTATATTAAATATAAACTCTCTACACTCACTATCTTCAAAAAACCGCTGCATCAGCATTATTTAACCATATAAAATATTGATAGCCTTATGTCTATGTAAGTTTATTATAATGTTTGTAATGTAGGTATTTAGTGTATTTGTTATCAATTATTTATTAAAGTGCCACCGTCTATATTGTTCGTTCATGTCCAGTCCATCCCAAGGTTAGGTTAGGTAGGCCTGGAAGAGGTCGCTCTCAGCGATAAGGCCGCCCTTTATACCTTTATTCTAAGTTTTTATCTCTGTATTATTTTCTGTTTTGTGTGGTGTAATAAGGTGTTATCTATCTATCTATCTATAAAAAAAAATACCTTGCCTTATTAAGTTATTACATATAGCCCAAATTCACGGATCGGAAAAACACCCATAGTCCATTTCGCAACGAATTTCGAACGCTTCCGGAAAAGTTTGCCCTGGCTATATTTTACGCTATTTAAATTATAATTAATTCATAATTGACTAGAATTTAAAATATTAAGATTTTTATTTTATAGAAAACTCATTTAATTAAATTTATTTTATAAATTGACTAGATAGTATTATATTTTCTTTACTTTATGCATATTGAGTAGGCTAACAACGAATCCTTTCCTTTCGTAAGTAATTAAAATATATTATCTCTGGTGGTAGGTACCTAGATAAACATTGAATAGGTACCTACCTACATAATATGTGATGGCCACTCTATTATTTATTACCTAACAAAATCACAGTAATATGTTAAATCCGAAAGTTTGGATGTTTAAATAAGTGGATGTATGGATGGATGATTGTTAATTCTTCACGCCAAACTAATCAACGGATCGGGCTGAAATTTGGCTCAGTTTTAGCTCTTGCAAAGATGAAGCCTTGTACCTTATACCTTTTATACCATAAGACTATGGGATAAAAGTAGCCTATACCTAGTTGGTTGACAGTTTACATCGGATAGCGATTCCGTAAACACAAAGCGTGCGAAGCCGCAGGCAGAGACTCGTTTGTTCATAATCATTTAAGTGGTAATGAATGCTGACTAAGCGTTTCTGGTGAAATTATGGAAAGCAGTAAATAGTAAAGAAGTGATCTTAAGCCGGTGACATGTGGTCGCAAGATGGAACCCATCCGGCAGAGGCATGCGTGGGGCGGGTATGAGCCCTTGTTGTTTAAAGTCAGATTCCTTGTACTTTCCACGATCCTATCCATCCATGGTTGTCTGGTAGAGATCGCTCTTGAGTGATAAGACCGCCAATTGTATGTAGTTTTAAGGTTTTTATTTAACATTGTTCTTGTAAACTAAGTGTGCAATAAAGAATTATCTATCTATCTATTCTATTTAGGTCAGACTCTGCTTACGACAGATTCGCTTTAGGACAGAAGTACAGTGAAAGGAAAATGTAAGTAAATGTGTCTATGAACATGGTTCGGTTTTGGTCCGATTGATATGAAACAATAATATAGAACAGTGATCAGAGGGGTGAGTCTCTAATTTTTTATTTTTATAATTTTTTATTTTTATTTAATGATTATGAATAATTCTATTATTTTATGACTTGTTGTATTGCGTCCTTCAAATTGAATATAATTTAATTAAGTACTTACTTTGACAAATTGTTATCATTTTAATATTTAAAATTTTATGTAATTGTTAGTATGTAAGTACATTGATTTGTATTATTTGACTTGTAAATTATTATTTTTCCAATAAAACGACTATCTGACTATCTGGTTGATAGTCTCGAGACGTGATCGTTATATATCGTCAACTTTTTCTGTGGGATTTGATTTACAGAAAAAAATTAAGAAAATACATTTATTAATTCACTGAAGTAGGTTCAACTTGTTACTACATATTATAAAATAAATAAGAACATAAAGAAATATCAATTACCTACGTACCATCTATATAAAAGCAACAAGCTACTCTACAACGCGAACCAATTGGATTTGCCGCAGCATAATATTGCTCTACTTCTCCACAAGAAGTAGAGCAACGCTGGTTTTCTGACAGAACCACACAGCAGCGCCTCTATCGTGCGGAGAGGGAACAATGCAAATCATATACAAAAAGAGAAGTTACGACCAAGCCTCGATACTACCTTTACTATTTTATATAAGTACATAATATCTTAACACTTTGACTGCGGTTTTGTTATCGACGACTGCGATCTTTTTTTTTAACCTAAAAAATTCGTGCTGCCGCTCTACACAACGGTTGTGTTGCGCCGCACATGCGTTTCGTTCGAAAAATATTACGGCTGTGCTGAGTCACACATCTGTATTTTCTCAGCCGCTGCGCTAGTGTGGATTTACGCATATTAGTCACTTGTAGAAAACACATACCGTGTGATTTCAGCAGTCAAAGTGTTAACTCATTACAAATTGAATTACGATATTGCTCTCTGGGCCGCTCGTGTTTTTTTAACAGACTTAAAAAAAAGAGGAGGTTCTTTATTCGTTTGTAAGTATTTTCGCTGATAGAATAGAATACTTTATTTGTAACTCAATACACAAAAACATAAAATAAACATGATTAAAAAATAAAGGAAAAGACAGATTTTTGTAATTGAGTCACAAAACGGACTCTATCTCAGCATGAGTTAGTTGTAAGCATGTTACAACCAACGCTGGTCTTCCGATAGAGCCGTTTAATTATTTATAGACCGATTTGAAATTTATATCGCTATATTATGGATATTATGGAGCATGATCCCGAAAAATGGACCTATTTTTGGTCGTGTTTCTCCTGATAAAATTAAAAACAGTGTAAATACCTACTATTAGAATTTGAAGTCAGTTATTATTCGTATTTTCAAAATAATCAAATCATTTTAGATCTGCTAGACTCCATAGAGGTGTCATGTCGCCTGCTATAGCTTCCTCGTTCGTACTCCGTGACTCTGTACAAATTAAACAAAGTGCTTTCGTAATTTTTATTTGAAGAGTAATATTTTAATACGGTTGTCTTCACCTTTTAGTTTAATGTGTTTTCGTATTTCGTAATAACTTATGAATTACTTACCTACTTCCTTATCTTCCTTATAAAATACACTAGCTACCACATTATACTAAGAACATTAAATATATATAGAAGATTTTAAATAAGTTTATTATTATTTATTTATGATAAACTAGCGACTTAGATGCATAGAAACCTTCCTCTAGAATCACTCTATTTTGAAACTGCATGAAAATCCGTTGAGAAGTTGAAAAGACAAAGCAAGCAGACAGCGGAAGCGACTTCATTTTGATACTATGTAAAGACTTAAGATAAAAAATGCTGGACCATTCGCACCTCATTAACACTTTGACTGCGGTTTTTTTTCGACGACTGCGATCTTTTTTTTAACCTAATAAATTCGTGCTGCCGCTCTACACAGCGGTTGTGTTGCGCCGCACATGCGTTTCGTTCGAAAAATATTACGGCTTTGCTGAGTCACACAGATCTGTATTTTCTCAACCGCTGCGCTAGTGTGGATTTACGCATATTAGTCACTTGTAGAAAACACATACCGTGTGATTTCAGCAGTCAAAGTGTTAAAAGCCCCTATCTGTCAACAGAACAAGTGGAAGCTATACAGAGCTAAAACAAACATTGTCCAACGAACATCAGAGTCCCGAGTCTAAACACACTTTTGACGATAGTATCGAGATGTAATCGTCACGCACGTCACATTTTTCCATAGATTTGTACAGCGCTTCTATCGTGCGGACAGGGAATTGCGCAAATCCCATACGTCTCAACAACGTCTTGATATGTACTATATTTATACGTCTCAACAACGTCTTGATATGTACTATATTTATACGTCTCAACAACGTCTTGATATGTACTATATTTATACGTCTCAACAACGTCTTGATATGTACTATATTTATACATCTCAACAACGTCTTGATATGTACTATATTTATACATCTCAACAACGTCTTGATATGTACTATATTTATACGTCTCAACAACGTCTTGATATGTACTATATTTTTTGACTAGGTAATCGTCAAATAAACTCAGGGCTTAGGTTATTTTCGCTAGCTACCTATGTTGTATTAGGTAAAGGTAGATAGATAGATAGATTTTTTTTTTATTATATTTGTACCACACAAAACAGAAAACAATACAGAAATATCTATATACTTAATAGAGAAAGTATAAAGGGCGGCCTAATCGCTGAGAGCAATACCTTCCAGGCACCTTAAGATGGATTGAACCTAATCTACTAGAAAATAAAGTAAAATTGAATCTAAGTTATAGGTAGGTATGTACGGTTATCCGGCAATAGTTATTATCGCGGTTAACCATGTTTTTACGATTGACCGTGAATTTTCAAGGTAGCGCAGTTTCATCGACGTAGCGTTACGCGGTCATTTTACCTTCTATTTCTCTTTACTTTAGTATCAGATATTTGCCAAGATTTTTGTTTGATCTACGAGGGATATTGTGATGGCTAAGCAAGGCTTTCCTGGATGTAAGGAGCTTGTGCTGAAGATAGGTTTGCAACTAAGTATATCTTTACTTATTAGTATTATTAACGACGGCCGATGGGGCAAACGTGTTCTTGAGTGGAGACCACGACTCGGTAAACGTAGTGTAGGACGCCCTCCGACCAGATGGGATGACGACCTGCGAAAGACTGCAGGCAGATGCTGGTTGCGGCGAGCTGAAGACAGGGCGCTATGGCGCTCATTGGGGGAGGCCTATGTCCAGCAATGGACTGCTATAGGCTGATGATGATGATGATGATTATTAATAGCAGTAGTAATAGATGTATCAATTTTAATCAAACAATCATGTATTTGCGGGCATACATCATGTCATAATTATTCAACAACTACTTACTGCCTGCGGCTTCGCACGCGTTGTTTCTATGGAAACGTGTTATAGTTATTTCTATCCCTTACTGATAAACTAACTAAACTGGTAACTGATTTATAGGATATAAAGTAGCCAATGTTTGATTGCAGGCTTGGGAGCTCTACCTACATTCTATGCAAAATTTCAGCGCGATCCATTCAGTAGCTTTAGCGGCAAACGTAACCGCGGGGAAGTAACTATAAAAATAAAAAATAAAAAATGCTGGACAATTCACACAGCATTATCTAGCCCCATGGTAAGCAGAGCTTGTGTTATGGGTACTAGATAACTGATATACATAATACAATACATTACATAGATAGATATTTTTTATTATACATAGAAAACGACCAGAACACCCGGAACAAATATCTGCAGATCGTACACACAATTGTTCCGAGACTGGAATCGAACCCGCAACCTCATGCGTCGCAGGCGGACCTTCGCCCACCGCGCCACATCGGTCGTCTAAAGTAACTAACATCAATCCATCCAAACATCCAAACGATCGCATTTATAATATCAGTGAGATGTTAAGTCTTATCGATCATTTCAGCTCAGTAATGTGGTGCAACAAACAAACACTGAACATCTAGTATCGCCTTCAATAAACAAAAACTCAATGTCAACAAACCGACAAACCGAGTTCAAAAACAAAGTTATGATTGATGTTCAAATTTGTACCAAGTCGTTGAACCAGAAATTACCTATTTGAAACAAAGGTAATTATAACAAAAACCTCAAAAACAATTTCAGTTCAAATAATAACAATTTCAAATTTCATACAAACCGGCCATAAACGCGACAAATCTCCGTGAAACAAAGTCACTCACTCAGTTCAAACATATCTTTTTAGAACCTCTTCAAATCACACGCATAAATAATTTTGAACCATAGACACTAACGCGTAACATAGACACTAATCTTCTACAATAGCAAACTTTATAACCATAAAATGTATGAAAATAACAAGTGATCACGCGATAATAAGCCTTATTCTCGACTGATAAGGTGTATAATTAGATGCGAGCGGGAGAAGACGCGAGGCGCGCGCTATCGGCAGCGCACGAGTCGATTTGTGAGAAGGCTCTTATCGGAAGCCTCCCGCCATGTGAGTGGTGTGTAGACTGTAGAATCACCAACGTTCTACAACTTTGAGGATATTACTGATAAAAAATAAAAATTTCGAACTTCGTTCAACGTATCCAATAATAACAACATAATAAAGATTGAGAGCACTTACACTGACACACAATAAGGATTCACACTTTACCAGAAGGGAAGTTCAGATATACTCATAGTTGGGTTTTGAAACTAAACATACCTTCTCAAGAACATAAAGTAGAGGCCACGTAGAGCCAGTGTACTGTAAAGTATAGGAAATTCAAACAATTGTGTTGATGTTGTGGTGTGTAAAGAGTAGGAAATTAGAATGATACACCTTGACAATAGTTTTACAAAACAACTCAAATGTCAGCCCACCATTCATAAATGATGGAAGATACTGCATAACCAGACTAAAAGCATCATCATTATCAGCCTATGTTAGTCCACTGCTGGACATAGGCCTCTCCTAATGAGCGCCATAGCGCCCTGTCTTCAGCGTCACCACCTGGTCGGAGGGCGGGCTACATACGTCTACTATACTAAAAGCATAACGTCCTAGAATAAAAAAAAATACATGTTTAACAATTAAAACATAATATTCATTTCCGACAAAATCCAGCAGCATGGTCACAAAAGAACACCGCATGTGAATGAAAGTATGGAAATGGCCTACACAATACCAGTTTTAAATTAATATTTTATAATATTTATAATTATTAATAGTTTGTTTAACAGTCATTTCAATAATACATAAAGGTCATGATCCTGTGAAAAGATAAGTCATATATAGATTGTTATTTATAAATGAGCTGCATCACGCGGCTTTGCCCGCGTGGAAATCTATTTGTCGCATGGTTTATAAACCTTTCTCTTGAATCACTCGATCTATTAAAAATCCGCATCAAAATCCGTTGCGTAGTTTTAAGGATCTAAGCATAAATAGGGACAGACAGACAGACAGCGGGAAGCGACTTTGTTTTATACTACATATGTAGTGATTAACTAACTCTATGACTGCATCACACATAACGTACCTTGATCTGATACAGTCGAGTGCACATGTCTCGACACTTGCTTACACAGATATTGATTTACATCACAAGTAGATTTATAGTACCTACCTACTTGCTTGACCAAGGGCTGGTTTCTGATGACTAGTGGAAAAACAATCACTGGAAATCAAATACTCCTAAGAAAAACTCCAGATTGACGACGACGCCCCAAGCAAGAAATACCTGGTGTACGAGTAAGTGCCCCACTGCCATATACCCAACTTGTGAAAACCGTAATCAAGTTTCGAAGGCGATTTTTTTTTCTTAAATAGTTTTTGTTTCTTTGTTAATAATGAAGTCACAGTTTAATAGTATTGAACCTTAAAATGTTCAATATATTATTAGATACTTAATTGCGATTTACAGAAATAGGTTTTGTGGCAGTGAGACACGTATCGCCAATGAGGCGCCTTTCTCTTTACTCGTATCTTATGTACTTTGAGGTTGTTATGTCACAGATATCAACTTGTTAACATTATTTTACAAAAAAAAAATTAAATACAAATCAAATATTTCTATGTTACACGGTAAACGTAGTGTAGGACGCCCTCCGACCAGGTGAGATGACGACTTTTAATGCTGGGTGCGTCAAAGTGAAGACAGGGCGCTATGGCGCTCATTAGGAGAGGCCTATGTCCAGCTGTGGACTACTCGTAACATAGGCTAATGATGATTTCTTTGTTAGATTTCTAGGCTCCGTCTTGTTTAAAGAAAATCAGCCCATTTCCTGTTTGATATTACTTATCGTTTATCATGGTTAACCATGGCATTATACATTTTAGGTAGGTTTAGAGGAACTAAAAGCGATTAAGTTTGATAACTCCGAGGCAGGCTTTATTTACTCTTTCTTATCAGCTCGTAAAGTTCCACATTCCAGCGATACTCTACATAACATAGTTATAGGGTTTCTTTATAGTAACCATAATAAAAGGTATCTACACTTCATTGGTTTTTCAGAGGTCACAAGCTCTCAATGTTTATGTTTTTTATAAGTTTTGCAACCAAGAAGTCATCATCATCCTCAGCCTAACGCCCTGTCTTCAGCTTGCCGCATCCAGCATCTACCTGCAGTCTTTCGCAGGTCGTCATCCCACCTGGTTGGAGGCTGTCCTATACTACGTTTACCGAGTCGTGGTCTCCAAGAACATGTTTGCCCCAGCGGCCGTCGGTTCTTCGCGAGATATGGCCGGCCCACTGCCACTTCAGCTTGCTAATTCTTAGAGCCATGTCGATAACCTTGGTTCTCTGTCGGATCTATTCGGTACGAATCCTATCCTTCAAAGAAACTCCGTTCGTTCAGAACGGTCGCATGTTCAAGAGGCTCTTTCTTCAGTATATGCAATACAGAAAGATTTGAAAGAACACGAAAACATTTCACTCCTTTTTTGGTCGCGTAAAAATCCTTTCACGGCGCTCTACCTAACCAAGGTAATGTCTCGGCCACATTGCATAACATCGTTTTTAATACAAACCTACCTAAATATTCTGCTCCAAAAAAAATAAGTAAAGCACTAGTGCATAATTAAACGACCGTATCATTATTCAATATAGTATACGGTGCCTACCAGATACGTTGACATCGAAGCTGATTAGACTCCCAAGTTTCCGCTGACAGTGACTTCCGCGCACCATCACTGTCTCTGAATATTATACCGGAGTGACCTAAATCTAAGCCAGCTCTAACACCCGTACGTGTTGGTAGATAGTAGATCTAAGGCTGGCCGCACACCAATGGAACGTCAGGGGTCATTGTATTAAATAGAGCTAATTCCACTTTCCACGCAAAAAGTCCTTTCAGCCTTATCATCTCGAAATGAAAAACCGCACTCAAGGCTCCATTTATTAAAGTGCAGAGGGTGCACTCGTCGCTTTTGAATTTCAGTCCGCAGTAAATCATGGCTCCAATTTAATCTCGATTTGAAGCTCCGACACTTCGCTGTTCGCAGTCGTGCGAGCTGGGGACTAGGGATGGGAAGTAGCTCATCGATATGCATTCCTAGTACTTAGTTCTATTTAAAAAAAGTATTTATTTCAAACTTATGCTGATATTATAAATTACACAACAAAACCTTAAAAACTAATAGGAAGGTGGGAAGGTGGCGTTCACAACAGTGCCTGGTGTACGGGCAGTCCACCCTCCCAGCTATCATTGCCAGAATGGTATTGGAGATGGCCCGCAACCTGCGCACCAGGGACTGGTTTTGACGACCACGTGGCGCGGTGGGCGAAGGTCCGCCTGCGACGCAGGAAGTTGCGGGTTCGATTCCCGCCTCAGAACAACTGTGTGTATGATCTGCAGATATTTGTTCCGGGTGTTCCGGTCATTATCTATGTATAAAAAAATATCTATCTATGTAATCTATTGTATTAAGTATATCAGTCATCGGGGGTAGATGATGCTGTGTGGATTGTCCAGCATTACTTATTTATTTATTCTGTGCTGTAGACCGGCCATACATCACGAAGAATCAACAACCGCTGTGATAAACGTATTCTTGAGTGGAGATCGCGACTCCGCAAACGGTGTAGGACGCCCTCCGGCCAGGTGGGATGACGACCTACGAAGGACTGCAGGCAGGGTAATTGTATTTTCTCTAATATATTTTCGTATACAAAAGACATCAACGCGCTCGCGTGCTAGGATCATTAAAAGACCACCCCTTATTATTATGTGATGATGACTTACCTACTACCTAAATTATTAGGTAGTAGGTAATTACGATTTATTTTTCATTTTGTACTTAGATAATGATCTAGCTCGTGTCCGTGTCTTTACTTGCATTTTCTAAGTAACCTACGAGAATAGAAGTGGACGTATATTTTCCAAAAACTACTACAATACTTAATTAGTAATTACAATACTGCTAGTTTTGATTAATTTAATTGAATTGAAGACAATTTTTCTTAATCGATAATAATTATTGATTGGACATGAACGTCCCTATCTCTGACCCATTTCACGTGGTCTAGCCACAACGCGTTTCCTACAAAATGAAAAATGAAACCGATACCCATCGGACATCCGAGAACCACTAATGGTTCGGAAAATGAGCTTCCAGTAGGTATACAGTGCTTATTAAAATAAATCTGCAACCGGTAGTACTTTATAGTTGGTCTACTTTATAGTCGTAGGTATTAGGTACCTATAATAAAACAGCACAGGCTCGGCCAGGTGCTAGATTCATCGGAGAATCGTGGGTACTTCTATCTTATAATAAAAAATAAAAACATTTATTTCAGACCATAGAAAAGTCATCATCATCATCAAACTCTGTTAGTCCACTGCTGGACATAGGCCCCATAAATAGCGCCATAGCGCCCTGTCTTCAGCTTGACGCATCCAGCATCTATCTGCATTCTTTCGCAGGTCGTCATCCCACCTGGTCGGAGGGCTTTCTACACTACGTTATACATATGTATATAGAAAAGTAAGAGATCTTATTTAACTTATTCTACGGTCCATAGTAATATATACCTATATGTGCCTAGGTATGTAAATGTTCATCATTAGCTTGTATGTCCAAGTCTCATCTTATTTTTGTTTATCTGTTTATCTGTTTTATCTGTTTATCTGTCTCATTATATTAGTTTTGGTTTTCTAATATTAAATTTGTTGATTTTATATAAAACGGCTTCCTATATTCTATTATACCGAAGTTTATAATTTCAAAATAGTTCTGTGTTCATTGATATTGATTTTAAAATGTAAGGTCATCGAACAATGAACACCACTGGTCGTAGACACTTTAATTACTTTTAAGTTCATGTGTTAATAAAGGCGCGCAAGATTATTGCCTGGCGAAGTTTGCTCTGACATCTTTGTAGGGGCTATCACCGCGGAAGACCTTTGCACTGTTTGTGTGTTGTAGTCTACGAATAAATAATGTTTTAGTCCAGGTTATATTATAACAAAGGAACATTAAAATGTCTAGAATTACCACGTTTATATATAAAGAATTGGTCTCTTACGGGAGTGACATAGCCACTTTGTGACCATGTAATAAATAAAGATATCAAAAAATATCTAGCTAGCCCTTTGTAGCCTTTGTAGTGGAATAAAGTTTTTAAATAAATAAATACCGCTTTATTAGAACCCTTTCGAAAATATCCTTCGATAAATAACACAACTGTTGATCGAAGAAAATATCAGATGAAAGTAGTGTTTTGGAGTTCTAATCTGCATCTAAAATACACCCCCTCGAGGTCTCGATACAGATTCCTCCTCTTCCTTTAGTCTCCTGAGAATGGAACACCCTGCATAATTATTTTGGATCTGAGTTGGAAAGGACCTTCATTAGCATCTATAAATAAATACATTATTTACCAGATAGGTACCCTGAATCGAATCCAATCGCTGTGTTCGAACAGAAACGTCTTCATCTAAACACGATGAATTTGAATCTTTACAATAAACAATGGCAAACAAATAATGATTGATTAACTTATAACATATTTATTGATTGACTATTGATCTTTGATACTGTAAGTACATATCGGCACACTATCGGTTCGTTACATTGATTAAAACAGAACCTGAAAAAAAATTGAATGTTTGTGGAGAATGTATAAATTGTATGAATTCTGGGCTTTCTGAACTAAGAATCTGAATTCCGTTTCATTCAGCCATTCTGGATGTCTGAGGCCAGCTTATTACTTTCGTCTATTCAGAAGCTGACAAGACCGAGCTCTCCTAGCAAAAGGTACGGAACGTAGGCTCCTAGATTCTTTGACAAACTGGCAGTACAAAGGGGTAGTACAAAACAAAACGCGCATGCGCGCCCGATAAACGTCAGCCGCGTCACCCCGTGGCACGAAAACGAAAATATAACCTACACCGGGACCAAAACAATTCCTAAACACGTGTAAACTCGCTCTAAACTGGTCTAATTGAATACTGATGGTGCTTGTACTGTTTGTTTCCTCATTCGCGTCCTATTGGTGAAAATTAATCGAACCATTCGATACCAATTGATCAAAATTGAACATACGACTGGAGCCCGTGATTCAGTTGTTGTTTATTCCTTGAATGGTGTTGAAGTGTGCTTATGTGATTTTGTGCTGTGTAAATAATGTTCAACAGGCTTCTTTTTGTCTGAAAATACCGTAATGCTAAAGTTTTGAAGAGCTGCTCGAGTGTTTTTGCAAGGTGCCAAGGTTTGTACGAAGTTTTTGTCTGTCTCTTTCTCACTACTGGAGGGGATAGGACACAATGTTAATGATGACGATTTTTCAAGCTATTAACTTATTCGAAACTATATTCTGCCTGCGCCTTCACACGCGATTTTCAAGTAGCCTGTTAACGTCCTATTTACCTACCCTGGCAAAATTTCTATAAGATGCTTTGGCGTGATAAAGTAACAGACAGACAGACAGAATTACTCTCATTTTAGAAACTGAGTAGGTTAGTTAGTTATGGATTATGGATTCTGATATATACCAATGACTCAAAGTCCCATAACAGGTAACTAATAAGGAAAAAAAAACATCGACGACCGATGTGACACGGCGGGCGAAGGTCCGTCTGCGATGCAGGAGGTTGCAGTTTCGATTCCCGCCGCGGGACAAATATTTGTAAGATCTACAAATATTGTGTAATAAAGAATTGACGTCTTGTAGTCGACCTATCGTCGACCCGCCGGGTGATTATGTAACTCGCGACCACCGGTTTGCGACAGGCGTAAATTAAGCAATCAGTGCTGTCAAACAAACGTCAATTTTGACCAATTTGACGTTGTAGCTGGTGTCAAACTAATACAAAATTGACGTTTGACAGCACTAATTGATTAATTTACGCCTGTCGCAAACCGGTCGCGAGTTACATAATCACCATACCGCTCTGCTTAGCTTGGGTCTAAGCATGGTCTAAGCTAGATGATGATGATGTTTGGATTGTGCTGCAATAAATAAAATTAAACCTCAAAAAATATAGGTAAATAGTTTTTATATAGGTATTACATCGGAAAGGAAGCCTTAGCGTCTGTAAAAATAGTTTTTATGTTTTTTACTTCTTGACGCCAAAACTAATGATCGGATTGGGCTTTAAAGAGTTTAAAATTTCAGCCGATTAAGCTAAAATTTGTCATTCATGTAGTTCTACACATGGAATAAAACAAGCTATAAACCAGTTCCCATAGGATATAAAATACCTTTGAACGTTGTCATTAAAAATGCGTGTGAAGTCACGGGCAGTAAACAGTTTTCCAATAAAATATTCTCTCTTCAAGAAGCACCGGTGCACGAGTGATTCTCTTGACAGATTAAATCACACGGACATGACAGAATAAATCCAGGAGTAGTCTAAGACGAGACGGGACAAATAGGTCGGAAAGATTAGGACATTAGTGTCGCGCCATTACGCCACAACTTCCTGGGATCCCAGTGCTCTGGCATCTCATTGTTTTTGGACGATTACACTTATAATAATAATGCTGGACAATTCACACAGCATAATCTAGCCCCATGGTAAGCAGAGCTTGTGTTATGGGTACTAGATAACTGATATACATAATACAATACATTACATAGATAGATATTTTTTATTATACATAGAAAACGACCAGAACACCCGGAACAAATAACTGCAGATCGTACACACAATTGTTCCGAGGCGGGAATCGAGCCCGCAACCTCCTGCGTCGCAGGCGGACCTTCGCCCACCGCGCCACATCGGTCGTCGACTTATTTACCAGAGATTGGATTTAAAATTCGTTGGGAGATAATCATTGTCGTCGAAAAATGCATGATGTTTCAGAACTTATTGTGTTGTACCTACGTACGTCGTAGTCTGTGTAAGTGAAATGATTACACCTTTCATGCTTTTTGCTATTGTTTTTGTCAGCCAATCTCGTCCCACTGATGTGTACTACTACTTTATATTACTACTAGTTGCGCCTCGCACCCTCGTGAAATTTTTTCGATGGATCGAGGATGACAAGACCGAGTTATAATGGGTGGTTTTGGCCCGAGTAAAACACTCTACTTTTCACTTCGATTGCGAGAAAATAAAACAATTCAAAATTAGACAATTTTCAGAAATTTTATTAAAAATTAAATGTGCAGTCCGCAACGAAACAGTTCGCATTCTACCGTGAAGGGAAGAATCAACCTTCATAAAACATCACCAAGACGATCCTATGTTAGACTCCTGATTCTAAGCTACCTCTCCACCAATTTTCAGCTAAATCGGTTCAGCCGTTCTCGCGTTATAAGTGTTGTAACAAACACGACTTTCTTTTATATATATAGATTTATTGATGGAGTTTTGTCACAAAGTGATTATGTCACTCCCATATGAGATCAATTCTTTATATTACGAACATGGTAGAATATGTACATACACTTAACAAAAAAGAAACAACAATAACGTTTGCCACATGACATTGCATGGCCACCTCTTATACCATGTAGTGAAGATGACATTATTTTGAGTAATTTTGGTCCCATTACCTACTGGCGGCGGAGACAAGACGTCGTCTGTTCCTTGTTGTTCCGTTGTTGTTTTCCACTCCTCACGATTACATGCAATAATAATCATAATCATATCATTTATTGTGATTAGAATCATACAGGTTAGTTCTTTGAAACCCCTGTCAGGGCGGAACAATTTTTGAGTTCCCTCTTATTAGATTGGTTACTTTACTGTTATACTTCATATTTCTAGAATTAATTAATGTAGGTATAATCATTTTTAATGAAACGATCGCGTTATACGCGATTGTTTTATTAGATTGAAAACGATATGTTATCCAATTCAATAATTATTTATTATTGCCTTCATTATTATTTATTATTACTTTTTTTTTATTCATCCAATACTTATTTAAAGATGATATTCCTATTTTTATTACTTAATTCTGCCGCTGGAAAACTAGAATTGTTTTTTCGGATACCAGTTTTTCCCCTCGAAGGGAATTTGTCAAGGGGGGAAACTGGAATAAGCCGGCGGTAGTTATACGTGAAGCTCCTCATCATCATTATCTGCCTATAGCAGTCCACTGCTGGACATACATAGGCCTCCCCCCAATGAGCGGCATAGCGCCCTGTCTTCAGCTTGCCGCATCCAGCATACGTCAAGCTCACGTCATCTCAACTGTGCCTCCACATCGACTCCTACCATTGGGTTTTTAGATAAATAAAAAATCAAATAGATAGGGACTTGGTACAAATCCTTCTACCTCTTATTTTAATATGAGCCCACGAGGACTGATCTACAATCCCAGACAAGACATTACGGATCAATCATACCCAACCCACGCGTGGGCACTGGAAACGAGACGTCGTTGCCATTGGACCTTTTCTGACACAAACATGTGTTTCTTCTAAAAAGGTATTGACTGACAGACGGACAACAAGCCGATTCTAAAAAAGGGTTATTTTTCTCCTTAAAATAATATCAGTTATTATAAAGTGTCTTGACTGAATTACCTAAATTCCTCTATTTTCTTGTAAAGCCCTGTATAAAGCAAACAATACAAAAAAAACACAATCATATTGGTCAAGTGAGGTAGAGACAGAACTCTTAAAAATGCAGTCGTACACATTCATTTTCATTGCATTTTCAAACCATTTATTCAGATGAAATATTTACATTTTGTTACAATTATACATAATACAGATTAAAGAAACTGCGTGTATTTAAACTTCCAATGTCATTGGCGTGTTATCATCTGCCTATCAGAGACTCGCCTAAGTGAATGGTAATCAACCGAGTGGTTTGACAGTTGGTGTGCGCACTGTGCGCGCGTCGGTGGTGACGGATACTCCCTGAGGTAGATGTAGAAGAACGGTTATAGAAGTTATATGGTAAACTACACAGCACTTATAGAAGTTATAAGTGCTTTGTGGATTGTCCATCATTACATAGGTATTATTTATAAACTACACAGCACTTATAGAAGTTATAAGTGCTTTGTGGATTGTCCATCATTACATAGATTTTATTTTATTATGGCTGTGCACGGCGTGGCTTCACTCGCGGGGCTGTTTCCTGTGACCTATTGGAGAGGTATTGTAAAGGGCAGATTGTTCTAAATAGATAGTTCAATGTTTTGATAAAAATCTTAGCAAATTTGGGTTTGGTTTGATGAAGTGAACACAAGTTATCGAATAATAATGGTATCTATCTTGCTTGACAGATACGAAATTACTTAGGTAGGTATTGTTTTTTTATTTAGTACGATAAATATTTGAGTTCACTTTTTTACTTTAACAATAATAATTGTCTCATAAAACAGATAGTAAACAAAAAATCTACGAAACTAAAGTAAAATGCTATAAAAGCTTCGGAGGGAGATATAAAACGTTGTCAGTGCAGTTCCCGTTTCTTTCCAAACTTATCTGACACTCCTGACTCTGCCATCGAGATCAGCAATAACTCCCTATCTTTACCTGACCTTCTGTGAACCGAGGAGAGGCTGGCTTTATACCACCACGTTTGATGTGAAGTAGACAATCAGTCTTCTCGGCATAACGACTCCCTTGAGGAAGTCTATATAATTTTATTGTCTCGAGTGTCTGCGAGTTTATCTGTGACGTTTATCTTGAAGAGTGGACCACTCGTGCAGTAGTGATGGCTCCTTCGTGATCATTACTCTGAAGCCTTCCATGCTGATGAACGTAGAGAGCCGATGGGGATTGAGGGAGTTAAAAATGCATGGGTAGACGAAAAGACAATTAATACTTTAAACTCATTAGTATTCATTATATACCCTAATGCAGTCGGCATTAGGGTATAATTCCCTTATATTTTAGTACTTTGTCGTTCTAAAAAGAGCTTGTTGACACCCTGTGTAATGACGTGTGTGCGCAGGCTAGGAACTACTGAGTTAACTTTAACGTTATAACGAATAATAACGTTACGATAAAAATAAATAAAAAATAATGTTGGACAATTCACACAGCATCATCTAGTCCCAGCTAAGCAGAGCTTGTGTTATGGGTACTAGATGACTGATATACATAATACAATACAATACTTATATTTTTATCATACGTAGCAAAAACATCAAATTATATATAAACTGTCTTCTATTTTATCCTTGTATGGGTCTTACAAAATGCCTGAAATCTTTTAATGAAAATACTTACTACTGATTTATAAACGCTAAGCTGAAAGTCTGAGAGGAGGTAAAATCTAGTACGCGACTTCGTGGAACAGCGATTGCTTTCAAATTCGTTTTATAAAGTTTGCTATATTTTCAGCTAGTTCTACTTTTCTAACACTATGTTTTTCGTACAGTGAGAAAAAGACAGACAATATTTTGTACAGGTACCTACTTACTGAGATAGTCAGCATTACAGTATTTTGAACTTTACTTTTTTCTTTTCAGCAAAAACCAGTGCACGAGCATCTACGTGCCCATGAGAATATATAAAGACGATGTTTTTATGCGGACTATTGTGTGAAATATTATTGTACGAGTTTTTAAATATGTGCCTACATAAACGTGTATAGTATAATATAGTGGCCTATAGTTAAACCTACAACAAAGTGATAAAAAAAGACTGTTTAATCGAATATGTTTTTGTCGTAAGCATAAACAGTAAGTCAATCTTGTTAAATAGAACTTGTGATTCATAAAAAACTTTGTACCGTGACTAGGAAAATACAATATAGGTTTCCCGAGGTACTTTTAGATGGAGAGTGCTTATCTAAACCAGGTCTTATCTCTTCAATATCGACCAATTTAGACACATTAATCCCTAAACATCGCAGATTATCGTCCATAATGCGGTGTACTATTGACTTTTCCAGATAAGATTTTCGGTATTAAAAAGACTGATGTAGTACCTATATAATCTTATTATTCCGACTGTTGCGGACCAAAACTGTGATACGAGGAGTGAGCACCGCTGGTGCCTTGATTAACCGAACTATTCAAGTATTTAACTAAAATGACGAAGCACTATGATCCGTTCCCTTGCGAACCAAACATGATCAGAAAGAGCTCAGTCAGCTCCATCACTGGAGCGATGGACGAGGCAGCTGAAGACCCGGAGACCAGCAACATACCAGTAGATCAGATCATAACAGTGAAGAAGTATATAGTGTACCCTGCACGCTGGTACGTGTTGTTTATCTACGTGTTATATTCGGCTTCGAACTCCTTGCAATGGACGCAGTACACGATCATCAGTGATATAGTTGTGAAGTACTACAATGTGGACAGTACCCTGGTGTCCTGGACCTCCATGGTGTACATGATCACCTATGTGCCGCTGATCTTCCCTGCGAGCTGGCTTTTGGACACAGTGGTGAGTTCTTTAAAATCTTACATGGATATACAGCTTTGTACTTTACTTTTATTATAGACACGGTATAAGAAAGCAATTATTTTATTATAAGTGCCGCTTTGTCATTTTTACTACAGACACGGTATAAGAAAGCAATTATTTTATTATAAGTGCCGCTTTGTACTTTACTTTTACTACAGACACGTTATAAGAAAGCAATTATTTTATTATAAGTGCCGCTTTGTAATTTACTTTTATAACAGTCACAGTATAAGAAAGCAAATAGTTTATTCTATGTGCTTCGTTTCAGTTGCCTTATTAATCTTTTTCAATAGGTTTTCAACAATTTATAAATATACAGATTTGAATTGCGAGTCTTTGAATGGAGTAGGTACGGGTAGGTAAATACATGTGCGGCTACTAGGTACGTAACTACATAATGTGCCTACACTCATTGTGCCAGCACGTGCTCGCTAAATGGACCATTCAATGGGTTCAATATTTTAAACGACGACGACGACCATGAAATAATGCCGGCAAAAAACTTTGATCCAACTATATTTTTACGGAAAATTGCTACTTTTTGTATTTACAAATTGTCACCATTCAGTCTTATAATTTATGTTTTTATACAGACCGTAAGTATTAGTTGGTTTCGTAAAACGAGTACCTAATCCCGATCTATATTTCCCTGTTCTGAGTTCCCGACCTATTAAACCAGTTTCTCATTAAATATTTGTCAAAATCCTTACAGCACTGTAACCCAGTTCCCACCCTTTGTGATCACATTCATGCACCACCCTCCCCATTGTAATTAGACCCCTGACGGGGCAGTATGCTGCTCGTTAATGAAAAGCTCACAAAGCAGGCTGACCTCTGAGACGGATCACATTAATCTGGATAAGATACTGATGCTAGCTGTATATTGACCTGATGTTGCTATCGGTCTTGCGAAAGCGACAAGATGCCATAAAGCACTTCTAGTCGATAGCACAGCAGCGACGGTCAATACCTAACTATTTCAAGAACATCGGCTATAAATTGGCTGAGATGTAGATTGATATTTAATGTGCTTTTGACGACTCCACAGTCTCGAGTTATTCCTTGGGTTCGACCAAATAAGTTAGGACGACGGTAATGACCAGTCCGGGTCAGTCATGTTCGACCTATGTATACAACAGACGTCCATGGTATGGTATCGATGACTTGGAGTTTTTTGGACATAAAGACATTTATTAATTACTTAAACGAATAGTGGCTAACCAGTTGATACCACAATACTTTTTACTATGTAGGGTTTGTATTGTACCCTACGAATACAATCTGATATACAGGGTGGATTTTTTGGTCAGGTCACTATTTTTTTTTTTATTCGCTTTGGGGTGGCTTTCATATCACGGCGGCCATGATAGGCCTATTGTGATCGCCACTTTTACATTTTCAGCCCCGAAGCCGTGGCGTTCATAGTTCGCCACTAACCCTTGCAGCTGCCAGGAACTGTAGGATTTTCTTCGGGGTGATGTCTTTCAGCTCGTCCGGGCTATGCAAATGCTTGCCCAGATGGATGCTGCGTTTGTGCATCAGTGCTCCACACTCACTTAGCAGATGGAGGGGCGTTTCATCCGCCTCCTCACAAAATCTGCAGGATTGTGTGTCGCTTAGCCCTAGTTTGAACATGTGCTTGTTAAGGCGACAGTGTCCGGTTAGGGCTCTTGTCATGATGCGAAGGTTACCTCTGCTTAGCGCTAGGATTCGGTTGGTATACCGACTATCTAAGGCTTTTATCCGAGATTTTGAATGATCCATGCCCGAGGAGCTTCTCCAGAGCTTATGCGATTCCTCGAGACAGGATCCCAGGAGTGTTCTGTGTGCCAAGCTTTTAGGTATGCCACAGAACGGCTCGGGTCCCAGCTGAGTCCCCTTGGCTCCGGAGCGCGCAAGTTCGTCGGCACACTCATTGCCGTTGATTCCTGCGTGCCCCGGAACCCATCTTAAGAGGACTCTGTTATTCGAGCCTAGAGTGTTCAGTCGTGACAGACAGTCCTCAACTAGCTTGGACGTGATGACCTTCGAGTCCAACGCTAGGAGTGCCGCCTGGCTGTCAGAGTTAATGATTATAGTTTGGTTGGAGTAGCGCTTTTTCAGATTTATATCCGCGCATTCTAGGATGGCGAATATTTCTGCTTGGAAGATAGAGGCGTGATTTCCCAGATTTATGCTTGTGCCAAACCTGGGTCGCTCTCCGTACACTCCACAGCCTACATCCAGTCCCATTTTGGAGCCGTCTGTGTACCAGATTAGGCATCCATCCTTGCATAGGTTGTCTATTTAGCCAATCTTCTCTGGAAGGAAGTTCCACTGTGTAGTGCTTTTCAAACACATGACGTGGAAGCATGGCATCAGTTGTCATGCTCAGAATGGGATGTTCCATAGTTGAGTCTTTTAAAGATCTCAGTTTGTGGGAGAGCCAGTTACCTCCGCCCAGGCAGCTGGCCCTATACATGCTGGTCTTTGCCTCTTTATGTATGTACATGTGCAGAGGAGGAAGGCCCAGCAATGCATTTAGTGCCTGACCGGGGGAGGTGGACATGGCTCCCGTGGCCATAAGACAAGCAGTCCTTTATAGGCTATTTAGTTTGTTGATAGCGGTAGACTGAAGGGCCTTGTCGTACCATACCATAGAGGCGTATGTGATGATCGGCCTCACGATGGCAGTGTACAGCCAAAGGGCAATCCTGGGGTTTACACCCCAGTTGTTGCCCATGAGTCTGCCGCTAACACCTAGTGCCATCTTTGCTTTATGTAAGACGTTGGCTAGGTGTGTGTTCCCCGTCAGTTTTTGGTCGATGGTTACGCCCAAGTACTTTACTTCTGTGGAAAAGGTTATGATTTTACCGTTTAATTTGGGCTTTGCTAGCTTGTCTAGCCGCCGCACAGACAGGTATTTGGCCCTAAAAGTTGGTCAAAAATATTTTTTGCGTTTAATAGTATTATTAAAGTATTTCGTTCTATATTTAGGTATAATAGTGTAAAAAAAAGTCAAACATTATTCTTAACAAATTTTATTTTTAATTTTCATTATCTTCGGAGTCATTATCGATACTTATATTGCATATATCATTTTCCTCTAAAAGATTCATGGTATCCGCTGAAAGAGGACTCTTTCTTTTATGTTTTCGTTCCTCATTCCCGTCAGCAAGGGGTCTGATGTCAAGAGCAACCTATTTAAAATGTCTGTGTTGCAGGCTACTCTCGAAAATTTTCGGGTGTAGTTTAGCCGAAATGCTCGGATGTGTTTATTGCGGGCTTCTGCTGCTTCCTCAGACAGTCCTCAGCCCGATTGGCAGAATCGCCTCCTTTATCACGGCTGCCCCATGACGCAACACCTTATGTAATGTCGGCGTCATTGGGTGAAAATTGTACAAAGAAAAGTAAAATTTTGCAGTTTCTTTGCAGTAAATTTCGAACTTTTCAATGTTAATTTTTATCCCGCAACACATGGTGTCTAGAATGACTTTTAATCGGTAGATTAAATTCTGGTCGATCCCAGATATTTCTGCAGATTTTTCGAATTCTTCGAAAAATCGCCGGCTGGTATTCCCGTCATTCGTGTTTCCAAAGTTAGCCTTTGAAATATCTACTAATAATCCGAGTTCTTCACGGAACTTGTTTTGGATTTCTTTTTTTCGTGTCTCCACTAGTTTCTTCTCTTCGGCAGTCAGGCGAGCCCTCCACTTCATGACCGGTAATTTATAAGGTACATGCAGAATGTCTCACGTAAATAGGTACCTGGTTTTGATAGCAATATGGTGCCCTTGAGCCATTCTTTATTGGTTTCTAGGAATCTGGCATTGATATTGCGGGCAGCTGACTATTTCTGCTTGAATTGGTGACGTATAATCGACAACTTATGTTTTGCATCGGCAATGTTTGGGTCATCTTCAGAGTATTGATGGAGAAGTTCCAACTCCATAAATTCCAACATTTCGTTGAAAGTTGACGCATTGGAGCGTTCCATGATAGTTCGTAAATCGTTTCTAGTTAATACTCTCATTCCAGAAGAGCCTGGAAAAAAAATAAACCAATTATCATTAAAAAACATAAAAAGTGGTTTTTAGGGCCTATACAAAAAAAAATTGCCAAAAATAGAGGTGTGGTTTGGAGTGGCTGTTTTACGCATTTTAAAATACTGTAGAGTCTATTCTAAAACAAACCATATAAATTTTTACTTAGAAATGCTGAGAAATACTTTAAAACGCTTAATGAATTTTAAAAATAGGTATTTTATTTGACTTTTTAAGGGTTAGTTACTAATGAAGCTAAAGGTACGAAAAATATCTCTTTTCATAACAAATCTAAATAAAATATTAAGTACATACCTGGATGTGTACGATCCATGGCAGAAACTCACACGAAATCGACTTTTTTACCATAAATTTAATATTTCAAAACAATGAAATTTGAGCGTATCGAACAATCACACGACCACGGCAAGCGAACGGTAACTTCCGACTAAGCGCATGGAGCGGGGTAAAAGCTCTAGCGCGTCGGGTTCGCGCTATTGTTAGGAGGAGATACCGTTGTATCTCGAGGAACAATAAGAAAGGATGCAGAACTACAACAAAAAAAATGGATTTTGACCAACTTTTTGGGTCAAATACCTGTCTGTGCGCCGCTTATTGGTAAACGGTATAATCACAGTTTTGTCAGCGTTGACCGAGAGTCCGCTGTTGCTGCACCAGTCGCTGACAGTATTGAGAGCTCGCTGCATGATGCTAGAGATAGTAGACTGGCAGAACCCTCGTACGACGATCACGAGGTCATCTGCAAAAATCTGTCAGGTCACTAAGGTACCTGCCTATCTTAACTGGTGTAGCTATCGGAAAATGTTTTTAGGAGACTATCCATATTACTTCTTAGTTTGGGTCTAGTAATGCTGTTTCAAAATAATCTTGACATTTGCATAGCTTTACTCCACCAAAAGCGGACACGAGACGAGAGGACGAGAGGACATTTGTTTTAAAGATCCAAGAAACGTTATTGACATAATATCTCGTCTCCGCTCAGCTTCAGTTTATACCACTGAGCAGAGATGATATCATATATTTTGCATGGTGCGATCGAAGTGGAGATGTAAGCTATGCATCGTAAGCTGACAACGTCACGCAGCGGAGACGAGAAGAGATGTGAGCGGCGTACAGAAGGCCGCCGCTCTCAACAAACATCCAACGATCGCCGCACCCAGCTGAGTTCAGATCTATCCAGCAAACATTTTCGCTTTAGCCAGCACACATTACGCTAATCCAGTCTAGCCAGTACACATCTCCGCTCTAGTCTTGCCAGTACGCATCTCCGCACAACTTCGGCGGAGACACCTAGCTAAAAATGTCTCTTCTCGTCTCCGTTTCCGACATCTCCGCTTTGGTGGAGTCTGGGCCTAAGCTAAGAATGGTTCAGTCGTTCACTTCTTCAAGCGAGAATCATATTACTTTGTGAGCTTTTGTTACATTTTCCTCTGCTTACTTAACAAATGTTTTGGCCATCACTCACGGCCATCAACATAAAAAGGAGTTTATCCTTGATATATAGCTCTACTGACCTAGTTTTGTAATGTCTGTGATATTCCGTGGGCGATTAATGACAAATCAGATGGACTCTCATTTTGTGGGATTCGTTTGTAAGAATTCGTATTGCCATATCGTAAACCTAAGTGAAGGTATTGATATTGAAATCTCTTGTTTGATTTATGTTTGATTGATAATCTCTCTGGTAAAAAGATTTGTCCTTACGAAAGGACTTGATGGAACTTAAACTAAGGATCAAAATAAATTCCCGAATGTAGGGGAATTTGGTACGAGATGATCCCTATCAGGGAGAATGGCATTAACTTCCAAAATAATTAAAAATCTAGGTTATAATTTAGGATTTTTTTTGGCTAGTCTACTGCATACCTATAATGCTGAATATAAGTATTTTTCATAGTAATGTTGTACCTTCCTATGTTCTACTAAAGTCTCAGTCAAAAAAACGACACAATAAAGTCGATTTATCGAGATTTTCTTTAAAACAATAAAAGCGTCATCATCTTCATTTATTCACGCGGACATCCACAATCTCTTGAATCGGTTCTTGATCAGAAAGTTCATGAGGCTATTATTGAGTTTTGCAAAACTGGGTTTTGTGAAGTTCTGAATCCAGTTTCCGTCGTGGTACAGTCAGCTGCAAAGTAAAGTGCCTTGTCGGTTTAAAGTTAAGCCTTAAATATTTACAGATTTGGGCAAAAATCATGCTAACGATAAGTTAACAGTTTGATAGAAGATCTGATACAGGTAGGTAGACTCTAGACAAACGTATTCCGTTTTAAGAGTTCATTAAATACTAGCTGTTTCCCGTGGTTTCACCCGCGTTAAATTCTAATTTCATATTTCTAAAATATAATATAGCCGAAAACGGTGTTTTTTTTTTAAATCGGTCCAGTAGTTTCGGAGCCTATTCCATACAAACAAACAAAAAATCAAACCTTTCCTTTTTATAATATTAGTAGAAAAGTCTAAAATGTCAGACGCTCTCTAGTACCTTCGACAAGGTACAAAATATTCCATATAAGTACCTGCTTACGTTTTAGTGAAGTCGCCTGTACCTCGGGATATCTGAGCGTGAGCAATGAGCCGTGAAGATGAATGGCTTCTCCTCTCCGCTGAACGATACAGAGGAGAGAGGACAAAACGAAATCTGATGCTTTGATTTGTTACCGGGATCATTTCGGAATTTATAATACAGAAGGTCGGTTATTAATAGGGTCAGGGTATTGTGTGAAACTTTCTGAAATGAATAGGGCTTTTGTGAAATGCTTTGAAGTTATAAAAGGAAAAGCTGGTACCTATGTGACGACCACTATCGCGTAGCGGGCAAAGGTCCGCCTGCGACGCATTAGGTTGCGGTTTCGTTTCCCTTAGGACAAATTTGTACGATGCAGATATTTGTTCCGGGTAATCAGGGTGTTTTGTTTGTACATAACATCACACATTACATTAATAGGTAATTATACGAACAAGAAAAAAAATTTATATGAAGAAAGTAGATAAAATATACAGATACAAATAGTGTGTTACATAAGGCGCCGAAAAGGTCCCTGTCTCAGCATTATGCCGCTACAAGCCGAAGTTAGTAGCGGAGCTGATTTTCAGACAGGCCCTGGTGTGGTGGCACAAAGCTAGATTTTTTTTTCTTTATTTATTTAAAGGAGATTAGTCAACATGACTATGCCACTCCCGAAAGCTAGATTACATTAATAAAATACCGTTAGGTATACATTTATTAATAGTATCTAAATACTAGAACTGGCGCTTATTAGACTTTCCAATGCACTATAAATAATTTCTCGACAGATATTTTCTAATAATGAAGATTCTATACCGTTTGTCCTATTCCGGCTCGTAAATAACCGATTACAAGGATCGTACGCCGCGCCGTGGTATCGAGTCGCACACTCTCTAGCGTAACATATTATAGCAGTATCGATTTCATATTTAGCAGTCCTTTCCTTTGTGATATAGTAACTTGAATGCTGACGACAACGTGGCTTACTTAAAATATAGCTAAATCTACCTGACATTTACGCCAACCAACCTGATAATAGATAGAAAATGACCATTCCAGCATTTTTTTAAATTATTTAAAGCAAAATTTTGTCCACTAGTGGAAGAAGTGAAAAAGAAACCACTAGCATGTTCATCTGTTATATGTCTAATACATGGTTATTTGCCTATTTAAGTCTAAATATAATATGATTCGATACATGCCAATATTTAAGTAAAGCTATGCACAACAACAAATTACTTACATACTATTGTCGGTGCGAAACTGAGCAACATCTGGTCAAGCATTAACATCATTGAGATAATCATTTATGGAGTAGAAAGCCTTCTTGATGAGATTTAGTTTTATGTTTTTTTTTAATTTACGAATAGGGAGCTCAGTTGCTTCAGATGGAAGCTTATTATAGAAGCGCACGCTATTGCCCATAAATGATTTCCCTACCTTGTGTAATCTAAATGATGGGATGTGTAACTTGTTCTTGTTTCTTGTATTTCTATTGTGAACATCACACTTTTTCATAAGGCAATCCTTATTTTTGTGGGTATACATTAAATTTTCATAGATGTATTGCGATATTACAGTCAGAATATTAATGTTTTTAAATAATTCCCTCAAAGAATCTCGTGGCTTTAATTTATAAATAGCGCCCTTTTTTGAAGAACAAATATGGTCTGGATGTCAGCTGCCTGTCCCCAAAGCAAAATACCATAAGACATAATACTATGGAAGTAACTGAAATAAACTAACCTAGCTGTGTCTTCATTGGTAATACATCTAATTGTTCGAACTGCATAAGCTGCTGAACTAAGTCTACCTGCCAGAGTCTCTCCCCTTGAACCAGTACACTTTGTTCCACTGACCGACAGAGTTTTCAACAAAAGCATGAGTTATGTGACATTTTTCTGCTTTTCACGCGTCATTAATTTTTGTTTATCCGACGCTATGACTACCTGGAAATACTTTGGTTATTGTTTAATAATTATGATGACTTTTTCCATCCTTCTTTTCTTAGTTTCTCTACTTTCAGGAAAGTTGTTTGGTACTTGATCATGAAATACTATTACACAATTCGTTCTATCTCATAGCACAGATAAAATATAACTATACCTACTCTAATATAGAATTCAAGACATTTATGAATGAAAACTTAACAGAACATTACAACAATTACAAAAGATAACGGCAATAGGTTATCACTAAAAACTAAAACACAAACTTCAACACCGGCGGCGCAGCACTCACATGTGCGGCGAACAATTTTTCTATTTAAATTCGAAACGAACGAGACACTAATTAAGTCATGCATGAGTGAAAGCTTTCAAAACCAAAAATTGTTTCGAGAGTGCATTTATTTTATTTTCAAAATTTTGGGAAAACTTACAGCTAGGTCTTAAAAATAGTTACTTTCTTAGTACATGCCGATAAATACCAGCGCATGTGTGCTGAAGGCCAATTAAAAAGTTTCCTTTGCTTCCTTTGTTTTTGTTTGCTTTGCTTCGATGATACCAATTTCATTAAATATTTTCCACCAATATTATTTATACAAAAATATCCAAGTTTTTAATTATCTGTAGGACTGGTTTGCACGAACATAACCAAACCAACCAAAACTATCTTCAATGTTGATTCAGTATTTCGAAATTCCAATTTGTTTTGGTAGTATGACACATGTGATAAATTTGCGAGGTCAAGCAGATGCATATGAGTTGGATGAAAATCATGTTTAATTCAGTTTGCCTCAAGCCCCAAGCCTCAAGGGTCACCTTTGTGTTGGTTTGACGAGCTTTGTAAGGCCTTGTTACAACACACAGCAGAGTGGATCAGAGTTAGAAAGAACGAATCAGTAGTATGGGGTTACAATAACGACACATGCTTAAAGAGAGAATATCCTTAAATCTATATTCATTATAAATTCCCGCATTTAAATGATACCTGTTTATGTAACTATTTAATAGTTCATTATACTTTACACAAACTCTGCTTACCATGGGGCTAGATAATGCTGTGTGAATTGTCCAGCATTATTTATTTATTTATACTTATTATCTTAAAGATAGTCGCGCTACAGAGCGAGACACTCTAGCACAGGTATTATATTACTTAAAAGGGAGTCTCATACCACTGAAATAATAAACTATTTTGATTTTTTTATTTTATTTTGATCACACTGATGAACCAATCGCCTTTATATCTACGAAGGTTGGTTTAAGTCGTGACGTCATCAAACGGTTCTATCGGAAGACCAGCCTTGGTTGTAACGTGCTTACTACTAACCCATGCTGAGACCGAGACCGTTTTGTGACTGAATTGCAAAAAATATGTTTTGTCTTTTATTTTTAAATAATGTTTGTTTTGTTTTTGTTTATTAAGTTTGCAAATAAATTCTCATTATCCGCGCGCACGAATGTCAATACTGTGGCCGCATGCCTCGTTCCCGTAAAGACTTAACATGTCGTCTACGTAAGTGCCGAAAATTATCATCATGATTATAACATCACTACATAGTATAAAACAAAGTCGCTTTCCGCTGTCTGTCTGTCCCTATGTATGCTAAGATCTTTATAAAATCGGACACTCTTCCCCTAGATAGGATAGCTGTTGTTCCCCAGGGTTCAATTATGGGAAACAACCTATTTTTGATCCTAATTAATGACCTAGCGGTAGTCTCCACACAAGTGGAATATGTCATGTACGCGGATGATGGATGCTTAATAATATCTGCGGAATCCCATAGCCTCCTCAACGCAAAGGTTAATCATGTGGTTGAAAAAGTAGCTGGATGGTTCTCCGCGAATGAAATGGCACTAAACCTAGAGAAAACAAATATTGTCCACTTTTACTTAGGTACCAACAAAAACAAAGGCCAACTGGATGTAGTCTGCAATGGACTTAAGGTCCCCATCGTCGACTCTGTTAAGTACCTAGGTTTCACTCTAGACCATAGACTAACATGGGAACCCCATATACATAGATATAACATGTAAAAAACTTTCTTCTGCGTGCTTTGCACTGTCCCGCCTAAATGGAAGCCTCGACCTGAGCAATAAGCAAATGGCGTATCACGGGTACTTTCATTCTGTACTGACGTACGGCGTAGAATTTTTCGGACAAGCGGCTGAACGTCTACGACTATTCCGATTACAGAAACGTGCGATCAGAATCCTGTGCGGCGTGGAGTGGGACCATCCCGCTCGGGAGCTCTTTAAGGAAACTAAAATACTGACGTTGCCAAGCGAGTTTATTCTACAGGCGGCGGCCAAATTCGTCAGAAGTCATCTTAAGGAGTTCACGACGTGGGCTGATACCCACAACTACCCTACTAGACATCGGCATCGACTAAAACTTCCCCAAATTAAATTAGCCAAACTAAAAAACAAAATTGAATATATAGGAGTGAAAATATATAATAAACTGCCGGATTCTATAACCAGCGCCGCGTCAACGGCAATATACATTACAATTTTTAAATTACACACAAACTGAAGAGAATCCTAGTGGACAGGGCATACTACAGTTTAGAAGAGTTTCTAAATGATAAATTAGATGACGCCAATGTCGCTGATCCACACTTATAATATTTATTATAACTTTGATTTAAATAACTCACTATTGGTAAAATTACCAAAAAAATTATAGAATTATTTATTATAAAAATTCTGATTTCGAACTATTTTGTATTTTTATTGTTTTCTTAATGTATTTTCTTTGTTTGCTATGTATTATTTATGTTTGACATATAAGAATATTTCTTATTAATAAAGAACTGAACTGAACTTATCTCGCTTCGGATTTTGATGCGGTTTTCAAGAGGTAGGTTTATAAACCATATCACGCATAGATTTCCACGCAGGCGAAGCCACGGGGCCCACCTAGTCATGATATAATCGCGATTGTATTGTTTTTTTTTCAAAATCTCTCTGTCTGCTTTGCTTGGTTGCTTTGGCCGTAACAAGGCTCTTAGTGATTTGGTTTATAACACAAATATTTGCGAAGCCTGAATTATCGGCGAGAACACACAAGGCCGAAAGGCATCATCCTCTGCAAATATGATTAGGCTGAAGTGCGCATTAAGTGAGCTAAGGGGTATATTATACTAAACCTCTTTAGTTCGTTAAAGTTCTTAACGATATTATCATGATGATGATGGCGTATACGAGGTACATTAATGAGCCTATCGATTACGTACAAAGCCTTGTCAAATGCTTCCTTTTGCCGAATTGATGTTGACAAAAGGTTTGATCATTTTAGTAACATCTAGCCCCAAGCTAAGCAGAACTTGTGTTATGGGTACCTACCTACTAAATGACTGATATACTTAATACAATACATTACATAGATATATATTTTTTATTATACATACAAAGATAACGACCAGAATACCCGGAAGAAATATCTGCAGATCGTATAAACAATTGCTCCGAGGCGAGAATCTAGCTCGCAACCTCCAGCGTCGCAGGCAGACCTTCGCCCCCCGCGCCACAGAGGTCGTCGTTATGAATGAAATTCTAGGTGAGATTTATTAGTATCTTATTTTTATTAGCATTAAAACCCGCATGCGGATCAGATACGCTAGCGGAAATCCGCACGACATGAAACGACTCCTAAAAGTAAAAGCACTTGCTATTATGTATTCTGTGGTAAAAGGGAAAACAGTGAACCTTGAACGAAAACTTTATACAAAACAGCCATTGAACAAAACTTGTAATAATAACTTAATTTCAATTTACTCCATAAATAACTTCTCAATTAACTGAACCCGTTGTGACAAATGGTTCACAAGAGATGAGGGTCGGAGCGACCTTGCAGGACCCTTCGACCTTGAAGATACGGGACCCATGCTTACTCAGAGCTCTTTGAATGGATCGCGGGGAAGATTAGGTACTTTGCGAAGTTCCACTGTCTGTGAGCAATGGACCAGATGGCTTTGTGTTTTCTACTTGTTTCTAACTAAAGCAGCATTAGCTGTTTTGTTCAATTGCTCCAAAAGTATCATTGAATCGAAGTTCGTTTTATTATAAGTTCATATCGTATATAAATTACTAGCGGACCGTCCCGGCTTCGCACGGGTATTGGAATTTTAAGGTATTTTTTTTACACTTTGGGTTACAATATTGGAGTTTTAATACGGATCCCTAATTTTTTGGAATATAATAAAGCCTTAGTTCAATGCGGTGAAAGAATTTTTCAAATCGGTCCAGTAGTTTCGGAGTCTATTCAATACAAACAAACAATCAAATCTTTCTTCTTTTTAATATTAGTATAGACAAACATCCATCCATACTTACAAACTTTCGCGTTTATAATATTAAGTAGGATAAAGGATGTCACTTGGGTATTTAAAATGGGAACATATCAGCTCGTTTTTGTATTTTAAGATATCTTGAGAGAGTCTAAACAGTATTTTCAGATCTGAAAAGTTGAGTTCAATATCGTCCGCTTCCATCCATGATAGACCTTTGCAAAGTTTCTTTATCAGCCTGCCCGAGCTCTCGCTGTGAGAAGCTCAATATTTCTCGCCAGTCTGTCTCAACCATTATGATAACTTAGAGAACTTATGATTTGGGTATTGTAGTCAGTTTTCGCAAATAATCTGAAAGAATAACAATGAACAAACACAACCACAACAAAATATTATCGTGTCTACAGATACAAAATCAAAGATAATGTAAACGCTTTACTACAAAATAATCAAAAAAGGCTTACCTAACAAAAGAGTTTCCATACAGTAAATTGTTATCAAACCTTTGTTGTCAAAAGAGCGTTGCTAGGCAACCATGATTATTAAGAAAAAATGGCGTATTGATATGCAAGGAGTTTTATAGGTACATTTTTCACACCTTGGGTTACATTATTGGAGTTTTAGTAAGGATCCTTTATTTTTTTGAAAATATTATATAGCCTATGTTCACCACGGATATTTAGGCTTCCTAACGGTGACAGAATTTTTCAAATCGGTCCAGTAGTTTCGGAGTCTATTCGTTACAAACAAACAAATAAACATACAAGCAAACAAACAAATAAAAAATCAAACCTTTCCTCTTTATAATATTAGTATAGATATAGATTTATGATTTGCAGATTTTTCTATCATATTTTTTTTGTGTTTTGAAATTCAAAGTTCAATTGATTTATAAAATTAGACAACTTATTAGGTCCGTTTATTTGTTGTTAAGTTTATTGTTAGTAAGCTTTCCTAAAACCTATGTAAAATACAAGGAAAGCACAATGCATAAACATTAAAAAGGAAGCTTTAAGGACCTTTTACTCGTGTCGCGATCAAGCTGTCCCAAGCGAGACTTTCTACTTGATCAGGACCCGAATAAAGGCCTTCATTACTGGCAGTTTTCGCTAACTTGATTCATTATAGAACATAGAAATAATTAAATAACGCAAAAATTTAAGCCTCGTAATCTAAGCCAGTACCTTAAATGCAATTTTGATATCATGTGCTGATTTTAACATTGCTTTTAAGATTTATATCGCAAACATTGACCGTAGAAATTCTTTGCTTATTTTCTTGATACCTTGTCGTTTCTGCATAATTTTCTTTAGGTTAGAGATATGTCTTCCATCCCAAACTCAGCTGATCCCTTCGACCTTCGTCTGCGGTCCAATGTCCATTTGCGTACCCTTGAATTCCCTTGATTTATCAGCTGGTTTGGGCGAAGGGCGGATTAGGGCCAATACGGAGTACCAACATACATACATTCACTGATAAAACCCTCCATATATCAACGATACCGGAAATATCAATCGACGTATATTATAATGAGCTAAATATGCAGTTCGATGAGTTCAGTTCAGTTAGAATTTTCCATTCTATATTTTGGCATAAGTTGTAGGTAGGTACTCAGAATTTTCATATATTGAAAAATACATTTACAATATACCTACCGATATTAAGCGAACACGTTATCTATCTATCTATCTATATATCTATCTATCTATATAAATAAAAATGAATTGTTGTTCGTTAGTCTGATTAAAACTCGAGAACGGCTGGGCCGATTGAGCTGATTTTGGTTTTAAAATGTTTGTCGTAGTCCAGGGTAGGTCTAAACGGTGAGCAAATAAGGAAAAATTGCGAGTAAGATAGAGTATGACGACAATTCCATTTTCCAATATAAAAGTTGACCACTTACTTTCTGTCAAAAATTTTTTGACATGACCCATTGTATCGTCGGCGATCAGTTGAGGACGGTGGACGATCTGTAGATGTCAAGATAAAAGGACAAGATTTTCATGTAGACAATCGTTGGATTGTGCCGTTCTCGCCCATATTGTCCAAAACTTTTGAAGCTCACATCAATGTGGAATTTTGTAACTCTGTGAAATCCATAAAGTACATATGTAAATATGTTAACAAAGGTAGCGACATGGCCATCTTCGCAGTAACAAACACAAATGATGAAGTGTCTCACTATCAGATGGGTCGCTATGTAAGCAGCAATGAGGCTATTTGGCGCATATTTTCGTTTGCAATTCATGAAAGACATCCCACTGTATTCCATTTGGCAGTTCATTTGGAAAATGGACAACGAGTGTATTTCAACCCAAACAACGCTGTGGATAGAGCGGCACGTCCACCTGTGACCACATTGACAGGTTTCTTCTCAATTTGTGAAACTGATCAATTCGCTCGCACTTTGCTGTATGCTGATATGCCGCGCTACTACACATGGAACGCATCATCAAAGTCTTTTCAGCGTCGTAAACAAGGAACACCACTTGAAGGATATGAAAATGTATTTGCCACAGATGCTATAGGCCGTATATATACAGTACATCCTAATAACGATGAATGTTATTATCTTAGATTGTTATTGGTGAATGTTTCTGGTCCGACATCTTTTCAACAATTGAGAACAGTTGATGGACATCTGTGTGCGACTTACCGTGAGGCGTGCCAATTATTACGGTTGCTTGAAAACGATTCGCATTGGGATGATACGCTCAAGGATTCCGTGATATCTTCATCGCCGCATCAAATTCGCACACTGTTTGCGATTATAATATCGACATGTTTCCCCTCAAATCCGAAAGATTTGTGGATGAAATATAGGGATGACATGTCTGAGGATGTGTTGCATCGCGTGCGTTGTGAAACTTTGAATCCTACATTGGAAATTACGGCAGAGATTTACAATGACACATTGATCATAATAGAAGATATGTGTTTATTGATGGCAAATAAAGTATTGTCGTGTTTGGGCCTGACAGCACCCAATCGTGCTATGCAAGATGCATTAAACCATGAGTTGCAAAGAGAACTCCAGTACGATACTCAAGCTATGACCGAAGCAGTTCGCACAACTGTTCCGCAATTGAACGAAGAACAAAGGATTGCGTACGATCGTTTGATACAAGCTGTAAACAGTGGGTCTGGGGGGATTTACTTTCTTGATTCTCCTGGGGGTACTGGGAAAACGTTCCTAATTACATTGCTATTAGCAAAGATCCGATCGCAAAATGAGGTAGCCCTAGCGTTGGCTTCATCTGGAATAGCAGCAACTTTATTAGAAGGCGGACGAACTGCACATTCAGCCTTAAAATTACCATTAAACATGCATATCAACGAAACGCCAGTTTGCAACATCGCCAAAAATAGCGCTATGGCGAAGACTCTCCAAGTATGCAAATTGATAATTTGGGACGAATGCACAATGGCCCACAAGAGGTCGCTGGAGGCACTAGATAGGACGTTAAAAGATTTACGTGATAACCAAAACATTTTTGGTGGAGCCATGATACTGTTGTCAGGTGATTTTCGTCAGACTCTTCCAGTAATTCCTCGATCGACTGTTGCTGACGAAATAAACGCATGTCTAAAATCATCAAATTTGTGGCGGCACGTAAAGACACTACAATTAACTACTAACATGCGAGTGTTTTTGCAACAAGATCAAACTGCGACTGTGTTTTCGAAGCAGTTGCTGGATATTGGCAATGGTAAGGTCGCAGTTGACAGCTCGACCGGATTAATGACTTTTCCCACAGATATCTGTCACTTCACAGAATCGAAAGAGGAACTTATTCAGCGTGTTTTTCCGGACATTAAACAACTATATAATAACCACGATTGGCTAAGTGAACGTGCAATATTGGCAGCAAAAAACAAAGATGTCGATGATCTCAACGCTACCATTCAGAATTTCCTTCCAGGAGAGTTGTTTACGTACAAATCAGTTGACACGGCTACAAACCAGGATGACGTAGTCAACTATCCTACAGAATTTTTAAATTCATTGGACTTGCCTGGACTACCACCACATAATTTGAAATTAAAAGTAGGGTCAGTTGTCATCATGCTGCGTAATATTAATCAACCTCGACTTTGCAATGGAACGAGATTGGTTGTGAAGAAACTCATGAATAACATCATCGAAGCTAAAATAATCAAAGGAAAATACAAAGGAGAGGATGTCTTAATCCCACGAATACCTATGATTCCAACGGATTTGCCATTTGATTTTAAAAGGTTGCAATTTCCCGTGCGTCTAGCTTTTGCGATGACCATAAATAAATCGCAAGGCCAATCGTTGCAAGTTTGCGGAATAAACTTAGAGTTTCCCTGTTTCGCACATGGACAATTATACGTTGCGTGTTCGCGTGTCGGAAAACCAACATCCTTATTTATTTACGCACCGCAAAAAAACTAAAAATATTGTCTACCAGAAAGTACTATATTAATTAACTGTATATATGTACAGCAGTGGACATTTATTGGGCGATATCATGATGATGATGATAACTGTGTTGTATTTAATTTAAGCAAAGATTTGTTTATCATGTTCACAGTCCAGAAACGAGCACATTTTAAATTTTTGTATATGGAGTGTATAAATATAAATAAATGACTTAATATGTATATAATATGTGCATTTGGATCCTTACAATTATATAATAATATGTTGTATATATCTAAAATAAAACTCAATTTGATACATTTTTTTTATTTCAAAATATATTAATCACTCTTCTTCTTTTTCTTTTCAAATTATGCCTTCCATCTTTGCTTGACGATTATTTTGCCAATGTCAACGTGTCTTAGTAACTCTTTATTTCCATCAACTTGGCTCCATCTACTTGGGAACCACTTGGCTCGCCAGGACATGATAATATGGCGGAAGTACTAGGCGACTCGGAAAAATCTGATTCGATCAGAACATTATCAATGTTGAGCTGCTGGCTGTCTTCAATAACATCAATATCTACCAGAACATTCTTGATGTTGGGCTTTTGACTGTCTTCAATAACTTGAATGTCCTGTATGTCTTCGGCCGATAAATTTAATTTACAGAATGTCTCCTCAGATGATGAAGATGGCATTGTATAATAGAAACGTGTTTTGGTTATATTTTTTTGTACTTTTGCCCTGTTCACGCGTATTATTCGTTCTACATTCTTACCACACTTGGTACAAAATCTGAAGGTGTCAGCGATTATGTTGTAGCATTCGTCGCATCTTAATAATAATTTAATACAACCTGGACAGTTATTATTTTTGTTCTGCCGTTCCATCCACTTTTTACAAAAGGGACAATGCATTTTAAGGAGTTGAGGGATATATAGCTTCACTATAACTTCTGGAAAATAGTTTTAAAATATCAACAATTTAAATATTATAGTTGTTTGAATTCTTTATTTTCTCGATGACAGATGTACTTCTTTTTCTTTTCCTAACCATGGCCACCGTCAAAAAAAAAACGACAGATGTAGTTTGATAGTTATAGTGTAAATATTTGTCAGTATTCACTCAAAAAAAATTGTCTATGGTAAAATATCACTTGAAATGTAAACGTCTCTTTGCTGTGCATCTATACTATAATTCTTTAACCCTTTACCGCATGGATTTTTTGATTTTGTTCAAATTAATTTAGGTGATTCTAGGGCTTGATAGGTACTCCGAAAAAATATTATTTTATTTTTAGGATTATTGGAATTTGCAATATTCAACTCCAAAGTCAATGTCTCAAATATGATACGTCATGCAGTTAGGTATACATACCATATATGATACTAAATGCAGTAAGGGTATGTCTTTTTAGTTATATATCTATTTATATTTTATCCTGATGAAATGAAACAAATTAAAATACGATGAAAGTGTTTAATTCAATTTCATTCCAAATGGAAGGTTTTAAAACAATTTCGTTCTTTGTTTAAGCAAAAGTAACAATTGCATTTACTGCAGTAAATGTATGATAAGCGTGAGCAATTTTTGCAGCGCTGGCGTTTTTCACCCCAGTTGGGCCAATGTCCAATTGAGTCGTGTACTACTTCTTCCGGAGGTAGTTCGAGACGTCGCCTCTTTTTATTAAGTTCAGGATGTTCTATCGGAGGGCGCCCTCGACCTCGGGTGGTAGGAGTAAAAATTCCGGTCGTCTCGCGCATCAAAACCTCAGCAATATATATTTTAAAATCCAACAGCGGCATATAAATCGGTTCCTCCTGTTTCTTTTCAGCAATTTGTTTGTTTCGGCGACGCCACAAAAGCCAGCTGTTCACAATTGTCATATCTAACATGTGGAAAAAGAGGCGTAGGTACCATCTTTTACTTCTTATTTTAATTCTGTAATATCCCAGCATTGCATCGAGTAAATCGACCCCGCCCATATACTGGTTATATATTTCAACAGCTTTTGGACGAGGTATTTCAATTAATTGCTTATCTTTTTTTGAATATCTTTTTGCAGGCGCCATGGGCTCCTTCCCAACATAGGAAGAACATAGACTTACTACTTTGTTGTCTACCCACAGAGTCACATTCAGTTGTACGCCGTCAATTACTGTGGATTTCTCAACACAGTGACCTCTTGGAGATTTCTGCAATTCTTTTTTGTTCAAATCAATGCCCTTGGCTCTTGATAGTTGTATCGTACCTAATGGTAAAATTCCAATGCCATGGAGAAATGCCATGAGTGGAAGACTGGTGTAGAAGTTATCAATGAACAACTTGTGGTTTACATTGCGTGCAACTGTATCTAGCAATCTTGTAACAATATTGCCTGTTGCTTTTAAATCAGGACAATTATCTGGCACATCGGTTCTGTGCTGTCCTGTGAAGATATCGAAATCGTAGCTGAATCCCGAAACGCCACTGAGAACATAGTTTATGTATCCCCATTTGTGGGGCTTCTTCGAATTGTATTGACGAAAACCAGATGTTTTAGCCTTCGTTGGAATCATCTGCTCATCAATAGCTAGGTATTCTTCCTTCGGAACTTTTAACAATTCTTCTCTAAGAATGTTCAGCAGTGGTCTTATTTTTTGTAATCTGTCACAGTTTGGGTCACTTTTTTCTTTTTCTTTTGTGTTATCGGCGAAATGAAGAAATCGTTTAATTTCTTCGAACTTATTACAAGTCATGAGAGACGCAATTTTTTCCACATACGTTCCTTCGCGCCAATAGTGACGCGTGGATGGCAATTGTAAAATTGACATGTATAAAACAATACCTATAAATTTGGCCACGTCATCACAAGTTATAGAATTCACTTTATCCGGCTGCACCTGCTCAGCATATAGATTGGTCTGTTCATGTATCAAATGTAAAGCACGAGTTGGAAATAGAAACTTGAACATCTCTACTGGTGTAACCAGGCTTTTGATTTCATCAGGAAGATCAGTACAACCCAAAAATGTAAGGTTGTCGCTGTTATATGTCATAGGGCTGTCAGTCCAAATCAAAGGCTCTTTTTCTTTTTCTGCCTTCTTTTTCCTTTTTCTACTGGTTTCTCTGGTTATACCCGTCGATGTTGACGCTTCCGGTTCATTAATGTCATTCGTAGTTTCATCATTTGCTAATAAGCTTTCATCGAGATATACCGTCTCTTGAATGACAGAAGAAATTTCTTCATCATCACTATCATACTCTGAATCATCAGAGTCTGTTCCTTCAATAACAGTGGGACGGCCGGGCCGGGGTGGTAAATAATAATCATCTTCATCTGTTAGCTCCTCATCATCACTATCAAGTGGAATGGAACGCCCGGTAATGCGTCGACATTGTCGATTCGCTAAAAAAAAATTACAATATATAAATAATATTAGAAATATCATAATCTTAATGCATTGTACAATTACCATACATGTCTAAAGTATCATATTTAAAGTAAGATTCAACAAAAAAAATTGAAAAAATTAATTAGTTTACTCTTAATGCATGTAGTATCATTATTACATTTGAAAATCACCCAACCATAAAGTAAGAAAATTACCTTAATTACATGAAGGATCATATCAGATAAAAAATGAAATTATGAAAAAAAAATAAAGAGTTACTCTTAGTGCATGTAGTATCACATTCGAAAATCACCCTGCTTGCATGTAGTATCATATTTGAATTAAGTTAAATTACCCTAATTGCATGAAGGATCATATCAGATACAAACTTTGGGATAAGCAATTAGAAAGAAGTAATTGATAAAACTTACGCCTTTTTCCGTAGAACTTAGCAGGATCCATCCTTTTTTCACTCAAAACAAAGAAATAATTTTTTGCGGAGGAAAATCTTGGGAAAATAATCGTTTCGAATCTCCAATAAACACGAACTGGCAGAAATGACGGTTTCTAAAGTTTGGTGACAGATATAACAAACCATAGCCAAGTAAAAACTCTATTTGTTTTTTTTTTGTATTTGGATATTAGTCAAGTGTACAATTCTACCATACGCACGTCCAATTGCCAGCTCAATTTTTTTTAATCTGTATAAAACCTTAGTGTATCATATATGATACGATATGCGGTAAAGGGTTAATATTCCTAAAAATCTAAAAGCAACAAATTTCAATAAAATTAAAAAAGTATTGTGTCGTGTGTTAGTGTGTCTTACTAAATATGCCTCCAATAATTAGGCGGTACGAAGTTCGCCGGGTCAGCTAGTAAGTAATAAAATAACAATAAAACTTCTTCATGGCGCATGAAACTGTGCCGAAATATTGGAAAACTCAAAAATCAAATCATGGTAAATATCCCGTTTTAAATGACTTTAGCATAAAATAACAAACCAAAATATTATTAAAATATTAGTAAACACCTTGCTTTTGTTATTTATAACGTGTTTATTTCGTACAAAAATCAGTGATGGTCAAGTGGCTTGTACAAAAAAACCTATAAATAAATAAATAAAATAAATAAAGAATGCTGGACAATTCACACAGCATTATCTAGCCCCATGGTAAGCAGAGCTTGTGTTATGGGTACTAGATAACTGATATACATAATACAATATATTACATAGATAGATATTTTTTATTATATATAGAAAATGACCAGAACACCCAGAACAAATATCTGCAGATCGTACACACAATTATTCCGAGGCGGGAATCGAACCCGCCACCTCCTGCGTCGCAGGCGGACCTTCGCCCACCGCGCCACATCGGTCGCCAAAAAGCAAGTTGTACCATACCGCATATTCACGAAAACCGGGTTTTTAATTAATTAAGTACCCACCTAATCGATGACCTATTCTTTATAATTAGATGACGGTTCTATACCTATTCATTCACTGATTTAAGCTTTCGCTTCTTGGTTTAACGAGATTTCACTTAGTAAAGTATTGATATAGATATTTGTAGTCAATCATTGAACACTCAACAATTAGGTACTCAACCTATGGGGATACGTATCAAATTTTTGAATAACTTATAAATATATATATATGAAAAATAATACTTGCATACTATTGGTTCTATCGCTAATAAACCATACCTTCTAGGTAGGTACAAACCATTTAAACTCACGCTTTGTAATAATATCCTCAGGAGATATTCACAAGATCGCTTTTAAAAAGTGCGATACAAAATAAATAAACAGATAAGGACACAAATAGACAGGTATTTGCAAGCTAAACCAGTTTTTTTACATGTAGAAGGTATTTGCACTAGCACCATATAAATTCAATGTGGCTCCCATAAGGAAAATTGATCGACTTTTCCTCATTCTTTCCAATAACTCGCAGATACCTTCCTCCCGTGGATTTGCGTTTATCTGATGCTGAGGTTTTGTCCAACCTTAAGATGTAAAACTTAGTCTAAAGTCTGGGCCCGCCTGCGATGTAGGAGGATTCGATTCCCGCCTTGGGACAAAAGTTGTATGATCTGCAGATATTTGTTTGGGGTGTTCTGGTCGTTTTCTGTGTATAATAAAAATATATTGTATTATGTATATCAGTCATCTAGTACCCATAACACAAGTTCTGCTTAGCTTGGAGCTAGAAGATGATGTGTGGATTGTCCAGCATTATTTTATTATTATTGTAGTTAAAACACGTGAATGAAAATGTCTATTAGGCAAGCGGTAACATTAGTTGAACTAAATCAAGTTTATTTTCATGAAAATTATCGAGATCGACTCTCAAAACACAAAACGACTTGGTAATTAATAGGCGTTGAATCGGGCGTGGCAACTTGGCGAGATCGTTAGAAACACGCGGCTCGCTCCACTGCGCTGCTGTCGCGATTGTAAAGGGACACCTAATAGACCACATGTATCCGAAATAAATATAAAAATCACGTCAAGAAGTAAAAAACACGCAATGTTATATATGCGAAATTTTCGCAGTGTGTTTAATCTGTCGGTCTGTTCCCTTTTAAGAACGAAACGGTTGAACATATCTGATGATAATGAAATAATAAAATTAGAAAAAATTGTATCCTGCCTCAATTAACCTAACGTACTGTTTAAAGTAGAAATTTGTCCGCCATTTTTACTACTACTTATTTTTAATTTTATGAAAAGAACTCGATGACAAGTCACTTTTCTCTGTTTCCCCCAAGTTCTCCCCTTGTACCTTTTTTAGATCATTTCAATGAGTTGGTACCCACTTCTCATTAATTCCTAGGTACCTATCTAGCGTACAAAAGTTACCGCATTTGTATGTGATGGCGTGTTAAAAGGAAGACCTACAAGCTTGGATCATGAGGGTGAGCTGATAGGCAGATTAACCTCGAGTGGAAACAAAGTTTGTAATGAAATGTTTTATTTATTTATTTATTTTAAGCCATTACTGTCCCACTGCTGGGCAAAGGCCTCCCGTAATGAAATGTTGATGGGTTGCGCCAGATACTCACCAGTTCTCGGGTCACGTGTCACGCTCAGATATTATCCTAATAATATTATAAACGCGAAAGTTTGTGAGGATGTTTGTTGCTCTTTCACGCAAAAACTATTGAATGGATTTTGATGAAACTTCACAATAATATAGCTTACATATCAGAATAACACATAGGCTACAATTCATAAAGATATATTGTATATTATCCAAAATATCTATCACCACGCGGGTGAAACCGCGAGGCGCAGCTAGTTTTTTTTAAACCTTGAGAGCCTCGCCTCCGTACACCTCAGACCTAGAGTTTTCCTCCTCCTGTTCTCCCCTCCAAGGGGAGTCGAGACTCTGCTGCGCTCGGGAATCAACGATGCCCGTAACCAAGACATTTCTTTGTGCCTTCGGTGAATATTCTTTGTTGTTGTAAATTCGCTGTTGTGTAGTCCCGGCTACATAGAACGTGAGTGACACTTTCGGCTCTGTAATTGATTACTGTCTATTCAGGTTTACATTACAACCATAATGAACGCTGTTCCGAACATTGACGACGAAGTAAATGGAACAATATTAGGTATTAAGCTATTTCGAGAAAGGGTTCCCGTACTTAACAACTTCTCTGATCAATCAACTTGGGTGACTTGCTTTGCTACGAATAGGTATTGTTTTATTGATATCCTATTGATCAATCAAATGAAAAGGGTTTTTCTTACGATAATTATTATTTTTAGGTACGTAATTTTATGTTATCGTAGGTATTTGTCATCATCATCAGCCTATAGTAGTACACTGCTGGACATAGGCCTCCCCTAATGAGTGCCATAGCGCCCTGTCTTCAGCTTAGGTATTTCTAGTAGTCTTTATTTTATTTAAAACTGAAATTTCCAATGCAGAAGGACTCAAAGTCACTCTTAAATCTAGGTTTAAAAGTAAAGCTCGATTTGTAAACAAGTCATTTTTACATAAACCCGTTCTATTTTTAGTATAGCTAACCCCGCAACTGTGTTCCCTTTGATAACCAGCTTGTAGCTTTGCTTTAGAAATGCTGAGTGCAGAGGGCCCTATGCTTCTAATTGAGAGTCTATTTTAGCTTGCTTACCTCTGCCTGGAGTGCCTGGTAGTTGATGCTCGGCCTAGTTCCAATTTTGTCTCTAAGATATGTAGTGGTTGGTATGATTCTGCTGAAAACGCACGGTATGAGTTTTCTACAAGTGACTAATATGCGTAAATCCACACTAGCGCAGCGGCTGAGAAAATACAGATCTTTGTGACTCAGCAGAGCTGTAATATTTTTCGAACGAAACGCATGTGCGGCGCAACACAACCACTGTGTAGAGCGGCAGCACGAATTTTTTAGGTAAAAAAAAAGATCGCAGTCGTCGAAAAAATACCGCAGTCAAAGTGCTAGGTAGTTAGGATAATGTTGGTCAGGATAATTTAGTATCTTATTATTACTTAGTTATAATATATTTATTATAATCTAATTATCAGTTATTTGATTAGTGTCTAATTATTTAATTAACTTTAATTTATAATTATTATGTGACCTGTAATATTCGTTTTTTACCAATAAATTGATTATTCTGATTATTCTGATTATTCTAGCAGGATGTATATTTGTAACCAATAACAAGTTTTAAGCCTCTTATAAAGCCTTTATTTTACACCGTTGTTTTCACACAACATAAAGATGATTTACGAAAGAAACGATTCTCGCCAAAAGACTGCCCACAAAATACAAAAAACGCCTGGCCATTTCTTTGTACTTAATTGAAAAATTATCTCTCCCCAAAATGAAAACGATATTGAAAAAGGAAAAAGTTTAAATTTTTTGTGTTCTCTGTGATATTTTTTTCGTCGTTCAGTGACTACGTTCAGTACTGATAAACAATTCGTTACGCTGTCATTAACAATGCCTTATTTACGAACATTTGCTTTGTTCAACATTTTCAGAAAATATTTTCCCAGACGGATTTTCCTTAAGTTTGTTATAAAACTGGAACGGTGGAAATGCACGCTAAAGGCAGATTCCTAAGTGCTCTCCTCTTAAAATATACATATAAAATAGAATTTGTTCAAATATTTTATTCCGGGGCTGCGCATATTTAATAGAAACTAAAGAGTACAACCATGTTCTTACGGTTTTTTTTATTTAGTATGCTGTGATGAAAATTACAAAATTAAAACACGTGAATTCTATTCGAATCTTCAGGTTGTAGTTATTGTACGTGTCTACCCACTGGCAGGTACTAGTCTTTACTAATATTATAAAGAGGTTTGATTTTTTTATTTGTTTGTTTGTATTGAATAGGATCCGAAACTACTGGACCGATTTGAAAAATTCTTTCTCCGGTTGGGAAGCTACACTATCCGCGGTGAACATAGGCTATATTAAAATTTATAAATGTGAAATTTGTGTTTAACGCGGGTGAAACAGTTAATTAATTATATTCAACAACAAAGAAACTACAGATGGCGGGCGTGTCAAAAGCGCCATGGAAACCATTCTATGAATATATCTGGATAGCACCGCATGCACTATCTTGCATCTAAGGACGATTCCGTGACGATACCACTTTTCAAATTTTTTAATTGCTTGACAATTTACACAGCATTATCTAGCCCCATGGTAAGCAGAACTTGTGTTATGGGTACAAGATAACTGATATACATAATACAATACATTACATAGATAGATATTTTTTATTATACATAGAAACGACCAGAACACCCGGAACAAATATCTGCAGATCGTACACACAATTGTTTCGAGGCGGGTATCGAATCCGCAACCTCCTGCGTCGCAAGCGGACCTTCGCCCACCGCGCCGCATCGGACGTCAAACGTACCATTGGCATGGTATAGCGATATGTTAGCATTTAACCGTGTTACAGGTACATGAGCCAGTGAGAGAACATCTCGATAGATACCGGCACATGTTTTTTTTAAATCATATTTATTATAATGAATACATGGCGGTCCTATTGCGTAAACAATAAACTAATTTACAAACTAACTTAAAAAATACACAGTTAACAAAAATACCGGCACATGATGTGGCAATACTTCTTATCTACTTTTAATTGAGTTCTTTGTTTTAATTGCTGAATATTATTGTCATAATTATAAGTATTATTACAAAGGGGATTTATCGCGTTTATTCACCTATTATTCACGACCACGACAGTGTGTAAACCTGTTGAAACGTCACGTTCAGATCGCGTAAGTTTAAAAATATTTCATCATCATCATCATCTTCAGCCTATATCAGTCCACTGCTGGACATAGGCCTCCCCCAATGAGCGCCATAGCGCCCTGTCTTCAGCTTGCCGCATCCAGCATCTACCTGCAGCCTTTCGCAAGTCGTCATCCCCATGGTCGGAGGGCGTCCTACACTGACTATGGCTATACCGAAATATGGCCGGCCCAATGCCACTTCAACTTGATTTCTTTGAGCTATGTCGATAACCTTGGTTCTCTGTCGGATGTATTCGTTACGAATCCTATCCTTCAGAGAAACTCCGAGCATAGCTCTTTCCATAGCTCGCTGAGCGACTTTGAACTGGTGGACCAGCCCTATCGTGAGTGTCCACGTCTCAGCTCCGTAGGTCATAACGGGTAGGAAAATATTTAAAAATATTTATTATTGTTATATTAGTTTGTTTTGAATATAACAATACAAACGGTGACGTGGCTCCGTCAATGTGCTGTAAAACGTATTTCATAGTACTCTTTTATAACAGTCCATAAAAGAAAAGATAGGTTTTGTACTTTATGGTTTGTTGTTAGGCAACACTGATTAGCGGAATAATTCTAGTTTTAAATGGAATTTTTCGATCCAAATAATTTTATATTGATTAGTGAAAGTTGTTATGTATGACCGTAAAAACACACTCAAATCCACAACCTAAGAATCCTGTTCTCATGTAAGTGACTTTAAATTGTCTTTTTGAGAATAAATGAATATTAAACGTAAAAAGTAAATATATATTTTTTTAAAAAGGACACCAGAATTAATAATTAATACTTGCATACCCAGGATCTTACTTTTTGCCAAATTTAAATATGAAAAAAGGTTCAGCTGCTTAGGCTGATATTCACCATATGATAATCGGACAATTAGGCAGCTACATAAGTCCGTTAACTTTGACGTTTAATTTATAAAAACTTCTGTCGAAAACATTCATACAGTTTTTTTTTAAATTTCTCTTTAAATTTTTTTCGCATCAAACTGGGCGTGGACGTTTGAGTGGATAAGTATATACATGATGTTAATATTTCAATAAATAAATAACGATTATTTTTTGGAAGAACACATACTGTGCTATTATAATCGAGAATATATATCAGGCAGACAAACCATGTTCTTATATTACTTATTACCTAGAATTATTAGGTATCTATACTAATATTATAAAGAGGAAAGGTTTGATTTTTTGTTTGTTTGTTTGTTTATATGTTTGTTTTAAACGAATAGGCTCCGAAACTACTGGACCGATTTGAAAAATTCTATCACCGTTAGGAAGCCTAAATATCCGTGGTGTACATAGGCTATATTATATTTTCAAAAAGTTAGGGATTCTTACTAAAACTCCAATAATATAACGTGGTAACCAAAGTGTAAAAATTCACCTAATAAAGTGAAATTCGAGTTTAACGCGGGTGAAACCGCGGGGAACAGCTAGTAGACAAAAAACCAAGACTGTATGTATAATATCTTTCGCTCGTTGCTTTGACGGCAAACTACTTTGTTTCTACGTTTTACTTGGAAGCATCATTCGTTATCTCACTAGGTAAGTGGCGTACTTAGGTACCTTACTGACATCATTGCTACGCCCCCCCCCCCCCTCCCCCCCTCCCTCACGAGCATCGTCTCGTCATTAGATATCATTCTAATGACGATGCGCATAACAATGGAATATTCACAGATTAGAAAGAAGGTCGTATGTCGTGTGAACTAAACTCGTCTGCCATTTATTTATTTTTAAAAGACTTCGAATAAAGGAAGAGGTTCTACTGTTCGGCTGTATTTATGATTTTTTGTATGTTCCTCTATGTTCCTTGATTTCTTCGTCAATTATAGGAACGATTAAAAAAAAATTGAATTGATTTTAATTGAAATAAACTATTCTATTCTATTCTATTCTATTCTATTCTATTCTATTCTATTCTATTCTATTCTATTCTATTCTATTCTATTCTATTCTATTCTATTCTATTCTATTCTATTCTATTCTATTCTATTCTATTATATTCTATTCTATTATATTCTATTCTATTATATTCTATTCTATTCTATTCTATTCTATTCTATTCTATTCTATTCTATTCTATTCTATTCTATTCTATTCTATTCTATTCTATTCTATTCTATTCTATTCTATTCTATTCTATTCTATTCTATTCTATTCTATTCTATTCTATTCTATTCTATTCTATTCTATTCTATTCTATTCTATTATATTCTATTCTATTATATTCTATTCTATTCTATTCTATTCTATTCTATTTTGAAATTTGTTTCGCTATTGTAGAAAATGAACCTGAGGTGGTCCCATAAAAATTATATTTCCGAGGGATTAGTATTTGTGGAGGGGACTAATACAGTGTAAAATAAATATATTCGCTTTTAGTTATTTATGAATGTTATTGCATGCCTTTTATGGAACATACGTTTAAAATAAGTGTAGATAGGTAACCAAGCTAGTCTTCATTCGAGTCTCTTTGTGTCTAATTAATTTTTATAAACATTTTCACATATCATGGGAAAATATCTAAAGTGAATTGAATGTTTTCTAAGCAAAATACCGAGATTAACTACGGAACGTACAGGTCAGACACGTAGACCACAAAACGTCTAATGAATAAATGACTAACGCTTATCAATCACAATGACTTGATTACGCTGTTGACATAGCACTACACAGTGCATGCACAAGTATCACTAGACCCACTGGTGGCAATCAGGGTGGACCGGAAGTCACCCATTCATAGATCCTCGCTCGGCCTAGAGGGAAACGAGAGAGGAAAACAACACAAGCAGTCGCGGGCTGGCCGCCGCGCGAGACACACGCCGCCAGACTCACGCTTAACCGCGCGGGAATACCGACAATAACTTAGACTAAGAATATTCGTAGCTTCGAAAGCAGCCAAAGTAGTAATAACGACAATAATTTACGTATACAATGGGGGAGAAGAATATAGAGGTTTGCGGGAGCGTGATGGATGGAGTGGCGGAGAAAGGGATGGTGGAGTCGCCTTCTAAAAAGGATCCGACGGTATATACGGTGTATCCGATCCGTTGGCTGGTCCTTGTCGTGTTTGTGTTCCACTCGGCGACCAACAGCCTGCAGTGGGTGCAGTACAGCATCATCCAGGATGCTGTGGTGAAGCACTATGGGGTGACCAGCATCATGGTGTATTGGACCTCGATGGTTTACATGATCACTTACATACCGCTGATATTTCCCGCGAGCTGGCTCTTGGACAAAGTGGTGAGAGATATGTTTTAGTACTTTTTTATTGTACTCTATTTATATATAAATGTAATGTCTCATTTTTATTGGAATTTAATAACAGGTTTCTCGACAGATGCAGGTAGAAATAAATTACTTAAAAAAATACCAACCGCTTATAGGATAATGATCATAATAATAAGATTATTTTAAACACCAATAACCGACTTCAAATTCCTAAATATTGACACTGTTTTTTTATGATTTGTGAGACAAAAACTAATCCCTCGGGCATAAAATATAACACCACATCGGGATCATTCTGAATATACAGTTGCGAAAGAATTTTCAAAATCGGTCCTTAATTGAAGGCAAAATCAACGAAAATACATAAAAATCATACAAAAACAACAACAAAGAACCTCCTCCTGAATCTTCATTATTTTTTAAGTCTGTCAAAAATACTGGAGATATACATATACTTACCTAAATAATATCTGATCCATTATCGTTTCTGGCCTCAAATCACCATAGCTTCTGATCGGAACATGCACGTATTTTACCATTTTGCAACACGAGAGACATTTAAAATGGCAACTTTTAAAGCCAAACCGGTTTGTAACAGGTAAAAAGTGTTAAAACAGATTGGCATTCAAACAATCTTACAATCTAATTCACCATGTGTTATGAATTAAGATCAGGCACCTAATTTGTTTTAAGTAATCATAACTCCTGGTCATAACCTTAAAAAGTAAGTAAATAATCTAAAATAACAAAAAATCAAATAAGCTAGCTATTTGTAAATTCCCATTTATAATATTAGAGTGATCTTATTCTGATACTAAGCATTTATTTACCTTAGATTACTTTAAAATCCAATAATGATTAAAGGAAACTCCGCGTAGTCGACTGAAGCAGGCGCGTCGGCTCTCTGTTAGTGAAGACTTGTAAATTGGATTCCCCAGTTTCAATTAAAAGTTCTTACGAAGGTTATATTGAAGGGATTTAAATGAAAGGTTCAGCTGAAAGTTTTAAAAATGCTTACCTTCAAAGTGAGATTTTATAACGGTGGTTCGCATGGTTAAAATAATAAATAATGCTGGATAATCCACGCAGCATCATCTAGCCCCAAGCAGAGCTTGGGTAGGCTCTCGATGAGATAACTGATATATGTATATATGTACTTAAGAGAGTACATTACAGAGATATTTTTTGTTATTTATATATTCATGGAAAATACCTAGAACACCCGAAACAAATATTGTGCAGATTTACAAACATTTTTCCCAAGGCGGGAATCGAACCCACAATCTATTGTATTGCAGGCGGACCTTCGCTCGCCGCACATATTGGTTTTCACTGTCAGTCATCCCATCCATCACATCAGTAACTGAATAATAAACGGGTTTGTACCGGACTTCGTAAGAAGGAAACATTGTGATATTTTACATTTGAGTTATTTCTCTTGTATATAAACAATGTTCGTCGTCATCTGCGTAAGACTTTACGAAAGGGACAATTGGAAAAGTTTACCTGGAAAACATATTTTCTATAATTGTGGGATTTTCTTCAGACGAATCAGCTGAATGTCCTAACTATTTCGTTGATATTATCTTAACTCCATTTATAGCTAATTGAAAGAACTCTTTGGGCATATTAGTGAAATGCAAAAATAATTTTGTTTGTAATCTGCAATCAAACCGTGTACTTTATGTTTGTTTTGTATCCGCACGGATATTACCCTGCACACAAACAAAGCGAGTTTGATTTGATAGAATCGCATCGCAACGCTAGCCCATATCTTTTGACGTGGAGTATGGGGTCCTCCCCATACTCCACTCCAAAAGATATAATATCTACATCTAAAGGGATGGGTGGGGTAATAAATCAGTTTGACTTATAGGAACAGAGCTGAAGAAATATAAAATAGTAAATATTTGTTGCAGTTAAATATACAAAATAATAAACGCATGAGCCTATAACTAAACACATGAAAAGGATCATTTTGTACATAATTTGTAGGAGTAATTTCAACACTGATTTTTCGTTTTTTTTTCGATATAATAACCTTTATTTTGTTCTTTCTGGATTTTATAGTTTTACACGCAAAGTCGTCTTTAGATTCTAGACTCAACACTTTGTGATTATTTAAAGAATCAACTGTACCTACAAAGGAAATGGAATCCTATCCCACCTTGTGAACTAAAGTAGATTTGATACGGAAGAAATGTATCGGTTCTTGTGACGTGAACTGATATAACTAGTACTCAGTAACTCAGTGTTGATCAACGAGACTGCACTGACCTTAGATAACACTAGAAATGGTTTCCATAAACTACTATAATTTTGATAATATTATCAAAGTCGCTACAATAGAGATACAAAAGGCACAGGACAGAGGAGACTGGCAAAGATTTATGGGGGCCTGTACCGATGAGTGGGTCACATAAAGATGTTGACGCTGCTTTGATGATGATCTGTTGTGATGTCATATTTGACGACCTCTGTGGCGCGGTGGGCGAAGGTCCGCCTGCGACGCTGAAGGTTGCGGGTTCGAGTTCATTGACATTTGTGTGTACGATCTGCAGATATTTATTCCGGGTGTTCTGGTCAATTATCTATTTATAATAATGTATTGTATTATGTATATCAGTCATCTAGTACCCATAATACAAGCTCTTCATAGCTTGGGGCTAGGTGACGCTGTGTGAATTGTCCAGCATTATTTATAAATTTTGTTTTTGATGACTTTAATTACTAAATACGTATTTTATACAAAGTAGGTAAGCAACCAGCAACAACATTAGTAGTAGTTCGACATGATCACGTCTCAAGCTAATCTTGTTGGTTAATAGTTAGTTGGTACGAGGAAATTCATTACTTTTATTACTTATTACTATTATGTAGGTAGTAAAAGTTTTGTTACTATATAATCACATATTACTAGGTATTAGTGCCAATAACAGCTGTGATATCTTGTGATGGATTTTACTCTGGGTCATGAGGGTTATGTCAGTTTTCCTAGGTAAGGTTGTCAGGATCGATATTGTAAGGAAATAGCATTAAATATCTTTTTTGAAAAAATAGGACTGGATGAGGACTCATGGTGAGTATAAATGAGGAGTCCTTATACCACTAGTGTATTTAATTATTAAGTAACTAACAAGGTTTTTACAAACCAGTTACAGTAGTTACTTAAGATTAATAACATCATCATGCAGTATAGGATTATTGTAAATTATTTTTGCATGAGTGGCTGTCAACAAGCTAAAACTATACTTTTGCCTATTCACATACTCGCTAATTAATTGCATGCAATAGCGAGCCCGCGCGGGCTCCATACGAGTTGAGTTAATAATCCCGCTAACAGACGGATAGACGGACGGACGCACGGACAAACAGCGGACCCATAGAAATAGGGTCCTGTGGCACCCCTTGATTAAGGAACGCTATCAGTTCAACTTCAAATCAGTTCAGAGCACAACCGTACCTTTCCCATTTACAAGATTACTTTACATACTCATTTAAAATAAAAAAATCAATTGCATAAATTGACCCTTGCACAATGATGAAGGACCCCTTGGTGACCACACGTCTCGGGAGCCTGGTTCGTTCATTATGAAAGCCGCCATGCCTGTAAATCATATTTTATTCCACCTTTGGGTCGTGAGGCCACCTGTTTTCGACAGGCCCATGTAAAGGTCCCCTTTCACCAGTTATTTGCGGGAATACGTGATAATGATACGGCCAATTATTATGATAGAGGTTATAGGAATCATTTTCGTAGCGATAACTGCTGAGCGAAAGGTTTTTTTGAACGCTTTGTGAAAATGAGACGTTTTTATAAAAAAATCACAAAGCGAATTATCTGCCCGGAGTCTATACTTTGATAATTTTTCATCATGAATTGACTTTCGTTTAATCACAATCCCACCTAAGGGATCTGATATGATAATCACATATTGTTATCCTTTGCACACACTTCTAGTAAAAAGGAAGTATATAAACTGAACGCGCATCTCTGTCCGCGCCGTAGAAGTTGATTTTACTGAAATGCGGCGCGTTCGGCGCGGATAGGTGCGCGATATTGCATCGTATTTCATATAAAAATTTAGAAAATGCGATGACTGCGGCGAGTATGTCTCCTTCGGCGCCGACTGGTGCACGTTTAGCTACAGAGGACTTTGATATTTGTTTCCCCACCGCTGAGCTATGTAGCACACCTCCAGTGTAAAGGCAGCTTTACCCTGCGGTTAGCTGACACGATGCCTCCTCCACTCGATGTTCATGACCCTTGTTACCGAGACCTCAGTTTATTGGACAGAGTGAGTAGCGGTTTCAACCGACGTGTCTGATGAGAACACAGGCATTCCTCGGCATTAAGCCCACCCTTTGTACCCATTGTAGTGCAGTAAAGTTTTAAAGAAATAATAAAATAAGTAAAATTATTACCCATCTATTTATTTGGATGTAGTTTAGGTACATATAGGGATTACCAATTACTGTTCAACCATCTATCTATCTGTTTAGGGAAATTCCAATTTCAGTACTAGATAAAGCTTATGATATATTTTATAATAGTTTATGTAAACACGGAAAACTTATGAAACTAACATGGTTATGAAGACGAAAGTAATTTATATAGAGATTACTATGATTTTAATAAATGACTTTAGTAATCACGTAAAGTTAGACATTATAGATTGAAGATTCTAAGAGCACACATACTACAAAGAAACGACTTCAAAACAAACAAATAAAAAATAAGTGAATATATCAAAAAGCTTTACCTTGGTAGGTACTTGTTTGGAGTTCCAAGTTTCAAAGGTAAATTTAAAGTGCCTTTTTAATTAACTCAATAAACCACCCGGAAAACTCGTGTAATACTTCAGAGCTGAAGCTTAACGCTTTGTAGATTTCATGAAATGAATCCGTTAAGTCGGAGCTTAAAATGTACATTTGGTAGATTTTCTAACAAAAGAGGTGAACGCGCGTCCTTCGTAGACCCGGCTCGTAGCACTTTGCTACGACGACTGATGGATTGTCTATTTTGTCATTCAAAACTTTACCTACATGATTGAAAGGAAATAATTTGGCTTGTTTTAAGACACTATAAACTGACTATCGAATTTCTAAGTAATTAAAAAGTGTTTAAAACTTATTTTTAAAAAAAGAATCATCGACATCGGTTGGCGTGATATTGAGTTATTCGTCCATTTGTAGCGCACATACTTAATACAAATTTAAGACTTAGAGTACATATATGGTTTTCTCATGGATGTCCTTGTCAACACTGGACCAAATTACCAATTATATGGGACCACAAGGGAAGAACCAGCTTTCAAATAAAAAACTATCCTGAAAATCAGTTCTCCCAGTCGAAAGTTCTGAGGTAAAAAACATAAAAAAACGCTCCTATTTTAAAGTTGGTTAAAAAACGCCGACATCATAGCCGAAATTCAGTAAGGAGTCTATTTGAATTATGGTTATAATGTGTAGTAGGTAATTCTGTTGCTACAAAATCTAAACTAACGTAAGAATGTTGCCGTCCTTATTTAACCGCTTGAAAAAATGGCAACAATTGTAGATTGGTATAGTTGTAGTTTTAGTAAGTTTTGTGACAACAGAATGACTAGAAATTCTGGATATTTTACAATAGCATTGTCTAGACTGTAAGCAGAGATTGTGCTATGGAAACCTTTTTTACACCATTTTTCTTTTGTAGGTTATGTGTAATACTGTCAATGCAAATAAAATCAAAAATAGATATTCTCAAAAAAATATTAATTGTCTCCAGAACCCTTTCTTATCTAAAAATAACTATTTATTAGCCATTTCACTTAGGAGATATGTAAACATTACTGGCGGTCCTCGCACGAGGCAAGCCTGTGTCGCAGGAAGCCTCTTTACAAAGGTAACTTTAACGGTAGAGATTTATAGAAACTGATACGGGCGAACAAACAAAAATAATATCATTGATAGCTCAAAGTCAAACTCAATATTTATTTCTTTAGGCTTACTAAATGAGCACTTAGACAAGTCATATTTTATACTATAATTATTATCAAATAAGCTAAAACCTTCCCTTGAGTTAAACTGCGAGGTACTCAGTAGTGACAGATAAAGGGTCTGTTAAGTGTTTGTTTCCCAAGCACTTGGCACTTGGATGACACTTCAGTTCGTGACGATTCGTGCGTAAATTCACTCTGCTGAAAGTGGGGTTGTTGCAAACGACGTTGACAGTGGCGTTGTATGACGTGAAATACATAGGAACTTTATAATGGCTTATTCCAATAATCCTTGTACACAATCCCCTGCAAAGGGAATTTCTCAAATTTGTCCAGAAATCGCCGGCGGATCATAGAGAAAACGCACGGCGGATTTGAAAACAAGTGTTCCAGAAATCCCGTGATACACTTATTTTTTTACTCATACCATAAATAAGTGGATCAAGTAATTTGTGGATTCTGAATTACTTTCAGTTATTTGACCATTGGTATTAATCGTTAACACTTAATAGTACATACATTTATTATTTGTCTAAACAGATACAAGATATATGTAATTTAGAACACACTACATCCACGTCATACCTTAAGCAAAATTTTACACCATTATTATTATTACAATGTAAAAATAAAAAAAAAACATTAGAAGTTTTTGATAAGAAATCAACCTATGCCTAGAAGTTGGTCGTTGACACCACACAATTTATTGGCTTGGGCAGTGTCATCTTTTAATTATGTGATTATAAACTTGTTTTGAATAAATAAATTTAATACCTATTTTTAAAAAGACCTTGACCTTCGTGTGCCAGAGCCTGAAGTAAATCAGTAACGCGTAAGGGTGACAGTGACAGGTGGGCCGCACATTTCACGCATACAACATACAACTTTCGAGTTACGCAATATATCACGGGAGGAAACAGGACTGGATTTGAGTGCTTCGTGGCTTTTCATTTAATAACAAAGGAAATAACAAAAGCCATAGAAGGCTTAGAATGATAGTAGACGCAAACGAGATGTTACCAAAAAATTTCGATAAATTAGTCTCCATTTCTTATTCGTTTATGTGTACTGAAGTTATACGAGTGTGCTTGGCAACTCAAACATAGATTAGTTTTTGGTTACAAAATCCAGAAAATGGTTGAATGGCACTATTCCTTTGCTGTGACAGTAGCGTGTTTATCCTCCATCCCTACCTAAAAGTATTGTTTCGGTCAGATCTATATTTTTTTTATTTGTCAACTTAATAATAGTGATTTACAACAATGTTCTCATCTGACCCTGACTCTTCTCTTCTTTGTAACTGCATAAACGGAATCACTGTTTCAATTTAGTTATAACATTTAAATGTACGGTGAACATAATGGACATTTCTTTAACGAATACGAAAACGAGCATTACTCTCGCACTCAGAGCCGATCAAAAACCCAATTAGTAATTGATCAGGAGTACCTTAATGAAATAAACCCGGGTTTTGTAGCCCTCAGTGATCGATACAATCCACCCCGGGCACATTACTTCCACACCTCCATTTAGGGCTGGATCCTGCGTGAGGAAGCGGCGCGACTAGTTTATTACTTCTGGTTTCGGAGAGACGGAATGTAAATGGTTAGATGCGACCTTGACGGTTCGCCTGGTAGGTACCGTTTTGACGGTTTTGTTTGTAACACATAAAGATTTGTTTAATTATTTGAAATTATAAAAATGACCTCATTTAACAAACTGAAGGGTTCTAGTTTCTTTAAAACTACACAACTAATTTTGATATTGTTTTTCTTAATAGATACTGATTCAAGAGGAAGGTTTATATGTATATAATACATGCATTTGCACCCGTGCGAAGCCGGGGCGGGTCGATAGTTACTTATGATGTAAACGAGATTCTCAAATGCTTATAAGGTCCTCGAACAGAGCCCTATCAAACACTTGCGAGACACTCATATCAAATGCCCCATTAAAGGGCGGTGGTGCGGCGTGATATCACAGCAAAGGACGCTGGTTATTTCCCCGGCTATCGTATTTACGAGCGACAGTAAAGTCAGTGAGAAAGTAGCTCTTCGGGTAAATGGACTCAACGAACATGCTACGCAAAACTTATTTGTACCTACTTAATCACATTCAGATTCTTTATTAGCAACATAGTTAAAGGTGCTGGTTTTTGGAATATACAATACAATACAATTTTTTTTATTGTACACCATAATCAAATCAATCATTACAAAAATACATTATAAGTACAATGAAAATGTAATGGAATGTAAATGGAATATACATACGTAGGTACATACTTTATTATATAAGTTCCTTGTGATATTCCTTAGTGCACTGTAATCATACGAAGATTGCCTATGCCGTGGAATATTTACGGCATAAGTACTTCACGAGACGAGCGCTTCAGCACAGAGGAAATAAACGGAACAGAGTTAAATCTTCATACAACCGTGCGAATCGGTTGCATACACCAAGCACGCGGGGCATGTGTGCGTGACCACTGGCCGCATACGCGTACGTACGCGGCGGCTTCAGCGCGCGATCAGCTTGAACACGGAGAAGTGCGTCATGGGCATTGAAATATGTAGTTGAGAACTGCATTTCTTGTGAAGCAACAGCACATCTTTGAAAACTGTCCAAAAACGCTCTGTTTCCTGCTCGAGTAGCACCACGAGGAAGAGCTTCCCAAGAGTGTTTTTTTTCGAAAATTAAATGTTGAAAAATATCTTATAATATTTCAAGATTTAATTTCCGAAAACCATTCAGGGGATGTGTAGCTGAACCAAATTGGGATGCATCGGATGTTGGGGTATAGCTGATGCGACTTTATCTACTTCTAAAATAACAGCATTCAGATGCTAGATGGGATGTTGGGAAAAAAGGCAAGGAATTTCCCTAGATTCACATTTCAAAATTTCTTTGTATCCTTGCAAAGTCAAAGCAGACACGATTCTTTCGATTTTATCTCTCTATATTTCTCACTACCTTTTCTACTCAAGCGGAGAGGAGATGTAAATATGAACCGAGTAGAAGAAGTTATTTAGACTAGTCAGTCAGCATTTCAACACGAGCGCCTATCCGGATGTCCGTATCATTGTGAATGCTTCACAATGCTACCAGTTTACAATGTGTCTAGTGTTTTGCTCTATACCTTGCACAGTTGCATTCGCATTCATGCCGATAATGGTATTTTTTAACCGTTTAAAACATTTTTTTTTTTTTTTACAATATTTTTATCATTGAATGCTGCCGATGCCCACTAGCCTGTAACGTGGTTAGTCTTCTGTACAAAAGTGCCTTAAATACAGATTCACGCAATAAAAAATAGACTTTACCAAACTTAATAGTTTTCTTTAACAATACTTTCTGTTTTGTTTATTGATATGTATCTCTTTAACTTGGCCACACTCGCGAAATGTATCCCTTTCAAACTTTCTTGTCTCTGTTCCATCCACAATAGATTGTCGATTATTGAATTGAACGCTGAGTGTCCAGATAGGCAAATATTATAATTCCGTTGTGTACAAACCCTCAAAAGATAAAAGTATTGTATCTTGTTATCATAGCACTTAGCTCTCCTTAGTTTGGGGTCAGTTGGCACCGGGCCAAAGGTCCAATATTTAACTTCTAATATTTCGATTAAACATGACGGAATCATCACGGAATCTTGATTTTCAATTCGTGAACACATGCAGTCACATGGTGTCAACGTACAAAATGCTGAAGCTTTTATGATTATTAATAAATAAATAAATAATGCTGGACAATTCACACAGCATTATCTAGCCCCATGGTAAGCATAGCTTGTGTTATTTAATAGTGTTAACACTTTGAGTGCTGAAAACGCACGGTATGAGTTTTCTACAAGTGACTAATCTGCGAAAATCCACACTAGCGCAGCGGCTAAGAAAATACAGATCTTTGTGACTCAGCAGAGCTGTAATATTTTTCGAACGAAACGCATGTGTGGCGCAACACAACCGCTGTGTAGAGCGGCAGCACGAATTTTTTAGGTAAAAAAAAAGATCGCAGTCGTCAAAAAAAACCGCAGTCAAAGTGTTAATGGTATAACTTATAATTAATGATTATTGCATTTTTTGTTTATTTTTAAGTTGTGTGTGTAATAATTTTATATGGATTTTTATGATCTGAAATAAATGAATAATAATAAAATAATAATTTAACGTACCGACGACTTGTAGACTTTTGTTTGGCCACAACCTTGCCTGATATGTAGCTAGTGACGATGACGCCGTAAAACGAATATCTAGAAGTACGTATACGAATCATTCAGATTACATTTTTTTAACGAGAAATTTAAAGGAATTCAGACAAATAATTTACAAAAGTTACATGTGATTGTAAATTGTTTATTTGCGGGTATTTTTAATTTACAAAAACCCATCTTTGAAGTACATAATCATCACACTCACTGACTTGGCATTTACGATCGTCTGGATTTCCAAGAACTCCAGATTAGTAAGGCAGAGGCAGTATAAAGTATGAATCTATTGACACTGATAATTACTTTAGTTCATTGTTCTTCACACTAATGTGTTATTGCGCAACGGTCGCTCATTCATTATACATACCTATGCGCTAATAATTTAGTACAAAAAAATTGATTTATTTATCTTTTGTCTATTTCTTATTTCATTTCGTTTATGCACATGTACCCACTTCTCTCTTCTCTTTGTCTCTCTCTCCCAATAAGGTTTGCTGGAAGAGAACTCTTTTTAGGGTTAAGTTCGCCTTTGTGTAAATTTTCTAGAATAAGTTTTGTGTTATTTTATTTTCGTGCAAGAAGTATAAATAAATAAAAATAAATAAATAAATTTATTGTAGAGCGTAGATCGAAACTCTTTGAGCGATGTTTTCAAGCGGTCCAAAACATTCTTATTATCTATTCAAATATTATAAGCTTTCGTTTTCTCTAGCTTGCTTTTTTCTTCTTTCTTTGGGTTTACTAGGGAACGTTTATCCTGTATAATAATTAAATAAATAAATAATGCTGGACAATTCACACAGCATTATCTAGCCCCATGGTAAGCAGAGCTTGTGTTATGGGTACTAGATAACTGATATACATAATACAATATATTACATAGATAGATATTTTTTATTATACATAGAAAACGACCAGAACACCCGGAACAAATATCTGCAGATCGTACACACAATTGTTCCGAGGCGGGAATCGAACCCGCAACCTCCTGCGTCGCAGGCGGACCTTCGCCCACCGCGCCACATCGGTCGTCAATAATTAATATGTAATCAAAAATAAAATATACTTGCTGCGCCCCGCAGTTTCACCCGCGTGGTGATAGATATTTTGGATAATATACAATTTACCTATTATTATAAATTGTAGCCTATGTGTTATTCTGATGTATAAGCTATATTATTGTAAAGTTTCATTAACACTTTGACTGCGGTTTTTTTTCGACGACTGCGATCTTTTTTTTTACCTAAAAAATTCGTGCTGCCGCTCTACACAGCGGTTGTGTTGCGCCGCACATGCGTTTCGTTCGAAAAATATTACGGCTGTGCTGAGTCACAAAGATCTGTATTTTCTCAGCCGCTGCGCTAGTGTGGATTTACGCATATTAGTCACTTGTAGAAAACTCATACCGTGCGTTTTCAGCACTCAAAGTGTTAAAATCCATTTAGTGATTTTTACGTGAAAGAGTAACAAACATCCGTCCATACTTACAAACTTTCGCGTTTATAATATTAGTAGGATGAATAAGTAATTCCTCTATTATGAAAAAGATGAACTGCGCATCTTATCCATTATTTGTTGTAATAGTACCTACCTAACACGTTGAACGCCGCCGAAAATTCTGCGATTTTCTGTTTGGGCCATGGGGGGCACCATTCGGGCGACAGTAGAATGCCCCGTTCAGGCCATGGGGGACACCATGTGACCGCGATCTAGTGTTGACTTCAAACCCTTCTGCCAGGCCAAACGGAGATGCTAACTTAGCTTTTTCAATACAATGGGACCCCCGCGGCCCTGTAGACTAATATGTTCTGAATTATGTATATTGATGAAAATCATGTTTTCCGGTTCGGCCCTCAGGGCTAATGTACTGTCGGCCAAATGGTGACCCCCATGGCGTTCAACGTGCTAATGTAGGTATTCTTGTTATCAGCTTGTTTCTACCTACCTAATCACTTTGTATAAACAATTTGACACGTGGCATTGTTGATAAAACACCACTGTTTTGGACCTAGGTTTATACTCGTACCCAATCATCCTTATTAATATTATAAATTCAAAGGAGGTAACTCTTGTCTGTCGGTTACGTTTTCACGCTTATACGGCTCAATAGATTTCTTTCCGGCCCTGGTGGGGGCACAGAGAGGGGCCTCGAGGCTTCCCCTCATTACCCCGGCGTCAACTCGAGGGGTGACGACCCCTCGGTCCTTGGGTTTTGTGGGAATCTTTTCTTTCCCTTATTCTCAGTGTATTTTTGGCATCATTCCGTTTATAATCTTTTTTTAAATAAACCCTAGGACTCTATGGTGGTTGCCATGGGGTCGCCATGGGCGGTCGTCTTCCTGGGGCCGGGGCTGGGGCGGGGCGATGTTGTGGAGGTGCTCGTGGTGCCCGTTGTCGGCGCGATCGTACATTCGACGCGCCGTCTGCACTATGAATTCCTCCACGGATTGGATTTGCAGGTCGCGGGCTATGACGTCGTTCCTGACGTAGCGGCCCGCGCCCGTGCAGATCCTGAGAGCCACAAAGCTTATACGGCTGAACTGGAGGTAGATGGTATTCCAAGGATGGACATGGGCTACGTTTTCTCTCAAAAATGTATCTTGAAAGTAGTAAAATACGAGGATAAAAGAGTCTATCATCATAACATCATAACCAAAATTAAAACATAAAGGACCAATTCATCCATCTGTCTGTAGGTATGTATTCGTCAAGATTATTTTTCTCAAGAACGCGTGCAAGTAATAAGGTAATAGGTAAGTTTATCCTTGAAACTAGAATCATTACGGTAGGGCGCTTAGTTACTCGTATCTAACTGGCTATACAACCTCCATTACTTTCGGTTTAGGTTTACCTAATGCTGTTTGATTGAGTTTCCCGGTTAGGCCTTCCCGCAGAGACAAAAACAAGGCCTGTGGAGGCTGACATAACTACATAGTAACTAAGTAAAAATAAAATAAAAACAGCTTTATTCCAGTATATACAAATTTACAAATAAAACAATAATAATAGTAGACTACGACTCGGTAAACGTAGTGTAGGACGCCCTCCGACCAGGTGGGATGACGACCTGCGAAAGACTGCAGGTAGATGCTGGATGCGTCAAGCTGAAGACAGGGCGCTATGGCGCTCATTGGGGGAGGCCTATGTCCAGCAGTGGACTAATATAGGCTGATGATGATGATGATGATGATGAATAATAGTAAAAGAAAGAATTAATAGTCGTGTAGGTACATTATAATTTTAGAATCGAATTGAATTTAGAATTATTTATGTCAGATTTTTGTTGCGTCTTGTCCTGATATGGACCGCCTTCGGCGGTGTATGTCTCCTCCAAGGATCTCCAGAGGTTTCTGTCTCTGGCTTTTCGTGGCCACATTTTTCCAGCTACTTGTGTGATGTCATCATTCCATCTTTTGAATGGTCTCCCTTTTTTCCTTTTTTGGTCAAGCGGTATCCAGTTTGTGACTATACATGGCCATCTGTTTGGTTTTAATCTTTGAATGAATGTGATTTAAAACCAAAATTCAAAGATTAAATCAAAGAATAACTAAGTACATAATGTTTATTTACGAAGAAATGATTATGGCAATGAAAGGCAGAATACATAGATATCTCTGTTGTTCTGTGTGTGCCTACTACGAGTACGTTTAATATTCATTTATTCTCAAAAAGACAATTTAAAGTCACTTACATGAGAACAGGATTCTTAGGTTAAGGTTATACATAGGTTGTGGTCATTCAATAGCTGGCTCATTTGATGTGTTCACTTAATAAGAAGTGACTTATCATTTATGATATGTTGCTAATTTGAGTTTGAACACATTAAATGAGCCCTATGTCATGTATGATAGTACCTATGTCAAAAATAAAATTATAAAAATAAGGTTAAAAATACATTTTATTTATGAAATTGTGAAGATTCCTATCTAATATTCGTCCGCTAGATCCCACTTCTGGACCAAGACCTTCCTTCCACAGTACCGTTTTTTTGTTGGGGTAGGATTGTTGAGACTGGCGATATCCTATGAGTAATTTAAGTAATTATAACGGCCCTTTACCACCAAATATAGACAACGACGACATTTCTCCTCGATATTCTAAAAATCGATTCTACAATATAATACGACCGATGTGGCGCGGTGGGCGAAGGTCCGCCTGTGACTCAGGAGGTTGCGGGTTCGATTCCCGCCTCGGAACAATTGTGTGTACGATCTGCAGATATTTGTTCCGGGTGTTATGGTCGTTTTCTATGTATAAAAAATATCTATCTATGTAATATATTGTATTATGTATTATGTATAGCAGAATATTTGAGAAATATCGAGCTCTTGAAGTGAGAGAGTCAAATTGCAAGGAATATGTGTCTAAATGCTTTATGAACGAGGATAAGTTTCATAATGAAAAGATTCTGTGTATATTGAAGGGCTGAAACGGGAATTGTATTAATAAATGTAAAAAGTATGATAAATGTCAAAAAAGTGTTGCGAGGTCGGTTAGATGAAGCTCTTGTGCTAAATCGGCAGTTAGCTTCTTGCAAATGAAACAGCTGACTTCGATGAATTCTCCAATTAGCTCTGCGCAACTTCTTGACTCTTACTTTATGCAAGTTGTGATTCGAGCAGAAACTCCCGCGCGAAGCTGCCGCTGGAGCTTCTAACTTTGCATTTGTTATGTAGGGTTGGGAAAAGTTGATCACAAATGAGTAGATTTAAAAAGAATATTACAAAATAATTGTTATTATTTATAAATAAATTGTTGCGCCCTTACAGGGCACATGTACCTACACCTAAGCTAATAACACCTAAGCTAATATTATGTGACAATGTATGTGTATGCAAAAAATAAATATGAAATTATAGTAGATATACCAGTTTCATTTGTAATCTGCAAATGGTGTATATTGTAAATTAAAGAATCGCAACACATGTTACTAATAACTAGTTTACAAAAGTTCCTACATGGCTAAGATTGCATCATGATGTTATCAGGAGGAAATTACTACCACTAGCTGCATTTAAGGACCTCTAGAAATGGTATAAATTTATTTACTTTCCTCGCATTTGAAATGAAATGAAAAAGGTTTATTTGACACGACACATTACAATTTTAAAAACACAAAGGATAACTAAGAACTAGGCACAAACTTAATTACTAAAATAATAGAGGTCAAACAGTTAATAAATAAATAAATAAAATAGCCTTTATTGCTGAACTATTTTTTACAGTTTTCTTACAAATATGCTTACTTTATAACAGTTACTTATCTTTTTACATAAATGAAGTATCGGTAAACGGTCGTTTCTGTATTTCAGCTTGTCTTTCGACATAGGCCTCCTCTAAAGATTTCCACTCTATTCTATCTTTCGCTATGCGGGTCCATATATATACAATATGGTCAAACAGTTATATACTTAAAAATACAAAACAAAGAAAAAACAAAATACCCCCAAATTATTTTAGAGCTCAAAAATTTATTATTAAAAATAAAAAAACTAGGTACCCAACTAATAACCTCCACAGCCTGCCTGGCAAAACATTTAATTTACTCCAACACCCAAGCCGGAGCAGCGGTCTCTTATCATATCAATCACCTCACTCAATTAATCAAATGTTATCCTCTCTTTGCACCAGTCCACATATCCAACTCAATATCTCCTAGTATCTATTTTCGTTTACGTTTACGTTATCTAGTCCAGTTTTTTTTTTAGCCTGTTTCGTCCCACTGCTGGGCGAAGGCCTCCCCCAAATCTTTCCACTCAGTGCAGTCACGTCCATTTGCCATATAAAATTTACCTATTCTACTTGCCCGGCTATATTCTCCTACTAACTCTTCGCAAGTGTCTGTAACAATTTACAGCTTTTTAAACTTTCGCGATTTGTTAACATATTAAAGGTGATCTTTTATTAGTTAACATATTAAAGATAATCGTTTTTTTTTGTCCCAATTTATCATACTCCACTTTATCTAGTCCACCTGGTAAAACGTCTACTACTCTGCCTGTAGCTACCTGCCCAACTCTAGCAGATACCTGCTCTGCTCTGCCAGAGATATATTGAGAGCGACGGTGTACGTGACAGCAGCGAAATGAATTTGCGTGACTTTGCAACTATGGCTATAAAAATGCCAGGTGTCGGTACGAGCAGTAAATCGCCGCCGCTTTTTCATGCAAAATCTGTTAATATTTATCAAAACACGGGTGCTGGTTTTTTGTTGTGCGTCAATAAAATTCAAGCCTTCAACAACAGGCTTGAATTTTATTGAAATGTTTCAATATCGTAGGAGTTGATAAGCGTTTATTGAATCTGTGGCCTTGATGTAAGGTACCTTTAAGGCCCTACCTTTTTTGCCAAATGGGAGGATAGAGAAGTTCGAAAAAATTGGGTAGCTACCTAGCTACTTTTTTCGTATTATGTGGTGATTAGTGATCTACCGATCGATAGTGGTCAAAATATAAGTAGAAGAGAATCATCGATAGAATTAACAAGTTTTTTCTATATTTTACAGTACATTAACATTATTTAAATAAATAATTAAATTAATTTTGAAGGCCGCACTTACTATGGATTTCAGCTCGATGTTATTGAAAACGGTAATCGCAACAAAACACCAAAATGAAATTACGAAGTCATGAAAACTCTAACAAATAGCATCTCGTTCTGGTTTTCATTTTGAAATAAACCATCGGAACTCTGAAACCGAATGCAAAGTTAAATTCAATTTCCAATAAATCCTTTCCCGCTGCTGAACAGCGGCAGGATTTACACGGGAATAGTTTTATAGCCGGTGAATATTTGTGCCGGTAAATCCCGGAATACAACTTCATCGTTTATCTATACGTACCTGCCAGTGATTTCTTATTGACTTCTTCCACTATAATATAATATAAACTATAATGGACAAATAAATAAATTGAAGAGAAAATCATTAACACCTTATTTCTTATTTGATAATAACTTAATAGTATAAAACGTGTATATATCCTGTAACATATTATTTGTCTAAGTGTTTTTTTGGAAGCCGTAAGATATTTATTGCAACCTGAAATATAGGATACACTGTATTGGATTTATTGTTGTATATCTGAAGTCAATGGTCAATGGTCACTACATTTAAGGGTCCGGCGACCCTTGCTTGCAAAAATAGCTCCGAATATCGCTGTCCCTGTTTAACCCTTTCGCCGCGCCCCATGCGTGCGCGATAGCAATATTAGCCGTTCAAAATCTGGTTTGTTCCGTAATACCAAAAATTATGACTGAAAACTTTTTATATTCTTCACAAAGTATTGTTATTCTGTAACTAGACAATATAAGCTATGTTCCTTAATAAATAACACGTAAGATATTGTTATTTTTAATACGAAACAAATAGGAAGAAAACTTGTCCATTTTCGCATAAAAATGTGCAAAATGCGATTGGCTTTCATTTAATTTTAGGTAAGTATTTTGAAAACAAAACTATTTAGGAACCTAGATAAACACTATTCAAATACAAATAATACAATATTATAGTGGAAATATGCTTGAATTGGAAATCATTTTGGTATTACGTTTGTATGAAGCATTCGTCCCTCCGGAGGCCTCTTAAGTACCTAATAAATACCTGATTGCTCAGCGCCATATTAAAAAAAAATATTTCAATACATTTAGAACAAATAAAGATAAACTTATTCTACGGTTATAAATAGAGAAAAGGTCTCCTAGTATGTTACATACCGAGATCTTTTTAGTTTCCTCTGTCATTATTGATTAAATAGATTTTTAAGAATTGCATTAAATTTGTCTTGGGTATCTAATACAAACTCGTCTCTACCCTTTTTTACCTTTACAATATAATGTACCTACTTATTAGGTACATTCAAAGAGACAACGCGTAATACCCAAATTCTGTGAAATCAAATACATGTAGGTATCTGCCAGAGAGAATCCATAACACACTAATGAAGACGGAATACCTCCCACAGCCTTGATGCATGAATGTTGTCAACTCTCAAACAAAGTAATTTAATTTCCCTCGCTCTCGGTAAGAGCGAAGACACTATGTTGGATGGAAACAGGGAACTATGCAAGATTTCATTAAAGTTCAGGCGCTCTATCAGTTTAGAGAACTTGGTACAGTCAGTCAGTACATTCATATGCTATACATGTTTGTACCTTGTCATAAAATACAAGCGAGCGGGAGCAAATACTGATCAGGTACAAATAATTGTAGGTAACTGTACATATAGGGGTGTATTTCATGTAGGGGGTCTGAATTACATGAAATAACTTCATTAACTCTCAACAACTTGATTCAGAATAACTTGATCATAGTTCCGCGTTTAAGTTTATTGAAACAGGTTTAATATAAATTAAATAGCTGAATAATTGAAGAACTTTAAATAATTACAAACTAACTTGGACTTCTGAAAGATCGTCGTAAGCTGATATTTTACGTTAAACGTTATCAAACTCTCTGAACTAAAACAGATGAAAGTTATTATAAGTTACATATGAAAGGGAACCCTAATCAAGTCATTGCCCGGCCGGGTGATTATGTAACTCGCGACCGGTTTACGACAGGCGTAAATTAAGCAATCAGTGCTGTCAAACGTCAATTTTGTATTAGTTTGACACCAGCTACAACGTCAAAATTGGTCAAAATATGCGTTTGACAGCACTGATTGCTTAATTTACGCCAGTCGCAAACCGGTCGCGATTTACATAATAACCATACGGGACTGGGAGTTTCAGTTTGCGAGAAAAACGTTTGAAATGTAGTAAGTACGTAGTTGTTACGTAAAAGGCAAGTTTATGTTGTAACATATATTAAACAAATTTAATTCATGGTTCAAAAATAATGTATGCCCGGTATTTAGGTACTCAAAAGATGTACTGTTTCGTTTGTTGTACTAATTCTAATTTGTTGTCTAATTTTCTTTGTTTATGACAAGTATTATTATGATAAAATATACACTTATATTGAGAAAAAGCTGCTGTACTAAAATGGACCTGGACCAAAATACGTAATAGTATACTTTTGTAGACTGAACTTTGAAGTACAATTGTCTAGCTCGCAAAAACAACAAAAATCTCTCTCAAAAATAAATAAATAATACAGGACAATTCACACAGCATTATCTAGCCCCATGATAAGCAGAGCTTGTGTTCTGGGTACTAGATAACTGATATACATAATACAATACATTAAATAGTTATATATTTTTTATTATACATAGAAAACGACCAGAACACTCAGAACAAATATCTGCAGATCGTACACACAATTGTTCCGAGGCGGGAATCGAACCCGCAACCTCTTGCGTCGCAGGCGGACCTTCGCCCACCGCGCCAAATCGGTCGTCAATTAAAAAAAAAGCAAGTAAACAAAGAAATTTGCGATAAAGTGCCTAAATAAAATAGCTACATTAAAAGTGAAGAGTTTGAATGAATCGCGGTACTACCCTAACCCTAATCAGCTGTCAGCGGGACCCGGAATAATTCAATTTGCATAGAGGATTTCATGAAATCATGCCGGATGAGATTTGTCTCCGTTTTCTGTAAGCGTTTCAGTTTTGTATTCAGTGGACGAAACTGCCAGCTTCACTACTACTCCGATAGCATATCAAGAGCTTTAAGCTGACTATATTTTACTAGACTGCTTTATATATGCGGTTTATGAATAAAGGGGGCTGTGCTGAAAAACTGTTTGAATATCATAGTAGTATACACTAGCAAATGCTAATCTATACTAATATTATAAAGAGTAAAGGTTTGATTTTTTGTTTGTTTGTATCTCCGAAACTACTGGAGCGATTTGAAAAAATCTTTCACTGTTGGGTAGCTACATTATCATCCCCGGTAAACATAGGCTGTATTCTATTTTAGAAATGTGATATTCGAATTAAACCGCGGGAAACAGCTAGTCGTTTTATAAATGCGAAGATTTATGTACTCGTATAGATGTGTCGTACGCAAGACCACGTCAAAACTAAGCCGGCGCGTACTACGAAGTTCTACGGAACTTAAATGTATCTAAAATCGCATTACGTATAATGTATTTGGATTCAGATAGGCAGCACAAAAATGTATTAGATACCTACATAAGTGATATATGAATGTAGGTACTAGTGGTTTATTTTTCACTTCTTCTGCTAGTGGACAAAACATTTAAGTGAACAGAAAATCAAAGTAGGTACTGTGTGTGTTAAAGTACCTACTGGATCCGTAATACTAGCGGGTATATGACCACCAGTGTTGCCAACTTTATTTTTACGAACACAGTTGTTTCAATTGTTTTTTCTTATCTACAGTATTAATGTAAATCGTACTAGTGGTTAACTGTCGCACCTTACCACTAACTAAAACAATATAAGTCACTAGGAAAATCTACTAGCCACTAAAACCAATATTGGTCCACTAAATGGAAGGTTGAAACCACCAGATCTAGTGGAAAAAAAATCCACTAAGTTGGCAACACTGATGACCACGCTCCTATAACTACGAATGCCATCATGGAATTAAACAGATTCTGTAAAAGGAATCCAGTCCTATTATAACACAGATGCTGTGTGACTTCGCCCTCATATTTAACGTTTGGCAGGTTACGAAATAATCACTCTATCTCTTATTATCTACGCTCATAATCTCATCAGATCACATTCTGAGAGATTCTCGTTCTCATAATGTGAGAATTGTGATTATATGTAAAATACAATATAATTCCAAGCTTGATCTTAAAATAATCTCTGAAATCAGTTCAGCCTTGATTTATAAAATGTGTTTGCAAACTTTTATAGACATTTCCTCATTTAACTTGACATAGGTACTTAGAGCGAGTTAGGAGAGCACAAAGTGGCATTTAAATATGTAGGTACATTATTTGGTTTGAGTTCGCCTTGAAAAGTTTTATTGTTTGGAACGAGGACGAAAACGTAAAAGTAGGTATGGATGAGTCCCAAAACAAACTGAAACTGATAGTGAAGTGAAATATTCTGAAGACTTCTATAAAATGTCGACAAAATTTTACTCATGTATTTTTTACACGAGGTTGATCTGTCGAATCTGGGATTAGTTAATTAGATAGAGCTTTGTATACTTCAACACTAAGTATTTAGAACCAGTCAGTACTTACTTTAAAGTTAGTATTACAATGGAGTAAAATATAAATTTAGTAGATACACTGATTTGTTTGACTTTTGGCCCACTGCTACGTGGATGTGTAAGTAGATGTAAAATAGTGTAAACTGTAGGATCTAAAGATTATTTAATTTATATCGAGACCTGAAATATTTAGGTACCTAGTACCTACTATGCGTAATTATATGTGGCGCGTAGTCGTATCTCTATATTTCCCACATGTCCACTACCCTCGGAGATACATGATTCAGTTCAAAAAAAATAAAAAATTGTTCTTATTTTGAAACAGATGGTTTCAGTAAAAAGGTTGTAACATACTTATAAACTCGGAAACGGTTCGGTATCGCATGGCCGCGCCCCGCGCCGATTTAGGCAACAATTCGGGTTTTCTAATTGGTCAATACGCAAAAATCATTAAAATTTGTTTCAATATGCCTCCACCACCGCGTGCCCACACCGCGTGCGCGACAAGGTACAGATAAAAATAACAAAAGAGTCGAAGAACTTATTGTGATTGTAATACATACTTCCAGTCAAATATTATTGAAAAGAAAGTAATTCCATCTGTCTGTCTGTTACCTTTAACACGCCTTACCTCGACAGCTAAATGGATCTTAATGCCATGTGGCAGGTAGAGCACAGGCTACTTTTAATCCTGGATCGTGCGTAGCCGCGGGCACGAGCTAGCAGTTTCATAAAAAGAATATCTGAACAGCTTGGATCGAGTTGGTGATAATGCGTTTCCAAATAGTTATGTGTGGGCCACCTAAAGTGAACCACGAGGCTTCACCAGGAAATAATAACATTGCGCAATACAATATTTCTCTGCTAAGACCTTAAAGTATTTTCTGTAATAAGTCGGCACATTTCCAGCTTAATAAAAAGCTCTTGCGTAATGAAACGGGCGGAATATTTCTGGGAAATATTTTTCCAGCTTTTATGCCATTCGCAGTTATTGGAGATGTTTGCCTTAATGTGGATTTGATTAATACGTCAGAATAAAGTTTATTGTAATTATCTGTTTGGGATTTAAAAGGTGTAGTTTTAAGAGGGTAGACGTTAGACGACTCTTAAGAAGACCAGCACTATGGTACGATCTGCTCTACCATATCACGGTGGCCTCGTGATGGATCCAAGGCTCAACTTCAATATTCATATACAGGCTATATGCAAGCAGGCGTGCAAAATTCTAGGATTCGTAATGCGTGTAACCTGGGATTTTCCCGATTTACGAGCAGCGTTGATGTTGTACAATGCTTTTGTACGTAGTCATCTGGAGTTTGGAGCGATAGTTTGGGATCCTCACGAGGACAAATACAGGATGATGGTCGAGAGAGTCCAAAGAAAGTTTGCACGATATTTGTATAAACGCATGTACGGGTACTATCCATACCTCTATCCATCCTTGTTCGTCTCCGGCATGGTCGGTCTGGATACTTTACACTTTAGGCGGAAGCTCCTCCTTCTTATCCATTATATCATGGTACTGCGTGGTAGAGTTGACAACCCAGCAGCTCTACAGCATATGGGCCTTGCGGTCCCTAGACGGCACATGGTGGGCGCAGTCGGAGCTGTCGGCCCGCGGCGTCGGCCTCCGCTGTTTGCGATACCTCCCGGTTACCGAACGCATGCTGGGGAGAGCGCTCCCACCCCCAGAGTACTAAACCTCCTAAACGAGTTTGTCGCCGCAACAGACGCCGACGTATTCTTTGATAGCATCGCCAAATTACACCGTTTGATGCTCTCATTTCTAAATTGTACCCTTTGACCTGTTTTTTTTTTGTTTTTATTTTTGACATGCACATAATGTATTTTGAATTTAATTTTTAATTTGATTGATTAGTATGAATTTTATTAGATATATTTAGAATCTATCAATTGATTGTTATTGTAGTGTATTGCGTTAATGACTTTAATTTGATTGTTTAATGTTAAAAATTGACTTAACTACCTATTTTAGTTTATAAAATATAATGTTTGACGTTTTGGTATTTAAATAACTGTAAGTCAAATCTAAATAAATGAATAAATAAAATAAATAAATCACATGCTGAGTGGAGACCGAGTTTTGTCAGTCTCTGTCGTCTGTTAATCTATGTTTAGTTTATAAGAGTCTCTGTTCTGTTCTGACAAAATAAAAATCTTTTTACTTTTTTTTTTTCTTACTATACTAACCTTATATGTAAATGAAAAGGGAATATATTAGCAACAGTTTTTTTAGTAATTAAATTATTAGTGAAAGGAAAGGATTCTTAGAGAAAACTTAAATAGATCTACTCGGTTTTAGAATCCAAGACATTTTAGTATGGGAACCAAAGTTCAAAATAAAATATGCTCTAAATAAATAAATAATGCAGTCAGTAACTTAGCATCATCTAGTCCCAAGCTAAACAAAGCTTGTGTTATGGGTACTAGATGAGTTAAATATTATACAATACATTCCATCGATATATGTAATTTTTTTATCAAACATATAAAATGTAGTACGACTTAAATTATATATTATTATAATTTATGTATGTATGTATATTATAATCTCATTCCGTATTGTAATCTACTTTAAGTCTAGTTTGTTTCTTTTTACACTTCCTCTATCTGTTCTATCGCCTCTCCTATAACCTTAAGGTTTGCTGGAAGAAAAGTCTTTGTCAGGGTTAAGTCAGGTTAAGTTTGCCTATAGGTAGGTACATTACATATCCTATTTAATTAAGTATTTTTTTTAGTATTATTGTGTGTAAAATAAGGAATTAAAAAATGTTGAATGAATTAAGACTTATATAACTATGGTTTCTTTTCTCCAGGGCCTGCGAGTGACCACAATAATCGGAGCAGCTGGCACCTGTCTCGGCGCCTGGCTGAAGGTGTTCTCCGTGCCCCAGGATATGTTCTGGCTCGGCTTCTTGGGACAGACCGTGGTCGCGATCAGTCAGGTGAGCTGATACTTTCTAAGCGTTTGATGGTCTCTATGGTTGTGACTGATATGAGAAGAGCGAGCCGTGGTATACCTGAAGCACATGATGGTTCCTTTTTAAACTTATTCTCTCATTAGCAATATAATCAGTATCATATCAGCTTGGAGTGTTCCATTACCCCTCCCCCCCTTCCATAAAACTAGGTAGGATATAATTTTTTTGATGGAAAAGAAGAAAAACAGACTTTATAGTCTATTATATCTTTGTGTGCTAAATTCTAGCACGATCAATTCAGTACATAGTTTTGACGTTATCTTCGGCCAAGCAACTTCACAGCTGCACAAATTATCGCCTATAACATTAGAAGAATAAATCAAAGGAGATTAGAGCTCATCGTCAGGATATGGTGTGATTCCAGGTGTTCATCCTGAACGTGCCCCCGAGGCTGGCGGCGGTCTGGTTCGGCCATGACCAGGTCTCCTCGGCTTGTAGCATCGGTGTCTTTGGGAACCAGGTAACAACACCGAATTTATAAGTCAAACCCATTATTCTCCTATATGAACTGAAAGTTATGAATTTTATATAGTTCCACTGCTGGGCAAAGGCTCCTATCCTCCAACCATAGGTACTTGTCTTTGTCTTGATCTACCGAAGAAAAATCCCATGAACATGAAGCGCAGGGTTGAAATTTTTCGGTAAAACAATCTCTTTTCAACAACAATAACACTTCTTGAAGGACGAGAAAATCAAGTGATAATCGAACGATTAACTACAAAAATATAGCAACGGATTTCAGATAATGACTCCGGAGAGTTTAAACAATAGATCCTCTGATTGTTCAGAGCAGCTTTTGTTCAGGTGAACTTCCGTCTGACGATCTTAATCGTAGAATGTTTTGATACAAAGGAAGTCAATTTTTATTCTAGAGAAAATCAAATTTTCATTTTACTTCATGGGTTTATTTGAGCAGATTACCTATGTACCTGTGTACGTATTTAAACACAAAATTCTCTTGATATTATTGATTATATTATACTATTGAAAGGAGTGTTACTTTATATTCACATAATTCCGGTTGGTACTTATATTATTTATTGTTCAGAGTTTCTGGATTTCGTGTTTTTTTAAGAAAGTTCATCATTATCATCATGTCTTCAATATAAAAAAATACCTATCGTATACCTATCGTAGAGGTAGCTAAAACCGATCATAATACTTTTATATTAGTGAGAAATATCTACATTATTTGCTTTACGTAGCACAAAGAATAGGTATAATTTGGTAAATTTGACGACCGATGTGGCGCGGTGGGCGAAGGTCCGCCTGCGACGCAAGGAGGTTGCGGGTTCGATTCCCGCCTCGGAACAAATGTGTGTACGATCTGCAGATATTTGTTTCGGGTGTTCTGGTCGTTTTCTATGTATGATAAAAAATATCTATCTATGTAATGTATTGTATTAAGTATATCAGTTATCTAGTACCCATAACACAAGCTCTGCTTAGTGCTTACCATAGGGCTAGATATTTTTATTTATTTAATATCTGTCACGTTTCGTTTATCTAAACGAGCTGACTGGACCGTTTGATCTCTGCGAAACCTTCGGCGCATATGTAAATAAGTTCCCTCCAAAACGGAACCGCTATAAAGGCTTTGGGACTTTATTACCGTTCCGGGTTTTGCTTTAAAAGGTTCTATAAATATCTACTTAACTTACCTACGGTTTAGGAGAGGTAGTACCCGATTTTGTAACTGCCTCTCCTGAACCGTAAGTAAAGAAAAAAAATCGTAATGAAAGTATGCCTCCAGTTTGTGAAAAACAAAAGAGGATAACGACAGCTTTCAGTAATTTAACTATACATATTTAATTTTATTATCATGATTATCGGTCCTTTCTGTCTGAGATGTGAAAACATATTTGTATGAAGCGCGATTTTTTTTTGTATGGAGTGTGCAGCGCAGCCTCATGGATTTATGAATATCTTACCTATGAATGTACCTATTCCACTCTGGTGGGGTCCTTTCTTTTGAAAATAGATAGTCAGTAGGTACGTATAATTTTCCGCCCGAGAAATCTTGTCCAGAGGAGTGGTTCGGATTCAATTTAATAAAGTGAAGGAAGGGTATATTGGGTTTTCCTATATGATGATTTCATTCTCCAAAGGCCACATTAGAAAATGGAGTTCTATTCTCAGACACTAGATTTGTCCTACAAAATGAATAAATAAATATAAATAATGCTGGACAATCCACACAGCATCATCTAGCCCCAAGTTAAGCCAAAGCTTATGTTTTGAGTACTAGATAACTGATTATACATAATAAAATACATTACATAGATCCATTCTTTTCATTGTACATAGAACACGACCAGAACACCCGCAACAAATATCTGCAGATCGTACAAACATTTGTCTCGAGGCGGGAATCGAACCCGCTATCTCCTGCGATACAATTAATGTACGTATGTACATTGTTATTTGAGAAAGGGCTACTTATAATAGCTACCTCGCAGACATTTTGCCAGACTCTTTCTCATTGTGTTGGTAGGTAGGTGGTACCTAGGTAGGTAGAGGTAGCTTAGGTATTATGTAGAGTAGGTAATAGGTACGATGCGTTCTGATTGTTTGAGGCGGGAGCGAGGTCTCGGAAGCGATCATCCACTTGGCGCGAGACAGAGGGGTCCGTGATTGCATGTGGGTAATGGAGCTGGATACTGAGTGTGATAGTGTTATGTTCTAGGTAGACCTACATTGTAGTGTTTTATGTAAGTAAACGTTGGTACCTTAGTAGTAGTGATCAATGGAACCTATTCCCTTGTTTGATTATCCTCTGCTTTAGTTCTTAGCTACATAATGCCTATTATTAGTGTAGGTATTAGTTAGGTACCTACCTACCTTTTTTATTATTTCATGTTTGAAGTATTTTATGTTACCAGCACTCGTAAAGATATTCTTACTAGGTAATTAATAGGTACCTACTTCCGTCATAACAGCACACCAAAGTGTTGTGTTCAATTCAGGAGCATTTTCAAAACCAGGCTATTGTTTGTGATTTAGTTTGTTTGCGATGAATGAATTTTTAATTTTGTTACTGGCGCCAGACAAAGCCTCAATAAATATTCCAAGCGATCTTTTGTCCGCGGCTATCAGAACATGAAACTGGTGATTAATGGCCGCTGTGGCTCTCCTGACGAAAATTTAAACGATTTGTTCAGAATTATGGAAAACTTCTACCATTTAGCAATTTGTTGAAATCCATAGCTAGCAAAAAGAACAACAAAAGAGATAGCGCGAAAATATTTCAAATATTAGCGCCATATAATAGGAATGAAAATAATAATTAATCCATGGAATGAACTTATACTTGAACCATAGACAACACGACTTCGTGAGGGCCTAGTGCGTAGACCTCTACGTAGATCCTACGTACATTGATTTAGACTTCTCTTTCTAGGGTAGGGCCTAGCATTGACTGACTTCTTGATTGTGACCGACACTCACCCACATCATGGAGATTAAATGAATTAGTACGTAACTGGTTATACCCACGGAAAATTCTTCCACATAAATAATTATAAATAATGTTGGATCAACACAACAACAAATTTTTATTTACTACTAAACATTTTTTTTAAAGTTCTGGTTCCAAAAATTTTAAAATACCAAAACTACTAATGGGATTTTAAAATTGGAAAATAAGTAAAGTATTTATTCCAAGGTTAGATATTTGAGAAAAATTACCAAATGATTAAAAAGCACTATCGCGAGGTGTGGCAGGGGAATATGGAGGTTTTGACCCTACAGTGGGACGAATGTCCTTTTCTGTGGCTTGCAAGGCTACCACGCTATTTAAAAATAATAAAATATTCAAAATAAAAAAAAACGTCTGTTCACGCGTTATAAACGTTAAAACGCGCCTTAACACGTGTTATTCGCGCTAAAATTAGCGTGATAACGCGAGTTACGTTATGCGTTTAATAGTGTTAGCCTTGCTGATTTTAATTAATAATTGTTTATTAAATTGTTCAGCTTGGTGTGGCTCTGGGCTTCGTTCTCCCGCCAATACTGGTGGATGCGAACGGCACCACGCAGGAGATGGAGGCTGACTTCCGGTTGATGTTCTATTTAGTGGCGGGCTTCACCAGCGTGCTCTTTGTCTTCATACTACTTTGTACGTTTATTTTTCTATATTATTGATACCTTGATACCTACTACGAGTAGGTTCATATGTGGTGTACTATGTACCTGTACCTAGGTACACGTTACACCTACATACACATACACTAGATATCTAGGTAGATCTATCAATTTTACGTCTCAAATCATTTAAAGTTTTAAACCAATATAGACATATCATTTAGGTACTATAATATGTACCTACCCACAATATAAATTAACAATTTTGAAATAATAATAAAATACTTTAATCATTTATTAAATTACATAATATGTAAGTAGGTATGTGTAGTGTATGTGTATAATAATGTACTTAATATTTTCCTTCTTTTGGTTATCTAGGTTAGTACCTTAATATCTTCATAACTTAATATCTAGGTAACTTTCATACATTAAAATAAGTTAACAAATTAATATGTACCTTCCCACGTAAACATAAATCTATCTCATTCTCTTGAATTATTAATTTATCTTTCAATTGATTATTGATCCATACAGAAAACTGTGATGTAATTTAATGTGCAGTCTTCAAGAAAGCTCCGCCCACGCCGCCCTCAGCCGCTGCGGACCAAGGGGCAAGCTTAGACTCCAACTTCTTCATGTCCATCAAGAAGCTGATGATGAACCGAAACTACATCCTGCTGCTATTATCGTATGGTCTGAACGTTGGGGTCTTCTACGCTATCTCGACTTTGTTGAATCAAGTCATACTCACCTATTATCCGGTAAGGACATCAACCAGTTATTGAGGAAATACCTACTATCTTTTAGTGTATTGCTTAAGTGAAGCATCATTTTTGAAAGCAAATTATTTGAACTCAAGGACCTATGATCTGGCGAAGATCGTGAGGAACGGCTGAATGCCGGTAGCTTAGGAATTCTCATTAGAGATGACGGTGATAATGAAGGTGTTGTCTTTCGTTGGTGCTAAAGCGGCTAAGACGAAAATGAATGTGGGGGTAATCTATCACTCCATAGTATAAAACAAAGTCGCTGTCTGTCTGTCCCTGTGTATGCTTAGATCTTTAAACTACGCAATGGATTTTGATGCGGTTTTTTAATAGAGAGAGTTTTTCAAGAAAAAGTATTATAAACTATTTGACACATAGGTTTCCACGCGGGCAAAGCCGCGGGGCGTAGCTAGTTGTAGATAAATAAATACGATATCTTTGTTTTTCAGGGTCACAACGCTGATGCTGGTCGGATTGGTCTGGTGATAGTAGTCGCCGGCATGTGTGGGTCGGTGGTATGTGGCTTAGTGCTGGACAAAACACACAAGTTCAAGGAGACAACCTTAGCAGTATACGCAGCGTCTGTCGTCGGCATGCTGATATTCACCTTTACTCTGAACTGCGGCTACATCGGGGTTGTGTATCTGAGCAGCATTGTACTTGGGTAAGAGCTTTTAATTATTTATCTGCTTGCCTTGCAACTGAGTACATCCAAATGCAATGCAAAGCTACTACGCTTTTTAACAAATAACGTAACGCGCATTATCAGCGTTATTACGGTAATATTAGCGCGAACAACGCATCTTAGCGTGAATAACGCCTTTTCACGCGTTATTCACGTTAAAATTAACGTGATAACGTGCGTTAATTTATGTGCTAAATAGCGTAGTGTGTGAAATGTGCTCGTTGAATTGAACAATAGTACATTCATAGTTCAGTACCTCTGTCTCTTTACCTTTAGCTGATTTCTAATTTACAATAAAATTTATACATACCAACCTAGATACATAACTTCATTGTTTTTTCAGGTTCTTCATGACTGGATATTTGCCCGTTGGTTTTGAATTCGCGTCCGAGGTCACTTACCCTGAGCCTGAGGGCACCACGTCTGGAATACTCAATGCAGTTGTACAGGTTAGTTATTACGTATTCTAAGTATGTTTCTGAAATTTTACCCGATTTTGAAAAATCGCGTGTATAAATAAACTTTTAAAAATTTAAATAGATAATAAAATAGCGCTGAACTATTCACACAGCATCATCTAGCTCTCCGCTTGTGCTATGTGTACTAGATAAATATAATAAATACATAGATTGATATTTACACCATTATTATACCTACCTACATACAACCAATTTTAATATCTGCCGGTCATACAACAAATATTTGTCCTCAGGCAGGAACCAAACCGCAACCTCCTACATCACGGACAGACCTTCGCCCAATAATAAATAAAAATAAAGTTCAGATATTATTTGCTTTTCGCAAATAATAAAATATGTTTGTTTATTTCGTACACCAGATTTAGGTTATATATAGGATATATATAAGATTTAGGTATTAAATAGAAAGAGGAAAAACTATAGCTGCAAGCCTTTGATATACACCTTGATTCAGCAAACTGATAGGCGTACCTATCCTACACAACTTAACAGATAATTAGGGTGAACGTGTTGAGATTCACAATTCAATTTTCTCTTTACAGGTTTTCGGCATTACCATAACTCTGTTATACGAGGCGATGCTGGGCGCTGTCGGCGACCGCTGGTCAAACCTCACTCTGTGCGCGATCCTGGCCACGGGAACAGTCATCACTGCAGGCATTGGCTCCGACCTTCGACGCCAAGCCGCACAGGCCAAGGGATAAAAAACAATTGAACTTACCAAGCCTACTAACTGTTTGCTATGTGAAGTTTGAAATACAGTATTTGCTCGCTATTAGAGCGCATTTATTCTCAGAATTCTCTCAAGTACGTAATAATTACACTATAGGCCTTACCAATGAAGACAGGCTGTTGAAATTGACGTGTTCGTCTTGAACAATACCAGTACAAAAATAAAGCTTACTTACATGGAGGGATTAAGTACCTTAGTGACAAAGGTCTCTACTGTTGTCAAATTTTTTCAAGCTATTCCAGTTGTACTGCTAGGCCTCTCTTTTCTCCTGTCACTCCCATTGACACATAAACCAGTGGAGTAGGCAGCCAGGTCAGTAGAAAAACGAGCACATGTTTGACCGTTACAAAGGATAAGGCAATGGAAAATAATAAATGCGATAGAAATGGATGATTGTATAAATACAATGTATCCTTTAGCTGAAATATTAGATGGAACATTAAGAGGTAATCGTGACAATAATTGTGAGTAGAAGAAAATATTTTATGTCTATATATTTTGCCAAATATTGGAAGTAAAAAATTATATGTAGGATATTAACTTTAGGATTAAAATGTTAAGACGTTTTGCTGTTGTATGTAAGTATTTAAGATTCTAATCGGTAGAAGAAATAAGTGAACAAGTTTTTATTTATTTATTTTTAAAATCTAATTTTAATAATATTTTAATGTTGGTTTAATAATTATGTTTAATGTAAAATTCCAGTGGATAAGTTATTCATTAATTAATTATTGTTTATAAATACCAAATAATTGTTGTATTTTGTGACTTTTTAAATACCTAAATAAAATATGTAATTTTGTAAATGTATGTAATTTTTGTTTGTGACTTATTTATAATCTAAGTACTTCTACATGATCAATAGGTACTAAGAATTATAAAATGTTATAGATAAAGTAATAAATCTCGTTCTAGACCAATTATGGGGGCATGTGGTTAATAGGTATTTAAAACAACCCCTTCCTGGCGCAGTCGGGTCACAACAGTTAAGTAACAAAGTCTGGCCCGCCTAACATTATATCAAGGAGTTTTTTCGCCCGCGATTAAAAACAATTGCCACCTCTGATTTTTACCTACGTGATGAGCATAGGATCATAAATAGCATGCTACTTTAGATCAAAAAGAAATATCTAAAAATGCAAGTGAAGTGTCGATGCTAGTGGTAGTTATCCATTATTGTATGCTTTTAGAAATGTTTCATATGTCTAGTGTGGCTTTCCCTGTGCGCATTTTTTCACACAGATATAAAGCTAAAATATATAACTGTGAATTGTAGTAGGTATAAATATAAATTGTGATGTATCCAGTATTAAATTTAGTAATTTTAATTAAATGCTACTAACTAGTTGCATACCAATTTATAATTTTATTTACCTATTATTAGGTAGCGACAACAAAATATGTGTTGTGTCTACGTACTAAAAATCTGTAGGTACTCTTCTTACCTAATAATAGGTACTGATGAGGCTTATATGGACATATTTATAGTACATTTATTAGTTTATTTTATAGACAATAATGTAAAAACCTTAAAAATAGAGCTAGTACATTATTGTAATGAACTAGACTTTATCCATATATGTTAAAATAACAAGAGATGCAAAAGTTATTTAACTTAAATTTGAAACTTACCGAAAAACTGAACATTTAACAAAACATAACACTTAAGTAGGTAGGTACTTATTGTAGAGACAAAATTTGTATTAGAAAAATAAACACAAATTGCTAAAAAAAAAAAAACATCTGTACGTACAACATTATTCTTAAAGCTAAACACTAACTAGTAAGTTGGTTACTCACTGTTGTTTCTAGAATAGGTCTTAGTGTAGGTATAATAATACAAGGTTTTTAAAATGTAGGAGATCCCAAGCTAGTAGGTACCTATGACGCAAAAATGTATAGGGTCTTAGATGTTCCACCAAATTTTATGTTTAAGTAGGTACTTAGGTGTACTAGGTACTTAGGTGTAGGTACTTTTGAAACTATCATGGTTATCAACACTAAAGTCGTTTAAAACGGGATATTTACCATGATTTGATTTTTGAGTTATACAATATTTCGGCACAGTTTCATGCGCCATGATCACGGAATAACTCATTATTTGACTACTACTATTTACTATTGGTTATTCCGTGATCATGGCGCATGAAACTGTGCCGAAATATTGGATAACTCAAAAATCAAATCATGGTAAATATCCCGTTTTAAATGACTTTAGAGGTGTAGGTACGTTTATAATCGATGGCTCAAAGAGTCAATGCAAAATAGCTTAGCAAGCTTTATAACATGTAAACAAGTTTTATCAAGTTGCTTGTACGATCGTTAAAATTAAATAAACCAATAAAAATTGTTTCATTTTAGAGGTAATACCTATAATAATGCCGTGTGAATTGTCCAACATTATTTATTAACTTATTTGGCATAGTGGTATTCTCTTTGATACCCTACATCATGAACGAATTAATTAGTCTATGCCCTACATCAGTACTTAATAGTCCTGCATAGTTGGATATGACACCCGCAAATCATTCTTCTATACACCCCAATGAATAGGTGCCTCTATTTTTCTGGAAAACGTCCACGCCATGCCCAGCCATGCCATCTATTGACATCTAAGGTAATTACTTAATATTTTTACTCAATCCTTGAGTAATACTTTAATCTAGGACTTTAATACATATATATCGCGCTAGCGCACTAATTAGGTCCGATCCGAACAGTGAACCATAAGGTCATACATATCCGTCCGTAGAATGTTTAATCTTTCTAGGGTTTAATCCATCGCGTACATCCACCATCATGTAGGTACTTGTACATACATCCACTCTATGGTTTTGTCTCAGTTATGTGTACTGTGGTTTTGTCTTGTCTATGGCCGTTGCTATGGAGACGGTACCTTCCTTGCCTTTCCTGATAACAAAATAAACAATAAGCAAAGCAAGCACGTACCCGCACCATTGCCCGCACCGCACCCCTAATAATAGGCCTAATAAAGTGTCATTATGTACTTTATGCTACTATGTCACTTTATTCTCTTTGAATACTATTATTACATAGAATATTTTACATCTGTGCCAATGCAGTGCAACACGTGCAATAAATGTTGAAGATGAAACTGCCTATTGAAAATTGATATGTAGTAAATCTAAAAAATAAGAATACTAATTTACTATGAGAAAGCGTTTTTTCTAACTCGTATCATAACAAAATGTATCCGGCAAATAAGTGAACCTACAGTGTAAAATGTTGGAAGACCTCCAAAAATTATTGAGTTGATTAGTATTCGCTATTTCGTGTGATATTGTGAAGCATTGGCCAAGAAGAGTTCAAAATGAATAATAATAATAAAGCACCGAACAGCGTGAACCGTCATCAGGTGACATGCACAAGAACAGACCGAGGTAAGTGTAAGTAGTAGCTACCTACCTACCCATCATAGTTCAGTGGTGGTAAGCTCATAATTATAATTCACTAGCTGCTCCCCGCGGCGTCGTCCGCTTGGATATTTGGAAAATATGAAAAATAGCAATTATTATCTTAATTTTTTTAAGAAAATAAACTAAATTATTAAAGCTATTTCATTTTTATACAGATTAGCTAGTTCCTATATATCTTGCTAGACTTGCACATGCATAAACCTTATGGTGGTTCACTGCTCAGATATAATTATTGGTATAAAGCTTCAATCATTCTATAATTTGTGATCATGTCATATCTAGCTACTATAAAGACTGCTAATTTACTTTTCTCCAACAGATATGTATCGGATATGCCCAGCAAAATTAACCAGGCGTGAGCTGGAAAATTTATATTTTACTCTTGTGGAGAATAATGTAGATTTGAAGAAAAATCTGAACTTGCAACAAGATAAGATCAAGACACTTTCCGCTAAGGTCCAGAGGATGAGCTATCCGAGGAATACTAATGGAGCGGGAAAGGACTCCCCGGTTACTACAGCAATTGTCAATGAACAGAAAGATAGGTAAAATTACAGCAAATCACACTAACACTATATCTAAGCTATGGCCTGGTATAATAGCCATCATATCAACACCTTCACCAGTTCACTGCTGGATATATGCTACACCTTTTTTTTCCTCCATTTTTTGTCTACAATCGGCTGAACAGCCATAATAAGATGTGGTCTCGGGTGGGATACTCAGGTGCAATTTCCAGTGAAGGGCACCATCTCTAGACTTGAATACTTAAGTACCTTCGGTCAAGCTCAAGACAAATTCTACACCTAAGTTAAGAATCTTATTAGCTCATATCATAATGCCCCAATCTGCAAGCGCAGTATCTGTGAAGGATCACAGTTTGTTAATAAATTTATTTTGTTGGGGGTGCTGCTGCCTGCCACTCAGAGGATATCCCTCATAAACCAAACTTTACTCTGTGCCAGCAGAACCATTGCTTTTGCCAATATTCCACTCTCTTGTATCGCCTCTCTCAACAGACTTGTTGACCAAAAACCAGGTCCGTAACCTCTTGGAGCTGTCATATACTGACTTGCTCTTGATGTTTGTATGTACCTGTAGTACCTATAGCAATAATGCAGGTTAAAATAATATTTTTTTGTGATAACTTTTCAGTATCATAAAGTTAAAGAAAGCAAATGAGTGCATGATGGAGAGGATCCGTGTACTCAACATGAAACTGAACTCGCTCAAGCAGTTTGCAGGGAAACCTAAACCAAGCAACCTCAAGTTAGTATGAGAAATCAGGCTTTGTGTTGATCCTTTGGCTGTTGACATGATCCCAAGCTGTTTAGGACCGAAAGCTGAGCTAACTTAATTTAGCTTGCATAGCTTGCATAGCTTGCCTACGCAGTTTTTCATAATTTATTTATTTATTATGTACAGGCACAACAAACTACTATATTTTAAATAAGGAATAAAAGTTATTTAGAAAAAATATAGCACATATATAATTGTGTGGAGAGTAGTTCAGCTCATAGTGGAGAATCTGATAATAGTTTTAGTAGTAATTTTTAAATTCTATAATAAATCACAATATGGATATATAATAAGTCTGAATCAATAAACGAATTTAATTTATTTTAGTAAACCTTCAATGATAATACTAACTCTTAGTCAGGACACAAGTAGGTACAGTCAGCGTCAAATTGATATAAGCGTCTAGAGTAGTCAAAATGATCTGAAAAACATAAATGCATTTTGATATGCGCAGTTTGAATCATCATATTGTCGTAAGCACCCAAGGTTTTCAAATCATTTTGACTAGTCTAGACGCTCATATCAATTTGACGCTGACTGTACCTTACCTACCCATGTAAATCTGACCTCCGCATACTCAAACGCAACTGAGATTTAAACACGTTACAAGTAGCGATTTTTTTAACAGTTTAGCTTTAAAAGTATGAATGGAAATCTGATAAAAATACGTCGTTTTAAAGACGTGCTTAAGTTTGAGTTGTCTTTAGGTATTCGAGGTCACCCTCGGCTCAGCCGCACCCGCATTATCGATATGATGTATTCTGTATTATAACTCTGGTTTCAAATTTATAGTACATATGTATTTAACGAACACAGTGGAAATAAATAAATAAACTAAACTAAAATTCTTTCAGCAATGTCACCTTGAGTAGTTCCAACACCAGAAGCAACTATTCTGCCACTTGTTCTTACCTGCTTACGTAAGTGCATTTATAAATCGTTTTACTATTCAATTGACATTGTAGTCATCTAAACGAAGCGCATGTAGATAAGGTAGGTACAGTCAGCGTCAAATTGATATAAGCGTCTAGAGTAGTAAAAATGATCTGAAAAACATAAAAGCATTTTGATATGCGCAGTCCGAATCATCATATTATTGTAAGCACCCAAGGTTTTCAAAATATCTTACTACTCATTGTTTCATATTTATATGAGCAGACAAGGTGTTCAAAGTAATCTAAGCAATCTGAGCTCTCAAAGGTGGTATGCAAACTCATAATTGCTAAGATGATTTTGAACACCCTGCCTGCTCACAATTTGGCGTTGATGAGTTTTTTATAGTTAACACTTGGTCTTATAAGGGTTCGTATAGGTACTTAAGTTATGAACAGATAGGATGACCTACCTACCTAGGAAATAATTAGTTTACTAGGTATTTATACTATGTCCTTTTTCAGAGCTGGGACTTCCCAAGTCAAAACAAATACGGTTGGAACTCAAACAGATTTCTTTGCAGAAAAGTAAGTTATAACAGTTATAACTTAGCTTCGTTTGGGGCTAGATGATGCTGTGGGAATTGTCCAGCATTATTTATTTATTTATAAGTTACTAACCTACAAAAATGATGTAGGCCATATTTTATCATGCTGGACATTTCAGATTAACTTTGGGCATAGATCATTACCTCTGTGTGTCTGTGTGTGTACACCATTGTTTATACAGGGTGTTTGGTGGAGGGTTATACAAACTCGGTGGGTGTGTAGGTGGACCTATTTGTAAAATACAAATTGAAGTAGAAGACCCTAACTCTCAAAAAAATTATTAATCCTGTTTTTTGTATTTTTAAATAATTTTCCGAAATTTTCACTCTTTTCCCCTAAAATTTTTTTTTTTGAACATGTTTTCGATTGTTCTTTTTATTTGGTTTTCATCCCAGATGTATCCTTCATCTATTGAAGGCATTATTCATTTAAAAAAACCAGTAAATAATTATTTATACGCTCTCAAAGTTAAAAAAAATAAAAAACTGAGTTAAGAATGTCAACTTTACATCGTTTTAAAAAAAAAACTAAAAGCGATCGAGGAGTTCAAATGCTTTTAAAAATTTATCTTATCATCGCTTATTACAACGGTATAACACATGTAGCCGAAAAGTCTATAAACTTTTCAAAAATTAACACTTAAAGGGAAAACGAAGTAAAAATGCCAAGGAAAAAATAAACCTTTTTTCTACTTACCTAACAAACCTTTTTACTTCTTTAATCATAGACTGATATGTCTATTAGAGGATTCTAATTTCGAAATTTGAATTTCGAATTCTAATCAAAAATTTTACCTAATCGTTAAATTTCCTTGTTATTTTGGGTATTTCGTCAGTTTTGATAAACTATTTGTTGTATTGATTTTGATATCGTTGTTTTTGTCACAATGGCGGAATCCAGCAACGAAGAATACGCTGATATTATTTATGCGCATGGTGATGCGATGGAAATTCACGTGCAGCACAGAAACTGTACAAAGAATTGCATCCCAACAGACGTGTGCCACACCACAGCACATTTTCTAATACCTTTCGGTGACTTCGAGAAACGGGAAACCTTCGAGAACCACGAGTCAGTGCAATGCAGCATGTTGCTGTAGACGAAGCCATACTCCAAGCGTTTAATGAGGATCCCACTACCAGTACTTGAAAGGCAACGAAATACCCAAAATAACAAGGAAATTTAACGATTAGGTACAATTTTTGATTAGAATTCGTAATTCAAATTTCGAAATTTGAATCCTCTAATAGACATATCAGTCTAAGATTAAAGAAGTAAAAAGGTTTGTTAGGTAAGTAGAAAAAAAGGTTTATTTTTTCCTTGGAATTTTTACTTTGTTTTCCCTTTAAGTGTTAATTTTTGACAAGTTTATAGACTTTTCGGCTACATGTGGTATACCGTTGTAATAAGCGATGATAAGATAATTTTTTAAAAGCTTTTGAACTCCTCGATCGCTTTTAGTTTTTTTTTTAAAACGTTGTAAAGATGACATTCTTAACTCAGTTTTTTTTAACTTTGAGAGCATATAAATAATTATTTACTGGTTTTTTTTAAATGAATAATGCCTTCAATAGATAAAGGATACATCTGGGGGATCAAAACCAAATAAAAAGAACAATCGAAAACATGTTCCAAAAAAAATTGTAGGGGAAAAGAGTGAAAATTTCGGAAAATTATTTAAAAATACAAAAAACAGGATTAAAAAAATAGAGGTTTTCTACTTCAATTTGTATTTTACAAATAGGACCACCTACACACCCACCGAGTTTGTCTAACCCTCCACCAAACACCCTGTATATTTCACCCAACCAGATAATTCATGTCGTAATTATCTAATTTTTGTATTCTATTAATTATTATATAGGATTAGACGATAGTTGTGATGCGGCAGGTGAAGGTCAGCCGGCGACACAGGCAGCCTTGTGCGTCGCGGGTTCGATTCCTGCCTTCGGACAAATGTTTGTACGCAACAATCTGTTCCGTGTAAATAATTGTTGATGCTGTGTGGATTGTCCGACATTATGCATTAAGAAAGCACTATGTCTCGAAGCAGAGCCAGTATTTTGTATCCAATATTAAGAAGGCTCGCAGAGATTGGCTTCTCCTTTCTCTAAATATCAAATTAGATGAGTAACTTACCAAATGCTTTTTCTAGATGTTCGAACTCAAGCTGTGACATTAAATGTAAACCTAACATGGATGGATTGAATGTTAAAATCAACAATTTGCAAAAGGTATGTAGACACAGATCCGTGGAGGCACAACTACTTGAAGGCCTATACGGATAATAACTAACGCGTAGTTACCCGCCATTAAGACGTCCATCAGAGAAGTCAGATTGATTATGACTGATGATTATCCCACCATCAGAGGGCGACGTGTGCCAAGTCGCGGTCTCCACTCAGGAACATGTTTATAGGCCAATTCGGCTTCCTAATTCTTTGAGCTAGATGTCGGCAACTTTGGTTCTCTGTCGGATAATTTTTGAAAATATGACCTGTCTAAGTGCTTTTATTGTAAGCCTAAAGAAATAAATGATTTTTTAATGACTTTTTGATATAGGTAACGTATCCTTTACGAATCCTGACCTTAGAAACTCAGAGCAAAGCTCTTTCTTTAACTCGCTCAGCGACATTGAACTGGTGGACGAGCGGTCCACCAGTTACCATAGTTATAGTTACCGTGATTTGTTTTAAATATGTAACGTCATTATTTCTTTACTTAAAACTACTTCTGCAGTCGCTTTAGAGGCTAAGCACTCATTTCAAAATCAAAATCATTTTTTTAAATACTTTAGGCTTACAAAATAAGCACTTAGACAAGTCAAATGTATACTATAAATATTATCAAATAGATTATTTTACTGTTCACTTCATTTTTTGTGGAAGAAGTGAAAAAGAAACCACTAGACCTGTACCCTACCGCCAGGCTTCATTCGCACGTCTCCTACAAAAAATATTAAAATCCCCTAGAGCGTTGCTCACATATATTTTGCAGGAGCTCCAAACTTCCCAGCAGCGTATAGAAAAGCTCGAGGCCCTAGTAATGCGGCTGCAAGGTGAGAACCAGACCGTCCGCGCTGAGCGCGCCGCCAGCGAACACTTGTTGCAACAACTAGACGCTAATCTCGATGAGCAAAAAGAGAAACTGAGATGTGCTGAAGCTAAAGTCAGTAAGTATACCTACTGCTTATAAAAAATTAAACAAATAATCAATTCAGAAATAACTTACGACTAAAACGAATACAGAAAGTACTTAACCTTAAATTTTTTATGGGATAAGATAATACATGTGCCTGAACTATGCAAAAAAACCTGTTTTTCAGCCAAAGAAAGTCCTGACAATAAAGAAAATAAATCAATAATAGAAATTTGAATACATGTAGTTCTAAGTCTGGAATCAAACATAGCTACATTTTATCCCATAAAACAGTTCACATGAGATAGAAATAACCCTTTAAACGTTTTAATATGAACAATGCGTGCGAAGCCACGGGCAGAAACTTGTTAAGTCATAAAATATTGTTACAGACGATTTGAACATGGAACTGACGATAGAAAAGAAAAAACTCGCAGAACTAGAGACAGAACTAAAATTGGGCGGAAATATTATGTCAAGCTCTGCTGCCAAAACCATTGAAGAGTTAGAGCAGAAAAAGGTGAGTCCCATATAAGAACGTTGCCGTCGTGCATCGAGAGCTCGCGATTAACCAATAATGCTTCTATGAACTACATAGACATTTGCTGTAGTGTTTGCCAAGCCTAGCAAACCTTTATTTTATTACTCGCCTTTATCTGTTGGGATTGGGGGTAATTAGTTATCATTTAACAATATACTATGGCCAAAGTCTTAAATAAATTCGTAAAATGTAGGCGTAAAAACAGAGAATAAAAATCTAATAAAACTATTGTCGTCTCCCAAGGTGGGGCGCGAAGCAAATGCGCTAACGGATGAAGCAAAATTGATTAGGGATGAGGCAAATGTGGCAAGTGATGCAATGGCAGAAGACAAAGAACAATTTAAAGGAGTAAATGTGGGAAGAAATTATGTGAATAGGGTTCAGGATGACACAGGTGGTGTAATGGCCAGTACCGAAATGGATACTGAAACGGACAACAAAATATATACAAGGGGCGAAATAGATGTAGAAGAAATAGAGTATAGAAGAAACGTAGGGAATAGGGTACCTGACGACATAGAATATAATTGGGGCGACTTCATGACAGGCACCCAAGTAGATTTAGTACCAGATAATAGAAGATTAAATAACGATGAGTTAAATGTGCCAAGAAACGAAATCAATAGGGTGCTGGACGACAAGTCAATAGAAGAGAAAAATTTGACAAGAAATGAAGTCGATAAAGTACCAAATGACATAATATTAACAAGGAGTGAGGAAGTTTCAAGAAACGAAGCTAGTATATTTTCGGACGATAAACCATTTTCAAGAGGTGAGGTAATAGATATGAGAAGAAACGATGTGAATAGAGTACCAGATGAGGTAGAATATGATTGGGGCGATTTCGTGGCAAAAAGCAACGTAAGCACGGTACCTGACGTCATAATATTGTCAAAAAAAGGAAGTAACAGCAGTAAGGCAAAAAACGAAAAAAAAAAAATACCAGACGAAAACGAAAAAGAAATGACAAGCGACAAAGTAAATATGGCAAGGGACGAAGTCAAAAAGGAACCGGACGACGTAGAACTGACATCAGACCAGAATAACTTGGCAAAAAACGAAGTTAATAGAGTACCGAGCGACGTAGACTATAATTGGGGCGAGAAAATAACAAATGACGAAGTGGATGTTAAAAGAATCGAAGAGAATAAGCCAAGAATCGAAGTGAATAATGAAAAAGACGACAAAGAAGTAAAGTCATTGAGGGACGAAGTGAAAGACGACCCTAGAAATAGAGAACAACAGGATCTAAATAAAAACACTGAAACAGAAAAAGACCAACAGAACATAAAAATAAATCAAGAACTTATAAATAAAATATCAGAATTAGTATCACAACTAGAAATGTTAAAAACAACTGCTGTAAGTATTATGCACGTATTTCAAGGAGTACAAAAATAACTATTCTAGGAATCATTCAATTCATCTCTTGAGAATATACTGGAGCATTGCCTTTCGAACATGATTCCACTTGACCATTATCCGCGCGCGCCACTTATTTACAATTTACGCTAAATTGCTTGTTATGAGATAATTAGGTTTACTATTTTGTGACAAATGTCGATAAGTTCTGCGAACCTCTGTTGGTTATTGATGATTATTTGTTTATAAATAATATAGGACTTCTATTAATTAATTATGTCATAGGCCGGTGAAGCTTATACAGTTACGGATAAGATAGTAAAAGAGAAGCCTACGGAAGTTAAATCGCACGTCGTTAAAACTAAAAAGCCTGACGCTATTTCCTCTCCGGCCAAAAAGCAAAAATTAACACAGAAATCGTATAAAACTAAAGAAACAGACAATACTTCAAGCCAGGCTAAGAAAGAGAAGCCAATGCAAATAAAATTATACGAAGCTAAACAACCTAAAAAAGCTAATCGTATTTCTCATTTTATAAATAAGCCAAATCTAACTCAGTATAAGTCATATGATGTTAAAACGAAAAAAACATCCTCGTCGAGTTCAATGAATAAGCTAAAACCAAAACAACAATCGTACGACGATAAAACTAAAAAAACTGCAAGTCAAATAAATAAAGAAAAACAAAATCAATACAAAACATATGATGGTAAAACAGAAGCATCTGACAATATTTCAATTCGGATTGATAAAGACAAACCAAAGAAATATGAATCCAATGATGTGAAAAAAGAGGTTGATGATATTTTAATTCGAAAAAATTTAGATAAAGAGACTATATATGGATCTATGAAAGATTCGAATATTGATGAAAAACAAATGAAAAAACAAGCAGAGTATGAATCTATTAAAGATGCTACTAATGAGGCTGATAACATTTCGATTAATATAAGGAATGCGAATGCACCGAAATATGAATCGGATGACATTCAAACTAAGGAATCCGCCGATATATTAGCTCATTATGATAGGAAAGAACGTATTCTGGAAGTGAAGTCAGCTAACGAGGTAAAATAAAACAGTTTTCTCATTTGTCATATTCATTTGGAAAACTAAATTGTTCGTGTCGTTTGAATAATTCAGTTCATGAATCGCATTTGATCGTTTTGCATTTGAAGTTAGTTTACTCTGCTGTCATCCAACTAGTTACACAAAATAGTTACGTGTGAGTATTATTGTGTAGAAATTGGCGCTGTATGGGTTATTTATAGTCGAAAGAATTGTGGGTTGTTTCTATTCTACATACATTTATTTAATTTATTGTTTCTGTTAGATATTCACCGCTAAGCGATATAATTATGAATGTAGCCATATAGTATAAGTCTGATTATTTCTTCAATCCATACTATACCTTTTTCGCAGCGGGACCAATTCAAAATCCAAGAGCCAGTATCAAACAATGAAGTAAAAGCAATGAGCAGAGATACGGAGCAGAAACCAATCAACTATCGGAATATTCCAAAAGACGAGTTTGACTCAAGCCATCCACAAAGCATGTAAGACCAATATTTAATTATTTTATTAGCTTTCGCTTTACCCTTAGTACCATACCCACCCATCATCCTCGTCAAGCGTTCACGAGTAGTGACTTTGTCATTCGAGTTTCGTCGCCCTCGTTTAATAGTTATCTACGTTCTGCCTCCGTCTGTAGCTAAGCATCTTACAAAAGCTTATTTTTATTTGACTATATCATTTGGATGTTTTGTTTTAGTGAAAAACTAAGCACAGTCAGTGCTATTGCACAGGAGTTAAAGAGTAACATTATTCCAAAATCATCGCGGAGTGATGGTGACCAAATCCCTGGCCCCATCTCCGTTGACTTTAACGACCAGAACAGAGAAGTAAGCGGAGAACCTTACTTTAGAAAAAGCATTGATAATACTCCTGAAAAAAATACAGACTTATATAGGTCTAACAAAATGTCTTATGTTGAAATAAACAAACAAATTGGTTCTATCAGCGAAAGTCCATTAAAAAATATAATCGATGGGAAATCAGCAAAAAGTAAAGACTCTTATGGAAAAAGTCTACGAAAAAGAAGTTTAGAAGAAAAGTCGGAAAATATCAGAAAAACTTTCAGTGAACACCCGAATAGAATAAGTCTTGAGCAGTCGTCCGATGATATTATTATAAGAAAACCGTTCCGCGACGTTACAGATAGGCAGAGTTTTGACGAAAAGGTGATGCAGATCAGAGATACCGACAACGGAGAAAGACCTGTTAGAAAAAGCAAAGATCCATTGAGTACAAGACCGAGTATTAGTTTATCTGAGAGGACAGCAAGAGTGTCGCTCGATAATAGCAGTAAAGACATTTTTGATGTTCAACCTCGACTTTCGCTATCCCCTAAGGCCACGTTGATAATAAAAGATTACGCGCGGGACATAGAAGCAAAGTCGAGGAAAGTCAGACAGCGGTTCAGCACTCCTTGTGCAACAGTAATACAACTTGATCCAAGCCGTAGCTGGCAATCTACAGAGTCTATACGAAAGTCTCAGGAGGCCGCCACCTCCTCACCTCATATCAGTGCGCCAGGCGTAAACGATAGTCCGTCGACGAGTTTCCAATTAAATATGGATGTTGATGGCAACGCGGCTCCCACTGTTGGTGGCCAAGATAACGCTGGGACTGAGCCCGCGACGACAGCAGATCATAGTATAAGAGATGTCAACGAACCTTTTGGTAAGAATTTTATTTCTACCAAAGAGCGTACGGTATTCCATTTGTTGTAGCACTTCACACTGACTTGATTTAATGGCTGCCTGTACCGCTAAGTAGCTTTTAAGTTTTAGTTAAGGACTTTTACTTTTAAAAGTATGTCAGTCCTATCAATAGTCTAATGCTTTAAAACCAAACACCGCAGGACGTTCAATGCATGGCAGAATATATATATACATATATACGAGTATGTTGAGATCATTCCTTTGACCAAAATATAAATTAAGAAAATGATGATGTCGCCTAAGATTCAGCTACTCGCTAGAAGGATCTCATTCACTTTGATTTAAAGACCGAATTGTACCGGGAAAACAGATGCAGGAAGTTAAGTTCCTACCCCAATTAATCCTTCCCTATCCTGATCGTTCCAGAGATATGCGCGGCCAGTGCAAAGGTCTGCGAGTGTCCTCCTTCAGAACCGCGCAGAGTATCCACTTTCCGCACTTGCACGGACAACATTTGCTTCCGCACGACTCAACCGAAGGACAATATAAGGCATTGTGCCTGTGCGACGGCGCTTGAGCATAACTACAGTGGCATGGGTACTATTGTATTATTATTTTTTCCTTGGGATTGGAATAAATGAGGATTGGTTACTATAACAAAACAGTCCCGCACGCATACACCTTAGGTAGGTATAGTTTGGAGAACTTTAATAGTGGTGAGAAATCAGCTTTAACTGAGAAAGAAAACGCATCAGCCTATTACTTGTCAACTTCTGGACTTGGGCCTATCCCAGCTTGGGCCCGATAAGCGCTTTATATTAGTTTTTATTAAGAGATAATGCTATATCCCTACCCTACATATCTCACCGCCACTTGCAGCACTACCTGCCAATGAGTATTGATACAACATATTTATCGCGTTTATTTACCTATTATTCCCGGCGTTTCAACTGCACATTCATCCCGTGACCACGACAGTGTATAAACCTGTTTAAACGTCGGGAAAAATAGGTAAATATGTAAACGCAATAAATACCAATTGTATTAATACTTATAATTACGTGCTCTGATCGCGTAAGTTTTAAAATATTTACTATCGTCAAGTTCGAGACTTGGAGTACCTAACATAGAGATCCTCGCAGACGCAGGACCCTCGAGCCGGCGGGAGTCCAGCACGTCGATGGAGAACAAAGCGCCCCGAACGTACTCCGTCGCGGACAAACACTCGCGCGCCTCTTCGCCCGACAACACCGACCATGAGATATCCTGCATGACTGACTTGGCTTCCGAGAAATATGGACGTAAGGCATATACTACTTTCAAGTACTCAAAACTTAATATCATATGCGAGTTTAATGTGTTTTTGATTTATGTTTCTTTTAAGTTGTACGAGTACATTCCTTTTTTGTGTTTGCTAAATAATAAAATTGTATTTTATTCTAAAATGTCTCGTTTCAGCGAGTCGCAGATTTTTTCCGAACTTGGCTCACACACTGAAACAAGCTAGGAAAAGGAACGGGCCGCTACGTGTCTAAATAGTTGATCGTTGAACCTGATATTTTAGTTCCAGAAAGATCTCCCCAAATCACGCTCGGGGCTCGCTCGCGCATCTGTTCTCTAAGCGAGGAGAGAGGGACTACAACGAGCACTGACGTCCCCTCGGACCACTACACCACGGCCAGCGAGGGAGAGGTGCTAGGTTAGTGATGCAATACGAATAAGCCTACTTTTTTCCCTGGGACTCAGCGGCCCGAACTGGGCCTTGGCCTCCGACGCAAGATAATTTAGACAACAATTCGACACTGCAAAAAAGTTTACTAATTGGTCACAACGCAAAAACCATTAAAATTGTTTCAATCAGTCATGTAAACTAAGTTCTAATAAGTCACGTCTTAGTTTTGTAATTATTGGTCACACGGCGTACTTGTATTTGTATTTGTATACAATATAAACTATTTCACTACTCGACAACCGTCATGTTAAGGAGCAGTGGCCCATTAGAATTTTTTTTTGCATTGCCGAGTTGTTGACTATTTCCGCAAGATTTCCAGTTTCGGTTCTTTAGCTTAAGATTATGTCGAGTCGCGTAAATTGGATTTCACTTCGTCAGTCCAGCATCACAGTACGATTAATATCAAACATACCTAAAAACTTTGAAACAACCTTCTATGAGAATTGTAACCGTCAACAATAAAGTTATTTTAATTTTGCAGGTGTATTATCATCACTTGGAGAAAGAGATCCTGGACTAGGACCGTATCAAGGTCCTCGGTAAGTTAACAGTTCAATACTAACACTTAAAGGAGGTTTATGTAACACTGTGCCAAACCAAGAGCCTACACGCTGCTATGAAGGCCTCGACCTTGGACCTTGGCCTTCATATCAGCCTATCTACTAATAATGGGTCGCAATGCTGACCGCGCTGTGATGGCTTGGACCTGCGCTATCGGCCATCATCATCGCAGCTAGCAACCCACCCATTACTAACCTCGTCAGTAATGTACATACTAGTTAATACTAGTAAATAATTATTCTATTCTATATCGGTCATCATCTAGTACAGCATTCCGCAACCCTGGGGTCGCGACCCCGTGTGGGGTCGCGAAAGATATTTATGGGGTCGCCAAAAAAGTCAACAAGATCCTGTACTTATCGAATTTTATTAAGTTACTGTTATTCAAAACATCTCTACTGAAATTGCTGCCATTCGCATCTACATACCTTTGCGAGATAGCTTTCTCCACATTAACTGCTATGAAAACAAAATATCGCTCCAGACTTAACGTAGAACCTGATTTGAGGGTGTCTGTTTCTGATAATATATCACCAAGAATTAATATACTGACTGCAAGTGTGCAAGCACAAGGTTCACATTAGTATGTAAGGTTACGTATAGTATAGTGTATATAGTACCTTTTTTTTAAATTAAATATTAAAATTATTGCTTGTCTCATTTAATGCTATCATAAATATTACTTGTATGTTAAATGCATATTTTCTAGTTTGCTCTAATATTACTTTCCAAAATAAATAAACTCTTCAATATAAATAATTTACGAAATAAAAACAGCTAACTTCGTCACCTGAACCAACCTTTGAACTTGTTAACTTAGTGATTTTTTTTTCTGGGGTCGCTCATAACTCTTTTTTTAATTTTGGGGTCGCAATATCAAAAAGGTTGCGGACCGCTGATCTAGTACCTATTCAAAACATAACGTCTGCTTAGCTTGGGGCTAGATGATGATGTGTGAATTATGCAGCATTATTTATTGAATTACAAAAATAATGTATCTTTTCAGGGAGTCGATCAAGCCGGATACAATGGAGGCCACTCTCCAGACCATCAGCGACGAGCTCGAGCGCTGCCGCAAGCTGCTGCTCAGCCAGCGGGACCAGGAGGTGATCCTATGGCCTTCTCTCACTAGTTAGAATCTATCTATCCATCTAATAAGCCTGTAACACCCACTGCTCCACTGCTTCCCTGCAGCACCACAATGTCTTCTGACCATCGGGCAGGTGGTCTGCCTCGACACCATAGCGTATCCCTAGGCTACCATTCGGTGACTGCTTTGGTCCATCGGTGATCTAGCACTAAGATAAATCAATAAATAATGCTGGACAATTCACACAGCATCATCTAGGCCCAAGGTAAGCAGAGCTTGTGTTATGGGTACTAGATGACTGATATATGTACTTAATTTAATACATTGCATAGATATATATTTTTATTATACATAGATAACGATCAGAACACCCGGAATAAATATCTGCAGACTGTACGAAGAGAGGCGGGAATCGAACCCGCAACCTCTGATGGATCGGATGTTTTCTATGTGTAATAAAAAAATATCTATCCATGTACTTAGTGTAATGTATTATGTATAATGTAAGTTATCTAGTACCTTTACATAAGCTCTGTTTAGCTTGGGGCTAGATAATGCTGTATGAATTGTAGCATTATTTATTTATGTGTATTTTGTTCCTCTTCCCGTATACCATTGTTTGTTTATCTCATTGTTATGTAGTTAGTGAATTTAGTTATAGGACGACAGACGTGTAATAAACGTAATTACAAAAGGATAGATGTTTTTCAATTTATGTTCCCCGGCTAGTGATCACATTAGAATAAACACGCATTCAACAGAAATGGCGCTTTAAAAAAAAAGTCTGCGTAGCCACGTTAAAAATGTGTCAAACACAAGGAATGGAGTTTCATCACACCTATATGACTCTCCTTGGGCTACGAAAATTCAGCATTATGATTCGGTTTGACATTTTGAGAATCTAATCAGTCCCTTGTTATTAACCCTTTCAGTCCGGGGGTACACCAAAAGGACTGCACATACAAAATAATAATTCCTTGTGTATTTTGTTTGAAATTAGTTTAACTGATTACTAGAACCCCTCTATATATATTTAGGTATACTTTTCAGCCTGAAAAACCACTATTGTGTTATGGGATTGTGTATCCCATCAGTCCTAAGACATACGAAATTTCCATGGTACCTGCATACAAATTCTGTGAATTTTTGTATTTCTTTCAGATAAATAAAAAAATTGTTATTCTATAATAGTTTTATTATTTAAATTAACTAAATGAGATAGTTTGACATTAAACCTACAAATTCAAATGCCACGGTCTGAAGCAGTTCTTGCATAAAAATCGTTCACACCCCTTGCATTTAGTATGAGTGCGGGTATCTTTTTTCATTTGCGTGCAAGATACGCACCTTTTCCGAAATTCTGTTAATATTTAAACCTTATTTCATGTCGTCGTCGCTAACATAAAACAGAGAACCACAATGCCGCGCAAAACATCGAAATGCTTCCATTCATTACCCTCTTTTAGTTCGGCAGTTGGGTAAGTATGGTAAAAAGACTGATGGGTCACACCATCCCAAAGACAGTTTTTACAAAAAACTTTCAAAGGTTTTCCTACTTCATTAGTAACATCCGAAAATAAACACTTTATTCATAGAAATACACATAAAACTTACTGCAAAACACAACGAAAAACTCTTGTAAAAAAATGATCTTGAAGCGGCTGTGACTACGCGTGTTAGTTTATCAACCACGGAATAAAAATAAATGTTGCCATCTTGTAACTGTCAATGTTAATCTGTCAAGTAATGTACCTAGAACCCTTTGGGATGCAATAGCCCAATTTCTTAGTAGAAATATTGCCGCAGTCCTGTGCTAAAGTAGCGTGGTATACCGCATCCCATCGGTCTTATGTATACTGGGACGTATGCATACCATCAGGTCTGTAAGGGTTAAACTGGTCATGGCTCAAAATTCGTTGGAAATTAAAAATTGTTCATATTACTTGTGCAAATGAAACAGACTATCTGACTGACGTATGACGACGAAACGGGGTAAGTATGTATATGTATATATTTTAGTATGAGTCCTGTGCTCGAAAACAAGCAGTGCTCGAATCCCTTGTGCGTGAGCAATGAAAGTAAACGGGTCATTAGAGATAATAATAATAAATTTATAGTGCTATAATTACTAAAAATTATAAAATATACGGATAGGCTTAATTGTAGTTAAAAACTTTAAATATTATGAAAAATATCACACACATTTACCCAATTAATATATATATTATATTATTTGAGTAAATGTGTGTGATTTCGCTCTTCCATGTTTAAAATTATTAATTATTTATATGTAGGTATAACGTTTTTTTTTATTTTAATCTAAAATACATTTTTTTATGACAATAATAAATGCGTACTGTTTTTCCGTGATAAAAATTGAGACAGATAAAGTTACTAACTATAATGTTCTAACTATTTTTAATACATTTTCATGGTACAAATGACCTACACATCATCTAAAATTAATCCTCGTTACATAATACATATATGTAGCTCCATAAAAATCCACACCTTTTTTCACTAATTGAATCTTTTTTCGAGTCAACAGATTCGCATCTCTATCTTTCAAAAGTTAGTGTGTCTATGAAACTATATGAAATAATTCATACAAAAATAATGATATAGGTAGTTTTTTTGTTGATTTGTTAAAATTAAAATGAATAGGCTCCGCTTGTTAATGATCAAGCGGGACTTTATCTATTAATTTAACCAACCTATACTAGTTACTTAAGAAATTAGATAATAAAGAGTTGTTTCCAGAGAGTCAAGTCCGTAGAGAACGTGCTGCACCGGTCGCCGGCCAGTCGCCAGCTGTCGGCCACCTACACGCCGACCTGCGTGTTCACCCTGCACCTCGGCACGCTCGTGCTGTCCGACGAAGTGAGTTTCACCATTAGACACTCTTTCCTTGATGCCCTAATTTGGAAGGAAAGTTTATAAACCTTCCTCTTGAACACTAAAGTCATTTAAAACGGGATATTTACCATGATTTGATTTTTGAGTTTTCCAATATTTCGGCACAGTTTTCAGTTTTGTTCAGCACAGAAATATTGGAAAACTCAAAAATCAAATCATGGTAAATATCCCGTTTTAAATGACTTTAGTGTTAATAACCATGATAGTTTCAGAAGTCTTCCTCTTGAATACACACAACATATATCTATTTAAAAAACTGCATCAAAATCCGTTGTGTAAATTTAAAGATCTAAGCATACAGAGAGACTCAGTACCAACTCAGATTATCCTAATTAGATGGATAGGTGCGTAATAAAACGTCCAACTCAGTAGAAGTTATTTATTCGAAAATCAGACCGGAGGCCATTCAAACCCGTGCGTTCTCGTCAGCGCGATTTAGCCGTCGTACCACTTTACTAGCGACATCTACTTATAAAATAACGCACTTCTTAACCTACAGTCTTACATTGAACACAAAGGGAAAGACAGACAGTGTGGATTGTCCAGCGTTATGTATTTATTATTTTATTATTATTATTCACTCATTTATTTAAAATTCTATCTAATAAAATATTATAAAACTATTCTACAGTAAAAAATATATCAAAACGGTAGATCACCGACCGCGAAGCTAGGCTCAAGCGGCCGGTGACTAGGGCTGCAGAGAAAGGAAATTCCTGACGATGCGTGCAGAGTCCAAGAGTACCGCCTTTTGGATCTGGCCCTTGATCCAACTTCCTAGCGAGAATATCTTCAGATGTTGATCGAGGCTCTTCGCTATTACGCCGTTAACCGAAACGACTATAGGGACGATGATAGCTGAATCTACATCCCACATGCTGAGAACCTCGTTAGCCAAGTCAAGATATTTGCTAAGTTTTTTTTATTATTATTTTATTTGTAGATGGTGGTGTGGTCGCGCGACAAGAGCCTGGTGCTGACGTGGAAGTTCTACTCGCAGAGCGTGGCCATGGCGCGCGTGGCGCCCGGCCGCGTCGCCGTATTCCAATTCGTCACGGAGTATGACGTCGTCTTTAGTGATGATTTGCTGAACTACATGAAGAACGTAAGCGACTCCACTATGGTTCACATAGTTTATTTACTCCTTTTTATTTTGAGCAAGGAATTTTAATTTTTTTATGGTTCCGTAGGTACCTAAAGGGAAAAACGGGAACCTATTACTAAGACTTCGCTCGTCCGTCTGTCTGTCCGTCTGTCTCCAGGCTGTTGTATCTCATGAACCGTGATACTTAGACAGTAGATATTTTCACCGATGATGTATTTCTGTTGTCGCTATAAAAACTAATCAAAAACAAAATAAAAAGCTTGGAAAGATACTCCAACTCGAATACTAACAACCTAACAAGGCAAAGGTTTCTTGTAGCTTTACTTTACCTTAAAAAGATTAGAAGTGAACTAAAAATAAAAGTGATCACTTCATTTTAGTTTTAGTTACTGATGTAAGTTTATTTATATGGCGTGTCCACGAGTCCCGCGAGCTCTAAAGGGAATAAGGCGCTTTGATATTTATTAGATATTTGTGTGGATTGTTCAAGATTATTTATTATTTGAAATGTTCCAGTCTGACTTGCCGATAGTGCTCTCGGAGCTGGGCAAGGAGGACAAGCCGTTCGCTATGTGCTGGCTGCCGCTGCAAGAGGCGCTGCTGCACGCGAACCGGCGCGCGGACATGTCGCTAGCACTGGTACATCATCATCATCAGCCTATATTAGTCCACAGCTGGACATAGGCCTCCCCCAATGAGCGCCACAGCTCCCTGTCTTCAACTTGACGCATTCAGCATCTACCTGCAGTCTTTCGCAGATCGTCATCCCACCTGGTCGGAGGGCGTCCTACACTACGTTTACCGAGTCGTGGTCTCCACTCAAGAACACGACTAATTATTTCTTACTAATAAGAGATATATATGGATAGATAGAATACAGTTTAATATACCACACAAAACAGAAGACAATACAGAAAAAAACTATAGAATAAAGGGTGGCTTAATCGCTGAGAGCGATCTCTTTCAGGCAACCTTAGGAGAATGGACTGGACAGACTTATAATATGTTTAGACTTATTGTCCTCTGACAAATTGCACTTGTTCAGCATTAAGCTGAGTTTGACCCTTTTTGGTCAACAGGCTAGCACAGCTACCGTGCTTTCATCATTCGTTTATGCATTATGCGTGCATTTATTCCCTGTGGGTTTATTTTATTTATTTTTAAATTTACCATGTTTTATTTGTTGTTTTTTACGTCAGACAGACCTGGGCCCTAACAAAAGATCATACCAAAAAGTTAGAAGTATGCCAATCGGCTATGGAGCGAAGCATGCTAGGAAAAAGGAAACTAGATAAAGTCAGAAACCAATCCCTCAGGAAAAGAACTAAAATAGAAGATGTTACAGTGAAAATAAGGAAACTGAAATGGAGTTGGACTGGACATACAGCAAGAGGAAGAGACAAATGGAGCAACACGCTGATGGAATGGTTTCCAAGATACAAGAAGCGAAATAGAGGGAGACAGTTCAAAAGATGGGAGGACGAGCTAAGAGACGTAGCAGGGAACACGTGGATAAGGTTGGCGAGAGATAGAGTAGAGTGGAAGGGGTTGGAGGAGGCCTTTGCCAAAAGAGGGCAAACAGATATTATAGATGTACCTAGTTTAAGCAATAGTAGTTAAGTAAAACCATATACTGTAAATATTTTCTGAATAAAAGGTTTTGAAATGAAATTATTATTTGTTGTTTTTTACGTAACCTGTTTATGGCCAAGCCAATGTATCTTTAACTTCCTAGTCGTGCATGTGCATGTACCAAACAGCAAATAAGAGAGTGAACGGGCTTAAGTGTGAACTCTTCCAGTGTTAATGTTCTTCTCTTTTGTCCAGTCGATCCTAAGGTTGCCTGGAAGAGATCGCTCTCAGCGATAAGGCTGCCCTTTATACCTTAATTCTAAGTTTTTATTTCTGTATTGTTTTCTGGTTTGTGTGGTATAATAAAGTGTTTTCTATCTATCTATCTATCTTCACAGGTGCCCTGTCAGTCAGAGGACGTAGGTAAAAGACAGAGCTTCGGAGAAGAAGTGGGAGTGTTGGACATCTGGTGCTCTCTCAGATTAGACAATGATCTCTTGTCTGTCATCAATCGAGCTGTGCATAAGGTAAGCTACCATTATAATGACGACCTCTATGGCCGGTGGAGGAAGGTCTGCCTGGAGGAGGTTGCGGGTTCGATTCCTGCCTCGGGACAATTGTCTGTACGGTCTGCAGATTTTGTTCCGGGTGTTCTGGTCGTTATCTATGTGCCTATAATACAAAATATCTATCTAAATATAAAATATCTAGTAATATATTGTATTAAGTATCAGGGCACGCGGCAGCGTGACCAAGCCAAGTTCAAGCAAAGGAACGCGCCGAGTGTATCATTACACGAACCACTTGGTGCCACTTTTGACCCTTCTATAACTCAAAACATCTTTAACGTAAACACATAAAACTACGTGTGTTTAATTATATCCATAAGGACATGTAGAAGCCCAAATTTCATGAAGCTAGCTCAAACGGTTACAAAGATATGAAGGTCAAAAAGTCGTAAAAATTCACATTGACTGACTGACATACATATAGTACCTAATTCTAACCTACTTCCAGATGACCTAGAAGGATGAAATTTGGAATCCAGCTCGGTAATTGTGTGTAAGCGTAGGATAAAATCTAAAAATAAAAAAAAGTCAAAAAATAAGTGATGTTAGCGACGACGACCTTATGTCAATGAAGTAAGGTTTAAATTCGAATAGAATCCGCATTGCATAGAATAAGCAATAGTTAGTACTAACGTCTCCGATTGCGCAATAGAATACAGTGTCGTTGTTAGGGACCGGCAAATAATAGATTCTGTTTTCGAAGTAACTACATATTTTTACTACCTCACACTAGATGTCACTAGTGTAGGGGACGTACTAAGACTTATTTTATTCACAAAATTAATTTTCCAGCAAAAATAACTGTTTTGGTTAATTGTTGTCGGTTGGTTGCCCAATCATTTTCTATGGTTGCAAAATGCTTAAAACGAATACCTATATATTTTTCAGCTATTAATTTAATCAGAAGAATAATATGATTATCAGTATTATCAGCAAGAACAAATCTTCGTATATTTCGTCGGAGTCAGTCTTGTCTATTAATTTTTGTGATCCATTGCTGTCTTATGTATATTATCTTGAGATGGAAATCTAGAACATACACAATTTAAAATTGCATTAATAGGTGGGCTTCTAAAATAACTTTTAAAATATGATGCGGTATTCAGAAAAATAATTATATTGGTCAGTTGTGTAATTGAACAAATTTCAGTACATTTGATTATTAAAATATATTATTACTGAGCCCTACGTAGGTTTATTTCCCATGATACAAAGTGTCGCCATCTATTGTCAAGTAGAATTATATTTGGAAACGCCGAGTCCAATACCTGCCTAGTTTTCTTTACAAAAAGTAATGATATCCCACCAAAAACATAAATGTAAAATAGGAGAGCCAAGTTCAATGCAAAAATTATGATTGGCTGTGGGCTTCGCGGCAAAAAGAATGGATATCTGAATGAGTGCCAAGTCAAATCTATGTAGGTTAGATTTGACTTGGCCAGTTTTTATCAGAATTAAAACGTTGAATAACTTTATAAAATGACTGATGTAATGAAAACTGGCCAAGTCAAATCTAACCTACATAGATTTGACTTGGCACTCATTCAGATATCCATTCTTTTTGCCGCGAAGCCCACAGCCAATCATAATTTTTGCATTGAACTTGGCTCTCCTATTTTACATTTATGTTTTTGGTGGGATATGAGTCTTCTAGTACCCATGACACAAGCTCTGCTTAGCTTGGGGCTAAATGATGTTGTGTGGATTGTCCAGCATTATTTATGACGATCAGGAAAAACATGGTATTTTAAGTATGTTTAGAAAAAGGACTATGGATTTTGTTAAATAAATAAATGACATAAGTAATTTGTGTTCGTTAGCCGTCGAGCAACGGGCCCGCGTGGCACTCGGACCCGTCCGCGGCGCGGGAGTCGCGCATCATCCAGCAAGCGGCGGAGGACGAGCCCTCCGGGGATTCTAACCAGTCGCGGCGGTCGCGCGACTTCGGACTAGCCAAGCAGTCTCGCGACTACGGAATAGGCAAGCAGTTGCGCGACTACGGACTGAGCAATCAGTCGCGCGACTTCGGACTGGGCACGCAGTCTCGACACACGGGACAGGTATGGTTAAGCTAACAAAACGTTTATCTATTTTATAAGAACTTTAATTTAACTTACCTTTGTTTAAACCTAAGTATTTTGTTATTGATCTTATTTGTGATGTGCTAAGCGGAGCGGGACACAGCATAACATTTTGGATTTGCGGCAAAGGCGCAAAAATCATGTTTTTGCTTATTTAAAAGAAAACTACACAACTTATGAAGAAACTACTTCAAAGAACCAAATAATACATTGAATTAAATGTAATTATATTTCTTTACCATGGGGATCCTGTGAGTACTGAGTTCTGAGAATTTGACTTTTCTAAGTGGTTATTTCCAGCAGTGGACTAATATAGGCTGATGATGATGATGATGAAGTGGTTATTTTGTAAACCTATAGAAATAAAGGATTTTGAATGTAGCCCTGGTGTGACAACCATAGCTGTTAGGTTCGTCCCTTAAATCATTCTATATCTGTGCCTATCATTACCATTGCAGTCAACGACATTGGAAACGTCTCCCCGCTCGTACAGCGGGTACCCGACCCAGACCATAAACAATAATTTCTACGTACCGAAGCAGGACGTCCCGGGCCGCGCCTCGGAACGGTACGCCGAAGAGGTCAGTAATCTTACACACTGTTACTCTTACACGTGAGACTCTTCATCATCAGGGTCGGTACATTAGCTGATGGAAACTGGATCGAGCTTTATCATCGATCGCGTCTAATCGGTCAAATCAAACCTGTCACATTACGCGTCTAGTCAGTTCGAACGGCCTTTACACAAACGATCTCCGCCGATATTACGCCTAGTCTGAATGCTTGTAAAATGTTGAATTATTTACGAGATATTTGTCTGTTCTGGCGTTCAGGCGATAAATACGCGACGTATTTTCCGTCAGATATGTACCCTTACTTCTCCCCGATTCTGACTCGATAAAGGTGTGTAGACCTGAGATTGTAGCTTTACTGAAATCTGCAGTCGTTTTGATGATGGTTTAATATGTATGGTTTCTGATACTTATAGTGATTTCGAGGACGGCTTATAAATCATCCTCAAAATTAACAAAGTTTGGTCCATAATATAGGTATGTTGTCTAATCAAGTGTTCGAAGCCGTTTAATTGGACATAAAGTGGTCTACATTTCTATACATGATCTACAATTATGAAAACTTCTGACAAAACCATAGTGATGTTAACTGACGGCGACGGTTGATTTATTATAAACGCCTTACAAAATCACTATAACACCTAGCCAGGGTTGCCAGACGTACGAGAAATCTCGTACATGTACGAGATTTACAGTCCCTGTACGAGAAACGAGAGAAATAAAAATCTCGTACACTTTTGTACGAGATTTTGACAATGTTGACTGCCTGTGCCATTTTCCCAACCAAAAATATTATAAAAAGGATAATAAGGTCCACGCCGCCATTGAACAATTGATCGATATTTCATCCTAATTAATAGAAAGTAAATTTAAAATAATGAGTAGTGACAGTGAGGATTCATCCACGCCGCCGCCTAGGAAAAAAACTAAAAAGGGAGGATGGACTGCAAAAAAAGCAGGTGACACGGTTTTTGAACATCGTACGCATAATATGGACTCGTTTCATTTGATAACCTCAACCTCAAGAAATGAATAAACCGAATCCAAACCAGAGATACTCGTAACATTGTTTAGAACACAGATTTAAAGAGATTTTTAAACTTTAAATTTGTACGAGATTATGTTCTAAAAGTACCTACGAGATTTTTGGCATCCCTGGTACGAGAAAAAAGTTTAGACATCTGGCAACCCTGCACCTCGCACACTGACTTTGGTTAAGAATGGACAGTATCTCTGATGACACGTCACCTCACTCGCACCCTATTTTTAAAATGTTAAGCTAATAATACTTGTCAATTAGTTCGCTGCTTAGATACAGAACTGACTGTTACTTTAGTCTGTGACTGTGACTAGTGATTTCTACTGACCGTTTTTTCGTATCCGAAGCATACTGTTTCAAAAGTGTTAACACTTTGAGTGCTGAAAACGCACGGTATGAGTTTTCTACAAGTGACTAATCTGCGAAAATCCATAGCGCAGCGGCTAAGAAAATACAGATCTTTGTGACTCAGCAGAGCTGTAATATTTTTCGAACGAAACGCATGTGCGGCGCAACACAACCGCTGTGTAGAGCGGCAGCACGAATTTTTTAGGTAAAAAAAAAGATCGCAGTCGTCGAAAAAAAACCGCAGTCAAAGTGTTAAAGTGGTTACAGAGGAATACGAAGATCATTATATACCTTGTGATACTTGTCATACGATAAACCCTAGTAATGTTATGCTCTCAATCAGAACCAAATCATCATCTGTAATATTTTTGTGTTACGTATGACAATGTAGCTTTTGATTTAAAATTTAATATAAAAAGTATCCTTGCGTTATAATCTTAAGACCGTTATCATTATTTCTCTGGTTTTGCCTTACTAATAAACAGATTGGTTGAATATTACACGACCACAAATCACATACCGTCAATTCATGTCATTTTATTGATACCTACCGTACCTACCTAAATCGTCAGAATTGATTCAACCCAGCGTTCCGTATCCGATCATAAAAATAGTAAAGTCGCTTGCCTCGTATTGATTGTCGATCGAGTGATGTCGAGTGCCAAGACGCGCCGGTGTCTGACTCACGTGGGCGGGCCGCGAGTGCGCGGTGCATATCGAAAAGGAACCAAACCAAACGAATCCAACCAAAAATCCTATGCTTCTTTTTGACGACCGATGTGGCGTGGTAGGCAAAGGTCCGCCTGCGGCGCAAGAGGTTGCGGGTTCGATTCCCGCCTCGGAACAATTGTGTGTACGATCTGCAGATATTTGTTCCGGGTGTTCTGGTCGTTTTCTATGTATAATAAAAAAAAAATCTATCTATGTAATGTATTGTATTATGTATATCAGTTATCTAGTACCCATAACACAAGCTCTGCTTACCATGGGGCTAGATAACGCTGAGTGAATTGTGCAGCATTATTTAATTTAATTTCTATATTATAATAGTCCAAGTCAAAGTTTCAAGTCAAATTTGTGAATATCTCCATAGTTAAAATATTGTAACATGTAAATGTCATATAGATACATTTCTTAACACTTTAAGTGCTGAAAACTCACGGTATGAGTTTAAAAAATAAGATCGCAGTCGTCGAAAAAAAACCGCAGTCAAAGTGTTAACGCGTTCTTCTGGCCACACTCACCGTATAATAAAAGCTCGTTACATAGAAATTGATCTCGGCTTACTTTATTCTGGTAGTCACTGTGTAATACGGATCCACTCAAAGATCCTATTAGCCTATATATCCTTGGGATCCACTTGTCAGGTCTCCTGTTTCGTGTTATACTTTAATTCATGTTGTATTTACATTCTGTATTGTACCTTTAGTAGATATTTAGGTACACTTACCTTAAACGACTTTTGTTGAATGCTGATATTCACCAGCAACGTGGTTTCTTTTTACTTTTACTAGATCGCATAATTTGGTGATTGTTAATTAATGCCACAGCGGCAGCTGCAGCTCTACATAGACCGACACGCACCGTTGAAAGACTGCTTGTGTGCGTTGCCGTCAGTGGTCGTCGCACCGTTGAAAGACTCTGCTTGTGTGCGTTGCCGTCAGTGGTCGTCGCACCGTTGAAAGACTCTGCTTGTGTGCGTTGCCGTCAGTGGTCGGCTGTGCGTGATGAACCGCACCGTGGGAACCCAGCTTTAGAACCTACGTTTAGAAATTCAGCCTGAACAATTGTTTCAGACTCAAGAACAACATAAATGGTCTCAACAGCTGCCTAGATACAAATTTCACAGTTTTAGCTCGCCGGCGCAGAAAACTCAATTGGTACATTTAATATTTAATTATTATTATTATTTTACCTACATTCTAAATATCTAAAATTGGATCAGCAGTTCCTCTTTGATACGTTTTGTCGAGTATAATTAATCTTATCAAAAACATAAATGTGAAATCTAGCCAAGTTCATTCACATAGTAACTTCACCGATAAAAGAGCTGAGATTATTATAGACAGGCGCCAAGTTGCATAGCAGTACCTAATCATAATTGGTTAGTTCTTTCATTATTTTATTTGTCTCTTGGCAAGTTTATATCCATCGCATTTGTTTTAATGTTTGACTCGCCAAGACACAAACGAAATATTTACAGTACTACTGCCTACTATGCAATCATTTTAATTTCCCAACCATTTCAAAATGACCGATTTACACGCGTTCTAGGGTTTATACTCATTTACCAGCGACATCTAGCTATATATTTATATACTAATGTAACCGTTGGCACCCTTTCGTTGAGACTCATGGTCTCGCTTACACGACCCAGCAGTGGGCGCAGTCGGTTGGCTCCACTGCACCATCTTATATATCACCATGAAACATGATGATGTTTTGCAGGACTATGGAGACAAGGGACGAGGCGGCTTCGACCGGTGGTCTGCGGTAACGAATCGTAGAATTAATGAATTAACACTTTATCGCACTTAAAAACATAACAAAATAAAACCTTATCTAAATATTACAATAGAAATAGAATATCCTACTCTACCTCTCTCCCCGTTGTTTTCCCCGTCTGATGAAGGGATATGATTTTCTGTTTCTCTTATAATTAAAATAAACCTCTTGGCTATTAATAAGAGAAAAATGATTGAAGTCTTAAACTCAAGTCCAACTCAAAAATGCTTCGTCAAAAAGGTAGGCACTTGACCAGCAGTGGGACAACATACTTCTAATATAAAGGTTTGTGTTGTTTATTAATATTATTCAGTGTTACCATGCACGTTCATACATATGTAGTTTTAAGTACATATTAATTATCTGTTTTTTATGTTAATTATTATAGCCAGAGCGTCGAGCATCGGAGATCATCATCAACGAAGTGGTGAGTCAACGACACGGCAACCCTCTTTACCTATTGACTTGTAAATAGACTGGTTCACATCAACACGCGCGCAACACGGCACGGCGAGCACGGGGAATGCCATTCCTATACAAAAAGGCTACAAACTTTTATATATTATTCTTCAATATAGGAGTGCGACAACCTATATATTTTTCGTTCCATTTGATAAAAAAAAACCAGCGATGTGACGTCTTCAGTCTGGTACCTTGTTAATAATGCAAACGATTCCTCTTGGACCCCAAGCTCTGCTTACAAGCTAAGCAGAGCTAGATAATGATGTATGGATTGTCCAGAATTATTTATTTATTTAATCAGAAGACGACCTACGAAATTTTTGGAAGCCTAATTGTTGATTATGTCAAGTCATAACCATAAGAGAGCTTAAATCCTTACGGTTTTGGTTTCAGCCCGCGAACATCAGAACGGATAATGATATGAGGGAAGCTTTAGAAGTAAGGGCATACTTTTGGAATCATACTCATATGAATTTATTTTCACATTAGGTACAGACATTATTGCGACGACCGATGTGGCGCGGTGGGCGAAGGTCCGCCTGCGACGCAGGATGTTGCGGGTTCGATTCCCGCCTCGGAACAATCGTGTGTACGATCTGCAGATATTTGTTCCGGGTGTTCTGGTCGTTTTCTATGTATAATAAAAAAAATCTATCTATGTAATGTATTGTATTATGTATATCAGTTATCTAGTACCCATAACACAAGCTTTGCTTACCATGGGGCTAGATAATGCTGTGTGGATTGTCCAGAAATATTTATTATTTATTTATTATTAACTTAACGTTATTGCTCCAGCAAAAAGTACGACAAGAAAACACGAGGCCAACAATGGACGAAAATGTAAGCTTATTTAATTAATTACTTAATAAAGTTAATAAAGTACACCATATCACATCAACAGCCTATATTTCGGCTGGAATCTTCAATTTATAAGAGTCGTCTAGGAGTAGCCCCATATAACAATACATCTACTTGGTTACCATAGATTTTTACAAATGACCATATTTATATAAAGATGTTGTTACAGACCTATTCTTTGAAAAATTCAAGTTTTGAATCTGGGGTAAGTAATACTGGTCCCGCGTCTCGTGGACAGTTAACGTATTTAAAAAAAACAGATTCTATTGCTTGATGGCCTGATATAATTAAACATTGATTGTAATCAAGTTAGAAGATTATTCACTTATGAGATGAGTAATTCGTCGGTAATTATTTATTTATTTATTTAAGCCGTTATTGTCCCACTGCTGGGCAAAGGCCTCCCTTTTCTCCTTCCACTCCTCGCTATCCAACGCTGCAACAGTGATGGAAGATGTACCTCGAGCTCGTCGCGCCATCTCATCCTGGGCCTTCCACGTCGCCTCTTAGCGTTGGGTGGGCTCCACTCTGTGGTGGTCTTTCTAAGGTTGTTATTTCTTTCAGAAAAGCCTAGCACCCAGACATCAGTCAGTCAGGCTAAAATGTCCACAGATGCACAAACCGGTAAATTATATATTTTTTTATAAAATGTTAATGGATAAATCGCACTGCGAGGCTGCTTTTCCACCAGAGATGTGTAACGTTGCTGTTTTCAGTCGACCAATAGAATCGCCCCATTATCGCGTCATTTTCATAGCTGACCAAAAAACGCGATAAAGAAGCGATCCTATTGGTCGGCTGGAAACATACAACAAAATAAACACGAATGTAATGAAAACATGACATAGTAGTAGGCTGCGACGTGGTGACTGTGGTGAGCCATGCCGTACTTGCCGATTATTTAATGTGGTATTTTTCATCACTTTTATTAGATGCAGCTTGAGCGAAATCTTTGGTAAACGTATACGATATGTAAATGCACCCTTACGTAATATATTGTTTGTATTTTTGTATTCCATTGGTTTTTTTAAATGTTTACCTTCCTCTACTTACAGGATGACCTCGCAACCGAAAGCTTTCAAGATATTCTGAACAAAGACAAACAACACATCCGTAAGACTTCTCGACTACATAGGGTGTTCAGAATGTGTCATTCGGTAATTAATTTCGGCTTTGTTTTGCAGCCAACAACATGGAGGGTAGTGATCCAAACTTCTCAAGCTCTACTAATACCTACAAGTATAATGGTAAACAATTTTTATAATATACCCTACAATACCTACGCTTTTATTTGTGGATAGCGATTCCTAATTTTCATGATAGTATCGTTCATATGCGTGAGTCAAAACTACTACTACAACAACACTTTTCATTATTATGCATGTAAAAAATCTAATTTTGTTCAGTTTCCTTTTATTTTAAATTAATCTCTATACAAAGAAATTGTAATTCTAGGTGCGCCTAGCACAAATAAACTGGCTGAGACCTCAAGAAGGAGCGTTAAATATTCTAACAGTGTCGAGCGGGAATATCGAAAGGTGTGTATTTTTTGTGACAATTCTCTTAGTTTGCAAAACTTCTGTTGAAATCTTAATGTTTGTGGACTTGTAAACATGGACACAACGAACCATATTCATCGTTGTTCTACACGCCGCCGGTTGAGGTCTTTGACACAGCCAGCCGAATAAACAGAAAAGTGTGAAATAACATGATTATTCACTTATACAATACAATACAATACAAAAATTCTTTATTGTACACCATAATCAAATCAATCATTACAAAAATGCGATCTCGCGAAGCGATCTCTTCCAGGCAACCTTTGGATGGAAATAATTATATGAATTATATTATCGACTCCGAAAATAGCACCGTTTATTTGAAAGGTCTTAAAAGTTGTTCCCATGCAATGAAACGTTAACAGCCCTCAATTTATATATTAAGATAGATAGATAGATAACACTTTATTACACCACACAAAACAGAAAATAATACAGAGATAAAACATAGAATAAAGGTATAAAGGGCGGCCTTATCGCTGAGAGCGATCTCTTCCAGGCAACCTTGGGATGGACTGGACATGAACGATATATTAAGGTTAAAGTTACACCAACTGTAGGTATACATATTGGGCTTATATAGGGAAGTATGAAACGTTACCATGAGACAAGTTCTAATATACATATGTACTTTTAAAGGGTGGATACAACATTAATTAAACTTATTACATAGTAATAGTACAAACTTATTATTCTATTATGTATGTAGTACTTAATAGTAAAAACTTATCACTATTACATAAAAATAGTAATAAGTCTTCCTCAATTCAATGCTATAAATAGTAAATCGTCGACGCGTGATAATCCTGAGTGTTACAGGCAAGCACAGCAGGTCTGCCGCATCAGTCCATAGACATCACAATCCTGTGGGTAGCGTTGAACGAGGAGTGCGAGGCGATGGCCAACCCCAACATCAAGCGGGTCTACGTCGCCTACAGCTTCCTGGGCCGGAGTGGGGCTGATCTCGAGACCCCTTTCAGCCTACCCAAGCCTAAGCATTACGCTGACAAGTGCTACTTCAACTTTAAAAAGAGTGAGTAAAGTTATGACTGTCACTAAAGTCATTTGAAACAGGATATTAACCATGATTTTGAGTTATTCCGTGATCATGGTGCATGAAATTGTGCCGAAATATTGGAAAACTCGAAAAATCTAATCATGGTAAACATCCCGTTATAAATGAATTTAGTGTTAATAACCATGATCGATTCAAAAGTTCTATAATGCCAGTTGCTTCTTATCCCAATAACGTTCTAAAATATGTCATCATCATCATCAGCCTATATTAGTCCACTGCTGGACATAGGCCTCCCCCAATGAGCACCATAAAATATGTAATACGTGTTAATGTCGACCGATGTGGCGCGGTGGGCGAAGGTCCGCCTGCGACGCAGGAGGTTGCGGGTTCGATTCCCGCCTCGGAACGAATGTGTGTACGATCTGCAGATATTTGTTTCGGGTGTTCTGGTCGTTTTCTATGTATAATAAAAAATATCTATCTATGTAATGTATGTATTATGTATATCAGTTATCTAGTACCCATAACACAAGCTCTGCTTACCATGGGGCCTAGATAATGCTGTGTTAATTGTCAAGCAAAAAAAAAAAACATGTGATTGTACGGTCCTGGCGCATCAATCCTGAATTGTGTCTTACGCCAATGATGTTGGACTCGGCCACTAGTTCAAAGATCTTCCGGTTCTTCTGCGCTCTCCCGAAACGGTCTTCGCGCTGGACCTTAGACCTTCTTCAGCTCTTTTCTCTATGCCATCAGTAGCTGGCGCTCTTCTTACAAGGTGAGTGTCTTGTCTTCAAATCAAATCATTTATTTTTGCAGGAATGACGGTACAATAGTTCTTCTTACTAATAAGGTTACGTTCATCGTCATACGGAGCTTTCACATTATCATTTATTTTATTAGTGTTTCGTTTTTCTGGTCGCCTAAAAGGGTTATACTTAAAATCAGTGTTTTGTTCTTTGAGCAAAGATTTTTTATGTAAAGCCGTTTTAAATGACTTTAGTGTTAATAACCATGATAGTTTCAAAAGTTTTATTGAGCTTTTCTTGTTTATTTTATCCAGCATTCAAGTTGTACGAAGCGGATCTACCAATACTGGGGCACATGGCTCGGTGCCGGTCGGACGGGGAGGAGACCACGCCGCCGCGGGACTGCGTGGTGTTCACGCTGGTCAGCGAGCCGCCCGAGGACCCGCTCGGACTCTCCTCCTGTGAGGATGTCGGGTAATGTACACAATGACCTCCCAATACTGGGGCACATGGCTCGGTGCCGGTCGGACGGGGAGGAGACCACGCCGCCGCGGGACTGCGTGGTGTTCACGCTGGTCAGCGAGCCGCCCGAGGACCCGCTCGGACTCTCCTCCTGTGAGGATGTCGGGTAATGTACACAATGACCTCCCAATACTGGGGCACATGGCTCGGTGCCGTTCGGACGGGGAGGAGACCACGCCGCCGCGGGACTGCGTGGTGTTCACTCTGGTCAGCGAGCCGCCCGAGGACCCGCTCGGGCTCTCCTCCTGTGAGGATGTCGGGTAATGTACACAATGACCTCCCAATACTGGGGCACATGGCTCGGTGCCGGTCGGACGGGGAGGAGACCACGCCGCCGCGGGACTGCGTGGTGTTCACGCTGGTCAGCGAGCCGCCCGAGGACCCGCTCGGACTCTCCTCCTGTGAGGATGTCGGGTAATGTACACAATGACCTCCCAATACTGGGGCACATGGCTCGGTGCCGGTCGGACGGGGAGGAGACCACGCCGCCGCGGGACTGCGTGGTGTTCACGCTGGTCAGCGAGCCGCCCGAGGACCCGCTCGGACTCTCCTCCTGTGAGGATGTCGGGTAATGTACACAATGACCTCCCAATACTGGGGCACATGGCTCGGTGCCGTTCGGACGGGGAGGAGACCACGCCGCCGCGGGACTGCGTGGTGTTCACTCTGGTCAGCGAGCCGCCCGAGGACCCGCTCGGACTCTCCTCCTGTGAGGATGTCGGGTAATGTACACAATGACCTCCCAATACTGGGGCACATGGCTCGGTGCTGGTCGGGCGGGGAGGAGACCACGCCGCCGCGGGACTGCGTGGTGTTCACGCTGGTCAGCGAGCCGCCCGAGGACCCGCTCGGACTCTCCTCCTGTGAGGATGGCGGGTAATGTACACAATGACCTCCCAATACTGGGGCACATGGCTCGGTGCCGATCGGACGGGGAGGAGACCACGCCGCCGCGGGACTGCGTGGTGTTCACGCTGGTCAGCGAGCCGCCCGAGGACCCGCTCGGACTCTCCTCCTGTGAGGATGTCGGGTAATGTACACAATGACCTCCCAATACTGGGGCACATGGCTCGGTGCCGGTTGGGCGGGGAGGAGACCACGCCGCCGCCCGAGGACCCGCTCGGACTCTCCTCTTGCGAGGATGTCGGGTAATACATAAATATATAACCTATTGTTATATTTCATAATGGTCAATGACTTATTAAATGTTCAATGTCACTCAAAATGTCTTATGTGAGAACAACCTAAAACTATACGCGAGCATCAATACTCTTTCCGATTGCTTAGCTGTAAAAATCGATATTGATACGGTCTATCAATGGAGCGCCAAAAAGAAAATGGAATAGAATCCATCGAAATGCTCTGTCATGACTTTCGGTCGCATGTGGCACCCAATTGTCTATGACTACGTACGCAACGTTAACACTTTAACTTATCATTGTTCCAGATACGCCTACCTGTACCTAGGCGACGTGCTAGCGTACAGCGGCGGCAGTAACGGATACACGGAGGTGGTGGGCGTGCGCGGCGTGCGCGGCGGCGTGTGCGGCGTGCTGGCCGTTCGCGTCGACAACCTGGCCGTGCTGAGGCTCTGTCTCACGCTCCGGCCTTGATGATATTGTACCATGGTGCACTGGTGTCCTGGCGGCTTGACAGTCTGGCACCAGTACACCCTGAAGCACGAACTGATCCTTACATCTTCACACATGCTACACTAGAAGCTACTAGAAGCCTTAAAGCAGGTACTAAGTTTTACATCCCATTATGTATGTATACAGGGTGTCCGGTAATTAATGAATAACCCCGCAGGTACTTGTGGGGGGCACCACAGCCACTCAGGAAAAAAGTAAAGTCTATCTACAGCAGTTAAGGGTTTATTTAGTTTTATTTCTTAAGTACAAAATTTGATACATTTGTTCACGTCGTTTGGCATGGAGTCCCTATGCGCTACAAATTCAATAATAATGACAGCATGTTTGAAATTTTATTTATCTTTGCAGAAAAGATACTGAAAAACAATACCAAATATACAAATTCCTTACGTTCATTTTAAGAAAGTTGGAGGTAAATACAGTTTTTGCTATTCATTAGCATTTTTTTTTCGAGATTCGAGAAGCAAAATCATTACCATCACCATAATTTACTTTGGTACTTACCTTCATAAAAGCTGTTCGAAACTTAACCCGTGAAATACTTACATCTTCGTTAATTAACAAATAAAGTTACAATAAAATAATAGAAACAAATTAGAACTAGTATTTCGTTTGAACTAACTGCTGATTATTGCAAACAATCTTCAGGTAGCTCAACTAATTCAAATCAATACCAGTCGGAAACGTCCTCAAGACGCTGGCTGGCTGCATTGCCTCTCTGTATGGCAATGCAGCCATGATGAAACATGATGATTTTGTTGATGCGTGTCGTCAGACACTTACCAGCTCTGAGGTTACGCATCGCTTTGTACAGACGCTCAGATAATATCTAAATTAAATATATCCCACTCATATTATAAATGCGAAAATTTGGATGGATGGAAGTATGGACTAAAATTTGTAACTTCTTCACACTAAAATTACTGAACAGATAAAGATGATTCTGGGCCTTGAATAAAAGATCGGCTCCTTTTTATCCTATAAACCAGTTTCCATGTGATCGAAATAACCTTATTACCTTAGTACTTTAATAAAAAAAAGTTGGCCCGACTGGCCGTAGAGCCCTGCTGGCTGGCCGATTAGATACACTAGACAGATTTAAAACATTGGACGATCTCTAATCGTAGCTTTAAAGAAAAATTTCTTGATGCAAATTGATCCAGTCTTCTGCATGCAACAACGCTTTCCGATAAGTCGATAACGCTCGCCCCCTAGCCAAATGTGCCTTGCATTCCTAGCAGTGACAGCGGCATAGTACTGACTCGACGGCGTCGGGCGTCGCACGCCCGCTCGAAATAACGCGCGATCGATTGCCCAACCGATCGGTAACCGTGTTTATATACCCCAGCAGTGGACAAAATATACGCGAAACCGATTGCTTAACCGATCAGTAATATTACCATTGCAGTGATCAAAAAACTTAACTAACACGCCATACATTGTCAGAACTGTTTTGATATGTTCCAAACTTAGTATTGTCTAAACGTGAACCCGTGAACCACCCCCATGTGTACATAAACCCCTCACGTGCATTGTTTACATTCAGTGTTTGTGATTTTGTGAAAGATTCCGATAAACTGGTCGATAATCATACGCATAAAACTATTTCTAAACGCAAAACTTAAATATTGTATCTATCAAGTAGCTACAAACATGAAACAAGACATATTCGAATCTGAATACATTTTAGCGGCACATTTAGTTGACACTTCGCTTGCAAATGAGACAGATATTTCCGCGACGAAAAACTTTTTATGTGTTCAAACCAAACTACGGAAATACTTAAATTTGTAGCGAAAATACAAACTATAACTCTTCTGTATTTAACTGATGTACTATAGTCAATCTTATTGATTTGAAATGGTATTTAAAAGTTGTTGGTCATCAGTTTTGGCACTTGCAAGTTCTGACCGTGATTTGAACGGCAACAATCAATTATGCCTCATTAGTATCTGTCCAATAACCGTCGAATATTCATCAAGTAAATGTTCTGCGCATAGTTATTGCATAAACTCTAGTCTAGTAAAGATTAATCGGTCAATCAGTGCGCTGCATCGGCGCTAGGCGTCCTTGCCCCACTGACGTGCCAACTCGCGGACGAATTTAGCCTACCGGGCTACAAGAACTTTCTTCAGTGTCTATCAATCAATTACAAACCTTACCACCTACTGATAAGAACACTAGTCAATTATTATCTTACTACACAACAGACTCTAAAAACTAATCACAGTAATCGATTCTGGATCTTAGTGCGTTAGGTTAGGGTTGTGTGCGAATGGAACGCGGACTTCGATGTGCTCGGTGACATTTCGGCGAGAGTTTGCTTTTTCAGCTGTCTCTATTGACACCAATGAGTGAATGCTGCAGTTGTGAAACTCATGTTTTGTAAATTGCATCTTCAAAGACATACACTTCGTTCTACGATCTATGTACCTTTTCTCCTACGGTTTGCTGTTTACTATGCTATCTGTGTCATAGTTACTTTGATTTTGATGAGACTAAGCCGGTCTATTCATCATATATGTAACTGCATTCCTGAATCTTCACATCAATAGTAATAAACGAGTGTTCGTCTGGTTGTAAGTTGCTTGTCCCAGCATGAATCACGCTATCTATTTATCCCTGGCAATCGCTGCTGTTGACATTTCCGACTGTGGCTATCGCCGCTGATCTTGCTGCATATCGATTCACTGCAAAATTTAAATGCAGTGATTGATATGCTCAGTTTGTGTCTATCGATTTATTGTTTTTCGGCTACCGCCGATTTATCGGTATAAACAGGAATTAAACTATTCAGAACTTGACTCTACGCGGTGAAATCTGTTGTAGTGTATTAAATATATTGGTTATCTAGTACCCATAACACCAGTTCTAGGGCTAGATAATGTTGTGTGGATTGTTGTCTAGGATTAAGTATATATTTTTCTTTTATTTGTTGGTCTGTGTGGCAATCGATATCGTTGAGCCTTATCGTGTACCCATAAGTTTCGAACAAATCGCATTAAGAAACTATACAAACGCTATACTGTATGTAACGGCTGAAAGATCTCAAAAACCCACTAATACCACGAAAGACTCATCTGATAAACTAAGTTTCATCCAAAGTGAGTGTATGAGTCTCGCATCTGTCGCCTCCATCAGCCCGCAGCAGACAGGAATCCGCGCGCTTGTATCAGATGCTGTGAGTAGCGGTGCCATGGCGTGGAACACGACGCGGGACGTGGGTAGAGATAATTATAGCAACTATTTCAAGTTCATACATTGATTATTCGTGGAGTAAATATTTGTCATCTTATGTGTAGTGCTTTTCTTGTGGGGATAGTTTTATAGTTCGCTTGTATAATGTGGTACTTTCTGTATGATGCTCTTTTTCTCTTCGCAGAATGTAATAAAAGTATCTTTTTATGTCACATTAACAAGTACCTACCTTTAGCGTACATCAAAGACGTAAAAAATAGACGTGAACGTTTTTCGACAGTAGTCGCTAAAATTGTCATATAATGTATTTTACTTTGGGTGGCTTGGGTATCACTGAATGAATGTGTACAAAAGTTTGGAATTTTGTAATTCTGAGTATTTATTGTTGTTGTCCATATAATGAAAGATCATTAATTTTGTGAGTGAAGTTCATTTGGTTGCCGTCTGTGATTCTAGTTTCTATAATTTTGCATTCTTCTGAAATACTCCAAGGTTGCGCTGGTTTATGATGGCCCACGTCCGGAATTCTAACGACATCCTGTTACATTGACGTATTTCTAATAACTCTAGTTACCAGTTAAGTTCTTATATTTAAGTATTTGTCGTTGATTTGGTTTACGTCTGTTGTTTACTCCATTAGGTCGTTTCTCATTTTGTATTTGACAATAATCAAAATAATGCATCGTATTTCTCACAATCTATATTACTTACTATTACTACAGTATGTATTATATTATCTGTGCTATTACCAATTCACACTACGTCAAGTTTGTGATCTGAGTATCACGAACTTGACTTAGTGTTTTATGTTACTATGTTTATCAAGTTATGTCACCTAGTAAACCGGTGTAAGGCCTCATTCAACCTCTTCCATTTCTTTGTAGTTTTGGGCAGATGCTGCTCACCTTAATTGACGACTTTATTCCCTCACGTATATCTATTGCACTGCCATGTCTATTTACAGTGCTCCCCAAGCTTCCAAACAATGTAAATAACTGACAAGTCGATGAAGTTCTGACAAATAAGTGCATCATTAGTCTAGCAGTAGTGCTCCATCAATCTCTTAAAGCATCTTCTAGCTAGGCGGTCACCTCCAAAGGCGGCGTAAATCTCTAGAGTCATCGTCAATCTCTGCAGATTAATAACCGGTTCTGGTTCTGCCATTTGGCATCGTGAGCTGGCATTCTGACAGGTGCAGCGTCAAGTATTTCTATAAATGTGGATGCTTTTAAATGATGTTTCCGCTTCGAGGGAAAGCTGTTTGGGATTGTTTGTGTACGCGATTGTAATGATTAGATTTATTCTCACGGTCGCATAAAGCTAATTGTTTGTTTTTTTGCGCACTTTTCATCCTAAAATGCATAAAGGCATTGAGTTTCAAATGGGCCCTTAGGCTTTGGTAAATGAGTGCCGTTTCATTTTTCGACATGTAGTTTGGAGACGAAACCTCGTACAATCTTATTATTCTGTTCATGTACCCTGATGCAAGGTCAACCATTATACAAATACTCTATATCCCCAGACTTCATTTAAATTTTGTAATTAACATAACAGAAATAACACACCTGTGTCTTTAAAACGTTAAAACTGCACTTGCACACGGCGTAGCGATTTGCCAAATTGATACTAAAATTACCTTGTGAATCACGAGCTCGCCTTGGGATATGAATGCACTCATATTTGTATGAGATATTCCATTCAGGAAATTAGCGAGTTATTTATGGAATCTGGACGATGTTGTTCAATATTTGAAGAGGATTTAGATTGTAATTTATATATTAGTCATATTATACTCTTCCGTAAATTAGATAAATTCGGTCACTTAGAACGACAGGTTTTTGTGGCCCTATCATTATAATGGTGGTATCTTCCCTGTCATAGCATATTGCAGCGTAGGTAGCTACGAAAGTCTCGTAGCTCTTCTACGCGAGGTCTCGTAGCAAACCGTAGCATGTCTACGAGAAAGGCTACGAAAGTCTTCGCTACATAATACGCTATTGTTCCTTTCTACGTACTTTTTCCTACGCCCTGGCAGATGTGTTGCAATCAAGTGAGTTATCTCGAATAGATTTATTATGATTAAAGCTACAATTCTTCCTATACCGAGATGATTACTTCACGTTTAAAACGTAAATATCATGCGCCCCAAATGAGATCGAGTTCATTGTACTCATTTGTAAAAGCACAGTGGGTTTGTCTTACGTCATTGGATTTATGAACGCTGATAATGTATCTGGAACTTGAAATAACAAACGTGTGTTTGAGTTATTTATTTGCCAGAAAATACGTACTAATTCCTTAGAATTTTAGATAGTGCTAGCGTCCAATTCAAATATTATTTTTCTTGTTAAATAAAGTTTTTGTGAATGGATTTGATTACATCGTTAAGTGTTTTATGGTCTGTTGTTGTATTGTAAGAAGAAATGATGGTCCGAAAACCCTCAATAAATTATTGGCGAATACATGAGTATTGAGTATTCGCCAATAATATAGTATAAAATAGAAATAGTTTAAAGAATAATCCTTAATCTTCGTCTTCGTCGTTTATGTCCCTCTGATAACATATGTCAGAATAAAAAAAATACTCCTATAGCTATTGCTAAAATGGCAATATTTTTAGAGCAAGAGCAGTTTAAAATAATTCCTACCAAATCTAAATAAATAACTTGTTCCCTAGGTACACGGCACAACTACACACCCCAAATCTCACCTAACAATATTCTACACTGTGTCGAGTCTAATAATCCTTCTACAGAACGAATAACCGAAAATGACAACGAACAAACCAATTGGCTAACAAACAAAAACAATGCTTCAAGAACAAGTATGCTACAAACAGTGATGCTGAGAACGTAACAGTGTACAGTGAATCAAAGTGCCAGTGCTGTGATTATACAAACATACATCCATACTCATCATACACACATACCATGGATACACCAGACATAGACATAATGACACCAGAAGCTATAGGTCAGTTTTCAAAATGGCCGTATCATGGAAACATTTCGTAAAGTTGCGTTCACACAAGATATAATAATAAAATTTAGTTGTAGCTTATGTCAACGATCGAATTGAAGATCAGAAATTAAAGTTTTAAGAATTATGCTAAACTGAGTAGGAGTAGCAGTTAATTAGACCTTTTCCCTGTTTTATCTTAATTTTCTACACTACCTCTAGATAAACATGACATAAGGTTTATACATTATCAGAAGCTAGCCTCCCTGACATTTTCTTGTAAGCGTACCGATACGATTTTTTCCTGAAGGCCCTGTTTATGTACGATGAAAATCTATTACCTTAAACATTCAGGGAGTAATAATTTATTCCCTAGTTAAAACGCGATAAAGTGTTCAATGGATTCTTATCGTACATAAAACACATTGGCATGTAAAATTGGATGTAGACAAAGCTAAATTATAACAAGTACTAAATTACTCAACGCTGACCGTATACACAATAACTACTATAGAATACTAGTATACAACTCTACACTTGACTAAAACACTACAACTACAGTCGTAAAATAACTAAACACTAGATGTGCTATAAACTGAACTAAATAACTTGTAGAAGTGGACTAAACAATTAAAAGAAACTCGTAATATGAACTTAAACATTACTTGCCCCCTAGATTCTTTCCAATTGCTTCGTATAAAGTAGAGTAGGCATTTGACCAAAGGCTTTGTAGTTAGAAGCTTGCGTTTTAATAGAGCGTATTCGTAGATGTAGATAGTATCAGTTAACGTCTCGCTTCATCATCATTGCAGCCATCAACTTATCCACTGCTTGGTAATAGGACTCCCTTTCTTACAAACCTATTGTCATCTCCTAACCTAACATCTCTTACTGCAGCGAATTCCACTCTTCTGTTTATTTTTTCATTATGAAAAGCTCAAATAAATGTATTTTCATACTCAAACACCTTCGCATTGCAAAAGAGATCAGTCAATGCATTCTGCAATATGTATGCGTAATAAATAAGTCTCTCTGTGCGTAACTCATTCACTGCGTTAAACACCAGGGCGTATTTATTACGTCTACTGCATGCCCGATACTGCACGCCACCTGGAGAACCACCACCGGTACTCATGTGGCGTACTGGGCCGAAAGTGTTAAATCCATTGTAAACGTACAGTGAACAACAGTCACACTTTTGATTCATGAGCCTCTACATTACAAACGATCTATCTTACCAAGCGGTAATACTAACACCCACTGCTGAGTACAGATACTCTTCTTTACTGCCCCCTGCGATCTTATGCCAACCAGATCATTTCATCATTGCCTCCTAATAGTCCTCTTATCACATCGGAACGTACATATGATTATTATATTCTGTTCCGTAGCTGAAGGAATTCCTTGTACTAATTGCCAACCTTATCATTTAACTATTCACGGGTATTTATCGATTCTATTTCGACTAACGGCCGTAGAATGAACCCTTGAATTGCAAATCGTAGTGACCTCCTCCCTTCATTTTCTCGCTGACTAATCAACAAATTCATTGCTAAGGCTTCAAACCTCTCAAAGCTTCCATTATTCGGCGTACAAGTCGCGAGTGTTTGTGCAGAATTCGGCGAGTGGCTCAGCCGCACCGCGTTGCCGGCGTTGCGCGCGCGCCGACCCAGCGAGCGACGAGCCAGGGCTGCCACGCTTAGACTCATCATGGACGTGAGTATTACCTTTACTTAGATATAAATAAATAATACTGGATAATCCACACAGAATCTCTGGCCTCAAGCTAAGCCAAAGCTTGTGTTATGGGTACTAAATTACCGATATTCATAATACAATACATACATAGAAAACGACCAGAATACCCGGAAAAAATTTCTGCAGATGGTACAAACTTTGGTCCCGAGGCAATCGAACCTGCGACCGCGTCGCAGGCGGAACTTCGCCCACCGTGCCACAGAGGTCGTCAATATGTACGGTCAATTTTGCAAACTTTACAGAACAATACAAAACACTAGCATTTAAGAAATATCTAAAGAAAAACATAAACTGTATATGTATAAAGCTACTATACATATACAGCTTGTTTTTCTTTAGATAAACCCTATAGTCATTTAGGTATTGTATTCCATAGCTTTTATGAATCAGAAAATAGTTATTGAGTTTTATTTATAATGTGCGGTTGTAACGAGTGAAAAACTATACTTTTATGGTTATTTTTATTATAGTAGTACGTTAGTCCTCACATTTTTGGGTTATTAATATTATTTATTGCTTAAATGGAATAGCGCAGTCAGCTGTCAGGTCGCACGTACCGTTCAAACTTGGTAGTGAACGCGTTAAGCATTTTCAGAAAATCTTTTTTTGATTTCAGGCCAATCTTAATACCTTTGTACTGCTTTTGGTTTTCGATGACCACTAGCGCCATCTAGTTTTAAACGCTTAGTTTTCAAATATCAAATATTATTTACCGAAAAAATACTTGACACATAAATCACAAATCTACAAAGAAAATGAATTGTAAAAGTTAAACATCAAGCTCAAACACTTTAGTGCTGATACTTATATTTTATGAATCCTAAAACTCACCGCTCATAATCTTTTGTTTCGGTTTATTTCATGAGCTTTAATCTCAAATGATCCCAAGATTTTCCACTGTGAATGAACTGATTGCGTTATTTTATTTACACAAAGTTAACTCCAGAAGAGAGTATTAAAATAGCTCTGAAATAATATTTCTGTCTTTACCTTGACCCAGGAGACTCTTATCTTCGTCATATTTATCTTGGCGTAGATTTAAATTAACTGGACTGGAAGTCGCGAACTCTTTTCTTAATGATTGCCTCAATGTTTAATCAAATTGAGCATTTATAGGTACTTTTTTTTTAACTGTCTCTAATACAAAATATAATTAATATCACGATTACCTACAAAGTCTATAGCCATTTTATAAAGTTAACGGTCAATAATGTCGCTTTATATCATGCGTGTAGTGAATGCCAAACAACATAGTTTTAGTTTGGAATAGGTACCCGTTTATAAATAACGCATACAATAAATGCGTAACAGCGCCATCTGTTAGATGGTAGAAGAAACGATTGCATGTGTGATCGAAACTAATACTGGAAACTTGGCGAGCGGTGTGTGTGCGTTGTAAACTCTCAACATCACAACATACTTTGCAGAGTGCGCTCTATCGCAGTGTTTTAAGATTTCGATAGATGGCGTACCTTTGTGTCAGCGAAATAGCGAGCTACAAATTGAAAACCCTCCCCGTCGCACGCCATTCTGGTGTACCTACATATTGAAAATACATTATTGTTTGTGTCTACAAAGAGCCCTTATATTTTTGGTCTAGGTCAGTTTTACAGACTCGTTGTCTCCCAACGGATTATTTTTCAGGGTAGGGTACCTTCTAGGTCTTAGATTTTTCGTTAATCTAACCAACCGTTACTAACAGGCATATGGTAGAACTAGCCTAGCAGCAAGAAATAGAGAAATCTAGACTATTCTAAACGCTGTCCTGTTTACAAACCTCCCACTGCTTTTATTTCGGACTTTCCGAGCAGTTATTTGTATTGTTTTGACGAGTGTCTTCTCTGACGGATGACCCCGTAATTACTCTCAGGTGTGGGGGCTTATTTTTGCGGTTAGTGCTTTGGTTACACCTATTGGCGTTTTGTAGGCAGTCAAGATACAAAGGGAAAATGATGGGAGGCTCTACACACTTCTCTTTGTAACTATTGGTTCTACTGAGGTATTATAAAGCCTTGTTCCAAAGCGGTGAAAAGATATGTTAAATGAACCATTTGTAGTACACCTATTGTATCTTATTTTTAGTTTGATGATCCTTTATTTATGCAAATAACAGTGGATTTTGCTAAAATAACGTCCAGCGTGAATTGAACTGTAAATTCGATGCATGAGTGCAGGAGGCCTTTTCAAGTAAATGAACTATTTTACAAGAGTGCCGAAGTTCAGTATTTAATGATGTTGGGTACACATTATCTGGGCTTAGCGTAAAATAGTGTCGCCTACATAAGATTTCAGGGCCGGCTGGTTTCTAGTATTTCGTACAGGTCTTTTTCCCGGCGAGGCAGGATTTGTTTTACAACTGAAATTTCCACTTATTAATTTCGATAACTTGTTATTTAGAAAGGCATCTAGCCCGATGCCGCGTGGGTATCAAACTATTTACGAGTCCAACAACCGAAGTATTTTCGGAAATACCGCATTCTTGAGCATCACCTTTTAATAAATACTACCGTTATTAAAAATACTTAGAACACGGACTCTGGCCGTGAAATGGTTCGGGTATAACGGTAACTTTGAAGGAAAACTAAGCAATGAATAAATTACTGGACCTTGTACCTAATCAGTGACACATTGAACGACTACGTAAGTAGGCTTTATCTTTTGAGGTTGTTGGGATAAATAGATCAATAGATCTTGAAAAAAATCATCCGATCTTGAGAAATTATCACAAATACAAAAATCCTTGTGTGTAGCTCTTGTCCTAAATCCTGTTACGTAAGATCGTCATCAACCAGACTAATTTAGAGAAATGTCACACACAGCTTTCTTCGAGAAAATACTAGCGACAAACTGTCGACTTTCCGCCAAACTCTCACAATATACATAGAGTTTCCGAGAACTGCGTCCCGAGTGAACCCGCGGCCCTGAACCAGTTTACTAATTATAAATCCAAGTGGATTGTTACGTCAGCTAATGCAAAACTGGAAACTGGGAAGGTTAGTGTAATTCGTGCGTCCGTTTGTTTTAGTTAAATGTGATTGTGTGGCCTTGGGAATAACTAATAATAATAAATTAGGTTCGATACTGTTGCACAAGAGGGATCTTTGGTTTTGGTCTGGCAATCGAAACGTTTTTCAAACAATTTTATCGTATTTGCTTCTCTTCTACCTTCTTATTTAAATCGATGTAGCATATTATTATGCCATTCCCGGTCTAGATCTTTATGAGTGCAAAGTTTCAGCTGAATCCATTCAGAAGTATAAACGCGACTTCGGACAAACACCTTCACAACAACGGCACAAACTTTCATAATCACCTTTTTATAGGTAGGATGGTCAAATTAATATCTTGATACGTTATTGTTGTTGTAGCCGATTTAAATGTATCAGAAAAATCTTTCTCTTCGGTGTTCGAGCATGTCCTTGTCTAAAAGCAAACATAAATTGATATTTATTTAAGGTGAGTCCTATTGCCCAATACTTTGTTTATTCTATTTCTTGGAAGGGATCACCATTTGTTACTAGTTATTACACACGGCTGCTTGCTCCGATGCTCCTGGATTATACATAGGTAAAATATTATTTCAAAATAGACTGGCAAAGCCCTTTGGATTGATTGCGGTGTTACTTTGTAATGTTTTGGAGCTTACCTTGTGCCACAGGTGGAAGTTTATTTCAACCTCGACGTATTTTTCTTTCTTTGCAACTCGTTTCAAAAGAAGTTCTATGGCGCGTTTGAGGCTCGCTTGTATGTAGCTTCCCAACATTTAAATTTTCATTAAAATTGATTTTAATAATATGAGCATAAATTAGAAAGTTTCAGATAATTTATTCCAATATTTAACTGTCGTAGCATAAACGCTCGCCAATTTCGAGAGTCGTAAATAATCCGGCGTGTTGAATAAAACGTACGCTTGGATGCACCACATTTTTTGTAACAGTATCTTGCACATTAATCAAAAGGAGTAGGTACCCAAATTTTCTTCTAAAACATACAAAAATTTTTTACTGTACACAAACAAAAATAAACAAGTACAATGGGTGGCTTCGAAGTGAGTTATTTAGTGACAACGTTCAATATGTTAGTAATGTTACATCTTACACTTATATCTTCATTCTAGAAAGGTATTATTATGCTTTATTCTATGTGTTCTCTTTTTGAGGAGCCTCTAAAAGTATGATCTTCCGCAGGATACATATAATATTCTGCCAAACATTAAAATTGTTCAGAAAACTATCAGTAGGAGATATCCGATCTCCAATCATCCGATTATCAGACTCATATAGATGAAGTTCCTTATAAGCCCAGAAATACAATGATGCCCTACCTTTTATCTCTTGTAAATTTGCACAGTTCATGAATTCGTTCGACTCGCAAGGGATGTTTATTTGGGTTACATTTTACTGCTCATGCTCTGCACTGGTATTACGAGATTTTTGAGAATTACACTCTTGGTCGCCGATTTAATGATCTAGACCAGAGTGATAAACACACTTCTGCCCACACTCCGCCCAAGATGAATTTACCGAATTTTAAGGCATGGAAAGTAGATGGTTTTTTAAGATTCTGTTATTTATTTATGTCGATAAAGACTCACACTTTCAATCGAGTACTGTCAATCAGATAGGTATTATCTGGATAATTATTATACGGTCTCTCCGTATAATAATTATCCAGATACTCCGATTTGTATAGTTAAACAATTTTAACGCTGGCGAGTATAAATATTTTGTCTAAAGATTATAGCTAACTTATACCTCTAGAATACAGAGAAACATCACTCTCTATTAAACCTACTGTTGATTCACTTTTGAGTTTCCTGACCTTCAGATTACTTTTTCAAACCGCAACATTCGAATAAAACGTTTATTGCTCGTTAAAACTAAAAACCCTAATCGTTTACGATCATTTAATTCAGCCTTACGCGAATGTTGAACTTAAGACATTGAAAAACCGCGGAATAAATCATACGTAGAACGGTAAATCTTTCATGATATATGAAGTCCTGGTAATTTATCATTGGGAGATGTCCTAATTGGGGGAAATAATTTAGTTATCTCTCATAAATATATAGCAAACGTATTCTAAATTATTTTTTTGGTCTTATGAAAGAGTCTACAGTCATCTTATTTTCATATGTGTGTATACATGTCATATTATTATATTTATAAGGAATTCACGAAGTAAATAGCACAGATAACTCTATTTTGAGTGTGACCTACCTTTTCAAAGCGTCAAGACCTTCCCAAAATGAAATATAACCCTATATAATATCACCCTATCTCCATCATGGTATGATTTCAAAAAGTTGTGTGTATCCCTGGACTTTATGGTCCGTTGGTGTTCCATAAAAGTTATATATAGAAGTTAAAGTCATCGGTAACTCTTCCTCAACCTCAACAACCAAACGCGGTCACATTAACAACAATCCGTCGTGCCTGTCAAACTGCTTTCCTTGCCTTGTCCGAACTCTAAAATATGGAGTGCATTTGCAACACCGTAAATAACTTATGTCTGTTGGGATTTACGAGCTTATAATTAGTTTGGGTGCGACCCAATTCGGCGATGTCATGTGCATCATTTTTCTGGCTCCTGGAGACTTGACCGATCACTTGTTAACGAACGTGGGCTTAGGCACCAGTAAAGGCACGTGAAGCTTCGAATATGAAATGACCAATGTTAATTCTGTATGATTAAAGACAGGAACTGAAATTTCCATGAGTAATTTAGAGAGTTACTTACCAACTATGGCTGAGCCTAAAAAAGTTCTGTTTTAGCAGCGTATTATTTACATAATTATCCTACTTTATTTTTTATTTTTCTTTCTTAGGGATAACAAACAGTATCACTTATAAATTAACTATAAACTATTAAACTTAAATAAACGTAATTCTAGAAGTGAACCAGCCCCGTTATCCACTTATTACTTGTACAAGGGGTGGTGTTAGTGAGCATTTGCAACAATGTAATTCACATGAAGAGTTAAGTACAATCGAAGATAGTATCAGTTGACAATATCAGGTTGATGGCTGTCTTATACAAAGCTGGTGAAGCAGCAAATGGATCTGTTTCAGACTACGTATGTTTTATCGTAGGGTGGCATCTTAACCACTCATCTGACATTGAATAATGATGTTACACTTTTAAAAAAATATGACAAAAGCTATATTATCTAAATAATTTAAAGCTGGTTTTGATTATGACGTTTTTTCAACTGCTGATCACCACTATGCTAATAACGCACACCGCTATGTTGGTTTATATTCTGTCACAGATTCATATAACTTCTTCTAGACGTACGATTCGTGCAACACTGTTCGACAGATAACTCTGCATTTTTGGCTCTTTCATTCAAAGTTTGGGACATTAGCCAAGTGCTTCGAATACTATTACCGTCTTTTGAACCGTTGGTTGGTACTATTGGCTGTCTGTGGCGAGAGTCGTTATGTCAGCCGTCTGCGTCTGACCGTAATGTCTGAAGCTTCTTTCTGAGACAGTGGAATTGATCCAACTGTGTGGAAGCTTCTCGTTGGGGTATACAGGATCAATTCAATTCATTTATTTATCTTTTGACACAATAAACAAATTCTTAGATAAGTTACAATTACATTTATAACTTATAATAACTAAATTAAAACAACATTAGCTTCAGTACCTACCGCATCACAAAATATATTTTTAGAGCTTCGTCAATTGTATAATAGCTCTTATTCAATATAATTCTTTTAATCCCTTCCTAGCCGAAGAATTAAATGTTTAATTCTTCGGCTAGGCAGAATTAAACATTTAATTAACTTCTTAGACATAAATTGAAAATGTTACTAATTTGTAAGTGTTGTTATAATATTGAAGATTTTTTTCAATGATATACTTTAGTAAATGTTAAGTTATTGCACGTCTCTCTCTCTCTCAAATATTTTTGCATACCGACTTACGGTGAGAATGTTGAATCATAAAATGTATTTACTTGTTATCTTACATGTTTTGGCAAATAAAAATAGTTATTTGATTTTTTCTTTAATGAATTTTAATCTTTATCTAATTGATTATGTTTAAAAAAAAAACAATTTAACGGGTTTGCTGGTTAACTGGTTATTTGTAAGAGCTTTGTTACTAATAAATATTTTTAAACTTTCGCGATCTGAACACACTATTATAATTAATTACACACGATAAATACCCGTAAAATAATAACTACAGTAAAGCTTTGTTACTACTCTACGCTAGATTACAGTAAATCTTTTGAATTATTAAAATCTGCAAAGAAATGTTCTTATTGTAAAACGCAAAGCAAGCTATGAAAAGAACTATGCTCGGAGTTTCTCTGAAGGATCGGATTCATAACAAATACATCCGACAGAGAACCAAGGTTATCGACATAGCTCAAAGAATTAGCAAGCTGAAGTGGCAGTGGGCCGGCCATATTTCGCAAAGAACCGACGGCCGCTGGGGCAAACGTGTTCTTGAGTGGAAACCGCGACTCAGTAAACGTAGTGTAAGACGCCCTCCGACCAGGTGGGATGACGACTTGCGAAAGACTGCAGGTAGATGCTGGATGCGGCAAGCTGAAGACAGGGCGACTGATATAGGCTGATGATGACTACTCTACGCTAGATTACAATAAATCTTTTGAATTATTAAAATCTGCAAAGAAAATTTCTTATTGTAAAACGCAAAGGTACGTATTGTGTCGTCGTCACTCGTCAGGCTTCTTAAATGGAACGGCGGCGGCGACGTGAAACTGGCGCTTACTCGCATTAAATGCTACTTGACAAGTGACATTAAAATTTTTTTTAATTTACTATACTGATTTGAAACGTGTTTGAAACTCTATCTGATACAGGTGTTGATTTCTATTTAAATTTGAGAAAGAAATAAAAAAGAAAATTAGTTTATTGGTTCACTATAAAGTAGGTACCACGTCTTGTAACTATTATAATATAAATAAGAAGATAACTTTTATTAAAAAATAGACAAGAGGCATTTCATTGTCAATAAAGCCAACAAGCATTACCCCCAGTTAGCATATAGCACACGGTCTATCGAACATTCTGTATATTACTCAAGATGTGCTCTATAGCCACCTCTAATGATGTCTGATTATAATTGTTTTTAGGATTCTTTCCTTTCATGGCTAATTTAGATGGGGTAAAAAAAACAAGTAAAATCAGATCAGGCTTGATTTAGCTCATATGCAACGTTTACTTAATTCAGAAAATTAGAAGAACCACCTTTGTTATGTTTAACAAAGCGCACCCGATTTACTATAAGCATGTACTGGTAACTCACTAGGAACCACTTCCCGAACTTAGCAGTTTATGGTCTGTCTTTCTTAGAAGCCACTCCATTTGAATTAGATCTAGATTAAAGAGCGACCTCTTTGAATCGCATCCAATTTGACAGATTCGTGTGCACTATCCTCTTGATCCCAAAACAATGCTTCTTGACTCCTGTTATTTACGAGCTATTTTATCTCGCCTTTGATATTCATTTGTTTTAGCCCACGTGCGACCGTGTTTTGTTTTATTGAATTCGAATACAATTTGTTGTGACCCAGAACTAGGAGTAAAAGTATTGTTCTGGCTTGAGAAATGCGTTTTGACTCAACGAAATGGCTTTTGAGTTTCATAATAAGAAGTAAACATTTGCAGCGTGTGAAAGAAAATATCGAGTTCCAGTCTCCCGGGGCATTAACTCCCGCGCAGTACGTTTCCATCCAATATTTAATGAAGTTGTTACAGCTGTCAAATCACTCTACCGCCGGCTCGTCTGGTGGCTTTTCCGCAAACGGTCTCACGAGTCAGAGCAAGGAGTTTGTTTATACGATCATTCCCTTTTCGTGAAACTCATAATTTTGTCAGTAAGGAAATTTTCTTGACGTTTTTTCCTGAAAGTGTTGCGTTGTCATAAAATGTTTCGAGGAAGTTAATAATGTTGTTGACACGCGTCCATTGCCTGTAATCGAAAAAAATGCTACGTAATGATTCTGTTGAAAGTGAATCACCTGATTTTACGGGCTACAGCACTTTTGATTGTCTATACTAACTTTCCTCTTATACAAGTTTCTTAAATCCTACTCTCGAGGTGTTATTATTTTCCTTGTAGCATGCCTATTTCTGTTCTTTTACACCTGCCGTCCGCCGGAAATGACAAACAGAAATTTAGCCGCAGCCGCAGGTAACCACAACCCATACAGTATTTTTAGCTATTTCCTCTTTAAAATCAATGAAAGTGTAAAAATAAACACTCAGATTCTTTCAATACGGATGTAACGGGGTAACTACGAATCTTATTTGTGTTGGGTTTTATGCCTTCTTCAGGGTCTTCTTCAGGGGTGCGGTTCTAGACGCGCGCATGCCGCATCCTTCCGAGCACTACAAATACAAATCGTTTATTTCTCAAATATGTATAACAATGGTGTTGGAGCACTGTCTCCTGTATTAGCTACAATGTAGCTATGTTACTACGTGCTAACGCTCTCAAATTCTTACCTTTTAAATCGTTAGATAACTACACGTCTAGATTTTTTGATGTTGTCTGTAGTACAGACACAGTTCTTCACTAAAGCAACTAAGTGCGAGACGGCCTTCACCGGCCTTGAATATTCCATTTCGACAAAGCAACTTGACATTAAGGTTTTAGTATTTTCGGTTGCCAAATCCTCCAAGATGTCCTCGCACGTCTGTTACAGACTGCAAATGTTCAGCGGACACGAGAGCACTGATCAAAGAGCAGCTTGCATGTCTCACAACAGCTTAGAACTTCGAGTTTCGGTGATTGAAGTATTTGCCTCTCGTTTGATCTCTTTTTCTATGCTTCCAATGTTCCATTAGCTATTATGGCAAATATCTTAATGCACAAATCAATACGGACACAATCCATTTGGTTCTACAACCTTAATCTGGGTTGTTTATGTTTATGGTTCGATTTGTCTGTGTTGCCACCATTTAACCAGTGTCCACGTGAACAGATTCATACCAAGGTACTTCAAACAATCAAACATTCAAACAACAGTTTTAGAAGAACTCTGGATGTATATCGTGTCTCAGGTAAGATAAGCATTTCGGGGTTAATACGACAGAATAGCAAATGAGTCATATAAATGTAACCCTCTTTATTCAAAGTTCATATCAGTAATCCCATCTGTTTCTGTCTTTCATCTTGCCCTTGATGATTACATCTACCGATTACAATGTTTTGATCACGTTTAAAACATATCACTTGACCTAGCTGAGAGCATATAAAAATAAACGTTAATGTTGTAGTACCTAATTGAAAAACAAATCAAGGTCTGTACGTATCGTTGACTTCAAAGGGCCTTGCTTTAAATCAATTCAGTCAGACTTTTTGGAAATCGCTCATTAAACTAATGATTGCATTAAACATAATAATAGAATAGAATTACGAACATCAAAGACATCTCTACGACTCAAATAATTTTCAAGGCGTAACTATTTCATTAACATTTGAATTGCCTATCAAGAAATCAGATATTATTATAGATTTTCAGATTACCTCGTTTTGTTTGCTGCTGAAAACCCTACCTGCCTTTTTGTTTTACCTCTGCGATATTCATAAAATAAGTAGTTTAGCCTTTTACATTATGCATAAAACTCTAACAATCAGGTTTCATTATTTCCTCACGTCTAAACAATATGCTTAGCTATACAAACGGATCGTCTGCAAGTGCTTGCAATCACACACCAACAGAATTTACCTTTTTATATGTTTAACTTTACAAAGCGAAAATAAAAAGTCTCTCGGATTGAAATTTTGAAGGTCTGCCGGCTTTAACGAAAATATTATAAATAGAAACTGAAACGGAAAAGTATAAGCGACACGTTATGAGTTGTGACGAGATCGAGGTTAACCGTTAAGGTTGTTGACAACTAGACAACATTTTAACTAGCCGCTGGTTTCTGATTTACGTGAATACTGAACTGTCATTATAGTTACATTATTAATTTATAATTTTGCACTATAGGTAGGTAGGTAAATGTTGTGTCGTATTTTGAAGAGGTTCTTGGCTTTCCGTATTTACAGGTTATTTTGAAATTGTCACAAATATATTACGAGGCACCGTTATGCGTACATTTTACGTAGGCTGAGGTTTTTTTAATGCCTGTCAAATAACTCAAGTAAATTACCCTACTTTCTGCCGCTATAAACTACAGATTCAAAAGCTATGGAATACGCCGTTCTCTTGTTTTCATAATTGAACTGTGTCATATATTTAAACGTCCAAGCATCAATTCATTTTTCTTTTGTTTATAAATAACTCGTAACCGGAACAATGTACACGGCACACCGTCTGAGTGTAAGGTGCGAAAGCGGCCGCGCGCCGTTAAGCTTCAGCCCAAAGCTCACGTCTTCAGTCGCTCTGCTCCCTTCGCACCGAAAACCCGCGCACACTCGCTCGAGAAAACACGAACGATAAACTTGATCGCGATACCAAAACAAACAAAAACTTTTGAACTCAAAGTGTACAAACAATAATGCCGGCTTGAAAAAAATCTATAATGTCGTTCTGCAGAATCACGGGGCGCAGCAGGGGGCTGCCAAAGCCCAACTATTTCCCGCTCCTGGCTCCGATTTCTCCGGCGGATGCCAAACGTTGTTGCAGGATCACCGGGAAGTCCTACGGGCTGCCTTCGCATCATTACATTCCAGTACTACTTACCGCTCGTTCTACAAAGACCAAAAAGTGCAAGATAACGAATGTTTCCGGAGAAATTGGCCCTCATCATTACGCACCTGAAATTAACTATGGCAATAGGAAACACGACATTCTTCCGGACTTTAGATACATTTTTCCCGTGTTGGACGGATCTACAGAAGCGCAAAAATGTTTACTAGACATGCTATTAGGAAAACAAGTAGTGGAGGATAAACGTTATGTGTACACAGTGCAAGAGAGAAGGTGCAGCTTAGTTTTCTCAGCACAGATGGAAGCGGCAGTGCGAGACGGTGATGTCAGGGATGTCATGCTCGCTAAAGACTCGGACACAGTTCTTATCAAAACAAAACAAGGTCGAAGTGTTTCCATGGAGTTTAAAGATTTTACGGACGACACAGATATGTTGTTTGAAGGTGAAGGACCAAATGCTGAAGTTTTGAAACAAAGAGAAATTGAAGAACTTGAGGAGAGAAAGAAGAAGCGGAAGCGAGCAGCTGGCCTATCTTCAATGAAAAAAATATTCGAAAATAAAGAAAAACTAGCTGAAGTGCAAGAGCTAGAGGAAGAAAAAGTGCGTCAAGTGCGATCAGCTAAAAAAGCAAAAATAGACGAAAAGGGGTTAGAAGGTCACGATAATAAAACATTCAAATACAATAACTTTGACACTCGTCATATGCGTGGAAAGTCAAGTATTGTAATGTGCAGCGGAGAATGGAGGGATCAGTTGCATCCACTTATCGAGTCTTGGGATTGGGAAGTTTTTGAAAAAGACGCTAAAGATGAACAATTCGTGCCAAAAGTTAATTCGTTGCCCACCCCAGTTCAAATCACTCCCTATCACTGTGAGGCTGAATCATACGAAGTGGATCGTAATATCAGTGATGTATCCAGTGGTTTTGAAACTGTGCCCTGTGTTAATCCATTAAAACCTATTAAAACACGTCCATCTGAGACCATTCTTAGTGCCGTCAAAGAAATACCCGTCGAACGGTTAGTCGAAACATCTGATATTACAGAAAAATTAATAGACTGTGACAAAGTGGATATGCTCCCAACTATGGACATTTTACCAGATATTGTCAAAAATTTCAAGAAAGGTAAACGGGAAAAAGTTGCAAAAATATCTGGTTTGACAATAGACATAAACAAAGCGAAAAAGTTTATTCCCGGTCAAGTGGTCAATACTCCTCAAGGTCCCGTATTTGTGCCAGGTCAGACTGTTGAAACTCCCGTGGGGCCTGTTTTTGTTGCCGGATTAACCGTTAACACACCTGATGGACCTAGCCTCATTCCCGGTCACATTGTTACAAATGAAAACACAAAAGAACCATTTTTTTTGGCTGGTCAAGTATTAAACACCAAAAATGGCGAAGAATTTGTTTGTGGACAAACATTGAAGAACAAGGATGAATCGCACCGTTTTGTTGAAGGCCAAACGGTTCTTTCACAGGAAGGTTTTAAATTTGTACCTGGAAAGATAATAGAAACCGGATCAGAGGATGTTTTTGTACCTGGACAAACAATATTGACTCCTGAAGGAATTCAATTTATCCCTGGACAAACAATTACAGAAACAAATGGGATTACTTTCACGCCTGGTCAAAATGCTAAAATCAATAACGAATGGCAATTCGTTCCTGGACAAGTCGTGAATCAAGATGATGAACTGCACTTTGTACCCGGCGCTACCATAGCAACACCGAATGGACTGAAGTTTGTGCCTGGACAAACCGTAGCAATAGACGGAGAAACTTGCTTTGTGCCTGGAGTTACGAAATCTACGAGCAACGGATTGGAGTTTGTGCCTGGAACCACAGTAGATACCATTGATGGACCGAAGTTCATTGAAGGGCAGATAGTACATACTGATGTTGGGGAGAAATTTATGCCCGGAAAAACGATTGTTCATGTCGACGGACATGTAGAATTTTCCGTGGCAAAGTCAGTGGAAGACATAACATTTAGTGAAAGCGCACCTGTAGGATTACCCATCGATATCAAATCTTGTTCTCTATCTGAAGAATCACTATATGTTTTCGGACACATGGTGCAAACATCTAAGGGAATTGAATTCTACCCTGGTGCTCGAGTACCAAGCATAGAGGGGAAAGTAGTTCCCGGTCGCCTTGTCAAGAATGATGCTAATGAATCTAGATTTGTTCCTGGAACGATGGTGGAAGGCATTTTTGTACCAGGTCAAATCGTTTACACAGAAAATGGCGAACAGTTTGTGCCAGGTCAAGTCGTTGATACAGCTGATGGACCCAAATTTGTTCCTGGCCAAGTAGTGAACACTAAATCTGGACCAAAGTTTGTTCCTGGACAAACGATTCACACTATTGACGGCCCTCGGTTCGTACCTGGTCAAATTATTGAAACCAAAGCTGGGCCTACATTTATCCCTGGACAAGTCATTTCTACTGAAGAAGAAGGTTCAAGATTTGTCCCTGGGCAAGTCGTTGATACTGAGGAAGGTCCAAGATTTGTGCCCGGAAGAGTTATTGAAACTGATGATCATGGAGTTACTTTTGTTCCTGGACAAATCGTACAAACACCCGATGGCTTAAAATTCGTGGCACCTGACCTAACTGAAGGCGAGGAAGGTCTTGAGTTTTCGGTTCAAAGTTTTGTGGTTACCCCAGAAGAGTTAAAATTATTAAAGGTAAAAACAAATCCTAATGATACAACGTCGACCAAAGGCGAACTGACTATAGATTCTAATATGTTAAGACAGCTTTCTGAAGCCGGAATGTCAATTGGAAGACAAGTTCCCGCAGACCTACCAGCAATTAGTGTTCTTCTTAACCAAACAAGAAATGCTGAAGTTTTAAAAGCGTTTGTCACTGATTTCGGGCTAAAAGATGAAGTTGCTAATCAATTAATGGATGTCATAGCTTCCATAATAGAGATGAGTGCTCACCTGAAATCAGAATTGCAAGAAAATGGTGAAAGTGAAGAGCACTCAGGAGAATCAAAGAAATCAAGAAGTGGCAAAAAGAAGACGAATATGCAAGAAAAAGGATACACTGGCGGTAATGGGCAATCTGCACATCAGGAACATGTCAAAAACTCTATTGCTGCTGCTGTTTTAGCTGCATTGGTGACTGCGGAACAATTTGAAGAAGTAAATAACAACATCGGAAAAGAAAAATATCAATTGATTCTCAAGTCAATCGATACCATTTTAGGTAAATCAATTGATGAAGATTTAGTTGCCGCAATGTTCAACATCCTTCAGAAAGAGGAAGATAAAGAAAATCTTTGCGTAGAAATTTTAGAAAACTCCTCTGAGCCAAAAGTTGAGTTGATAAAAATCGCTCTGAATAAGGCGCTCCATAACAACTCCATCTCCGAAGAAGACATCATAGAAAAGTTTGCCGACTTTTTGAGCTCTGAAAATGAAGTATTAGGTCCAGCATTCAAAAATATTTCTAAAAATGATACCAGTCTTTTGTACAATGTACTTGGCAGTATTTCTGATTCAATCTCTTTTATCAAAACTGATCATGAAGCTACAGAGACCTTACAAAAAGCTATTGTAGCTGCTGTTCAAGAAGCAAGTACTAAAGAACTTGAATCAATTCTTTGTGAAAATAACAAAGAAAACATAAAGGAATTGATCGTGCAGTCTGTAGGACTAGCAAAAATACTCGGATTGAATGATGTTGCCTCCAAGCTCCTATCAGTTGTGAACGACGAGGATTGCATAAAAAAAATATCTGCAGATTCTATGAGTTTAAATATTCTGAAGAGGCTTACAGTAATGCGGAAACTGGCTGATAATACACCAAGTCTAAATTCAGCTCTACGAAAATTAGAAACCGATCCATTGCACGCTCGAACAGATCCTAATCTGAGGGATTTAGTACGCGAGAGCGCAGCTTTAATGATTGTCCCTGAAGAAACGCCTCTGTTGAGCTCTGCAGACGTTCCACTCAGTTTGCTTCAGCCTGAAAACAGTCTAGCTATGGAAGATTTCCTATTTCAACGCAAAAAACATAGAGGAGCTTTACTCATTATAAAGACGGGGTTGCAGGCGGTCGTTCCCCGTGAAGCTAGTCGAGCCGTGCTCACTGGACAAGTAGCCTATACAGTTTTAGACGAAAGTGGCATCAGTCACTTTGAACCGATGCATGTTTTCTCAGCACTCAACCTGAGCAAACCTTCGGCGCATCGCTTCTCCATGTACAGTTGCCCCATCGTCGATGATAAAGATGAAGATCTCCAAACATTCACTGGATACTGTAACATTAGCAACAATCAGAGAATCACAAGGCTGGGCGGCTGGTCTCGAAAGTACAGCGGAGTGTTGCTTGACAGGGAAAATACTAGAAGCAGAATGAGTAGTTTGGACAACACTCCGAGTTATAAACGATATTCTTCGCGATCATTGTCCACTTCGCGGTCTAGGTCAAGTCTTGGAAGTCCACCGAAGGTAATAGGAATATACTGAATAAACAACTCAAATCCGAGCATCATAAATGTAAGCTTTAATGTGTAATGTCCAAGGTTTAATATTCTTTTCTCGTTGTTACAGGTAGAAGACGTTGTGGTGGCCTCGGCAGACTACACGGCTGCCGCCGAGGACGAAGTTTCCCTGAAGACAGGTGATATCGTCGAGGTTCTCGACACCAAGACCGGTCTTGGATCCAAGTGAGTGTCCATTTCTTTATTAATAGCATGAGCTTTGCACAACTGTGCCCCCGTTGGATAAGTCGTAAATAAACACAAATAACCACCGACATGAGCTTGTGTAACTCCACTCATTACTTTTGAACGTTAGTTACTAACGGCTGATACTAACCAAGTCACAATATTATATACTAAACAGACAATAAATCAAACGATATTCTCAAACACAACAAATATCACATCAGACCTATATAGATCGTGTGAAAATCGTTCATTAAACATATCTCTATATTTTCGTCTTACCCTTTGCCTATCACCTCATAAACTGGGAATGCATACAGGAAATGCGTTTTAATAGAAGCGACGAACATTCCGAATGGACTCTTGGATAATTTTAGGATGGGGTTCACTGCACTGAGCTTACGTAATCTACGGCGACATTTTGAGACATTCGGAACAAAATTACATTTTCGTATTTTGCGCATGCAAGGTAAATTTTAACAGCTTGTCGGGGAAACCAATTAGTGCTTCGTCACCATTTCCATCATAAGCCTCATTTTACTCAGGTTCTTTAATAAATATTGTTAACTATTCATTCGAAATGCTCACTCATCGTTCTCCATAATTCCTTTGTTATTACATACATAGATACCATTCAGTTTGACTTCCCATGTTGCACATAACCGTCCGTGACATTATAATTCCTCACATAACCGTGACAGTACCATTCTCTAACAAACCTCATCAGCATCACATCATCCGATGACGTAATGAGAACTTGTTGATGCAGGTACAGAGGACGTGTCTATAGTTACGAGAACCATTTCTTCAGTACCCGCGGTCCATCCTTAGACTACGTATTTAGCGTTCCCACTTACAAAATGTACTATTACTGAGACCATAAGATTGACCCTGGAGCAGCCGCCATATCTTCACTGTAAATATAGTCATATAGCTTAGCTGTTACTACCTCCTTTACTGAAACCTTGCTCATATTACCAAGCTGTGTTTTGTTATATTCTTTTAAATTTAAGAGTATAGAAAGACAGAGCTCTCCTTTGTAATACAAGGTCATGTAAGGGGGTATTACCTACATGTGTATCATTATATGTTGTGTCCAAAATTATAACGATTGTGATAACTATTGGCAATTAGTTCGTATCATTCATTTATTGTAGTTTGTGTATTATGTTTTATGATGGAAGGTATGTAATAAAGGTAATAAAAGTTTTGGCGTTTCTTTTAATAATTTTCTTATGATTTTACTACTATTAAGGTAGGTGTATATTAAGCGTCGTTTAATCTACATTTAAAATTAGTTCTTTACTGCAGATTTAGTATTTCTTTTATTCCCAAGCCTGATCATGTCGACATTAATTCAAGTTTTTATCTACCGGTCACCACTCTGAGCCTATATTTATAGCTTTCAAATTGTAAATTTAGATTTTACGCTTTAAAAACTATAAAAAATATAACTCTCTTCAAATATTTATGGTCGACTTTGATAGGATAAAATAATGTCATTCCACGATCATGACTCAGAATGACTCACTCACTATCTACTCTCAACAATATCATTTTCAATTTATTGAATCACTGAAGTAAACTAAAGTGAAGTCTGTTTGTCTGGTAGGCGCATTTTCAGTATTTAACAATAAATTATGCGGTCATTAAAACACCTCTGGTCATTTAGAAAGGGACGAAATGGGGAACCGTAATAATTTACAAAGGGGCGACTTAATTTGAAATTATCACTACAGTCTATTCATAATATACCGAGAAGGTCCTTCACAGCTTTTGATTACTTGCCAAAGACCTGTACTTTGTTCTTAAACTAGAACTTCCCTGAAGAATTAAACAATAGGGCCAAAAATAAAAACCCAGACAGAACCGTCAGCTTATACTAGTAACCTGAAAACCTAGGTGCCAATTTTCCATTGGCCTTCAGCCAAATCGTATATACTCAGGTAAAGACACCTCTTCAAATTATGAAGTCATATCGGACGTTTTATTCACCACTTCCAAGATACGTTTATTAGTGATAGCATGAAATTATGAATGTAAATTATTCGCTAGGTATTTGGCCCCCTAAATTCTTTAGACATCAAAATCTCCATCATAAGTTGTGTATTTAATACGAAGACTAATATGACATCGTAATGTGCTAGAGTTTAAGGCCACTGTTGCCAAATATGACAACAATGGCCATGCTTAATATGACGGCAGGTTTGGTGAATAGGTTGGTAGGTAAAAAGTAAAAATAATATAAATTTAACGAAGTTAATGCCCAAATGACGCATCAGCACACAACTTTGGTCGAACTCAATTAGATAGCTTCTCGGAAAGCATAAGGAAAAAGTAGTAAATCAGTATGAAGGTACAGCGGTGTAAAACGATCGAATAGAGCCGTCAACTTGGCTTTTGGCTGCCTTGCAAGTAGGTAGGTAGGTATATCCCTCACAACTGCCCAGGCACTTGCTTCTTACGGGCTATAATTTGACCAATCTAATCCTTAATCATAAAGAAGATACCTTGTCCTATCTATTGTAATTATCGGAAACACAAATAAATTCAGATTCACATATTCAGACCGTTCAATCATATTAGTCATTACCCAGGCTTACGATGCCATTTGCAAACAGATATACAGATTCAAACCCTTGACTCTCTAGCTAGTCAAATCAAACGTAGCCATAATAAAGAATTTGACGTAGTACAGACTAATTTCCACGGAGCATGTTAGTAAAATCGATTAAGGCAACAGTTGCAAGGCAGCCGGTGTCCTGAAACGGTGCCACCATTGACGTCACACGTTTTCTGGGCCGCCTGAAATAGCGCGGTGCATGTGGTGCTCAAGTGAAATGGATAGGCCCCGCATGCTATGGGGAAACTCGGTGGAAACAGATGCTTCTGTGAGGCGAAAACACCATAGCGTATTTTTAGTTACTTTAGTAACAGATAATTGTCAGAGATGTAGAATAAACAAGTGATCAATACGATCATGATGTTGTTGAATTATTAGGCGGTGATCATGGCCCATATTGATGGCATAAGTGAGTCATCGTTGGTAAGAGACCTAAAGAAAGAAAGCAAGAAAATACATTGATTGATTTACTGAAGTAGGTACAACTTAAGTAATTTAAAACGGGATATTTACCATGATTTGATTTTTGAGTTTTCCAATATTTCGGCACAGTTTCATGCGCCATGATCACGGAATAACTGAAGACACTGCGAGTTCGACAGGTACAACTTGTTACTACATATTATAAAATAAATAAGAACATAAAGAAATTAAATTTAACCTATCCTATTTAGGCATACAGTACAGGCTATATAAAAGCAACAAGCGACTCTACAAAGACCTGTACTTAAAAAGTATTAACTGAGCCAGTCTTTTTGCAATCCCTGCTCAGCCCGTGCTTGATTAAAAACCATAAACTCTGCAATAGAAATGCAAACAAAAGCTTTAAGGTGATCTGACAATAGTTGCTCTTGATCTCATTGACCTCTGCGTGGAAATAGCAGGATCACATGATGGAATCATGCTCCTCGTCAGCCGTGACACTGAGTGGTGTCCGAGGTGTCAAGTCTCTGGTGACACAACTCCGGAGACATTTGATTGATGGGTAGAGCGCTTCTGCGGATTTGCTTTAAATTTTCGGTCAAAGAAAACAAATCCATTGTCTTATTATATGACATTTAGAAGATTGTTCCTTACCCCTCTTCACATGACTGTGTCAATTATTTTTCTGACCATCTTATCAGGGACAATCTCAAATCCTTATTTCTCTAGTCAACATGTAAAACTATAGGCAAGGACTTAAACTAATCTGACAGCAATAGAACCCTTTTTATTTCAAAAGATAACAGTGATATTTTTATGCTGTTGAATTAGTTGAAACTTGAAGTTATGAAGATTGAAGAGTAGGTCAATTGTTGCAACTAGAACAGAAAACGAGTCAGCTTAAGGTCATCAAATGATGACACAACACAGTGTACCCAACATACAGTACCACCAACATGTTGAGTTGACAAAATCACTAACTAGTAATATCTTTGTAGCAGAATTCAAAGCAATTATTCGACTAGTAGAATCATTTACAAAAAGCGAACAGAAAAGTTGATGAAAATTTATTCTTTCAATTACTTTGCATGTTTTAAATTCCGAGAGATTCGTTGCACTCTGTTTGTTGCTACGAATTCTTTATGTTCGTCCCGCGATGCAACTATTTTAGCCTCACGGTTTGGCAGAGCCCCGCCTGATGTCATATTAATGATGTGATGATGACCCTTTAAATGTGTGCCATAACTCTAATGGGGCTTAGATGAGAATAAAATATTGCTGCTGTCATAGTGAAAAGAGACATTCAATAGTACTGTACCTACCTGTTCTTACGGCGATGTGGCTAAGATAAGGGTAAGTGCACGATGGTGTATACACACCGAAGTACTTTTATTACAGTACAGAAAAAACGTAAGAAAAATTATAAAGATGCTTTGCTCAGCAGTAACTTCTGTGTGGATGCACCTCATAGAATCATATAATACAATACAAAAATATTTTATTGTACACCAGACACAGATTAGTACAAACATTTATATGCGACAAGTAGTTACAAATGTACAGTTATGCAACTCATATTATGAATTACTCTACATTTCCACAAATACCAATGAATGAAACCTGTTGTAACCATTGTAGTTGCACTTCATTGTAAACTTTTGTGAGTACAATTTTGTCAACCTACGGGTCATTTATAGACTAAATTGTGCACTTCTATTAAGCTGCTATTTTACTGGAGATGTAGATTAGAAGAGCGAGCATAAAAACTTAAATAGAATCAAAATCATAGATCGTAATGTCAATTGTGAACAGACTTACAATGATGATATTATCATAGATAATGTGTATTTACGACAATATATTTTTTTAAAGTTACGCGATCTGAACACATAGATATAAGTATTGATACAACGGGTATTTATCGCGTTTATTTACCTACATACTGTCACCACGAGCGACACTGTAAAACGGAAACGAGGGTAATACCCGTTATATCAATCCTTATCAATACGACAATATCATCGCACATCTCTCGTAGAAAGACAGCTTTAATTTACCACGAAAGCTTCAGAAAGGAATGACCCAGTCCCTTTAGACTTGTATGTGACCATTAGCTAACATTCGGCCCAGTAACCCCTCCCTCCCTCCAGAACGGCTGTGGACGCGACCCTGGACGTGGAAGCACAGCTCCTCGACACCTCGGCGGCGAAGCACAAGCTGGCCTGCAGACCCAAGAAGAAGCATCCTAAGGGTAAAGGCAGGAAGAGCGGGGAAAGGTAGGCTTGCATGAAATGTTGGTAGCTTTTGATGCTTTCGCACCGTTTATCGTTAAACTTGATAGATAAGAGATACAGAAACATTAGTTGATACAACACTGTTAAACACAACTGAGAATAGGTAGGTCAGGTGTATATTTCAGAGTTTGACGTCAGTAATATACTTATATATATTATACGGTAAGGAAAAACACCAGTGTATAAGAATAATATAGATAATGCTGAACAATTCACACAGTACCATCTAGCATCAAACTAGTGTTTTGCATTATAGGAATAGGATTCTATTTGTAGGTGTACATTTTGAGAAAATCTCATCTAGCGTGTTAATCTGTGTTTTTGTCTTTTTGTCTCTTGAGCTTTCATTATTACCTATGTCCCACGATCTATTGAAATAGGAAACGTTACAAAACCCAATTTGTATAACATGTTTTAAAAATACACTCCTATAAACTGTTTCCCTATGCGCGGTAAATTCCAAATCGTTACGCAACCAGCAATCGGATTCCTGGCCGCATTTCCTTCTAATTTAAGCTGAATTTCACATTCCAAGGTCAGCATTGCTAATTTGTGAAGCCATTACACAAGCACGAGCGGCAGAGCAAATCAAAATATCCTGATACCATATACTTTAGCATTTATTTTCGATAATTTGCGAGTTTCTGCGTATTGCTTAACAAAGATGGATGGCGTGGGACATCTGACCCAATTGCAAATTTGTGAATTCTCTCGGTTATATCTTGAATGTTTTATGTCTTTCTCTACTGATTTGTAGACATACAGTGGTCGGTCCTGCTCGACGTCTTAACTATTACACATAACTTACAATATTGCAAGAGCGGCCTATTTTCGATTAAACTGGGTGCCAAAAAGGTACTCGAATTAATTTTATTTTAGTTTTATTCTTTATTCACAAGTTGATCTCTTCAGGGTCCAGAATCACATACTTTCGGCCATTCCGTGGTGCCCTGTATACATCGGAATGATTTAAACATTGCATACATATGTATATTCTGCTGAATTTAAAATTAGTGGTAAATACAGTTATAATTTCCAAATTCTGAGGTGCTTACTGGTCTTAATTAGAGATAAAGAGCCTACTTACATTTCAAATAAAGCGACATATTTATATATTTATATTATATTTATTTAAAGGAAAACCAGAAGCTTATTTATAACACAATAAAAAGTTCATAAATACTAGAAAGCTTATTGAAGGTTTTCACGGATAAATAACATAATAATATCATAAGAAGAGACTGTGAAAATAAAGTGAATTGGTACATATAGCATCTATAAAGTTAAATTAGATACTTAATTATCTTTAGGTTACAAAATTAACAATAATGTTTACTCCAAAAACCTATCACCAACATTATCATTATTGGTGCCAAAGAATTATCTGCTGAGCCGCCTGATGATGATGTAAAAGCTTTCCTACAAAACGTACTATATGAAGTGATATGACGGCGACAACAGCATAATTATAATGGTTTACATCGGACATAAAATATTTTGACACGAAATTCAACTCAAGAGAAAGTTGGTCAAGAGTAAAATTTCCAGTAAAGTTTTTAAAATGTCTTCACTGATTTTGAAATATTAGCTCAAAAGATTCGGCATCTCTTATATGAATATTTCATTAAATGTTTATCTCTTGATTTTAAAAGAAAATAATAAATCTAGATTTAGCATCAATCATGATTAGCGAAACAAAAGTATTGATTGATCTAAATAGGTACTTATACTTCGTATTTGTGTGTTCAGATTTTCTCCTTTTGTCTCAAACAATGTGCTGCAATAAATTTTATAGCTACCTAGTAAAATAAAAATAATAAAGCTTATGAACTAATGTTCATAAGCTTTATTTTGAAATAAAAGCAAAATAGCAATTCGTAGTGTGTCTTTATCTAATAAGTCGGGCATCTGTAGTGCTCGTAATTTATTAGGGCATGCCACACTGTCCGCCAATAAATCGGTCAAGTACGTAAAGGAAACTAAAAATTGAGAATATTGGTTTGTGAAGGACTCCATTTGAGTTACTTCGGCTCTCAATACGAAGGTTGTGGCTTCAATTCCCGGTTATACATCGAATACCAACTTACCATATACCGGTTTAACTAGCGAAAGCTTTAGTCTTACAATGAAGATTGACGCAGTTCTTTTAATTTGAGTTTCATATTTCATAATTACTTCCTCCTTAGTAGATGTAGTGTATTAATCATAAAAACTATAGGATTTAGGAAAATGTGTCGCTGGAAACATCGTCCGTCTGTCGTTAATTTATGTAGTGTTTCCCCTACATTTCTTTCAACTATGATTTACATCTGTTCTTAAATTTTATGACTGAGTTTTACAGGTAAATTACCTCATTATTTAAATTTTTTATGAGGTCAACGCTCTCATTTTCCAAGAAATGGCAACTACATAACGTGTTCTGTTTAGTTTCGCCTGTTTTGTGTGAACTTTTTTGGTAAGAGAGCTTTCATGCTCATTCGTGTTTTAGTATTTCTGACTGTATGTGGGAGGTTTCAGTGTCTGGATCAACATTTCAGCGTGGGAATGGCTTATTCGAACATTCATTATCGACTTTCTCACTACCCACAGACTAAGATCTCGTTTATTCTGAACTTGCCTTTTTAGAACGTCCTAGTTATTCCATCTATTGGCAGGCAATTTGGCGCAGTGCTGGAGAAAACGGATGTTTTTTATTTATAAATGGTTTCACAATTACAAGTAATTTCTGTTACTTCGGTTGGTTTCGAGGCAGCATAATATTGATTATATTGGATTGTAAAGAGTACCTTTCAAAATTCCTCGAGATATACATACAATAGAATAACAAGGAATATACAAAATTAACCTATAGACCATATTAACCTACAGGGTCTGTAGGTCATTTTGTATATTCCATATTCCAGATATGGGAGTAGATAAGCAATGCTTACTTTTGGATCAGGTGATGCTGTGTGAAATGTTCTGTAGTATTTAATGTACGAAAATGTACAAATTGTATCAAAGGTGGCTAGCGATCAGTTTTCGAAAATTAGTGTAGTCTAAGACGCACAGAAATATCATGTTTATTTGTATGGCTGTTCTGCGACCTAGTTGTTAAAAAGTTTGTTGATCTGTTGATTGCTTGTCGAGATAGACAGCAAGATTTAAATTATTAAAATCTGGTTTAAACAAATACAATCTCGAATCAAGGTTGAGCCAACATAGAAAATCAGTATAGCTAAATTCGGTTACTAAAGTAATAACTAACCGTGCCTACATAAAACTTCTTTATTAAGGAAAACTTATTTTTGAAGGCATCCTTTGAAGTGACCAATTTTTGTTAAAAATAGAGACGTAATTTTTCAGTTTGTATTTAGTTCAGATCATAACAATGCTGCAGACAAATCATAAAATGACGAATAAACACAATCGGATCTATTAACCCGTTCTGCAGTTATAACGTTTATATTGTCTATAAACTTATTTATGAACACAAACATAACCCAAAAACCCGGGGATTTGAACATCTCAATCGCACTTACTTAGACAACCTAGAATATTAACTAAATAAATTTAAAATAGCGCTTTGTGTTGATAAAAGACGATCGTACGCAACAGTTTATTGTAGCTGTGATAAATAAATAAATAAATAATAATATAAATAATGCTGGACAATCCACACAGCATTATCTAGCCCCATGGTAAGCAAAGCTTGTGTTATGGGAACTAGATAACTGATATACATAATACAATACATTACATAGATAGATATTTTTTTATTATACATAGAAAACGACCAGAACACCCGGAACAAATATCTGCAGATCGTACACACAATTGTTCCGAGGCGGGAATCGAACCCGCAACCTCCTGCGTCGCAGGCGGACCATCGCCCACCGCGTCACATCGGTCGCCTGTGATAACATCATATATGGTAAAGATTCATGTTGGCAATCTCATGTTGGGCAGTGCCCAAGAATAACATATAAGTAGGGAAACTTTAGTAGTTATTTAAGTTTGTAATTAGTGATCTCCTGTACTTGAGGTTTAGGTCCTTACACAGTTATTGAACTGCCCTCGTTTCTGCCAAGTGAAGCCGCGGGCAAGTTAGGTATAAAAGCGACTTGAAATATACTAATCCTTAAATAACCAAAAAGCTTTTTAACGAGCGCTCAGCTGCTTCCGTCTTCCTTTGATATGAATGAATGTTTGGAGCTAATTTCACTAACCCTGCGCCATGAACTCTAACTGGGATCTAGGATTGGGGACGCGTGTCCGATCCGCTTTATTCCCGGACGGATGATGGACAGTTTGGACGTTGACGGCTTGATGTTCATTAAATTAAGCGTGGTACAAGTTTTTTGGGTGTTTTCTTTTGAATTTTTGGGTAATTGCTTTGCTTTCTTCTTTATGAACAACTTCGTAAACATACGTTTGAGTGTGTAGAGATTAGTATTACATCTAGATTTATTTTAGTAACCTGGATGAAAATATCTGCAAAGCGCCTCTATAATAGCGGTTTACAATATCTACCCATACACTGGGTTTACCTATTGGTAGCTGCTAGGCTAAACTAGTGTGGTTAAAAACAATAGCACTATGACATTAGACATAACAGATCTCAGCTGATTGTCTATAACTAAATAATAATAATAAAATTCGAGCAATTGAATCATCTGTAAAATAGACTCGCCGGGTGATTATGTAACTCGCGACCGGTTTGCGACAGGCGTAAATTAAGCAATCAGTGCTGTCAAACGTCAATTTTGTATTAGTTTGACACCAGCCATCAAAATTGACGTTTGACAGCACTGATTGCTTATTGCGCCTGTCGCAAACCGGTCACGAGTTACATAATCACCATACCGGACGTTACAGAGAAATACAATAATATTACTTTAATTGTTAATATGAGCGTAGGATGTTTAAATAGTATGTATGAGTTTTTCAATCCCGCGGGATAAAGATTTACTTTTGTAGTAAAAAAGTTTTTTGAAATAAGCCTGATTAAATGGTCATATCCGTATCCGAATATCTAACACATCCATGTCCAAATGTGAAATGGCATATCCCTGATATTAACAAATATATTTAATTATTTACAAAATGGAAACCAATGTCATATTTTCTGTCACTCTTACTTTTCTGTTTGACAAGCGGAGGGGCGGTAGCTGCGGAAGATACTCGTTGCGGTTTTGAAAGACGTGTGTCATGTCATGCATAAAAGTTGTAAGCTTTGCAAATCTTTGAAATACATTTTGAAGAGAAGATGTGACAAGTTATGAAAGGGGAGGCCAGACGATTTGGACATTTCCTGATTGTTGGGGACTCACTGTGACATCATCTAGTCTAGACTTTGGAGACAATTATAGAAATCGTTTGAAAATGAACGGCCACAAGAGAAAGTATAGAAATAAAAACCGAACCCTAAAAACTTATTTTTAAAATAAATTATAATATGTAGTAAAAAGTCATCATAACCCATCCAAGTACTGAGCGCACCCGACGTTTCTTAACTTCAGTTATCAGTACTCAACAAAAAAATCAGTAATCGGCAATAGTAATCTACATTCTGTCAAAATTTAAACTGTTTCATGAGTTACTTCCAGCCCGCTGACGGACGCGGATGTATAAATAGACAGACAGCAGAAGCTTAGCAAGGGTACGCAACCCTAAAAACAATATAACATTTTTAATTTTTTAATTATAAAAAAGTGGTGTATATTTAGCAGAAGTTGTAAGTGGCAAAAGTTGTAGCAATGAACGATATTTTTTCCTGCGCAAAAATATATTCCGATACCGGGAATCGAACCCGAGCCTCCTGGGTGAGAGCCAGGTATCCTAGCCACTAGACCATATCGGATGATGAGAAACGTATCGAAAATTCACATACTAAACAAACAACACGAAATATTTCTTATCGTGTTGGGTTAGTGTGTGTACTGATTTGTTACACAACTTGTCCGCAATATTGGCTAATGTAGCGCTATTCCGAGCTTTGTTGATGTTAGATGATGAAAGCGAAGGAAGTTTGATTCGGGAATCCCTTTCGCTGATGCATTCGTTGGGATAATCAACTCATAATATAAAGCTTTGTTGGCGCTCATTGGGGAGGTCTATGTCCAGCAGTGGACTGCCATAGGCTGATGATGATGATAAAGCTCTGTGAAACCCTCAATACTCAAAATGCTTTATTTCATTTACACGTATAATTATAATCTATTTTCTTGAAAAGAACCACTTTTCCTTTAAACAAAAACATAAATATTTATCTATTTCTTTAAATATTTAACAATGTAGGTATAATATGTGTAGGGAATCTTGATAACTCAAACCATCTCCAAGTAGTGAGGGCATAATCTGAAAAGATTAGATGGATATTAACGAAAATCCATATAGATTAGTACAATCTTTTGAATAAAAATATCATGTAATAAAACGCGAATTATCATGAAATTAGACAAACAAAAATAAAAAATACCTATCAAACAATCATTCTCTCCACGATTTTTAGAGGTCTATCCCATTTAAAATCCATAAAACTTTGCCATAAAAAAAATAATCACCTTAATACTGTATCAGAGGGAAAAATCACGCGCTGGCACTTGGCGGGCTTCCACGTGCGGTCTTGACATTAAAGACTCCGATAGATGAACCGTTTCTGAAAAATGCTGGAAAGTAATTGATTAACAGTAGTTTTTTATGTGTACCGGGATGTTTAATCTTGTTGGAGGTGACTGTAGTTTTGAGATTAATTTGGTTAGGGTGCTGTTATCCTTAGGCTTAGATAACAAAAAATTAATTTCTTACCATTTTATACAGTCCATGAGCGCTAAATATTAAGCTTCTGTTTTGCACCATTCTATCCGGTCTTGCTCCACTCAAATCGAAGACAATAAAAGTCCCAGTATTTAAAATTTTGGTCTAAATTAGAAAAAATATCAACCAAGCCTAGACACAGTTTTTAGTAAAATTGAAAACGGCAATGTCCCGATGGAGCACGAATGTCTATGGTAGCTATGAAATTTCAACATGGACGTGGTGGTCGCAGCGTATAAATTAAACAATATAGGGATTTTGGTAAACTACATGCCTTAATAATATCCAGAAGTAAACTGTTATTCTAAAGTCATTTCAAACGGGATATTTTTCATGATTTTATTTTTGAGTTATCCAATATTTCGGCACAGTTTCATGCGCCATGATCACAGAATATGAAATGAAATGAAATGAAAGTTTATTTCTTTAGGCTTACAAATAAGCACTTAGACAAGTCATATTTTATACTATTCATTATTATCAATTAAAATTAATTTATAGTTCACTTCAATTTTTTGTCCACCAGTGGAAGAAGTGAGAAGAAACCACTAGAATGTTCATAACTTATGTGTCTAGTACATATGATTTGCTTATCTGTAATTTGTTAGATTTTGAGTTGGAGCAAAACTCGTTCCAAGCTTTTTTATCTTCTAGATAATCTGATATTTTGTAATAAGCCTTTTTACAAAGAATATGCTTCACAATTTTTTTAAATTTATTTATTGATAATTTTTGCAACAAATATAAAAACTGTTATAGGCTGTAGATGTGTGCACGGCCTTACAAGATCTCAATATCATCATTTACCTCCTTCACCTTTCCTAAAATTACTAGGAATCGAACGTGGGTAGCTCTGCTGAATTAATTTATTAGTTCCTTTCAGCTTTGTCATACACTAATATGAATCATACCTTCCTATTCTTTTGAATAAATATTCTGTTGAATTCAATGTAATATTTAAGAGTACCTAAGTGCTCCAAATATTTTGAATTCGGTCACCTGAATTGTCTAGTCATTGTGAAAAATCTAAAGTCATTTGGCTTGCAATCAAACTATTTATGTCTGACCATTTTGATGCGGTTTTTTTAAATAGAGTGATTCAAGATAAAGGTTTATAAACTATTTGACACATAGATTTCCACGCAGGCGAAGCCGCGGGGCGCAGCTGGCGCAGCTACTATACAAAACACTCTTTGTTCTTCAAAACACTTTTTAGGTACTTTCATTCATTTTTTTAGCTTTTTCTGCCACATAAATTAATGAATCAGTAACAGAAAAAGAGAACTTGAAATGATTTAGTGAGACGTGCTAAAGTTAAATTTAAGTTAACACCGCGCAGACATTGATCCGTGACGTCATAGCGTGTTTGACGGCGGGACGTTTCCTAAGAAATCAGTTCGTGCTCCAATAATAATGCCATTATCTTGAGGCACACTTGGCGTAGACGTGATGGGTTTATCTAGTTCACGCTATGTAGGTGACACTTGAATGGACGACTGGATGGGAGGCAAAGGGGGTATTTTGGGCGGTGATTGTTAGTGTTGTGCGCTATGTTTGAACCTAGTCCTAATTTATATGCTTTGTACTTGACAAGAGTTTTCGCTTTCTATTCTATTTAATATTATTTATTTCTGTTGCTCTTTAATCAGTCTCAATACTATGATTGTTCAATTTAATTTCATTGACCAAAATATTTGGCGTGGTAAAAGTTTAGCGAATTATCTCAACAAAAACAGAAGGAACAGACTCGCTCGATTTTAGAGCTTATCAATAAATAAAATAAATTCACTCTAAAATTAAGCGAGCAATTTGACTCAGTAAAAATAATTAAAAAGAAGCCTTTTCGCCAACCTCACTGTCCCGAGCAAGCAATGTCACAAAACTCTTGGATCAGATGACATCTTAACTCCTGCTCATACCAATAGAATGACAGCACCAACTTTGATTCCAGATGGCTGGTGCGAGTGATAGACGACGTGCAAGGCGGCGAGCTGCGCACGCGTCAGGGATGGGTGCCTGCGTCTGTGCTGCAGGAGAAGCAGTCGCTGGAGCGGGACCAGACCTCGCTGGCTGCTAGGAGGCAGTGAGTATACTTCTGAATTGGCTCTCAGCACACATGCGCTGGTATTTACCGGTATATACTAAGTAAATAACTATTTTTAAGACCTAGCTGTAAGTTTTCCCAATTGTTTTTTACTAAGTAAATAAATAAATATTTACTAGCTTCTGTGGCTTCACGTTGGACCACGTATAAAATGTCGCCTCTGGGTGGCAGACAGGTGCTGGATGCGGTTCATTAAGGTGTTTGGTCAAGCGTGAACGAAAGGTTTTTACGACTTTATCGGTTCTAATAGTAATTAAAATAGCAAATAAGAAGTTTTCTGAGTTACTTGTAGACCTACAATATAGTAAAAACCCTTTATCACGTGCGGTCGCAACACTGCAACCAACACTATCCTTAAGAAAGGCCTATATCCGGTAGTGGACTCGCACTAGATGCCTATTTAAATCTTGTGGCAAACAATATCCACTTTGGGTCGCTGAGCCAATCTCTACTGACCATAAATGTCAATATTGAACGATCTTTAAGGTCAAATACCTACCAGATACTTGTCTTCAGACTTTCCAGTAACTGATGATTCATATTTCCTTGTTCAAACCCTTTCGCAGTCTAGTTTCTCAACCACTCATAAAACATTATTTCAATCTTGGGAAACACAATTTCTATTGCCAAAACCCCATTAATTTATCTGTAAACATAAATTTGGTTGTAAACATTAGCGAAATCACCGAGTCTAGGTAATTGTTGACAAAACAATCAGGACGGTTGGCGATACTCGTGCTTGGCACTGGATCAAGTAAAGCCCTATTTGACGGCGACGATGCAGGTGTGACCATTTTAAACCATAAATCTGAAATAACGTTCAAACAGTCTTATGTCTGCGCCTTTGAGAAGCTCGTTGTCATTAACTATGATTATAAGAGTTATATTTAGCTTCCATCGTTCCGCAGCAGGGCTAAGTCTTACCAGATATAAACACCGTATTTGTGTTGCAGAAGAGGACTGTTCGTGCGATCTATAAAATGGGTCTCAGAGAATCCCTACGTGATAAATTCAAAGAAATAAACATAATGACAGTACCATGTCAATATATTTATGAAAACTTGTTGTACACTCATAAAATTATCAATCGGTTCACTAAAAAAGCGATATACATAATGTAAATACTAGAAATAAAAATAAACTCGCTGGGCATAAGTACACAAGTTATGAACATACTAGTGGTTTCTTTTTACTTCTTCCACTGGTAGAAAAAAATTGAAGTGAACATTAAAATAACGTTATTTGATAATAATGAATAGTATAAAATATGACTTGTCTAAGTGCATATTTGTCAGCCTAAAGGAATAAGAAATAAATAAATAAAAAAAAAAACATTTGCAGTTTTCGGGCATGTGCGGTGTTCGGGACTAGCCATAACAAGGAATAAATTCTGGTTCACCGTATTGGTCGTAGTCCGAAATATCAGGAACTTTCAGAATGCCAATTTGCAGTGCCATTTTCAGATGCGTACACACGCCTCTGGAAATAGAACCAGGAATAGTGATCAAAAAAGTTATGGCTTCGGAATGAGTTCGTGCACGAGTTCCAGCAAGCCGTCATGTTCCACGATAACCTCAATGTTATATAAAATCTTTTAATATTTCATTTTGAACATAGTATTATATTAGCAAAGGATAGTGATTTGGTTATACATACAGTGAACTCCTGTCTTTAAATAAATGACATAGACATGATAGAGCACAATAGTTGCAAAGTATCGGTCTACGGAATGTTACGCCGTAGACCGTAGGGGCCTCTACGCCGTAGCTGTAGCTAATATCAAACTCTTGGTTATCGTACCTTCGTGTATGTAATTGGTTCTAATGTAATCGTGCTAGTTAGTAAGTAAATAAATAAAATAAATATATAATTTCGAGGTTTTGGTTAGACCAGCAGTGGGCGAAGATCGCCACTGACTGGGTCCCGGACGGACAACGGCCACGTGGAAGGCCTAGGCGGAGATGGCGGGATGAGCTCGACCTATACAATAAGGAGTGGGTTCTCCTTGCTGAGGACCGAGATGAGTGGAAGAAGGGGAGGGAGGCCTTTGCCCTGCAGTGGTGTCCCACTGCAGGGCAAAGGCCTCCCTCCCCTCCCCGGGCTAATATAATAATAATAATATAATTTCGGTAAACCAATTCGATTAGAAAAAAACACTTTTTCACAGACTTCGAAACAGGAGAAGGTTATTATGTTCTGCTGTATGTATTTTTTTATGTAGGTGCGTTAGTCGGTTTCTCCGTCTTTTATGGAGCGATTTGGATTATTCTTTTGCTGTTGTATAGCGAATATTCTCGAGGTGTTCTCATAAAAATATTATTCCCGAGGAATTCGTATTTATCCCGCTAAAGTGTAAAGTGTAAAGATCTCTTGGCACTGAACTTCACCTGGGTGTTAACGAGGCACTAACTATGTTACTATATCATGGTAATTTTACCGTGCATTATTATTATTACCAAATTGCACGGAAATGTTCCAGGAACTCAACACGCGCATAGCGACTATATTAGTCACATATTTTCCGGACATTATTATCCATTTCGCTGTTCTTTACTACTTTTTCTTCTTTGTTTTCTATACAATTGACTATAAGAGAACGTTAGTTTTCTTTTTTCTTTATTTTTCTATACTTATGTCTATTTAATATCTTCATAAAGTCGTGAACCTACTTAGCTTCATAACTTTAATTTTTTAATTATCTATCAGCGGAAACTTTTAATTAGCCGTCAGCAAACATGCACTGGTCTATCTAGGCATGTTCTATATACATATATCTCTCATTTGTAAACCTAGCTGTAAGTTTCTCCAAAATTTTGTAAATAAATAAATAAACGTTTGGACTTTGGATAAATATTTGGCACTAAGCGTAAATTACGTTACACGTTGACATTTTATTTATTTTAAATTAGTTTCTGCCCGCAGCTTCGCACGCGTTGTATGTTATTTATATGGGAAATATGAGAATTGATTTATGAGATACACATCTAGCCTCTTTTTTATACCAGGCCTCGAACTACCTGCATGCAACTCTACAGCCCGATCCGTTTAGTAGTATTGGTGTGAAGAAGTAACAAAATCATTCATACTTTCGCATTTGTGTGTTCTGGTCGTTTTCTATGTATAATAAAAAATATCTATCTATGTAATGTATTGTATTATGTATATCAGTTATCTAGTACCCATAACGCAAGCTCTGCTTACCATGGGGCTATAATGCTGTGTGAATTGTCCAGCATTATTTATTTATTATTATTATTGTTTTATAATATGAGTGTCAAAAAGCCAGTTTTATAAAATACAAAAGATTTTCAAACAATAGAACCCAAAGTGTCGCCCGGAAAACAAAAAGACATCCCGATTTCTACAAATCCCTTCATTGTTCCTTACAACTAAAATAACTTACTAATTTAAATGTAAGAGTAAATAACCTTTCAGACGTTTCCCTGTTCGCAATCCCTCACGTCTCCACCTCAATTAAGCATTCCTTCTGGAGCCGTGTGTTGTCTCATCGCTTTCCACGCTGCTGACAAATAAACCGCTAATTCTTTAGGGACATCCTAACTTATCTTGGACGAGAGAAATCATGAACATTGTAGGTTTAAACTTATTTATATAAATAAATAAAACTGGATAATCTAGCCCTAAGCTTTGTGTTATGGGTACTTGATCACTACATAGTATAAAACAAAGTAGCTTCCCGCTGTCTGTCTGTCCCTATGTATGCTTAGATCTTTAACGTTGACCTGCGCGCAGATATCACTGCGAGCTGCGAGGTCCAAGAATAAACGGAAGCTATCCATCGCCTAAAGAGATTTTCTAAATCCTTTATTTCCTTTTGTTGTATCAAAGCGCCTTTGTTCCCGCAACCTGGACTTTATCTCGCGTTTATTGTTCTTCGTAATGAGCTGTGTCTTTGTGCGTTTGACAAATTGAGTGATTGATGCCGCGCCCGCCCGTGTCTTTACACTGACTTCTAAGAACAGAGCTCTGTGCGTAGGTTTTATTCGTGGTTATATTGGGTATACCTACGGTTTCAGAGTTAGCTTCCGCTGATAATAAAAATCTAACCTGAACTGTGATCTTCGCATTCACACAGGATTCGTTATCTTTCGTGATGGCGTATGTAGTTATAGAAGCGAGGTCACACACCCGACAGTATTCCGGATACAGTAAACAATTGTTTCAGTGGCGAAGGAGCCGTAAAAATCGGTCCTGTAAAGATCCGACGCGTGCACGTACCTTCGGATGGTACGAGTGATCTGACTTTAAATACACAATTACAAATAAGTAACCCTCTCCAAGCCCGCCACATCGCACATTGTTCGCCTCGTTACAAATTAGCTTATAATGTATAAATACTAGAACAATCTATACAGTATAAACAATCGTAGTTAAGCCTCATACGCGCTTCACATCACAATTGGACCGAAATTTCCAAATAATATCGGTCTAGGCCTAGAACCAATTTTGACCAATATGGTCAAAATTTATTCTAGAGTGACGCCAAGCCGCGTTCTGAAGCGAGACTATAATCTTACTGAGATGAGATGTAAACACTGATCATTTGGCTCTCATCCCACGTATTGCAATACTGCTCCTGATTAATGTATTCCGTGAGTGGTGCGCCTGAAGCAAGCCATCGATAAATGCACACACGTGTGCGAGCTTTGCATAGCCCATTGACGTGTTTTGGATACATTCAATTGATCATTACAGCCCTTAAGTCAGACACTGTTCCAATTTCAACATTCCTAGAGTCCACTGTCAAGAGACCTACCACTTCCATTCTTGCCAGCCTCCTCTGTTCCATCCAGGTGTACCCTGATATATGATTTACGTTAATGTAGTAAAGGTGAAATTATGATAACTATTCACGGGTATTTATCGCATTTATTGGCCTATTTTTCCCGAGGTTTCAACAGCTTGACACTCTGTCGTGGTCACGGGATGACTGAAGTCAAATTATAGAGGCAAACGAAAAATGATACTTCTTATAATTTATCCTCGAAACACAAATTGTGCACCTGCAACTGAATTACGTTTTGTTCTCATTATTAATTTAAAACTAACACACAAATGTTATATGTATGATACAGACTTATATTATTGGAACAGTACTAACCGGGCAAAGGCCTTTCTTTTCTCTTTACATTCGTCGCAATTAACGCTTAAAAACGAAATACAAAATACAAAATGTTTATTGTCATTCTCTTAAAGTAAATTTACATTGTGTTCGATACATCCTTTTAAGTAGGTATGGGAAAGCTAGGAGGTAACGCTCTTCCTTAACATACATTACAAAAAAAACTAACACACTTTAACGTGCAGGCAGGTAGGTACGTGAAATTAGACCGTATAACATGAAGATAATGTATTCTATTTCTTTATTTATTTTAAGGGCATATCTTTCGGACTACGACAACATTGTTTGTTTAGCATTCTAATCAACGTGCAATCGCTGCTGTTGCATTCTATCATCCCACCATCTCATCCTTGCACCCCAGTTTATTGACTTACAAAGACAATGTATCATTTCCTTCAGTTTATTGCCTCTACAGAAACAAACAGCAGCTTATTGTTGCATTTGTATCAGTTCCAAGTGAAACATGATGCATCGCGCCAGGAATAGATCGCATCTCCAATTCCGTATAGATCAGACGGATGGACGCCATACACATTGTTTACGCGAATGATGTACCGGGGATCGGAATAACACGTTGGTTCCTATTCTTGTTTTCATGAGATGGATTTAATGATGAAGGAAAATTTTTGAAACTTGCAATGTTGGAAATGTTATTTGAAGGGGGTTAGGTAATGAGATCAAATTCAATTGATTTTGCAAGGTAGGAAATATCGAAGGGGGCAATAATATCAAATTCAATTTATTTCTTACGATACGCGCATGAAGATGACGTCTTACTCAAATTTTAGTCTGATTTCAAAAAAAAAAAAAATCTGTACTAAATACATACATATTTAATTTAGCCTGTATCGGCATCGCTAATACTGTAGTTCAAAGACTTTGTCGAACACATTTAACTCCTCCCACCTTCTCTGCCTGGCTCTTCCGCAAACCTGTTTTTTTTATTCTACTTTCTTTGAATATAATTCACGACTCCCTACTAGGCAGAGTTTTCGAACTTTATTTTATGCTTGCAGATTTACCTACTCCTAACTTAGTTAGTTATCATAACCTTTCATTCACAATTTGTACTCTAAATATCCCTTACAATATGTCTGACAGAGACAAGAGACGTAATAAATATAATTCGTGGGCAATTACTCGTGCGCTTGTCTCGTTACCAGCCGCTGCCGCCTGTCTGATGAATGTGCCAACTTGCAGCTGGGACGCGGAAGTTCTTGAATGCATATTTATACTAGCTAGTGCTCGAGCCGTCGGTTTTGTGGGAGTTAATCTAGATTATCACACAAAACCGCGAAATTTTATTCTGATATGAATTAAATTTATATAACATGTATAATTAAACAATATCCCCTACAATGTTGATTTCGGCAAGAATTACGTTATATAAGTTACGTATGATAGGTCTAAAAGTAATTATATGAAAAATTACAGCCGGTTCAGTAGTTTTGGAGCTTTTTTAGTACCTAGGTATTGTGATAGTACGACTTCAGCCCGCGGATTTGATCACGTAATAAATGAAACTTAACCACGTTCATAGCTGTGGTGCATTCTGCTAGACGTGACATGGCTTTTCTGTAAGGTATGGCAGATAAATCTCCCTTAAACTTTACACCGTTTAACCTTCAGTCAACGGTTTAACCACTCAATAACCGTGAGCCCATGCTGCCTTGGAAAACTTATTCTTGCATGTGAAACGTTAAAATCTGTATAATTTCTTATTTCTGAAATGTGGTATACTCAGTATTATAAATAACACCACCAAATTAAGATTATCTTAATTTATCATGTAAATTAACTGACGCAATAACACAAGTAATTGATTAACATTATGTTCTCAACCTGAATTCGTTATTTCGAGCGCCGTATTAAATAACATCATCATCAACAAACCGTAAATCTTCCAATTAGTTATCTAGTTTATGATTAAATGACATGAATCTTGGCTCAGATATACCTTATATCTCAGATTTTTCACTCGCCTAGTTTTATGATCTTCTGTTGTAGACAAAACAATGTTCCACCAATACAAAAACTATTATTACGTATGTTATATTATTTCAAGAGTTTAAATAAACCTCTAGTGCTGTCAAACAGACAGATGACTTTATATGTGATGATCAGTCATCACAATAGAAAAAAAATATTATTTTGAACAGCATCCAAAAATGAACTTAGTGACTTTTTGATCTGAGCCATCACTTGTAGATGACTCGATAGACCACCACAGACGTGGTCGTGGTCTCAAGGTGTTCGTAGTCACCCACTCTTTGGCACCCTCATCAAATGCCCCACAATGACTCATCTCAATTTATCACAGTATATCCTGTCCTTGTCATCACTAGAAGAAAATTGAAGATGGCTGATGATGAGCGAGTTATAGATTCTATTGATGTGGCACTAGGCTGACTAAACAACTACCCACTTGTATCTATTTTGATATTGGATCTAAAAAAACTTAAATTTATTTCAAGATCAATGGCAAGGAGACTCGTAAAATAAACTGAGAAATTATTGGTTTTCTACCTATTTCTGTGTCTAAAATTATTAATCGGGTAGAAAATACTACAGAAATTATGTATAATCCCTATGGTATCGATTATTATAGATTTATTGTTAAATTTGAATTAAAAACTATACAAAAGAATGCAGAAAAATGAAACTACGTCAAGTCTTCTCATCAGTTTTCAACCAGTGCGTCCTACCCGTTATGATCTACGGAGCTAAGACGTGGACGACTCACGATAGGGCTGGTCCACCAGTTCAAAGTTGCTCAGCGAGCAATAGAAAGAACTATGCTCGAAGTTTCTCTGAAGAATAGGATTCGTAACGACAGAGAACCAAAGTTATCGACATAGCTCTAAGAATTAGCAAGCTGGAGTGGTAGTGGGCCGGCCATATCTCGCGAAGAACCGACGGCCGCTAGGGCAAACGTGTTCTTGAGTTGATACCACGACTCGGTAAACGTAGTGTAGGACGCTCTCCGACCAGGTGGGATGACGACCTGCGAAAGACTGCTGGTAGACGTTGGATGCGGTAAGCTGAAGACAGGGCGCTATGGCGCTCATTGGGGGAGGCCTTTGTAGCAGTGGACTGCTATAGGCTGATGATGATGATGACAAAAGAATGGATAAGATAGAAATGTAGATCTCGTTGTGGTGATCACGGCTGTATATCTAACTCAGTTTTGACAAAAACCCGACTTACTGTAACTATGCTATTGACGGCAGAATGTCGGTTTGCTTAATAGAAATGGTCTTTATGTGATGACTTACCAGCTAAAACAGCTTTGGTGCTCAAAAATATATAATAGCAAATAGAGACATGCAGATCGGAACATCATTTATTAAATTTCATTTATTAGAGTAAAAGTAAAAAGATTTTTATTTTGTCAGAACAGAGACTCTTATAAACTAAACTTAGATTAACAGACGACAGAGACTGACAAAAGGTCTCGGTCTCCACTCAGCATGTGCTATGGTAGAGCAGATCGTACCATAGCGCTGGTCTTCCGTGGAGACCGTGGTGCGCAAGGTGGCCTAATAGTATTAATGATGTGTTGTAAGGAGAACAATCGCAAACACAAATTTACATTAAAATTACTTCTTCCAGAGCCGTGGTACGCGAACTGGTAGAAACTGAAGAGGAGTTTGGTCGGGATATGCAGCAAGTGGTCAGTCGGTACATGAAACCGATGGACAAGACGAAGACGCCCAAACCGGTGTTCGACAACAGGGAGCTACTCTTCTCTAACTTCAAGCAGATCTGCGAGTTTCATAACACGTAAGTTGACAATCAATTATTCGGGAAAACTGTGAATTAGGCTCGCACAGGAGGCAGGACTGATTAACACTAACTGCCACCGAGCTTTATTCGGCAGCGTATTTGCTCAGCGGTGCGGTCCTTGCCAGTCTCAGGGCTTGGTAGTGAACACGCTAAGTCAAATCAAATCAAATCAAATCATCATTTATTTGCTGAACACATAATTATAGGTACAAGTCAGGTCTTATAACTAGAGTAGTGTCACATGTATTCAACCCGCAAGCAGGTGTGCAAATATTAATATTATATTAGAATTTAATAATATCACTGTGATTTAAGGTAGTCAGCTAGCATTTCTGCCCACGGACTGATTGGTAAAACTAGTTAAGGTCTGCCCTATTACACGATGCTTAAGATGATTTTATAAAACCTGGTGCGGTTGCCTTTTTTGTTGCTTTATACATTTATCCACGCTGATATCACAAATCCAGGCCTCCAGTATATGAAAAACAATTCATTATTTCAATATTTAGGGAGAAGTCGGTTTATAGTTTTTTAAATAACGCCAAATTATTGAAAGATTATTATTGTAAGCATAATTGTTATTTTTGTACGTCCTGTTAACAATAGTAAGTAATCATTAATTGCAATTATCAATTTAATTAATTTTATATTGGTATTTAAAAATTATATTTAATTTAGTTTATTTGTAAAATCTATGTATTTGTAATGAAGAGCAGGACATCCTAGCACAAGTATATTTACATATTTAAAAGGATGTCCTAGCAACTGTCTAGCATGTAAAGATACTTTTTCTACAAATAAACAATTTTCAATAATTTCCCTTGCAGGGTGCTCCTCGAAGGTATAAAGTACTACGCGGGTGAGCCATCGATGCTGGGGCGCGCGCTGCTGCGCATGGAGCGCGAGTTCGACAAGCACGTCGCCTACTGCCGCGACGAGCCGCGCGCGCAACAGCTGCTGCGGGATCCCACTGTCAGCAATTACTTCCAGGTAGATACACTCAAGAGCATAAAAAGCGCACACCCACTACATTTTCATTTCGACCCAATTTTTTTAAAATTTACAGTTTTATTTTAAATATAATTTAAATTAAATTAAAATACACACTGTAAGCTTCCTAAAAACCTATAATGTCTAGCCTTGACCTTCGAAACCTTTACAGTAGCAAAACAACAATAGAATGACCCTAATTATCTATATAATAATCGGTTTGTAGGACATTGAGCAGGTATAAAAGGTTAAGAGATGATTAAAATGACATCATTTGCATACCAACATGCAGTCAGAAAGGTCTTTTATCGAATACGTCATTAGTCTAAGCAAGAAAATGGATACCACACTGGAAGCAGCATCTCAAGTGATTGCTCTAATTGAAGCTAGGCACTAATTAACTGTAGATAGAAAACACTTTATATATTATACCACAAAAAACAGAAAAAACCTTTTGGACTTCAGTGTGAAAACTATGTATGATTGCGTTCCAAGCTCCAACTCAGTGCCCGCAACGCCATCTAAACATTTTTAAAAGAACGAGATGTTACACCGTGCACCGTGGTACCACGATGTAAAATATTCTTGTCAAATCCCCGGGAGATGACTCCAAAAATAAATTGGCAGATTCCAAGTTCAGCTAGCGACATCTTCACAATATTTTCAGCTTTTCTGTTGGTTGAGAGCGCCATCTGTATCGCTGCGCTGGAATTCAATGAATTTCAGATTAGGTTTGAAACTTGGCAGGAATACACGTTATTCCCGTAGTTTTTATAGTGTTGCTCTAAGGAATATATAGAGGGCGCACATTGTATCGTCTACGATAAAACATAACAATAATCGTTGTTTATATTAAATTTTAATGTAACAAAGTTTTATGATTGAAAGTACTATGCGATATTTAATAATGATATTATTCACATCTGTATTTTTAGAATCTGTATGACTTTTGTAGATAAACATGGAGAGAGATAAGATGATGACGTAGATTATGCACCGAGGGCTCAAAGCACTGTTTTATTACTTCTTATTCCGCGTTCAGAACAGAGGTTAGTTTTAATTGCGTTGGAATTTGGAATTATCTGATTGTTGTTTAGTTGTTTAATTTGATGATGATGAGGAATTAGTCAGATTACTCCCAGGGAATAATTAGATTGAATAAAGAACATCAAAATATGTGTCAAGTTTTTTTACCAATGAGATCCTATTCGAAATTCGAACTAACCTCTATTCAGAAGGCGGAATAACAACGAATGCCGCGAAATACGCTACCAAACTTTTACTGTGTAGTAGAGTGTTCTCCCCGCGGAAGTATATATTATATTATCTGTGCCGCGGATAAAAAGTTGTCTTCGTCTTGGGCGTGATGAAATCCCTCTCGCATTTAGGATTCTAGAATAACTCACGAGCAAAGCGAGGGAGCGAGCGAGTTGCGCTCGGAATTCAGTGACGCTCGTGACTAAGACACTGACATCTACTTTTATATAAGGTTCTTAACTTCTTATATATGAAATTGGCGTTCATAATTCTTTTTTCGTTTTGCTTTTCCATATAAAACGCAAGTTTCTTAAATGACCTAATCCGTTAAACCACTACACGTAGAGTCGGTTGCACTTTTAATCAGAGCGCTTAATACAAAAAGACGAGTTTGTCGATTAACTTAAAAGCGACAAAGTATCAAATAAAACTAACATAAAAAAGGATTGTACAGACTATACCTTTCCATATTATTCGTATGATTCAATTAATAAATCCGTTCGATCCCTCATCCTGAGCGTATACCGACGCGCAAGCGCCGCCGTTATCAGCAGTTAGGCAGCGCGCCAACTACTAGAATAGTTCGCATGCCGACTATGAGAGCTGTCAATTGCACTCATATCGGGGGCAACCGCCCCATTACACAGGATTACTTCGATCCTAGACTAGACACTGGCTGACACAAACTTACTTGTAAGGAGTACTAATATGTTCTCTTTCATTCAACGACGACTGGTTTTCATTAAAAAGTGGTACTATACACATGGTTCGTGAAGCCTATGCCCAGCATGGGATAAAATCTGGCTGCGAATGATTATGATGATGTACTTGTTTACGATGCATAAAAACCGGAAGGCAAGCCAACCGCACGATGGTCCGATGACATGATGAACATTTCAGGGAACATCAAGAAAGACTAACTAAAGGGATGATCCCTTTGTTGTTCACTCTATTTCCAAGTGTGGATACTGATTGTTAGCCTGAAATGATGATGATGATTGTCTATCATCAACACATGATGTAAGAGAGCAATGAACAAAACAAATTAAATCATTAGTAAATCACAGGACGTTCTTGACAGCCACTGAATTATAAAATGACATGGAAAATTCCAGGTGTTAAGCCCCCGAATGTTTTCAAAATGAGTGTTTAGTGAACAACGCTAGATAGTTCAAGAATAAACAATCCTACGCGGCGCCCGTCCCCGTCACAACTGACTCAATTCCAGAAATAATGATTCCTCAACTATTTATCAGCCATTCATTGTGCTATTTCCAATAGTTTCAAATAAACGAAGCTTTGTAAGCAAACTGCTGGTCGACTCGCAGTGCCCAATGCTTTTTTGTTTTGGTTTTGAACAACGTCAGTGACCATCTTTAAATACAGATGCAACAAATCAACAGATACTAATAATATAATCAGTTATTGAGGTGCTCTTTCTTAAAATTGTTTAACTTTCGCGTTTAGTTAACATAACAGCTTTGTTTACCTTTCGCGTTTAGTTGTGAGAAGCAATATAAACTTTGCGTGGATTGCCGCGTGAAATTAAGTTAAACTTGGCTTGGCAAATGGCACGTTTTCAACTAGCTTCCAGTTGCAAGTCTCATATGAGAGCAAGACTGTTCTTCTGCCTTGAATTGAAACTGAAACCATAGGTCGACTTCTCTTTCTGCTCTGAGGTTAGGCTCGTTTTTTGACTGGTGCTAGTTTAGAGTCGAGTATGATCTTCTCGAAGGAGACTTCAAGGTTTGTTTGTCAGCCTTGAAGCACAAGGACCTAGGTCGACTTTCCTCGGGTGTGCCGGTTGTCAGATGTGCCGCGTCCCTCGCTATGCCTGCGGCTATGTTTAGCGGCGGAGTGGGCAGGCGCAGCGCTCAGCAGTCGCTCGGAAGCCGCGGCCGCGACCACCTCGCTCGCTCCAGCGCATCGACCTTCGACCACTCGCCCGAGTGAAGTGTGTGACTGTGATTGTGTTCTCGTGATTGCATTGCCACTTGCGCGCTCAGGTACGAGCATCCCCTCACAGGCTGGTATTATTAGACCGCCGCGAAAATACTGTGATTTTACAATTTTCAATGTTACGGTGTAGTGTTACCAGCAACGCGTCTGGTTTATTTCTAGTTCGCGTGGGAGGAGTTTCGCAATATGTTATGTTTTTCAGCTGACTCCGCGCGAGGACTCGCGCGCGACGCTAAAGCTTGGCTGGATGACCTTGACCCAATTACGACACATGTCCACTTGGATTAGAGAAGCTACATATGCCCCAAAGCCAATGTCTTGTAACACTAACCCAATTTTATCCTCAGTTCTGATGATACAATTGTTTCTTTCCGCCGTCTTCCAAGCAAATTGTTGCACCGTCTAACCTGTTGCGTTTGTTTACCTGTGCAAATCCACTACAAGTAGTTATGACTACCATGTTAAAAGAACTAGGATAGATTGACGATATTTATCAACTTGAACACATTATATTAATACCTACACAGTATTTATGAGGTTACTGCCTGTATCTATAATTCCACAGTTTTTCAGCTTTAATTTCTTTTCTTATAGTTGGCTGTCTGCAACATTTTTCAACAAATTTATTGTTTTCTAAACATTCAAATGACATACGCAACTTTCTTGTTTCTACAACAAGTTTAGTGTTTTGTTGCTACTGCGCTGAATTCATTTGTTTCAATGTAAAAATTTTGAGATAACCAACTTGCTGTTTTCTACAACAATGTGTTTCTTTGAGCTACATCTGTAGTATATATTTCCTCCAATTACCACTCTAAATTCCATTCTTCCAGTCTCAATCAACACTTTGATGTAAGCTCAATATCAAGCACGCAAGCTCTGCCAATATCAATGTTTACTTTACCAAACCGAGCTTTGCGATTCCTTAAAACCATGCATTGAGTCTTCGTCTTCAAGCTTAATGCAACGGTGTTTACTTGGCTGACGTCATACATTGTTCCACGGTCCCTGTTTCCCCAAATCACCCATTTCCCCAGCTGTAAACATTACCTAACTGCGCGCCAGTATTCCTCACTATTTAGCGGCGAGCTTTCAACTCAATGTGTCAAGGTGCTCTAAATCCGTTCACAAACCTATCGTTTTGTCAGTAATTCATAGTTTTTGGATTTTGCAAGATTTGAGGAAAATTGATTTGCCTGAGTTATGATGTTTTACTTGGTATTTAGATCTGATGGAAGCAATTCTCTGGGGCATTTGTTACGACTCTGAGCCAAGCTTTAGTTAGACAAAAAATTATTTTAAACCACTTTTATTTAGTCAATCAAAAATTCCCTCAGGCCTTGTTCTTCAAAAACATAATAGGGCAATAACATTTTAACTGCCGTAAGTTTTCGTACATAAAACGTCAAAGTTTTCGTCAAAGCCACGAAGCTGCTCATTGTCCGTTTATATTTTGGAGAGCATAGCCGGTGATCCTACCAATACTATAAAAACAAAAGTGTGTGAAATATTTTTTTTTTTCCTTTAATCGAGCTGAAATATGGCAATCATTTGGACCATAACCTAAATTAAATAATAGGCTACTTATTATACCGCAAATTAAAACGCACATGCAAGGTATTGTAATTTGTTAATAATAAACATACATACATATAATATATAAAGTGTTTGTTGTGTACGACTCCTGTGATAATTTTAAGTGTGTAGTGAAATTGTGTGGTAAAGTTAATATGCTACTGGTTTATTTAACACTTCTTCTATTAGTGGACAAAAGATTGAAGTGAAGAAACGAAAGAAATTAAGTATTTTTGAAAGAGACTTTCAAAAATACTTAATTTTTTAATGATAATATAATTAATGTTTCATAATTAGACTTGTTTATTTTGTAAGACTAATATAATAAAATAATAATTAAAACCTACGGGCTACTATACTTTAAATAAACTATCAGAAGATAGTTTTCTCTACCAATTAGTAGCTGATGTTGACATTTCACCGCACTTCTTCGATATTTCATTCGCGTCAAAATGATAGTACTCGATCGAAACAGAGCTGGTATGCTGCCAGTTCTCTTCAATTAGAGTTCAGACGATATATCGTACTCGCTTGACGAGAAATATACTGGATTGAATGTACACTAAATTAAAACATTAAAATTAAAACGCACTGTAGGCACTATATCTACTAAGAAAATGAGTGCTGTTTGGCTTATGGTATAGAGTTGTGATTGTAAACAATGTCTTTACTTTTAGGTCTTAGCAGACAAACTTGGTGACGACAAGGGTATTACAGAACATCTCAAACTTCCCATACAGAGGATCAACGACTACCAACTTCTTCTAAAGGTTCGTTCATATCACACCCTTCATTCACGTAACAACTTTCCCTTGTATCAATTGTAGTGGCCAGGGTCTTCAAAAACGGCTAATTTACATTGTTCCCATTATCTTTCATTATTTTTGCTCTAGAAGCAATACTTCAATGGACCTATAACTTGCAGGAACTGGTGAAATACTCCACTCGTCTAAACGAAGACTGCACTGACCTCCAGAAGGCATTAGAACTCTTCCTGGGCGTTCCAAACCGGGCGACAGACAACAAGTTCATATCCTCCATCGAAGGTTTCCGCGGTAACATCCACAAGCTCGGCCGGCTCCTCACCCACGACTGGTTCACGGTCACCGAGACAGACGGCAAGGCCCACGAGAGATACCTGTTTCTCTTTAAAGCCAGGATCCTTGTCAGTAAGGTTAAACGGGTGTCTGATGACCGAAGTGTCTTTGTTCTTAAGGATATCATAAAAGTAAGTGTGGTTTTCTTTAACTTTAATTTGTAATAGCTCTGATACGATTATTTATTTTAGCGCTCGTAATATTATCACAATAATTCGGCTTAATGTTTTGTTATGATAATTATTAAACTTATTGTTTGTACTTTGTCTTCCGAAATACAAATTATAGGTTAAATTAATTTACATGTCATCTTCTTTGTTTTGTCTATAAGTCCTAAAGTGTAGGGTAAATTTTGGACCTTACTTATTTAACCATAATAATAAATCCCTCCATATTGTTGATTTCTTCCTAAAACTTTTTCCTAGAAACTTTTAGCACACTTTGAAACTTACGTCATTGTATTCACTTTACGCAATCAGCTTCCGGTAAGAAGCGCCTACGCTTTTCTCCATTAACTAGTGATCATGAAACTTTCTCCTAAAATAACCCAATAGAAAAAACCATCTGTTTGTTTTTGGACAAACTCCAAGCGCCTCTGACTTCTGTAATAGTATCGTAATCATATAACAAATTACCTTTACGTGGTAAAATGAAACTTTTAATAGACTATAATAAATGGGTTTTGCTTTTTCATACGAGTAGGTTTCATAAGGTTAGTAAAGGGGTCAAACATACCTTCATACTTCATAGCATAAAGTAGAATTTATTAAACCATTATTTATTTGCAGCTTCCAGAAGTTGAGATCAAAGATACAGGGGAGCCCCTCAAGTTCGAGCTTCATTTAAAAGACGGCTCGGCTGTCAAAACCTTATCTGCTCATAAAGAGGTAGTCAAAAACAACTGGTTGACAGAGATCCGGAAATACGCCAGTGACGTTGGTAAGTAGGCAGTAGAATACTTTAACGTCATTATAATTTAGAAAATTAAGTACTTAGTTATAAATAAATAACTATTTTTATAGTTGCATTAGCTGAGCACGCAGCTGACGATCTTCAAGTTGAAATAGAAGAAGAAAAAGTCACTGAACCTGAAGAGGCTGCTGAGCCTAAGGACAAGGCTGCTGAGCCTAAAGAAAAAGCGGCTGAGCCTAAAAGAAAGGCCGAAGCAGAGCCTGAAGATCAAGCGCCAGCAAAGAAAGCTGCGGCTGAAACTCAGCAAACAACAGTCACTGAATCTCAAACAAGTGTCTCTGTAGAAACATCTAAATCTACCGCTACTGAATCTAAAAAGAGAGAACATACTGAAATCAAAGCTGAAGTGAAAGAGGAAGTCAAAGAGAAACGTTCTCGAGTCGACGAAGAAGTCGTCTTGACTCGAGAAGAATCTCTGCAACAACTAAAATCAAAAAGGAAAGCTTCTTTAGAATCTGGTGCGGCATCCAAAGTTTCCAAATCTGAAGTGGTTGAGATTTCCTCTATCTCAGAAGCTCAAGAGTCGAGCGCAGTCAGTGTATCATCAAGCACAAAGGTAGAAAGCCAATCTCTGACATCGCAGTCGACAACTGAACAAACTGTGATAACCGCCGAAACAGCAGAAAGAGCTGCTAAATCTCAAGTTGTTAGTAAAGTAGAGGAAAAAACACAAACCGTTGAAAAAACAGCAGAAAGTGCTGCAAAATCTCAAGTTGAGACTAAAGTAGAAGAAAAAGCACAAACTGTTGAAAAAACAGAAGAAAGTGTAAAAGAGGTACGTGGAGGAGAGGTTTCATCGGAAGTGGTAGATAGCAGTCAAGCTGTAACCGCCGAGGAAGCCGAAGAGATGTCTAGGTATAACCGCAGTTCGCGGTTATCTGGAGGTTAGTATCAACGTACAAAGAATTTTACCTCTTATCTGTTTGTAATAACGTATAATTTGTATATTTTCAATTTCTATAGAGTACTCCAGTAGCTCCCGTAAGCTATCAAGCGGCGGTCGCTACGAAACGTCATCAACTATCGACAGCACCGGTCTGTCGTCGTACTCCTCTCGCAGGGAAAGTGGTTCGCGCATCGAGAGTGGACGGTACGAAACCGGCGGCTCTATCGAAGGATCTGCGTCCTCCCGCTATGAGTCTAAATACTCCAGTTCCAAGATCGAGGGAGGATCCAAATATGGAATAGAGTCGAGCTACGAAAGCAAGACTGAGGGATCAGCTTATGCTGTTGATTCTGACACCACCAGCAAACTCGACAGCATCGCTGCTAAATACGGCATCGAAACCAAGTCTGACACCAAGAATGGAACGTCCAGTATCGAATATGACTCGACGTCTGCCAGCAAAATTGACAGCATTGCGTCTAAGTACGGTATCGAAACCAAGTCTGAGAGCAAGACTGGGACGTCCAGCGTCGAATATGACTCGACATCTGCTAGTAAGATCGACAGCATCGCGTCTAAGTATGGTAAAGGCGCAAGTATAGAAAGCCGCTCGAATATAAGCATTGAATCTTCCGCTGATGGTAATAAGGTCGAAGGTGCCTCGTCCGTTACACAAAGCAGTTATGCGAGCTCCAAGAACGGATCATCCTACGAAAGCTCTACTACTAAAACTGCTATCGCTAACGGATCGGCCACCACTGGACTGCTCGAATCTATCAAGTCGGTTTCGAAGTCTCACGATGGAAAGCCAATCTTCACCACCACTCTCGAAGGCGCTTCCATCGAGCGTAAGTACCCACACAGGTAGAATGTAAAAACATAGAGTAGACACACTATAGAGCTTGTACATACGCTTGTAGAAACTAACCTACACTTTACATTACTCTAACGCTTCCTCGATCAAGGGCTCGTACGGTATACCTAGAAACTGTAATCAGATTGGCAACGCTAGGGACATTTCGATCCAATTTGATATTGCAATTGGCACACAAAATTCTCATTTACGTAAATACATAAACAGCCATTTAAACACACCCGTACGAGCTCTCCTAACTAATATGTGACTCCACAGCCGGCGAGAACGCCGTATTCAAATGCAAGCTGCAGGCGTCCACGGAAGCCGTCAATGTGACGTGGTTGAAAGACAACAAGCCCATGACCGACCGCTTCATGGACCGTTGTTCCATCTCGGGAAACGATACCGACCAGATGCTGGTGTTGAAACACTGCCGCGAGGAAGATACGGGGCTATACACGGCCCGCGCGGAAAATGTCAAGGGAAATGCCCATTGCACGGCTCAGTTGTACGTTTACCAGAGTAAGTTCTTTATTTTACTTATTTTATCGTCTGAGAAAGCTAGTTGACAACGACGTTGATGTGACCTTGTTGCGTTAGTTTATTTTAGTAATTTGGTTGGCAAGGCAGTCGTTTTTAATGTTCAATGATAACTGTCATGTTTAATTTACTAGCTTTCTCAAACACCGCCTTAATATAATATTTTGAAATATTTCAGATTTGATTTAGATATATTTTGATCAGTAAATGCATGTATCACCGCGTCATCATTATTAAGACATTGTAAAGCTGTAACCCTTAGTTTGGTTCTATAAGTGTACTATGATAATTTTCCTGTATTTTGCACTGACGTACACGACTTGTTTACTACTGTCGTCGTAGAGTTGAATTAGTGCATGGTTGCTCTTTGTTCTTATTCTCGTCATATAGTTACAAGGACTTTGTTTTCGTTCTTTGACAATGCGTCTATTCTTGTTGTTGCATAAACTGAATTATTATTACTGCACCTAAAATGTTGCTGTCCCTTTCATTACGATTTAAATATAAACCGGTCAACCTCCGAACGGAGTGTTTCGTATTATTTTCGTACAAAACTATTTCGCAAAAGATACTAACCAACAGATTTTTGATGTTTCGAAAAATATCCATAAGTTAACGAAACGGATCCAAGTACTGGCCGCGCCTAACGTTGCTAACGTCATCTGTAGACGTTCGCCACTTTCATTATTAAACTTATTACGTAATTTTTATTTTTTACGGTTGGTAATGGGCGGACGGACAGACAGCGAAATCTTAGAAACAAATTTCACCCTTTGAGTACGAAACCCTAAAAAAGGACAGTAACTTTTTCAGTGCTGTCAAATTAGTTAAATTTATGCAATAATCGAATCAACGATCTTACGAATATAACAAAATAAAAATAGATTTAATTAACTTGAGTCGCTATTAATAGGTCTTAATATGACGAGAATAAGATCTCTTTGTCCAATGCTGACATTATACCCAACGTTGTAGTGACCCCTGAAGAAAGGAAAAAGCGTAGCGAGCTGAATGCGCCCTACTTCCTGGTGGCTCTCACGGACACTGAGATCCTGGAGAACACCTACCTTCGCTTCATGATCAGGGTGAAAGGAGATCCCAACCCGAAAGTTACTTTGTAAGTAGAACATTCTAGAATGGACCTACATCGTAAGAGAAACATTTTAGTCGTATCACTGAACGTCGAAATCCGTTCTCAAGTTTTGTTAAATCATTCTCTTGTGATTTTTAACAAATTGCTTATTTTTAACAGCAAATTCCAAGATTACGTTATTTCTAACTAGCTCACTGCGACCCAAGATCAAACACAAGTATTATGTATGTACATATTATGTATGATATAAAAAGTAACAATAAATAAATAAGTGAGCTAATAGTCGACGGCTAAATTTTATTGAACGGTGTGCACACATGCATGACGAAACGGAAATATTCATATTTTGTGTTTCATTATTATAGATGAGTCGTAAGTTCCATTTAATCCTTCCGTCTTTAGTAACTTCTTTGACTGGTCGTATACTCATTAGGGAAGGATTACTAAAGGCTGATGATGATAATGATACTGATTGAAACGTCTTCCCCAGCTACCGCGACGGAGTAGAGATCACTTCCACCACAGAATCCGACCGCATCTCTATCATCCGCACGCGAGCGGACAAGGGCTGCTACGAGCTGGTGATCCCTGACGTGACTCCCGCCGACGCAGGCAGCTACTCCTGCAGGGCGGCCAACAAGCATGGGGACATCACTACGGAGTGCAAGGTCACTGTTGTTGGTGAGTTATTATTATAAATAAATATAAATAAACGGATAGATAGACAACACTTTTATTGCACACTTAAAAATAAAACAAACAAGATAAAAAATAATAATACAAGATATGTGACAATTTGGCGGTCTTATCGCTCAAGAGCGATATCTACCAGACAACCGTGGTAGGATAGGATCGTTGGATTGAAAAAGGGGATCTGTGTGCGTTATAATGTATTTAATTACAAACAGAAATTTAAGATTAAAATAATGCTGGACAATCCATGCAGCATCATCTAGCCCCATGGTAAGCAGAGCTTGTGTTTTGGGTACTAGATGACTCATATACTTAATACAATAGATTACATTGATAGATATTATTTATTATAAATAATAACGACCAGAACACCAGGAACAAATATCTGCAGATCGTACACACAATTGTTCCGAGGCGGGAACGAACCCAACCTCTCGCTTCGCAGGCGGACCTTCGCCCACCGCACCACAGAGGTCGTCATATCTACTAACATACTATATTAATAATAAAGCCACCTACTCCTCGTACCGTTCTCTCGTACACCATCCGCCCTTGTCAAAAGATGTCAACACAACAGAGATAAAGATAAATTTATTTGGCCATAAACAGGTTACGCACAATAACACAAATAATATAGTACACTACACACTAACTACACAGTACATTAAAATTTAAATAAAATAAACCTACAGAGAAACAATAAATTCCTACCGTGCTGCAACTTTCAACTTTATGCTAAACCACGCGTGTTAGAAGTTGACAAAGTTGTACCATAATAATTTATTATTATTATATTAGCCCGGAGTGTCCCACTGCAGAGCAAAGGCCTCCCCCCTTCTCCCTTCTTCTTTTCTCTTCTTCTTCTTATAATAATTATACCCAAAAAAATGATGTTCCATTTGATGCTCAGTCACTGATTCCAACCTGGCTTGTTAGTTACCACAGAATGTTATAAGTTCCGGTTTGTACCTAAGTGGATTCCAGCTGCGATGAAACCTTTAAGACTGATGTTAATGACGTATGGCATTAACATCACAACAACATGTACCTATCTCAATTCGAGTTGTATCTCATCTCCGTTTTGATGCAAACTTGTGGTTTAATTGTTTTGATATGTAATTTCAGTAAACATAAATCCGCTATAAGTTTTGACGTAATTAAATAGGCGGCTAAAATGTTTAGCAAATGTATTTGGACATTCTCCAGTTTGTTTACGACAGTTACGTTCCTCGCTATGCTATTAATAAAGTCTGGACGTTTGTTTATTGCATAGTTGTTCTCACATACGACATTGAATGCTATTTTTGTAAGGCTGTAAAATATCCATAACTTTCATTGATATTGAGTGTTCCATTACCGATTAACGATTAATATAAATTAGATATCTATAGACATTAAATTATCGCCAATTCAGAATGATTCATCATTATACACTACACTACACACACCTACCTAATCTAAGAAATTATTTTAATGGATGTCATAATTATAATGAGCAGGGGTTGAATTGGTTTCGGACTCTATCAAAGCTGTGAGAGCTTTGATAGAGGCAGAATCAATTAAGGTTCTAACAAGATCTTTCATTTCTGTCTACTCTCCTTGATAAGTCTGTATAGGTACTGATTTATAGAGTATAATTATCAGCTTTATTTGAATTCTAGCCACTTTAAGCGTCTATTACTATTGTTTGTCTGACCGCCATGATTTCTTAACTGTGTAATTGTAAACCCTTACTTTCTCGACAGATGACAAAAACATTTTCTTCGAGCTACCCCCTGGCGGCGAAGGTCTCCTAGCCAAAGGCGAGAAGCCTTCCTTCACGTGGAAGCGCGACGGGCAGACCTTCGACCCTGAGGAACGGTTCAAGGTGCTGCTGGGAGATGATGAAGACTCCCTAGCGCTGGTGTTCCAGCACGTCAAGCCTGAAGACGCGGGACTGTATACCTGTGTGGCCAAGACCAGCACGGGGAATATATCGTGCTCGGCTGAGCTTACTGTGCAAGGTTAGTGCATTACGAACAAAAAGTGTAGGTCATCTGTGCCGCGGTCACTTTTCAGTTATTCCGTGATCGTGTCGCATGAAACTGACGAAATATTATAAAACTCAAAAATCAAATCAATGGTAAATATCCAGATATAGGTGTGTTGTTTCTTCAGACTTACAAATGAAGCACCTGACTAGTCAAAATGTATACTCTAAATTAAGTAAGAAAGGCGTTAAACGTTAAATGATTTATTGAAGTGCAAAGGGTCTAATATTAGCCTGGCTCTTTGCAGAGATTAAAGTACTTTAGATATTGTTTAACCTTCAATAACCCCAGCGACGCTCGCCCAGAAATGCAAGTACATTAAAATGGAATTAGTCGCCAAAAACCTAGCAAACGGGAATTCAGAATATAATGTGCAATAAATGAGTCATGGTAATGAGCCAAAACGTCGATAATAAATTTATTGGAGCGCGAAAATAGGTACATTACATACAAACCTAAGGGTTTAACCTAAAATTCACTCTGTAGCCGCGTCTTTTTATACGGAATTTACATTATTTGTCAATGTTGGATCCTTCTTTTAATAAATTTTGTATCGTTGTGTGTTTACAAATATTCTACATCGAGTTTGGCTAGTTTATAGGTATTTACTAACAAAACAACAGTATTATTAATGACTTCGGCTACTTCCTAGTAGGTAAATGGGGCTGTTCCCTACAGCCCCATTTACCTACTATATAATACTACTATATAATAACCTATATAAGCAGTGGATCCGACTGGCACAAGACCGCCAGGGGTGGCGAGATAAGGAAGAGGCCTATACTCAGCAGTGGGTGTTACCGGCTCATTAGATGGATAGATAGATTAATGAAAAATACGAACCAGAAGTGTTGCGATAATCAACCATTAACTATACCCCTAGGAGCCATAAACGAGCTGCACCGCGAGCCGGAGAAGCCGTCCCTGGTGATCGAGCACCGCGAAGCCATCGTCTCCGCCGGCGCCTCCGCCATGCTCGAGCTGCAGTGCAAGGGATTCCCCAAGCCTTCCGTCGTCTTCAAGCACGACGGCAAGCTGGTCGAGCCTGACACCAGGCACAAGTAAGTATACCGGCTTGTCGAAAACATACTTTGTTCCCAGGTAGGTAAGGTTGATTTTGGAGTCGCTATCGTCTTCGTCTGCACCTGCGCCGTTCGTGTATTCTGGGTTGAAGTGAACACTCGGATCAAATATGTGCAGATCGTACACACAATTGTTCCGGGGCGGGAATCGAACCCGCAACCTTCTGCGTCGCAGGCGAACCTTCGGCCACCGCGCCACAGAGGTCGTCACATTACAAGCGCTAAAGCTTTAACTTCTTAACTAAAGAATCTAATAAGTTCCTGTCTGTTTCTCCCAGGTTCCTGTACGAAGACGAGGAGAGCATGTCCCTGGTGATAAAGAACGTGACGTCAGCGGACGCGGGCGAGTACCACGTGACCGCGAGCAACGACCTCGGGGCCGATACCACCACCCTGACGCTCATCGTCAAACAGCCGCCTAAGATCAAGAAGGTGGAGAACCAAACCTGCATGGTGAGTCCTTATCACTACATAGTAAACAAAGTCGCTTCCCGCTGTCTGTCTGTCCCTATCTTCAAAACTAGGCAACGGATTTTGATGCATTTTTTTTAATAGATAGACTGGTTCAAATCGAAGATATATGTATGTATATAATACATGCATTTGCACCCGTGCGAAGCCGGGGCGAGTCGCTAGTATTTTATATTTTTCTTTAGTAGGGTAAGTTAGCCGACTACCTATTGGAATGATTTTGGTAACAAGGGGAAAGTAAAGTAAAGTGTAGCCTATATTACCTACAATATTAAAAAAGTAATACAAAACTCTGCATTATATGTAGTTTGACGTAAGAAAACAAGAGCGCGTTGAAATCTTTATTTTGCTACGGCGCGGCGCGCATCGTTGCGTCGGAGCACGCTCTACGAAGTACTAAGACAAAACACATTGTTTATGGACAAATTTAGCGGAGGTTTGGGAAACTTAAGCTTCTAATTGGAAAGCGGTAAAGCTCTGAGACTGGAGGTCTCAGAACTGTACCTCTCGTTTTAAAGACCATTGAAAATGTAGGACCTTGTGGTGCGAACTAATTATTTGATTATTTCGATATTCTTATTTTCTTGTCGTAATATATTAGTCTAGTTCCTGCACACGACACGTCATAACGTAAACTGCTGACCCGTGTGAACTTATAAGGCTAAAAAACCTTTTGAAACTATCATGGTTATTAAAACTAATGTCATTTAAATCGGGATATTTACTTGATTTTTGAGTTTTCCGATATTTCGGCACAGTTTCATGCATGATCGTAGTACGTTTTTATGGGCAGACATACGGATCTATCCTAGTCTTTTGCTACGAACGTTACCACTACCACCGGTTTCATTATTATCGAACGCAGCTCGATCACGACACACAACACTGACGGTATCGGAACGCGACGAGGTTTTGTACATCACGTATGTATAAGGCTGTATGGTATGTAAACCGTACCATAATATTAGTGTATAACTCTTCACTTTCCCCCCAGGCCGGCGCTTCCCACACCGTGACAGTCGAGGTGGAAGGCTCGCCGACGCCCGACGTCTCTTTCTACAAGGATGGCGTCGAGATCAAGAGCTCCGAGCGCATCCAGATCGTGAAGGAAACGGAGTACATTTACAAGATCATCATCAAGGACGCCAAGTTAACCGATACTGGCTCTTATTCCGTGGTCGCTAAGTGAGTATTTTGTCTACAACACAATTTTTTGACATCTTTTTCTCAACATCTCCCTTGTACCCATTGTTTTAAGTGTCTGATTAGTGGATAGATATTATTTATTTAAAGGTATAAATACAAAGTAAAAATATACAATTATGAAATTACTTTTTTGTTAATAATAATGATAGTTTGAAAAGTTTGATTCCTTTTTAAACTATCCTAACAAAGGGCTATCTAGACACTAGGGCTCTCAAATTAATATAATTAAAGATTGATAGGGTAATGATGATGATAATCTGTTTACCCACCCGTGAAATAAAAAAGACATTGCAATCTAATCTTGAAAACCATAATCATATATTAACTAACCTCATCTTCATGTTGTCGCGTAATTTAGCCTTTTTTATGTTTTATGTATGCTAGTTTTAAGGTATATATTACAATGGACCGTAGAATAAGATCTCTTACTTTTCTATGGTCTGAAATAAACGGATCATTATTATAAATAGTTTCTTGTGTTCATAGAGTTCTTAATTTATTTTTTAGATGTAAATATAAACCCCGTTGGTCACGGATTGCTGGACAAAATTAACCTTTATCCCTTCACAGGAACGAAATCAGTCAATGCTCTGACTTCTGGCAGTGGCAGGTGACGTCACCGCCGCGCGTCACCAAGACCATGGGGGCTTCTAAAGTGTGCAATGAAAAGGAGGTCGTGACCTTCAAGATTGAGACGGAGTCCGACCCCTCGCCTACTGTCAAATGGTAAGTTTGGTTACCAACGAATAAACGGTAATTGGTGATATATGACTGCCTTTTTACTCACCTATGATGTTTTCATCTATGATTCCCGTAAACAAAAAAACTACACATATTATTCCTGATGGCGTCAAGCTGGCAAGACAGGGCGCTGTGGCGCTCATTATCCAGCTGTGGAATAACATAGGCTGATGATGATGATGATGATGATATTATTCCTGTACTTAAGCATCCTTGGCTTCAAATACATTCTTCAAACAGACGCATCTCGAATTGCAAGAAATCGACTACTACTTTGTGAATCGTTGAACCTCAAGCGACCGACTAGTCTTCGCCCTCACTGTTCTCCTGAGACCCTCATCTCATACAATTTCGTTGTTTACTGACACAGGTTCAAAAACAAGACGGAGATAACGGAGTCGTCATCCATCAAGATATCATCCTCCGGGTCCGCGCACTCGCTCGTCATCTCCTCGGCCGCGCGCGCCGACGCCGGCGAGTACTCCTGCGAGGTACATATCCATAATAAATAATTTACAATAAAAACCACAGACTACATGTAATAAGTTCGTCTTAAAACTTTGATTATAGACATGAAAATAAATGTTTGAACGTTCGATATAAATCGTTTCATCTATCAGACGACCAGACCTACATAGTTTTAATTGTATTACTTCAGGAACACAAAGACTTCTCTCTCTCTCTTTCGTCTTGAATTAAAGTATATTTCTCTACTTTTATTTATTTAACGTACAAAACACATCACAATTTAATTATATTGTGAAGTTACATAATGCTTGATTAAAACTTTATTGCACTACAAAGGGTCAAAAGGGTGGGCTTAACGCCGAGACATTTTCTGTAGATTTCATGATTTAACAGGACTAAGATGTGAACAATATAGGTAATATATAATCACACTATGTATATCCGTAGATCCGCAACATCCACGGCAGCGTGTCCGACTCGTGCCTGCTGAACGTGCGCTGCGGCCCCGTCTTCACTCAGCGGCTGCAGAACAAGACGGCGGGTGCGAGCGACATCAACGTCGAGTTTACAGTTGACGTCGACGCCTACCCGGAACCTAACGTCAAATGGTAACTCATCTACTGTGTAGCAAGGACCTGAAAAATTATAGTTTGTTTGGGTAAAACTAGGGGGCGCAGCTAAAAATCTGAAAATTGATATAAAAACTGTAATGAGCCGGGAAGTTGTGACCGATATTTTATCAATACTTAGCTATCTCATACTGGCATTTGGTTCCGGTTACGAATTAAACCGATTTGGAAAAATATGCGACTGGATAGTTAGTTATTGTAACTTTAAAAGTTATCAATAAAAAAATACTTAATAAGTTGTAAAAAAATTCACTGGAACTGAAACTCATAAATAGCCCTTTGCCGGCTTTATCCATCCAGTAGTTTCGCCTCTATAAAATAACAAATGATTTAGTACCCTTAAAAAGTTATATCCTTTTCTCCCCAGGTTCCTCGGTGACGTAGAAATCACTGAAAAGAAATCCGTCTTCACTCGAGTAGACTCCGGAAGCACTCACAAGATCATCCTCAGCGAGGTCTCAGCGGAGCTCGCGGGACAATACTCCTGCAAGGTCACCAACGAATTGGGAGAAGACTCCTGTGAAGCTACCTTCACTGTCAATAGTAAGTTGAACTATATTGCTATAGATATAGAGATCATAGTCGTGTAATGGTGATGTTGTGTAATGGTGTCGGCGGAATCAGCAGAGTAATACTCCTGCAAGGTACTTAAGACTTGAGACCAAAAGGAAGTTTGACAAAAAATACTTAATTCTAAATAGAATCGTCTAAGTTCTAAATAGACCGTGTGTGTTAGAGATGCAACCACACTGGACTAAGTGAAGCGTCTTGTTCGAGCCAGAGAACACACAGTGCGAGCACTGGCAAAACATGTCCATACAACATGCTCGCTTGCCGCACTGGGATGGCATGTCGTTACACAGCATACCTCGCTTTGCACAATAAATTTCATTCCGGCCCTGGTGGGGGCACAGAGAGGGGCCTCGAGGCTTGGCCTCATTACCCCGGCGTCAACTCGAGGGGTGACGACCCCTAGGTCCTTGGGTTTTGTGGGTTTTTTTTTTTTCCCTGTTCTCAATGTTTTTTTTTTTTTTTGGGCTTCATTTGGTTTGTATATATTTTTTTTGTTTTTTTTTTTTTGCCTCGCTTTGCTTGCCACGGGATAATCGTGAGATCTATCGTACGCAACGATTCTAGCTTAAATCAAAATTGTACTGACTGATAAATCATTCATACACAGTATGCGGAATGATAATGTCAACTTGGGAAGCGATATTAAATTGATCAGTCTAATTCAACCACAACTAGCAATGTGATTTGGTTCCTGATCTCTACATGCCTAATTCAACCACAACTAGCAATGTGATTTGGTTCCTGATCTCTACATGCCTAATTCAAACGAACTTATGTAATTTATACGAATTTTAATTGACGAGAAACTGTTAAAACCTTACTTTGGCTTAACATAGAGTTAACCATTGTTATCGTGTATCTCATTTTCAATAAATATTTTCATTTCCTTTCATTGCAATTCACACAGAATTTAGCTGCATCCCCCATGTTGGTAGAAATAAGCACGGACCAGCCTCAACTTCCGTCTATATTTATTTATTTATTTATTTTATTTTAAGCCATTACTGTCCCACTGCTGGGCAAAGGCCTCCCTTTTCTCCTTCCACTCCTTGCGATCCCTAGCTGCAAGAGGCCATGATGGAAGATGTACCTCGAGCTCGTCGCGCCATCTCATCCTGTGCCTTCCACGTCGCCTCTTAGCGTTGGGTGGGCTCCACTCTGTGGTGGTCTTTGCCCTCAAGTCGCTGGACATACGGCAGACGTGTCCGGCCCAGTTCCACTTCAGGCTTCCGGCTGTCTGACCAACGTCAGACAGCCGGAAGCCACTACTACAAATATATTACCACTACTTTAATTATACGCAATGTTTGTTAACCTCCAGGTAAACCGCGTATCACCAAGAGTCTAGTGGACATGACGGTGGATGCTGGCAAGACGCTCAAGCTGGACGTGGAGGTCGAAGGGTGTCCCGAGCCCAAGGTCAAGTGGTTCAAAGACGGGAAGGAAGTCTCCACGGATGCCAGGATCAAGATTGGCAGGGATACTCAGAGGTAAGATCATACTTTTAGCTATTAGCTACGTACCAATACCAACCCTGGTTTTACCAACCCATTGGTTGGTATTGGCATGAGCCATTACTCGTTTGATTTTCTTGATAAATGCCATTGAGGTCATCAGATCAAAGCCAGTATTTTGTCCTGTGTGTTTGAAACCGGAAGGTCCTTCCACAATACATTTTTTCTCGAATTCAGTTCTTTGTTATTTTATGCGATTAAATAACGAGCGCTTTCAATTTTCTGTCGTGGTTTCGGCCTAAAGATTCGATATCTTATAAGCGTCACAGAAATCCAAACAATATAATACCTAAAACGTAGCCATATCTTTCCTTATTAACTCTTGTGTGTCTGTGTAACAGATTAGAGAACTACCACCTCACTGTAACTCTAGTGAAGGAAGAAGATGGTGGTGAATACGAAGTGAGGGCCGAGAACGAGTTTGGAAACGTTTGCTCCAAGTCCACCGTCACCGTGCACAGTGAGTATTGTAATGTGAATCTTATTGTAAGGGGATATGGAGTTAGAATGCCACGTATTGTTCATGATAGACTCCGATAGAAGTGGAAACGTGATGTAGTTTTTGTCGATTGGGGGAGTTCCTTGATATGTGGCTATTACCGATAGGGCCGGTTAGAAGTGGGAACGTGACATCAGATCACAAAATCTTAAATTAATATGATGGCACCAAAAATATTGACGTCCTTTAAATTTTTTTTAAACAGCGACGGCAACATTTTATAGTGCTATCTTGCTGTATAAGTTGTGCCGTCGAATCAAAACCATTATTTACATATTATATTTTTATTTATTTTACGTTTTTACTTCATAAGTTTGTCTGAAGAATTCCTATTTTTTTTTCTTCATAATTTTTGGAATAAGATACACATTGAAAAATAAGTAAAGAATAATTCAGTCCTATACAGTGCCATGAAAGATTTTCAGCGTCGACAATCTGACGCAGAAACACATACACACAATCTCACAATGGTAAGGTCTTGACAATGTCAAAGTCCGCCACGCCAAAGGAGTCAATGCCCAACTCATGTCTCGGTAAAGTAGTAGTTTGAATAACCCAGAGCACTGTAGACGGCACATTGTTTGTGGTGCCCTATAGATACCAACCATGAGTATGAGTAGATACATCCAAGCATTCCCTCGACTGAATGTTTAGTAGCACTTGCCCTTTCACCAGATGTCAAACTTAAATGCGCTTTTGGAGCAAATTTTACTCAATTCATTTATTAAGTGCATTTATGTTTGACGTAGATTATTACCATTTGTGACGTCTATAATCGGCCCCCATTAATTAATTTGTTTGTCATCACTGTTGTTGTTTTCCAATAGCGAAAGAAGTACATTCGAGAATAACGAAACAAGAAATCACAGAGAACGAACTCGATGAAAGTGATAAAAGCAAACAGGCTTTAGAAGAAGAGGTTGATACGGCAGAAAAGCAGTCCGCTAAGAAAGATAAAACAAAGGCTGAGTCAGTCGAACAGAAGTCGTTTTGGGATGATGATAAAGATGGAAAGGCTAAATCAGCTGATACAAAAGATGTCGATAAGCCGAAAGCTAAGAAAGCTGAAAGATCTGTCTCTAAATCAGAAGTTGCCGAGGAAAAGTCATTCTGGGACGATGATGAAGATGGCAAATCTAAAAAACCCACAGTTGATGAGGTAGACGCTCCTAAAGCAAACAAAGCGAGAAAATCTATTTCAGAGCCAGAAAAAGCCGAAGAGAAAAACTTCTGGGATGAAGATGACGATGGAAAGTCAAAGAAACCTATTATTGAAGAAGTAGAATCCCCCAAGCTTAAATCCCAAAAGTCAATGACAGAGCCTGAAGAAATCAAAGAGAAATCGTTTTGGGATGATGACGATGACGGCAAAGCCAAGAAACCTATTATAAACGAGGTGGATACGCCAAAACTGAAGTCCCAAAAATCTGTGACAGCACCCGATACAATAGAAGAAAATTCATTCTGGGATGACGCTGATGATCGTAAATCTAAAAAGCCTATTATTGAAGAGGTAGAAACGCCAAAGCTAAAATCTCAAAAGTCTGTAACAGTAGCTGAAGAGATTGAAGAGAAATCCTTCTGGGGCGATGAAGACGATGGCAAATCCAAACGGCCTATTATCGAAGAGGTTGAGACACCGAAATTGAAATCCCAAAAATCAGTAACTGCACCCGAGGAAGCCGAAGAAAAGTCATTCTGGGAAGACATTACCGACAGTGAAAAATCTAAAAAATCTATCGTCCAAGAAGTAGACGAACCTCAAGAGGCTAAAATAAAAACGTCCAAGTTACAGTCCGAGATCATAGAAGAGAAGTCTATTTGGGATGAGAACCATAACGAAAAGAACAAAACTCCCGTTGTTGAAGAGGTTGTCTCCAAAAAGAAGGCCGGAGAAAAGGGAACCACTAAGCCAGAAAAGATCGAGGAAATCCCGGTCGACGAAAACCTGTCCTCAAAGCGTAAATCCATCAAAAAGGAACCCCTAGAAGAACCGTTAAGTGCTGGCATCGAAGGTATACAATGCGCTTCAAGCTTCTCTTCAAACTGCAAACAGCTTTTAGTCGCTAGAAACTATTTCGCTCATTGTGTCGCATGCTTAACCTGTGTTTTTAACCTTCCACGTGTGTTTTTTATGTTTAGACAGAGTTTTCCAAACTGTAACTACGTTCAAGACAGGCGGGGACGGCAGCATTGTCATGTCCAAAGTCAGCAGCACCCGCTCCCACGGCGCGATTATTACAGGTCAGTATGTAGCTTCCTACCTTTCTCTCCCCACCCTTTAATGCCGGACCATAATCTCTAACAACTCATTACAAAATTGCTTCGATATTATCTTCTAAAATATAACGCATTTTCCATCGCATGTCTAAAATACCGTAAATTACTCGTATACTCTTAAAGTGAACATTACTATTTTAACTGGTAGGTCCGGCCGAAACGCACACTTTGCACAAAATGACTACAACTTCTGTATTTTACGAGGATGAGGAGTATAATAACGGTAGAAAGATCATAGAACCAAACGCGCCCCATAAAACTTCTCTAGAAGTAGAAGAGATTGCGAGTCACAGCTATTTCCTTTCTGAGTTGGGTCATTACGCGATACCTGATTACATTCGAAGGGGCACGTATGGGATTATAGAAGAAGCGAACGATTCAGACAACGAAAGTATCGCGAGAAGTGCGAGAACGCACGCCAATCGAAACATCTCGATCATGTCAGTCTCGGAAGATGAAATGAGCTGGCAGAACGAATCTCTCTCGAGGGAGATTTCCATTGAAGATCTTTCTAAATCCATCTTCGACATCGATGAAAGCAGAAAAGTATTTAGCAAAGACTCGTACGTGCGATCCTCCTCGTTCAAAGAGGACTACTTCACCGATGAAGGTGAAGAAGAATCCCTGATTCTCAAAGAAAAGTCACAGAAAATATTCGAGAACGATATCACAGAGAAACTCATCCACATTTCGAAGGAATTCGACGAAAACGAATTTAGAAATGTAGAAACTAAAGTAGATGATGTTAGAAATAGACTCATAGAGGAGTTAGTTTTAGGGCCCATGAAGAACTTTGAGAATATAACGAAAGATGTGACCGAAACTAATGTCGAGCGAAAGAGAGCAAATAAATTATTCAGCGTGGTGGAAGAAGATGATGATATCGAAGCCCTGTTGAGACGAAGCCAGAGACAACGAAGCATATTAGACGATATACTTACACACGAAGACGAAAAAGGTAATAGTTAAGTCAATTAAACAGAAGGGAATCGTTACAAATGAAGGCTGATACAAAAATAACGCTAAGTGATCTACCAGAGACACTAACTCTTATCTAACGCTTCTAACACAAATATTGCTCAATAGTAATACTTGACAATTTCATACAACTATTTCCTATCATAAATCTAAAGTTTACCTTATAAAAGCGTGCCATTGTAAACATAAATGGTTTTATGAAAATGCAAGAAAAATGTCACATTTCCTTCAATGTTCCGTTGTATACTCGACTAATGCTGTCGTATTTGTTTTAGCACGCATGCGTAATAACATTCCCTTCTGGCATACTAATACTTGGGGTACTCGAATGCGAAGGAGATACTGAGGCGGCACATCACAATCACATCATCAAGGTAAAATACTTTATTATTGCACGTTCTTTGCTTTGGTAGTGGCGTGGCTTTCTCAGGACCAATCGATAACTAGTTACAAGGTACGTGAAAACACATGAAACTATACCTTATTTCTACTGTACACTATTGTAAGTATCACACACTTCAGTAAACTTTCTGTAACTTGCTGTACATAATTGGCAATCTATTGTATGAACATGTAAATATTTTTCGGTATTTCAGCGGCTGATGAACTTAGCTTTAAATTGCGTTATTTTTGATCGATTTTATTTAGTTCGTAGAAATTCTTATAAAATTGCTAGTTTAAGTTTACAGGCAACACCATTCTGAATTCGTAGATATCGAACTCGCACGCAATCTAAATGGAATACATATAACAGCAGACCTCGATTCTGGTTTCGAATGAATCCTATGTATTTCCTTTGTTTCTTTCTATGCCTACGTGTATGACTTCTAAAAACAAATGACAAAAGACGAACAACTGACAACTTCCTCTCCATTCAAATGAGTTCTTACCTCTAATCTTTCAATTTCTCTTGTAGCACCCCCCACACTAGGTGAAAGCACGTTTCAAGACGGCAGCGCTTTTGAAGGCCTCCCAATGGTATACACGGTTGTCGCCGATGGCACACCCAAGCCCAAAGTCAAGTGGATCTGTAACGGCAAGGAAGTCAAGCCTTGCAATAGAGTCCATATCAGCAACGACGGCAACTTGTACAAGATTGAGATAGACTCTGTGAATCTGAAGGATGCTGGGGAGTGGCAGTGCGAGATCAGCAACGATCTGGGCAAGAATGTGCTGACGGCACAGCTCAGTGTTTCCTGTAAGTATAACTTATCATCATCATCATCCTATGATAGTCTACTGCTGGACATAGGCATAACTTATCATACTACCTACTAATATTATAAACGCAAAAGTTTGTATGTAGGTATGGATGTTTGTTACTTTTTCACGCAAAAACAACTGAACTCCAGGCTCGGTATAAAACATAGGTTACTGTTAAACACAGCGCCATCTGAGACGCTCGCGTGACACTACGTTCTCATCTTAGATCGATCGCTTCTTGTGTGGTTCGGACAACCGCCGAGGCGGCGCTGTTGCACGGTCTATATAAGAAGGAACAAAATGGCGCTGGCCCTCTTTTCCGCTCCATCCATACCAAACGAATCTTATTACGCAAACGTCATTGTCTGAATAAAACTTCTTTCTGTTATAGCTGGCTGGCTATGATTCCCTGCAATTTTACAGTTACTTTTTATCCCATAAATCAGTTCACATGGGATAAAAATAACATTAAAACGTTTCCATAAAAACAACGAGTGCGAAGCCGCGGGTAGAAACTAGTCTTTATTAATTTAAAAGACCCTATGGGCCACCTGTACGCCTAGATGTGTCAATCTCAATTTAAGCTACAAGGAGATTTTACTATGTTTACTGTGACTGCTTAGCTTCTCAAAAGTTGAGTAGTTTTACAAATGTCTAATCTTGACTCTTATTCTAGCCAGCTGGTGTCCGAACCATGTGACATTCATGTCCAAACTACAGAATCAATTTAAAACCAAGAGTTTATTTGGTGGAATCTCTCGGACTTCTCAGCTTATGTAACATCGTGAATTCGTCTAGTCTTCCACAAAACAGAACGGAATATACCCACAATCACCCACTCAAAATTTAACTAATAATTTTACATAGTATTTAAACTCCTTTTTCTTTCAGCGGAGTATGAACTTCGCAAGCCGAAGTTCACGACTCCCCTCGAAGCACAGCGAGTGCTCCAACGGGAACCAGTCACGATGCAAGCTGTCTGCACGGCCGACCCTCAGCCTCACGTGTCCTGGCTGCTGAACGGTGAAGAACTGACGCCAGACGCGACCATAGTTATTGAGGCTGAAGAAAAGGACATCGATCATGGACTGAAGGAGTGTACCTTCAGACTGCATATTCCTACAGGTGAAATTTAACTGTTTGGTCTTGCGATTTGTGCTAATGAAGCGCGCGCTCAGCGTCAACCAGGTTGGTAAGAAACGAGCGACGAAATATCAGTGTATCTTTACACGTGTTTCCGGGCTTAGGTTTGAATGACCACCATCGGTCTTTTAGGAAGGGTTGGGCCTTTCAAATGATTGGTTGCTAGGTGATTCTAGATCTAGAAGAATAACAGGCTTTGAAATTGAAAAGGTTTTGAAATTGGCCCGGCAGCTATGTAAGCGTTCTGCTGGCCTAGATTTTGATTTGTGGGTTGTGTTAATTATTTACTTATTAATCTCAGAAGCATACCGTTTTCTTTCATAACTGATATGGAAGTATCTTTCCCTCAGGTCGTCACGCAGACACCGGCGAGTACACAATCAAAGCCACAAACAACTACGGTGTAGGGGAGAGCTCAGCGCGCCTTGACATTCTGTTACGGCCTGAGATCGAAGGTCTGCATGACGTCACCTCTGTGCCTTACGAGGAGACGGAGTTCATCGCTAACATCCGAGCCAATCCCATCGCTGAAGTTAAATGGTAAGTTCAGACACTCTTTCTACCTACAAGCCGTTCTAAGGCAGCTTAGAACGGCTTGTAGGTAGAAAGAGTAGTGTAGTAGTGCTTGCACAGTGTTATGGATTCCAGTGGCGTTATATATCAAAGTATCCACATGTTATTCAAAACTTAAACGTTAATAGGTAATATCATAAACAAAATGTCTTGCAAGTCATACAACAAAAACAAAGAGACTATCAACATCTCGGTCGTCTAAATACATTTTTATTAACTGTGTTGAAATACTATAATGTTTCTTCTTTAGGAGCAAAGACGGCTACGCCATCACACCAACAGCCCAGTCTTCTAACTACGAGATCATAGAAGACGTGGAGAAAGAGATGTACAAACTGGTCGTCAGGAACATCGGAGTTGATGACGCAGGCGTGTACACCGTCACTGCTAAGAACGAGGTCGGCGAGACGGCGCAGCAGGCCCGGCTTACAGTCCACAGTGAGTATTGTATATATCTATATGTATTTTGTATATACCTATATATATTATTGTGTTATTTATAAGCTTCTGGTTTTCTTTTAAATAAATAAGCCTCCTCATCGATTTCGATGACGGCGACCCTAGACATTACGGATTCCTCTTTCTATCATGAGCCCTAATATGGTTCGCTAGACCTTGAAACTTGGTCTTGAATACCCTACGACATTGTACACTAGCTGTGACGTCACTGTCAATGAGATGTACAAACTGATCGTTAAGGACTTTCGAAGTCGACGATGTTGGCGTCTACACTGGCTCAGCTGGAATAGAATACGTGACCTAGTGTTCAATTTGCTTGTTCCATTTCCGAAAGGTTGCCAAATGTTTAAATGATCAGCTAAATACTTCCAAGATTGAAATAGAAGGTATATCAATCTTATAACAATAACTAAGCTATAAAAGAAATGTCGGACACAACATTTTGTTTATAACCTTTTACCGTTTCCATATATCTCAACTCCACTTTCCAGTCGGCGAGCCAGTGTTCACGAAGCCCCTCGTGAAAGACACCATCAAAGACTACGACGACGCGACACTCAAGGTCCGCTGCGACGGCGTCCCCGCGCCGCAGGTCGTGTGGTACAAGGACAACCAGGAGGTCACCAATGATGAGAGGCATACCATCAGCAGCGAGGTGAAGGGGACCGTGGAGAGTGTGCTCGAGATCAAACACTTTGAGGCCAGTGACGCCGGCAGGGTAAGGACTAATCACTACATCGAATAAAACACCCTTCCACTGCCTTTGGGTCTCTAATTAGGTATGTGCTTAGATCTTTAAAACTACGCAAAGGATTATGCAAAGGCCGCGGGTTCAAGTCCCGTCAAAAAAGTTTTTTTAGGATATTATTTATATCTTATCTTTACCCAAAAAGTGGGTAAAATCACAGACACAGAGTGCACGGAAAAAAATTAATAAAATAAATAACCTGGTTCTGTTTCCTTGATTTAGACACAAACTCTTTAGTTTTGAAAAGAAGACATCGCAACAACGTTTTACCTAAAATCTCTCTTTCCTACTTCAGTACAAAGTGATCGCCGTGAACATAGCCGGCGAGGCGACGTGTGACGCCTACATCGACATCGCGAAGTCTTCGCCCGGCTTCATGCACAAGCTAGAGCGGGCCAAGGAGGTGGACGAGGGCGAGCCTCTCGAGCTGAAGGCTAAAGTGGACGGCAGCCCCATCCCTACTGCGCAATGGTATGTAGTCAATGTAGTATACACATCAATATATATACAAAGCCAGTTATTATCATACTGCGCAATGGAAATAGTCTATGGATAAAGTATACACAGAAAGTGAACAAAACAATCAAAGTGATCACTTTTTTCCTAGTTTTACTTATGCAACTTGACATTTTTTTGTTTGACGACCGATGTGGCGCGGTGGGCGAAGGTCCGCCTGCGACGCAGGAGGTTGCGGGTTCGATTCCCGCCTCGGAACAATTGTGTGTACGATCTGCAGATATTTGTTCCGGGTGTTCTGGTTGTTTTCTATGTATAATAAAAAATATCTATCTATGTAATATATTGTATTATGTATATCAGTTATCTAGTACCCATAACACAAGCTCTGCTTACCATGGGGCTAGATAGTGCTGTGTGAATTGTCCAGCATTATTTTATTTATTTATTTATTTATTATTTGTGACGTGTCTTAGAGTCCCGGACTCTTGAGTCTAAAGGAATATATATGTATATACAGAGCCTTCTCAGCACACTTACGTCCACTGCTGAAAAACAACTTGCTCTTTATAACACACCTGAGACGCATCGTGACCTGTCTGTATTATTTCCACAGCCCCGGTGTTGTATAAAGGTCTGTCTTGCACGAGACATAGGAATCTCTTCCTACATTTATTCTTTCCACTAGGACTGCGGAAACACTACCGTTTATTGAAAACTCTAAGAATAATATTAATAGAGGAAGTATTTTTCTTAAAGTATTATTTTAGTTTACCATATAATCAGTCAATCCAATTCCTCTTTAGTATTTATTTAACTTTTATTTTTATTTTGATATTCATATTTTTAAGTAAACTCACTAAAATTTAAAGTCATTGTAATTTTAAGTAAAACTAATCTCAAATTGTTACATATTAGTAAATACCTATATTTAATAGTAATACGTTTATTGAATGTTCTGTCCACCTTTTAGAAGTTTAAATATTGGAACTTGTCTCATACTAACGTTTAATATACAAGCACAATATGTATACTGTTGATGTACCTTTAATAAATAAACAAATCGTCGCCTGGAACCTGTTCAGCGTGCAATTGTAAATACCCCTGCAAGTCCGTTTGTGACTAACAGCCCGCACTACCAACTCACACTGAGCAGGATATTCTTCTCGTACAGGTTCAAAGACGGCGCGCCGCTGGAGCCGACCGACGAGAGAGTGAAGCAGGTGACGACTCCGGACGGGCTGGTCAAGCTGACCATCGACCACGTGACGCCCGCGGACTGCGGGGCCTACAAGCTGGTGATCACCAACCCGCACGGCGAGCATGCGGCCTTGTGCGCGGTGGCGGTCAATCGTAAGTTGTCTTATGTTTAATGAAACCTTGTCCGGTAGGGCGTGGGGTAATAAACGTTTCGAGGCCAAGATGTCAATGGGTAAAATGTTATCAGTGTCAAAATTTACAAATTGATGGTGCAAAAATGTACTTATGCTTAAATATTAATATGATAGAAACCTATGGTGCCAATACGTACTTATGCCCAAATATCGATATGATAGAGATATAGCAAAAGTGAAGAGATCTGGAGCTAAATTAAATAAGAAGCTCAAGATAAGATGGGAGAGCAAGTAACGCCGCATATAGGGGCCTGTCAATCCTATGGTAAATTGGTCTACTTCAGATACTATTGAACTGTCGCGTAAATTGATTTTCACTTGGCCAATCCAGCGACGAGGCAGGCTACTAATGGTCTACTAATATCTTTTATACGACTTTCAAATTGAAAAAAGGATGAAGTTCTATTTTACTATAAAACCCATCGTAGTTTGATGAATTCATTACAAAATTTTGTATTTCGTGATTCAAATTAATTTTACTAAAAATTTACCTTAAATAATAGTTAACAAGATAACTGATAACTTTAATACAACCCAACAGCCACTCCCAGGAAGCCATCCTTCAGCCAGGAGTTGTCGGACGTGCAGGCGGTGGTCGGCCAGCCGCTGAAGCTGGAGGCCAGGGTCATGGCCTTCCCCGCGCCAGAGGTCAAGTGGTTCAAGGATGGTGAGTCACGCCTAACATTGAAATGAAATGAAATGAAATGAAATGAAAAGTTTTTTATTTCTTTAAGCTTACAAATAAGCACTTAGACAGGTCATATTTTATAGTTCACTTCAATTTTTTGTCCACCAGTGGAAGAAGTGAGAAGAAACCACTAGTATATTCATAACTTATGTGTCTAGTACATTTGATTTGCTTATCTGTAAGTTGGTAGATTTTGAGTTGGAGCAAAACTCGTTCCAAGCTTTTTTATCTTCTAAGTAATCTGATATTTTGTAATAAGCTTTTTTACAAAGAATGTGTTTAACAATTTTTTTAAATTTATTTATTGATAATTTTTGCAACTCACTTGGAGTTTTGTTGTAGAAGCGTATACATTGCCCTTTAAAAGATACATTTATCTTGTGTAGCCTAGTTGTGGGCACAGCGAGTTTATTCTTATTCCTAGTATTTACATTATGTATATCACTTTTTTTAGTGAACCGATTGATATTTTTATGAGTGTACAACAAGTTTTCATAAATATATTGACACGGTACTGTCATTATGTTTATTTCTTTGAATTTTTCACGCAGGGATTCTCTGGGACCCATATTATAGATCGCACGAACAGCCCTCTTCTGCAACACAAATACGGTGTTTATATCTGCAGCGTTCCCCCACAGTAGTATGCCATAAGACATAATACTATGGAAGTAGCTGAAATAGACTAGTCTAGAAGTATCAACGTCTGTAAGCTGACGGATTTTTTTAACTGCATATGCTGCAGAACTAAGTCTCTTCGATAGTTTATCTATGTGTGGGCCCCATTGAAGTTTACTATCTAAGGTTATTCCCAAAAATACGGTATTATTTACAATAATTTTCACGACCTCTGTTGCGTAGGTTTGTCTGCGATGCAGGAGGTTGCGGGTTCGATTCCCGCCTCGGGACTATTGTGTGTACGATCTGCAGATATTTATTCCGGGTGTTTTGGTCGTTATGTAATGTATAATAAAAATATCTATCTATGTAAACTATTGTATTAAGTATATCAGTCATCTAGTATCCATAACACTATATTTTCACGCGATATCTATAGCCAGTAATTACAAATGTATTTGTGATCCGCCAGGCCAGCCAGTGCGTCCGTCGCAAGCTGTGAACTTCATCAACTCTCCGGGCGGGCTCATCGGCCTGCACATTGACAACTGCAAGCCTGAGGACGCAGGGACCTACCTGCTTACCGTCACCAATAAACTTGGAGAGGTAAGCGATTGATGTTGTCCCACTTGGGTATATCTCGGAGTTAGTGGCGTTCCGTTCCGCAACTACGACACTTTTACTTTCTAATTTACACAGTATTATAGAACCTTAAATCTAAAAGGTATCATCCCAAACCTTTGCTAAGAGCTACGCTCACGTATGACTTGAGAACGGCTTACCGATTGACCGACTACTTAATATGCGCCATCTTAATGAAATATGTTGACCCCAGGCGGCGTCTAAAGCTACAGCCGACGTGACCCAGAAGGAGCGCAAGCCAGCCTTCATCGCGGAGCTGCTGCCTTCCACCGTCATCGAGGGCTTCCCGGCGAAGCTGGAGGTCAAGATACTGGGGCATCCTCAGCCTACTGTCAAATGGTGAGTTATACCAAAGGACCAAAAAAATTTGAAGTCAAAAGTGCGGTTGGTAGGTACAGCGATTCCTCAACCTACTGTCAAATATTAATAAGACTAAAGAGTAACAATAAGTACATTACTTACTGATGGAAATAACAATGCGGGTGCCTGAACTAGGTGAAAAACTGTTTTTCAGGCTGAAAGAGTGCTAACAACAAATAAAATAATCAATTCGAACTTGCTTATTATACAAAGCGACGAACATGCATACTTTGGTGAGTTATACCAGATACACGAAGCATAGTTAGGTGATAATGATAACCAATTGCAGGTTTCCTTCAAAAAACAATGAGAAGCCAAAAGCTCGGTAGGTAGGGTACAGCGATTATTTTGAACTTGGATCAGGATACTCTTGTAACCTAGATGCTCGATGATGCCTAAATCTTTAGGTTCCTCGTTGTTTGTCTGGCGAAGGATAGGATTAGGCACTTGTCTCACCGCCGGCGATGAGCGAGATTAAGCGATTGCTGATAGCGTTGTCGCAGATCTTTTGGTTCAGACCAAGCGAGCATCGCTGAGCTAGTTTTATCTTTGATAGTTGTTGTCCCTGAGCCAAAATAGAGGAGAGATAGTTCTCACCGGCATGGCGCAGGGACATGCGCATGTGAACGGCCAGCGATGAAATATTAATATATGTGTCTCTTTTATTGACACGGAATCTATATCTGTTGTTCGTTTCTCGAGCGAGTAAATATATAGTTGATAGCTATACTCTTGATTACTAACGGTGAGACGAGTGTCTTAATGAACGGCAGCTTTCGTAGACCACCAATTTGACTGCCAGCTTTCAATAGCTCTAAAATATCCTCTGAGCAAAACAGTCAGTTGACAACAGCCTCGTATGGAATCTCAGTTCTAACCAACAGTTTTGATTCCAGGACCCGTAACGGCGTGGAAATAATCCCTGATGGGCAACGCATCAAGATAGTCTCTCAACCGGACGGCTCGCACGCCCTGCTGCTGTCGGCGGCGGCCGCGAGCGACGCCGGCAAGTACAGCGTCGTGGCTTGTAATGACGTCGGCTGCGTCAACAGCACTGCCGACCTCGCCGTCCACAGTGAGTATTGTACCTTGTGTGATGCAAAATAAGGTGGTATTTCGCTTGCAAAGGGCACAAGGTTACTATAATAATATAGGCGATGTGAAACGGAAGCAGCCAGCGGCACTTTGAGCAAGACTTATCAGGGCAGGCGAGCTTGACAAATGAAGGACAGAATTAAAAAGTCATTTAGACTGAAAAAGCCTTAGGAAAAAGCATTATCGCTTGATAGTAAAAATTATAATTATCATATAAATTATGTCAATACAAAAGCCATTTATAACGGGATATTAACCATGATTTGATTTTTAAGTTCTAATATTTCGGCACAGTTTCATGCGGAATAAATCATGGTAAATATCCCGTTATAAATGACTTTTGTGTCCACCACGATATTTTCATAATAATGTCTATGGTAGAAATACACAGTTCGCCAAAACCTCTAACACTAATATTTATACTTACCTATATCATACTTTAAATTGACATTTACCTGCAGGTCGCACCGACGACGCAAGTCCTCAAGAGCGTCCGCAGCTGATCCACGGTCTGCGCGACGTGACGGCCGAGGAAGGTCAGCCGCTCACCATCACCGCGCCGATAGTTGGCAACCCCGTGCCTGACGTCACCTGGACTAAGGATGGCAAGCCGCTCATGCCGAGCGATAGGGTGTCGCTCACCTGTGATGGCAAGAGGGTGAGTTATATCAGTTTATCTTTTTGTGGCACGTTCATACTTGTTAACCGATTCAAATTCTAATTATTTATTTACCAAGGTTTTTAAAAGACCATAACATTACAGATACCTCCAATTCGTTATGCCAAGTACATTAAATTATTTTACCTTGTTACCGACGACGTCCTACGTATTTATTACAAATTTGTCTTTTCTAGCGCATCGATTCTGATTGCTGGAAATAAAAACTTGTATGTTGATACTGTCAAACAAAAATTTGCCATGATCAAGTTTTAAAGAGCCACTAGTCATTTTAAAAATAGTAGTACACCATTTTATCTGTAAAATTTGAAAAATCAGACAACAACGTCGCAATATCTCACTCTCTCTCTCTTTATTATTTAAACAGAGAATATATTTATTGTAAAATGGTTTAAAACATCCATAGGAAAGGTCTTAAATCCTAATTTGGGAAACAACAATTTATCCATTTCGGACATACAATATTTTGACAATTTAATAACTAGTACTAAATTGTATTTAACAAACATTTAACGACTTATTTAACAAATTATTATCCCCAGGTCGGTCTTGAAATCAGCACCGTAGAGATGCCAGACGCGGGAGTGTACGGAGTGAAGCTGGTGAGTCCGCTCGGAGAAGACTCCTCCGAGGGCAACCTCAACGTCCGCAAGGTTTACCAGGCGCCCAAGTTCTCGCAGAAATTCACTGACTTGCAGCAGGTAAGAATTATTTTGAAGGTCTTGGAGAATTTGTCGCTATAATTTTCGTTGTATTTAGGATTTCATTAATTAATAAATTAAAAATTGTTTATTACAAGTACAGGACTCATATTAAAAATTACATCTAAATACACAATCTAAGACAAAAAAAATTTACAAAACACAGATAAATATGCGGACACAAGAGACCGTCATTAACCGGGCCCCGTACAATTAATGGTTTTAAGTAATTAATGATTGAATTCCGCAGCTACCCACATTTGACGCTAAATTCCCCGCCCGCGTTATCGGCGTCCCCACTCCCGAGATCGCGTGGTACAAGGACGGTCAGCAGGTCCAGCACTCCAACAAGTACAACCTGAAGCGAGACGGCGACGCCTGCTGTCTGTACGTGCGCGATCTGAAGCTGGAGGACAAGGGGAAATACAAGTGTGTGGCGAAGAACAGGGAGGGCACCGCGGAGTGCGAGGCTAACCTGGACGTGGTGGATAAAATGTAAGTAGACCAGGGTAGAGAATACATGTAAAGACTGCGATGATACCTGCAGTCTGTACTGTACATATCCTTTGTAAAAAGGCTTACTACAAAATATCACGTTATCTAGACTATAAAAAAGCTTGGGAAGAGTTTTGCTCCAACTCGAAAACGAACAAGGTATTGGTTTCTTGTTCGCTTTACCTTAAAAATATATAGGTGAACAAAACTCAAAGTGATTACTTTACTTTCCAGTTTTACTTTTGTAATTTGAATTTTGTGACGTGTCAAAAAATAAAGCACTTTGATGTTTGATATTTGTTTGGTCAAAATCAACAATTCAATTTCAATTTATTTATTTACCATGAATTAACAGTTCCCTGACCTCAGTAACCCTGACTTCAGTTCAGTATTCAGACAGTCAATGGTAGCATACACTTTTCGCTTTGTTTCATCTTTACCCTCGGACTTACCTTACAGAAAGATTTTATTTACATTGGGATCATACTAGGCGTTCACGCTCATGATCAGATCTTATATTTTTTGATTTCCACGACCACCTACATAGGGGTACTTATTTTATTTCCTGACAACGCCTTACATTTTTTATTTGTTTCCTCCAGCGGCAAGAGCCAGCGCGTGGAGCCACCATCTTTCTTGAAGAAGATCGGAGACATCGAGGTGTACCGCGGCATGAGCGCCAAATTCACCGCCTGCGCCACCGGCTCGCCCGAGCCTGATGTCGAATGGTCAGTCCATATCTTAGTAAAAACAAGATAACATCTCACATTAAGCCTAGTCGTATGCCCTTTATCTTATAATTTGGACCTTAAGAACCCTGCACTAACATCTTTTGTACTCGATCAGACAAGCAAGACTGCCGGAGATTAATTGCCTTGTTCCCAGTGCCACGATATTATTTCAATCAACTTAATAGTATATGAAAATGGGATAAAAAAATATAAATTTGGGCTTCGCTGCAGAAAGGTATTTGCAATTCCGGTAAATGTTATCCTAAATGACTTGGATTCTTGTCTTCGTAAGGTGATTTTCTGAAATTGTCAGGCTAAATAATAATTTAGCCTGGAGAGTGATCCGTGATCACATATTGACCATTCTCTGTTTATTCCTTGCAGGTATCGCAACGGTGAAAGGTTGTTCCCAGCTGAACGTATACGGATGGACAAGGAGACCACCGGTCTACTGCGTCTCACAATCTCCGGGATAGACCCTACAGACGTGGGCACCTACCAGTGCAGAATCTACAACCCGCATGGCGAGGAGACGTGTGCCGCTCAGTTGACATACGACAGTAAGTACGAAAGTGGTTTCACAAATGGGAAAAGACAAAAAATGAGGGTAGATCGGTATGTCTGCCCATAAAAACTTACTCGCAGTGCCTTCAGTTATTCCGTGATAATGGCGCATGAAACTGTGCCGAAATATTGGAAAGATTAAAAATGAAATCATGGTAAATATCCCGTTCTAAATGACTTCACTCTTTTACTCTCTTCCTAGAAGTCACATTAAAATATAGAGGAAAATACCTAATGGTTGCGTTGTGAATTTAAGTTCATAATAAAACCTTTACAGCCTTGGAGATCCAGCAGAACAAACGCCCCATCTCGGACCAGTACTCCGATTTCGACAAGATGAAGAAGACTGGGATCCCCATGCCTCTGTCTGACCGACCCATCATCTACCGCATGGCTGACCGTCATCTCACGCTGGGCTGGAAGCCTTCCATCCCACACGGACCGAGGACACCAGTCACTTACCAGGTGATTCATATAACTAAACCATGACAGGGATGGTGTCATAAACTATAAGTTATACATAGGTTGTTGGGTGTCCATAGCTGCAAGAAACAGCCTAATTAAACTTCATTGAGGAAATTGCTGGCTTGTTTATTTTAGTAGTCGCATTATCATTATGTAGGTACCCGTGCAGGCTGTATCAAATATCAGTGTTTTCAGTTCAGGCTTGAATATATTTTATTTCCCTCAGGTGGAGATGTCAGAACTGCCGGACGGTGACTGGTTCACCGCCCGCACCGGCCTGCGCTCCTGCGTCTGCGACATCCGCAACCTGGAGCCCTTCCGGGACTACAAATTCAGGGTGCGAGTGGAGAACAAGTACGGAGTGTCGGACCCGTCGCCCTTCGCGACCACGCACAGAGAGAAGATCAACCCGGACCCGCCCAAGTTTGTGCCCTTCTTGGACCCCGGCATTGATTTCAGACCGGAAACATCGCCTTACTTCCCTAAGGTTAGTCCGTAGGTACATCAGGGATCTATTCTAGATGACTGAAACGCTATGATAGGATCAAGATCATAAGATGAACTCAGACGAGTTTGAAAAACTACATAGGTTGGCAGGTATGGCATTAATGCAGGCAATGCCGAGGCATTTTCTACCTGCCAACCAGCAAAACACAAAGTTTATAGAGTCTGTGCAAAAAGAGAACCGTCGTGGCGTTACGGTGAACTAACATTTTAACGCAAGAAAAGCCATAAATTGGCACACGCGCGACCTCAATTCCTAAAACGCTTCTCTTTTTGCACAGACTCTACAGAGGGTTGGCATGCTAACAGAGTTTCAGAAATATGCGTACCATACGTTCATATAACATGTTATCACCCTCAGGACTTCGACATAGAGCGTCCCCCGCACGACGGCTACGCGCAGGCGCCGCGCTTCCTGCGCCAGGAGCACGAGTCGCAGTACGGGGTGAAGGGTCACAACGCGAACCTGTTCTGGTTCGTGTACGGGTACCCCAAGCCCAAGATGACGTACCTGTACAACGATGAACCGATCGAGATCGGCGGCCGGTACGACTGGAGCTACACCAGGAACGGACAGGCCACGCTCTTTATCAACAAGTAAGTTACAATACAGAATTTTCCATATCCTTCCACTTTTCCGAAAAAGAAGGAAATTAAAAATTCGGGAAATAAATTATACCTTCTCTAAATTATACTTTATACGCCTGATGGTTGACTTAGAATCGTTCTTTTTGTAATTGTTTTGGGAATACTCGCGCCCCGATAAGTTGATTAGAATAGTTTAAAAGATGATTCAGATATAAACTAATGAAGAAGTCATCCGATTTTCTACAGTTCCACTAAAGTCTCCCCTTTTCTCTTCAGAATGCTAGAGCGCGACGCGGGCTGGTACGAAGCCGTAGCGAGCAACGAGCACGGGCAGGCGCGGCAGAGGGTGCGCCTCGAGCTCGCGGAGTACCCGGCCTTCATCCGGCGGCCTGAGGAGACCGTGGCGCTGCAGCGACGGAACGTGAGGCTGGAGGCGCGCGTCACCGGCGTGCCCTACCCCGACATCAAGTGGTACAAGGACTGGCAGCCGCTGGCCTCCAGCGCACGGTTCAAGGTATGGAAACCAGACATACAAACCTTTTTCCGGCGCGGCGGCCCCAGGAGACCGTGGCGCTGCAGCGACGGAACGTGTTTACTATTCTCACTCTTTACAATCTCTCTCTCTCTTTACAAAACAATGCCGGTAGCCAGGGCGTGCCGGGCCCGGTATTTTGCAATCTTGTCAATTCATATTTTTCGTAACACTCTGGTTGCCATCAGTGCCCTGACCACCTCCTTGCAAACCGATTTCATGACTCTATGTTCTTATCTTTTAGATGTCCTTCGTGGAACCAGACCTGTGCATCCTTACGATTCACGACTGTATCCTGAAGGACGAGGGTCTATATTCCATCTCTGCGCGCAACGTGGCTGGCTCAGTCAGTTCCTCTGCCATGCTGCATGTCGAGGAATCGGAACATGAGTATTCTGATAGGTGAGTGTGCAGTACATCCTATCCAAGGCTAGGTAAGGCGGTCGACACACAGTCAGAGAGTGGACGGTGCACAAGGAGCGAGAGGTCGTACCTATCCGGGAGTTTTGTTTTTAGTACTCTCAACATTTAAAAAAAGTCATAGTGATTATGTCAGTATGCTACTTTCCTATGATTTTCTCCTATGATTTTTTCATTTGCGATTCGATCTTGCAAAGAGACTCGGTGCATTACCCTCAATAAGGTGGACGACAATGTGCTCCCGAGAAATTATGGAATGCAGACACATGTGCCTGAAGAAATTACCAAAATTATTGAAATATGATATATTCATCAATCTCACTCATATTTCACCTACAGTGAAAATATCAAACTCAAACCTAGCAATTCCGTATGAAGATCAAACATCAAAGCGCTTTATTTACTTTAGACCTCACAGCACTCTTGCACACGTCACAAAGTTCAAATATACATATAGTGATCACTTTGAATTTTTGTTCACTACAATCTTATTAAGGTAAAGTAAAGAAGCGAACAAGAAACATTTACCTTGTTAGTGTTAGAGTTTTCGAGTTGGAGCAAAGCTAGTTCCAAGCTTTCTTATAGTCTAGCTAGATAATTCGATTTTTTGTAATAAGCCTTTTTACAAAGGATATGTTTGACAATTCGTTTGAATTTATTCATTGATGATTTTTTGCAACTCGCAGATAATAATAATCTATAAATCCTATAATTCCTCTTTTATCCAGGATCCGTGAGCACCCGCCGCGTATAAAGGCGAGCACGAAGCCCTTCGGAGACTTCTACGACCTGGGCGACGAGCTGGGCCGCGGAGTGCAGGGCGCGGTCTACCACGCCGCAGAGAGACTTACTGGTAAACATTTTAACATATCATATACATAATAATAAATAATGCTGGACAGCGATGATATTTTTTAAAGTAGGTACACATACATAGAAACGACCAGAACACCAATCAAATATCTGAAGATCGTACAAATATTTGTTTCGAGATTGCGGGAATCGAACCCGCAACCTCCTCCGTCGCGTCAAAGAGATCGTCAAATGCACTGTGCTTTCCAAATAAAATTATCTGCTGCAGTTTTAAATACCTATCTACAACCTTATTTCATCACACTTTCCGAAGCTAGAATTCGATTCTTTGCGAGACTCATCCATAGGTTTCCAGCCACCCCGAGAATGTCATTACCCACTAACAAGGGCGCAGAGCATAGCAACCAACCTCCATTAGACAAAAAGAGTTTTTTGTCTTTATAAGGTTCACATCTGCATCTTAAGGTGAAATGAGTCCCAAAACCCACGTTTTTACTTAACGGAAAATCAATTTTAAGGGAACAAAACACCTATTTTTCGAATATATTTTGATGAGGATCAAAAGTTTAGGATATAAGTTTGTAAGTTATGGGAGTCGAAATACGATTGACTAAACATGACTCAATAGAAAAAATGGCAAAGTTTCCTCTAAATCTTCATTTTTACAGAGATGGACTCTACGGAAAAACCAGTTTTATTTGCTAGTTATTTAATATTATTGTAATGGAATTTCTTCTACGTCATCATCATCATCAGCCTATAGCAGTCCACTGCTGGACATAGGCCTCCCCCAATGAGCGCCATAGCGCCCTGTCCTCAGCTTGCCGCATCCAGCATCTACCTGCAGTCTTTCGCAGGTCGTCATCCCACCTGGTCGTATGGCGTCCTACACTACGTTTACCGAGTCGTGGTCTCCACTCAAGAACACGTTTGCCCCAGTGGCCGTCGGTTCTTAGTTTAATTATGGTCTTAGTTTTTTGAGAAACAGTATTATTTTAGAGCAATAAAAAATTTAAAAATAAAAACCAGTGAAATTGCGCGCGGGCCGGTCATTCTTCCGCTCTCGCCTTCCCCGCGCGGAGTTCGTTCGTCCTTGTCTCGAAAAAGCGAACTCATTTCGCCTTGTTTGCCCAGCTTACCAAGATCGTCATTGTAGTCACTCGAAACTAACATTAGTTATTTTCTTCCCCAGGTCGCAACTACGCCGCCAAGATAATGCACGGCCACTCAGCCCTGAAACCCTTCATGAAGAACGAGCTCGAAATCCTCAACATGTTGAACGACCGCCATCTTGTCCGCTTGCACGACGCGTATGAACACGCGCATACGTTAGCGTTGGTGACGGAGCTAGCGGCCGGAGGAGAGTTGGTCAGAGATAGACTGCTGCGGACGCAGGGGTACACGGAGAGAGAGATAGCCGGCTACATCAGACAAGTGCTGCGCGGACTCAAGTATATGCACGATAATAGTGTGGCGCATCTAGGATTAACTGTGAGTATACCTACATAGAAACTAGCGTTTCGTACATACAACAACCACCATGGCACTTTCAGTTCCATTTTCTAAAATAAATTCGAATGAAATCTATGTTCTTTGTTAATGTAATTAACTGTACCTATGTAAGAGGACGAATGTCTTGTAGGAACTGACAAAATTATAAATAAAATACTCTTAATCCCTAGGGCGTAAACTCGAGCTTTACGCTACGCTATATTGCACACGCACACTTTTTGAGCATGCAAAGTGAAAAGACATAGAAATATTATCATTTATTTGTTACTACATAAAAGAGTATTTGTATTGCATAATAACATATTTTACTTTGATGAATCTATGTCGCATTGCGGCTCGCTCTGCCCACCGCACTGGCATGGCGTTGTCATTGCACAGCGCGCGCCGTTACTCATCGTCATTCTAAGTTCCCACTCAACCGCAAAATAACCGATGAATCGTTTCAGATCGGCGAGCTGCTCCTGTCCCACGCGGGCAGCGACGAGCTGAAGCTGTGCGACTTCGGTCTGTCGCGCCGCATCCAGCTCAGCAAGCACGCCTCGCTCGACTACGGCATGCCGGAGTACGTCTCTCCTGAGGTCAGTCATTTGCAACGGATAGTCGGCAATAGAAGCGGCGAGGGAATTTTGTTGTTTGAGGAGTTATTACATTGAGGAAAAATTCCGTGCATACGGAAAAGGGGCATTATAAGGATGGTAGGTCCTTACCAGGGGAGGCCTATGTCCAGCCGTGGACTAATATACGCTGATGATGATGATAATGATGACGTTTTTGCCTGCATTATTTGCATAAACAATTGGAAAATAATTCTGGTCCACTTTTGGGATGTTGTTACATACATTTTTGCAGTCACATTGCAAAATTGTTACATTCCCATCCATTCTGGGAATAAAAGGTCAGAAATTTGAGGGATGTTGGAGCTCATAGCTGATGACACCTTATTCTGTACTTAGTATAAAACAAAGTTGATTCCCGCTATCTGTCTATCCCGATGTATGTATGCTTAGATCTTTAAAACTACGCAACGGATTTTGATGCGGTTTTTTTAAAGAGTGATTCAAGAGGAAGGTTTATATTATACATATAATACGAGCATTTGCACCCGTGCGATGGGGCGGGTCGATAGTAACTTATAATGCCCTTACAGATCGCAAACGGCGACGGCGTGTCATACGCCAGCGACATGTGGAGTCTCGGCATCATAACCTACATCCTGCTGAGCGGACACTCGCCCTTCCGGGGCCGGCACGACGTGGAGACGCTGGACCGGGTCAAGGAGGGCAAGTGGGAGTGGCACGATGAGGTCAGTACACTACTCACTGGGGGAATGAGGTCAGTACGCGACTCACAGGGGGCATAAAGTCAATACATGACTCACGGAGGAGGCATAATATGCTGAATGCGGAAAACCTTCCTTCCACCTTTTACTATGTTAACAAATCAGGCTAGATAGCATAGTAATAGCATCTAATAATTAGATCACAACTTTCTATTAGATTCTAATAGAAAGTTGTGATTTGATGATTATTAGTCATCATATCGATAAGTCGGAATAAAAAATTGCGCAAGTGGTCCTCCGGGGCAGATCTTCCTTTGCGATTGCGAGGCATTCCATCTTCCGCCTCTAAAGTGTTCATGAGATGTTGTTGTTCCAGACGTGGTGGTCCCGCCTGTCTCGCGAGTCCCGCGACTTCATCTCCCGCCTGCTGGTGGTGGACACTTACTCGCGTCTGGACGTTGACGCGGCGCTGGCGCACCCCTGGCTCACGCGGGCCGACCGGGTCTACCAGGAGGAGTACCAGATCACTACCGACACACTGAGGAACTACTACAATCTATACAAGTGAGTCACGACATTACTGGGGCTATGGGGAATTGGAGAATACGGTTTCAAGTCTGAATCTTTTATTAGGGGCTTCTATCGGTCGCTTGCACTTCTGAATGATGATGATAATGTTCAATCCGATTTGGGCCGTGACTGAGAATATTGTAAAGTTAATGATGAATCGTTGTTCCAACTCAAACTAGATTAGTTATCTTTTTATTTATGTATTACTATTATTTATTTATTTCATTTTTTCAGAGACTGGACCGGCAACGCCCAGTGCCGCACGTGGTTCCGCCGCCGGCCGCTCAGCGGCGCCTACACGCACCCCTCCAAGATGGTGTACCCGCCCGGAGAGATCTACACTCCTGAAGGTAACGCTTCTACCTACGACACTCAAATAACACACAAATCTACCAAAAGCGCTAGCGTATCCGCTCACTAGCGCTTTTGGTGGATATCACTACTACCTATCTTTAGAAGAAAATTATAGAAAAAACATAGGTAATGTTATTTCTTTTATGATTAAGTCCTGCACTGCTTCATGTAAATAAAAGACTGAGATTTGAGTATGTCTTCCCCGTCCTTCCGTCTTCGATGCACCCTGCCAACGACCCTAGTCTGTAAACAACATCCTTCGTAATAGTCTTAATAAGGATGCCCCCTAGAGTCTAGCGGATAATATACGTAGTATTATCATACTAAGATCGCTTCCGTTAATCACTGCCGTGTACGAAGTGCAATAATGACACATATTAAAACAAAACAAGAGTTGTAGGTAAACTGTATGTGATGTTGCAGGCTCCCCGGACCGCACGCACGACCGCAAGCCCGTGGACCTGTCCTTCAAGCAGTGGGACCACCCCGACTGGGAGGTCTCCGCCAAGTCGGAGAGCCAGTAAGTATACCCACCGAGAATTACGATTGCAACTAATAGGTACTTCTTCTTCTTATTTTATAGGTTCTGTATACATAAAAGTCTGCTGGTATGCTTTTGAACCTTTCTTTGTCTAGGGCAACTTGGATAGATCAGCCGTCACCTAAGATTTAGAATCTACGCAATTTCCTGTTTTAACACATTTTTTTAGTGTTCCAACCTTTTGTATCAAGTGGACTAGATATGCCCCGTCGATAAAAATCAGGGCGCTGCTGTGGCGCTCATTGGGGAAGGCCTATGTCTAGCAGTGGACTAGCATAGGCTGATGATGATGATCACAAAAATCAGACAAATTATAGACGTTCCGCTGACTCGGTCCTCATAGAAATACTATGCGCGCGGTAAAATCTTTTTAGCTTATCGCGGTGGTAGTTTACTCTACTTCACCAATATATTTTAAGATGAATTATTTCAATTCAGTTACCAGAACGGCCCCGACACGTACCTGCTCCAGCTGCGCGACACGCAGTTCCCGGTGCGCCTGCGCGAGTACATGAAGGTGGCCTGCGGACGCTCGCCCGCCTACAACATCGCCGTGCACGACTTGTATGACCCCCGGGTGAGTTGTATCCAGTTACCAGAACGGCCCCGTGCATATACCTCTATATGATTGGTACAATACATTACATAGATAGATAATGTTCTAATCTAAACCCAACCGTCTTCCCAGACCCCAATAATCCGCGAGCGTCGTCGCTTCACCGACATAATGGACGAGGAGATCGACGACGAGCAACGCGAGCGGATCAACAACTACGGCACCGAGTCGTACACCATCCGCCGGCTGCGGCACGAGCTGGGCACGCGGCTGGACTCGTACGCGGAGGCGCAGGCCTTGATGGAGAACAAGAAGGACGGACATCTGCCCTTCTTCCGGGAGAAGCCACAGGTGAGGACATTCTCTCCGGGATATCAATACATTATTCATATCACATCCGCAGGCTGCGGCACGAGCTGGGCGCCCAGCTGGGGTCCGCCTGCGGCGCAGGAGGTTGCGCGTTCGATTCCCGCCTTAGAACACGTGTGTACGATCGGCAGATATTTGTTCTGGTCGTTATTTACGTATAATATCTGTTTATGTAATCTATGGTATTAAGTACTTTTATCAGTCATCTAGTACTCATAATTCGCTTAGCTTGGGGCTAGGTGATGCTATGTGGAATGTCAAGCATTAGACGTAGGTACTGCTTATACCTACATAACGCAGCATTGAGTTAATAGCTACCCTTCCCCAGATATTACCAGTGCAAGAGGGCGAGTCAGCGAGCCTGTCGTGCCTGGCGGTGGGGACGCCCGCGCCCGCCGTGCAGTGGTTCAAGAACGACATGGTGATCGCGGAGGGACAGCGCATCACGATAGTCCAGGACGACGACGGACGGTCCACGCTCAAGTTTGATCCCGCTATGCATCACGATATAGGATTCTACAAGGTACGTGTTTCATTCACAGGTAGTATTTTTTTAATCTTAGTGAGATGTTTAAAGCTAAATTAAAACTTAATAGAAGGTTAGTGTTTATTAGAATATTATTGATTTTTTTATTCGACTATCAAGATTATTGTATATATTTTATACGAGTGTCTTTGACTCTTTAATGTTATGAACATTTAAGCTAGGTACCTAATAGAAATATAACTTTAAATATTTGCATGCCTAATTTTAAGGTAGAACATAAATTAAAACATGATTTGAACATTGGTGCTCATTACACGGCTAGGTGGGTACCTATCTTTAGCCGTGAACTAGCCTGAAGATACTCGTAATTAGGACTGAAATATTATTGCATGTAAAAAATGTTTTTACCTAGTTCACCCAATTCAATTGCTCAAACTACACATATTTAAAGCTGGCTACCAAAAACAGCAACAGTTCTGAAACCTTGTTGCCTTCAGAATTTTTGTTAAAAATAAAACATATTTTCTTTTTTTTTACATACGTCTTTGTATTTTCCAGGTCGTCGCCAGAAACAAAGTAGGACAGACGGTAGCCAAAACCAGAATAGTGGAAGCCACGAACCCCGACGCGCCCGACAGTCCGACCGCCGCCGAAGTGTCTGACTCGGAGATCCTCCTCCGCTGGAAGCAACCCAAGTACGACGGCAACTCGCCCGTCGTGTGCTACAGCCTGCAGTACAAGGAGGGCGACAGCGTCGAGTGGAAGACCGTCGCAGATAACATCGACCACGAGTTCTTCCTCGTCAAACACCTCGCACAAGACACTAGCTATCAGTTCCGGCTCTCGTCACGCAACAGAATCGGATGGAGCGATAAAGGAATACCGACCAATCTCATCAAGACCAAAGTCTCCGGCGCTGACCAAATAGAAGTAACCAAAGCTATGAGGCATCTCCAACAGATGACGGAATCTGGACAGGAGATCGTTCTAGAAGAAGACAAGCCAAAGCTCAACTACGCGACCGAGGAGTCTCCCATCGAATGGGCGTCGACCCCTCTCATGGATAAATACAGCTTCATTTCCGAACTGGGTCGTGGAAGGTTTTCGATTGTCGTGAAAGGAGTGGAAGTGAAAAACGATAGCGTTGTCGTTGCTAAGATCTTAGAGTCCCGTCCAGAAACAGAGGTGCAGGTGCAAAGGGAGTTCGAATGCCTCAGACGGCTGCGGCACGAGAGGATAGCGAACCTGCTGGCCGCCTACCAGCTGCCCGGCTCGGGGGTCTCGGCGCTGATACTGGAGAAGCTGCAAGGGGCGGATATCCTCACATACCTTTCTAGCAGGTCAGTCTTTTATTATGTACTAGAAAAATACTTTAGAAAAACAAAAGAAAAAAAATACAATTTAAAATTATTATCTAATGTTTCGTTTCCCCCCAGACACGAGTACTCTGAACAGCTGGTGGCGACAGTAGTGACGCAGCTGCTGGACGCGCTGCAGTACGTGCACTGGCGCGGGTACTGCCACCTGGACCTGCAGCCCGACAACGTGGTGATGAGCTCCGTGCGCTCCGTGCAGGTCAAATTGGTGGACTTCGGCTCCGCGCACAAGGTCAACAAGCTGGGCACCGTGGTGCCGCAGCAAGTCGGCGACCTCGAGTATAAAGGTCAGTTGGTTGTTTGAAGAATGTCTGGTACTTTGGTTTCTTAGTTCATCGAACAGAGTAGAAACTAAGGAAGCCTCAATCAGATCTAAAGAAGGCCTATACCCAGTAAGTGCTGAAGTCGGACTGTGTACGGATTATGATTAAGAAAAACCAAGTCAAAAGATAATACCTACTTGCGTTGTGCTTGACTTGAATAATAGGGTTTCAGAATTTCAGTTCAAACAGAACCAGAAAATGTATAACCAGCACATCTACTCTGAACCTCGAGTTTTGTGACGTGTCCGTCCAAGAGGCCTGTTAGGGCTAAAGGAAATAAAGCGCTTTGATATTCTATTAGGGAAGAGCCAACCTAACCTAACACTTTCATCAAACAAATATATTTTAATCTGTCGACCAGGATGCCTTATTAATTGCATAGGTACCTACTATAGCGAGCCTGCGCGTATCGTACGCAAATGAAGTTCATCATAATCAGCATATTATGTTAGTCCACTGCTGGACATAGGCCTCCCCCAATGAGCGCTATAGCGCCCTGTCTTTGTGCGCAAATGTAAAAAAGTAAATAACCTAAATCCAAACAAAAACGTACACGTATCCCCATTATTATAATTCCAGCGCCGGAGATAGTGAACGACGAGCCAGCATTCCCGCAAACCGACATCTGGTCCCTCGGCGTGTTGACGTACGTGATGCTGTCGGGCGTGTCCCCCTTCCGCGGCGCCGACGACGCGCAGACCAAACAGAACATCTCCTTCGTGCGGTACCGCTTTGAACATCTCTACAAGGAGATCACGCAGGTAACATCTTGTGAGACACAGGTTTTATACCTTTCCAGTCTAGAGCATTTAACATATCTTCCACCGCGCAAGTGAACAGTTTCAGTCAAAGGGAAAAGAGGCACAGGGGCTTATTATATCCATCGGACTTCAGTGTAATCTGCCTGTGTGGATGTGGTCTATAGTTTCATTTCATTTATTTATAACTATATAGTGTCATATCCTCCCCGAAAACCTGTTCCGGTGGCTGGAACTCGTCGAGTCTCCATGCGAGACAATTGGAGACCACTCCTGAGAACTTGTTAGCTTTGTTAGATTGTTAGAATTTTAACAAATTGGTGCACAGAAAATAAAAGCCGATTTCCATATAAGTGGAGATGACACATCTGTAAAGTAACCAATGAACAATCCATACAGACTAAAATATAAGTCGAAATAGCGTCACTTCGTTATGGCATGACTAATTCGAAATTGTTTTTTGCTATGGTGGAAGCCAAGTATGTTCGCCAACATTAAATCAAAACCCTTCTTACCCCTCAGGAAGCGACCCGGTTCCTGATGTTCCTGTTCAAGAGAGTGCCCCTCAAGCGGCCGCTGGCAGAGGAGTGCTACGAGCACCGTTGGCTCACGCAGAGCGACTTCATGAACAGGAAGCGAGAGCGCGCCCTCTTCTTAGGCAACAGGCTCAAGGTAACTAGCGACCTCTGTCTGCTATTTATCATATTACCAAGGTACCTAGCGACCTCTGTCTGCAATTTATCATGTAACCAAGGAAACTTGCAACCTCTGTCTGCAATGTATCACGTAACCAAGGTAACGAGCGACATCTGTGTGCAGTTTATCACGTAACTAAGGTAACTAGCAGCGACATCTATGTCCAAGTTTCTAAGGCGCCAAGGAAATCACACGTCTTTTCGAATAGATTTCTGCAATCTACGTACAAGAATCGAAAACTCTTTTATTTCCATCAAAAATAAATGTACTTAGAAAAGGTCAAATTCTTAAAATTAAACACTGACATGGAAATAAATTGATAATTTTATAAAGCTTAGTTTTATAATTTTTTTCAATAAGTAACGAAGAAACCTAGCCTGTCAGTTATTATTTTTCAAGTTTGAGCAAAACGTGAACAAGTTTTGACATTTTATAGTAAGCCTGTATGCACAAAAAGACTTTAACAATTTGTTTGAATTTATTTACTGATAATTTTTGCAACTTTTTAACATGACTGATTTTATGACTGCATGCATATGCTGCACAACTTAGTGGGATTTTTTACTACATTTCATTAGATCAGGACATACACCACAACATTGGTTCAATGAATATAGTATAAATCAAAGAAATCAATCAAAATATGGAAATGTCACAGCAGTTTTTTTTAATAATATCTTTATCATGGTTGAAATTAAATTTATGTTTGCTTATAAGTACATTTTCTATCAGTAATGATAATGACTCAACAATTACTAGAGTTTAGGCACTTTGTAGTAGATATTGAATTGTACCTGAGGTCCAAGTCTTTTGTCTGCCCCTTCTATGATCTCAAAGCTGAGTACCTAAGAGTACAGAATCCTAAGAAACCCAGAACTTTGAGATCATAGATGGGACAGAGAGTTAGCACATGGTTTATTCTTAAAGCTAGAATAGAATGTGTAAAGAGATCTCCTCCGATTGATTATAAAACATATAACCTCCGTTAACGATTTACGGTTAACGGTAACGATAACAAGCTACTATGAAACTTACTAAGAAATTGAATGTATCCCTTATTATCGACAGGAGTTCAGCGAGGAATACCACGAGCGCAAGGCTCGGAGCGCGTCGCAGGCCGACACAGCGTCTATGGCCTTCGGGAAGTCGCCGCGAATGCTGGCCCGCTCCAACAGCATCCAGGAAGAACTGCAGACCAACTTCGCCGGACATTCTTAAACTGCTGAACAACTAAGACAAACTGCTACACCAGAAAGAGGCATATAACTACCTACAAGTCATTCAATATTAAACCTATCAGAGAAAACAAATAAAAGCTGGCAATCTTTCAATATAGTGTTGAGACATAACTTCAAGTGATTGTTTGTACTAATTTAAATTATGCTTTTCAATGGGCTAGGTATTTTTAGAGATTTATTGTATAATGCACTTTCTGGCAAGATCCACCTTATTCTTCTGGGATTTGTTTGTTATATTTTTACGACACCAATATAAGGAGATTTATCGATTGTGACAAGCAAATTCGAAAAGCGATCATCAAACTCATTAATCATGAAAAATCATGTACATTTTTGTATGAAACAAACTAGTCATAATGGAATTTTGTTACAAAGAATTGTTACTGATAAGCTTATTTATTTATTTATTGTATACAATTTTATACTGTTTATTTATTACCTTAAGTGGTTATATGGATGCTCCAGTATTAAGGAATTTAATAAAGAGCATTGATTTAATTTTGCAGTTTTATTTTACAACTTTTCTTAAGCCTTCCCAACCATGGTAAACAATTAGGTCCAAATAACTAGTGTAAAGTTTGTAAGGAATTGATAAATATGTTCTATTTTAATGAGGCTAAGTTTATACTAAAATGTAATTCCAAGCACTTATAATCACCAGTGTAAATAAATCTCATAAACAGAAACTGATTACCTAGATTGTTTACTATTTTACTAATAATTAAATTTTATATCGCTTAAAACATCACAAGTTTCAAAAAACCTTAAAAATATCTTCTGGTAATTCATTTAATAACAATAAAATTTGAAACACTATCTAACTGCTAAACTGCTATATCAAGTAGATATATTAAGATAGGTACAGATAAACCAGCTGTCACCATTTGAGTACATATTGTACAGTATAGTTTGCCGAGGATGCCTACTGGAGGCATGGGTGTTAGCGAACTGCAAGCTTTCCTGGAGGATATTGGGTGGTCCCCCCACATGCAAATAGGGCCCCACCAGTGGCCTAGTTGTGGAAACCAGTCCAGAGACAAATAGTTAGTAAAAAAGTAAGTAAGCTATGAAATGCACGTGATTGTATAGATTGAGATTTTTATATACCTATATTATCTGCAGCTGAGTCGAGTAGCACTTTTCTGGTAAAAAGACACCTTTGTAACTTGATCTTCAAGTTAGGAAACAAACAGGCTGGTGTTGTGTATATTTTGTTCAACTTGCAGAAATAAACAATTAGCCATGAAATAAACAATGGTTGATGTAAATGTATCCAAAATATACAAAATAACAATTTGACCAAATACTATACCAAGTTGCATCAGGAAGGAATTGTGTGGTATTGAATTAACTTTGCCTAGTAACAGAATAATTGGATTTATGCTAAAAAACAGAATGTTCCACAAGTTTCATCTCTTAGTTTTAGCAATATATTCCGTTACTTTAGATTGAAATTCGCTTTTGTTCTTGTTGTACATCTCAGCAGCTTCTATGTTGAGAGGATCTTCGAAATTTAAAAGGTCCTGTAAAGATAAATTCTTAAATAAATTGCTGTCTTTAATATCCTAGCACAGTTGCATTCTTCAGTCAGAATTATGAATTATGGCTAAGCTAGTATGTCACAACCGGTTCACTATTTGTGTATAGTAATATACTCACAGTAAATAAAGAGTTTAGCCCCCAAACTACATCCTTCAGTCTTCGGGTGGGCGCCCAGCCATGCTCATCAATAGATGTCTGTCGGAGAAGGGACAGGCATATGTCTCCATCTATGTTGATGTTTGGATGCCACAGCTTTGTTAAACATTTTACTCTTGGAGGCTGGAAAAGAGTTAGATTTACGAAAAGTAACTTTGAAGGTAGCTACTAGTAACAGAGCTGAGGAAGGTAGTTTTGATTTAGTTTTTTTTTTAAATAATCTCAGATCCCTACACAAGCATCTCAGATTAATTTGTTAAACAAAGCTAGAAAGAATAATTTTCTTTATGAATGAATGAAATAAATAATTTGTGATTTGATACTGCACTGCTACTTACAGCCATATTATAGTCATCCGTGACCGAGACACTGAATTTGAACTTTCCGCCTTGCCAATAACCCTCATCAGGTGCCACGGTCAATACGAACTCACTGAGAACATTAGGGTCTTCGAAACTAACACTGCACGTTACTGGAAGGTTCTCGTTCATCTCCTGCACTTCTTTTACCAGTAGTTTATCGCGTATCGATATCCGCTTCGGCACAGGTTCCATGTTTAGACCAATAATTGTTTCGGTATGCTCTTTTTTTAGTTTCCTGTTGAGTGTGATCATAGTTTTGTGCTTTACGTTAGGAAGTATCACACGGTGAGCAATTGTAACATAGCAACGAAAATAGTAATAATTTTGTCCAAAACACAAAATCCGAATCTGCAATTCAGTGCTGCCTGCAATCAAACTGAAAAAGCTCCGAAGCCGAACCGAACGCAAGCAAATGGTCCGAAATAATGATGGATGGATGTGTGTGCTATTTATTATTGTAATTTGTAATATTATCTTTAACGATATTATTACAAATCATACGGATTGTAAACTATATTTACTTTCTTTTAATTCTAAGCTTAGATTTGATTGTATGGACTTTGATTGAAGTGATATTTTTTATTAAAGACAAGACATTAATAAAACACAAATTTAGTTTTTTTTTTTATATATTACTTTTGTGGGCGTATAGTATGAATAGTGATATAATAATTTTGTTTTGGACTCTTTTAAGGGGAAACAACATGTGTTTCAGCAGCCGATCCCCATATTTCAATAAAGTACTCTCTTTCGCTAAGAATAGGGTAGTGTCCTGGGTAATACATATATTTTTCTATTATTAATACTTACAAAAATAAAGCGCGTCAAAGTTTAGGATTGGGGGCTCGTGACGTCACAACTTGCTAAAAAGTGTACAAGGCGTGACGTCACGCGGAACTTTAACTGGCTATATCTTCATATTTTTTTGTTTAATTGACAAAAGAAAAAACACGGATCCAATATCTTCTAAATCTAACTGACGGACTTAATAATTTTTTTTAAAACACTAGCCTATTGTATAAGTAGAGTATTTCTGACTTTAGCAGGAATGCATTTTGCCACTTTATGCAAAGCTCCCAGCAATGTTTACCACCTAAGTTTTATTTTACTTATTCGTTCGATGTGTGATTTCCACGACAGTTTATCGTCTTACCTATCAATAATCCTAGGTATTTTTCTAGATGCGATTGTTTAATCGATAGTGGCGTAAAATCAGGTAACGGCTTGTGTTTTGCACAAAAGATAAATTAATTTGTCAACAAGTTGTATTTGAACCATTCATTGATGGTGTTAAGATCTTTTTGGGCGTCATTGATAATGTTGTAGATATTTATGTCAAAATAAACGAGGCAAGTGTCATCTGCATAGAGGGTTAGATGGCTTGTCAGTCCTATTGAATTTATATTTTTTATGTAAGTAGATTAGAAACAGAAAAATATTTTTTTCAAGATGACAGAAAAAACGTAAATTAACTTTTAAATAAATGAAACGTTGGCTAGATAACATTACTTATATGTCTAGTCGGCTATTCAATATAAATATTGCAATCACGGCAAAAATTTTAGATTTATTGAAGTGCCTATGCTTTTACTGAGGTTAGTTTAGTTAGTTAGTTTAAGCTGCCCTCAACGACGGCGGCAACACTGGTGGGGTTTTGTGTTGTTTTGTGTTTGTGACGTTTTTGATCAAAGGTTTTGTGTTTTGGTGTGAGTTTCATTAAAAAATCGATTGCATAAAATAATTCATCATACAATGACTGAAATATCTTGGCCATGGCAGTATAACTTCCCTCCCTTCTTCACGTAAGTAAATTGAGTGAATCAATATTCATGAAATACGTTATCGAACGTATCTTCGTGTCGCTCGTATCCAGCTCGTAGTACTGTTCGTTTCTTTCCCTTTTTTTCTACAAAATGTTGAAATTACTGGGTAAAGAATGGAGTTACATCAACGAAGGAAATGCACATATAGTTTTACTACTAAGAGACACTGAATTCGTTCTACGCATTGTCAAAGAAGGTGAAAAACCTGTTGATGCCGAATATGTGCGTAATTCAGTGAATTTTGTAAATTTTGTCACTACTCCCTTACTCTTTCATGATAATACGAATCCCCAAGAAGCGGTAACGATACCGCCTAATGAGTTGAGAGAAGTCTGTAAGTGGATACACAGCTACCCACTCCGTCCAAAGAGCCGCACAAATTATTCCAAGTTATGTGAAACTGCCATCAGAACAATCAACCTAACGCTACTTGACCCCACTTGTCAAACAAATTATGCCATTGAGATAAAACCAAAGGAAGGTTTCTTAGCTCAGAATCTGAAACAACTATCCAAATGCTACTACTGTTTGAAACAAAGTTTGAAGTTGGAACAGGGAGATATAGAAGAACGCAGCTTCTACTGCCCACTCGATTTGTTCTCGGCAAGCAAATCTAGAATGAAAAAAGCCCTCATGAATCTTATTGACCAGCCTCAAAATAATCTAAAGCTATTTGAAAATGGAAAAGTGATCTACCAAGCTGGCTCCTCAGAGACAGACTTTGATGCCTTCATTATAAAAATGGGCATATTTAACTCAATAATGCAGTTTCTTGAATTCATTATGGAGATATTGCTAAAAGATACTAAAAACGATTATTTAACCTTTGACGAAATGTTTCGAAGTGAAGGTTATCATCCAATGAAAAGTAAAGATGAATGCATCGACCGCAGCAGCATATATCATGCTAAGTTCTACAACTCTATTCTCTACAAAATTCTTCACCTTCAACAGCTTTCAGAAAACAAGAAAATTGATGTGACACCTGTTGATAAGGAAAGCATTGGATATGTAGTTCCATTACTGGAACAAATAAAGTCACAGAAACTTAATCTCCATGACAAGAACACTAAGGAACAATTTCTAAAAAACTTGGATCCCTTGTCTGCATCACTGATATCTGCAGTAGCGAAAGACTGCTCCATCATGATTTGTTTTTCTCCCAATTACATGGAAGGGTTTCCACACATTAAATTAGGCAAAAAGAAAATCTCCTACAGGCTGGCGGTTACTGACATTGAGCCAAAAATGGCCAAATCTTTGATAAGAAGGCAACAGACTGAAAATAAACTATTTGATCTCTATAAACATAATCATAATAAGTAAATTGTGAGTATTTCTCATAAGGGAACTTATAGAGACATAGGAAGTATGATAAGCAATCCTAACCCCACTTATCTTTACAGAATCCAACCACACACAGAAACCAGAGCGAAACAGCTAGAAGCATGGCAAGAGCTAATCATCAACTACTTGAAGGCCAACAAGCTTTCCACTATAGACATCCGCGAGTCCCTCAACTCTCCTCTGTTCAACAACACTGCAATAGAGCGGAAGCTATCACAAGAAGCAGTGCTAACTATCCTTGAAGACATGGCTAAGGCCGGACGGGCGGCTCCGGTGGATAAGAGTAGAACTGTGTGGGAGGTATACTGGCACTCGCTGGATGAGTGGGGCAATATGGTGTACAACTGGGCCAGTGTGAATGGAATGACCAATTCGGTTTGCACGCTCTTCGAGCTGCGCGAGGGCGAGAATACGACTGATGAAGGTATTTAATGTTCTATGAATGACTTGCTTTGTCATCACGCAGATTCACTGCTCAACATGCCTCCTCTTAACAAGAGAGGTTTAACGAAACAAAATCGCTTCCCGCTGTCTGTCTGTCCAGTATGTTTAGATCTTTAAAACAACGCTACGGATTTTGATGCGGTTTTATTAATAGAATAAAAAGAGAAAAAGAATAATAGAATTTATTTATAGCCACACACACAATGTTAAACAGAGTTACAATAAAAAAAAAGGAAAAGATACATAAATACAGAAAAACATAAGTAGTAGAGTCTCAAGGGTAAGAAAAATCTCTTCTGGTCTTTCCCTATGTGCGCGGCTAATAAGGTCCCGTCTCAACTTGTCATTATCGACCGAGGACGATAGTGACACTGGTTTAGTATAGATAGAGTGATTCAAGAGGAAGGTTTATAAACCATTTGATACATAGATTTCTACGCGGGCGAAGTTGCGAAGCGCAGCTAGTCTATAATATATTATTAAAATAGAATATGCATTCTATACATCATCTATTGTCTTGGGTAGCTAGCCAGAAGATTGACGTTATTTGGAACTAACTAAATTTTATTGTTTTTCTCAGAATTCCACGGACTTGACATGAATGTGCTAATTAAAGCTCTGAAGGCGCTGGAGGCGAAAGGCAAGTGTGAACTGATGGAGTTTGAAGACAGCCAGGGAGTGAAGTTCTTCTGATGCTGACCTACCTGCCCCTACGGCTGGTTTTATAGTCACGCCGCTGGATGCGCTGCACAAGCGCGCGACTTTGAAACGCAACTACTACCCCCATACATCTCCAAACGCGCGCGCTCCAACGGCGCTGCCGAAACGCGTAACAATAAAACCAGCCTACCTGAGTCGTAGCTTGGTTTCTGTGTATGAGTCAATTTTATACACTTTAAAGGACGCTTGGAGGAACATGCTTCAACCTCTTTGTAAAATAATCAGTGTATGATATAAGTGGCTGTTAATGCATTCTGTTAAATTATAATAATAATTCATATTGATGTTGTAATAAAGTAGGTTTTATAAATTTAGCGTTTTCTATTTGGGTTAATTAAATCACACTAATATTATAAAGGGAAGATAATATACTATAGTATAGGATTTCTCTGAAGGATAGGATTCGAAATGAATACGACAATGAACCAAAGTTATCGACATAGCTCTAAGAATTAGCAAGCCGAAGTGGCAGTGGGCCGACCATATCTCGCGAAGAACCGACAACCGTTGCGGTGAACGTGTTCTTGAGTGGAGACCGCGACTCGGCAAACGTAGTGTAGGACGCCCTCCGGCCAGGTGGGATGACGACCTGCGAAGGTAGATGCTGGATGCGGCAAGCTGAAGACAGTGCGCTATGGCGCTCATTAGCATAGGCTAATGAGCCTATTTATCACAGGCCTCCCATGTCCAGCAGTTTAATAGGCTGATGATGATGATGACTATTATAAAATGCGACAGTTTGGATATTTAGATGGATGGAATGTCTGTTACTTCATCGCGCCAAAACTACTGAACGGATCAGGCTGAAATTTTGCACAGATATAGCTCTGCCTGTTATCATACAACATAGGTTTCTTTTTATCCCATAAAAAGGGATATAAATAAACTTTAAACGGTTCCATAGACTCGGCGCGGGAAGCTGCGGGCAAAATCTAGTATTCGATAAAAATATAATTTAAATGAAAAAAGAGATGCAGATTTTAAATATTTAATTACTAATACAATCAAACAGTGTAAAATTGTACAATTTCAAAATTCCTAATTGTATTATGCATTATTACTTAAATTCATAATTATAATAACATTATGAAAACATTAGGTTGTTGCCAAATTATTCAGATTTAGTTTCCAAAAGGCTACCATGAAAAATGGTGTATCAAAACTGATCCCATTTTGTTTATTGATATTGTGGCATACTGAATGTATCAAATCTCCATCATTTGAAGGTTTAAACCAAAGGACCTTTGGCCAAAATGTCCATTATACAGGGTGTTCGACACAACATTTGTCAAATGGAAATTGGGGGTAGGTGGAACCAAGTTCAAATAGTTTGGCGGCTTTCATAACAAGCTGTTTTGAAGATAATTCGATTTTTTTCCGAAATTTGAATTATTTAGTGCTGTACTTTATTCTATAAAAAAAGGCTAATTATCCCAAATATTATTAAAAATGAAGCCATGTTATTTCGTAAAAATAAAGTTACAACATTAAACAATAATAATTTCGGAAAAAACCTTATAAAATTCTTAAAAATTGCCAAGAGGCTTTTCAGGGTTTAAAAAGCCGCCAAGCTTAGCGGCTTGAAACAATACAATACATTTAACAGAACAGTACAATTTTATTGTACTGTTTCCCCATTTTCAATATGACAAACGTTGTGCCAAACACCCTGTATACATATATATTTATTTGATTCCTTATTATATATAAAATTCATTAAATACGAATACCTACATAATGCATTCACAAACACGCCTTAGGTATTTACAGATCTAAAACAACAATTAAACGATCAGTCTCAACCAAAATACATACTTTCCAGCAAAAATTAACAAATAAATAAAAATTCTATTTACAGCACCAGCAAGTACAATACCTTTTGTGCAACAGTACATAATGAAAATCATTTGAAAACTCTGTCCCATTTTCAGTTCAAGGGAAGTATAGCTTTAAAAATATTCACATACCTACTGAAAATGTCCGTTTTTAAGACTCAATCCTAGTTTGATGAGACGTGACGTGACAAATATTAAACTAGTAATGTACTTTGAACCGTGGGAAAACTATTTCAGGTTTCCTACAACTACTACATCACAGATATTTTACATAATTTACAACTATTGGAATGTGTTTTTAAGTTTTATGAGCAGATATAATCAATTAACATAACGTATATCTAGTATACCGTCTAGTGTACCATCATTAAAGTCTAATTATAAACGTGTAATTTCATAAAAATTTATTCTACTACATTGTCTATAGTTTTTCTCCTTGAATACCTACTTCAATGTGTAGGTACTTATTTTGATGAGATGGCTATTTGTGACTTTCTACCATTTGGTTTAACATTAAATCTACTTGGTACTGCTTACAAATGGTCACCGGCTTCTAAAGCAGCATTGCAATACCCGTTGCTTCTTTCTGCATTACCATTCGGTACTGCGTTACCGGTGTCGACATTCCCGTTAACAATGTTCCCGTTACCGTTGATCCCGTTAATCTTTTCAGTGGAAACGACCAGGTCCACTGATGGTACTACCGCGTTGGTCTTACCGACGGGCGCGCGGTAGAACCACCATGCTAGGAAAAAGAACAGGAGGGAACATAGCTTGCCGACCAGAGCTAGGGCCAGCATGTACCTGAAATAATGAAGAAGTTCACATTAATAATAATAATAGACGTATAAAAGATAGACCCCTATAGGCTGAGAAAAATTGGTAATAATTATTGTTTCAACGAAATCTACAGCTCTTGGATCTACACAACTCAAATCTGAAAAATCTAACTTACGGCCAAATTGAGATTAATATTTTATGAAAGAAACTTTCAAAATACTGACAGTCAAATACCACTACCAAAATAATGTTATTGAATATCCTTCTTACTAATTAATACTAAGTATCCCTGAGTATTATAAAAATTATATTTTTATTTACACAATATTAATTTTACCAACATATTCTACCAATCGTCATTATCATTGAATTTAGAATACATTAGCTATGGCTGTCAATTAATCTATCTGTTCCTATGACGTAGTATTACCTGCTCATGTTATAGTTATCATACTGCAGACAAGCGCCAGTCTTGTCGCAGGAAGTAGACCACAGCGAACAGGACAGGTCGATGAGGAACCCGAAGAGGAGCGGCGCCGGGATGGTGCCCAGCAGGCGGACTTTGATCCACTGGATGCCGAGGGCAAACGAGCGCTGGTCTTCGCGCACGCATCTGAAATCATTTATGGAATATATTAAAAACAAAAAATAAAATTATACAAAGTCCTGGTGTGATTTGGACTTTGCAGGCGTTGTATATTGTGTCATACAATTTGGGTCATACAAATTCAAAAGATGGACGCGGCAAGTTGAAGATAATGGTTACGCGATGGCGCTCCTTAGGAGAGGCCAGCGAGCATATGTGCTCGCTGGGAGAGGCCTATATCCAGCAGTGAATTCCTTTAGGCTGATGGTGATGATGAAATACAAAAGATTCCAGGTAGGTAGGTTAGGTAGGTCTAGTTGTTGTAAAATAAGAATACAACAGTATAATCTCATTTCAGTACTGCTGCGCTGTGTTATGAGTAGAAAGTTTAAGATATTTTGTCTTATTTGAGTTGGTACGTAACTATAGTTGGTTGGTACCTAGGTATACCAAGTTTAGGTAGGTAGCTACTATTTTTTGTATTTTCAGCTGTTGTTCTTCAAGTTTATCTCATTTCTATTACTTTTACCTACGTGAGGTATGGTATAGTATAGTAGGTAGATATTGATTAGTAGTTACCTCAAAGTAGCCGAGAGCGCCGGCATGGTCGCCAAGAACGTGAACAGCATCACGCCGAACGACAGCGCCACGAACAGCCACAGGTACGGACAGTCCGTGCTGCAGATGCTGTTGATGGCTTCGTACGGGATCGTTGAGTTAGCTGCAACGAAAAACACCAACAATAACAACATGGACATAAGTTACCTTTAAAGTCTAATGTAATGTTTTAATAACAAATCTATTAGTTTTGACTCCAACCGTATAGTCAGAAGATTGTACAATGCTGTTTTATAACAGTGACTGGTGAACCACAATTAAACCATTACTTCCGTATTACTTGATTGTTTATATCTTTCCAATAACACTATAAAGCTCAGTGTGATATTATCTGTTACGATTTTTCGCAGACAGTGAATTTAGACTGTAGTCTCCTAACTACCCCACCCAACCCGCTGTTAAACTAAGCAGAGGCCCATAAGTTAAGTATTGATATAGACACAGTTGTAGAACGACTGGCTAGCGACCACCGAGACCTACGACAACCACGAAGGCTTCTCACTTGAATAAAAAGGAATGGTAGTCCTACCTCCTTCGACAGTGAAGCTCGGCAGGTTGCCTGTAGAGTTGATGCAGGCGCAGTTGTGGAAGAGCTGCGCCGCGCCGGCCAGCGAGCGGCGCGTGCAGCCGGCGTGGCACGCGCTGAAGTACACGGCCCCATCCGCGCCGCACACTGGCGCGTACGCCGCGTCGCCGCACACGCACGCCATGTTGCATTCCGCCAATAGCGAGCTTTGCCTGAAACAGATAGAAGTATGTTTAAATACAAGGAGCAGTTTCTGGTTGTTTAGGAACCGTTAGAGATCAAGAAAATAATTAAGAAATTAAGAGATATTATGATATTTTTAGCGAACCAATTTAATGTATGTACGTACCTACATTGGTATTGTCATGGAGATATCGTTACGCGACATCTTATTGATCTTTTTCTCTTGGCTCTTGCGAGTATCTACACAATATCAAGTTTGAACATGAATCAACAACTAGGTACGTACCTACCTACTTATGTATGTATGTCTTAAATGTTAAAACATCAAACGCACTCAGCTACTACTAACTACCCGGACTGCTGTACTCCGTAGTGACGCCGAAAAAGTGGTAGGTACCTAGGTAATCCTTCATCACATTTGAGGACGAAGCTAAAGGTCAGGTACATATGTCGGCGGCCACGTGAGGTGTAACAAACTCACCCAACAACAGACGGACTGGTATAGTTGGTAGTGACGCCGGCAAAGGGGTAATCATCACAGTTGAGGATGAAGCTGAAGGTAAAAGCTGCGGCCACGAGCGTGGCGGCCACGCACAGCTTGATGATGCCGGCGCAGGCCAGCTGCAGCCGCTTGACCAGCCAGCCGCCGAGGAACGTGCCGCCGCCGCCAGCCGGGACCGTGATCACACCTGCGGGATGACTCCTCATAACTATGTGCTACGATTTACCAAGCCAAGACATTGTTTTATAGGTCGTCTATTGTTAATATTTATGGGTTAGAAGATGCGATCAAAAATACTATCTAGATTTAGGGTCACATACAAAATAAAAGCTAAACGCCGTCTCCGTAAATAAGAGCGCACTTGAGATAAGTAAATGTATAATAAGTTGTATTTTTAGCTTTAAACTAACAAAAGACAAGAAATTTAAATTATTAATAAAAAAAAAATTATTAATAAAAAATATTTAAATTATTAAAAATTATTAATTAATTTGACTAGATATCAGTTATGACCAAATCGCTTTCTGATTCAATCTCGATATGACTAGGTACATCGCGTTAGATACATACTACATAGATGTTTATTATGATAAATAGGCAATAGTGAAGTAGCCTAGAGCAATAATAGGTTTTCTCTATTATATATAATAGAGAGTCAACCTAGAGCAATAATAGGTTTCGATTATTGCTCTAGGTTGACTCTCTATTATAACCTGACTTGTTACTACTTCACTATTGCCTATTTATCTTAATAAACATCTATGTAGTATGTATCTAACGCGATGTGGGCAAGAAATCTCCTATGTCATACAGAATCATGGCCCTTTGTTAGCTTAGCTTTGAACTTGGTCTAACAGTAGTTACAGGAACAATTTAAGGTAAGGAAAACTGTTGATGGCCAAGTATTTTAATTTGAAGAATGAAGAAATCCATCTCACCCAACAACAAAGCCGCTTGGGACGCGCTAACAGCGAACTGGTTCTCGATGAGCTTCGGCAGGAAGGCCGCGAACCCTGAGATGAGCATGCCCTCGCTGGCGCCGGCCAGGTTCAGGAACAGGAAGGTGGGGTTCTTCAGCAGCGCGGCCGTCGCTTGCGGCAGCTCGTGGAGCGCGCTGAACGCGTCAGACTTCGACGCTGATTCGTGCGCCTCGCTCACTTTTGATGCGCGGATTTCAGCTGCCCCTGTAGAGACAAAATAAGAGATTTGTTTACTGTTGCACTTCAAAGTTTGTTATAAGACAAATGCTCTTAAATTGTTGCGGAGGAACGATTGATGCTGCTCGTGATGCGATAGTTCCTCAAGCGGGGGTAGATACCGCCACAAAGTTATGTGTCATATAATAATGTCTTGCTCCCTGCCTTGCCAATAAATAAATAAATAATGAATTTAAAGACTAAACTATTTCCTTATTTACCCAACACTATAAAGACTACATAACTACTATCTCATTAGAAAACTTGATGCTGGATGCTTCAAGCTGAACGCAGGGCGCTGTGGTGCTCATTGTGGGAGGCCTATGTCCAGCAGTGGACTAACATAGGTTGATGATGATGATGAATAAAAAAACTTTAACTTAAACTGATTTCATAGTCATCTACACAAATAATCATAAGATATAAATAAAAGTCTAACCTGGCAGTTCATAAGGGAACGCCAGGAGAGGCATGGCGATGAGCAGACACAGCGCAGCAGAGAGGATGAACCCGATCCACCAGGCGCCGATCCACACCGAGCTCGCGGGGGTTATACCCAGCCTAAGGAATTAAACAGAGAAATATAAAAAATACATTACATTATATTAAAGATCAATCAATTATACAGATTTTGTGGAGACTTGACAGAGAATTCTACACATGAATGGGTGTTTAACGCCCCCGAACGTTGAGAATTCCAAACAGTAACTTACGCAAATTTGTCGTACCCGTGGCGAAAAAAAATCTCTCAGACTATCTACCTACTCATTATGTTAGGTATTATACCATGTAATTTAAACCCACACAAGTGAAACCATAGATAGGAGCTACTAGGTAGGTATGAAATATCACCGGTTTAGACAAGAACACGCGTTTGGTCACGAACAACGGTTGAAATCAAAACAATCTTAAAATATTCATATTTCATTACAATACACTTCACAGCATCAGCTAATTTCCATAAGTAATTAAAATTCAGAATTTAACCAAAACAAACGTGTGCTACGCAAACATCTGTACTAGTGAATCTCTCAGGGTAGGGCGAGTGTTTTCTTATGGTAATACAGTTTGCAGAACAATCGAAACCCTCTGGTTGGAGCATTGCTCCGATGGACATCGAGTGCCGTAGTGATGTGCGAGTTGCCACTCATGTCTACATTAATATTAAGCTGCGTCCAGAATAATTACCAAAACATGCTAATAAACAGATAATTAACAAAGTATTTATTTACCGTGATAATTTAAAATTTTAATTGGACGTGTATAACAAAAATTATATAGCACATTGTAACCTATTTTATTTGGACGCATCCTTACCATGGACCTTTACCTATTGTAGGTACCTAATAAATCGGTAAAATACATACCTATGTGCGGTAAATTATTTTGCAGCTATTGGGCAATATTTTATTTTATCCGTGATCATGTAAGATTGTAGGCAGACTTTCGTTTTACCACAATCCTGTGATGTTTAAACGTTTCTTTGTCTCACAAACCGGCTGTTTTGGACCGTATCTGGATCGAATCTTTTTCCAACACACGATCTGTAGTTCAAAAACCTTGCAAACCGCTACTATGGGGAACCAACCAGCGACTTGCATTATTTCCATCCAGGCCATTACCCTATTCTAGCTGTTACGGTAAATAATTGCCCGTTAATTCCTTCACAAAAGCCACACTACTCCCCATTCAGTGTATAGCTTCACGAGAGCCCTCCGCAGAATAAAGTGGTCTGGTCTGCCGCGGACTTCATAACAGCTGGTTTGTTTACTATTTGTTCCCATTCTTCACCTTCCCTATTGAAATACCAAAACAAAAGACAAGGAAATATGCTCATCGAAAAGAAAAAAATACGCAAGTGATCGAGGAGTTAGATTACTTTATAAAGGCCATTTCGCCGGCTTCCAACGCTTCCAACAGGTAAACTTTTACTCGTATTTTTAATCCCGTTCCTGCCAAATGAATATGCGAACGAAACCCTGTAAGAGGTCGTTCAAAACTCGTCCCTCGCTAAATCATATTTCGTCCGTGAAGCCGTGCAAGTATAAAACGGAATTAATTTGGCTGAAAAGTTGCTATGAGCGTTCACAATACGGTGGGAGCAGGAGGCCAACTTAGATGAATGGCGCGGTGTCGCTGCCGAGATTAAATATTAAAAAAGTAGGGAGAGAATGGCTTCTTCGAGTTCTGAGGGCTTTTGAAAACTTTAAATTAATTGATGTTTCTCGAAAATCACAATAGGTTGTTTTGAAAGCTTTTAAATGTTATTTTGTCGTGTAATGCTAGGGCCTTGTTATCGGAACAAAATCGCTAAAACTGAAAGTCACCAAGCGTACAAATATACCAGGCAATGTGGTCCCGTCACCCTTACCGTTGCTACTGTAGGCGTACCATTAAGCGCAGCGTGTATAGCTACGGCGTAGCATGATTGCAGCTGAGGTAGCTACGGCGTAGCATGAGTGCAGCTGAGGAAGCTACGGTGTAGCATGATCGCAGTGAGGTACCTACGGCGGCGTAGCATGATCGCAGCTGAGGTAGCTACGGCGTAGCAGAAGCGATTTACTGTATATACATATAGCGTAGACTAGGGCGCAGCGTAACAACAATGAAATTCAATCTTTAATTTACCAACGGTGCTTGGGCCACTAAGTACAAGGCTTCGCATCGATGTCGAACCAGCGTAGGATATTATACTAGTAAACGATGTATAATTTTATTCCAGTAGCTATTTAGAACTTACGCTCCGGCGTCGACGGAGACAAAGTCCGTGTAGATTGTAAGCATTTGTCCCCCGATGACGTAGCCCAGCGCTGGACCCACCACTGCCATTGTGTAGTACACACCTAAAATTAATAACTTTATTTTAATAAATGATTGCGGAGCGGAATAATTCGCACAATTTTGTAAAATAGACTTAATCTACCCCATAGGCAAGCAGAGCTTGTGGCAACCAGATGATAGTAAAAAGTTAACGACTTTTGTTGCGACTACCAGCAACGAAAGTCGCTTAACGTTTTATATTTTTAAAGCAATAACTCCAAAATATCTAGGATTAAAAAAAAATATTAATCATAAATATAAAATAAAGTCGTGCTTCATTATTTGTAAGGGAAAATAAATAAATAAAATAAATAATGCTGGACAATTCACACAGCATTATCTAGCCCCATGGTAAGCAGAGCTTGTGTTATGGGTACTAGATAACTGATATATATAATACAATATATTACATAGATAGATATTTTTTATTATACATAGAAAACGACCAGAACACCCGGAACAAATATCTGCAGATCGTGCACACAATTGTTCCGAGGCGGGAATCGAACCCGCAACCTCCTGCGTCGCAGGCGGACCTTCGTCCACCGCGCCACATCGGTCGTCAATAAAAGTATTTTGCATTCGAATCGTATAAAGAAAGCTTCAAAAAACTGCAACTGTTAAAAGACTATGTTTGCTAACTGTCTCTAAATAATAAAAATCTACCTACGTTTTTTAAATAAAGGTGTTGGTGTGTAATTTTATAAAACTAAATCAAATCGATTTTGCTCATCCTACGTACTACAACAAATCTAACGTAAGATAGAAATGAGCATTGCGATCGCCATTGGAACTATTTTCAAGAACAATTACTCTACTCAGATCGTAGGTGTCTGTGACCAACGCGAAACCGTCACTCCATAATTTTAATACTTGTTTCACGGTTCAAAAACTTTGTCCGTACGTTATTTACCGCGTGGATTAATAAACATAAATCCTCCTGGATTGGCAGCCTCCATTACTGCGGGTAAGTGAAAAGTCACATTACATTTATCTGGACATAATAACCGCAACGAGTGCTTTCCCATGTTTATTGCCTCTCTCGGAAATATAGACCCTTGATTACACCTGGATGTTTGCTAAAAGGTCAGTTGATGGCTGGTGGTTATGTCGATGGGTTTCTACGAAGTTATGTCGATGGGTTTCTACAATTATGGGCTTCAATCTCTGTGCGCTGTTGAGGTAATTTTGTATCTCTCCTGTGTTTGTGAGGTCCTTTGTATTCGAGAGATCTAGGAAACCGTTTAATATGGAGGATTCAATTTTAGAAATACTTGCACAAAAGTTGTTCATAGGCGAGTATAATGCTAGTTAGCATTCTCTACCTGTTATCCGTTGGGTAGTGTAGACAACAATTTAGCAGGTAGTGCTAGATGCAGAATTTACAGAACAAAACAAAAAAAAAATGCAGGTAATTTTTTTATAAATAACATAAATAAATAAACCTATAAACATAATAAAATATACTCATAATAGCTAGTACTTACATACTTAGATATACTTATTATATTCTTCTATAGATCTGAGGACATTTATTGAGGATGCCTCGCGATATTTTCAGGATTCGTCCATACAGGAGTACGAACTGCGTCTGTGTTCCAAATCGTATCGTTCAAGGAGATTTCTATCGACTAAGATTTTTGAGCAAATTTGATTATTCCATTTAAATATTTTTTGTAATTTTTCAAAGGGAACTTGCTCCCGTAGCTAACATTAAAAATAAATAATTGAGGGCGTGAATTTTTCAGTTTCTAGAGCTTTCTTTCAGAGTTTTCGCACTTTCGTGAACAAAAAGCGGTGTCGCGGGCACTTGCTTCCCACGAGTCAGCAGGCAAGAGCGAATCACTCCATCGCCATTCAGCGGGCTCTCGAGTCTGTGGCGAGGGCCCATTCACCCGCACGCCGCCGCCGCTATCGAGATAACACGGGCTCTTGTGCTGCAGGGAGGGCTTGCGACGCGATGCGACAACTCTAACATTAGGTAGGAAATAATAATAAATCATTTATTTCAGACCATAGCAAAGTAAGAGATCTGATACAACTTTACATAATAAAAAGACTACATTAATAACTCGCTTTTTTGTTATTACGCCAACGACAGCTTGTAGATGACGATGGCGTGTGATAATAAGTAGGTACGACTTTATTCGGTCCTAAGGTGGCGCGGAAAACCAAAATTCGATTACATCTTTGCTTTTTCGATTCGAACCGTCTAAGGCGCCTCAACTTGGTATAGCCTTAAACGCCAATAGTAAAAGTAAAAAGATTTTTATTTTGTCAGACAAGAAACGAATAGTGTACATACTCTTCTAAATTAAACTATAAATAGAAGTAGGTGCCTATTTCTTTGACAAAATGGTAAGTACGCCTGGATATTATTTTATTCAGGGTATTTCTCTTACCAAACCAGTTTTTGCTATACTATTTATGACTTCAAGATCTTATCAAGTTAAAGATAAAAACACGATTAGGGAAACTTTATAGGTATATATTTGAAGGTATACTCTTGTCAGTAGGATAAAGACTGGACGCATACATCAAAAGTATAGCATAGCCGCGCTTGATATCACTGGAGAACAACCCCAGCCCACTTGTAAGTTGCTTTTAGCTGAGAAAACAGTGGGAGCGACTGGTGAAACGCGATATACACACGCTGGGCTCACTTCTCTCCCAGAGCACCGAATACTCCCGGTCGAGTGTGGCGCTGCATTAGATACACTGTTTATGGAACTTGGGCTTTTAGTGATTTCATGCCGATATTGAAGTTGGTAGGCTTTCTCGGATATGATAATCATAAATGGATCAGCAAAACATTTATTGAGTAAACACAAAACATTAAATGCGATAATTTGTATGCAGCGACGCAGGAGGGTCCGATTCCCGCCATGGGAAAAAAGTTTGAACGATCTGCAAATATTTGTTCCGGGTTTTCTTGGTATTTTCTGTTTACATATAATAAAAAATATCAATCCATGTAAATAACATACGCTCTGCTTAGTTTGGTGCCAGATGATGTTCTAAGGATTTTCCAGCATTTTAATTTTATTTTAATGTAAGAATTATATTTGTTAAACCGAAATCTAGGAACACAATGTTAACAGATATAATTTAAGTACGCTATTGCACAATGTTGTACATAGGCGAGCATAATGCTAGATAGTATTCTCTTCCTGCTAACCTTAGGATATCCCGGTTAGACTTTCATAGGTAAAGTCATTTAAAAGGGGATATTTCCCGTGATTTGATTTAATAGTTTTCCAATGATAGTTACAAAATGTTCATAGGTAAATTAGTTTATATAACTAAATGCTCTAGTTCGCACGTTAGCCACCTGCAGTGCTGAGTGATCGGCGGCCATTTATCTGAGACCACAGCCTGCTGCTATCTGTCTTCTGCATGTGATGGCAGATTTAGGATCGGTACACGTCTGATGGAAAATGCGTGCGTCGTGTTATCGGTCGCGCTACACCAGAACAGGCAAATATATAATTAAACATTCTACTTTTCACACGCAACGGATGACGCGTTAGTGCGTCGAGCGTACAGCGTCTGTTACGTTTCCGTCAACGTATAGTCGATTGACGTAACGTGTCGCGACACGTGTATTCGTAGGTACCTATTTTGATGATGCATTCGGACTAGTAATCTAACATCAGCGGAGATCGGTTCGAATTAACTAGACGCTTAATGTGACAAGTCTACGTTGACTGAATAGACGCGACCGATGATACGCTCGACGCATTTTCCATCATCTATGTACCCGACCCTGATGATGAAGGATAGGTAATATTTGTGCCAACTGGCAGTAAGGCAACAGGAGACTGGATCTGCGCCCTTATGGTCCGGGAGCCAGTGGCCGATTTTCATGACCAAGTCCCTCCCAAGCAAAACTTCGTAATATGCATTAGGGATTCATATTATATGAATACTCGTGACCGTCAGCTGCGATTCCGTGGGTAGGTTGGGCAGTGGCAGCAATGACGACATTATTCCCATGGAATAAGGTTCAAATCAGAAATTAAATTTCGCATATTCCAGACGAAATAATTGATTAAATTTGTACCTGGCTCCCGGACCGGAGGTACTCGACTTACCCAAGTAGACAGAAGACATCTTCTTGGAAACGTTCTCATCGATGTAGGTGACTCCGAGGGTAAAGAGCGGCGTCGCGCCTGCGCCGTGAAGCAGCTGCGCGAAAACAAAGATGGCGACTGCCCACGCGCCGCCCTCCGTCTCTGTCGCACCCACCTCGCCGCAGCGGGGGGAGAGCTGAGAAAGAAGATCTCGTAAGGTGATGAAAAATATTATAAACCGCTACCTTACTCCCTATTCTGAGTATCTACCTATTGTTATATGGGGACAAACAAAACCTAAAAAGAATTCAGTCAAAAATTTAAAAAAATCAGATACCTACTGAAACGGATTTATGACAGTTTTATTGAAACACGTAATACATAGCTACCTATTTTATTCTCTTTGATTGAAATACTTTTTTGCGCGCAACATGCACTGGTCTGTTATAGGTAGTATCAAAAATAAATGCATTGGTACATCGAAGAATTCACAAGTTTCTGAAGCAAACTCGTCATCATGAGGTCACTGGCTCTTTTTGTTAAATCTTTTTATGATGTTTCATCGTCACACAATGGCTTCGATTACCCATATACGAGTATTTTTCCTCACAAAGAGTCCATCCAAACACGGTCCATTACACTGATGTAGGTACCTTCCTATTCAATTTTCCGCTGACTAGATTACACTACGCAGTAGCAAACTCTGAATGGTTCTAATCCTCTAAACTAGACAAAGATCAACTACATATGCACAGCCATGTTCCATCACAGTCTTCCCGAACATTCGATCGAACGAAAGGCTTGATTACTAATTGAATTAAACTCGGAGGCAGTCTATTGTCAAATTGAATGAATCTCGGGCCATTGAAGTGCATCCGCGTTTAGAGTCCCCCTGTATAGTCGAGCTTGTGAACAGCCTGGATTGTGAGGAACTTTGCAGATGTGTTTTTATACAGGAGAATGCAGTGGGGAATCCAAGATTTGGGTGGAATAAGTTTTCAGCAAAGAGACGACTTTGCAGACTGTGACTCCCGAAATACATATATGACGTATCACTACATAGTATAAAACAATGTCGCTTCCCACTGTTTGTCTGTCCCTATGTATGCTTAGATCTAAAAAATCTACACAAACGAAAAACGACACGAAAACTACACAACGGATTTTGATGCGGTTTTAAATAAAGAGTGATTCAATGGGAAGGTTTATAAACCATTTGACAAATAGTCAGTACAGTTCGGCGGCAGTTGTACCATTAATGGTACAATTGGGACGAATCGGTGACAATTCTACCATCAATGGTACTGCCTAATGTTACAAGAGGTCCGACGGCGAAGCAGCTAGTATGATTATAAAATTGATTTTAATGTCTTTAGGAAACTTATCATTTGCGTTGTGTACAAATTTGACGATACTCCCAGTCAGCACAATACAAATACAAATACAAATGTTTTTTTATTTCATTATCAAAACATGTATAGGTTACAAATTTTTGAAGCCTCCTTTTAAGTATAGAATACTTGTACTAGGAGGTTTCGCTCTTCCTTGTTACATTAGCCGAGATTTAACAATGACTTTTTATGTATTATAATATAACATAACAGAAAATATAAAAATAATGGTTAAAAATTAAAAGTTAACGGTAGACAAAATTGTTGTGTGGTCCAAGTTAAAAACTCAAAGTATTTAATGAAAAATTAAATGTTGTAGTTTAATTGATATAAAATCAATTAATTATGTAATGAATTAATTAACCTGCTATCCTTATGTTCTGTATAGTGTATCTGATATATGTGTTTGAGTGTGTATATGTGTGTTTGTGGGTGTATGCATGTGTGTGGTACTCCTGAGGACACCGGTATCTGAGAGTCCGGGCAGCCGGAGTTATCAGAGTGTGTGTTGTGTTTTTGTGTGTGAGTGCGTGGTGCTCCTGAGGACACCGGTCTCTTAAGAGTCCGGGCAAGGGCAGCACAGCATCTGCACTGTAAAAAAATCCACCAACTTATGTCTCTTAATCATGTTGTGCATGCACGTTTAGGAATTCAATCTAGTACTTATAAGTTATAATTATATACTATAATTTTTAATGAATTGTCAAGTTTCGATTGTTTTCTGTTTTGTGTGCCAATAAAGTTAATAAATAAATAACTCACGGTTCGATTAGCGCTGCACAGATCATCGGACTCCTCACTGGCTATCCTGTAGTTATCGACGAGGAAATGCGGCAGCGCGAAGAGTAGGGAGCCTGTCCCCATGAGGAGCACGCCCCAGCCCAGCCAGCGCGGCTTGGAGCTGGTGCTGCGGCCGCCCAGGTACGTCACCGGGGCCAGGCACGCGAAGGACGCCATGTCGTAGCTATAATCAAAACTTATTTACCATCATTTGATTTTCAAGTTTTCTAATATATCGGCACAGTTTCATGAGCCATGATCACTGAAGTAATAACTGAAGAAAACTTACTCGCAGTGCCTACGACAGTTAGTTTTTTTAAATGCTGGACAATTCACACAGCATTATATAGCCCCATGGTAAGCAGAGCTTGTGTTATGGGTACTAGATAACTGATACACATAATACAATACATTACATAGATAGATATTTTTTATTACCTATATAAAGAAAACGACCAGAACACCCGAAACAAATATCTGCAGATCGTACACACATTTGTTCCGAGGCGGGAAACGAACCCGCAACCTCCTGCGTCGCAGGCGGACCTTCGCCCACCGCGCCACATCGGTCGTCAACGGTCGTCAGTTACGTACGTTATGCGTACGAGCCTCAGGGGAAACTGTCAAAAACTGGGGCAAAAACTCTCCGATACAACATATTCAGACGGAATCAATGTTGTGTTGATGGATTAGTAACCTACCCTGGGTTAACCAATACCCATCCATCTACGAGTCAAGTCAAGTGTACATAATGCCAGCAACATGCTGTACCTTTACTATGTACGACATATGTATATGTAAGAGGAACTTGAGTGTCTGATTTATTATTTAAAAAAATTGTTTGGAATGATGTCTTTGCTTATCTTTGGTAGGTACAGTAAAACTGCCTGCCCTGCCTTTCCTAAATTCACAGAATTCTTTCCATCCAAAGGTTGACTGGAAGAGATCGCTTCTAAGCAATAATGCCGCCCATTGTACTTGTCGAATGTAATGTTGTTTTTCGCTTGTCGAATGTAATGGTATCTGGTGTACAATGAAGTATTTTTGTATTGTATTGTAATAATTAACATGTATTGTATGTATTAGTAATATTCTTACCCCCCTGCGATGACTCCGGTCTGCATGGATCGCAGACCAAACCTCTTCTCTATGGTGGTGATCACCACGTTCACGAACCCGTTCACCACCATCCCTGCAACAAACAAACAAACAAACTGTCAGGATATTTATTTATTTTACGGTAATCTGACGGCTTGAGTAATCAAATCACTACATAGTTTGAAACAAAGTAGCTTCCTGCTGTCTGTCTGTCTCTATGTATGCTTAGATCTTTAAAACTACGCAACGGATTTTGATGCGGTTTTAATAGATAGAGAGATTCAAGAGGAAGGTTTATTAACCATTTGACATATAGATTTCCACGCGGGCGAAGCCGTGGGGCGCAGCTAGTCAAATATAGACAAGGACAATTTAACGAATATCGTTTTTGAAAGTAGCCATAGGTTTTCATTATGATATTATAAAGCACCAAACTAAGTTCTGAGAAAAATGTCTGCCGTACACAATTTATCAAATAAATACTATAAGTACTTATACTATAATTGATCACACAACACAAAGGAATACCTACTTTTATTTACCTATATCAAGCAACCACGCTACTAGCTAAACATAGTGTACTCCTAGAAATAATAATACAGACTAAATCAAAATAGACTCGAAAAATCTATGCAATTTCATAATTCCGAAAATAGCAACTCCCTCGGGGTATCGTCCGGATGAAATTTGATATAAAATCATCAGATGAAGCAGGATATCGCTTGTCGTCCAGGAATAGCGGGCAAAAATAACCGGATGTGCCTACCCGGTTATTAAAGTTGCACGTCCGGTCCGGACAGCCGACGGACGGCGGCCGGAATAGACTGGCAGGTGTCGATTTCCATTATTTTCTTTATTCAATGTCCAATTGAACGGTTTATCAAGTGCATTGATTGGATTTCGACTATTTCGAGCTGGCGCAAAATAGCTTTACTGGTTCGTTTTAAATAATCAAACAAAGGAAAACTAATTGAGATATACTTTGTTTAAAAAATTCTGTACAGGAATAGCTGACTATATTTCTATCTTAGAACATCAAGGCATTGTGTTAAAATATCCAAAAGTGGCTCATATAGAAATAGGTTTTACGAATGGAAAGTGGCGCAAATACAATACAATACAATACAAAAATACTTTATTGTACACCAGTTACAGATCATTATAAAACACATCACATGATTCAAGTACAATGGGCGGCCTTATCGCTTAGAAGCGATCTCTTCCAGGCAACCTTTGGATGGGAAGAATTATGTGAATTTAAGAAAGGGAGGGGGTATACCAAAGATAAGCTAGAATAAATATGAACATAACACGAATATTTAAAGATAAATAAATATATATATATAATAAGTATACCTAATATACTTCTTAAAATACCGACAATTACTATGAATAATAATCGAAATAAATAAAAATATATATTAACATTTCGGAACTCTCCTTATAATTAATTAAGAATAGATTAACAAAGTATTTATAGAGATAACGTAGAAAAAAAAATACTTTTCTGTTCTTAAGTACCTTTGGTGTTTTTGGTCATTCACTTTGGTGGAAGCTGGCCTTAAGATGTTTATTATCCAGATTCTATACTCTCTCTCTCTCTATGGGGCAATGTAACTCGCATTGTCCTTTTCATACAAACGACCTATCATTATGTCCATCGAAGGCCCAGCCTCGGTTATTTACGTGATTGGATACGATTTTATCTTATCTATCATCATTTTGATGAAATCGGTTTATTATATATAACCTTAAATTTCCTAAATTTTTGGGTTCGATAGACCAGTAACATAAGCGTTCTGTACTTATAAAGCGAGAACAGACAAGGACACAATATTGTCTTCATTGGGTTCGAATAATGTTCTGGTACATAATACGACATCTGATTACGACATCTACACGCTGTCGCCTTAATCGAAGAAAAGCGTGTTATTAATTTAGTCTCTTTTATATTTTATGTATGCTAGTTTTAAGGTACGTATATATGGACCGTAGAATAAGTAAAATAAGATCTGTTAATTCTGTTCTGATCTGTTAAATCAATGGTCTGAAATAAATGATGTATTATTATATGATATAATTATATACATATATTAAATTACCTTGCTATACCTCGGTGTTGCCTTATATCAGACATAGTGTCAAGTGTAACAACAAAGCCAAACCAAGCCCATGCATAAATCTACGCGAACGCTCGAGTTATTGTTATTGTGTTTCATTATAAAGATTCCATCACATGCTAACGTATATTTTATTATGTTTGTAAGTTCTGTAATCTAGCACTACCTACTAAATTGTTGTCCACACTACCCAAAGGTTAGCAGGTAGAGAATGTTATCTAGCATTATGCTCGCCTGTGTACAACTTTTGTGCAATAAAGTATATTGTATATATCTAGCAATCAATAATAGAAACGACAAAGTCTGGGTGGGACCAGGTAACGGTATGTTGTAATTACTCGCGAATAGAAAATCCGTAAATTTTCATATTCATTTTCAATCAATTCGTGTTCAGCGAATTTATTTGTAAAGTAAGAAAGATAATAAGATAAAAAAAAATTGCCAGAACGAGACGAATAGTAATTAACAGAGAAACTGACAAAATCGGTCTCCACTCAGTATGTGCTATGGTAGAGAGATCGTACCTTAGCCCTGGTCTTCCGTGGAGACCGTGGTGTGTAACATTACTTACATTATTAACATTGACTGTATCTATGTGTTTTAGAATTAAGTAACAAAAGAGACAATCGTATAATGATAATATTTATTTTTATATAATAATACCCCATTCAGCTATAATTTAAAAACCACTACATCATCCACTATTCAATAATATTATACAGCCTTGGCCAAAGTATAAAGCACCCCTCTAAAACATACATATCTCAAAACACATTATAAAAAATAGCAAATGTTATGAACAAAGTGCAAGCCGGTGCCCTCAAATTATTATTAAAACAATAGATAACCTTTTTCTATGGGCCATAAAACATCTGGTGAGCTAAACTCAGCTCAGATTTTTTTTCAAATTTTCAATCAACTCTCGAGATAAACTTTTTGAAACTATCATGGTTATTAATACTAAAGTAATTTTAAACGGGATATTTACCATGATTTGATTTTTGAGTTATCCAATATTTCGGCACAGTTGCATGCGCCATGATCACGGATGTACCAAAAAAGTGGTAAATATCCCGTTTTGGGATAATCGATATAATGCTACATAATTTTCATTTCTGTTAAATATTGTTACACGTCTGAAATTTTCAGCTTGGCGTCTGCTAGTAGGTATTAATGTCTAGCTTGTGAGATTCTCTGATTAAACTAATAAAAACTAATAACCGAGACATAATTCGTGTAGCCTTAAAAACTACATAGACCAAGAACTAGACTAACAACCAAATTCGATCGCTCTTTTGTAACTTTTTATTTGACAAGTGAGTTCGAGTTTCAATTATCGAGATGATGCGGGAATTCCATTACAGAATACCAACAGTACGTCATTATTTAGCGTAAATGTCAAAATCTCACTAAATTTAGTTCATTTCATTACCACGCTCGTCACTGAGGCGCTACAGGCGCTATCGAGTTTCACAGAATACAAAACTTTAAACTCACCGCGGATTCAGCTTAGTGAGGATCGAAATGAGTTTATAGAATGAGTCTACTGATGCCCCGGCAGTAGGTCGCACTCGCGCCCATGTCGGACAAGCCGATGATAGGATTACCAAATGTTCAAAAGGTGCATTCAGATATTGAATGATATGCACAGTAAAGGGATTTGTTCACTATACATAGGTAGGTCTTTATTATGTAGCTGTGGGACGTAAAAGCATAATATGTAGGGCGGTAATATTGGCTATAATACAGGGTGTCTACCGAATAACTGTAATACCCAAAACAAATGAAAAGCAATAATGATTGAGGAATACGTTTGAAAAAGGTGCTTGAATCTTTTCATCATTAAATGTTATCGTTTTAAATTTTTTTTTCTGTTTCCACGAGTGGATGTTTTGCTCGCAATTAACTAGTCGAGAGATTTATCTTCAAGTATTGCCTCAATGCTACACAAATTACTTCATTTTCACTCTTGGAAATATTTTCTATGGATTTTAAACAAACAGCATTGAAATTAATTTGTAAAACTACTGTAACAATACACAGAAACGCAAAAATAATGTGAAAAAGTTCTACTTTATTTTTGTTTCTGAAGAAAGAAGGGATTCTTTATATTTTATTTGCATTTATATGTCGATAAGTTTTGATTATTTTCCTTAAAGAATAATGCTCCTAATCTTTTCAAAACATAGTAGTGAATCAGGTATGTGTTACAAAGTTAATAAATACACACTACTTAATAAAATTAAGAACCAACCTTCGTCTAGAAACAAAACATAAATAACAAACGACTACTACGTACAAATATAACGTACCAAGGTAGTGCGATATTTCTAAGACAAAGGTAAAACAATAAACCCGAACATTTGTCACGACAGGTTTATTAAATAGCAGAAAAGTCGCAAGGCCCTGTAATGTGTCCCGGAATCCAGACTAATGCGGGTCTTACCGGGATCACATCTCGGGATTCCCGGGGCGACGGTACTGCCCGTGTCCGGGAAATAATGTCCCGCGGATTTGTGGTATAGCTGCGGATTCATCTTGAAAAGTTTTTGTACACTTTCTTACTTATTGTCTACATTAGATAATCCTAGTAGTATTTTAAATGCGAAAGTTTGTGAGGATGTAAGTAAGTATGTTTGTTGCTCTTTCACGTAAAAACTACTGAATGGATTTTGATGAAACTTCACAATAATATAGCCTTCATATCAAAATTACACATAAGCTACAATTTATAAAGATATATTGTATACTATCCAAAATATCTATCACCACGCGGGTGAAACCGCGGGGCGCAGCTAAAGATAAACCGAAGTCGAGTCAGAACGATAGTTCCTGGGTAGATAGAATTCAGCACAGATATTTTAAAGATTTTTGAGGCTTACGATTTTCATAGAGAGTCCACGAAAGATTTTATGCGTACATGTATCTATGTTATATTTCTACTGCATAACTAAAAGGGTTAATGTTAATGTCGACAACGGTGTTAAAAATTATTAGGATTTTGATATAAACAAAGAATATTTTTGAGGTCTACGCTTTTCGTAGAGGGTCTACGAACTCGACAAATATCAAGTACCATTTGTGCTGCGGATGTTTAGTATTTTTGAGAAAAACAAAGTCAAATCTGAATATTTTAGATACATAATTAACATGATTTGCTTTATAAGATAAAAACAAATGAAAAATAACAGAAGGCACAAATAAACATTCGAATCAACAGTAAGCAAGCTCGAGTAGCACCGCTTAGCGCGCCTCACTGCCCACGCCTCGCGGATTGAGTACCACTTGATACTATATATATACTTATATATTCATAAAGTAGGTACTAATAGGTACTAATAACTGCAGAGTACCCATATGAAGCTATACTCCCTTAAAGTACTTGGTTTAGAAGTTAAGTCATACGAGTTAACGTGCTTAGGGCGCGCTTGAGATTTCATTTGCACGCACTTGAAGGATTTCATTTTGAAGCAATCCCTTTATACCTAAGCTGTTGATAAATTAATTTATCAAATTAAATCTAATTTTGTTCATGTATGAAGAAATTCATTTCGGTAAAATATGACAGTAAGGAGTATTATTAGGGGAACGAAATGGAGGCACAAATTAAATATGGACGACATAAACAATGTGTTCCAGAAGAAATAAAATTGACTACAAAAACCTATGTAGGTACCTGTCACCGGACAAGCTAAAAATGTCATCATCATTATCATCAACCTATGTTGGTCCACTGCTGGACATAGGCCTCCCCTAATGAGCGCCACAGCGCCCTGTCTTCAGCTTAACGTATCCAGCAGTCTTTCGCAGGTCGTCATCCCACCCACCTGGTCGGAGAAAAAAAATGTACCTATTCAGTGGAAAATATAATTTTCAGCAATAAAAGCTTTGTTTAATATACATATATCCACCTTAAGTTTCTGCCCGAGGTTTCGAGGAGGTGAACACAACATAACCAATAGGACACGGTTTTTTCCTGTGTAGAATACCCATAGCAACCAAATAAAAACTGGTAAATTAATGTAGCAAACATTTAAATGTATATCCTATATTTATCACTATAAATATAATATAAAACCAAATTCGCTGCCCGCTGTTTGTCTGTCCCTATGTATCTTTAAAACTACGCAACAGATGATGATGCGGTTTAGATAGATAGAGTGATTCAAGCGGAAGGTTTATAAACCATTTGACATATAGGTTTACCCGCTTGCTAAGCCGCGAAGCACAGCTAGGTAATACAAGAACACAATGTTTTATTAGAAAGGTAAAAGCGGTAAAAGCTCAATATTAGCTGACAATGCCAGGCGCTGGTCTGTCGGTGACGCGGCGCCATTTTGTTGTGGCTCTAACGAATATAAGGCTTGGATTATACGACAAACTTTCTAATACGTACTCACGCGATACTAGATGAAGGCGCTTGAATACTAATCCTTTTTTACATTGAAAAAAATCAAGTGAAATTTCAGGATTATAGATACAAGTAATCTCTAATATACCAGGACTCGACGAATGATAACACATTGATGGAATAAGGGAGAACCCCTTAAAACTGATACCATAAATTCGTAAGTTTGGATGGATCGATATTTGTTACTTTATACACCAAAACTACTAAAACGATTGAGCTAAAAATTATAAAACATAGACTATTTATCACTTAAATAAGTTCTCATGTGACAGAAACAGACTATACACGTTTTTATAAAAACAACGCGTGCGAAGCCGCGGGCCGAAACTGGTCGAAAGTATTTTGTTCTGAATCTTTCTTTGAAAAGTTTCCCATAAATCTACATTACAGATATAAGTCTACATTACAGAGCTTTTTTTTCTTTTTTAAGCTGGACAATTCTCACAGCATTATCTAGCCCCATGGTCTAGAGCTTGTGTTATGGGTACTAGATAACTGATATACATAATACAATATATTACATAGATAGATATTTTTATTATACATAGAAAACGACCAGATCACTCGGAACAAATATCTGCAGATCGTACACACAATTGTTCCGAGGCGGGAATCGAACCCTGCGTCTGCGTCGCAGGCGGACCTTCGCCCACCGCACCGCATCGGTCGTCATTTGCAGACTTTGGACAAAGAAAACAATTGTAAATTGTCTACATTGTCTATACTGTACCTACAAATACTGTACCCTAAATTCTTCTAAACTCTAACCTTCTAAATCTTACCTACCGACAGAGATCACTTCAAACCCAAAGTGTGTTAATCAGGAGGTAACAAATCTGCCAGACATCTCAAGTGGTTCCAAACTAATCAGATCATATTAGTGCAGCATCAGTTCATATTAGTTCATTAGTTTTGTTTACGTCCAACGTCGGAAGGGAGAAGCTCCAATCTACTGCAGTCAGCTGTGGATTTATTGTTATTACAATCTGTAGATAAGATAAATTGTCCGCTATTCTTCCCTTGCTTGAATACCTACGTATTGTTTTAGCAATACAATATTTTCCCCGCTTCGGAATGCTGTTTGAGACGTATGTTAGAGTTTTTAAAGTCTAGATTCCAGTGATCATTTTATGAAAACTGTATGTAAAGCTTTGCAGAGAGAAACATAGCAGAGGGCCACCTCGCAAATTGTTTGAGATCATATCTATCTAGATTTGTTAGCGGAAGGTAGTAAATATATGTAGTGTTTTATGAATAGGTATCAAAGTACAATGGACTGGTAACTTCAGAAGAATATTTATAGTATGATGATGCATTTTTTTAACTTTTAAAATATATCACTTTTATGGGTTTTAGTTTGTTGAATTACAAAAAAACCTTGTAGGCCGAACGATCCTTTGACATTTCAAAACAATAATAATGTAATAATAATACACATAAAAACAAAAGAACACGAATGTTTACAACACGTAAAGGTGTCTTTAAATTATACGAGTAATAGTGTCAGCTAGTTTTGTTGCATCCTGTATAAATATACAGAGTGCAACAAAACTTTTAATAAACAAAATTGTTAATATCAAGATTATCCCAAGAGTACCTACAAACTTATGCAAGCTAAGTAAGGTAATTTGGTAAGCGATGCAAAGTTGGCAAATTGCTGCAGTAACCAGCACCTGTCGCTGATGAACTGCACTTCCACGTGATACTTCTACTTAAGGTACTCGTAGGAGTTGCAGGCAGTTAATATTTGTGATCTTTTAATTAATAAACAAGCCTCTGCACGTGTCATCGTTCGTGTAGTAACTTGAGCTATTGAGGTAATCCCCAGCCTTTAAGGGTCCGGCGACCCTCGCTTGCAAAAATCGCTCCGAATATCGCTGTCCCTGTTTAACCCTTGTTCCGCGCCATGTGCGTGCGCGATAGCAATATTAGCCGTTCAAAATTTGGTTTGTTCCGTAATACCAAAAATTATGACTGAAAACTTTTTATATCCTTCACAAAGTATTGTTATTCTGTAACTAGACAATATAAGCTATGTTCCTTAATAAATAAAACGTAAGATATTGATGTTTTTAATACGAAACAAATAGCAAGAAAACATGTCCATTTTCGCATAAAAATGTGCAAAATGAGATTGGCTTTCAGTTCATTTTAGGTAAGTATTTTGAAAAAAAAAACCATTTGGGAACCTAGATAAATACTATTTTAATACAAATAATGCAATATTATAGTGGAAATATGCTTGAATTAGAAATAATTTTGGTATTACGTTTGTATGAAGAATTCGTCCCTCCGGAGGCCCCTTAAGTAGGTATAGATAGCATGAAATACATATTTTATCAGTACTAGTAGGTTTTCGATCCAACCAAAATCGTACAAAACCATATGTACGTCTTAATTAGATATCAGAATATCACTGAAATCTGTGTTCATTATAAAATAAAGGTTTTCCGAAATCATTTCACACAACAAAAAAAAAACCGTCTCTAACTTTAATCCAAAAATGGCAGTAGGAAAAATTACTTAATTTTTGGCCTTTTAGGTATATTATCTACAACATATCGTCCTTAAAAATACGTAGCAAGATGAAAAATAGATCATAATCCATCGTCAGTCAGGTTGTCAACCCCTGAAATGTTTAATTAAACACCTCAAGGTGCCAAACTAATTAGCGTGTGGTAATAACGGCCAAAGCTTCTGATGAGCGTCTTGCATTATTTAAAACCTTCCATGTTCTGTACACCTGGACCAGAGGTGTTCTGGGATTACTTATAAATATTTACAAGTTCACTTTGCAACTTAATAGGAATTAAGTTAGGGCTAAATTTTTTGTGTGTACACTGTACGTTATATATATAGACGACCGATGTGGCGCGGTGGGCGAAGGTCCGCCTGCGACGCAGGAGGTTGGGTTCGATTCCCGGCTCGGAACAAATGTGTGTACGATCTGCAGATATTTGTTTCGGGTGTTCTGGTCGTTTTCTATGTATAATAAAAAATAACTATCTATGTCATGTATATATTATATATATCAGTTATCTAGTAGGTACCCATAACACAAGCTCTGCTTACCATGGGGCTAGATAATGCTGTGTGAATTGTCCAGCATTATTATTATTATTATGTATCTCATTTACCATGATCTCTATTATTACATTACGTGTGTGTGATGCTGTTTTACGTTTTAAATAAATAAATAAAATAAAAAATCGAGCACAGGACTCGTACAAAAATAATATTAAAATTAGTTTTAGACATTGCATTTTTAGTAAACAGACAGTAATTAGTCAGATTTTATAGCACACTTAGAACAAGGATCGCAATGTGATCGCAATAGTGCTTTTTGATAACTGGAAAAAAATGTAGGTACTTGTAGAGACTTGTGGAGTTGCTAGTAGCAGCTTTCTTGATAGGTATAAATTCTATTAAGCCAGAATACGTTAATATATTCGCCCTGATGTTAAATCAGCGCCTTATTTAAATCCTAGTTCGTTTTCCGTAAAATAAAGCAATTAGCACAGCAAATAACTAATTACAAAGAATAACCAATACACTAGCCAAATTCGATGTAGAATGTTTGAAAACAAACTGCCCATACATAAACATAAAATTTACTTTATGGCCGCGTCTTTTTTATACTCAATATATCTATATATATAAAAATCAATTGCTGTTCGTTAGTCTCGCTAAAACTCGAGAACGGCTGGGCCGATTGAGCTGATTTTGGTTTTGAAATGTTTGTCGTAGTCCAGGGAAGGTTTAAACGGTGAGAAAAACATGGTCAAATTGCGCAGAAATTTAGCCGTGAAGCCGCGGGGCGCAGCTAGTTTATAATATAACTTGTCGTATATGTATAATTTGAGATCCTTCCTTCAATTAATATTGCTTACATTTTGTATTTGAAACTCAACGCCGAGTTTAAGTTATCTGTGTCGTGGTTTGTTTACAACTATCTGAATCGAGTTTGGCTAGCCTATAGGCCTCGGTCATACCTCAAGAGACCAATATATGGCCTATTTATAGTGAATATTTTTATAAAAAGGGTCTTACTATTCATAATTCACAAACAGGCACAAACCTTTCCATTCTATAAACAAACAAAGTCGCTTAGCGAAGTAAACTTTGGCCAACAGGTGTGCTCTGGTTCATTTAATTTGGGACGTTTTTACAACTTCCAGCAACTTGCTGCTTCCTAGAAAACTTATATTTTGTTCCCAGAATAATAAAGAACACTCTACTTTGTAGTCAAAGTTTCTAGAACATTCGTGGTACAGTTACCGTCTTCGTTGCGCTTCGTGGTAGAAGACTTAGGAGATTTAGGTTTAGGTTTAATATATTTGTTTACTTCTCAAAAGATTAATATTCACTGGTGAGAAATAAAATAAGTTTGTTACTCGTATCCATTGTTAGTATTTTATTGTATTTTTATTGTTAGTAGTTCGGTACGAGATAATTTATATTTTGATTATTAAATTAAGATTTTGAGCTACGAATGTGTTATTGTGATTTTTTACCTACATTTAACTGTATCATCTTACTTTTATATCATCATCATCAGCCTATATTACTCCACTGCTGGACATAGGCCTCCCCCAATGAGCGCCATACAAAAATATACAAAAAAAATATATATATTTATGTAGTAATAATCAATCTTGTTCTATTTATAACTATAGAGTGGACGGTGAACGTTAAAAGCTAGCCACACTATTTAAATTCATTATCATTTCATTTAAATTCAACGCAATTCAAAAAGATTTTTAGTTATTGTAGCTTGCTTGAAATAAAATACTCATACCACACTGTTTTATTAAAATAAATTGTTTTAATTGTCTCTTTAATACATCTAGGTTCTTTCCATTTTCATAGATCATCAAAACCGAAAACTCCCTTCATAATTGTATGAGATTGTACGTTCATACAAATGGAAGGTACAAATTAAAGTAGGAGCGGTTTATTCCAGTAATCTCGTTAGGGATTGCAATAAATTTAAATTTTGTTTCCCCTCCACTGCTGACTATCAGTTTCGATATTGATATTGTTATAGGGATTTGGTAGAGCTGTCTGTTTGTAGTTCGATACCTGTATACGTTATATTGCTGAAGCTTTAAGCTTAATTTAAATTCCTTGGTTTTGTTAAGACTGATTATTCTGACACTACGAAAACACATGTTTGTTGTATTTTCCAGCACACATACAAAATAATTTACTTGCATCAAAAAAGCTTGCATCAACATCACTAGATAATTGTAGTATAAAAACAATGTCGCCCGCTGTCTGTCTGTCCCTATGTATGCTTAGATCTTTAAAACTACGGAACGGATTTTGATGGAGTAATTCATGGTTTATAAACTATTTGACACATAGATTTCCACGCGGGCAAAGCCGTGGGGCGCAGCTAGTAAATAAATAAATTTTGATATTAATAAGTGAGCTAGGTATGGGCTCATGTATTCATTATTTATAGTATTTCATAGTATTTTTTTGGTATTATAAAACATAAAACGAGGTTTATTGAATAACACTATTTTAAAATACTTTTCTCAAAAATTTAATTATTAATGCAAATATGAATACTTTTTTATAAGTTAGTGAGTAAACCCCCCGGCCACCGCCAGTCAGGTTCCTGGCACGTTACATTTTACAATTAATCCTATGATTTGTGGGCCACTCGCTGGATGGCGGCTGTTTTTTAATTAATGGCGGAATTATTGCCACAGGATGCACTCTAAATATTAAATAACTAGCTACAGCCCGCTGCTTCTCTTGAGTCTTCTGCAATGAAAAGTTGTATTTATGTCTGCCTACCATTTCTGACTGGTGGATAGACATAAAAACTGCTTGGATGCCAAAATTCTAAAAGCTTCGCAACGCCTTTTTTGTTATAAATAGGTTAGGTACTTACATCAGGTATTTATCGCGAAACTTAAACGTAAACTCGAGGTATTGATTAAGTATAGAAGTGAAGTAGGCAACCCAAAGGAAGGAAACCTTAAGTGAGTCTCAATCTCAACGGGTACAAAAATTCACTTAAAATCATCGAGGTACAAATTACAATCCTAAACCTTAAATAGCAACCTACACACCAATAATTGGTGTACAAATTCATTTATTCAGCTTTTAAATTATTTAAAAGCTCACTGAATAAATGAACAGCTTAATAAATCAATTTATTTTACAGCCCTTTGTTCCACATTTTGCTGGCAACCTTCGAACCTGCTTACTCGACAACATCAAAATTGTTTAGTCTTTACCCTAAACGCGAATCCCGCTCCATTAATCTTTATTCCTTAAATTACTCGGTATGCAGAACAGTGCAATACCCGCACCGGTATATCATGCCTCTTTTGTTATTAAGGGACAAGAGAGAGTCATACTAGCGTATTCGGTGTTCCGTGTAAGTATTCTTATTCGGGTTAAGGGTAAAGCTCATCTCTACATAGAGAGAAAGATTTTTAGAGTTAGGAGCTGTTGGTTATTTACAATGTTGTTTGGTTACTACTAACTATTTGGGTTTTGTCTATAAATTTATTGATAACGAATGTGTCTGATGAGGCCGAAGGATTTTAGGAGAATGAATGATGAATACTAAATAAAAAAAAATACTAAAAATACTAAATACTAAAATAATATGAAAACTAAATACAATTGGGCATCATGGCACCATGAAATTAGCCAAAATACATTATGGCACATCTGGCCTATCTTTCTGGGCCGGGAAAAAATAAATTTTAATTTCAAGCTTTTTCTAAAATTGATTCCAGCGATTGATTTCATTTTCTTGCCAAACTGAGCACGACTTCAGACCTCGAAAGGTAGAAAGTGTAAATCTACTAAAGTATATCCGGCATCTATTACACATAACAATAAATATGTAGAGTTTGATATTCTACGGTCTAGGTAAGGTTCTATAAATTGTCCAGCAAAATTATTATATTAGCTTTATCGTGTTTGCATCCTTACCTAAACAGACTCGACAAAAGACAGAGTTTGAGTTGAGGGTTTGCATGACAGTCAGATTTGTTACGGAGCCCTAAATTTGAGTAGATGGGTAAGGTAGGTACACCTGTTGGAGGCCATAACTCTCCGCCGTCCGGCAAAACATAATGTAGATTTATGAAGGGAACGAGGTGTAGCGCGGCTCTAGTGGCATATGTAGGAATGGATGAGGCATGGTATTGGTAGGGCAAAATACTTTTAAAGCTGCATGTTACGAAACTTTTTGGAAAACCTTTAGATATGTAGTTTATAATATTTATTGGGACTTATATAGGTAGTATTAGAATTTGAAATAGATTTCCAAGATATCATTTCCGTGGGAATTTTAATATACATTTTCTTCTAGAGGAATTTTTCGTGATAGAACTTTGTGGGTCCTAATGACTTCGAACCGTGATGCGTGGAACGGTCAGACCTTTGACTAACAATGGGAACAAAAATATTATAGATTCACTGTAACTGTAGAACATGAGACTCAAAAATTTATTTATTTATTCATTTTAGAGCTTCTTAATCTGCCTGCGTGCTGAGGCTAGGCTGTGTGGAATCCAATACCACGTGATTGAAATCGCAGGTAGAAGCAGAAGCTATCCATCAATTCTGAACGTGGCATAATCTCATGGCAGATCATCCTTACATTTTACATCCATGAAACTCTCACACCCATGGTGATATGTTTCTGTTGCACCGAGTTACAGTTACTTAAAAGCTTTCAGCGCGTGTTTTATGGTGACTTCCATGTGACTTCTAATGGAAGTTTTTGGGTCCCATGGCGTGTCCATATTGGGAAATGTTGTATGTTCAACGAGCGTACTTGTCTGTGATGATGACTGATATAGGACCTTTAAAGTATGATTGTATGGTAATAAAAAAAAAATTACAAAATTATTTTTTATTACGTATTAGTGTAAGTTTGATAGGTATATTATTTTAATAGAAACTGTAATTTACAGGCCATACTGAATTAATCGTATAATCAAAAATCTTCGATCAACAATATAACTGTCGTTGTTAGGTACTTTATTCACGGCCTTAACAGTTTGGCTATTATAATCATAGAATAGAATAGAATAGAATAGAAAAAACATTTATTTAGACACAGGTACAAAATACAGGCATAGAATAAACAAACAAAGAAGTTTATCATGGGGCAACGACACAAATAGGTGATATTAAGACTAAAATAAGACTACCTCCTGCGCCGATAATGCCCGAATAGGGGTTGGCTCAGCGTGTGCTGAACATTATTTTATTCAGCGCTGTTTTTCAGCCAAAGACCTTAATTACTAGTTGAAGTCACAGACGACAATCATGTTGGTAAGTTATAAAATGTAAGTAGGTAGTAATACAATAAATTTAAAGTATCAAACCACCTAAAAAAAATAAAAAATGGGACCGCATAAGCCCGGTTGATAAATATCCCATTTAAAGCTGCAGTTATGGCGCCCGGGTAATTTCCCCCGGGTCCAGATCTGGGTATCCGGTCCTGAAACCGGGATCTCTTTAATCGACTTGCTTATAGCTGACGATTCATAATATTATTAGGAAAATACTAAGAAATTCAATATTAATTAGTTTCTAAATCACTATAAATATCGGTTGTTATTGTTTGTTCTCTACGCCTAAAAACAGCACAAAAAAAATCAAAGCAAACACAGGTCGATTAGGAACACAAACGTTAACCTTAAAAGAAAGACCACAGGGATGTGATAGATATTTTAAGTGATGCACTTCTACTTATTATTGAATCAATTAATCAATTTACTTATTTGCGGGTTCAAGTCCCGTCAAAATCGAACATTTTTGGGTTATTATTTAATTTAATTGGAACATTGATTTAGTATTAGACTGTTTTGCAGCTTCCAGTGTCCAACCCTAGGTAGACTAGAGCTCAAACTTTACATAGTCTATCAAAGACACAAAAGTTTAATAACTTGTTATTATTTAGATTATCTCGACCAGCGAGATCTAAAAAGACCTCTTATTTTCAGATGACCAATTATGAAAGACGACGATGCCCGAATGTTTCGATCACAAGAAAGTGCTTGTGATCGTGAACTACACAACGTGGGTAGGTTGGCAACTCGATTCAAAATGTAATAAAACCACGAAAGCACCTACCTAACCCGTCTTTTAACAAATGATCTTATTAGGTACGAACCCGTCTAGTCCTAATTCGGGCCGGGTGCCCCAATATCGCGCGCAAATTGCCCAGTAAATGTAGTTATCACCCTCTGGTGGCTTCGTTTGTTTTCTTTAACTATGTAGAGATTATATTCATTTATTTGCTTGCATTTTCATCCGTTATTGTTCTGCCTTTTCCGTGTAGGCCCTTTTTACTGCACAATAAGATTAGAAATTAGAATGAAGAGTGTGCCAGGAGTTTTGTGAGCGTGTTTAAATGTCTTGTTTTTATACATTGTTATTATTATTAGATTGTAGGAATGTTGTATATATAGAATTTTATATTTTTACGTTTTTTGTTTTGAAGTTTTAGTTTTTTTTATGAACCTACTATAGTTATTTATTTTATTTTATTTTTTTGGTGTGTTTTCATTATTTTTGTAGTTTATAAGATGGTTTTTTTAAATGTATGAATATTTTCTTATCAATAAACAACTGTAACTGGTGAAATTATTAAATGTTGTTAGACTGCAAGCTATCGTGGACATTTCGTGACGAATTCAATCCAAATCATTTTATTTGAGCGTTGCATGCATTGTGTTCAAGGTGAAACATATACAGTACATTTTCCTACACTAATACATAATGCCTATATACCTTTATCGGAATTGGCCATAACTATCGCCGAATCAAATATATGTACCTACAACCTGACTGTGATTTTTATGTTGGACTTGGAAAATCCATCAGATTTTTTATTCGATGGCTCAGTTCAATGAATCATTAAAAATCAATGCAAGTAAATTATTTTGGTTTTTGTTTATCTTAAGTTTTGTAATAGTATTATGTAGGTAATATTTATTTTCGAAATAAGAAAAATATTATATAGATATAGGTAAATAAACAATAAAAGAAAATTATTGGTCTTAGTACTTTTAATGTTTATCTTCAGGTATTTGAGATATTGTGGCAACAAACCGTATTTAAATTTAATTTCTTATAGATCCATGCATATAATCTTTGCTCATTACAATAGAAGGCAGCCATTATCGAGCTCGTATCGTCGCCGGCAATTTAACGACAATTTGCAAGGAAAGTGCCGTGATCGATCTTCTCATGACTTTCTACCACTTTGCATAATACACCTCGTGCGACACTGTATTCTTTTCCTGGTGCAAACTTATACTAGTTCTTGCCTGCGGCTAACACACGTTATTTCTATGAAAATAAGAAGTAAAAAATGGAGCCCTCATTTGATTTTACCTATACAAAATTTCAGTTCAATCTTCTCTGTAGTAGTTTTGGTGTGATAAACACAAACAACAAACTGAAAAACATCCTATCCATTCATCCAAATTTTCACAATTATAAATTAGTGTGATTTTATAGACGAAATAGTAAAGTCAGGTTGTTCCATAAAATCACAGAGACCAGGAGGAAATATGTAGTCAGTAACGTATGTACCTACATCCGGAATTAGTTTTAGTAACAGGTAAGCGATCGCAATCTCTATCGAATGGAAATCAGTTTTATAACCGTAACGAAATCATAAAAGCAATTTTCTACGCAAAGATCATGAACCTGATAAGCGAAAACCATGAAATTATTAATGCACTTATTGTACGCAGTATGTAATGTAATGACGGATATGTATATTATTTATTTATTTATTTTAAGCCATTACTGTCCCACTGCTGGGCAAAGGCCTCCCTTTTCTTCTTCCACTCCTCGCGATCCAACGCTGCAACAGGCCATGATGGAAGATGTACCTCGAGCTCGTCGCGCCATCTCATCCTGGGCCTTCCACGTCGCCTCTTAGCGTTGGGTGGGCTCCACTCTGTGGTGGTCTTTGCCCACAAGTCGCTGGACATACGGCAGACGTGTCCGGCCCAGTTCCACTTCAGGCTTCCGGCTGTTTGACCAACGTCAACGATGCGTGTTTTGGAGCGTAGTATGCTGTTCCGCACGCGGTCTGACAGCTTGACTCCTAAGATGCTACGCTCCATGGATCGTTGGCAGACCCCAAGGGCGGACTTTTGACGATCGGTTAGAGACCAAGTTTGAGCGCCATAGGTGAGGATGGGAAGAATGCGTACGTCCATGAGTTTCTTTTTAAGGGATAGAGGTAGTTTGCCCTTCATAAGTTCTTTCATTGACCAATAGCATCTCCAGGCGTTTTCTGTGCGTCTTTCGATCTCTTGGACTTGTCTCGCCTGGAGAGAGACTATTTGGCCAAGATAAAGGTACTCTTGGACGTACTCAATCCCCACACCGCCGACATCTATTTGGCGCTCAGTACTGTTCGTCATTATCTTGGTCTTTGTCATGTTCATGTGCAGTCCGACCTCGAGGCTTGCGATGTTTAACTCGTTGATCATGTCCCTTAGCTCAGCTGCAGAAGAGGAGAACAGTACGATATCGTCCGCAAATCGTAGGTTGGTTAACCTTTTGCTACCGACGATAATTCCTTTCTCTTCCCAGCTATTGTATAGATTCCGAAATACTTCTTCTAAGGTGGCCGTGAAGAGTTTGGGTGATAAAGGGTCACCTTGTTTGACGCCTTTGTGTATTTTGAAAGGTGGGCCAGAAGTGTGGAGATATGTATATATATAGTTATATTCATTCTTTAATAAAACGCAAGTGTCTTAGACACCACCAGTAAGAAACCTCAAAACTACAGTGGTTTGAACAAAAACTTTTGAAAGACTCGTTATAAATCAAAACGAAAGAGCATGCATGCCCTAGTTCTGTTGCCCTGACATAATGGTCATAAAACACAAGCCTGTTTCTTCGGCCTTCAACTCGGCAGCGCATTGCAGTTTATACTTATAACTCTACTTTCAGTTTTTGTCAGTCTGACTGCATGTGTGAATATCGACAACTCTGTTAACCCTAATAAAGATCTGAATAGTTTCATTCAAGTCATACTGGGATCCTCAAGCGGATGAGACTGCCTCATGATAAACAAACCTGTATAGCGCCGGCCAAGCATAGACAGAACAGCGCCCACTTGGCCGTCCTGAAGCGCTGCAGCCACTGCGGCCGGCATACGCCCCAGCCACAGCGCAGGCTGCAGTGGAGTCTTCATGATGCACTCACCTTGTATAGCGCCGGCCCAGCATAGACAGAATAGCGCCCACTTGGCTGTCCGGAACCGCTGCAGCCACTGCGGCCGGCACATGCCCCAACCACAGCGCAGACTGCGGCCGCTGCTGTCGCAGTCTGAGGTAGAGTCTGCTTCATGCTCTGGCCCCGGCTGTAATAGACACAATAAAGTGATCAGTAATGGATAAACGTCCGCTGTTGCTGAAATTCTCCTTTTCATTGTCGTTCGAAATAAGCTCTAAGCGAACATAATTATGCAAAGTATGATAATAATAATAATTTTTGTAACTCTCAGAAATTGAATCTGCTCACAGTCACCGATTTCGAGCGAAAATTCTAGGGGAAAACCTGACTACCGATATTTTGAGTTGTCAGAACGCTACCATTAGGCACTTTTCAAGCAATTGTCAAATCTATTTGTCGATTGATTATCAAGGAGGACTTCCAAGAAAGCCAAAGCCAATGACTCACGTTTGTAGGCAGGTCGTCAGACATAATTATATGATTCAAACTATTCAAAGCGACGGATGTGCTCCCACCTTCAAGTTATCTTTGAATCACTCGGACACTAATAATTCATCCTCAGATAACATAAATAAATAGAATAATAACCACTCTAAATCATTAAATTAGTGATGAATACCGGAAGGGACAAAGTACACTACTACTATCATTGAATTCAAGTGTTTGGTCAGTGAGATATCATGCTACCTAGCTTATAAAAACTGAGTTTTTTGAAAGTGCACTTCAATAAAAAGTTGAACCATAGTGCATCATATAAAGTAGAGCCATAGGCTTATAGGCGATGCTTCTATTTGATCTTGTCATAATTAATATTCGTATGGAAACCGTTAGTAGGTATGTCAGATTAGACTGAATACTTATTTTACCCCCTCTGGCCACGTGGTCCTACTGCCTTTGTCCTCTGTCTGTAACAGGTATTTACAGACAGAACAGTATTTTGAGAAAGGCCATTAGAGAAATGTGGAAATAACGACACGTTAAAATGACAAGTAATACATATTAATATAATATTTATACAATAAACTCTGCAATACATTTTATTCATAATTATTTTACACAACTTTAACATATCATAAAAAGTAAAAGTCTCTTCAAGAAAGTGTAATAAAAGATTACAAGTCGATGTAATACATTATTGACGTGAGAGAGACTCAAATAAGTGCTCCCCAATTTTAATTTAGAAAAAGAACTTGTTATTACGTGAAGTCTAAAGCAGCCCAACAACAGTACAATAACTTATTTCGTCTCATACAAGCTCTATCGGACTAAATCTGCTCTCCCATAGATGGGCCACGTCCATCGGCGATCAATGCTATAACTCGTCCATACATCGGGCACAATGGGCCTACAATAGTACAGCTGATGTCCTGTGCTTTGTGGACGTTTATTATGTATAATGGAAGTAGGTTTGCTTTTGTATGCCAGTTAAAGGTACCAAACCTATTTGTAAGGACCTGTTTGATTTCTGTGAGGCTAGGCGACTACTGCTTTTAGAGGGGAGTATGTAGGGAATAAATGTAAGAGATCACACTAATAATAAAATTGCGAAAGTTTGTATGGACGTTTGTTAGACAATTACTTCTTCACACCAAAATTTGTAAACAGAACGGGCGGATGTATGCAATTTGTACAGATGTAACTCTTGACCTGGAATAACTAACGCTTAGGCTACCTCATACTCATCATCATAAATAAAACTGGTAAGTGAAACTCCGTAGAAGTATCTCACTCCTACAAATACATTTATTTATTTAACAAAATCCACAGCCCTTAATTATTATAACAAACATGCTTAAAATCTAAACTTATGGCCAAAAATATATACTTACATAACAAAAAATTTAATAATGATAATATAATATAAAAAATAATTACCTACATATTAAGTTAAAACTAAGTACTAAATTAATATTAAATTATGTAACTATGTGTTTAATATAGGTACACTAGCATCCTACTCCATTATTTTAATTACTTCATTTCTAAACATTCTCTTGTCGCTGTGAAAAATATCTGCTTTGTTGAACTTTTTGTTATAATTATTCTGTAACCTATTCACTATAGAATACTGTGCATAGTTCGGAAATGATTGTGAGACAGCAAACAATTTAGCATCAGTATGCCTGGTGCGAAACTTTGGTGTAGAAAAACGCAATACTCTACTGGTAAGTTCTGGACAGTCAAAATCCCCTTTGCACAGACCATGGAGAAATATCATATCTAACAAAGATCGTCGTTTTTGGAGGCTCATTAGATTGTGATATGTACAGGACTCAACATAGTTTTCAGAGTAATAGTGTTGTTTAAAATTAATGTATTTACTAAATTTACTTTGTATTTTTTCTAAATCTTGTATGTATGTTATATAATGCGGGTTCCAAACAGTACTACTGTATTCCAAAATACTTCTTACAAAAGAAAAATAAATAAGTTGTTTAATACACTTTGTATCAGAAAATGGTTTAGTAACGCGCCTGATAAAACCAACACTTTTATAAGATTTATTTATAATACTTTCGATATGTTCCGAAAATGATAACTTAACATCAAGTAGGGTACCTAAATCACGTACTAAATTCACCTTATCAATGTTTATGTCACTTACTTGATATTGCTTAATAGGTTTTCTTTTTCGTGTAAATGATACTGTGCTACACTTGCTTGCGTTAATATCTATTCGATTTCTTTTATAATATTCTCCAAGTTCATCCAGGTCAGCCTGAAGTTTAATAAAGTCGGAGATGTTATTAATTTTTATAAATACTTTAGTGTCATCCGCATACATAAGAAATCTAGAGTATTTGAAACATTTACCGACATCATAAAGGTAACAAGCATACAAGAGTGGACCCCTGTGGAACGCCAGATGTAATTTCAATATAGTCAGAGCAAGAGCCACCTACGACAACTGCCTATCACAGGCAGTTGTCGTAGGTGGCTCTTGCTCTTTTCAATAAATACGACTCTACCCATCATAACAAATTACCCTGAATACCCAGCTCATATAGTTTACGCAACAGTATCATATGATCTACCCGATCGAAGGCCTTCTCAAAATCATTATACACCACATCCACCTGGGAACCTCCATCCATGTTGGTTGCAAAATAGACAATAAAAACACCTAAATTGGTCGTGGTAGAGCGTCCCTTCATAAAACCATGCTGTTCAGATGGAATTGAAGATGATACAACGGGGTATATATGTGTGTGGACTGTCCGTTCTATTAACTTGCTAAGCACATTAAGAATTGAAATCGATCTATAATTTTCTATGGAAGTCTTCGAACCTTTTTTGTGACATCTAGTCTCTATCTCTTTATTACGCAGATACGTTTCCGTTCCAATACCCACGTTTTGATTGTAGGGAGGGAATATCATTTTTAAGACAAAAAAGGTTTTTTTTAATATTTTTATGAGCATTGAATGTTTTTATCTAGTTAAGTAGTAAATTATGGGAGTCGAAACACTACGAGTAATCTTGACTCCATGAAAAAAATCGTAAAGTTTCCTCTAAATCTTAATTTTTAGAGAGATTCTTTTACAAAAAAAGCGTTTTCATTTGCGTTGTTTAAAAATTATAATTAAAACAGTAAATTATTGATGTACAAGCGGGGCTAAAGAAAATTAATCATAATATATAGCGCTTGGCTGTATTTTATTTACTCTATGTATTAAGTAGGTAAGTACACATGTATGTACTACTCAACTCATTGTGTGTAAATAACCTGGTATCATTTACCGAGCGGCGAGGTGAAGGGCACATAGTGCGTGTCATATATTACTATTGTTATGTTGTTTTCTATACGGGCTTACATAATCTTTCTTAGCTATAAATTCCTCTCTCAGTACCTACCATTTTAGAGCACGCACTCATTCTAGACTCCATCGAAAAAACCTCTAACACATTCCACTTTCAAAAAGTTTCAAAAACAGTAAAAAGTTCAAACTCTCAGATAAAACTGACCAAGTAGTTCTTATTTCGTAATAGAAATAAAGTTGTCTATTCACCGCGATAATGAAACAACATTCGAGTTTTGAAAATCCCGATGCGTAATCGAAAAAGTTTTGTTGAAAAGCGGCGGCGCGGTATGGGCGGGCGGGTCGAGCCCTCGCGAGCTACTGAGGGCAGCGACCAAAGAGTCCCGCGTATAAACAGGAATCTACTCTATTCAGGACCATAAGAACATTATAATATATAAGTAACTGTGTCTGTCTACACAAGTAGGACGGCTAGAAATTAAATATTATGGTTACATACCGCAAACAAGATGATTTTAATATATTATGTCCTACTATTCTATTATTCTTTAATGTAGTAGAATAGCGCGACATTCCGCCTGCGACTGTTTTCAGGATATGTTACGATTCCGAGTAAAAACTTCTAAGCACACATAACAACGTAAATAACCTATATTAGATAAATCTTTTCTATTGTATTATGTATGCGTGGATTTGTTAAGTTGGACCTAATATAAAATAGGTAGATACTTAGGTCCGCAAACAGCGCTCAATTAAAAGATCGATTAAAGATAAAACTATAGCTTCTTTCCGTTGACTCAATGGTGTTTGTTTTAAGGTTTTCGTGATATTTTTTTTTCCTTCTTTCACGAAATAAGGCCTTTAATCGTAGATTTGTAGTTATATCACAAAATACCTATAAGTTTGTCCGGAATCCTACGCACGTACGCGAGCCTGAAAATGAGAATACTACTTTGTGTTCGTTTTGGCGCCCATCGTGGTATAAGCAACGTAGACCGCCGCCGGTTTGAATTTCATTTTAAAATGAACTGAAAAATGTTTTCAGGCTGAAAACTGCCACTAGCAGCGACAAGATAATCTTTAGACTACCGATACTATCTATTGGATATTGGCGATGGCTAGTAGGTACGTAGGTACTGAAACAGTTCGTAAAAAGTCAATTTACAAAATGGAGACCCAAAATACAAAAAAATATTTACTTATGTAAAAAAAAATATCTGTAAATTTTTGCTGCTTTTGCTTTTAAGAAAAGAGATACACAGAAAGAAAAATTATATTTATTATAACATAGAAAATGACCAGAACACCCGGAACAAATCTGCACAAACATTTGTCCCGAGGCAGAAATCGAACCTGCTACCTCCTGCGTCACAGGCGGCCCACCGCACTACAGAGGTCATTTCTATCCCTAACTAAACGGTGGTTGCTGTAGGAGACAGGGTCATTGCCGCATTACGGAACACCGCAACAGACTTACGCAAGTAAATTGGTTTTACACAATTCAATGAGCCCATTTCCTCAGGCGGGTTCACTTTTAATCTATATTCTGTGCTAGTACTACCACAGTATACATTATGGGTACATATACATATTCTTACCTTTCAAGATCAGCAGGAAGTTTAAGACTCTAGACAGACGGACTGCATTTCAACTGCAAATTGCACTTCAGTTGCAGTTTGAATGCAGTTGACACGACTGCAATAGAACTGCAAACCAACCGCGCAGTCCGATTGCAGTTGGATTGCAGTTGAAATGCAGTCCGTCTATCTAGAGCCTTAAATACGACAGCTCCGGTTTTGAAGAAGCCGAGTTCACACAGCCCCGTATCCAACGCAATATGATAGGAATATTTTTCAAAAAAATAAAATTACTCATGACCGCTCTTCTAGACGCAACAATCGCTACTGACAGGACCGCAAAAACCCCTTATGCATCCTGTACACGTTCGGCCAATGCGTTGGGCCAATGCGCCAACGTGTGAACACTGTTTGTGGAGCGCGCCAAGATCCTTTGATGTGTGCAAGAAAAACCGACACTAGTCGGTTTGCGAGCCAACGTTGGCCGCCAACTTCCAACATGCGCCAAGTAGGTCTCTACACGTTGTTGGCCCAATGCATTGGCCCAACGTGTATAGGACGCATTCTCGTCGATGCGCATGTTTGTGTGAGTGTGCAGTTTCGAGCGTTTGTTCCTAGTTTCCATACTGTATGTATATGTATACTGTGGTACTACTCCGCACGTGGCACGTCATGACGTGACTTTAATTTGAATTTGGAACAAAATTAAATTCGCGCCATATTTATGGCCTTTGGGAGGGAAATCGAGAAATGGCCGCGCTAACATTACTTCCCAAGCTTCTTTAGTCTTTTAATTAAAGTTTCAGTGAGGGGCCTTTTCAGAAGCTATTAGAGGAGAAATTATTCAGCTTTTAATATTTCCAGCTTTGAAAATTAGGATATTAATAATAATCTACACTGTAAGTTCAGGCCCGTCTTGTTGGTCCTGAGCCTGTCGTCTCCGCGGTCATGTCAGCCTGGCATTCCATCAGATTATGAGAAGGGAAGACAGAGTGCACCTGTGATTGCGCACATTCACCTGTGCACTATAATAATGTCCTGTGCACAGGGTATTATTATAGTGTCAGTGTCCTGTCTCAACGGAGTATACAGTCTACAGAAAACTATTATTATGTAGTATACAATGCATAAATAAATATACACTCACAGGTAGTGTCCCCGCCGGGTTCTGCTTCCGGCTGGTGCGCAGGTCTATGGTCTGGAAGCCGTCGTCCGCGGCCTCGAAGGCTTTGTTCACCATGCCCTCCGCCATCCTCACCCACTGCAACAAATATATCTTAATGTTTCAATTGTGTTTCAACTATGTTGCAACAAATATAACAAATTCCTCCTGGTCACGCTATAACTTGAACGGTTTTACCGATATCATTCATCTTTTTTAAATTTTTAGAAGGTGAAAAAATAAAAAAAAATAACAAAATTGCGGAAGCATTTCCACGCGGGTGAAACCGCGATGAAACAGCTAGTAGCTAATAAAACCTCAATCCCTTTCCGATGTCAAAAGTCCAAGTATTTTTACAAACAATTTAATTATTAATGTTCTTATTTTTTTATTATATATTTTCTAAAAAGCGGATGATAAAAAATACAAATAATTTATTAAGAATAAGGTAGGTTAGGTACATTACAAATAAACGAGGCAGTGACGCAGCCTCATCGCCCGCCTTCTTGGTATAACATACCAAATTATAAGAATAGGTAAACATCATTTTTTTATCATAAAGTTATTAAATTATTTGAAAAATGCGTCGAGCGTATAATCGGTCGAGTCCAGGCGACAGGAGACTCTGGAATAGGCCTAAATCAAATCATTGTTCTCTCGTGTCCCATAGATAAATATTCGAAAGCGGTCTGCAGTAGAAACCACGCTCTCAAGAAAACTTCCAAACAACAATATCACAATCACTTCCTGAGAACCAGTACGAGGCAGCCTAGCAATTACGCTCTGCACACATGATTCTGCATTTTGAATTTTATGAATCAAGCTGCAAAGTTCATTTTTAATTATTGAATTTAATGGTTCAGGCTGAAACTTTTCATAGACTCTAAGCCTGGGATCAAACATAGACTTTTATCCCATAAAACATTTCCCATGGGATAGAAATAGCCATTAATCGCTTCCAAAAACAACGCGTGCGAAGCCGCGAGCAGAAACTAGTAAGTTTGACGACCGATGTGGCGCGGTGGGCGAAGGTCCGCCTGCGACTCAGGAGGTTGCGGGTTCGATTCCCGCCTCGGAACAAATGTGTGTACGATCTACAGATATTTGTTCCGGGTGTTCTGGTCGTTTTCTATGTATAATAAAAAAATATCTATCTATGTAATGTATTGTATTATGTATATCAGTTATCTAGTACCCATAACACAAGCTCTGCTTACCATGGGCTAGATAATGCTGTGTGATATGTCCAGCATTATTATTATATTATTATTATTAGTAATGAAATACTTTTGAATATAATATTTTTTGACACGTGACTTGACACTGATGATGACTGACGTGATTGTTAATGCTTGGCCAGATGTCGCTCAGTTTCGCACCGACAATAGTATGTAGTAAGTAATTTGTTGTTGTGCATAGCTTTACTTAAATATTGACATGTATCGAATCATATTATATTTAGACTTAAAATAGGCAAATAACCATGTATTAGAAATATAAGAGATGAACATGCTAGTGGTTTCTTTTCACTTCTTCCACTAGTGGACAAAAAATTGAAGTGAACAGTAAAATAATTTTATTTGATAATAATTTATATATAAAATATGACTTGTCTAAGTGATTATTTTGTAAGCCTAAAGAAATAAATGATTTTTTACTTTACTTTACTTTACTTTAGACAACAACCCATACTAATGAGTCGTTCATCTGAGTCTCATTAGTATGAGTTGTTGATATAGGTAAGTACTTCTAGAACACCTGTGCTACTGTGGCCATAATGAATTCAAAGATGTAGAAACAAAGCCCAGGAAATTACAGAATGACTCATCTCCAACATTTAGAATAATTAAAAACTAGTTTATGCCCGCGGCTTCGCACGGGTTGTTTAAAGTTTTAAAATCCCATGGGAACTGATTTATGGGATAAAAATTAAGCTATGTTTTATTCCAGGATTATAAATACCTGTACCCAAAACTTCAACTCGATCTCGATCGATATTAGATTGATCTATACAAATGGTATAAAGAGGAAAGGTTTGATTTTTCGTTTGTTTGTTTGTAATGAATAGGCTCCGAAACTATTGGACCGATTTGAAAAATTCTTTCACCATTGGGAAGCTACACTATCCCCGGTGAACATGGGCATAACATATTATATTTTCAAAAAAATATGGATCAAATCACCTAATAAAGTTAAATTCGAGTTTAACGCGGGTGAAACCGCGGGGAACAGCTAGTACCTATTTGATAATTATATGAATAGCCACTTATGAAATAGTTTGCATTTCGAGGAGTCGAACCGTCATTTCATCCCTTATTTTTAAACTGTTTTCAAATTTTGAGGGATGAATACTTAACCCTCGAGAATACAATTTAAGATCATCAGATATCATTTTCTAAACAATTGCAAAAGAACGGTCCAAACCATAAATGGCGGAGCAATAGAAAACAATAGTATGCGGCTGTTTTTCTAATATACTTGACGACCGATGTGGCGCGGTGGGTGAAGGTCCGCTTGCGACGCAGGAGGTTGCGGGTTCGATTCCCGCCTCGGAACAATTGTGTGTACGATCTGCAGATATTTGTTCCGGGTGTTCTGGTCGTTTTCTATGTATAATAAAAAAATATCTATCTATATAATGTATTGTATTATGTATATCAGTTATCTAGTACCCATAACACAAGCTCTGCTTACCATAGGGCTAGATAATGATGTGTGAATTGTCCAGCATTATTTATTTATTATTTATATTTATTATTTATACTTAAATATGTTAATACATTTCGTAAATCTGTTCGGTACAAACGCGATAACGCGCAAGTTTAGTTTACTTTGTGAACTGAAAAAACCTGCACGCAAGTTTATAAAGATCAAGAGACAACTCGGGTGTGAGGTACCCGGCTCTGTTGATATTAATATCATGCATGGGTTTGACGTGACTCTGAATAAATAAGGACATGGGCCCGACGTAACAACCAAATAGGAACACAACGCACGTAGTAAGGAAAAAGTAGAAGAAAATAACTTGTACTACAGTTCTTCGTAATAGAGTCCAGATTACAACATAATTATATAAAATATAAATAAATAATGCTGGACAATTCACACAGCATTATCTAGCCCTACGGTAAGCAGAGCTTGTGTTATGGAAACTAGATAATTGATATACATAATACAATACATTACATAGATAGATATTTTTTATTATACATAGAAAACGACCAGAACACCCGGAACAAATATCTGCAGATCGTACACACATTTGTTCCTAGGCGGGAATCGAACCCGCAACCTCCAGCGTCGCAGGCGGACCTTTGCCCACCGCGCCACATCGGTCGACAATTATTAAGATACTTTGTTGTATCTAATTCTTTGATACGGAAAATATAAAATTTGGTATAGTTAAAAATTCTAGAATACATTATCAGTAGATAACTATATATAATGTTGTCGGTAGAGATCGCTCTTGACCGATAAGACCGCCAAATTGTCACTTATTCTGTATTTTTATCTGGTTTGTTCTATGTTTTAAGAGTGCAATTGAAGAATTATCTACTCGTATCTATAAGACACGCACACAGATCCCCTTTTTCAATCCAACGATCCTATCCATCCACGGTTGTCTGGTAGAGATCGCTCTTGAGCGATAAGACCGCCAAATTGTCACATATCTTGTATTATTATTGTTTACCTTGTTTGTTTTATTTTTAAGTGTGCAATAAAAGTATTGTCTATCTATCTATCTATAATAATTTTGAAAAATATAGGTTCCTGATGTGTCCAAAAGCGCTACGAGGTTAATGTTTTTTTCAGTAATAACTTTGTTGATTCCTAATTTCACGTAGTACTCGTAGGTACTTGCATACTATCATCAAGGTCATTTTTTTGTAAGTACATATTACCTTTATTAACAAAGAAAATATAATCAAATAATAGAAACAAATTAGAAGTAGTATTTACAATTGAAACAATAGAGCTAACTGTAGACTGTTGTAAGTACTAAGAAATTTACTTTTGACGACCGATGTGGCGCGTTGTTTATCTATGTAATGTATTGTATTATGTATATCAGTTATCTAGTACCGATAACACAAGCTTTGCTTACCATGGGGCTAGATAATGCTATGTGGATTGTCCAGCATTATTTATTTATTTTATTTATTTATTTGCAATTGTAAAGAAAAATAAGATTCCTTAGTTTTTGATTTCTAAAATAGTAAAGAATCTAAAAAGTCGTTTGTCTCAGGTTTTAGCGAAGTCGGCGAAATCAATAAGATAAAACAATTATCATATGTTTTTATCTGCGCGTTTATATCTTTTAAAATAAAATTATTTTTATTTTCATAAAGTATCGGCCATTTTGAATTTCCGCTCGATAATAAATATTATGGAATAGTTTTAAATAACTGTATTTTTCCATACCTACTGCAACTAAACATAAAATAATGAAAAAAACTAATCAAAATCGTACTTTTATGTCATAAGCTTGTAACTAAAGTAGGAAGCGAAGGTAAATATAATATCACTAGCTGCTCACCGCGGTTTCACCCGCATGGTGATAAATATTTAGGATAATACCATACATATCTTTATGAATTGTAGTCTATGTATTATTCTGATATGTAAGCTATATTATTGTGAAATTTCATCAAAATGCATTCAGTATTTTTTGAGTTAAAAAGCGACAAACATCCTCACAAACTTTCGCGTTTATAATATTAGTAGGATAGGATAGACAGGGGTCGTTTCACGGGTGACATGGCGCCCACCGCTTCGGATAATCATATTCCGAACAGTAAATGGGGTATCACATTACCCCTGTTGTGCTCTACTGGGGTATTTCATGCCCCTACTGGAGTATTCCGTGCCCTGTAATTACCTGCCATCAGACGCTTTGTCGAGAGTGTAAGGGAGTGGCTCGATTTATTAAATTTATTGTGTTAGGTGTGTGGAAATTATATTAACACTCTGGTTACTGTAGAGTGCCCAATTTGCTTCGGAGAACCTCATCTATGGAGTCTTAAGTAGCTAGAGAATCTTTTCAGCAGACTTAAAAAAGAAGGTTCTATGATCGACTGTAGGTATGTTTGTTTTTTGTGTATTGTTTTTGATTGATTAATCTGGCAATTGTGGGCCAATTAGGATGATTTTTTGGGTTTTGTATAGAAAATGATCCCGAAATGGTGCAATAAACATTTTATTTCCAAGGTATTTTTAGGGATTTCAAGGGATTTATTTGTTCCGCCGAACTTAAAAAATAGAGTAAATGCATTTAAGGTCCATTTTAGTTTTTTTTAAATCAAATTATTGCTATTTATAAGTAAGTTTTCAGGAAAATGCGTAAGAAATAAAAGGCTTTATTTGTTTAGCTGATAACTATCTTCTGTCCGCGGTTTATCACGCATTTGTCCAGTTATCTCAGTCATTTCAGTCCAGTTATAGCAGCGTCTCATAAAGTTAACTATTGAGAACATCCCACTATGTTGCCAGTTATTAGAGTGCAGTTAGAGCGGGTGGCTCATCAAGTGATTTCCGTATATCTGCGTCATATCTGCGTGTGCGCAGCGCAGCTGGCCACTGGTCATGCATTATGCACGGCGAGGCTCCGTTCCCACGGCACACACACTATAAGGATACCTACTTTGACCATTTAACACTTTGATTGCTGAAATCACACGGTATGTGTTTTCTACAAGTGACTAACATGCGTAAATCCACACTAGCGCAGCGGCTGAGAAAATACAGATCTGTGTGACTCAGCAAAGCCGTAATATTTTTCGAACGAAACGGCATGTGGGGCGCAACACAACCGCTGTGTAGAGCGGCAGCACGAATTTATTAGGTTAAAAAAAAGATCGCAGTCGTCGAAAAAAACCGCAGTCAAAGTGTTAATCTATTATTGTTTCTATTAAATTTCTTAGAGATTACCTACAGCGCGGGTCCTAACACACAATAATAAAATTAAAACAAGAACCTTACTTTGGCCAAATTCAATATACAAAGTTAGTAATCATTGTTCATCGTCTTATAAATAAAATAAAAAATATCCAGAATCCAGGCTCGCCAGATGGATTCCCTAAAATTACAATTTAAAAACACTTCTATAATCCTGATTTGTTTTGACAACTATTACAAATTTTATTTTTTAAATATACTAAACATTATTATAAATGATATTATTAGTTTTTTTGAAACTATCATGGTTATTAATACTAAAGTCATTTAAAACGGGATATTTACCATGATTTGATTTTTGAGTTATCCAATATTTCGGCACAGTTGCATGTTGCATGTTACTCCGTGATCATGGCGCATGCAACTGTGCCGAAATATTGGATAACTCAAAAATCAAATCATGGTAAATATCCCGTTTTAAATGACTTTGATATTATTAGTTATCTCTGACAAAGTTCTCCATATTTTTAGTTAGGTTCATCATTAGGTTCATCATCTTAAATATAAATAAATCAATATAAATACTCAACTTATTATGAGACTTATTGCATTATGGTCTTAAATCGTACTTCTACATGAAACACAGGAAACTTTGAGTTGAACAGTTGAACGTTATCATTCCAATTCTGGACTAAACACACGTGACCATTTTTAAAACAATGCCCTACAAGCGATACGTCATGCTGTGGCTAGAGGTAGGTAGTTATGTCAAACATAATTGTAGGCATGGCTCAGAGCAACTGCCCTGAATTGCTACAGATAAAGATATTTTTTTCCTGTCATTACCAGAGATCTACATTTCTATATGTATTTATTGTCTTGTATGTATGTATTTCTCTGCGACGCGACGTACTAGTTTCTGCCCGCGGGTGAAGATTTTAAATTCAAATTAAATTAAATTTATTGTAGAAACTGTGTACAAAAAGATCTTAAAAGATAGGTGAAACAACACGAATCCATGAATTATGAAATTATAAATTATAAATTATAACAGTTTATCCCTGAATTCTGGACTTTTAAAGGTTATTCGTATCCCATGGGAACTGATTTATGATTATGTTCATATTTAAAAAGTATCGTGCTATTCCAACCTCCATGTTGTATTTCATTTGATTCGTTCAGAAGTTTTGTTGCGAAGAATTAATTAATAAATAGTGCTGGACAATCCACACAGTGTCATCTAGCCCAAAGCCGGAACAAAGATGCGTACACACGATTGACCCGAGGCGGGAATCGAACTCGCAACCTCCTGCGTCGCAGGCAGACTTTCGCCTACCACGCTAGAAGTCACAAACATCCATGTATCCGTCCATACAAACTTTCGCAAACTGATTATTTCTTGATAAAATATAATTATGTATATAAAGTGAATAGTTTTTTGTACGAAAAGTTTTCATTCTGAGATTTCTGTCTTGTATTTTTTAGGCTATAAAATCATAATAATGCCAGTGGGAGCCAGGCCTTACGTGTAAGTGCAGGTTATCAGTGAACAGTTTAATCTAGTCGATCTAGCGACGCGTGTTTATGTAAAACAAACTATTCTTATCGCAGGAGACCATCTCGAATGATTTGCAGAGATTTACATTAATTACAACTTGTGCTAGATTCAATATTTTTCCTGTAATTTTATTTTATATACCTTCATGTGTATTTTGTAATGTCGGTGTGTGTATATTTTGTAATGCGCGATGGCAAGACTAATTATTCACGTTTGTTCCGAGAGAAAATAAGTTCGTTATTATTGAATTCGTAGCCGTAGTGCCCAATGACGTGAACAATGTATTAAATTTGTACATTAATAGATAATACATTTATTATATTATATATTACAATACAAATCCTAGACTGCTGCTGCAGATATTGTGACCCCCACAAAAAAAAAACTAAATAAATCCTTGACTGCTGTAGATAGACTTTTTTTTTCTGAGTGGCCGTGTACAAGTACCTGCGGGGTTATCCATTAATTACCGGACACCGTGTATATTGAAACACTTTATTAACAATAAAACGTACAATCAAATAATTGAAACAAATTAGAACTAGTACCTATTTATAATTAAAACAAAACAATCTACAGGTAGCTCAAATGATCCATATCAATATCAGACGATGCGCGTCTTCGAGATACTGGCTGCATTGCCTCGCTGTAGGGATTTTTATACATTTGACTCTTCCTTTAGGTAGATTTAATATTTGCCATCTTTGAGCGTGTCGTGATTAAATATTAACTATTTTATTAAAAATTATTCTGTATAACACCCCACCGTCTATACTTGTTCTAACACTTTATGTCCAACCAAAGGTTGCCTGGCACAGATCGGTCATAGCGATAAGGCCGCCTATTGTACAATACATTCTATATTTTTTTTTTTTCCTGTCTCGTGTACTTATCTGTTTTTATTTGCTGTGTATAAAGAGTAATTGTATTGTGATTGAATGAAGCTTCCTCCAGTGACTTTATTTTTGGAAACCATAGGTTCTAATCACCTCTGTAGGCAGGCCTGGTTCGCAGAGATGCCCACACACGTGTCTTAGCCATGGTGATCACTCTAGGCGTCCGTTTCTACATAATAGTAATTATTTAATCAAGTATTTAGTGTTTAAGTTAAGTTTTACTAACACTCTTTCTTTTATATTTATTACTAGATGTTTCCCGCGGTTTCACCAGCGTTAAATTCGAGTTTCACATTTCTAAAATATAATATAGCCTATGTTACCCGGATAGTAGTGGTTCTTTCACCGTTGGGGTACTCTGCATTCCCCAAGGGTGAAATAATTTCTAAAATCGGTCCAGTAATTTCGGAGCCTATTCAATGCAAACAAACAAAAAATCAACCTCTTTATAATATTGATGATTTTAAATGAATGATTTTTGGGTGCTTACTAACCCAATATGGATGGTTGTCCGAAATAAAAAGATTTAATCTATATATATATATAATTTTATTTATTTTTAGACTTGACTAGAACACTACATTTTGTGTTGATATTCGGGTTGTACCGCACAGGTTGGGGCAGCAAAGAATTCAATCATTGTTGGGCAGTGGATGTGATATAATGTACGAGTAAGTATTAAGCTAGGCAAGTTGAAAATAGGTCGTGTCGTTAGAGCCACATTCTACAAACACTACATAGGTAATTGCTAAACGTATTTAAGACTTATTAATAGCAGAAATGTAACCGGTTCCTTGATTGCATATTTTATAGCTTTCTCCAAATACGACCGATTGATGTGGCGCGGTGGGCGAAGGTCCGCCTGCGACGCAGGAGGTTGCGGGTTCGATTCCCGCCTCGGAACAATTGTGTGTACGATCTGCAGATATTTGTTCCAGGTGTTCTGTTTGTTTTCTATGTATAATAAAAAATATCTATCTATGTAATGTATTGTATTATGTATATCAGTTATCTAGTACCCATAACACAAGCTCTGCTTACCATGGGGCTAGATAATGCTGTGTGAATTGTCCAGCATTATTTATTTCTTTAATACGTGGAAAATAGTTATAGGTTACTGTTTTGCGAAGCTGTTTTGCAAAAATATTACCTAAAGTCATTTAAAACGGGATATTTACCATGATTTGATTTTTGAGTTTTCCAATATTTCGGAACAGTTTCATGCGCCATGATCACGGAATAACTGAATTTAACGGAATAACTGTTTTAAATGACTTTAGTGTTAATAACCATGATAGTTTCAGAAGTTTCAAAATATTACCTGTATAGGAACTTATTCTGCAAAATGATATATTCATAAAATAAAACAAACGTAACTGTACTTTAAAAGTTCAGTTGTCTTTTGCTCGAGAACTAAATGAGAGATTATTTTGTAAGATATTATTATGATCTACCTGCCATACCTGTATTTTGGTAGGTACAATTATTATTATAAACTTTATGTCCTAGCAGTTCATTTGGCATTCGAAACATTTCTAGTTTATCTCTAAATAAATCTTCAATTATTTATAGTTTTGTCTCTAAACAAAGAACAATACGGAATATATTCAATGGTTTATCAATTAAGGAAAAGGAACTTACTTTACCATGAATGCTTCATAAGAATGATCTTTGCTCCTTGAGCGTAGATTTATCTACAAAATAATTAGGCAGGTACTATTAATAAATTAATATCATTTAACCCTTTGATTCAACTACCCAGGTACCTAGGTAGGCAGACAGGCTGACATAGACAGTGATTTTGTCTAAAATTTCCAATATTTTTATGTTTTCAATTGAAAGGCAAAACCTGTAGCTAAATAATTAATTTACCAGCAACAAAATTGCAGGTAGAACATACAGATGAGATGTACTTACATTAAGTTTTAATTCACAAAATGAAAAGCATGCCTTCTATGTTCTTTATCACAGTAACACAGTTCACTTCACTACACGAAGCTTTTTGTAACAAATGTAACACTGATTCTGTAATGATGACGTAAAAGTAAAAGTAGAAGCGATCGCGGCTCGAATTTGAATTTGGAACGTGGCGTGCGCGTTCTCACCTGGCGCGGCGCGGGCGCAGACTGCCGGTCAGGGACCGAGCGGCTGCGTGTCTACAAAACGATGTCGATAACGACGTATATGAACAAATAATGTTAGTCCCTCACATACGTTAGTATCCCTGAGTAGTCTCTGGTCCCTCACCGCTAAGACACAATCAGGCGACTTGCTGCTTACTGGGACAGAATAAATTTTAATATTTTTGCTACTGTTAACTCGGACAACATTAAATTATTGAAGCTGTTGAATTCAATCAGGTAAAAAAGATTTAAGCAAGTAGGTACTTACCTAAGGCGGCGGCGGCGGCGGCAGCGGCGGCCGCGAGGGAGAATTTAAAAAATAATGTTGCACTAGATGACAATGTAAATTATGTTAAATTACGCAATACACTTATTACCAATAACAGGGGCAACAAAAAACATGTTCGTAGCTTAGGAACTTTCGAATGGAGAATAGGAAAATCTCATGTGACGTGTTTGTTGAAGACAATCTTGAATTCTCTAAGAAGACAATAGACATAGACAATGGTTTATTACTTGGATTAACCTATCTCTTCTCAGGTTCTTATCTAGTTTATTACATAAATTACCTAATTGTCTAGCTTATCGTGGATAATGTAGATTAATAATTTCGTCTAGCCAGTTAGGTGTAAATATAAACTTGTTGAATAAATGAAAATAATTATAGCAAAAACTCAATTTAATCAAATTTTACGTTTTTTCGATGTGGATCTATGTATGTTGGGAAGCAAGGAATAAAAGTCAAATTTTTTTTTAAATAAAAGCGTCTCTTTTTAAACTCTGATTAAGTTGAACCTTATTATTGCTTAAACTTTCTTTTTGTATCCAGTCAGTTCTAAAATTAGAGTAATAAAAGAAAATAATAAAAAAACAATCAATGCCTCATAAAATACAAAAAGCTCCAATATTTGCACACTAGTTTGTAAATACGCATTCAGGCGCGCCTGCGCAACCTGTCTGACCGGACGCGCAGGGTTGCCAACGCAGGGAAACACCGTCACGCGTCGCCGCGCCAAAACGGAGCAAGAAATTAAAATGCCGCGATCGAGCTTGGCCTTGAGAACATTACGTAACTAAGTATAGTTACGTAGGCTGGAACTAAGCCTTAAAGGGCATCTACATATTGGGTATCATCGTATCGCTGCATTCCTACACATATTGGACTAGTCGTATCAGCATTACATTCCTATTCCTATACAGGCGGTCAAATCAAACTAATCTTGGGAGCTCACAAATAGTGCTACGTTGAATGAACCAAAGTTATCGACATAGCTTTTAGAATCAACAAGCTGAAGTGGCAGTGGGCCGGCCGGCCGTATCGCGAAGATCCAAAAGTGGCAGGCGTGTTCTTGAACAGACCATGACTCGGTAAACGTAGTGTAGGACGCCCTCCGATCAGGTTGGATGAGGATCTGCGAAAGTAGATTCTACTTACTTCATGTACGTAAGTAGAATCACTGTACAAAACTAGACCTACGTACGAACTACGTTCCACGTACGTATTTAAGTCTAGTCAATGTCCCTTAATGCGGTACGATAAGGTAATTAAAAGTTTTAACTGTTTTGCCTAATCAAGTGTTTATGGTGTGCCTGTGCAATATTAGACTATAATAATAATTATAGACATTTCAGATCAAGGCAGGGGTCACAGTTTATTGGTTTTTTGAAATAGCCAGGCTTTCATTATTATAAAATATTACCCGTGGCTATGGAATCGTTTGAACGTTATTTATATCCCATGGAAACTGTTTAATGGAATTAAAAGTAGCTTATGTGTGACTGTATCAGGTTGAAATTGCACAGTGGTAGCGTTCAGTAGTTTTGGCCTAAAGAAATATCAAATATCCACCCATTTAAACCTCCAAGCTTATTATTAGTGTGACTGGCTTCTGCCAGCGACTTCGCTCGAGCTTTTCCGATATTAACAAAGCCTATGTCCTTCTTGGAATACCGTCTAATCTAAACACTTTTCATTAAGATCCGTGAAATGGTAACATACAGAATAACAATCTAATTTATGTATTGATATAGTATTGATAATTTACAAGAGAAGTTATCTATATAGAATTTTAGTTATCTAACTGTCTAATAATGAAAAAGTCTACGTGCCAACCCTACCAGAAATAGCGCTCCATTGATGAGGCTTTAGCATTATTATGTGTCATTGGCGTGGTACAAGCCTTTACCTACTCCATAGTCACTCGGTAAAGAGGAGAAACAACGAGATTTCTTGAAATACTTATACAATACTTGAGGGAATACTTGTTCTGAGATGCGATGAGTTTCTAGCAAGCTAACTTTATCATCAAGGTTTAGTTTCTAAATGATTCTAAATGGTTTAAAGATATTTAAGATTCTACTAGCCCTCTATACCCAATTATATTTTTGTGTGTTTACTAACCAAATATGGATCCATGGATATCCGAAATAAAGAGATTTTATTTTATTTATTTATTTAAAGAGGTAGAGGTACCATGTTATGAAATCAACTTTACTTTTCTCTTCTCTTGCTCAAAATGTGTGTCATGAAACTCATGAATCATGATAGCGTAGCTAAAATACCGTAAAACGCGTGTCCTTAGGGATTAAAAGTATTTTTTGTTTTTAATTTTAGTATCAAATCATCAGCCAGTACAAGAAATTTATCCCCTACATAAAGACTCGACTTTTTGGTATTTTGAATTTATTTTTGAAAATGGAATTGAATGTGCCTTCTTGGTGATTGTTGGATTTTTATACAAAGTTCTTTATAAAAGGTTTGGTCCCTTGTTAAAAAATACATGTTTGTGCAAATATATAGCAAAGCTATTTGACAGTGTGTCAAATACAGTGTGCTTTGCTATTTTACCCGCCTATACGGGAGGAGGGTAATGCTCTACGCGTACGCTAGTATAGTTTATTAGTAGCAATATAGGAATTATATTCTGTGTACCTATGATAATCAGTTTATGACCCATTGTCTTCTGCATTTGCATATTTCCCTAATCCAGAACTATCTAAACCAAGTGCATTCGCATCGCTATTTACTAGAAGATAAGCTAAATGCTATATTGTCTATTTGTACTATTTGTTTAGCAGATAATGATTACGTACATAAAAGCTGTACAAGCTTTTTCCATTTAATATTATCCAAAACAATAGTAATAGAAACTACAAAGGCGAGTAAGTTGCAAACCAGATAATGATTTGTAACAAGGTAGGTATACCTACTCATATACATAGATAGTCCTCCTTATTCATGACCCTAGACATCAGGGATTGGCATTTCTACCATGAACCCTTATAAGCCTCGCTCGTAGGTATGGCAGTAGACTTGGTCCGCGAAATAAAGTTAGTTTACAAGGTAAGATGTATACGGACCAAAAAATTCCAAGAGCAAACGTAGAGATATATTTAAGGCCTACACATTTGTTCTGCTCTCTAATTTGAAAATGAGAACCATGAATATTTTCAGAAGGCAGCATGCCCCTATCAATTACAGCAGTTCATAAAATGAATATTGGTAACGCAATCTAACAATTGGGCGAAACCGGGCCGAAAATAACAGACAGAGATTCAAAAAGATGAATCTTCAACATCAAAAATAGTTTTTAGACTCTAGCATCTTCCTGCCTTCCAGACATGTTTGTGCCCTATAAAGCATCCCAACAGGTAGGTACAGGGATGTCCCATAAAGCCATGAAAGACGTCATCTTGCGGAGCAGCCTTTCACGAGGTAGGCACTTTTGTTTCTACTGAATCAGGGCTGTATTCAGAACTTGTTTTGTTTTGTATAAAATCATTATTTTTACGGTCTGTAACAATTTTTGTTTTCATAAATGAAAACATACTTTCCACAACTTTTATTCCTTGAAAAAGAAAATGAAAAAATATTTAAATTTCACGTAAATCCATTTCAGAAACATACACCGGGATCTAAGGCTGCCTGTCCATTGACGTGGAGCGTAGCAGCGAAGCGGAGATTTATGCAATATTAACCAATGAAATTAAAATCTCCACTCAGGCAGCTTACTACAGCAAACTGTAGCCCTTTTAATAATAATAAATTATTTATTTCCGGCTTCATGTGTCTTATTTGATGTGGATTTGGACCTAAATCCACATCAAATAATACACAACAATAATTAAAAAGATACGTAAATCTACAAAAAATAAACATGGAAAGGAATGAACAAACATTATTTTTTTGAACCTTACACTAGTATCATATTACCATGAACTCGCGCCATAAAGTGACCCGGTCCTTTGGAAGGCTTGCCGAAGCACAGAGCACAGAGGATCATTGAGAATGTTAATCTAAAGGCGATGGCTACATATAGCGGATATCATCCTCGGGTGCACAATATGATACACCCAAAGATGGTTTTTTTAGTATCATTATTTTTAGTTCCCAGTAGCTTTCAACCTGGAAGAATAATAAATATAGATGCAGTCTCAGTCCGCTCCCTGGCAGCAGCTACCTGCCTGCCTGCCGCTGACACCGATCCCGCAACACATGCCTTTTGTCGCCGTGTTGGCCAATCTCCAGCTCTTTCTAACTAACAACATGTTTGAACAGCCGCTTTTACTTCTAGCATTTACGTTCCTTCTCAATTGTATAAACCATACTCGTACTAGTCTAGGCATAAATACATATAGCATAAAACAACCTATCATCAAGTACCCCTTATCACTTATGTTTTGAAAACGATCTATAGTTACTTCCGAAGAACATACCCAGTATAAAATAACTTCTGAGTGATGTGGCAATAACAATAGCAGTACATTAGACGTCAGCAATGGGTTGCCGCGTTGATTTAGGCTGAGAGTGTTTATTTACGTACCTATTTTTCCCGACGCTTCTAGGCATTTCGATTGAGTTTTGTTTTTATTAACCTCAAGTCAGAGGGATATGAACAAGGATAGGATGTGGGGTAACTTCACAGCGTTGATAATTATCCCTTTGTAATTGGAAATTGTGAAATGTATCAGAAGCCTACTTATTGCATATTGGCGGTGTTGCCACTGAGGCGTAAACTTGATTCATTATGTGTATGATCCTTTCCTTACGCTGCTCTGTTATTATCACATCAACGATGTTTGCAACACAATCGTATACATAGGTTTATTGGTATTTAGACCGTTTTTTATCCGATACCGAACCTTTTCCATACCTAATTCAATCGAGAAAACCTCGTCCCAATCAAGTCCCAACGCATAAATGCGTGATATTTATAGTAAAGAAAAAAAAAATAGACACGACACACAAACAAACGTAGTTACAGAAATACAAGACTACAACATAGATACATATGATAAATGTTATGTAAAATTTTACAACTTTTTACTCAGGATTATCATAGTTTTCGAATTATTTCAATGAGGTTTTACTTAATAAGAATACATATATAAACTACAGCTATCTATTGTCATCGCCATGACAACCGTAACTATTGACAAAATTATGACATGTTTTTGAAACTGTACAAAGTTATAAACACAAAGTACTTTTCGTTATAAAATAGCAAAATGCCGCCAAAATAATTAGTTTAGCACTATACATCATTTATTGCAGTATCATAAGTTGGTAGGAGCTGCAGGTATGAAACTGCTGAACTTCCACCTCCGGTACCATCCTCCGGGCCTGGTGCTGGAGTATCTTTCGAAGGGAGTTGTGAAGAACAAGGATATCGATCTACTTGACCTCAATTCCAAGTAAGATGATATTTTACCACTGCTTCATCTACTGTAGGAACTCTTCGATAAAGATAATAGTTAACGCTTAGGTCTGAAGCATTTTTACTCTCCCAATAAAAATTATCAAAATTCCATTGTTTTATATCAAATGAATAATTAAAATTAATATGTAAAGTAAATTATTGTAATAACAATAGTTTTAGCTAGAATAAGTAACTTTTTGATATTTTTGGTCCTGCTGCACTTCTTGCAGTACCTATTTAATGTTTTTAGCGCTTTTCAAGAATAATATTCGTTTGCACAAAACTATACAGAGGAAGAAATACATATTTAAACACATCATTATAAGTATTAATTAATAGGTAATATAACGCAATAAATACCCGTTAAAAATACTTATAATTAAGAAAAAGAAATCTCTTTAGAAATAAAAATGATCCCATCCTCTAGTTCAGACCTACAAGAAATAGCAGAAAAACTATACACGAAGGAGGCTCTGCTCACGGAGGACGTTCGCGACCAACTTGACTGCGTTCTCGATATCTTGAAAAAGAGGATCGAGCACGAAGGTCCCCAAGGAAAGAGATACTACATCTACAAGACGCTGCATACCCATGTGCTCCCGCTTACCAATGTGGCTTTCGATAAAACGGGGCAAAGGTAACTTTCCTACTCCAAGTTTATCAATCCTACTTCAGATTTTATATCTTACATCTAAAGGAAAAAATAAGTGGTCGAAAAATGAAGGTGATTCATACGGACTGAGTTTGGAACTTCTGTTTATACCTTTTATAGCCTGATCTCCATTACCTTGACCATCTAATTATAATTGCAATCATGAGTTTAATTTTGATAATATTCTTGTAACGAGGATCTAGAAATAGTTATACCTTTCCTGACCTCTAAATCATACCCTGAGTATATACCTATTATATACCAACCTATATAATTATATACCTACCAAAATTGATACTACGATTGTAGATGCCTTTCTGGGAGTTACGACCGGACCTGCAAAGTGTGGAACGTGGAGACCGGGAGCGAGATCGCCACGCTCTCTGGACATCAGAACGTGGTCTACTCTGTCGCCTTCAACTTTCCTGTCTGGTGAGTGTGTTGTCTGGACTGGAAGACAGGGGTCATGGTCAGCTTGTATCAAAATTATGTTGCTAAAACTGCAGATAAACAGATACTTAAACATTCTATTCATAAATGTCAAATTATACGTCACAATTCATCATTCATTATTTCTAATAGAATACAATACAAATACGCTTTATTGCACATCAAACACAGAAAAAACAGTAAAGAACAAACAAACAAAGGTACCTACAGACGCACAATGGGCGGCCTTATCGCTCAGAGCTATAATAAAAGTATAATTATAGTAAAATTAATGTATATTACGCATAATTTAAGTACTCGTAGTTGTAGAACGTCTTCTCTACGAGCCAGTTTTTTAGCTTTAGCTTAAAATTATTTAAACTCGGTGCGTCCCCAACCTTATGACACTCTTAGGCCGTTCCACCGCGCCAGTTGGTGAAGCTACTCCTTTTTGAATAGTTGTTAAACACACTACCTAAAACTTCGAGTTGTGTAAATATGACAGTTGACATGCGCCTTTAAACGTCGACGAATAAATATATTTGCAATGCTATATGTTTCGCTAAACGCACATAGACAGCGCGTGAAAAATGGTCACGCGGCTCTGCGCGTTAGGACCTAAACAGTTGATCAATAACAAAAACTAGTTAATGAGTGTATAATCATTAAATAGTTTTTGTTATTGATCTCTATTTCCGTTCCGTTACAACTTTAGTCCGTCTTAAATAAAGCTATTGTTATCTCGGCAGTAACCGAGTCATCACCGGCTCCTTCGACAAGACAGCCAAGGTGTGGGACCCCACGAATGGGGAGTGCCTGGCCACGCTGTACGGACACACGGGGGAGGTGGTCGCTGCGCAGTTCAACCCTAAGACAGACCTGGCTGCCACCGGCTCTATGGACCATAACGCCAGGCTGTTCGATATTGAAACCGGTGAGAAACAAATCTAATTATTTTGTTATCTTTGCCTTTGACAAGACAACCAGGCTTGGGATCCCACGAGGAGAGAACGCCTAGCCATGCGTTGTGGCCACTCACGGGAGAGAGGTAGTCGCATAAATATCATACATTAATTAGTATTATGTATAGGTTGTATGTACATAAGACCTAATAAACAAGTTAGTATCGGTAGTTATAACATCGCCTTAGGCTTCATAAAAAACCTGTTATGATGTTACTATCTCAATAAATAAATAAATAATCAACCTCAAGAGATACCTAGCTGCTACCGGCTCTACGCCTCTAGGACCATAACGCGAAGCTGTTTGATATTTAACTTGGATCTCACCACATTATATGAACGCATCATCAGCATATACCAGGTCACAAAAGCTTTATCCAGAAAACATGATTGGAAAATTATACCAAGTCTCGTCTCGTAATGAATACCGTCTGTTGTAAAAAGTGATAAGATTAAGAGAATAGCCAAGTCAGCTATTTTATAACCTTCGACTCACATTTGATACGGACATTTTGTCATCTTATGTAGCTTCTTGAAGTTATGATGTTGGACAATTATTACCTAGATGTAGAGGTTTATGATAGCTTTCGAGAGCTGAAGACGTAGGTATAGGTTTTTTTCGCTTTGTCTTTTTTTCGTTTTTTCTTTTTGTCTGTGTCAAAAGTCAAAAGTAATATCATTTATTTCCATGGACTTAAAAAATAAGCACTTAGACAAGTCAAATGTTATGCTACTATAACTTTTGATCAAGAAATAGGGTGATTTGATTTTTTGTCTTATGCTATGTGCGTCCCTAGGTAGGTAAGAATGATGATTTGACGCAGGCATTGAGATCCACACTTACTGCGGGCACACTGGCGAGGTGATCGCGTTGCAGTTCGACCCCAACGAGGGGCAGCGCCTCATCACGGGCTCCTTCGATGGCACCATATCCATGTGGGATACCAGGGTTAAGGAGTAAGTGGCAATTCTTCATATATATCGCTTGTTTTCACTGGACTTTTAGTTGTTGGTAAGTGGGAGAATCAGATTTTTAGAGCAGTTCAGTACTTTATGAATAAGGATATTCTTATATGTCAAACAAGCGTTTGATTATAGTTCACATTATGGCTGCTGAAATATATAACTAGAAATGCTAAAATATCTGGAAACTTTAACTCCACTATTGAGTTAGTTCGATTGTGTAAATCCCTCCGTTTTAAATGCTTTACGAGTAGAACCGGTCATTATCGCAGCAAAACCGTTTGCCTGAGAACAATATAATATTAGTGGACGTTGGTGGTTGCTCTGATGTTTCTTATGGGCGTTAACACATTTTTATCCGACCGCGAAAAAGAACGTAAAATTTGTTATTCCTTCTTTACACTTTTAATCTTTGTGAGCATTTCGAATTAAAAACTAGAGCGGAAGTAACATGAAATAGTTTCTAATCCTTATTAACCTTATTATTTTGAAACATAAAATTAGCTGTCTGCCTGTATTAAGAAATGTATGATTTCTTCTGTCCAGTCGCGTAGCCGTCATGCAAGGCCACAACGGCGAGATCTCCAACGTGCAGCTCAACTGGGACAGTTCCCTGGTGGGGTCCTCCTCTCTGGACGGCAGCGCCAAGCTGTGGGATACACGAAGTGTCGCCTGCCTTGCCACCGTGGCTTCGCACACCGACGAGGTGCGTCATCAGCCTATGTTGGCATAGCTAACCACGGAGATAAAATAAACAAAAAAAGACTAGAAATCAATATTTTTAAACTTTAATAAGTATACTAAAAGATTTCAAAAGGTACGCTTCCAATTTAAAACCGAATCAAAAATTTAAAATAATCTCATTTCTCTCATTTTCTAAAAGTAATTAGCAATTAACAAAGTGATTTATTGTTATTTTTTAAAGGATAGGTGATGATATGTGAATTAAATTGTCCAGCACTATGAAGTAAAGATCATTGTTACTGTAACGTCATGGTCCCCGTACATTGCTAAATTACCATGACACTTGGATATCGTATCTTCACAACCAGAGTTCATCATCTAAGCTTCTTAGGTTCTGGACATCTGCTTCGACTGGGCCGGGCAGCGCATGGCCACCTCCTCGAGCGACTGCTCCGCTCGGATCTACGACGTGAAGGCAGACTTCAAGGAGCTGGCGGTCATGACGGGACATAGGGAGGAGGTGTCTAAGGTACCGCGTTAGAGGAGTTGCTCGACGTTTTTGTATCGCAACAGAACAAAGGCAATACTGGATGCGATGGACATCAAACTTGCAATCATCTGCGTCTAGCACGGAGGATTTCACGATTAAGAAGATGGGTATATATACAAGTAAAAACACCTATAACCTAACCCACAAATACTCAAACGCATCTCAGATTTAAGGATGGCATTTAAAAATGGCTACTTCAGACGTGCTTAAATCTGAGATGCGTTTGCGTATTTGGGCGTTAGTGAGCCAGGTGTTTGGTTTCAGTTGGTATGAAAAGTTGCAGGCCTCGTAGCAACGAACTGAACCATATCTGTAGCAACTATGTGATGTTCCCAGGTGTGCTTCAGCCCGGCTGGAGGTTGCCTTCTCACTGCCTCCTCGGACAGGAGCGCCCGCGTGTGGAACGCAGCCACTGGCAACTGCATACAGGTATTGCTTTACCATCATCACCAGCCCAACTAGCAAGACATGGTCAGAACTTCCTTCAAAGCTCAAGCATTAGTAGGGCGGAATAATGACTGCAAGGTGAGGTGATAGGAAGAGAAAAGTTGACTGAAGGATGCTAGGGGGTATGAAAAAGATGAGTCGGTAGCTAGGCGGTTGACCACTTAATAAAACTCGCAGGATGTGGAAATGTTAGGAAGCTTTAGCCACCTATAAGTCACTAGCTAACCCACCCGCGACTTCATTCGATTCATTCAGACCAATGCCTCCTCCAATCTGAATCACTTCAGTCAGTCTTAGTCTGATCGCATCCCAGACTCACTGGTGAACAAATCCTCATACAGGTCTATAATTGCAGGTCCTATCAGGCCACCAAGGGGAGATATTCTCGTGCGCCTTCTCGTACGCTGGAGACGCGATCGTGACCGCCTCGAAGGACAACACCTGCAGGATCTGGAAATGACTGGACTGGTGGATGTAGTCCATCCAGTCACATCTTACAACTTGGAAATGAAATAAACTAAATTAAAAACGATTTTCTCGAAAGATGGCAATGAAAATGGTGCATAGGGGAAAGGGATCCTTCGTGCGGCTTTTACATCTCGACCATTTAATTTAAAAGTGAACTGATTAATAGTAATGGTATATTTAACTGAGATTAACACTTTTTTTTTCAAAAAATTGTCAGGTGCAATATATTATATTTAGTGCACAATTATTATGACTTTAACTGAATCTGGAATTCGTACGAATCTGCCCTTGGACCTTCAGACGCCATGGGGTATGATTTGAACTAACAGAGATTAAAATTACAATTGAATCTAAATGATTTTATTGAGAAATAACAAAAACATATATTAACAAAAATAAATGACGTTTCTTTCAGTCAACTACAAACACTTTACGTTTTATCGTGTAGTTAACAGTGCTATACAGATTTTATAACGTTCACGCTCCACAATGCACCTTTAAAAAAATTATATTTGGCAGAAAATGTTGTAATTAAATAAAGCAAGTTATAATTAAATGATAAGTAATGGTATGTACGGGTAGCTTCTAGATATTTACAGAATAACGTAAAGTATTGAAGAATTTGTAAAACAAAACGTGTGCCTCATAAACTTTGCGGCAATAATGTTTCGAATAGCGACATTCAACGAACTGCTGATCTAACTAGGCACTTCGGTAGATATAATTATTACAATAGTCTTAGCGACGTTACTATTTACTTAATTACGTTAACAATTATTATTAAATTAATGACAATTAATAATGAGTTTACTTTCATTGATTACCATTACAAATCAAAATATCTATCAAAGTTAATAATATATATGTAGATAATTTAAACACATGTGATTTTAATAATACCAAAAAATAATAGGTTACGAGTGTTTATAATTTATTGATAAAAAACTTTTTAGTACCTAAGTGTCGACAAAAGCCAACAAATAGACAGCAGGTAGATGCTGGATGCGTCAAGCTGAAGACAGGTGCTATGGCGCTCATTAGGGGAGGTCTATGTCCAGCAGTGGACTAACATAGGCTGATCAATGATATATTAAAAAAAGGCTGATGATGACAGTAGCCAAGGCCATTTTTCTATCTAGGTCGCAGTTGTTATAGCGGTGACCTAAACTTCCTGTTTAAAGCAAAATGACTCATCGAGTAATTAGATCTGAGCAAATAGTGTTTACGGATTGAGAGAAGTTGCCAATATGTGACATAGTAGGTACCACCGTTGTGGTGGGAGCGTACTCAGGCATTAGTTCCGGTGGTTTGGGGCAAATGTTAAACGCAGAGTAGGTATTTGCATTCAACAGGGGCTCTTCCTGAAACTGTTAAACTACTACATATGTATTTCTACATTTATTTTCACGACCAAAACCCAGGCGTGTATGTTTTCAGCAAATAAGACTAGAGACGCAATAAGCGTTTAAAATATGTATCAGATAATTATTTTTAGATGCATTGGATGGATACTACCTATATTTACGAAGACGACCTACCTAAGTACTTTTAATTTACGTCTATTCCCAGTAGTTCAGTTGTCCAGTTCAGTTGACTGAACAAACGAGAAAAGAAATCTCACTAGTTCAGTCAAATGAACTGGACAACTGAACTACTGGGAATAGACGGAAAAGAAATCTCACTAGTCCAGTCGACTGAACAAACGAGAAAAGAAATCTACCTATTTTATAATAAAAAATAATATATAATATTTATTAAATATTTTATAATAAAGTCTACCTATTTTATAATAATTTATTTCTCTGTCTTTTTGAGAATAAATGTCTTAAAACCGGTTTAATCTTGCGCTTTCTACGACTATTTTCCCGGTAGAGAACAATCTCGGAGTCTTCAAATCCAGAGTCAATAAGTTCCTTCAAGAAAAGTGTGCTCCATCTTAAACCAAATCTTCGCTTTCTTAAGTGTGTTGGTGGTACAAAAAACAAGTTTATTTCGTAAAGCCATAGAAATGTAAATTGTTATGCTTTTGAAGTTGAGAAGCGTAGCCCCTGTTCCTGTTATCACTGACTATAGCCCCGAGCACCTGGCCTGAGTGTGTCCACTGGAGCGAATGCACAGTGTATAACACTGGCATCCTGCCTCAATTGAGGGGTCAAATGTACTGATAAAAGTGGCTGATATACGAACTCACAAGTTTTAAGAAAGACGAGCAAAGAGTCTTGTCTTGACTTTTGCATTAGGTATTCTGCTTTGATTTTCGGATACAAAAAGAAATGATCTAAATGGCACTTCATCATCATCGGCTATACTAGTTTACTGCTGGACATAGGCCTTGTTTTTTAAATTGTAATTTTTTTGTAATTTAGGTCTAGAACTCCATCCAAGGAAGATTTCACTCCGATCCATTCAGTAGTTTTATGATGAGGTAAGAAAACATCAAAACTGACGCATTTTTAATATTAGTGTGATGTGATGTCGTTACCGTCTATCCGACTGGTCGGTACACTCGATAACATGGGCAGGTCAAACTGATATTTATGTGATAAGTACGAAGATTCAATAATTATTATAGGTTGATATGATCAATACAAGGAACGGCCTAAAGGAATATAAATTGCCGTCGGACCACTTGTACCTTTAGGCAGTACTTAAAATCGGTTTAAAACAAATATCTATCTGAGCATAATAATCTGATCACGTATGCATCTATGCACCTACCCATCCCATACACATTCTCTATCCCTCATCTACGGTAAAAGGAACAAATAACCCGCCGTTCCTAACTAACTGTACAATGGGGAACCAGCCAACCATTACCTCCATCAGCTACACGAAACTGGACCTTACCTAGCAACAAACACGGAACAGAACACTTTAAAATTTGCTTCTATTGTAAAACTTTTGTTGCTATCTGTCCTTAGTTATGTGTTGTGCGCATCAGTGGCACAATATAGCTTTGGTTTTGGCTATACAGAATGTTCACTCAGTTAACGGTGAAGCTGTTTGCGTTTTGATAAATTTAGCTGGATTAATATATATTATGCAATCAAAATAACAAAGTAATTAACTCATAACAAAAGAACACAGGTAGACAAGCTCTGCTTAGATTATACAGTATCCCACGGTCATGGGACATGGAGGACAAGTACCTACTACTAGAAATATTGAAGAGGAAGGTTCACTGACAGGATATAATAATTATACCTTTATTTTCATATAAGACGCATTGTAATTGCAGAGTTTTGAAAAAATCTTGCGTATCAGGTAATCTAACCTAGATAAAAAAAATTGTCGGACATTCCACACAGCATCATCTAGCCCCAAGCTTCTACAGAGCCTGTGTTATGGCTACTGATATAATACCTATAATACGTCATACCATAGATAGATATTTCTTATAAATTTTAATATTTATTTATTTTCAATAAAAAATCTATCGTTGCATCTTGAGCTTGCCTTCTGCGTGTCGTCACATCTCGTTCACGTCATTACTGTTTTTCATAACCTGTGCTCCCTCCACACTGACCACACGTATCCTATCCGAGTAGGTACAGTTACAAACAGACAACATGTTGTTCCTGCTCACCATAGTGACGGTATTCTCATGTGTCACTTGTGAATACAAATACGATACGAAGTGGTTTGAGGTGCCTTTGGATCACTTCAGTTACCAGCGGAATGACACCTTCAAGATCAAATATCTGGTGAACGAGGAGTATTGGGACAGGGGGAGTGGACCCATCTTCTTCTACACTGGAAATGAGGTACGTGAAGTCTTTGTTAAGTCTCTGATTAAGTTTAGAGTCTATAACTAGAGTCACTCATTGAAAACAAATACAATTTAAATCAAATCATTTATTCGCTGGAATGTAGGTACCTACTACATAATAATAATGTAGGTACTACCAATAACTCATAATTTAAAAAAAAACCAATACATTCCTACCTCGTCGAGGCGTGCTAAATATTTTTTTTATTGTCACAGTAGGTAGTTTAGCGCTTAAATGAGTCATAATGTTCTAACCTAGGTATATTGTAGATAATTTTAAATACAATATCAAAAATTAGAAAGTAACAAAAGTAATGGTAAGAGGCGCAATAGTAAAATAAGGTAATATCAAAATTTATTAATTTATATAAAGAGATTGACATCTTGGTCTTTATTTATTTATTTACTTCATAATAATATCACTTCATCATCTACCTACTTGTCAATTTGAGACCCATTCTACCTATTGTTTTTAAAAACTTTTTGAACTTTCGCGATTTGTTTACATATTAAAGATATTTTGGTATTTAAAACGTAGTGGAAAATAAAACAAAAGGTACACGATAAATACAATCTTTAACATTGATCATAAAATCAATAAATGGCATTTATGACGTTATTTATTTGCATTGGCAACAAATATAAATGCCTAAGGGTAGGGTATATAAAACGAAGAATCGAAATGAAATAGCATTGTGTATGTCTAGGAAATTTGTCATGAGTACCTACCTACGTACCTACCCATGTTTTATGATAAACCTTATAATATAATTAGCTTAGGTAGGTTAGGTAAGGTACTTAAGTACCTTCCTATCTACTTTCTCCTGGGTAGATGTGATACCTACCAACTTATCGAATTCTTTTTAATATTCCTGAGTAGGTAGATAGGTATGATAACATTATTGCGCTATCAAGCTATTTCTAATACCTAGTTTTAGTTACCTACCTACCTCGATCTTTACTGAAAATAATTGTAGCTCAAATCCCGATACTATAATCTTGAACTTATTTATTTATCATTGAGTTACGATATAAAATGGTTTTTATGGATAAAATACTTAGATAAAATACCAACTCGACTGCAGGCGGAGGGTATCGCCGTCCGTACACTGTAGGTACAGTCATAACTTCAAACATCATTTACTTCATGAGTATAAAGCCAACAATAAATAATAATAAGTTAAATCTTAAATTAAATCGTATTATAAATAATATTTCTGTCAACCAATAAGAATAATTATTTAAAAAGTCGACTAGTACCTAAACTTATCTTAAACAAAAACACATCATTACAAATTTTATATACATATAGTTGGTTCTCATTACACTGCACAGTCATTAATTCGATTGTATTTAAAATATTATGCAATCATACATCATTATTATGTCAGTGTATCGTTCTTCTGGTCGCCTCAAAGGGTAATAATCAGTGTTTTGCTCTTAGAGCAAAGCTTTTCACTGAGCTATTACCTTTTTGACAGGCTGCAGCACGCACACAATTTTTAAATCTCCACTTTGTTTTTACTATTACTTATTTTTTACTATTACTTTTACTATTGCTACCTTATAATCATGTGCTGCAGTGTCCAATAAATGATTTATCTATCTATCTATCTATCTACCTACGCAGCAGCTCAACTTTTGAGTATAATTCCGTACATCTGTTCTTCTAACATAGTATGGATGGTACAGGTGGTATTGTCTCAAAAAGTGAAAATAAAACATCATCATCATCATCATCAGCCTATATTAGTCCACTGCTGGACATAAGACTCCCCCAATGAGCGCCATAGCGCCCTGTCTTCAGCTTGACGTATCCAGCGTCTACCTACCTGCAGTCTTTCACAAGTCGTCATCCCACCTCGGAGAGCGTCCTACACTACGTTTAAAAAAAATAAAACAGTTTCTCTTATTCAAGTAAGAATTTAGGAAGCAAGACTATATAAAAAACGAGTGCATAAGAGACAAACACAACTATCTCGTTTCCTTCCTAATAAATTTTGAGTGCACGAAATTGACAACTGTACGGCAATACCCTACGCTCCTCTACCTAATAGAATGTACTAAGGTACGTTCTAACGTCTATTACACGTCTCAATAGTTTGCACAAATAATCTACTTACCTACCAGGTAATTTGTACTAACCAATACAAATTATCAGGTAGTACATACCTTTACTTTATAAACCCACCTACCTAACAAACAAATCCAACCATTCATTCAAAGCTATGTATAATAAATACAATTCAATCCAAATGTTCTACTTAGGTGCTACTTACGTGTAATTGTTGAGAGTGATAATGTGATTTTTACTTTATTTTTTTATTATTACGTTTCAGGGCCAAATCGAGGTGTTCGCCAAGCACACCGGCTTTATGTGGGACATTGCGGAGGAGTACAGGGCTAAGCTGGTCTTCGCGGAGCACAGGTTTGTCTAGGATTTGTCAATAATATCACTAAAATAACATCGGTAGGTAATAGAAACTGTTACGGAACGACCTTGAAAGGGGTGCGCTCCAGTGAAAGGAAGGAAATAAAAATAAAGATTAGGACCGTCCTGAGCCAGGACAATATTTTTTATAACATTAATTGACATGGAAAATAAATCGCATGTCCGCTGGAAGGTTGAGATCATATTTTGCAGTTTGTGGAGTGACGAAGCTATAGGTAAGCCGCATAGTCTGCTGAAAAGGAGAGTAATCAACAGAAGCATCTTCGTGGCAAAGTTTAGATATTAGATGAGCCAGTAGTATATATGGAATACCTATATATATAGAATGTCACTTTTGCTATCATCTCGCATAGGAAAGGGCTCAGAGGTGCCTCTGTCGTGCCGCGGTGCCATGTACCCAAACCTATAAAGTCGTAACAACTCGAGTTATCTATGTATACTGACCTCAAACTAATCTGTTCTGTTCATTGACCCCTTTCTGAAGTTAATAACGAACAAAGATTCTGGTACAAATGCACTTAAATAATTGTAGCAACTGTATAGCAATATACATATCTACCATTTTAGTGTTTATGTATCGGCATCGGTATCGGTACATAAGTACTATATATAGTTATTCTGTAGTGTCGGGGGAGTCCCGCGTATAAGATATACCTAGTGTAATTCTGTTGGTATATATATAGATAAACTGGAGCGCAAGCACTAGGCGACAGAAAGGGACAGAAATATATCTTAGTACTGTCAAATTACATATTTAGTTTTTAGGTAGGTTACCTTAACAATAGGATCGACACCAATGTGGCCTTTCATCATCATCATCATGAATGGCCCCGGCCGGTCATGCCGCCTTTACTACTTATAAGTTGCGAAAAAGCTTAAAAAATTAATACTGTGCCACTTGGTTCCAGATACTACGGCCAGTCGATGCCATTCGGCAACAAGTCCCTCGACAACGCACACATCGGCTACCTGACGTCATCGCAGGCGCTGGCCGACTATGCTGACCTCATCAACTCCCTGCAAGGCAATGAGGTGCTGCCGCGGTACCCGGTCATCGCTTTTGGAGGTAACAACTGTCATGGGTCCTAGACCATTTTGGCTTTTTTGTTTAGCTATGCGCGTAGCACACTGCTCTGCTCAATGTAGCTTATTATTGCAGTCTGTGCCACCACCGTAGCATATTGCTACTTCGTAGCTTACTACGCCGTAGCTCATTGCTACGTCGTAGCTGACTACGCCGTAGCTGATTGCTACGTCGTAGCTCACTGCGTAGCAAACAACTCGGTAGATAGCTTTTATAAACACATATTGCAGTTTGTGCCTCGGTAGTAAATTGCTACGTCACGACGACGACGCATTGATACACCATATTTTACTGCTAAGCAGAAAATTACCCCACTATACAGCATATTATCCGCCAGTGTTGATGATGATCAACGAACCATATTTACTGTGACGAATGATTGAATTTTTGGCATGTCTGTCCTTGCACAATCCCTTATGGTGTTTCCTATGTCAAAGTTTGTATAAGATACTTGTAATATAACAAATAATATTTCATAGAACTTAACGATATCAAGTGTAATTATGTGTGTGTTCCTACAGTGCAAATAAACAATAATAATAAATAATAATAAAAATCTTTATTTAGAACATGTTTACATAGGATCATAGATACATATTGAAACGATGACACTACCGAAGCTTTACAAACTGTGTGGTAATGTCAACGCCCAACTCCTAGATTTCTAAATAAGTTAAATTAAAAATTACATATAAATTAGGTACTAACTAATATTAAAATTAAAAAGTTAATTATAACTGTACATTATGAGTTTTTTATCTGGCTATTGCAAATTTCATAAGACAGTATGGTTTGTAGGTTTTTGTGTATGTGTGTGTGTGTGTGGTTTCCGGAGGCACCAGTCTCTTAAGAGTCTGGGCAACAGGAGACCCAGTGTGTGTGTTTGTATGTGTGTGTGTGTGTGTGTGTGTGTGTTTGTGTGTGTGTGTGTGTGTGTGTGGAGATCGATTCACCCGAGGCACCAGTCTCTTGAGAGTCTGGGCAACAGGAGTCCCAATTTGTGTTTAGTGCGTGTGTGTATGTGAATGTGTGTATGAGTGTTTGTGTCAAATGCTGGTGTATAACTGAAGAAAAAGGAAGAGGCGAATAAAATTTTACTATTTTATTTTTGGGAAACGAGGAGTTCCTCGGTTTCCTCATAGGTCAGTGAAAGGAGCCAAGTGGAGCATATAACTTTGCATTGATACAGTGGAAGGGGATATATATTCAATATACGGTTTATACGATTGTATAAAGATGGGCTCAAGAAATAATATTGACGACCTGCTGCAACTACCCTCCACGGTTCCCCTCTGCAGACAATATCAGAGCGTCTCTTTGATATTTGTAGGGATGGATCATACTGAAGCTCAGAGTGTTTGCGCAATAGAGTTGACTGAACAAACAGTTGCCGAACAGTAAGCACTTCACTAAGTGAGAACAGTAGTTCTGTAGAAAATCGTCTAGGTTTGGAATGCATCACTTTCAGTATCGCTCTTTGGGCTCGTTCTACTCTTATCATTTGTGTTTTTATTGCTCCACCCCAAACCGTAATACAATAAGATAGAACAGACTGTGCCAGAGCAAAGTAAACCGTCTTTAGACATTTTGAGTCAGCAACATTCCTAAGTCTTTTAAATATGAATATGAGCTTACGTACTCTAGATATTGTCGAGTTAGTATGACAGGTCCATGAAAGAGAGTTGTCTAGGTAAACGCCAAGGTATTTAATGGATGGTGTATGTTCTAAGGACTGGCATTTACAAATATTGGCGTCGGGACAGTTATGTGCACGGAGACAGAAAGACGAAGGCTGGGTTCGACTGGAAGGAGAAAAAGTTACTATTTTTGTTTTGCTTACATTTAGAGTTAAAAAGTTCAAGGAAAGCCAATTTAGGACAATTTGTAGCGCCATTTCAGCAGTTTGCTTTGTCTCGTTCCAATCCTTCCCACTTACGATGAGGGCTGTGTCATCTGCATAGGTAAAAATGCTGCAATTAGGGAGAGAAAGGTTGCATAATCCATTAATATAAATAAGGAATAGTGTTGGACCAAGGACACTTCCCTGAGGAACTCCGAATGTTAAGACCTCTTCATCACTAGTTATCTTATCAACAGACACTGACTGCTTTCGGTCCGATAGGTAACTCTTGAATAATTGATTGACACTGCCTCTTATGCCAATTTGTTCAAGTTTGCTTAACAGAATAGGGATAGAAACAGTGTCAAACGCCTTGGCAAGATCCAGAAAAATACCTACTGATTTCAAGTTTAGAGCGAAGTTTTTTGCGATACTAGATGAAAGTGCGATGACTGCGTCCTCGGTAGACTTACCGCGTCTAAATCCAAATTGGTTGTTAGAAAGGGTTCCGCTCTCATCAAGGAAGTTTATAAGTCTACTGTTGATGATTTTTTCTAATATCTTTGACAGAACGGTCAATATAGAAATAGGCCTGTAGTTGTTTATCTCTTTTTTGTCCCCGGATTTATGAATTGGGTGAACTATGGCTTTCTTGAAGACGTCTGGGAAGTTTCCGGTTTCAAAACATAGGTTGAAAATGTAATTCAAGATAGGAATCAAAGTATGTCTGGCACCCTTGATAACAGAGGTCGGAATTCCATCATAACCCACGGCGCATTTATCCTTAAGGCTAAGAATGACAAGCTCTATCTCTTTACAATCTGTTGGCAGGAGGCACATGGAGTCAACGGGAGGAAGGCGAGAAGACAGATCTATAGGAGGATAGGAAGTGGAAGAGTAAGACAAAGTGTCTTGAGGTTTTATATTTGAAGCTAGAGTTGCACCTACTCTTGCAAAGAATGTATTTGCTAAGTTAACAGAAGATTCCGGGGTATCAGACAACTTAAGCAAGTCTTCGGAAGTCGAACGCTTACTATCAAGATGGGCTATTTGTTTTACAATGTTCCATGTGGCTTTTGGATTATTTCGAGCCTTCTGAAGCTCGGCATACTCAAATTCAGACTTGACTTTCTTTAAAAGGTTATTACAAAAAGTGCGGTAGCGGATAAAGATAAGTCTTAGTGTTTCATTCTTCGTGTCCTTTCTATACTTTTTTAAAAGCTTATCCTTATGGCGAATGCACTTTAAGAGACCGGGGGTCATCCAGGGTTTCAAAATTATTTTCTTATTGGGAACGTAAGTACTATGGGAATAGATTTTAATAATGGAAGTCAGATTATTTACAAGGGATTGGGCAGCATAGTTAGGGTCGGTGATTGAATATATTGGGGAAAAGTCAGTTTTTTCAATTTCTTTAACAATAAGAGGGATATTAAGCTTTCGGACTGGAGATCTTTGGGAGTTTGGAAGAACAGACGTATCTAAACAAAGGAAGACAGGGGCGTGATCAGTGACTAAGGAGTCTAATACTAGGGTTGTTGCTGGGAACTGGGACTTTAGGAAGACATGATCAAGACAGGCACTTAGTCTAGTAGGTATTACGTGAGCAGGGAGCATAGCATGAGATGCCGTTAAATTTAAGTAATCGTCTGCTCGTGAATCATTTGAGTTTGGTATAATATTAATATTAATGTCTCCAATTATCACTATGGTGGGACAGGAAGCCAATCCGTTAAGGATAGCTTCCAGATCACAGAGAAATCCTTCGATGTTCTTAATAGCTGGGGATCGATAGAGCGCAATAATAGAAATCTTATCTGTAATATTTAGTAAGAGACAATTTGCATCAAGGACTGTTGGAGTTACGACATTACATACAAGCCCTGATCTAACATAGTCACACACAATACAAATACATATCTAAGGTCACGCAGGTTAGGAATGTGCTTTTGTTATTGTCGCCATGGCCTTCTGAACTTTGTGCTGTGCTTACCTTCTATCAATACTAACCTTGTAATTATACATATATGTATACTAAATCTAAACTAAACCTCATTCTTGTAAAACGTGTAACACAGTTCTTGTAACACAGATAACGGAAATGCATTTTGACATCAAATGATTTTTTTTAATTCATCGGATGTCTCTGCACACACTTGCCTTAATATTAATATTTTATTCATTTGGGAGACTAAAAGCATGTATTTAGGTAAAAATAGAACATAGACTTAGAGTAGACATACATAGACTTTTTATTTGTTATAATTATGTTCAGGTTCGTACGGAGGCATGCTCGCCGCGTACTTCCGCATGAAGTACCCGCACGTGGTGGCCGGCGCCATCGCGGCCTCCGCCCCCGTCCACATGTACCCCGGCATGATGCCGTGCGAGGTCTTCAACAGCATCCTCAGCTCCAGCTACAAGCACGCCTCCAGTAAGTGCGAGCAGAATATCAGGAACTCCTGGAGTGTCCTCAGGTGAGACCATCATCTGGACTTATCCACTACTAACTATAAAGGCGAAAAATAGTACGGGCCCTTCAATAAGGTCCTGTGCTATACCCCCTCCACGATAAACGACATAGCCAAAGTCAACCGAAAGAAGTTGTAAGGATTTATATGCACAAAGCAAAAGACTGAGAGTACTAGCAAAAAGATGCATAATAAATACCTAGCAGTAGGTTATTTATAATAATATGCCTTACAGTTTGCACATATTACGCATAAATACTATTTTTAACATTAAAACTTTTGAAACTATCATAGTTATTAACACTAAAGCCATTTAAAACGGGATATTTACCAGGATTTGATTTTTGAGTTTTCCAATATCAGCACAGTTTCATCAAATCGTGGTAAATATCCAGTCTTAAATGACTTTAGTATTTTTGACATTATTGTTTACCTTCAGTGAAGCTGAAGGGGATTCCTGTCCTGCTTTGTTCTAAGAACTCAAATTGACCTTATTTAAACTTTATTCCAGAAATTTCACAACCTCAGCAAACGGATCCGACTGGCTCCAGAAGAACTGGCGACTCTGCGACCCCGTAAAGACCCTCGCCCAAGTGGATCTACTAGTAGACTTCCTCGTCTCCATGTATACCACCCTGGGCATGGTGAACTATCCCTTCCCGAGTGATTTCCTGGTGCCACTGCCGGCATATCCTGTGAGGGTGGTCTGCCAGTATCTGGACACGCCACTGGAGGGTCAGAAACTTATAGAGGTGAGAAAATATACTTAAAACCGTTGGCTCAGTGATCCATAATGGGTCCAGTTGCCCAAAGGTAGACATCTCCATGTCTGTTCCGATTCCGAACTGTCTCTCGCTAATAGGTGTCAATTTCGCAAAGATCCTTTGACAATCCAGCGAAACCTGGTCTGGTGCGACCGACTGTTCCACGTCTCGATGATTATCCCTCATACGCCCCAATCCTCTGTTATTCTGCGCCTATTTATATTTGATAACGTTAATAGCATGAATTAATTATGTTGCAGGGAATAGGCAAAGTTCTGGAGACGTTCACAAACTACAACCACAACAACAAATGCGTTGACTACAAGAAGGGCGATGACTACGGCAACTTGGATGCTAGCGGTTGGGACTACCAGGTATCAATATCAAAATATTTTATTTCTAAGGCTTTTGTCCGCTAGTGGAAGAAGTGAAAAAAAAAACACTAGTATGTTCACATTTCAATTACTTATGTGCCTAATAAATTTCATTTGCTTATCTTAGTCTAAATATACCTAATGGGATTTTAGATACATGTCAATATTTATTTAAATCAAACAATCATCAAGCACTCCAGACCTCGACTAAAATCATCAGTAACAAACAACTAGCAAAAACCAATAAAACGTTAGATGTTATCAATAAAACTTTTTAGACACCTTATTATAATCTCAAACTACAGAAAGGAGAGCTTGTGTTTTTAGCCGATACCTATTACTTACTACCGTCGCGTTGTTTAAAGCTGATAAAAAATCTGTATAAAAATCCCTGCATGCATTGCATAGCCGCCACTGTACTGAGTTTGTAGATCAGGAGTTTTTGTTCTGGTTTGACAATTTTGTAACACAGTAAGAGCCAAGATCGCCAAGATTAACCCTATAGATAACGTTTTCATCTTAGCGATGCGGTTTACTTGGTTTGTAGTATGTTAGTAGACTTTCGAAAACTAATGTGCACCTACTACGATTTGTAATATTGGGATTAAGCTAAATTTTTAAGAATTTTACTAAAGCCGGCTATATGGGGATACGATCTCAAAAAACTCAAACAGTTTCTTCTTGCGCTCTTCCAGGCCTGCACCGAGATGGTAATGCCGATGTGTGCGACCGGCAAGACGGACATGTTCGAGCCCTATCCGTGGAACTTCACGGAGTATTCCGCGGAGTGTCGCAAGAAGTACGGAGTCGCGCCGCGGCCTGAGGACGCCAGGGTCACGTATGGAGGGACGCTGCTGCAGGCGGCTACTAATATCGTCTTCAGTAATGGGCTGTTGGATCCTTGGGCTGCAGGTTTGTGTTACTACTGTACCTGATACTTGTTATCTGCCTATTCAACCCCACTGCTGGGCATCGCCAAAAAATTGGGGCTGAAGTTGAATATGGTTAAGTTGAGGTATCTTATCATATTACTATAGGGCTTGATAAAAAACCCTTTAATGATGTTAATATCTCAATCTCAATAAATAAATATTTGGGGACCGTGGACTTTCCAAAAACTTTTAGCTTTTTAAGATGCAATTTTAGTAGTTGACTGGTAATCTAATGTACGCATAATAGTGGATTGTAGGTACAATACAATCCAATCCTACCTACCTCTACAAGAGTAGGTATATACCTAGGTACCTACTTTGCTTGCAACAACTCTCTACATGTACCTATTCTATATGTGTGTCTTTTTTGTTAATTTAAGTTGTTATGATGTCTTTCTAAAATGTAATTTTACCCTCAGGTGGAATCCTAAACAGTCTCAGCGAGTCAGTGAAAGCGGTCGTGATCCCGGACGCAGCGCACCACCTGGACCTAATGGCAGCCACACCGTCCGACCCTCAGCCCGTGCGCATGGCGCGAGGCATCCACAAGCAGAATATCGAGGCCTGGATAAGCGGATTTCATGCTAAGAACAAGTCGCAACGGCGCGCTCGGTACTGATTGATAGCTTTATGAATAAACGTTTTGTAAATTGGATTTAGGGTTTTATTATATTTTCAAGTACTAGTATAGTGTGTAGTACCTATAATAAAATATAACTCTAAGTCAAATGAATCTAAGCCACTGCCTAAGCCTAAACAAAACAAGCCTAATGAACTTTATTAGGCTTTTAGGCTTCACGTAATGACGTAACGGAAGTACCCCGTTTACAATGTTGGAAGGACTTGACTTGAATACTTTAATGATGGAGGTATGTTTTTTACGGAATCGTAAAGGGGGTGATGGCTTCGGGCGACTCTAGGAGTTCCCGGGGCAGAGGTCACCACGGAGTTTTTGCATCCGGGGGTCTCGTGTGCTGAGGAGCGAATCCGTTGAGGTGCATTCTGATCTTTTTTTTCTTTCTGATATTTGATCGTACATTCTGCGCGCCAGCTGGACCACAAACTCCTTTATGGTGCTTATCTGCAGATCGCGCGCGATAACACTGTTTCGTACGTAACGCCCGGCGCCTGTACAGACTCTGAGAGCGATGTTCTGTTGGGCTTCGATTCTTTTTTGGTTAGTAGCAGAGCACAGGGAGTACCATGCTGGTGCTGCATATGTGAGCCTCGAGCGAATGTAAGTCTTGTAGACCCCAATCTTGGTTTTAAGTGGCAGTTTGGATGTCAAGACTGGTCTGAGCATGGCTCGGGCGGCGCGTGTTTGTGTTAACGCACGCTCTACCTGTGCGTTCATGGTCAGAGACCTGTCTATGTCGATTCCTAGGTATCGAACGGAGGTTTGCCATTCCAGGGCTTGTCCTCGTAGTTCTAGTAAAACCGTGCGCCGACGAGTGACTAGCAGTGCTGCTGTCTTTCCAGCGTTGACTGCAATGCGCCATCTATCTAGCCAGTTTGGTAGGAGGTTCAGCAAGCGTTGCATCTGGGTGGCTGCTGTGACAGCATTGGGCGCGGAAGCAAAGTAGGCGCTATCATCCGCGAAGAACGCTACTGTGACGTCTGTTTCTCCAGGTGATAATTGGTCCTCCAGGGTGGGGATGTCGTTAGTGTATAGCGCATATAAAGCAGGAGAAAGACAGCTCCCCTGTGGCACCCCACACACACCCACACACCTGTGGCTATAATGGGTCGTGGTCGAGATTGGGCTTCTTCGACCGCAACGTAGAAGCTCCGTCCTCGGAGGAAGGATGCGACCACCTGGATGATGGCTGCTGGTGTAGGGGAGGCCATCAACTTGAGGATCAGGCCTGCGTGCCACACTTGATCAAACGCCTTTTCTATGTCTAGGAAAATCCCAACTGTAGAGTGATTGCTATTCAGGTTGGATGCGAGGTGTTGGGTTCATTTGGTTGGATCCGTGTAAGTTGGAGGGTCGTGGAGTGCTGGCTGCGAAAGCCAAACTGTTCTGGCCTAGGCTCTATATGTCCGACTAGCCTACGAAGTAGCAAGCGCTCGAAGAGTTTGGCTGTTGTTGCCAGTAGTGATATTGGTCGGTAGCTGGAAGGTAACCGGCGGTCCTTTCCGGGTTTCGGGAGTACGATGGCCTCTCCTAGGTAGGTGACGAAGTGCTGTGTTTGGGAGTCCATCATCTCCTGGGGCTTTCCGTTTCGGTAGGCGGAGAATCGTTCGTCGTACTTCGGCTGGTGAAATAAATTCACCTCCGCCGAGTGTCGGAATTGGCCTCGTGAAGAAGTCTCCTACAGTTGTTTCGACAGCAGCATAATGGGCAACGAGTTCGTCCGAAGCGTCTTCTGGGAGCGGATGCGGGGTAAATTGCGTTTCCAGGTGGTTTGCCAAGATTTCAGCCCGGTCAGCTGGCGCAAATTTTCTCTGACCTTGGTCGTTCAGAAGAGGGTAAGTTGGAGTAGGGGTATTGGTCAACTGTCGATTGAGAGCGTGCAAGTTGGTCTCATTTTCTGCTGCTTCATCAATCCTCGCCTCCCAAGTTTGACCACGCCAGGCATCCACTGCTGCTGCTACTTCGGCAGTCGCTCTGTTGAGCTGAGTCTTAAGCCTCGGGCATCTACTTCGGGACCACAATCGGCATATGGATCTCTTTTTCCTCAGTTGGAGTTTGATCGCATGGGGAAACTCGTCACGTCTAGGTGGTTTCTGTGGGCTCGGTCTGGAGGCTGCCGCTTTGGCATCCTTCATTTTTTCTGTTAGGAGAACAGCAGCGGTTTCTACTTCCTCCGCCGTAGAAAGATTGCCAATGCAGCAATTTCCTAGAAGTCTCTCGTATTCCATCCAGTCGGTTCGGTCTCGGAGAGGTTTAGGAGCCGTAAAGTTAGCTTCCAACGCGAGGGTTACTAGTATCGGGAGGTGCTGTGTATCCATATCGTACAGTACTTCGATATGTATGGGGCAACGTAGGTGTTTGTGAAGGACTATATCCAGGACATCTGCGGCATGTCTTGTACACGTAGGAATTTGCGTCGGTGCGTCCGGCCCTAGGCCCTAGGATGTTCTGTGCTTAGCATTGAGGTCACCTACGATTACCGTTGGGATGTTTCCATCAAATACTTTGGCAGTGTCTAGACGTACGTAGTTGGGGCCGGGGGGGCGGTAGCCAGCGAACACTTTCATTTCCCGACCGTTTGCGTTTATGAGGACGCCATTGGAACGCAGGGCATGGAATGGTGGGTGCTTCAGCTCTTCGTGGACTAGGTCTCTCCTTACCAGAACTGCTGTACCTCGGTATGCTATGCCTTGGGGTGAGGTCTCGTCTCTTCTGTAGCTGTAGTAGTTTGGAATTTTGAGCTCAAATAGGTATTATAGAAGTATTGTATTGTAACTTTTGACACTGACAACAAAATGTCATTTCATTTGATTTGAGGTTAGAAATCGAAAAACGTAAACAAACAAACAAAAAGCAATGTCTGTCAGTTGAAAAACAATTTGTTTGTAAAGTTTATGTACTGTTCTGCTTGTGTAATTAGTTAGTTTTACCTTAGCCATGAGCACCTGTAAATACTGCAATGAAGCGGAAGACGAGCAGAACCACCCAGGTCTCGTATGTTACGGATGTATGAACTTTGTGCATCTAACCTGCCTGCGCCGGCCCGGAACGCCAGGGGATTTTGCTTGCGATGTATTCTTCAAATTCACCTGCGAGAGTTGCTCTGATGATAATAATGAAGTGTTTCTACGGTTCAAATTCCCTTGGTAAGTAGGGCTATTGAATGCCTATTGACTTTTTCTTGTTAAAGTCCAACAAAGTTATTCTGTGTCAAAACGAAAAGCATCTTTTATTACTTGCTCCATCCTCGTGGGCCACTGGATGATGATCCTAAGGCCGGTATCATCTCTGGTAACTCAATGACCATAAGTCCTGCTTAGCATGAGTGCGTTTGAAGCTTTTATTTAGGTATTTTTACGTAATTTCTTTAACTTATGGATGATATGTGTCTGATATAAAAGTTTAATAAATACAGTTTCTTTCTATTTTCAGGGTAAATGTAATCTACCTGACTCTGAACCACCTCAGCACACAGTCGTACGGCATCAGCCATCATGGATACTTCCACTACAAAACACACATCTGTTCCTTTATCGATAGAAACTGGCAAACATTGTTTGGAGCCTCAAAGTAAGATTATTTATTAATTATCGAGAATACTGTTGATAATCTACAAAAAACTGATGCCTACTTAATAAAAGTCAATTTAGCACAGCTCTTCAGTTTAAAGAGGAGCAACTAATAGCAATTAGAACATTCAGAATTAAATTAAATTTATTTGATCAGACTTATTTATACATATTGCAAAGTATATATGTAAGATTTAAGCTATTTAAAGCATTATATTTAAGTATTTAGATAAATCTGTATATTACAGCAAACAAAAGAAAAACTGGGTTGGAACCATAGCTGGTGCCCTCTCCATCTACAGCAAGTTATTCTTTAAGTCTGGTTCTACAGCCCTCGGCGAGACAGGCTGGTGGAAGCTACAGCACAACTTCTCACCAGCAGTGGCAGCTCGTATTAGTAAGGATTAACCTGTAATTTACACATACAATTGAAACAATTGAGCTGCTAATAAAACATTTTGTTTCATAGTTCAAGAAATGGCCCGAGATAAACCAAAGAATCGTACAAGGATGCAGCTCAGCACGGACAGACTGCACTTCCTAGCTAAGATCAGTGAGATGGGCTACAAAGACCTTATCAACCCTGATACTGAAGAGAGCTTGGAGCTGGATCCTGTTCCATGCAAGAAGAAGAGAGTAGAATCAGTAGATAGTGCCATGTCTGGCACCTCGGCTTTTGACCATGTGGATTCTGACAGTGGCAGGTATAATTTATTTTTGTATGACTTCCGTATTACTAACTCTTCCATGGCCCATGACGCACTTGGCCATCTCTAGCATAGGCGCGGCGGCGGCGGGCGCCCCGCTGCGGGTCGCACCGCAGAGGCAGAGCGTATCAATGACACAGGGCCTGTGGTATGTTATCCACAACTTCTCCTAAACTCGTAAGCTGTATGTAACGGGAAATAACTTGGCGTGTTTAAAAATATTTAAACCGACTTCAAATTCCTTAATTATAAAAAAGGGTTGAGAACATCGTTTTAAAAAAGAATCATCGAAATCGGTTGGCGTGATATTGAGTTATTCGTCCATTTGTTGCGCACATAATTAGTGCAAATTTAAAATTTACATGCTTTTCTCGTGGAAGCCATTATTTTCAGAACTGGAGCAAATTAAAATGCTCATACGGGAAGCACCAGCATTTAAATAAAAAGAGAATCATCCAAAACGGTTCACGCAGTCGAAAGTTCCGAGGTCGAAATGAGAACCTCCTCCTTTTTTGAAGTCGGTTAAAAATCAAGCGCCACTGTAGTGGCCCCCAGCGGAAACCTTTTAAAAAACAAACAGCCAATTATAGAATCTGCTTCTTTTTTCAAAGTCTGATAAAAACCTACATATACACACATCACAGATACGATCTGGAGGAACAGCCTTACTCGGACTCTTTGCTGGGCCCGAGCGGAGACTTCTACAACATGCCCGTTCATGAAGTCGAGATGAAAGGCTTTGACTACACGCCCGTCTCCAAGATCATGAGAGTGCAGGTACGATCCTCTTAGACCATTCCATCCATGGAATTTAAACATTCAAATCAATTTTTTTAATTATGTGAGAACTAAGTGCTATCAAACCTAAATTAAGCTTTAAGTCACTATTAAAACTAAGTACTAAGTTGTGTTACCTATTTGTAATTAATAAATGATCACTCTATCTACCTAAACGAAGCGAACAGGATATTTCATGAGACTTTGAGACAACGTTTATGACGCCAAAATGAAGGCGTATACGAGTTTCCAGCTGATTGAGTCTCATTATTATTTTGACCCAATGTTTTGGCTAAAATGACTGGGCTATACACTCTTGAGCAAGCGCATATTAGGTACTGGGTACTCGTAACATTCAACGGTTATTATTCCAGAGCGACACCTCCAGCGTCCACTCTCTCCCTCAAAACCCAGTCTTCTACGACTCGGACTCTCGCAGCGGCTCCGAACACGACAAGAAGCCAGTCGAGAGACGCAGGGAGAGAGATAGAGATAAAGCAGAGTTCCCGAGAGAGTCTCTCTTCTCCACTCAGCTGAACTCCGTGGATATGCCGTGGGAAGATACCTTTGATACTAATAAGGGTGATAAGGATTCTTCAGGTACCTAAAATTAGAAGAGGAAACGACAGTAGTTTGACGACCTCTGTGGCGCGGTGGGCGCGCGGTGTTTGTTTGCATTAAATAGGCTCCGAAACTACTGAACCGATTTGTAAAATAGTTTTACCGTTGGAAAGCTACACTATCGCCGAGTGACATAGGCTTTATTATATTTTAGAAATATGAAATTCGAATTCAACGCGGTTGAAACAACGGGAAATATGACAAATATTAAAGAATATGACCTGTCTAAGTGCTTATTTGTAAGCTTAAAGAAATAAAAACTTTTCATTTTCAAACAGCTAGTTTTATAATACATTTTTTTTAATTTTTGACTTGTTAATAGTTATGCTTATTTCTGACCTTCCAGAAAAGGTACCACAGCAGCAGCTGGTCGACCTGACGCAGTACGAGGAGATCCAGCTCCTCAAGCAGGTGGAAGGGCTGATCCCGAAGGTCAAGGACGCAGACAGACGGGCGTACCTCTGTCGGCTGAGGGCTAAACTAGCGCTGAGGCGGTTGAAACGGCATAAGCACTTACCGCTGTTTGATTTGGATCGGTGAGTTTACATTTCTTCTTCTTTCAAATTCTCTCAATCGTTTTTAAGGTTCCATACACAAATGGTAAAACGGGAGCCTATTACTAAGACTCCGCTGTCCGTCCGTCCGTCCGTATGCCACCAGGCTGTATCTCATGAACCGTGCTAGTTAGACAGTTGAATTTTTTACAGATATATTATTATTTTTAGCCATTAGTGTCCCCCTGCTGGGCAAAGGTCTCCATTATTTCCTTCCACTCCTCATATATATCATGTGATACGATTAAATAAATAAGACCAGTGTTTATAGTTAGGTAACTGTGTCTACATATAAGGTGTTATTCCAGGAATGTGAAGATATTAGGCGGCTACGTTACAGAGGACCCTGGGGAGGTGGTCAATGCGGAGAGAGTCCTGGACAGATTCCAGAGATCGGTATGTTACTTAAACTTTGTCACCGCGAGCGTAGGGAGCTGCGAAAAATTTATGAAAGCACACAATTTTTATTTAAATAATGTTAGACAATTTACAAATGTGCATCAATTAGTCCCAGGGTTGGCATGTCTAAAACAGTTTTTGAAAAAAACAATGTTTTTTATGAAGTGCTTTAAACAGTTTAAAAACTATTTTAATTGTGCTACATAATATTTAATTAATATTTCAGGCTTATAACTTCAATTAATTAAAAGCGCAGGTATCATTAATAAACTAAAAATTGAATGAGATCGCACTTATATGTAGGTACTTAAACTCACTGCCGGAAAAATACCGCGCCGGTGAAGCCCTTTTTCACCGCAGTAGGGGAGAATACCTACCTAATTCTCTTCTTGTACGGGAATTCCTCTAATAATAACATGGTATTAATAGTTACCTACTAAAATCTTAGGTATTTTCCCCTATTCTATCACGCTCAAACGGAAGCAAAAGGTAATTCCCTGCAATCACCACTAGCATACGGGAGTTACCTCTGTTAAAAACTTAGTATATGAACCTACAGGATGTAAGTAAGAAATAAATCAGCATTATGCACAGAAAAAACTAACCCCTAACATTTTATGTAGTACCTATACGACATGAAAATATCAAAACAAAAATATGTTAACAGGGCTCCCTATAGACTATATTTCTTGTAATACCTAAATGAAATGAACTGTTTTTTTACTAAGCCCAAGTTAAGCAAATTAAATTGAATTGAAGGTAAGCAGAGCTTGTGTTATGGGTACTAGATGACTGACTGATATACTTAATACAATAGTTTACATTTTACATAGATAGAGATCTTAAAATAGCAAGAGAATGCGTTGTCCTGTTGAATCTGGAACGCCTCAGTACACTACCACGAGCGAGTATTTGTGGTCTTTGAGGACGGATTGGCTTTCATCTAATATCAAGGATAAATATAAGATAGTTTGTGAATATTCCCTCAGTACCTAATGGACAACCTGTGCGGCACGATCGCCCGCCCCGTGAGCAGCACCACGCTCTTCTCCCGCTCCGCGTTGGACCCGCTCCGCTCGGCGTACTCCGGAGCCCTGCTGCGGCCCTACATCCGCCGCGACGCCGCCGCCAGCCCGCTGTGGCTGACCCTCACTGATGAGTTGCTGAAGAAGACTCACAGGTATGTTTATTTCTTATTTGATAATAATCTTTTTATAGTATAAAATTTGACTTGTCAAACTGACTTGCTTATTTTGTAAGCCTATACACATAGAGAGATTTGAATTTTTGAATTCGGTTCTGAGCTGTCATGTCACCCGCTAGTAGAACGTCGACTTCGCGGAGATAGGCATTATATTCCCACTTCGTCAATCAACCTGTACCTAGAGGGCTAGCACGGATGGTTTTCTCTCACACGCTTTCCGAATTCCTTGATATTGCAAATAAATCCTTTCCTTTCGATTCTAATCTGCGAGTTCTTACCTTGGGGCTAGATGATGTCGTGAAGATTGTCCAGCATTATTTATTATTTATTGGTCAGGCACGAGCCGCACTACGCCCTGCCCCCGCGCGGCACGCTGGACTACTCGTACGTGCGTCCGGAGCACATCGCCGCCATCAACAGTCTGTGCGCGCAGTTCTTCTGGCCGGGGATAGACTGTATGTATACCGTTTGCGTATTTCTTACCTTACCTTTATTTTTAAGGTACCTTGATTGAACCATGTAAAAAATAAGAAGTATATCTACCTATGTAATGTATTGTATTAAGTATGTCCTACCTAAGTATATCAATATAATACCCATCATAACACAGGCTCTGTGTGAACTGTCCACCATTATTCATTTATAGAAACAGGGTGACAGGATTTTTTATACAGTGGGAAAGACACTGTTTTAGACATTCATCACAGATTTAGATCTTATAGAAAAACGTCGCTTAGGCGCGCGCGTTCGGAGATGTATTGGGGTAGTAGTTGCGTTTCAAAGTCGCGCGCGCGCTGCAGCGCCGTTCAGTAAACGTTAACAGCGCGCTGTCCAGCGGCGTGACTATAAAACCAGCCTTAGTTATAGCTTTTGTTAAAAAGCATTATAATACTTACACGTTCCCCACAGTAACAGAGGCGCTGCAATACCCCGAGTTCAGCTGCGTGGCCTCCTACAAGCGTCTGCCGGTGGGCTGTGCCTTCCTGGTGCCTGACTCCAATCACAACGAGGCCTACATCTCCTTCATACTGACGCGGCCCGAGTGGCGGCGCGCCGGTATCGGTACCTTCATGCTCTACCATCTTTTGCAGGTAAATCAAACTATACCCTGCCTACGTAAACTTAGAATGGGTTTGAGAATGACGTCATCTTTCATACTCTCCGCTCACTTCGAATTCGATCAGAGTCCGTGGGAGATAGGTGTCCCGGGCACGGAGGCTGCTTTTTATAACGATTTGCTATTAAAAACGAGCGAAGGCAGCTAGTTATATATGTATAAAACAACTGTCTATGTCGACTGTGTTTTTAATGTCCTTAGTACCTTCTAATGAACCAACAGTAGCCTAGTGACAGAAAATCGACTAGAAAACATATATTAATTCTTGTCTACATTTCTTAATGCTAACGTTTGTTTCACAGACCTGTGCTGGCAAAAACGTGACACTGCATTGTTCTCCGACCAACCCTGCCATATTCATGTACCAAAAGTTTGGCTTCAAAGTGAGTATAGAAACAAGCATGAAAAGTAGAAACATTTATTTACAATGGCTTAGTTATAAAACCTTCATACATAAGGTAATCATATATCTTCCTAGTCTTATTGACGTCAATCTTGACTATCCTCCTTGCATCCAACAATCTTAGGCATCCCATCTTACTGTTCTGTGTAACGAGCATATCTTTGATCTCCAGATAGTTGTTTGGAAGTAACCGGAGATTAGAACACAGCACCCTCTCGGACTCGGATAGATTTCCATAACCGGGCAGATCTTGTATGTCCAAAGGCATACTTATTCTTTTAAACTTTAGTAAATTGTTACTGCTCCTTCCAAATAACTGTGGGTTTTTGATGGGGGACTGGCTGTCAAACTTTTTCATCATCAATGCAGTGGCTTGCTTCTGTTCCTTTAACAAAGTTTCATGCTGTTTCTTCAGTTGCTTGAACAGATTGGCAGCATGTAGTGTTCTGATGCCGTTCATGCGATAGGAGTATAGTTTAGCGATGGATTGCTGCAATTCATCCTCTAAGCTCATGGACTCCATGAATGCATCAAATTGTATACCAGTCATGAACTGCATGAAGGAAAGGAGTCTCTCGGCTTTTGATCTCATCATTGTGGAATCAAACTTCTGCACCCAGGAAGCAAGCTTGTTGGGCATGATGAGGCCATGGTTCTTTATTATTGTGTACCGCCTGTCTCTCTCTTTCAGGCGTGTGTTCAATGCACTCACGAGTGACACCTTCAATGCATCCATACAGTCATCATCCTCATCATCAGAGTAATTACTCTCGAAGTTGAACATAGTCTCTGCATTGTTGTCATAACTGAGCTCAAACTCTGATCTAAATGCATTATATCCTGCTAGGTGAGGATCTGAACTGTTGTTTCTAGGCGGGTTCATGCATATCTCAGTACTGTAAATGAAAGGGGTGATGGGTTTGGGAAACAAGGATTGTTCAGTCTCTGGTAGAAGCTTCAGCTCATCGTACTGAACATTATCTATGTAGTACTTCTTGTAATGCTCCTGGCATTCGAGTTTGGATCGCGTGTGCACTATTTTAGCAATCTCCTCCCAGTTTCCGTAACCATATGTTGCTAATGCACTGAGCAGCTTGCACTCTTCTTTGGCAGACCAGTTGCAGTTGTCGAATAGAGGGAAATCGTTACGTCTTACGGCGTACTTGTGATCGTTGCTGTGCGACGCGGACTCGCGGCCCGATGCGAAGCAGCCCGTGCACACATTGCATTCACATTCACAGCACTCAATATACGGCTCATGTGCAATTTCCCCACATAAATCGCACTTTGTCTCCAAAATATCATTGCCGAAGGACATCATTTGTTATTTCTTACAGGTGGAAGAGTTGGTGCAAGACTTCTACGAAAAATACTTCGATATTGAGTACAAAGGATGCCGGCACGCGCTATTTTTGAGGCTTTCTCGATAATTAAATCTCTATCAACGAATATCTCGTTTATTTTTCCTTCTTTTCTCAATGTTTTCTTAATAATTTAAAGTCTTTCTTTTGAGAATGCATGCAAGAAAAATAATAAACAAGCGGTGGGATGGGAGGAGAGGAATTAATTAATGGAAATGGAATGACACTAGATTACATTACATGACGGATGTTTGACATGACTATGACTACTTCCTAACAGCATAATAATGCTGCCAACCTGACTTTTACAAAATTACCCAAAAGGTGTCGTCAATTCATAGTACACGAGTTGCGATTATCAGCGTCCGCATTGATCAATGCTGATGTTCGAGTCGCGACATTAATAACAAACACAGGACAAAATCTGTAGTTAATTATACGTACTAACATCTAGTTATAAGCAAACTAACACCATGGATTATTATTATCTGAATAAATGAATTTATTAATTATTATTATTAAGACCCAAGGGGGTGAGCCGCATATTGCATGGTAGGTGAAAATACCCTATATAGATTCATTGCTCGTTTCTATACATATAATAAATCTTGTTGGTATCTTCAACGACAAACGTCTGAGATTGAGACTGGCTGCCCCGTGGTTGAAATTCGGCTAGGAGAACATCATCATAATTTGCCAAATCGAATACCTACACCTGATTATAATTTTATATAAGGATTGTGGAAACCAATAAATAAACAAAATAAAATTGAGTAAATTTACCCGAATAAAACGTAAAAAGAGGCAGTGTGGCAACTTTTCAAACAAACTACAACTTATTTTTGACGTTTGCTATTGAATGTCGCCGTCAGCTTTTGTCCAATGAGAATGAAAAGAAAAGAAAGAGGCGAGAACCAACTAATCTTGTCTCGGAAATAGTGACGTGTTTAAAATTTGAAGCAGCAAAAATAGCTTTATCTCTCTCCTACTTGTTCGTAACCCATGCTCGTATTTGATGTTGTATCTCTTTTTGTTGACGGTGAAGGCCCTGGAAGGTTCTAGACGTTTCAATGTATATATTTCGGCGCGACGAGCGCGTTGTGTTTCATTCATTTGTGAAATTGCTGACAGTGTAGTGTTGAGTTGAGCGTAGTGATTATTTGTAAGTTATTTATTCCCACTTTTCACGTATTGGATTGCTGAAACGGGATTTTGTATAAATGTAAGTGAGTCTAAAAGTGTTTTAGTTTATTTTCGCCCTAAATTTCTGTGATTTTCTTGCATAGAAAATAGTAATAATCGTTTTTATTGGTGTCGCGAGAGTCGTCTGACTACATCACCAAAAAAGGTGTCAGCCGAACTTCGCTAACGGGAATATCTTTTTGTTACAGTGTAAGTCGATAAAATGGGAAAAGATTACTATAAAATACTGGGAATCGCAAAGGGCGCTTCCGACGATGAGATAAAGAAAGCGTACCGCAAGCTGGCCCTCAAGTACCACCCGGACAAGAACAAGGCCGCGGGCGCCGAAGAGCGGTTCAAAGAGGTGGCGGAGGCCTACGAGGTGCTCTCAGACAAAAAGAAGCGCGAGATCTACGATACGCACGGAGAGGAAGGCCTGAAGGGAGGCCTGGGCGGGCACAATGGGCCCGGCAGCGGCCAGTCGTACTCGTACGCGTATCACGGCGACCCCAAAGCCACGTTCGCGCAGTTCTTCGGCTCCGCGTCGCCCTTCCAGGCTTTCTTCGACCTGAACGGCGGCGGCGGAAACAGCATGTTTTTCGAGAGAGACATGGACGTGGATATGGACCCCTTCGCTAACATGGGCTTGGGTTCTGCGCGCGCGGGCGTCGGTGGGCCGGGCGGTGCCTTCCGCAGCCACAGCTTCAACTTCCACGGGTCGCCGGGCCGCAAAGAGAAGACGCAGGACCCGCCCATCGAGCACGACCTCTACGTCTCGCTGGAGGACATAGCGCGCGGCTGCGTCAAGAAGATGAAGATCTCGCGGCGCGTCATCCAGACCGATGGAACCTCCAAGAAAGAGGACAAGGTGCTCACAATCCACGTGAAGCCAGGCTGGAAGGCCGGCACCAAGATCACATTCCAGAAGGAAGGCGACCAGGGCAGGAACAAAATCCCCGCTGATATTGTCTTCATCATCCGGGACAAGTCGCATCCACAGTTCAAAAGGGAGGGCTGTGATGTTAGATTTACTGCCAAAGTTTCTCTAAAACAGGTAATCTTTTGTTTACATTTAATCTACAAGTTTGTTTGTTTACATAATGATTTGTTTTTAGTTTTTAAACAATACAATAAATAACAAACATTTGAATTAGTTCTGGAACACTTACAGGACAATAACCAGTAGTATTCTATGACTCATAAATACTCATAATTTATACAATTACTCCAATTACAATTGAACTCTATTTGGGACTACTTATCTTATCAATAAAAACTGCGATAATGGGCACAAAGACCTGACTGCTAGCAAGATCATAACAGTGAAGCTGTTTAACTTTACAATGACTCATCTTGATAAACATACTAACAGATGTTCTCTATTGTTGCAGGCTCTATGTGGCACAGTCATTGAAGTTCCAACCATGTCGGGAGAGAAGCTGACTGTCAACCTTCAAGGAGAGATAGTCAAACCACACACAGTAAAGCGATTCTCTGGCTATGGCTTGCCATTCCCTAAGGAGCCCACGCGGAAGGGAGACTTGCTTGTGGCCTTTGACATTAAGTTCCCTGAGCGCTTGTCATCAGGAGTGAAGGAAATTCTGATGGACACTTTACCCAACTGAAGTGACTAGGATCTTCTTAGGATGGATTTTTAAGTATATAATTATGTCTTTCCTTGGAACCCAGCTGGTGATGTGCCGGTCTCAGCAGACTGACTTTACAACCGAGGCAGGCACAGTTGGAGATCAGGATTTGACTTTTTGTATGCTCAAACCTAGGGTCTGCTAGGAAGCTTAGAAACTCTTTACTCATATTTATGTTGTGTGCCATTTGGCACACTGTGTGAATGATAGCCAAATGTGTGAGTCTCTGTGCGTTGTAGTACAGCGACTAGTGACCTGTTGTGTTCATGACTGTTTAATTTTGATTAAGATGTAAATATATTTTTGTAAATATGCACAGTGATTGTAAGTTTAAGTTTTGGAAGGAACAGATTGTTTGATGAAAGAATTGATTATGAAAAAGCTGTTGAATTATATACATAATGGTAATGAATGTGGAAGTGTTAGATATTGGGCGAACTTATTACTTATGATTACTGTTAAATGAATAAACCTAAACTAAATGTAACACATTTTGTTTGATTTTCATGAGCATCTATTTTCCATGCAGCTGCTTTTCACGTGACGTGAATGATCTAATTTTAGGCATTCAACATAGAATTATATTTCAAAAACCAAATAATAGTACACAACCCAAATAAACAGGTGACTGTAAGTACGGAAGGTAGGTCTTAAACTAGGTGTCTAGTCTAGGTAGGTAGATAGGGCAGGGCCTCGTAGACCTTGACTGAGTGAATCATTCTAGAAGATAGCAGTTGTGTCCGTCCATAAGCCTAGCGGATTTTATGTTAGGTCTGTCGCGTCGGTGTTCCGCAGCTGATTAAGAGGTCTGAAGTAACGTTTTCTCCATAATTAGGTATTTAGATAACGGGCTCCGGGGATTTACTTGGCTGTCAATGAAGATTGAAGAAACGTAACGTTGTATTAGACTTCCTGCATTGAGCCAAACGGGAAAATACCCTGTTTGACGAAGTGCATTATTTGGCAAAATTATAGGTACCAAGGTATTTGTGGTCACTGGCTTATATTTGTAACAACAGTTATCATTCCGCTGTTTTCCTAGCTACGGAACGACATGACATGTGTGCGATGGAGGTCAACTGACGTCACCCAAATGTAAAAATACGCGAACACCGCCCCCGCGCGAGTCTCGCTGGAGAAATGCACGATATCCGAATACTCGGAACGATTACTCGACATGCAAATCTCACTAACGTTATTTAGAATCTTCGAATTTGTAGATGATCCTGTAGGTGGGTCACTTTATTATGGCCGTCATAGCCGTGCTATATTTTTTGTTTTTAGTTTTACCGATCAAAAAGAAAGCCGCTGTATCACATTAAGTAAAAGTGACCGCATTGTAAGGAGAAAAGTGGAGGAAATTCCTTCAATGTACCGACAAGAGCTAGGCTCTTCAATCTAGGTTTAAGTAGAGAGATCTACCTATGCTATGCTATCCTAATAATATACCTAAATATAATATAACACATGGCATCTTACAGGTAAGTATAAAGTTGTTAAATTCGGATGTGTTCGGAAATGTGATTCCCCTTGATTCCCATACAATAAGTTAGTATTCTTAGATTTGCTAGTTAGAGAAATAACAGGAAGCCTATTGTAACGATTTGTTTTTAATAAAACCTGTCGTCGGTCTAGGCACGTCTAGGATTGTTTTGTCGAACATCTGCAAGGCCTGCAAGGTGTGTGCTATGAATGACGTAATGCCGGCCACTTCTGTAACCTTCTGCCCAATGCGTCTGGGTGTTGACAGTGTTGTAAACAAAATTAGGTCATTGAGGACATACCTACATGTAATTATTTACAGTTGAAAAAATATCGCGAAGTAGCTATATTGGTATCTAGACACTGTAAACGGAATGTTTGCGAAGCATTGACTCTTAAATTGGCTGGAATTCAATGCGTGGAAAACAAATTGTGTCACGTCATAGTCCGTGAGGAGAATGCCTTCAGTTCTGTCTGTCTGGCTAACTGAGTTTCTATATTAATTTGCTTATTACTTATGGCTACTTACTCTAAGCAGATTACCTTGGTATACGCCTTGGCCACACATAAGTATGTGAAATGTTTGTAAACTAACCCTCACTTTATTGTCCTGTATTTTTAAACCGAATTTGTTTCTTTGTTTATTCTTTTGCTTTAATAAGTACGAGTATATAAAGCTAACCAATAATAACTAATCTACTAACTTATATAGGTCTGAAACTCAATGCTAAACGTTAAGTTTTTTCCAGCTATTTGTTTACCAAGATATCACATCGTATTTGGCTGAAGTATCAGTAGGTACACCTACATTGTTTTGCCTAATCTAATCTAATCGATGTTGTAAGAAGGCGCCTACTTGTTATAGGCGTCTATAAAGGCGCCTATTTGCAGGAACTGCGTGAAAGTTCAAATACTTACCTACCTAATTCGAACAAAACCAATCAGACCAAAAACTTGGTATTTATTTATCTTGCCTTGTGTGTGATCTCGTGTTGGCAGTCCTAGGCTAAATCTTAGGGTTTTATTAAATAAGAAAATTTAAATAATATTATCCTAACCTATTCTAATTATTCTATAATTACCCTATTATCTACCAGTGTACCTATGTATGTGTGCACTGTGTGCAGTGCCTACCTGTACACTTCTTCACCACAGGAATCACGTTAGCCCTCCCGGAAGTGCCGCATTCAGGAAATAGAAAGTTGGCAACGTATGGAATCCTAAGATTTTCTTTATGACGTTGTTTTTATAACCTCCGATTCCGTTTGATTTTTAAACACCTATAATACGTCTAATGCGGGGTTGCTTAATACCTCCCTTACCTAATGACATAACGCAAGTACCTACCTTACCTACTTAATATTAGGTAAGTATATTATTATGATAAATAAGTAGGTACCAATGTAAATAAGATAGGTAGTGATAACATTCTGATTGTGTAAAGCGTGAGAATGTACCGGAAGAGCAATCCAAGGTAGAATCAATTAATACATTGATTGGTGATTCGGATGCATTGGTAGACCATCAATTTTAATTTTCCAAAAGTTAACTAATCGGTACATAATAAAATAGTAACGGCTAACGTCCTATGGTGCGAGAGTTATCGTGAATGAACTCGGAAAATAATTATCTTGACTCACGTGTTTTTGTTTTGAATAATATTTAATTTAAACAGGCAAGTAAAGAACGTGAATAATGTTTTGTTCCTGTGTACTTTATTATTTGTAGTAGGTAGCATTTAGTAGGGAAACAATTCAAATGATTGTATGTGTCGAACTTCAAACGTTAGTTTAAATGTGATTGAGGTAGGTAAGGTCGGCAGGTAGAAAATGCCTTGGCCCTTTGTTCTGCAGTAAAGTTTTTAAATAAATAAAAAAGTAAGTACCTACCTAGGTAAGTCGATACTGAGGTAGGTACGGTAGGTAGAAGTAGGTACCTAGTTAGTTGTTTTATAATAAGTACCAATTACAAACATGTTGTTCTGCAGATTAAAGTGGAAACGTCTAGACTTCGAAGTTGAGCGACTCTACAATCATGATACGGCTGGCTTCGATGTTGCCAGCTTGGCAGCTTGTCACTTACCCAAATTTCCTACTCCCCAACTTTTGATTAAACCTAAGATACACACGCCACTTAGTATTTATTATAGGGTCACACATATTTTATTTTATCTTGCTACGATAGTCCAGTGCGTCGTAGCACGTGCTACGAAGGTCTACGACAAAATAATATTTATCTATTGGGATCGTAAGGGAGGGGCTAGAAGAAAGTAAAATAATAGAATTTCACTATAAAATACAGAAGCCATTTCTTCTGTATTGTATAGTGAAATTCACATCTAGGTGGGTCTTCTAGTTTCAGAGTAATGAGGAATTTCGTTTGTTTGTAAAGAAGCGGGTGCGCGTTGAAATCTTTTGTATGCCACGCGGGACCGACGGCGACGGCGCGGCGTAGCATCGTAGCCAAAAGCCTACGATGTTCCACAATATAAAATATTTTTTTTGCTACTTTTTGTGATTTTCATATAATATCTATCTGCTGCTAAATCCGTTGCGTAATTTTAGAGAAGACCGATAGAAAGACATACCTTGGTAGGTGAGCTGCGAATTGAAAAACATCTAGAAATGTCTACCACATTCGAGATAGTTGAAGAGACTTGTCTAAGGGAATTGAGACAAGCTGGTCACCCCGGTCCGATCCGGTAATTACTGGCACGTGAGAAGACGAAGCACGTGTCCGACGCACGTGATGAGCGCCACCAACACTTTCCCATTCCCATTACGACTTATAAACTAGACGAATTCAAACGTAGGTCGCTCTAAGAAGTTTTTGACACCGTTTCGTCTTTTTAATTTAGCAGCTTTATGTACACTCAATTCTCGGTGGTTACGCTACTAAATTTGATAGGCTAAAATGGCTTCTGCACTGCACTGTTTTGCATTGGGCAGCTAGGTAATAATGTATCACCTTGTATAGTTAGCCGCATTTTATCCGTAATGTATGATGTGCTGTGTATGTGTGTGTTCAATGTGTACTACATTAATGCTTTTGATAATGATAAGGCACTCGCATATAATTTCGTAAACTCCCTGCTCTCGGATAGGGCATGGCAACAGAAACTTAATTATTAGCTATTAATTTATAATCCTATTGTTAAGGTGGGTATTATAATCTAATATAGACGACCGAGGCGAGGCTGTGACCGAGGTGGCGGCGGCGCGCAGCGGGCGAAGGTTCTCCTGCGACGCAGGTGGTTGCGAGTTCGATTCCCGCCTTGGGACAAATAATTGATTCGGGTATTCTGGGTATATTATGTACATATTAAATATACATTATAATATACTAGCGGACCGTCCCGGCTTCGCACGGGTATTAATTATTTTTATCATTCATTATAATAATCGTTCAATCATTTAATTTAATGTGATACTTCTCTTTTAGTTAATATAATTTATTTTTAAGTTTCCGCACACAATGTATATTGTTTTATGGAATAAATAAATATGAATATGAATAATTTATTTGCGGTCGTTTATTTCCCGTAAAAAAATGGAGGAGGCCTTCACTCGATGAGAGGTCCTTAATACGCATCATTAATTTTTAATTTAATTTAAATCTAATCTTTTATATAATTAAGTTTCATATAATATTATTCTATTCATTATGAAATTTTGAAAATTATATGTATTAAGGAAATAAAAAGGCTTTATTATTTATTTCCCGTACCCGTAGCCCAGAGACGCCTATTTCGCATAGTTATAGTTAGCCGAGTGTGAGCCACGCGACTTTTTTCTAATACTTACATTTTTGAACTTGCGATATATTTCGAATGGAATGTCCGAATTGAATAATTCAAAAAGTTATTAAGGTATTGAAGCAGTCTTAATTATAAAGTAATTTATTTTGATAAGGATTAATACCACGGTACAAATAAAGAGCAATTTTTAGCGGCGGCATTATAATTAAAATTTTAATATTAAAAAAAAACACTTATTTTGACGGAACTATAATAGTTAGATATATGCTGTCGCGACATTTTTTGTAGACTATGATGTGTTCTGCAATGTTGTAGTACATCACTTTGTTCTATCATCAATAGTTTCCGCAGCGCACGCGATGTAAGGAATTTCTAAGGTCAGTTTTTTACACCTTGGGTTACTTTATGGGAGTTTTAGTAAGGATCCTATAATTTTTTTGAAAATATAATATAGCCTATGTTCACCACGGATAGTGTGGCTTCCCAACGGAGAAATATTTTTTCAAATCGGTCCAGTAGTTTCGTAGCCTATACATTACAAAAAAAAAAAACCTTTCCTCTTTATAATATTAGTATAGATTAAAACCTCCCACTCGATGGACCGACGACATTGTAGCGGACGCAGGCACAATCAACTAACGAAGAGAAGAGTCGTAAATCTTTAGGACTCTCTACGGACTCTAGCGCAGTTGGTACTTGTCTTGGCACTCCCGTACTGAGGAGGTCGCGGGTTCAATTCCCGCCGAAATATATTTCTTGGTATTATTTTTAAGAGATTCCGCCAAGCGCCTCCTCGCACTTGGCGGAATCTCTTAAAAAAAATTAACTTACGCACTATAGTAAAAAAACCTTAGAATAGATTTATACTAAAAAATCATGGCAGGATCATTTCTGTAGTGGGCAGGATTCTCTGCGCCTGGTCTGCAAGGCCGCCGGCCTCCTACATGCTCCATACAACAAAGTTAATGTGCTCTGACTCACTTTCATACACTTGATGATATAATGGAGCTGGTTTTGTAACTAACTCCATTTTTAGGACGATACCTAATCTGTGCCAGTGGCCGTGTGGGAGGTGAAGCGACTTTGGATTAGAAGGTCGAGGATTCGAATCCTGGCTATTTATTATTATTTATTTATATTATATTTGTTACTGATTTAATAAAAATAAGAGAGCCAACCTAAGCAATAATTACTTTATTTTCACATAACTAGATAAGGTACCGAAATCGGAATAGGCTACTTGTTTAGTATAATTTAACAAAAGGTACCTACATATTTTATCAATATTGAAATGTAAAACAAACTTACTTGCAAAATGACAATCAAACATAGATTATTCCATGATTTCGTATAAAAACAACACGAAACTTACTTTAATCAACTAAGAGATGCGTCGGTAGTGTTGTATGAGCGGGTGTCTCATAGGTAAATGACACAACTTGAAATATAATTAATTATATAATATTTACCTAATTAAACTAGTCGTTACTTACGAATCTATTCAAAAACTTAATAAAATGCACAGCGCCTAATAAATTCATAACAGCAAACATATGTATATACATTATAAACAAAGTGTTTGCAAGTTGCCGGTCAAACCAACTCACTAAATAAATCATATAAACAAAACAGTGATACAGGAACTCAAAAATTGTTTGCAAATATAATAAAAATTAAATATTATTTTGCAGAGAACTTAGTGCGGCATTAAAAGAAACATGGAAAATGTAGACAGAACATATCCCAAAATGTCGCTAGAAGTATTTTTAATCTTACACATAAGTACTATTTTAACGGGTATTTATCGTGACCACGACAGTGTGTAAACTTGTAGAAACGTCGGGAAAAATAGGTAAATAAACGCGATAAAGTTAAAATAGTACTTGTAATTACCGCTGGAAGGTTGCACTTTCGTACTAGTAGGGACTGATACCAATTTTACGATGTTATTCCTTTCCCTGGCTTCTTTGTCTTCGGGGTAGATGGCTTTTTAGGCTTTTTGGGTTTGGTGGGCTTGGTGGGCGGGGCAGGGTCGGCTGCGGTGGGATCAGCCCAGGGGGCGAAGTCAGGTTGGGGCAGCTCCATGCAGTCTACTAGAGGGTTGGTGGAAGAGACGGCCTCCATGACGCGCGGCTGCGCCTGGTCCAGCAGAGCCTCGTTCGCGCAGATGATGCCTGCCAGAGATGTCTTGCGGATCTCTGTTAGTTGCTCTGAGGGAAAAGGCAGGCGTTAGAAGAAAACCAATTACCATACAAGCTAGAAAGAAACCAATACCCGCAAGGTTTATTTATATCCTCCTCCTTAGCAAATTACACTTTAACATTCCTCGTAAGCAACTTAACACAACCCTCCACTACATGTTCCCGGAGCCTCAACTAACTATAGACAGAATTCGTTTATGGTGCGAGCGAGCAAAACTGTCAATGACTTCAGCAAGAAGTTTGACATTGACCCGTTTCATACCAGCATTCACAGGGCAAGGCGTCACATGTCTCTTGACTTTTTTGGCACTTAACTTAGGTCTAGGTCGGTTCTTGATAATTGTGTTATATTCTGTTTTATGTTTTCTATTATTTTTATCACTAGTTTAAGTACGAACACTTTATGGTTTCCCATAAAGTACGCATTCTTTCGTGTCACAATGTTGTTAGTGTTCACACATAATTTAGCTTATTTAGATTCTATCAGTGAATACCTATTATTAGCTCTCTGTTGTCATTTTTAGGTCTATATATATTATAGTAGCTGATGGTGTTCCGAAATAAATAAATAAATACTTTTATTTAATACTCTTGTAAATAGCTGTAATATTTATGAATCAAAGCAGGTTTCCCAAAGGATGGTAAGATGGTAGTTGAGGCCTGTCTGCCGCGACTCGACCTTCGTCGTACTGACTCGGATAATCCACCATCACATTAACTTGACTTTTCAGGGGGAAGCGTAAGAGAACAGAAACCTTGAAGGTTTTTTTTGCAATCACTCATAATTACCAACCTCGAAGAATAGAAGAATAGAATAGAATAGAAAAAACATTTATTTAGAAGAAAAAAGAAGAAATAGAAACCACTGAAGTGAATCTGATAAATGAGGTATCGCAATAGGTACCCGGTATACCGGGAGCTGGCTGGCAGGCACACCCCACCGGCCGTCACTCGAGACCATAGTTGCACGTAACCATCAATGTCTACTATGGACGGCTGGGATTTAGGTTAAGTTCTATACATTTTAAAAGATATATAATACGCACTAACTTTTGAAATAGGAAACACTATAGTACTTGTGAAAAGAAAAAGCAGACAGACATGCTTTCTTTAAAAATAAAATAACATTATTTATGGTAATTTATCACAGTAAAAAAAAAACAAAGTATGCTGTATAAGGGCATTATCAAACTATACTAAACATATTCAAAATATATCACAGCAGTAGCCCTGTCCTGTCTGCAGCATTTAGGCAGTAGCAATCTTTGACGTTAATATCGACTCACCGATAGTAAATCCGACAGCCGCATCGTCGGTCTCGTACCAGAAGCGGTCTCCTATCTTGAGCCGGAGGAACTGGTCGGAGATGAGGCAGGTGAGCGTTGGGCCCAGCAGCCTCCCGCGGGGGTCCTCGGCCAGGGCCCCCGTGTACATGTCGATGTCATCCACACTCCTGGGAAAAAGTGGTGATTGTTTATACTTCTATATAGGATATATTGGTAGGAAGTTCCTACCAATATATCCTATAGTATTTTTTTTTTAGGAACTTATGGAAAGAAAAAAAAAACTAATTCTTTCTTGCATAAAACGTACATGACTCTTATTTAGGGCACAATTCTGTAGCCGAGCTGATATTAATGCGATTCAGCTACAATTATTATCAACAACAGTAGCAGCTGTTGTTGATAATCATGTTGGAAATAACAATCTGTTGGACATAAAAGTTATTCCTCCGGATCGTCATTCCTCTTGGTCAAAGGGTGCTGTTTCAGCAATAATAATAATAATTCATAACGCATTAATTATATTTTGTAATTCTATACGCAGTAAGTGCTGCGACCGGTAATTGTCCGCGAAAACACCGGAACAGCATTAGATATATACAATTTCCAATGGGTGTTGTAATCGAAACTTACTTGTAGATAGTACAGATGCGACTAAGCGAGGAGGCATCGAAGATCTCAGCTAGATCAGTGAAGTTGGTGGGCACGGAGAGGCCGCAGTGCTCCCGCCACTTGGGGTAGGAAGGCAGGCCGTGGTCGCGGCCGCGCTGGATGTTCAGCGAGACCAGGTCGAGGCCGCACGGGCCCGCCGGCTTCACCGGACCGGTGATGTTGCCGATTATTGGGTTCTCGAACAGATGGTTGCTGAGCTGGAAGGGGAAATTATAAAGTTCTAAATACTTTGTTTCCAAAGGCTTACAAAATAAGCACTTAGACGAGTCAAATATTATACCATAAATATTATCAAATAAGATAGGGTGGTTTTGATTTTCTGTTCACTTCAATTTTTTGTCCTCTAGTGGAAGATGTGAAAAAGAAACCGAAAGAGATTTTGATTTAATTTAGGTTGAAACGGCTCGTAAATAGCTGTAATATTAATGAATCAAAGCAGGTTTCCCAAAGGATGGTAAGATGGTAGTTTAGGCCTGTCTGCCGCGACTCGACCTTCGTCGTACTGACTCGAATAATCCACCATCACCGTCAGGGGAAAACTGTCAGGGGCGCATTTATGGTGTAATCCCCCCTACCGATCTCATCATCATCATCATCAGCCTATAGCAGTCCACTGCTGGACATAGGCCTCCCCCAATGAGCGCCATAGCGCCCTGTCTTCAGCTTGCCGCATCCAGCATCTACTTGCAGTCTTTCGCAGGTCGTCATCCCACCTGGTCGGAGGGCGTCCTACACTACGTTTACCGAGTCGTGGTCTCCACTCAAGAACACGTTTGCCCCATCTACCGATCTAATCAGCCGGTAATCGCCCACTGCTGAGTACAGGCCTCTTCCTTATCTCGCCACCCCTGGCGGTACTGTGCCAGTCGGATCCATTGCTTTCGAATACCCTTGGATCCAAATCCAAGGGAGGAATTCCCGAAAATCGTGACTGTTACTGTTTTGATCAAAGGGAATATAATTGATGTAACTCACCTCAGTAGTAACATGAGGGTCCACCGTGTGCACCAAGGTGTCCATGGCAGACTTCATGGAGTTCTTGGTCCCGGTGTCGGTGTACAGCGTGTACGGATTGAACAGCATCTGGTGGAGCTGCACGTAGTTCACGGTACCGTTCTGAGAGTCCGCGTTGTGGATGAGACCCTTTACACACACTTTTGTGTTAATAGCCATGATAGTTTCAAAAGTACACACACACTTTGTGACATACAATACAACTGGTGCAATTTTGTACAGGTTTTCTTGAACTTTTTTTTTTTTTTTTAGTATTCTTATATGTAATATTAATATAATAAATAAACAAATAATGCTGGACAATTCACACAACATTATCTAGCCCCATGGTAGCAGAGCTTGTGTTATGGGTACTAGATAACTGATATACATAATACAATACATTACATAGATAGATATTTTTTATTATACATAGAAAACGACCAGAGCACCCGGAACAAATATCTGCAGATCGTGCACACAATTGTTCCGAGGCGGGAATCGAACCCGCAATCTCCTGCGTCGCAGGCGGACCTTCGTCCACCGCGCCACATCGGTCTTCAAATCAATGGTTAATTATGATAAATTTTCTTAACTTTCAATGGTGTAAATTATGATAAATTTTGGAACAACAGGACATCATAATGTATAACATAGTATACAATACGATACAATTCTTTATTAATAACACCAAGTTACAATATAAATATAATATAAAACAGAGTCGCTGCCCGCTGTCGGTCTGTCCCTATGAATGCTTATGTAGGTCTTTAAAGCTACGCAACGGATTTTGATGAGGTTTTTTAAATAGACAGAGTGGTTGAAGAGGAAGGTTCATAAACCATTTGACATATAGATTTCCGCGGGCGAAGCCGCGGTGCGCAGGTAGTAATGTATACAGAAACACGTACCAAATATTACCCTACCTGTACCTAATATTATTTTCCCTTTCCAGACATATCGAAGGATTTTGAGAGAACTTTTAGATGGGTTGATGTTTATTTATAACTGAATTAATTGCTTTAGTTGCAACATGGAGTTCAGGAAAATTAGGTAACCACGAAACGGTGATCTGAGGTGTTTACCTTGAATGTGGTGTTGGACAACTCAGCTAATATTTTCCAAGAATATTTGTAATTACAAAAAGATTCGTTATAGTTATTTTGTTGCATACAATTGTAGTAAAAATCGTCAGTTTGAGGTATCAAGTAAAAAAGTCACAACTTAACTTACCGGCAGAAGAGTGTGCGCGAATCTGAAGGCAGCTGCTGAGAAGTGGTTGGCGATGGAGGGGTTCACGGTGGGGTCGTACTCCGAGGAGTGGCCTTCCTCCAGGAGGGTCAGGTTCAGGGCCCACATCACGTCCGCTCCTGGAAGTCACATTATAGTTTTAAGAAGGATGCTGGGTAGTGGATTGACATTTAAAAATTATGCTAGGTAGATAACGATGAGTTCTATAACCAACAATTAGGCTTCGTCGATGGAAAAGAAGGAAGAAAGACTTTTATTTATTAGACACAAAACATAAGCAAATGGCCATATACAGATCCTGTTGGCAACAGACAACGTGCTACTAAGTACTTTACGTGGGCATATCCAATAGGTAAGGCAATTAAAGAGTAAAGATGAATAAATAAATAATGCTGGACAATTTACACAGCATTATCTAGCCCCATGCAAGTAGGGTAGTAAGCAGAGCTTGTGTTATGGGTACTAGATAACTGATATACATAATACAATACATTACATAGATAGATATTTTTTATTATACATAGAAAACGACCAGAACAGCCGGAACAAATATCTGCAGATCGTACACACAATTGTTCCGAGGCGGGAATCGAACCCGCAACCTACTGCGTCGCAGACCTTGGCCCACCGCGCCACATATCGGTCGTCAAAGATGAGAATTCTTTCATCACGTATCAGCATCAGCATAAAGAATTATTATTTATAACCTTACCCACGACACAAAAACTAAAGCTCGCTTGCTCGAGTTTCAGATATATTTGAAAGCAATATTTTTTGAAGGAAGAGGATCTCAAATCGATGTATTAAAAACAAAAGGAAACAAATGCGAATAAAAAGACGCGGCAACACAGTTAATTTTAGGTTCAGTAAAGGCGGTTTGTCTAAAAACAATTTACATCCAATTTGGCTGAAATAAAATATATAGATGTGTGTCCAATAATGGGTGTAGTTTCTCTGTCCTCAACAAGTATCATGATCATCAGCCTATGCTAGTCCATTGCTGGATATAGGCCTCTTCTTCGTCTTCAGCTTGCCGCATCCAGCATCTACTTGCAGTCTTTCGCAGGTCGTCATCCCACCTGGTCGGAGGGCGTCCTACACTACGTCTATATTTCTATACGTACCAAGTATAGCCGGCAGGAACTCTGTATAGGTGATGTGCTGCATCTGCGCCCCGACGACCCTCCTGGCCTCCTGGTAGACGGTCTCGTCGTCCCAGAGCGGGTTCAGTTCCCGGAAGGCGGTGGCGAGCCGGTTGTGCTGCCGCGCCAGGATCAGGTGCATCGTGGTCAGGTGAAGGTTCTCGTTGGCTCGGTCATCACCTGAAGAAAGGGGAAGAAAAGACTGTCATATATATTATGAAATTAAAGTAGCGACCCGCCCCGGATTCGCACGGGTGCATGTGCAATATGTATTATATACATATGTATAACCTCTTGTCTTGTATCACTCTATCTATTAAAAAAACCGCATTAAAATTCGTTGCGTAGTTTTAAAGATCTAAGCATAGGTAGTAGGTACATAGGGACAGCAGACAGCGGGAACTGCGGGAAGCGACTTTGTTTTATACTATGTAGTGAAATATTGCAAGTTTGACAATCCAACAGTCTTGCAAAGTATGATTAGACTACCCGGAAGTCTAATCATACTTTGCAAGACTGTTGGGTACCCAATACATTTTTCCAAAGTGAAGATGTATCTGTCAGTGCGTAGCGCCAAATTTAGCGTTATTATGAGCTGGTCTTTCAATCAGAACAACATGGTTTGGTACAATATCTTACCAGTTTCAAAACAGTATCTGCCCTTAGCGTTCATCTCGACCGTATTGCAGCCATCGTTGGGGTCCGTCGACGGCGGCAGCAGCTGCCGGGCGCCGATCCTCAACATCTTCAGCTCGCCGTCCGCAGCCAGCCGCAGGCGCGCGGCGCGCCGCTCGTTGAACCCGTACACTGTGGAGGCGTCGATGAACGCGGTCGCCTGGTTCAGCTGCTCGCGCGGACCTGCAATGAGGATGAGTTTCTAGATAATAATAAATAAATAAAATAAAATAAAAAGACCTTTTATTTCCTACAAATTACCTACGTTATATTGTTTTTTGAGTTACTAGTTTATATCAACTACTTACTGCGATGCGATCCTTTGCAACTCCTTCTATGATACTGCAATTCCTGCCCTATTTATGAGGCATTGTTTGAGGTTCTATGGTCATGCTTCGATGGCACAAGGAGTCACCTAGTTCCTTTGTTATTTTATAGTAATTCTCGACCCTGGTATCTATTCTCGTTTATTCTTTAGGAATGTTATTTTTTACTGTAATGTTAAAATTTGATATCCTGAAGTCATTTAAAACGAGATATTTACCACGATTTGATTTTTGAGTTTTCCAATATTTCGGCACATTCATGGTATATTCTATGTATGTATATGAAAAATGCCTTTTATGTTTATAACCATGATAGTTTCAAAAGTTGTATTTGCTATGTTGTTTTGATTTTTGGGTCTTTATTAAAAATACTGTGTGTTGAAAAATCCCTTACCAAAATAGCAAGTAGGCGCAGGAGCAGAGCGCACAAACTCCATGCAGGTGAGGTTGTAGTCCTGGTAGAAGGGATCCTCCACGTCCAGCTCCACGGGGTAGCACTCCGGGTGCGGCGGCTGGCCGGGGTCGCAGCATGCCAGGGAACTGCTGTTGTGACCTGGCCAGGAAGGGAACTGAGCTTTAACCCTGAGTATTCAGCTATGCTGAGAAATCATGCTGGACAATGTGAACTTAGAGATAAGATCAGTTTGGTCTGAGCGATTACATGCGACGATGATCTGACTGATAATAGGGATGTGAATGTGCTGATAATATAATTCTCACTGTGAATCGAAAAGATCTACTTAAGGTGTTGCGCACTTTTTCTGGTACTTGAAATGATATTCTATCTGGGACTCTGGGAGATGGGAGGGAAGAGTCCTTGAACTTTAAAAGAGCTTTCTACTAGTCTTTAAGGCCTGGATTAAAAGCAATAAGCAACCCGTGGCTACAGTCTGATGATCTGGGTTGGTTAAGGTGTGGAATAGCTCTGCACTTGACTTGATCGACCTGTGGATATGATCTGATGATCTAGGAAGTTTTGGAATGATTACGCACCTCTGCTCAAAGCTGTAGCAGTGATGTCATGGTCTAGGAACTGCCCCCAGACCGCCAACATCACAGTGAACTGCGAGTCGTGTGCGTAGCTGGGCCGATGCACGGTCACGCTGACGTCACGCGCGCTCGGCAGCGCCGCGCCGCTGGTGCTGTCGCGGGGAGCGCTGATACCTGAGGAAAGGGGCTCATTAGACTCGCGTTGGACTCCATTGGACCAGTGGAATCTTATTAGAATGGTACGTCACATACGACGTTTGTTTTATTAGACCCTACTAATTAAATATCACAAGATGTCCCTATATCCTGTGGTAAGCTTATTCGCAATCAATTGATAGGTAGGTAGGTACATTTATTTCAGCATCTATACTAGATACATCTATACTTGATCTTTGTACAAGACAGAAAGTACCTATTTTCAATGGTAAATAACATAACAACGAAAAGAGATAGACCCATAATTTTTGGAGGATTTGTAGATTAAATTATGAAGTTTAATACAACATGCAAAAGTACACCTCAATAACCCAGTTTTAAAGTTACAGATCAAAAAAAAAAAAAAATTTTTTTTGCAAATTTAAAAAAAAAATATTGATTTTACTAGGCTAATGTACGGAAATTGTATTTTTTTCTTATTTTATTAGCTAGGTAGACTATCTAGCTTCAAATGAGACTACTTTGAATAAAATACACCGTTTACTCAAAAAGAAACTAAGAAAAAAACCAGATGAATTAGTTTTCATTAAAAAAAAAATTAAATCGGCTTTATTTTTGAGATATAATTTTTTATATTTTGGTTTTTAACGATAAATGTATGTCGCGTATTCGCACATCTCGTTTGATCAAGGTTCGGCAATACACATTGCATTATTTTATTTTTTCTAAGTATATTATATCTACAGGGAGTATAAGCTTAGAGATACTCTGCCATCAGGTGATGGCAGAGTATCTCTAAGCTTATACTCGAATCGGGTCGAATTTCAAGATCAGACGATATAGCATTTATGTATATTTATAGAGGCAACGCTTCGGGAGCTTGAACAAGTCGTTGACTTTATAATTTTATTACTAAAAACATAGAAAAAACATTTGTTTTAAACACATTGTTTATTTGCGAATGAATGGTAGTATAGCATCATTATGTTAAGTTTTTAATAAATCGATTTCCTACACAGTAATTTATTGTTAGGACCCGTTCGCCCTTGGCTGTGTGAAGTTTTATTATATTTTTCTCTCCCAAGATTGATCACTCATGATCCAATTTGAGTACTCTTCAGCAATCACATCCACTGCTGAACACGCCTCACACGAGCCGTTTTGCTCTATAGATTGGAAAAGAGGAAGATAGGGTCCTTCCTCTGGCCCCCTGAGATGGCTGCTGCTATGACATCCACGAGTTAAGTTCAAGGAGTCGACTCTTACTACGCGACCGCCACACCAAAACTTCGGTTTGAATGTAGACTCTACATTCAAACCGAAGTTTTGCTGTGCCGAAGTTTTGTTGTAGACATAGAGTCCTTGCTCTACATTGTAGAGCAAGGACTCTATGTCTACAAGTTCACTAAACTTAGCGAGAGCTCTATTTACAAACGCGTGCAGCGTGAGATAACACTATGTCACTATTATTATCTACAAAATAAAGATAAAAACATGCAAGACTATGGTGGTGGTATGAAATCTTATGTAGTTTTTTGCTGGCAAATGCAGATGAGGACGATGAACTAGATTCAAATCACGTGTGAGAAGCTCTAGGCAGATAACCTTGTTTTTGCATAGGTACAGTACAACAGCCCATGTCAAAGCTCTAAGTGATACTTTTTTAGAAATAGTTGTGATACATTAATGCTGCATTAATCAGGGGTCTCTTGTGCCTTGGGGTCAATAATCTGTCCTTCACATGTTACCTTTGCATATGGGCCACTGACTTTTGTCATTTGGTGGGTATAAGGACGACATGTTGCAGATTCCACATCTAACATACTTTGTTTAATTCGATCTTGTCCACTGGAAGTCTACCTGCGCTTCAGCCTCTCCCAACATAATATTGTTAAAGGTGACAAAGCACAAATAGGTAATAGCCAACTGAACCAACCCATCAGCTATATTTCCTACATCTACAAAACCTTCATTAAGGTAATAGCGAGCCGAATATCAGACCCATTGGAGCAACATCAACCGTCAAAGCAGGCAGGCTTTGGAGGTGACCTCTCCGCTAGACACTGACCATCTCCAGTCTCTTAATAAAAGTATTCAGAATATCACCTACCAATTGATTCACCTAGTCTTTGTTTGCGTTTTTTTCAGCTTAAGCTTATATATGTACGTCTACAATAGCAGTAAGTTAAATGAACCCAAGTTAGAACTTCCACTCTAGCTCACAACTACTGCTATTGTGTATTTCCCTTGCTAAAATAATCCCAATAACGATCCTAATGTGCAAGTTTATGAAAAAGACAAATTCAGTAATTAAACGTACCATCAGCATAATCAGCAGGCAGCACCCTCCTAAAAGGTATATTGGAAACCCCCCATCTATGAGGGTTCGCCAGATTGTTACAAGTCCCGTCTTGCGACCGGTACTTAGTGTCCGGGCACGGTGGGGGCACCTCCGAACAGTATGGAGGCTCGAGGAAGGTCCCGTTTATCCGGGGCCCTATGCCGGCGCCGCCGTCGCGGTCCGACAGATCTGTCCTGGAAATTAGAAGAGAAAGAATTTGTGAACAGTTTTGAAAATCAATCTAGACTGTGCTTCTGTACATAGGTGGCTGTAGAGTAAGTCCTTTTGCAGTTTTGTTCATTATTCCGAGTTGCCTTTCCAGGAGAATGAGTAGATGTAAATTTTGATATGTGCTCGCTGATTTTGATGGAAAGGCAGCCTGGTGCAAACAGACAACTTACCTCTAGAAGCGGGTATTTTCGTCCAGGAGCTTTATACAATTTGATGCAACCCCGTTTATTTACATTTAACAAAAAATATAACGTAGCTTCGTGCTTTTATATTATAATGATGACTAATGATAATGATGATCGTCTCGAAATATGAGTCGATAGTGAATTTTGGTATTAATTTTCTCTCAATGAATGGTATTTTAGACTCAGTCGAAATTATTTTGAAGTTTTGGTGTTCTACGAGGACTCTACCAATTCATTAAAAGTAAACTCTGAATTAAAACCAGAAAGAATCGCAAGACCGCTGTAAGTCTTTTTTGTAATTAAAGCATACTGACAAAAACCGACTGCCAATCCCTAAATTTTACACTGTTTTTAATTTTTGCGGCACAAATACTAATTCCTCGGATATCATTTTCTATAGGTACAATAACGGAATCGGTCCATAATCTATGAAGCAAACAACTAACATAAATAAAAAACCATACACAGCCGAACAAAAAACTTCTCCTTTTTACAAAGTGGTTTTAAAAGCAGGGCTTTGCTGCATTCATACGTAGGGTTATTGTTATGATGTTGTTGGTGTATGTACATATGTATGTTGTAATCTACGTTGTAACTATGCGTAACTCTAGAACTAGTAGTTAACAATAGACTATGCCTAGGTTAGCTAACAGATTAAAGTGGCCTATCCAGGTCAGTGTCCTATTAAGTGGCATTAGCAGTATCGATTGAGACATGGATTGATGTCTGTGGCCACCGGCGCGGTACGAAGCCGTACCGCGGTGGTGTCCGTTTCCGAGGTGTCGGGTTACTGTCCTAATTTCAGATCGCTGTTGTTAATATTTAGGCTTCAGAGACCACAGTCTTGATAGGTTTGGACGGCTATATGTTTCTATTGAGTCCTTGTAAGATATTTGAGAAAGGGTTTCCGTAAGGTCCTGTGTTTATTATTTATTTGGTGGCGATCCTAAAATGTTGGTAGTTAAGTAGAGTCATGACAAATGTCCTTTGTGATGAATGATTTAACAACCTTTATAAGCCTGGATATGCAATGATGTGGTCAATTTGTGAATGGAAATTCTAAAAGCTACATATTTTACAGAATTGACCTTTCTATTTCTATGAAGCTTTTTTGAAGGTTTGAGATTTCAAAAGCTTTTCAAAACTGCAACGCAATCAATACTGACTCCAAAAAGCACGTTTCAAACAATGTACCTATGGAGTTGTATGTGCCTATAGTAAATATCCGATGCAGTAGGGCCGGATAGCGGCCCGCCAGTTAAATAGAGTCCCCGATCTCAATACTAGGTACCCAAGACTATACTAGACGAGTCGAGTGCCTGATGCTCTACTTATTAATCAAGGCACATGATTTCTTTATCTATATTCTCTGTTTCAGATTCTATAAACTTTTTTATAAGAATGAAACTGTGCGGTTGATGATTCAGGTTCATTTATTTAACCATTTCGTAACATTATATGTATAAGATTGGTAGGGCAAAAAAAAAAACTGAAAATTAATTTAGGTACGAATTTCAAGTCTGTGGGTATGCTAGAACTAAAAAAGAGGAAGAATATTGGTTTATTTTTTTACGACGGAACCCTAAATCATGTTTTTAGAAATTGTTGCTTTGTTTATAATCCAAATTTCACGTTTTTAAGTCTGCTAGAAGTACCTAAACATTAACATGTACCTAAAATAATTACCATACCCTAGGTTTTATTTGTACCTAACAAAGATATTGATAGCTAAAAAGTGACTCGAGATGGTTCGAGAAAAGGGCGGTCGCTGGCTTCTCCACCTGGCAGGGCTACTTCCGTGACCCCTGATAAATGCAAAAGTTTGAATGAATGGATGTTTGTTACTTCTTCACGCCAAAGCAACTGAACCGATTAAGATGATATTTTATGTAGGTGTAGCTCTAAATCTGGAATTTAACATAGGCTACTTTTTATCCCATGAATCAGTTCCCATGGAATAGAAATAACATTAGAATGATTTAAACGAAAAAACGCGTGCGATGCCGCGGTCAGAAGCTAGTTATGCATATAGGTTTATTATAATTGAATGATGCAGATTTTTTGTGTTTTGACATGATGGAATGTGACAGAAAACGAGAAAAAAAAACGATAGCTTACTAATAACTACTACGCCAGGCTTATCTCTTCCACAGCGGCTTTATAGTATTGTAAGTTTTGTACATTTAGTACTATCTACGTTAATCATGATTATTTACATAAAGTGCATTAATTATACTCAGTGAGTTCCTGGACCAAATAAATTGTGCAGTGAATCTTAATTTTCTAAACATTACCCCTTCTTCCGTTGTCTGGTAGAAAAGTACATACGCACCTAGCACCATAACTAGATTGACGTCTTTTATATCTGTTGTGGAAAATTGAAATTTGGTTTAGGATGAGCTATTTTATGAGTTTTATGGCAAAATATTAGAATAACACAATAAATTTATACAAGGCATAGAAAATATCGGTAAAGTTGTTTCACGTGCATGAAGCTTAGAAATTTACGAGTAGTTAAATCTGGATACCGACTTAATGTTAATTTGAGGTCATTAATAATATTATTATTCGTTTATTTCAGATCATCATAAAATCCATATAAAATTAAAACACACACAACTTTAAAAATATATTATATATAATATACTATTGTGGGGGAACGCTGCAGATATAAACACCATTTTTGTGTTGCAGAAGAGGGCTGTTCGTGCGATCTATAATATGGGTCCCAGAGAATCCCTACGTAATAAATTCAAAGACATAAACATAATGACAGTACCATGTCAATATATTTATGAAAACTTGTTGTACACTCATAAAAATATCAATAGATTCATTAAAAAAAGCGATATACATAATGTAAATACTAGAAATAAGAATAAACTCGCTGTTCCCACAACTAGACTACATAAGATAAGTGCATCTTTTAAAGGGCAATGTATACGCTTCTACAACAAAACTCCAAGTGAGTTGCAAAAATTATCAATAAATAAATTTAAAAAAATTGTGAAGCATATTCTTTGTAAAAAGGCTTATTACAAAATATCAGATTATCTAGAAGATAAAAAAGCTTGGAACGAGTTTTGCTCCAACTCAAAATCTAACAAATTACAGATAAGCAAATCATATGTACTAGACACATAAGTTATGAACATACTAGTGGTTTCTTCTCACTTCTTCCACTGGTGGACAAAAAATTGAAGTGAACTATAAAATAATTTTAATTGATAATAATGAATAGTATAAAATATGACTTGTCTAAGTGCTTATTTGTAAGCCTAAAGAAATAAACTTTCATTTCATTTCATTTCATTTCAATAAAAAATAAACATTTTAAATTATTCTAGATGCTAATAGATGCTAGATCTATTAGCATCTAGAATAATTTTAAACTGGTTTAGTCAAAATATTTTTTTGTAAATTAGTGACTAGGAAATGTTTTTTTAAGTAGGCATTCTGGTAAATCAAAATGTGAAGGTCGCAGTCGGGGCTTCCTCTTGCCAGCCACTAAGGTCATAATATGACGATTTTACATAATTTTGAGACGAAACCGGTACATTTTTTTTACCACTTAGGCTTTTTGTGGCGCGTCGCTTTGGATCCCCCTTTTACTTATTTCATTAAGCTCTACTTCCATAATATTAATCACAATTGTGACCCATGAATGACACAATGCGGGTTTATTTTATAAAACTCAAAAAAAAACGGAACTGAACGGAGATAAAACACGGATTAAAAACTTACCCATTCAGCAAGGCCCTAGTAGCCTCCTCAACTCCATAAGCAGAATCTGCCAAAGGCTTGACATCCTCCGAAGTAGCGGCTGCCCTTTGCGCCCTGCTAGCAGGAGTCCCCCTTGGTAAGGGCTTCCTAGTCTTCTCTATCTTCTGAAGCTCTGACACAGCGGCCTGACCTCTTTTGACAGCGGAGGCTATGTCGGTGGGGGAAGGGGGGTCGCCACCCCAGTTCGCTGGTGGTTGTTCTGTAACAGGGGGTTTGGAGTTGGTCAAAATATGGTAGATAGAACAACGTAAAAAGAGATCAGATAGGTCCTCACCACCAGAGGGGAATAATGAAATAAATTGCTAAGGAGAGAAAGAGGTCATGACGAATCGGTTTCCTAGGTAGTGTTCTAGGGTTCTTATCTTACTAAAAGGTCAGAACTGCAATTTCGTAGCATCTGTCATGGGTAATGTACGAGTATAATCAGCTTCCAACGGCATACACATTCATGTTTTGTTCAATTTTACTCCCCCGACTACTAAGTCTACGGATTTAGCTGTTCGATGACCGACCTTTCAAAGGCCACTTCTTCTTCAGGAACGCTTGGTGGTCCGGAGACATCACCCCTTGCCGGGAAGCAGTCAACAGCTGCATGGGTGCAGCAGGCGATACCGGCTGCATGCCTGAGGTGTTGGAGTCATCGTTGATGGTTTCTGCTAGGTTGTATGAGACAGTGACTAGAAGGGCTATGCCTAGGATAGCTCTGTGGATGGAAATAGTCAGATTAAATTATGATGAACGGTTATTTACCATTCTCTATTCTGGAATCCTTGTATGATTGATATGATTACGTTTGTCTTTTTGGCACTGCCCCAGAGCTACCGAATCCGTTGCACCTTACAAGTTTTCAAATGCATCTAATTCATAGTTGTTATAAATTGAAGAAGGAAAAACGAATAACCATCATCTTGGATAACACGGACATAGTGAGAAGCTTCAAAAGAACAAAACCTTTTGAGTGTAGTGATTGGTATGTGCAGAAGTCCTATCTAAAAGAACACATGAACAAAATGTCTTCAAATGCCAATAAACTCGTTCTTTGTAATATGTTGATTACTCATTAGCCAATTCTGTGGTAAGATGTAATTATACTCAAGTGTAATTAACATTGTAGTCAATAATAATAAAAACAAAATGGTCAACGGTTTCCAACCGTAAGTTTGGTATAACGGCAGAGCCCGGATCTATGGGTAGTTTAACGAAGGGGAAGAAGACCAAAATATAGGGCTGCGATTGCAGTGCAGGCAGTGACATACAATTTTCAAAGAAAATCAGAAATGCTCGGATGAGTTTTATTGGAAAACTAACGACTCGCCCCCGTCTTAGCACGATTTTCGATACATATCCTTGTATATAACCATTCTATGTATTAATTAAACCACATCAAAATCTTTGGCTTAGTTTTAAAGATCTAAGCATACATAAGGACAGACACAGCGGGAAGCGACTTGACTTCTTTTATTTGGCAATATGCGTCTGGTTTGCCACTAAGGGAAGCGACTTTGTTTTATACTATGTGATTCGACGATGTCAACCAATTACGTATATACCTACGTGGTTTGATTGGACTTACACAAATATGATGCATATGGCACACTGGAACTGGCGCAGCCGTTTCTGATAGCTGCGGGAGAAGCTGGTCTCGAACATGTACGTCGGCTGGACCAGCGGGGTGCGCTCGTTGGAGGAGGTGGCTCGCTGCATCTTGTTCTGATAACAATAGAAGGTTTGTTACATAGGCTGTTGATGACGATTAAATAAATGAAAAAGTAGGTACCACGTAAAAACTTAACGAGAAAATGGGATTTATAGTAAGAAGGTAAATACTGAAGAAATGTCAAAGTTAGGTATCGTTAACCGTTGGGACAATGATAAAGTTTATTCAGAAAATCATTATGTGAGGTTCTAGATAGGAGATAGGCATAGAAAGGTAGAAAGGTCAGAATGGTCTTGAATTAAAATTAAATGACTAAGTTTTCAGCCGAATCTGGGAAATACAAACGGGGTACCAACAAAAATGAAAAAAAAAACTGAATCAGCATTTCGTATAAATCTACAAAATGTCATCCTCCTAACGGGATCTCTTTCTTCTAATACTTGAACAGGGGCTGAACGGTATGGAGACCTGCTCCATGTACCGTATGACTAACTTTTCATTGGGTTATACCGAGTCCTCGATCGACAATGTTAGTGGAAAGATGGTAGGATCCTCCTCAAAAAGTAATCAAAGAGCCTCCTTACTGTTTTTTCTTACATATTTCTTAGTATAATTTGGTTTTACAATTACGATATTATTTTGTCGGGCGGCTATATGCGCAGGATATGTTACAATATTGTGGTGTACAAGTGTGCAAAAATATTATTGGTAGTATTTATGTAGGTAACAAGACTCGACGACATAAACAGCAGCACAGGGTAAACCGTAGTAAAAGTTTTTTAAAAGATTTCTACGAGACGTTTACGTATTATCAAAATTTAGAAACTCTACGACGCTTATACACCATATTAGCCAATTTCCCGTTATTATAATATATAAAGCGTAAGGCCTCAGTTAACTTTCAACTATTTTATCTACTTCGAATTTTTCTTATGTACAATTAGTATCTATTGTCTTGTGAAGAGATAATTAATATCGTACGTTTATATATCCTACGCGTATCAAACGTAGCGTATCCCTCTTCATTGGACAACTACTTATTATTTATTTCTACGACGTTACGCACTGATCGATGTGAACGTTTAAAATACAATGTATGTAAAGTAGACTTCAGAGCCTGCCTATATGGCAGCCTAATATTTTAAACTATATTATTAAAAAAACGAGTTTTTAAAACATCTTGCATTAATAACATTTATGTACCGCGAATTTTTTTTATTCATAAATTTGAATAAAATTTATTAAGTATTTGAATACATAATGCCTTATTTAGAAGAATTGATAAAAGTGATTACGTGGAAAATAATAAGGAAAAAAATCTTTTGTGAATTTGAATTTCGTACGTCATGTCAGCTAGGATTTAGAATAAGAATATATTTATTGTATAAAATAATTTTATTTGATAATAATTTAATGTATAAAATATGACTTGTCTAAGTGCTTTTTTTGTAAGCTTAAAGAATAAATTATTTTTGACATTTGTAAAATTGTGTTAAACATCCATAGGAAAGGTCTTACATAATAATTTGGCAACAACAATTTATCCATTTCGGACATACAATATTTAGACAATTACTAGTACTAACTACTACTAATTGTACGGGTAGGTTTATTTACCTCTTAACTTTAACTAACTAACTAGTATCTAAACTCTCTCTCTTTTATGTTATAGTGCGCACTACTAACAAGCCAGTTCCTTAATCTAGTTTTAAACATATTTCCATTTAGTTGTTTTATTTCTAAACGAATGTTGTTAAACACTTTGATAGCTGATATATAGGTACTTTTGTAAAACAAAGTATTTATTAATTTGAGGAATACACAAATTTAATTTATATTTATTTCTTAAGTTTTCTTGTCGGTTCGATTTTATTTTAAAAAAGTTGAATTATTTTAACAAATAAACAGATCTCTAGTATATATGTACTCGTATATACCTGTCAAGAGTAAGGATATAATTTTCTTTGAAAACATTGCGCTAGGACTCAGTTTTTTCTAAATTAAAAATTGCTCTTATGCATTTTTTTGACTGCACATCAACTGAGTTTCCCCAAAATATCACCCCGTAGCACAATTGACGAAAACATGTCCATAGTACCTAAGTGTTTTTTGCTACAAATTTAGATGAAACGTTACGAAGGATATTAAGAGCATAGTTAAAGTGTAATAACTACATTATGTTATCTGTTTAAATTCGTTTTATTTTTTCATTATTTTTCTATACTAATGTCTATTTATTATCTTCATAAAGTCGTCAATCTACTTAGCTTCATAATAACTTAATTTTTTAATTATCTATCAGCGGAAAAATTTTATTAGCCGTCAGCAAACATGCACTGGTCTATCCAGGCATGTTCTATACATGTACCTCATTTGTAAACCTAGCTGTAAGTTGCTCCAAAATTTTGTAAATAAATAAATAAAATAGCAGTACTTAGATATTTTATTATTAACTTGATTTATATGAGATTTCCAATTAAAATGACTGTCAATTTTTATTCAAAAAAAAAAATATTTCTCTGACTTCTTCAACGCCCATGTTTGATATGTTTAGATTTATTGAACGTGTTTTATAATTTTTAAACCTTATGTATTTAGTTTTTTCAATATTTAGGTTTAGATTTAGGAAACTTAGGTAATTTATTATATCTTTTTGGGTTTTATTAATTTCATTTTCAAAATCCAAATTAGATTTTTGGGAATACCTAGTTGGCATCCTTGTAGCTCCTAGTAGTACGTCTTCAACATCATTATCATTAACGTACATTAGTCCAGTTAGAAGTATGTGTTAATACTATCTAGGTAGGTAATTAATTATTTTATTATTATTTTGACTGGCTCATGTGGAGCAGAGAGACAGCTCAGCAGAACTGAGATCGAGATGCCGGGAGAAGTCTTGTGTAGGTACAGTGTAGGAGGTCAAGTTCCACATTGACTAAAATACCTAATTGTTTTTTTTTCGTGATTTTCGAAAAAATATTGTTAGCGGTAATTTTTGGTGGTCAGTGTTGAAAAAAAGCTGAATTTGCAAGTAGTGCAAATTTTGTCTCAAAATTGACAGCCAGACACAGATTTTTTGGAATTACCGAAATTCAGTGGAAACATGTCATCTTATCTTACAAGCCCGCTGGTTCTCATTGTTGGGCAATACGTTATAAATAATTATACTTTTTATCATTATGCTGATAATTTAGATCAAGATCACTACAAAAACTAGGTCAGTTAGAAGGCAGGAACCTAGGTAATGTAGAACGCAAATTACGATCGTCTTACTGCATACATGACATGCATTGCACATGTAGGTGACATGATTTCTTCCAGGAAACCAGCTTAGGTTTGAAATTTCGTAGATAGCAAGATGATTGAGCTATTCTATGTAGGTAAGTTGATATAACAGGGTGGCTTTTTGAGATGGCCAAATCCGAAACAGAATTAGAGCGTGAGATTAGATACATAGGTACCTAATAGGTTTTTTTTAGTTTCAAGTAGGTAACAATTTGTCAAAACTTACCTAATTGCAGTAGATTAGTTAAATCACAATTATAATAAAAAAATACAACAAACGCACTAAAAGCCAATATTGAATTCGATTTTCCAAATATTTTTTTTCTATTAGGAACTGTTTCATGCGACCTACAACAACGGCATGTGCAGATGCATCTAAGTGAACAACTGACGATCATTCATTCTACCACCCGTGGCCGCGGTAGGCACCTTAACTAATGAATGTGGTGTGCGTAGGGCTTCGGTTACTCAATGAACCGGTTCGTTTGCTATAATTTGGGCGAATTTGGGTAGGTAGGTATCAAAGGTTGTAGTTGTTTTCATAGTTAAAAATGTCGCAATATTTCGTAACTGTTTTGCATTTTGGATCTTTTGTGTTTTTTTTAGATTGAGTGATTTGATTACTATATAGTTAAGTGTTGCTTGTTTTTTATCTACAAGAACCAATGGAAAGTTTCATATCACATCCACTAATAGGTAGGCACCTACCTACTGTAGATAGGTAGGTACATACCTACCAATTAATGGAGGGTGGCAATGGGGTTGCAAATTTATCTAGCTGTAGATTATTTCACGGATAATATGGTAGATACCTAGTTACTTAGGTTTGTAGGGTGTAGATTAAACAAGAATAGGTCTAATAAATAAATAGGGGGGCAGAATACCCTTTGCCTACATAGCCCACCAGAACATCATAAGATGTGCATAATGCTGTTTTATGGTCTGTCCTGCCTGTCCTACCTGTCTACCTATCATGCTCCTCAATGGGCTGGCCCAAAAAGCGACAAAATAACAACAGGTGCCTAGTGCCTGCATTATCCAGTCAAGTGCCATGACAATGAATCTGTACTGTAAATTTGAATAAAGCGAGGCAACCTACGAGGCAAAATGGCAAAATGGATTCGCTCATAATGACATTGATTGATAAGCAGAAAGAAACCTATGTATCTGTCACTAGCCGTCACACACACGTCATCGTCAGCTGGCTGGGCGAATTTTGCCATACGTCAGTCGAGTTTTCGTGAATTTTGGTAAAGTGCGTTAGTGATTAAATTTCTTTGATTTGGTGAATAAACAGTGAAAATGGCATTAGTCCAAGAACTTGAAAAGAAGATCAGTGAGCTAGAAGGGAAGCTAGCAGTGGCGCTCGGCACCACGGCCCCTGCTAGGCAGAAAATTGCAGTCATGTCGACTGAAGTCGTCGACTCCAATCCCTACAGGTTATTGAAGTATTTTGCTCTATTTCGGTCTAATATCCCTTAGAAATTGCATAATTCTACCGTGAAAATTCATCAAAGATAATCTATAATGTCAAGTTGGTCCGTACAAATGCCTAACATTGAAAACATCTCAGCAATATGGTACCCCAACGAGATTGCTACGCTTTTCTGTTTTACCTTTTTTTATCTAGTATTTTAATTCCCTACAACAATTGCTCGCTATAAAGTACCACCAGCTGCTATCAAAATATTACAGAGGTCTAATGCAAGTTATTTGCTTATTTAAATCACATTCTTCTACCATAAACCATTCATAATTTACCAACAATTTTATCTATTCTATATCTATTTCTTCCAGTCGTCTGATGGCATTGAAGCGGATGGGTATTGTAGAGAACTACGAAAAGATAAGAGATCTCACCGTGATCATAGTAGGGGTTGGAGGAGTGGGCAGCGTCACAGCTGAGATGCTCACTCGCTGCGGTATTGGGAAGCTAATCCTCTTTGACTATGACAAAGTGGAGCTAGCCAACATGAACCGGCTGTTCTTCCAGCCGCACCAAGCTGGGCTCAGCAAGGTCATGGCAGCAGCTGCTACGCTTCAGAATATCAACCCCGATGTTGTTATGGAGGGATACAACTACAATATCACTACAATGTATAACTTCCAGAAGTTCTGTGATGCTATCAAGTAAGTGCTGAAGGTATTTGTTATATTTATGTATTTCACACCTGAACTGGACACTGTGTCATGCAACAAAAAAAATGGTGATTTGGCTTTAGCTGTAAAAGCAAATCAAATTAACATTGTATTGGGAATACTAACAACCTCCAGCCTGACTCATCCAATATTGACTCAATATTCTTCAACATGGACTTCTTATAGTATCATCAGATAGTAGGTATGTAAGTATATTGTTTTTCATTGTTTATATTTTTAAACATAGTACTTCTGGTTGTTAATCTTACTATGAAATAACTTAATAATACCTTCATAATAATTTTCTTCAGAACTGGCAGCCTAACAAATGGCCAAGTTGACCTGGTGCTGAGCTGTGTGGACAACTTTGAGGCTCGCATGGCGATCAACACTGCCTGCAACGAGCTTAATCAGCGCTGGTTCGAGTCCGGGGTCAGCGAGAATGCTGTGTCGGGGCACATACAGTTCATTATTCCCGGGGAAACCGCTTGTTTTGCTGTAAGTTTACACATTCTACCTCTGGCTAATGGTATTTTGGTACCTGCAAAAGCATTTCTATAGATCTTAGAGATAACGTAGCTCAACATTGACGTCGTCAGCATAGCATTGCAGCGTCCGAGCCGATGCAAAATACAATAATATTGTAAAAAAGGTCTATTCTGATCTGGTCTGAGTCAACAGAGTTGCATTCCCTCTGATTAGACCAGAGTGACCTCATAAATGCCATAAGATGATTCTGACATAATAATATGATGGCCTTATAGCGAGCTTAAGCACCATTTTCTGTTTGTGATGATAGTTATTTTTTTGCAATTAATTTATGTAAATAAAATTGTATCTCCCGAAATACAGTTTTTACTGCTGTTACTGTTTTTGCGCCGCAGGAGGTTGCGGGTTCGATTCCCGCCTCGGAACTTGTGTGTACGTTCTGCAGATATTTGTTCCGGGTGTTCTGGTTGTTTTCTATATATAATAAAAAATATCTATCTATGTATATATTGTATTATGTATGGAAGCTCTCGAATGATAGCTCGGGTTAACTGGGGTAGTCTTCCAACTGTGGTCTTTGACGGGACTCCTGTGGATCAAAGCGAAACGGTGAAAAATTTAGGCGTCCTCATTGACAGGAATCTGTCGTGGGGACCTCAGCTCTCTGAAATCAGCCGTACGATGTTTGCTTCAGCGGGTTCCCTTCGAAGACTACGGAACTTTTTTTTATTTATTTTATTTTCTTCTTATCTTGATATTACTGAGCAACAACTTGACAAACTTGAGCGCCTGCAGAATGTCGGGATAAGGTTTATATTTGGCTTGCGCATATGACCATGTCTCGGAATTTCGCAGGAAACTCAAGTGGTTACCAATACGGCTTCGCCGTAATAGTCACATCCTATCTCTTCTCTATAATATCTAATTTATCTCTTCTGCACCCCCTTATCTCAAGGAACGTTTCACTTTTCTCCACCATTCTCACGCTCTTTCTCTCCGTTCTTCTGAAACACTCATGCTTCAAGTCCCAGTCCACTCTACTTCCTTCTACGACAACTCATTTACTGCTCGAGCTGTACAACTTTGGAACATATTACCAGTCTCAGTAAGGCGTGCTAAGTCACTAGCAATATTCAAGAGCATGGTAAAGGAACACTATTTGTCCTGCTGTCACTGACCACACCCTTGTTTTTTTCCGTTATAAAATTAATATTATATATATTATAAATGTATATAAGTAGGTATGTATTATTAGTTATAAAGTATATATATATTTATAGTAGATAGGTATTTGTATGTAACATAATATGAAATTTCATGTTGTAATTAACTACATAATAACGCACACAGATCCCCTTTTTCAATCCAACGATCCTATCCATCCACGGTTGTCTGTTAGAGATCGCTCTTGAGCGATAAGACCGCCAAATTGTCACATATCTTGTATTATTATTGTTTACCTTGTTTGTTTTATTTTTAAGTGTGCAATAAAAGTATTGTCTATCTATCTATCTATCAGTTATATGGTACCCATAACACAAGCTCTGCTTACCATGGGGCTAGATAATGCTGTGTGAATTGTCCAGCATTAAAAAAATTAAAATACTAGTTTGGGAGTCGATGGATTCATTTATATTAATGTATGTTCACTTGTGTGGAATAGATTATGACTTTACTTTTACTTTGCAGTGCGCTCCGCCGCTGGTCGTGGCCTCAAAGATTGACGAGCGCACGCTGAAAAAGGAAGGCGTTTGCGCAGCCAGCCTGCCCACCACCATGGGGATTGTTGCTGGCTTCCTAGGTACACAATTCCTTCTGACTTATTAATACTCTCTCAAAGTAGCATTTTCACTTAGTAGTAAGACTCGAGTGACGTCTCGCTCGACGTTGAAGCCAGAAGAAATAACCTAAGTTCGATTCTAACCGCATTTCGTTCGAAAGACGAAATGTTGAAGACCATTGATGAGTAGTTTTTTGTTTTTTGCTTTTTTGGTTCCGACTTATGTCAACAGAATAAAAAAAAAGACTCTCGAATGCGGTATCTCAGGCGAACTACGTACAATGTTGAACATAGGCTACAATCTAGCTACAATAAATATTTAAGTTAAGACTTTGGCTGTTCCCAATCGAATTATTGGAGAAATGTCCGAATTCAACTCACTTGGCAACACATGAGATTATTTTGTATGTGGAAAGGCCATCAGTCACGTACCCGTTTTAGTAAGTCTAGTTTTTTATTACCCTTTTACATAAAGTAGGTACAGACTTATTGGATATCAGCAGATCTCGTATTGCGTCACTCGGGGCCTATATTAGACAGTCGAACAACAGCATCCTCAGTTTTATAGCTAACAAAAACTGTAGCCCTGTGCACACTATTTTAATAATAATAAATAATTTATTATTCTACGGTCCATAGTAATATATACATACCTTAAAACTAGCATACATAAAATATAAAAAAGACTAAATTAATAACACGCTTTTTGTGAATAAGGCGACAGAGTGTAGTATGCACAGGTTCTGGCACTCTATGCAACAGAGTGGGAACTATAAGTAGGTATGAGTATGTTTTATTATATTTCATTTACTACCTTCGCCTCGCGGCGTTGCCCGCGTGGAAATGGTTGATCACTCTATCTAATTAAAAAATCCGCATCAAAATCCGTAGCTTTAAAGATCTAAGCGATATAGGGACAGACAGACAGCGGGATGCGACTTTCTTTATATTATGTAGTAATTTTGTGTTTCAGTACAAAACACATTGAAGTTCCTGCTGGGATTCGGCACAGTGAGCAACTACTTGGGATACAGTGCGTTGACTGACTTCTTCCCCATGATGACTCTCAAGGTAAACAACTGCTCTCGCATTCTAACAATAGATAGGGTTAAGTGTTAGGGGTGAAGGATCAGTGACAGTATCTTTTGCGACAATGGCCCTCGTGGTTTACATTAAGTTTATGTTTACAGCCTAACCCTCAATGCGACGACAGCTTCTGCCGCGCGCGCCAGGCCGAGGTGTCGGCGCGGCCCGCGGTAGTGGAAGTGGCCACGGAGGTCACGGAGGACGCAGCGCCGCTGCATGCTGACAATGAATGGGGTATGTCGAACTCACTCTTAACCACTTCACACACAGCAGCTTCAGATACATCTCATTATATTCAATTCATTTATTTATCTTTTCACACAATAAACAACAACTACAAATACAACACGTAGGTACAAAATATATTTTTATCAGCCATATCTTTCCATAGAAATCGTCAGGAGACCACACACAACATCTATAATGTATATTTTTACATCTTCGTATCTTAAGATACAGAGCGATACGAAAATATACTCTCACACTCGGTGTCATTTCGAAGAAATAAAATAATATCCAAAACATTTTTCGACTTCGACGTTCAATTCTTAGTGGGATTTTTTAGAAATTACCCCGAGTACGAACCGAGCGAACGCACTATAATAATAAAAATATTAGAATGGAGCAACGGGATGTCTAAATAACGATCTAAATATAACTTTAGTCATTGCACAGGATTCGATAAACTTCAATGTTTCCCCTGTAGGTGGCGCCACATCCAACCGAGTCTGAAGGGAGTCCCAAAGCTTTTCGTTACACTCACGTTTCTCGAGGTGCAATCAGTTAACGCATTCCCGTATAGAAGGAAGGTTGCGGGTTCAAGTCCCGTCAAAGTCGAATATGTTTGGGACATTATTTGATTTCTTAGAACGAAATCGTTAAGGCCATGAGGCTCTCGATTGTTGGGAAAGCCTATGTCCAGCTGTGGACGTCTTTTGACTGAGATGATGAAATTCTAAGGATCTAATGTTATTGTTTTTAAAACATTTTGTTGTTTGTTTGCAGGCATCAGCTTAGTTGATGAGAATTCGCCCATTGAAGAGGACACGTCCAACCTGAACTTAGTTGAGGGAGTCTCGGTAAGTTTCCCTACCTTTAAAGTAGTATCAAAGATATAACGTTGCGTTTTAAAATGAATGAGTATGCAACTATAATAAAACTATGCTATGTTGAAACTGCCTAGCATTGTTTATTTGCTAATAATCTCATAGCTCTGAAACTGGTTGGCGATACTCATTAATGTTTGCCAAGTTCCTTTCGTTCAAGTATTGCACACATAATTACATACAAGTATGTACCGACCGTGTATGTATCAAAATATTCAATAGAATAATATAGTATTATTTTTGTTGTAATATTTGCTACTTCTGCCCGTGGCATTGCACGCTTTTCTCCGTGACAGATTGAGTTACTGAGGTAAATATTTCATCATAGAAAAATCATGTAGAATCAATCATTTACAAAGATCTGTATGGTGGCTTTTTTATCCTTATACAGCATATTCCTTTTTATTTTCTTAAGCATTTAAAAACTGATAGCTTGTTGGAGTTGATATGTTTATGCTGGTGATTTGCCTATTTTTCGGAGCAGAATAAAACTTTCCATACGTTGTAGAATTTTCCTGATTTCTTGAGTACTTTATTTCAACTTCTTTTTAATAATACAAAACATCTCGACTTGACTTATTTTATTTGGCAATATATGTCTGGTTTGCAACATGAAGTCTACATCTAACTTAGCGGCACAACATATTGTCATTATCAAGAAGTTAGGTCAAACCTACGAAATAGCGCTAACACAGCTGTTCCTTTCCTTCCAGGTGGCATATAGCATCCCGATCGCGGACAGTACTCCTGAGTCCAGCACGGGCGGCGCCGTGGCCGCCTCGGAGCTCTCGCTGGAAGACCTGATGCAGCAGATGAAGACCATGTAGAGGCTCACGTGTCTGCTTTATGCTGTGGGTGGAAGATTGTACAGGGCCGCTTTTGATGTGACAACGCGTACAGAGAACATTTTCTTCAAATTATTTCCCTAAAACTGCCGTCCTCCGCACGGGAAATACAGTCAAGTCAAATATTCTAGGAAATGACGTGCCATTTCATTATCTTACGCCCGAATACTCAAACGCCTCTCAGAGTTAAGCCGGTCGCAGGTGACGATTTTCTGACATTCATTGAAAACTGTCAACAAATGGCTACTTAGAATGAGCTTAAATCTGAGATGCGTTTGAGTATTCGGGCGTTAATCTTTCTCTTTTTAAAGCAAAATCTGAAATAACACGATCAAAAAATAATGATGATATCTAATACAAACCAATGCTGGTTTAATGGTGCAATATTGGCTAAATATGTACCTGTATACTTCTATAAATTAATAAAATTCTATTCTATTAATATTATCTTTTAAATTGTTACTTGCTTGATGGTCCATTGGCAACAAATTCCGAAAGCTTTATTTTTGTGGCTTGCCAAAAGAGATTTTACTTTTCCTGGATATAATTAATTATTGTTTATATTTGTCCCGAACGTCCTCATGAGATTCGATTCCACCAATGGCGTTGTCACATCAAATTACTATATTTATATCGAAGGCCTTTATAAAATTATCGAGGCCATAACTATGTAAAGTATGGTGCTTTTGCGAAGATGAATGTTTTGATAAGATCTTGGAATGGTGGATAGTTTGCATTTTGTAACGTAAGTAATCTCTTTGGCCAAGCAATGGGCCAACTTGTAGAATATTCTGTGTCAATCTATCCTATTATACAAGTATGTAGTCTTTCACATGGCGTTCTTGTACTGATATAGTTTGGGTAATTTACTGAAACCTGGCGCGATCCTGTTTTTCGTGTACTGGAGGCCTAATTTCTTTATGAAATATCGTTTTTTTTCGTTTGATTGGTACAATAATCGAACGAACACGGCAATTTCGAATTTGGGCTGATTTTTCACTTTGGAATGATGTTTCATGCTACTTAACACTTATTTGGCAGTTACAATACATGTCAATTAGTAAAAAGTCAGAGACATAAAACCGTACTTCACAACTGCGGGCGGATGAAAAAAACTAGAGAAAGCCTACACTTTCGAAGAATATAAAGATGTGTGACGTCGGTGTGGTTAATTGTATACAGATAAAAATGACAATCGCGCCAGCTTGTGAATTTTTTTATCTATAATAATTAAATTGATGCGAAAAAGCCAAGAAATTAAATATATATTATACATTGTTAAATATCTCAAAGAATAACGTACCTATATAGAGGAAAGTATTATATACATAATATTATTATATAAATCAGTGTATGTAATGGCCTAAATGCCAAATAGCTCAATGTGAAGTAAAGTATATGTGGTGCATTTCTGTTGTCGTGGAAGGCTTTGACCGTAGATATAATTTAGTTTTATGTAAATAATTTTTGTATACTTCTCAATGTACTGTTTTGTTTTTTGTGTATTGTTATGTCATGGTCGTACGCACGACGTGTGCGCAGGAAGGTTATGAAATGTGCTTTGTAATTGGATAAACTAATTGTGTTAGTGTGGCTTCATGACAATTATTTAAATTAATCATTCCAAGCTTTTATAAATGTTTGACATTTATTGTATTTAAGAGAGTATGTAGTAGTTATTTATTTTTTTGATATATTTTATTATTGTAGAGCTAAAGCTAAGTATGAATATCAAGTTTATATCAGTTTTAACGAATTTTATTGAAATAAACTATATGTCGTCTCTAAGCAGCTTGTTTTTTATTTCTTCTATGGTGGCCTTTAGTTTTGAGGTTATCTTCTTGTTTTCAGGTGGAATCGAGTTATTCTGAAATATACATTAAGAGGTAAGTAATCAGGAATCCAATACCTACATAACTCATCATCATCATCATCATCAACAGCCTATATCAGTCCACTGCTGGACATAGGCCTCCCCCAATGAGCGCTATAGCGCCCTGTCTTCAGCTTGCCGCATCCAGCATCTACCTGCAGTCTTTCGCAAGTCGTCATCCCACCTGGTCGGAGGGCGTCCTACACTACGTTTGCCGAGTCGCGGTCTCCACTCAAGAACACGTTTGCCCCAGCGGCCGTCGGTTCTTCGCGAAATATGGCCGGCCCACTGCCACTTCAGCTTGCTAATTCTTTGAGCTATGTCGATAACCTTGGTTCTCTGTCGGATGTATTCGTTACGAATCCTATCCTTCAAAGAAACTCCGAGCATAGCTCTTTCCATAGCTCGCTGAGCGACTTTGAACTGGTGGACCAGCCCTATCGTGAGTGTCCACGTCTCAGCTCCGTAGGTCATAATGGGTAGGACGCACTGGTTGAAAACTTTCGTTTTCAAGCATTGCGGTATGGATGACGAGAACACTGAACACCTACATAACTACAACACTGTTATTGTTTTGGATGACGAGCTCTTTAATATGTGATGTGATATAATAAGGAAATCAAATGCCTTCAACAGCCAATAGAAGGACACCTCTTTTAATATGGTCTGGGTCAACCATAAACCTTATAAACTCTGAAAGAAGTGCGAGTGTGTGACACATAATTATTTGTTATGTATGAGGACTTAGAAACCTCAAAATGTATACTTTGCCTTTAGTAACAACACCTTAGATGCGATTGTCCTACCGTGATACTGTCCATAACAGCCCTCGCCCTCGCCACGAGCCGTGCGTCGATCCCGCTGGCTGCGGCGACCGCGTGCGCCAGGCTGCTCTGCGCAGAGCCCTCGCAGATACGGAACAGGAACACTGGCTCGCCCTCTTGTACCATGTGCTCGAAACTCTGGGGAATAAAGTCACATGCCTTACTGCTATAACATGTGGGTTTGGCGCATTATGTTTTGCTATCAGGAGCTACTGTAGTAGCCCCAGTAGCCCTGACAAGTCGAATAGATTGTCACCACCGGGAACCCTTTTCTCGAACCAGCTAGACACTTTTTAGATATCGATCTTTGTTACGAATAAAAAAACCTTATGTTTTTGAGGCAACAGAACACATTTTAAGACGCTGTAGGATCGCATCGTGATTTGCTATTGCCAATATCAACTTACTAGGAACTTAACAGTCGGAGTGTCCGCCACGTACTCCCTAATATTGAGATAATGCGTCGACACCAACACATGCGGACAGTCCTCCGCTCGGAACAGCAGAGTGTTGAGTGAGGCGGCCAGTAGCGCCAGCCCGTCCGCGCGCGCCGTGCCCTTACCGAACTCGTCTATGATGAGCAGGGAACGGGGGCTACATTCGCGCAGGCATACTGACATCTGGAAAGAAACAATATTATAATTTTATGTAAGTGCAGGTAAGCGAAAGACTGCCGGTAGGTGCTGGATGCATCAAGCTGAAGACAGGGCACTATGGTGCTCATTGGGGGAAGCCTATGTCCAGCAGTGGACTAACACAGGTTGATGATGATGATGATGATGATTATGAATGTAAGTGCAGAAGCTTAGTGAATGGTGTACGTGACAAGAGGAGTATTTCACCTACGTTATTTTCCATGCAAATGTTCAACTGGATTTGCGCTCATAATTTTAATGAAAATGAGCAGGCGTCACAACAGCAAGAACAAGAAACCGCCGCCGACTCGTTATTATTAAAACAGAAAAGCAACTCGTAGATTTGATTTCTATTCAGCTAAACTCTCACCTGTCTCAAGTCTATCAAAAAGGCGGACATGTGAGCCGCGACACACTCGGCTGACTGTATCCTCGAGTGGATATGACTGACCACTCCTATGGTCGCTGACTGCGCGGGTACGAAGCTTCCTATGTGAGCCAGGTATACTATCAAACCTGGAAGTATAACGGATTGCAAAGTGGTAGTAACACAAGGTGGCATGTGCGGCCCTATTTTGTTTTTGCTGTAGGTATATACGTATAAAATCTCAAAGGAGCTTAAAGTAGCTTATAAATAAAATACAATACCCACCTTCATTATTTTTTATAACTTTAGCTTAACGTATAGTTACGCAAGAGAAGCTTGCCGAGAGAAACGCAGATTGTCCGGTGTCGTGACACATTCTGAACAGACAACAACACTTCTCTGAACAAAATGTTTCTTACCGGCCATCTTCATGTAAACCGACTTGCCGCTAGAGTTAGGCCCAGTCAGTATCTTCATGAGCCCGGCGTCACCACTGCTATCCACGTCGTTAGGCACAAAGTTATCACTCGTCACTATGTGGAGCGGGTGTCTGCCTTCTTTGATGCTGATTATCTTCTCTTCAGAGAGGGTGGGGCGGACGTAGTTGTACTCTTTGCTGACTTTTGAAATCGCTATAAGGCTGGAATTAGGAATAAATAATTAATTAAAAAAATGCTGGACAATTCACACAGCATTATCTAGCCCCATGGTAAGCAGAGCTTGTGTTATGGGTACTAGATAACTGATATACATAATACAATACATTACATAGACATATATTTTTATTATACATATGAAATAACCAGAACACCCAGAACAAATATCTGCAGATCGTTAACACAATTGTTCTGAGGCGTGTATCGAACCCGCAACCTCTTGCGTCGTAGGCGGACCTTCGCCCACCGCACCATCGCATCGGTCGTCAATGTTCCTCAGGGGTTAGTTTTGGGGTTTTGTAACACTTGATTTTTTTCTTGGATTAGTGTGCGAAACTCACCAGTCCAGTTCAGCGCACTTGTCAATGACAGCAGCAAGTGTGTGAAGGTTCTCAAGTATGACGGTGGTCAATCTCATCATGATCCGTGTCTCGTGCGCCACTATCTCGGGGTATGTGTCTCCGATCTTCACATCTAGTTCTACAATATCAAAATCATTGTTAACAAAGGTATATATTACGTTAGTTATATAGTGAATTTATTGTATTCATTTTACCTTCGCATCCTTTGCTTTTGTAGTGAATGTAATCGTTGTTTTGAAACTGAAATAAATAATGCACGAAATTAAAGTTCAAACATTGCCTAGATCCTAATAGAATATGGTTCACAGAGTGGTACAAATCTGTGATAGACAGTCATAGCGTCTGATATTACCATAAACTTCATATCCGGAAGTTCCTTCTGCTCTATCGTCAAGTCTTCTCCCCAGGCCTTCACTCCCAGCAGGTACCCTAGATGCGGCATGTACAGCATACTGCACTCCTCTATGAACTCCGGCAGCCGAGACAGTTCCACCTTTGCTGTCTCCGACATCAAAGAGTGAAGGGAGGCCATTGTCTGTTTCTCTGTTCAAAAGTTGAAATTTATCGTCATAGATATTAAGTTCATTTTGGTGTAGCAAATAATTATCTTGTAGAATAATATCCTTACTCATGTCAAGCTCGGGATCCACTCCAGCTTTCACAGTAAACTTCCCTTCAGACTTGGAGAGATCAAAGTCTATGATCCTGTTCATATAGAGGGCCATCTCGTACAGTTTATTATTATCGCAAGACGCTAGTTGTTCTAGAAACTCCGATTGTCCTGCGTTTTCGCAAATCTCGCAGATCAATACAGCGTTGTATAGCGTCTGAAAAAGTAATTTTAGCAGCGCAATATTTAAGTCTTGAGATTATGAAAACAAGGACGAATATTTCATAAAACCCATACGTACATTGTAAATTGACTTCCACTGATACGCCTTTGCCGATAGAGCCTTGATCTTTGCGAGAATGCCCTGTCGAGCAAACCACAAATTATTTACAGATTTAGTCCGCCGTAACATGACATTACAATACACTGGTCACTAATTAGGTAAAAGTTAAACACAATATATATTTTTTTTAATTTTTGCATCATTGAATGCTAAACGATGTAGGTGCCTAAATCATTAGAGACCATACATCAGATCAATCTAATGCTACTTGTGTTAGTATACATTTGTGTTCACTTTTTTGTTTTGTCTGTATGTAACGTGTTTTTTAGTAGGTACTAAGTAGTCTTATTTATTTATTTATTTAGATTTGACTTACAGTTATTTAAATACCAAAACGTCAAACATTATATTTTATAAACTAAAATAGGTAGTTAAGTCAATTTTTAACATTAAACAATCAAATTAAAGTCAATAACGCAATACACTACAATAACAATCAATTGATAAATTCTCTAAATATATCTAATAAAATTCATACTAATCAATCAAATTAAAAATTAAATTCAAAATACATTATGTGCATGTCAAAAATAAAAACAAAAAAAAAACAGGTCAAAGGGTACAATTTAGAAATGAGAGCATCAAACGGTGTAATTTGGCGATGCTATCAAAGAATACGTCGGCGTCAGTTGCGGCGACAAACTCGTAAAAAACACAAACTCAACTCATATGTACAAAACACATAGACAAACTCTTATATTCATGTTACTAAATTTGTTGTGTGTCTAATCAATAATTTTTTATTCTATTTCTTTTCTATAGATCAAAACCACAGATAAAGAAGAGTCAAGAAGTAAACTCACAGTAACGTTCTTGATAAAGCGGAGAGAAGAGCAGATGTTTCTCATGAGCGGTTCGTTTTGAGGACGCATGAAGTATGCCACTACGTCCTGACGCCTCTTTAGTGTTGCGAGGTCTCGGGATGGATGTTGAAGGTATACCCTGGATTTACAATTTATTAGGTTATTGTAGGAGCTGAGGTCTAATTTCTAGATGCAGGCCGTTTAGTGAAGAGTACTTGGATCGGTGGGAATTGGGTCACACTGTTCCTTTCTGATTGCTTCTTAAATTATTGATATAAATATTAACATAAACATCCAAACTGTTTTATTTTCGTGAATACAAGGGATGTATTCACACTTAAAAATTCCTCACGATTATGAACGGTCGACTGCGCGTCATAAAATAAGACATTTAAACAGAGTAAACCCACCTCATCCGACTCTGTCCAACCTTGGAGCTACACTTGCTGAACAGTTGAAACAGACTGAGTCCCTCCTTGTTGGAGCCCTGCATGCCTTTCTTGAAGGCGCTGGGGTGGGCCACGGTGCTGAAGATCTGGAGACCGCGGTACGTGTCTTCGTCTATTGTTACTATGTCCGCTCTAGGAAAGTAAAATGGAAATATATTCTTAGGAAATATTCTATATTTCATAGACAGATCAAATGAAGATCGGTACCTACTCTTATCCACACAATGCAAAAAGGTAGAGAAATATTTCTGTGGTATTATCGTCTGCTTTCTGCTTAATTGTGGCAACTGTTAAAGTATCGGGATATCACATGATTTCAGTTGTTAGGATTTTAAATGTCAGACAAAAATAGTAAATATTGGACTCTGACATCGGATATTGTTATTGGTCTCAGTCTCTTGCCGTTCTATCTCAATCGAGCTCAAGCCACGCTGCGCCCGTATTATACTTAGCCTCGTCCCACTGAAGGACAAAGGCATCTTTGGTTGTCCCTTATACGCCTTTAATACGTCAAGCAAAACCGTATATAGAAATTTAACGTACAGCGAAATAATCCTCAAGCTCAAGAACTGAGGCCGGCTCTGCATGTTCATGCTCAGATTGGTCCAGTTGAGGTCGAGGTACCGCAGCAGCGCGCCCAGCGCGTGCACTGTCTGGACGTGGCTGAAATCCACCGCGGTGCGCAGGAACATGCTGCGCTCCTCATCCGACCCGCAGGGGGCGTTCGGGAGGGTAAGGGAGAAGATACGACGCTTGCAGGCTTCGTAGCCTGGAGGGGTATAGGGGTCAGACTGGAGCAATTTGTATAAAGTTCACATTTACAGTTAACATGTACATTGAACGTATTAGGTTTGTTCAGCACTGATTCCCATCCACGCATTGTACTGGCGCCAGCCAAAGCCTACAAGTTTTGTCCAGTCAGCAAAACAGGACTTTACCTAAAAATTCATGTTAATATTGCCGGTAATCTTATTTGTTGGTAGAGCCTGAACTCAACCACTCAGTTTCAGACAGAATTTTAGGTTCATTTTCAGATGAACTCTCTTGCCTGATCAGTGCGATAGGCAAGGGCGCGCCGTTGTGACTCGAGCTCATGCGTGTCATGTGCCTGTTGTTGTATTATATCGAGTGCCTAGAACCAAAATTGAGCAGGTAAGAATGTATATCTAGACGGTATAGTTAATACGTCAACCGTTAGTTTAGCGAATTATTCTCGGTTAGTAGAGAAATATAACTTACCTATTAGACAAAGATGTAAAATATATGCTCAGGTCGATCGAATAGTGTTTATTTTTAACTAGCAACCCGCCCCGGCTTTGCACGAGTGCAAATGCATGTATTATATACATTAAAGATTCCTCTTGAATCACTCTATCTATTTTAAAAAACCGTATCAAAATCCGTTGCTTAGTTTTAAAGATCTAAGCATACATAGGGACAGACAGACAGCGGGAAGCGACTTTGTTTTATACTATGTACTGACTTACTATACTCCCTAGCAGATAAGAAGGTCAGCTTACAGCTGCCATTCCCCGCAGCATCAGTATCGAACACGGTCCGCTTGACCTGCTGCACGAAGGTACCCTGGATCTTCCCGTCCAGGAGGATCAGAACAGGTTCCACTTGCCGGAACAGGTTCAGGAACATCTGGAACTCGGGGGGACGGTCTACTATCTCTTCGAGGATGAAGAGCTGGAGAGTATTAGCGTGTATGTTAAGTAGGTAAGTCTCATCATCATATTTCCTTTAGTGTCTGGGAAAGGAATCCTATATAAACTGGGAATATCATTAGCTGGATATAGGCTGGAATTTGCTTTTATTTATAGGATATACTATAATAATAACAACAAACAAAATGCAAATCATTCCTCTTTATTATAGAAATCAAAAGGAATTCAAATTCAATTAATTTTGTTTTCATAAGACCATAACATAACAGATATCTCCAAATCGCCAACTTAAAGTTTGGCCCAGTCGGTAAAACACGATATAACCTAAAAAATCTATGCATTATTGTTATCTAATTTGTTGGTAGAGACTGAACTCGACCGCTCCGTTTCGGACAGATAATGTTAATATTCAGAAAGACTTTAAAAGAAATGAAATGAATTAAGGTGTAAAATTAATTACTGAAATGCATCAATATTATATAATTACATAAAATATAGTAGTAATATAATAGTCAGTAGCCTATTTCAATCTAGATAGACACCACAGTCCGCGGGCCGCCAACAAGTTGACAATCACTGTCGGCTGCATACTATACTTGTTCATATAATCAAAGATCATTAAAAGCGGTTCAGCCTTTCTTGATTTGTAAAATGGTGTAAGTAATGCTACCTACAGATAGAATATCGCATCACCCGCAAGGCTAGCGGTGACCGCTTTTGGTGTGGAAACTACATAATGCCTACTTATAAAACTGTTCTAATAGGGAATTAGAACAGTGTAAGTTTAAAATGGACTGAAAAATCATTATTAATTAATAATGTTTGCAACACTACACCTATATTTATGTTAGATTTAAAGTTATATACCAAAGTTAAATACCCACCTCTCCAGTTTGCATGGTGTAGTAGGCGGCCCCAAGCCTTCCACTGCGACAATACACAACCAGCAATTTCTATACAAAAATTATACTCGTCATTCCAATGTTTTATTTATATGGTGCGTAATTAAATGAATTTAACTACATAACATGCAAAGTAGGTACCTAATTAAGCCTAATGTTAAACTCGAGGGTGTGATTTGTAAATAAGCTTGTGTCCCAGTGGACTACTTTTGAACACGCAACTAATTAAAGACACCCTAAGGTACTATTTCACTTTTCATTTGGAGTAAAAAAATGACAATTTTGACCGGAAGTGGACTTATTTTTGATTGATATGTAACAACTCAATTTGAATAAGTACCTACCTACTTATATAGGTATTCATCATTTTATTAAACATGTAGGTGAGATACATTACCTAATAAAATGTAATAAATAAAATAATAAAATAAAATAAAAATTGTTTATTTCGAGCACAGGACTCATACAGAAGATAACATTAAAATTTACATACTCAATCACAAATTAATGCCATAAAATAAAAATAAAATAAGATAAAAATATGCAGAACTTAAAAATGCGGTACATAAAAATATAATGAACGAAGAGTTAGATAAAACCTAGTTTTCTGCTAAGTCTTTGTCGGTAAGGTAGGTTCATGTTTTGATCGCTATTATTGATTTTTGTTAGTACATATCAATCAGAATAAAATGAGCCGTAGTTATAATACGTATTATTGTTTTATGACTAAGATAGGCTTGTCTTATTACCATGAATACACGTGCTTACCTCTTCAGTATCGCTATCATCAGTTGTTTCTTGTTGAACATTATTATCATTGGAATCCGTGATTTCGCCACTTCTAAAATACCACGAAAAACATCACAAGTTCACTATATACTCTGACGGAGGATATTACAGGGGATTTATTTAGCTTTTCAGTTTAAAAAATTCTACGCACCTTCGGCATTTTGCTAAAATTATATGGCTGTCTCTCTGCTTTGAGCCACAGTTATTCGAGGTCGTGGCTGCCCCGGCAGCTGATGTAGAAGGCTCATCAGATGTACTGGTATTCATCTTTTACAAGTTTTTTCTCAAACAAAATTCCCAAAATAATTATATTATGTACTTACAAGAAAGAAAAAAAAAAATATCGATCCAAATTCAAAATGACTTCGAATCCCGCTGTTTTTGTTTTTTTTCTTAAATTGAAACAAAAGAGTATCATTTGGTTATTCTACCAGTCAGGATAGAGCAATATCAATATGGTGCGCACTGAGCGGATAACCTTGTACGGGCATCCAAACGTTGGCATTGGTGCTTGCTTGGGCCGCATCACAGTGCGTTAAAACCTATTTTCTCCTACATATTTTTGATTGTAACCAACCGAACGGGTGACTGCTTTCCGGCTAACTGCACGGTGAGTAGGCGCGTAGTCACAAGCGTAAAATAATAGATGAAGGTATACGTTTAATGTGCATATTATAGATTTTATTATTTCATCAACAACAAGGTGCTCTAAGTTTAAAAAATTACCACTTATTTCGAAAAGGCACTTAGATTTATCTTAAGAGTATTTTATGTTACTGGTTCATATCAAATTCACACTAAACTATAAGCAAATCTTGGTCTTCTGGGGCATCTCGCCTTATATTCAATCTAATATGACGGAAAAAATGACCCAAAGCTTCAGCTGTGGGCACCACGGTGGCTGCCATACACGAAAACACGAACGTGCGAAGAGATGCGAAGTAGATCTTCACGCAGCGAAGACATGGGGCAGTGCACCAGATTTGCTGAAAAAAATGTTAAATACAACGTTATTGAAAATGGAGTAGTGTAGAAGTCATGGTAGAATGCGAGACACACAAAGTTCGATTAACAATAATGTAAAATATAACAATTAATTTTGAAAATGGAATCCATTAAACAAGAAACGATTGGAATAAAAACTTATCCAGGAAGGTTCTATACTTTTGATTTTCATGACATCTAACGAGGCTGTATAGTAGAACCGGCGAGTTTGTAGACCGGTAATAAACTCAAACGCCATCATCAACAAGGAGGTTATAAACTGCGAGTTGGTAGCCCGATATAAAAACTTTTTGTTCCTTACCTCAAAAGCCAAGCAAGCGAAGCCACATCCCAAGCAGAGTGCACATGGCGGCGCGAGTAACACCGAGAGAAGGGTATAGCACCAGTTTCTGGCGTAGCGGAAACAGTTGTGGCTGAGTCGCCAGGCACATTCCGGGCTGCGGGCGCCTTCCGGCTCGCCGACTATGTCGTCCCAAACTATCTGTAGAGAAACTAGGTTTTTATACACAAAAATAAAATTGCTTTATTTCCGTATATCAGATGGTAGGTACATTAGATGATATAGATGTACATTTGGAAAAATTAGGTAGGTAACATACTTTCTAACCTACTACCTAGCCTAAAAGGATTTCTAATCGTGACGTGACTAATATCGATACAACTGATTTAATAATTCTTCCTTTGTCTTAATATTCAAATAGAAAAGCCACTTGTTCAAACTGTATTACAATGAATAATGTAGAAGGCTCATGTATTGGTTTCAAAACATCTGCTTACTAACGATCTTGGCCTCCAAATAAATGTTTTATTCACAAATTGTGTCTTCGATCAGTAGCTATATATTTTGAAATAATACCTTGTCAAACGCTATAATTTACATTTTCAAACACACGTAGTCAATTAAAGCTTCGACAATAACCTACAAAGACACTATTCGTTCAAGGTTTAACGGGCCAAGTTTGTGTCATTGAAATTAAAATAAAAACATGAAGGTAATGAAAAATATATATGCAGACCACGGTTTCATAAATTTTCGTCAATCTACCTGAACTTTTCTAACTATCTGATAAAGCCACGGAAAGGGCGAAAAGGGTTGCAATCGGACAAATCTAGGTTTATTCGGGAGCTAGGGTCAGATCATTTATACGAGCAACAGTTCAAATGGAGACCATTCGTGCAAAAAATTAAAATTATACTATATTTTAAGGTCGCGCATCTCGGAGGTAGTTTATAGAAAACTGATAATTTACGTTGCACGGTAAACCGGAAAAGTTTGAGATGTCGAGTCTACATCGCTCTTAACTAATTTTGCAACTCCTTTCCACTCATTTTACTAACTTTGCCTAGATAAATACGGAGTTTCCTACTCATCATAGTGTTAGTATAGTTACATATAGATCTCCCTACAACTACAAGTGTCGGCTAGTCAAAAGTGGCTCGTTTGCATAGGTACAGACTAGTTATGTATGTACTGGTAGAACTGGGTAGAGTCGGGAGGCAATTTGCCGCGCCTGCTGGCCACTGGACTTTCGTCACGCGATAACCCTGTCTTCGTTTTCTTTTTACCTCGGAATACTTTAAAATACTTGGCCATTTATTTATAAGCTAAACATTTTGTAAGTGTAAAATATATTTGTAGACGCGCTACGTTGTAGCAGCTCTACGAAACGTTTTTCGTATAATCGAAGATTGCGAGAAAACAACTGCATGTATCAAGGTTCCAACTATCTATCTGATAACTAAAATAATAACGGCATTATGAATCGTACGATAAATGTCGTGTTATGGAAAATTCATTGCTAAGGTGTGTCAATATTGTAACAACTAGCTGAATGCATAAAAGATAAAACTAAATAGTTCTGAGTGTTTCTAAAAAAACAATATTTATTTCTAAATACTCGATATATTAATATAATTTTGTTTATATATTCATATAATTGTCTCTGACACACAAACATTTCATTGTAAATAATTCTGTAACAATCGCCGTGTCTAAGTGCATGCTTACACTGTCCTTTTGATAACAACATAGCGTGCAATTCTAGAAGCCTTAAAAATTCTTAAGTTTTTCTGTAATGTTCTTTTTTAAGGAGTAAATATGTATTTATTCCATGAAATGTACCTTTCAACAGAAAATATCCTAAAGGCGTTTCACCTAACCGTTTCAGACGTTCAGTTTGTTTATTAGAGTTGAGTGTTTGTTTATTTGAGGGCAACACGGCAATCATGTAGGTTCTGCTGCAATAATAAAGTTGATTGCTTTGACCATTGGTGACCCATGGTGGGCGGCCGTTGACTCATGATCGTTAGGTGCTTGAACGTTATGAACTAAGAAAGTTTACCACACTAACTCATATTTCTTATCTACATTTATTATTTGTTGGTTCCTTAGTTAAAGCTTGGTTGTCGTAAGTCACCTGATGGTCCATTATGATATCCTCTGGGTTATTGTGAAGACTGTGGATTGTGCTCTCCTTTCTAAAAGGTGTTTTTAAATAAAACTTTTGAAACTATCATAGTTATTACTACAAAAGTCAGTCATAAGGGGTCAGTTATTCCGTGGCGCATGAAACTGTGCCGAAATATTAGAAAACTCATAAATCAAATTATGGTAAATATCCCGTTAGAAATAACTTGATGTTTTTTTTCTGGGATTCTCAAACGTTTGGCGTTATAGGCACTGTTTTATAAATTCTATTCATAACGTTTATTTCAGACAATCAGTTTATAGTACAGAAACAATAAAAGTGTCCATATTTTTGCATACTTATATAAAATTAAAACAAATTAAAATTAAATTTACATAAAACATAAAATGAAAAAATATAAAAATTAAAATTACAATGCAAATTAAAATCCTAATTTAAGTTAAATTATCCCTTAAATATTTAACAAACACTCGAGTGCACAATATACGCTCTTGTCTAGTGCTCCATAAAGAGACAGTCAGTGTCCAGCCTCCCCCGTCTATCTATAAAAGGCTTCTCAATCTTTGCCGTAACTGTAACAATACAGACTAAATCAATTAGTCCTACAAGTGTTAGTAATAAAATATTTGTATTACTAAGTATCTACCATTACTGCTATGACCTTTCCAGTCACCTTTCCACGATATACTTTGTGTAGAATGTTAATACATTTCCGCTGGTGAAGTATGATTCTATTTTAAGGGTTGTATTTGCATACTCACGAATGTTTTATTTGACAAGGAAATTACAGTTTTCTTTGAAAAAAGGTATACAAGTCGCCGTGCCATAAAGAAAAACCGTTGGCACCTACCTACCTACCTACCTGGTACCTTTCATTGAACTTTTTTCGATAGATTAGATTAGGTTCTATTTACATTATTATTAGAGGCACCCCACGGCTAACACAAAGACTTATTGCGGATTCTAACAGGGCTTTTAAATCTCTATATGATATTTAGTAACTACAATTCCCTAGCAATCGAAGCGCATTTTGTAGCATCGAAATAAATGGCAAACAATCTGCGAGATTTACTTGGTTTGTCTATCTGATATTTAATAACCATCAACCCAAAACACCATTTTTGTTCCTAAGAACATAAATATTACCTGCACATGTTGGTTTAGCCGATTAGGATCCCTGTCCTCAAAGGCCTCCTGGCCTCTCTCCGATTTCGCACTCATCGTCCGCACCTGTGTAACGAAGGCCTCGGGGGCCCCGCGGTCCAGGATGCCCACGGGAGTGAGAACCGAGACTGGTTCCCGCAGTACTGGCACCGGGTCGCTTTGGACTGGAACCGGTTCTCGCAGGACTGGAACCGGGTCGCTCTGGATTGAGCCTGGTGCTCGGACGGTGATCGCTTTGTGGGCACAGGCAAGGCACTGTCGGGAGGAGGTGCGGGTGAGGGCCGCTTCGGGCCCTAGGTATACTTCTTCAAATGCCACGGTTAATGTCTTTGTCCCTCTATGAGGACTTTAGAATTGTAGCTTTTTATTATTCTTAAAAGTTGCCACAGTATTATTGCTGTCTAAGCAGAAGCTATTTCAGTAATTAGGTAGGTACTTGTTTGCAGCGGTTTAAAAAGTTTTTAATGGTCGGAAGTTGATGGATAAGAACTATCAGAAAGTCTTTTGTTTGTAACTACAAAAACGCACCGATTTTATTGTTCAAATAGTTTATTTAATTCCTAACCTTATTTCTTTAACTTTGTCTTACTTCTTTGTTTCGATAAGAACCTTCCGTGAATATTCCGTGTTTACAAAGCAACCCCTAAACGTAGTGGTTTGTGAAAGCGCTCACTGAAACTGTAAACTTTCCTTTTCAAAGCTTGACCACTCGTTTGCGCATGCTCAGATACAACTACCTGAATACCTACCTACCTAACCTACTAATAAGTCTACGTGGTGTACATAAATAGACACAGAAAATTAAATTGATTGGATTTGTATCGTCTAGTAAATAAAGATTGTTAAAATTTTGATACATTTAAATGTGCATTAGAAGAACCTTAGTAATTGTAGTGTTCTGAGAAACGAAATGTAAAAACTATTATAAAAGATCACGGAGTAACTCCGTGATCATGGCGCATGCAACTGTGCCGAAATATTGGATAACTCAAAAATCAAATCATGGTAAATATCCCGTTTTAAATGACTTTAGTATTAATTAATAACCATGATAGTTTCAAAAGTGAAATGTAAAAACTATAAAACTAGCTGTGATCTTTGTTTGATTGTTAAAAAAACATGTAATTTTAATATTTGACCAAGTAAAAGTAGGTAATTACTTATTACAATAATTTTAAATTTAAAAACCCGGTGCGTAGGACCGGATTACCAAAGATGTAAATCGAATTCACTTCACAAGTGGCGGGTTGATTTGTTCTCTACGTGTAGGAACGAAAAAGGCCCATAGCATACCTGCGCCGCGATACCATAGCAGCGGAACCGAAATAGTTTCGCCATGACTTGTTTGTAGTACGACAAGCGGAACCGAGGCGAAACTGCCTGGGGCCTAATTCCACTATTTTTAAAACAAACACGACTATGGCTCCATACAATTGTCATAGCTATTGTGTCTTACGTTTATAAGGTATCCTACTAAATTGTGACAGCTGTCTCAATCGCTTACTATTGTATTGCTATTGAGTAGTATGGTAGGTGTTGCCGTATACATCATAAAATAAATATGAAATGGCGGACCAAATATTTATGAATCCGTGCACTCATAATTAAGGGTTTATAGGTATCTAACAATTCAAATTATCACTGCAATTGCGTAAAAGTCTATTTACATCGCTCTCAAATACTTAAAACGCAACAAAATCACGATTTTAATAAAATGTGCGTGTGTGGTAAACTTTAAAACATAGATAAAAGAGTTTCAAGTTGTCAATGTAAACGTCATATAGCAACTCATGTCAATTCAAGAAAGAAAACACTTGTTATCATCTTGTTATTTATGTTTGATTTTCGTGATTTCTCACACAAAATCAATGGATAATTAATGGTACTGCTGAAACAAATTAAGGCCCTCCTTGACTGCCTCGACTACCACCGATATTTGGCGCTAGGGCATTATTCTAGAATGCCTTATCCTAGAGCTATCTCGAAGGAAGTGGAACGATCTCATAAAGAAATGGTATTAGCTCAGACTCGCCGTCAAAAACGGCAGACGAGTGGAGATTGGTAAGAAATGCAACTACTATACTATTCTATATGAACCTGTAATCAATACCTACTCCATTTTTTATCGCAAACAAGTACAGAGAGGCCATAATACCATGTAGTTGCTTAGATAGTTTCATATTTCTACAAGCATAAACTAGTACCTACTCATTTTTATTATTATTATATTAGCCTGCAGTGTCCCACTGCAGAGCAAAGGCCTCCCTCCCCTTCTTCCACTCATCTCGGTCCTCAGTAAGGAGAACCCACTCTTTGTTGTATAGGTCTACCTACTAATACCTAATAATAATCTACCATTCTTTTTCAGTACTACAATGAATACAAAATATGAAAATGTATGCTGTCGTCGCTTCACTGTTGCAACTACAAAGATTTACATGGTCTGCGGAGCATTATTTTTACCGCTCAATCTTTGTGTCTTTCCAAAACATAACACAATTATTACCTACCTATGTAAAACAATTAGACAAGTGTTTAGCTTAGAGCACTTTTGATTAGTTTAAGTGTTGTTTTAATTAGCATAAGTGTACATACATTATTATATTAATGAATAAAAAATGTGTATATAAAAAATGGTATTTATTTTTACTCTAAACCTGCAGATTCTTGGATACTCAGTAGAATACAAGATTTTTTATGCCAACATAGACATTTTTAAATGAAAAGTTATAATAACTGATAGCAATAACAGAAAACAATGTGGTAACAGCTTATCTTTAAAAACTAAAACACAAACTACAACAATGCATTATCTCACATGTGGAGTTAAAAGTGTTTAAATGAATTTATTAATACTATTTACATTATCATCATGACAGCCATTATCTTGTCGACATGGCTGATTCCATGCCTTGCCACTATTTGCCAACGACAGCTTGCTGCATTGCTCGACCGGCTAGAATTTTTGGTTTGACTCTACAACAACAGCTTTCAGTGCTGGCTTTCAATTCTTCTGCAATCTGTAGAAAATTATAACAATGAATGTATATACATTATGTATAATTAGGGTTTAGGTACAAAGTGTGAGGGGTACTAAACAGCTAAGCTAGCTTCTGTTTTAATCATGACAATATGGTAAGTAAAAGGTCTCGAGTTTAAGGGAGACAGACACTTATCTGATTTCGACAGTTTCTAATCTATATATAGGTATCATATTCATGAACTCACTTGCTCTTTAATTTGTTGCTTTGATCTCTTCGTGTTGGCAAAGGAACATATATATGGGATAGACCAAAATAAGTGCCACCAACACCTCCCTCACAGCTCTGGAAACAGCGGGCGCGTATGAGCGACAAATGCCAGTGCAGTCAATATCTGCAAAATAAATTGATTTAAATAGTAGGTACTATCTAGTTACATAAAATAAACATTATAAAGCTTAGGCAAGAGGGAATTTAATCAACAAAGATAGTTTGTTTTACTTACATTGGTCATTATGGAAATGCCATCAGATCAGTACGGCCGGCGTTCCTTACGAATATGAGGATTGAGATATTCCGCTTATGTTTTGACTGTCCCCTTGATAAGACGATAGGTTTTGTAAATTCCTTGTCCTGCAATGCAAGGGGTCCAGCGTCTTTCGCAGAAGAGCTCTAGATCGTCGCCGGTTTTGACGCTCTAACAGCCGGCGAGAGTTTATAATGAGTTGCAGACGCGCTCGAATTAGGAAACTCATTGAACTTTTTATTATTTCACTATTATTTCACAAGCACAATAGCACCGAGAGCTACCTTTGTTCAATCGTCCATAATCTCGTCAAAATCTCTAACCATAGACTAAATTAGCCGTCAAAATAACAATAGAATTCCATGTTTGCGCCTATCGCAAGCGATACAATTGAGACTGTGATTAGTTGAATGCGACAACTTGTCACAATTGTAAGTTTCATAGATACGACCACGATACAACTGAGACTGAGAAAGATTGTGCTTGTAGAATACCAATAGGTGTCAATAGTGGCGATTTAGACGCGATACTACTGTCATTGTGAGGCGATTGTGTTAGTGGAATTAGGCCCCTGTTCTAACGCATAGATATGACTATGGTCTCTTTTCCGCGCGATCCCGCCAATCCGTTCAAACGCCAGCTAAAGCTCCGCCATTCCGCTGCAATTTCGCTTTTGTTTCGGATGTATCTTGGGACAGTCAAAGATGTATATTCCTCTACTCCAACGGCGACAAATAAACTATTTTAATGTGGTCATATTGCGTAGCGAAACTTGTGTTCCGGTTTCGTTGCTATTGTTTCGCGGCGGAGGTGTGCTGCGAGCCTAAATCAACTAACAAGCGCAGTAAAGTGTGAATTTTATGAACATTATACCACCGTTCTAAATATCACGATTTAAAAGAACTTTGACCCCGTTTTATAAACACTTGCGTGATCATAATAAAGCATGAAACGTTTTTACTGAGATTGTAGACTACATATTGAGTGTTAGTCCACGTTCTCACCTACTACAAAATCATAAGGTAGCTTAGCTCTAAATAACATCCATATTAATATATGTCTGCTCTTAGGTAGGTACTGATCCTAATTTAGATAAAATCTATAAAGTACCTTAAGCAAGTCGATAAAATTATTATATTATACTTGTTAGCTTCATGTTCATAACCATGGCCTGCCAAGTGGGATGACGACCTGCGCAAGACTGCAGGTGGATGCTGGATGCGGCAAGCTAGAGTTTGAAACAACCTTGTTATTTATAAGATCCCTTGAATTTACACCATGCACTAACATTTTTGACTTTGACTTTCAGACAGGGCGCTTTGGCGCTCATAAAGGGGAGGTCTATGTCCAATGATGATGATGATATTGAGGTATAATTCTAGCACAGTTGCACATCTGTGCGCGCTCAGCTGACTATTTTATGAGCTAGCGTGCCTAAAGTTGCACTTTATAAAATTGTATTTAATGAATAAATAAAACGACAGCTTTAAATACAAATGTTTATTGCGAATAAACAATTCTTATTCGTAGTGCTATGTACATGCACCATATCTTACTCGCTATGTACAAAAATATCGATATATTATAAATTTTCAGAATATAACATATGACAAAAATATTCTGCAAATACCAGCTTTTAATACAATTGAGCTTTTAATTATCAGTGTTTAAAACTAATTTTTACTCTACATGATCTTACGCTACTATTGCATGTTGCACCTGCCTAACTCGTAGATGTACTACGGTATATTATTTATTACTTAAAACACATTAAATAAATAATTTTTTGTTAAGTACGTACAATTGTTACAAGGGCTAAGCTAAGGGGTACACAACACATATGTACATAAATTACTTATGAGTTTTCTTTTCCAAAACATACAATTTTGTTTTTGGCGATATATAGGCATGAACTTATTATATGTACTGTATAAAATATTACCTAATATTGGAAAGTTCATGTCTCAGGTCATGAAAGATAGGTAATTTATTCGGAGAACAAACAGTTTTGCACCAGTTATAAAAATAATAATGACTCAATTGAGTAAACATCTACATATATCTTTGCCATGTTTCTCTATAATAAAGGCACGTGTGCACCAGTTATCATAACCCGGTCAGGGCGCACCTTAGACCCACCCTCACGATTTACCCTTATTTAGGGCAATCACTCGGAATCACTCCATTTCCCTCACTTTATGGTAAAGTGTTCGTTGATAAAACCACTCTTTAGCTAATGACAATAATGTAAGAAATGGGTTCGTCTGATTTCCTTTAAGAAAAAACTTCATATTGTGCGCTTATCACAAACTAGATCGATGGCAACACTGTCTGGATACCAGGAAATTGGAAACGGTTTTACAAATATCTTTTGCTTTGATCGAATTGCAGTTCTGCTCAAAAATTTAAACTTGACAACCCCAATAAATCTTAAATAGGGGTGTTTCTTGAACTTTAAATTAGTGCGTGATTTGAGCCTAGAGGGCGCTGCAAAATTCTAACATGATAAGATAACATAATAGAAGGGTAGGCAAAAATGAGGTTGTTTGGTGTAGGGTGGGTCTGTTGATGTAAAGCACGAGGATAATGGAGTGTTATGATTGATTGCGGTAAAGGGCAAGCCTGAACACTGACCTATAAAGGGAAACTTGGGCGCGGCTAAACATTGTGAGCGACCGGGTTTTCGATATATTTCAAAAATATGATAACTCCGTTATTTATTCACCGGATTAATACGTTTTTTTGAAGATTTATTTTTGAAACCGTGTACACAAAGAACCTGAAAATTGAGGTGGAAACAATAGTTTGTTCATTATAAACAGACACACAATATACAGCTTTTTTCTGTATTTCGTTTTTTTAACCTTCGGTTAAAACTTTTTAAAACTTTTTAAATTAATATTCGTCTAAAAAATAGTGTTGGGATCAGAAAACTCAAAAATCTAATCTGACATATCTAATAATAAGAGAAGTTAGCACCTGTTTTAAGAACTAAGTAGTTAAATCTATATTAAAGCTTCAGGTATATTTCTTACAGTGGAAGACAATCTGGAAGTAAAGTTACATTTGGGTACATAGAGTTATATCTATACATTATATTAATAATAATATAATTGTCATATACAAAACTTAAGTACCTATCTACGAAGATTAAAATTATGTGATTGTTTGGCAGCATCGTCTTTTCAGCTCAAAACGTTAACTTAGATTAAGTCATCACGTCAGACTCATTTGCGAACAAATCTTTAATTTTGGATTTTTAATTAAATTTTCTCATCAGAGTCACGGATTGCCTGTAAAACAGCACCATTATTTTATGGAATTATATTGTTGGAAACTGGAAAACAAAGATTTTATGGTCAGAAAAGTGGGTAATCTAACCTGTACTCCAGCCAAATCCGATGTAAAAGTACTAACGTTTCTAAACAAACCGCTCATACATAACCTAAAATTTACGATATTTTCGTGTCTTTTTTAGGCAATTTTTTCTTGTTGATTTGAGATCTTAATTATGGTTATAGATATTTTTATCTTTAAACAATATTGCTCAATGTATCTGAAATATACGCTAAACAGGAAAATTTTACGTTTCTATGGTTTAATTTTTCTGTGGTTTGTTAAAAATATTTCACCTCGAATTGGGCTGGAGTATAAAAGGACCCTTCACTCACCCTGATGCTTAGTTATGTAAATTACTTGAATAGCCAATTAGTGCCGTGTTCTCGTTTTCTTTTCAATATCAACTATATGCACAACATATGTTTTGAGGGTAGTCCTACATCAAATGGCGGCGAGCGCAGCTCTCGCAGGTCCGGCCGGGCGGAGGATGGGCACAATGGCCGGCTCCTCCGGCTCCTCGATTGTGGACTCTCTGCTCAGGCTGCTAAGGGTCATGGAAGAACATGTTAGAATCTGAGATTAAGATGAAATAAAAAAGTTAAATGCTGGATAATATTGCGATACATAAATTACTATTATTGTCAGTTAGTTTCTGGTTACACAACTTTATAGGCGTTATATTTCGAGTTTGCATGCTTTTCTATACAAGGTTTTACATGCATAGTTATCGAATTATACAATGACTTATAAACATAAAGAACAGAATAGGAAGTTTAAAATTCATCCCGTTAGAGCCACGATGACGTCAAAAGCTCTACATACTGACGCCGTAGCACATCTCCAACGCGATACAGCAGCGGAACCGCTGTAGTTTCGCCATGACTTGTCCGTTGTACGACAAGCGGAGCAGAGGCGACACTGCATGTTCTAACGCATAGATTTACTACGATTCTATATTCGTAGATAAATCTAAACATATATAGATGTTTTCCCGCGCGATTTAGCCTATCTGCTCGGACGCCAGCTTCATCTCCGCGCTCTGTACGCCATCTATTTTGCTGCAATACCGCGTTTGTTTGTGGTAGTTTACAATTAATATTCCGCTACAAATTAACGAATGTATAAATGTTGCGTAGCGGAATTTGCCTTGGGGTTCCACTGATTTCGCAGCGGAGATATGCTACGGGCCTGTAAGTCTAAGGACCATGCTATAGGTATATAACTTTTTCTAACTACAAAGTAGAATAAGGTTCAGTTGGGGTAAGACTAAGCTCGGGGCAAGCACTCACCTGCCGGCGCGGGCGCTAGGCGGTTAGGGGTTAATAGCTCTACCGGGTTCTTCACCACCTTGGGAACAAAATGCTGGTTAGCTTTCTAAATACTACTTCACAACTAGATTTTGCGCTAGGTTTGTTTCGGGAGATTTCAAGATAGTTGGATAAAATCATGCTGTATCTAAGAACTGGGTTTATGGTGTTAATATTAGTTGAACTGTATGATAAAAGGGGAATGTTTATTCAAAACTTTATAGCAACCAACCGTTAGTTAACTTACATGGTTGTTGTCGTCCACTTTACAACAAGGCTCTACTACTACTACATACTACTCTATCTATCTAACCAGTTATTAAGCAACTCTTGAGTACCTAGGCCTTACTGCCTTCACAATTACTTAAACAACGCGCGACGTCGGGCGTGCTACCTAATTGCAGAGTTAGTCTGAGATTTTACTTCTTTCCGATCCACTAATTCCTTAATTCCCTTCCTTGCCTTACGCATGCGGGCATGCATCTTAGGGGCCATTCTCCATCATCGGAGATTTCCCTAAGTACTCCTGGTACACTCTCCAAACTCCAGATTGGCTGGTTCTCTGGTAAGTGCCCTATCTAAGCATCACACAGATTCCCCATGGGTAAGTGCTCCGTCTGTTCAAACTCACCGAATATTTATAGGTTGTATAACAGAGCTCTCCTTTGGTTCCCTATCTGCAAATTCCCGATTTAAGCTTACCCAATCTATACAGGTTGTATAAGAAATTATTTCCATAGTTCCCTGTGTTCCCACTCCAAGATTACCTGATCTTAATAGGTTGCCTGAGAGAGAGCTCCGAGCCTGAGGTGGAGGGCGAGCGGGTGGCGGAGAGGAGGCGCGGGGGGCGCGGCGTGCGCGGCGAGCGGGGGGACCGCCCCCGCGCGAACTCCAGCCGGTAGTTGTCGGAGCGCGGGCTGCCGCTGAACGCTTCCGTTTCACCAGCTGAGGACATACATTTACATCATCATATATTGAGAACATATGAAACAGAAACAATTATGTACTTAATTTAATTCTATTGTTTTATGATTTCATATTATATTCTTTGTTTTGTAAAAGAAAAGTATTTTTCTTCTTATTCGTATGCTTTTACACGCACTCTTGCATCATTAAACATTGGGCTGCGAACCATCAATCAAACATCCACCCTTTATCAAGGTCGAAGCTACCATCAGCGCCGTGTCGTGTCCTGTGCTAGTAAGTGAGCGGCTCATGCACTTTCGTTCGCACCTGTCCCGATCGAAAACGCTTATCAAATTAAGTACTAATAGAGGCACTGAAAAGTTGTTCTTGATGCTGAATATTCTTATATGATAAGAATAATAATAATAATCCACACAGCATCATCTATCCCCAAGCTAAGCAGAGCACGGTTAACCGAGGCGTAATCGAATCCTTACTTGCAATACAATATATTATCATTATCTAAGGTAAAATTCCCTGTGTATACTATGTAACTGAACAGTGCCAGCTTCGCTTCGAATAATCAATCAAACAACCACCAAGGTCGTTCGTCGTGCCAATAGTCACGTGTGGTGTCCACATCGCGGAGTCAGAGGGTGAGCGGCTGAAGCACTTCCGTACCCGTCTGTCCATTGTCAAACCGCTCAAATTGCAGAAGGAGCGGTTTAGGGCTGACAGTAAATTATTGTGGTTATTTTATATCAACGTGTTAAAAGGTCTATTGCTTAGTTTTGATGGACGAGTATGATTTCCGTTGAAACTATTAACTTTGTTAGTGTTGTATAAAAATGTCACCCAACAACGCTTTCGCATATACATGCGAAGTAGAGTTAAGATGATAATTAATATCACTCCAAGATACCAAGCTAAACTACTGGATCTAGGCCTACTTTTTTATTTTATAATTAGAAAGGAATTTAGTCAAAATAACTATGACACTCCCGTAGACAATAATTAAATTACATATCTAAACAATATAAAGGAATCAACGTCATTTCAATTATTTACTAAATGGCCGCAAAAAACCTTATAGACGAAACCCAAATGAGATACAATATATTATCATTATATTTGGGAGTGCGCGCTTTGAGCTACTGAGGAGAGCACGTATCGTTTCGCTCCTAAAAATCGGAGTCAAATAGCACGGAACTATCGCCTGTATTTCTTGAAGTGTAAAGTGGATAGTGGAGTGCAACTTAAATCTGCAATAACTATTAAAAAGTGACTCATAGACACCCTGCTGCAGCGTCGCGCGCGGTTACGTCCCCCGCATACTTCTTGTGTGAGCAAGACGGACTCATAATTCATCGCGCTCTGCGATACTCGCTGCATACCGCTTGCAAAATAGCCTACACAATATAAACTTGTTTCGAAGAAGATTAGTAAACTTGTTACCTACAATGGTTAACTGCGCTGCCTGTGCGAAGGTTTTAAAACCTAATCAGCAAATAAAATGCACGTCGTGTCCATGTACTTACCATCTTATATGCGTGAATCTACCTGAAGCTAAAAAGTTACCAGAAGAAACCAGACTTAGCTTTATTTGCCCAACATGTCAATCTAAGGTTCCTCGTCGAGATAATACAAATACGCCGGTGCGGACGGCGGCAGCGTCTGCCCACATCCCGGACAATGGTGCGAATAATATCACACATCGCGCCGCCGCCGTGACCCGTAAGGCTAACGAGAGCTCCCCTATGATAACCACAGATACAGACTCGTTCAGCGCGTTAGCGCAAGAGATCAGGCTGCTGCGTGAAGATGTCTATGAAATAAAAACGCAAATGTCGTCACTAACCGACCACCTCACTAAATGTAACTGCCGACTCGACGAGTGTGAGAAAAAGTTGATCACGACGGAAGACCGTTTGCATTCTCTCGAAAATAGATCTACTGCTATAATGTCCATAGAAAATACCATGTGCCTGCTACGTGAACAGCAGAGATCACTGGCACAAGCGTCTTTAAAAAACGAAATCGAGATCTCAGGAATCAACGAGAATAGCAATGAAAACCCGATACATATCGCACTAGTCATAGCTCAGAAAATCGGCGTGCCTCTTGACGACAAAGACTTAGACTACGTGACTCGCGTCGGGCCCTACCGTCGTAACAAGGAGCCCTCTTCGTCGGACGATGGAACATCAAACCAGCCGCGGCCGTTAGTCGTACGTTTCCTGCGTCGTCATCATCGCGACAACTTCCTAAAAGTCGCTAAAACCAAACGCAATCTAAACTGTACCGACATCGAGGTAGCCGGCGCTCAACGTGTTATCTATTTTAACGAACGTCTTACTCAAGAAAACCGGCTGTTATTTCGCACAGCCCGTCTTCGCTGCAAAGGAACTGGCTACAAGTATTGCTGGACGAAAAACGGTACCGTCCATATCCGAAAACAAGAAGGTAGCCCTGCCATCTCGATCAAATGTATGGAAGACCTACTGCGCTACTTTGACGAACTTAGTTAAGTTATTTGGGAATGTAATTATAAACAGCACGGCGAGTTATACCTATAGTTTACTCAGTGGAAATGATATGTATAGAACTAAACAAATCAATTTAATTTTTATTTGTTTCTTAATCTTACTAAATACTGTGCATTATTATAATCAGAATGAGTTAAAATCTATTTTACATTTTAAGTTAAAGAATCAATTACATAAGAAAATTTTAGCTTACACTAATGCATGTTATAATTATACCTACCTCATTAGGAATGATCCCCATAGATCTGGATCATGTGCGGTACATAATTATAATCAGAATGAGTTGAAATCTATTTTACATTTTAAGATAAGGAATCAATTGCATAGGAACATTTTAGCTTACACTACTGCATGTTATAATTATACCTACCTCATTAGGAATGATCTTCATAGATCTAGATCAAATATTTTATATTCTACTCAAAATTTATTATTTATAAGGGAACCTGCACATTGGAAAAATTGTTATCGGGATTTTGAATTTAACGTTGTTCTGCAGAACAACTTAAAAAACACAAACACAGACACAATCACAAACAAACACACACACAAACACAACATAACATGCATGACTACATATCTACTAAATGGAAAAATGACAAATACCACACTGAATAATTATTTTTATCAATTCTTAATTTATCAATATGGTTTTATCTAACCTTGCTCAAGAAATTGACGAAACCATATCTATTGATTGTCATTCCCATTGTAGTTTGGAGTTATGCAAGCAATTTTGGAAGTCTGAGCCATATAACTTTAGGTTGTTTTGTATGAACATCAGAAGTCTACAACGTAACTTTAATGATTTTACTGTCGCACTAAAACGCCTAGACTCAGATATTGATATTATTATTTTGACGGAATGCTGGTTGGCTGAAGGATCTATTATAGACACACTACCCGGGTATAATTCTTACCGCTCTTCGTCACAGATAAACAAAAGCGGTGGAGTTGTCATTTACGTAAAAGATACATACCCATGTACAACGTTGGATTTAACACTAGATGATGCAGACTGCTGTGTTGTTACCGTTAACAACATATTAACGGTGCTGGGAACTTACCGATCTCCTTCTGTACCGTCTTTGGATAGATTCTTGAATTCCCTTGACATTCTATTACTGGAGCTGAAAAACACCCCTAATCTAATAGTTGCCGGCGATATGAACATCGACATCTGCGACCTCTCAAACAATCAACTACCTGATTATACGTGTCTTATGGCGTCCCATTGTCTTCTCCCCGCAATCTTTAAGCCGACTAGAGGTATGGCTTGTCTGGACCATATCTTCATAAAATCCCACTCAAAGTCAGTGGGTACAGTTTGCGCGGCAACTATCACTGATCACTACCCAGTCTTAGCTGGCCTACTGCTATCAAAGAATCATAGATTCACCTCTCGTTGGCGGCTTAAAACGGATATTAACGCCGCAGCTTCCGAGTTAACTAAAGCAGACTGGACGGTTGTTACTAGTGTCTCAAACATAAATAGTTCCATTGCATCTTTCTACACAATAATAAATAACAGTATTAATGCACACACTAAACATGTTAAAATAAGTCGCACAAAAGTAAATTTAAAACCCTGGATAACGGCAGGCCTTATCAGATGCATGAAACACCGGGATAAACTTCATCAGGACTGCAGGGCCTCACCCAAAGATATGGTTTGCCGAAATATTTATACTAGGTACAGAAACTTCTGTAATAACCTCCTACGGAAACTAAAAGCGGATTATAACAGTCGACTTATAACCGACAACAAAGACAACCCAAAGAAGCTTTGGAAATCAATTAAGAACATTTGTCAGCCATCAACACGCAGTAATGACGCTGAAGAGCTGCTAAAATGTAATAATGACACAAAGGCGTCGCTACATAATGTCAATAGCCACTTTGTCGCAGTTGGAAGTAATTACGCTGAATCCATCTTGTCTAGACTTCAGGAGACAGAAGAATCTCTAACGGACTCATATAGACCACTTTCGGCGAACCCTCACTCATTGTTTATGCACCCAACTGACCCATCTGAAGTAGCTTCAACAATATTGAAACTTAACCAAGAAAGCGCTCCTGGCTTAGATAAGATAACCGTCCCGCTATTAAGAAGGTCTCTGGCTGCAATAGCTGCCCCTTTAGCACATATCTTTAACCTAAGTCTGGAGAGTGGTATATTCCCCGACATCTGGAAGACTGCAGTTATATCTCCCATTTTCAAATGCGGCTTGAAAAGTTCCCCCGACAACTATAGACCGATAGCCCTTCTAAGTATACTATCAAAGATCCTGGAGAAAATCGTAAGCAGGCGACTGGTGCCATTCTTAGAGTCACAGAATCTCATATCCGAAAGGCAATTTGGCTTCAGAAGAGGTAAATCGACTGAAGATGCGGTAACACTCTTAACTAACTTAGTGTCTCTTCACGTCGATAGCGGTAGGTGTTGTTTGGGTGTCTTTATCGACCTGGCTAAGGCATTCGACACCGTGTCAATCAGTTTGCTTCTAAAGAAACTAGAATCAGCAGGAATACGTGGAGTCGCGCACAACTGGTTTAAGAGCTACTTGTCAAATCGTAAACAATGTGTAAAAATATCAAATCAACTAAGCTCAGAGCTGTCAATTAGCCATGGTGTACCCCAAGGCAGCGTCTTAGGAACTACCCTTTTCAACCTGTATATAAACGATATTCTACAACTAAAACTAAATAACGCAGAACTAGGTGCATATGCGGACGATACGGCTATTTTGTTTCATGGTGAAAGCTGGGAGAACGCTTACTCAACCGCGGAAGAGGGCATGCTGGCAACAGTGACAGCTTTCAATAAGAACCTTCTCACAATGAATGTCAAAAAAACGAAATATATAGCTTTCTCAAAAACGTTAGTGTCCAAACCACCTACCTGCTTAACCATCTGTATCCCCAATTTCCCCACTGGTGCGAGCGCAGACGGTAACAACCCTATTAATGCAATTGACCGTACCACTAATATAAGATATTTGGGCGTTACTCTCGATGAGAACCTTACATATAAAACACACATCTCAGAAATGGCTAGCCGAGTTAGAAAACTAATTTATGTCATGAAAAGACTACGAGACTGCACCCCTAGAGATATTCTGAAAACTGTGTACGTATCTCTGTGTCAGTCGATTATACAGTACTGTATTTCAGTGTGGGGCAGTGCAGGTAAAACGTTCTTCATGAAATTAGAGAGAGCCCAAAGGGCCCTTATAAAAGTTACTTTAAGAAAGCCCTTCCGCTACCCAACAGACGACCTATATAGAGAGTTTAAAGTCCTTCGGGTAAGACAGCTCTTCGTCTTAAGTGCAGCTATTAAGACGCACAGAAGCATCAAAGCCCTCCCAAACTACGTCGAAATTATTTCGAAACGAGTTTACAGAATACCTATACCACAGATGTACTCACTCATGGCAAGACGTAGCCCGGCTTTCTCCCTGATTAACACTTATAACAAACTATGCAAACTTTGCGACTTAAAAGATACATCCTTATTCTCGTGTAAATCACTAATTAAAAACAAGCTCTTAGAACTAACCTATTCTGAAACAGAAAACCTCATCTGACTTTATTTGTACTCACAGACCTACCTCACATACACACACACACACACCCTATCTCTCGCACACACACACACACACACACACACACACACACACATATTCAGTACACAAGCAACTATTCTAGGCACACAACACACTAGACACTCGCACACAATATCACATTCCGAACTAGCTAGAAATTATTCTCATTATTATATATTCATATTTTGTTAAAGAAATATTATTATGTATTTGTTAAAGAAATTATTGCATGTTAGTTGTATTATTTTTGGTAAATTTAGCACATACTGTATCTGCACATCCTCTTACATAAATCCTGCCTGTCAAACGCACTCACGGACCTCAAGATACAAGCATTCTTGCTTAGTTTGAGTTCCACTGCCACTGTATTTTAAATGATTTCGCATGTGTTTTTCGGTAAATAAATATTTTATTATTATTTATTTTATTATTATTTATTAGATATCTAGTTATCCAAGTGGAGTCTACAAATCTAGTCTCTAGTGACACCTGTGCGCGCCGGAATGCACTAGATGTAGATCTAGGTCAGAGATGTCTCGATGGCCGCAGATATGGCAATCGGCCTACATCGCGCATGCAACGGGAGTTGCCGTGCATTACCTAACTAGGGTATCTAAAATTTATAACAGTATTGCCTGTAATGCCCAGGCACCCCCTGGGCATTACAGGCAATACTGTTATAAATGCAGACACTTTCTATAATAAGTATTCAAACTAACAGTAAGAAATCAACATCCTTTCCAACTTTCGAAAACACATTAAATTCTTACAGCTCATAACTATACATCTTACTGTTTATATACATAATTCTTCGTGTTATTTGATTTTAAAAACAAAAAAACAACAGTAGTAGTAGCAAAGTAACTTTACTTTCTTACGCTGCTGGATATTCGGATTTGAGGTACCTATCTTAAAAATCGGTTAGCATTATAGGACAGCAAAATAATGGAATAGTGTAAATTCGGAGCAAGCTAATCAGTATCATCAGCCGCTTTAGTAGGTACCTACCTATCAACTGACTGCTGGGCAGAAACATCTCTCCCCAACTTGTCTACGTGTTCGCTTCAATCTCCACGATTGAAGCGAACGCCACGGCCTTAATGGATTTAGATATAAGGCATAATTTTGTCATGTTTTAAGAGCAATAAAGTGTACATTCATTCATACGTCCTCGAATCGGGCTTAATTGTGGGTGTTACGGATGATTGCAAAAGAAGGACTAAACGAATTATTGTTTCTACAAGAAAATAATAAAGACTAAAGTATTGTTTGTTACCGGTATAAAGCGGTTTGGTAGACATGGGCATCCTGGCGCAGGCGGGCGGATGCGCGTGCGCGCCGACCAGCCCCGCGCCGACCAGCCCCGCCGCCCAGTCGCGGTACACGCGGGGCGCCTCGCTGCCGCGCCACTCCTCCACGCAGCGGATCTGGACAACATCACCAACAATAAAACAACCATTGAGAAGAGAAATTGAGGAAGAGATAAATAGACATTTTGAACTTTAAAATATGTATAATGACAGAACTTACAAAAACAACCTCGGTCTACCTTCCAGTTGTTGTTCCCGCGCAATAGAGTTCACATTGTGAAACTTACCTATACTTAATCACCTACCTATTAAGGCAATGTGATGACAACAATAAATATATTGAGCATTGAGCGAGTAGATATGTCTCTGCTTACCGGTGTAGAGCTTTTGCTGCGTCCGCTGATCTCTGAGGAGGCGTTGCTGTGCCGCTGTCTGTCGCGCGGGCGCTCCGGCGCGGGAGACTCCCGGCACGACCCATCGGGCTCGTCACGGCCCTGGAAATGGTTACTTTTCTTTAAATATTGAGAGCCCATGAAGCACGTTGATATATCGCTACAGCATCGCACACTCGCACCGCTACTGAGGCTAAAGAGACACTAAGAGTACCTACGGTCGGTTTTGTAATGGGCTTGACTATTAGTACCTATACCGTATATTGGATATAGAATGCAGGCTGCTATAGTCACTTTAAGTAGGTACTCACAGGATGTCTAGCGGTGATGGAGCCGCCCCAGGCAGAAGGTGGGATATACGATAAATTTTATGATTCGATTAAAATAATAGGGTAGGTAAGCCGAGTGGTAGAAAATTGGATTAAAGCTCGTCAATGATGGTCTTTACCTTGGAATGGTGTGAGTTGGCCGGCATGCTGGTGGCGCCGCTACTGACGAGCCGCAGTTGCTGTCTGATGTTCGCCTTCTCTCGAGCTCGCTTCCTCTGGAACTCCTCTTCGACTCTGAAAAAGATTGATGTTTCGCTAGAGCACTCACACAGTTTTTTAAATGCGAAACTCTCAGAGGATCAGATTGAAGTTTTATACATATGCAACGACATAGTTCTCTAGTACTTCAAGATTTTTGCTAGAAATCCGAGATTAATGGTTGCTCGTTGAATGATTTGCTCGCTAGTTTTTAGTATAACTAGCGTTTTTAGTATAAAGCAAAAGAAGAAAAAAAAAAACCAAAAAAATAAAAATAAATACCTCAAACAATTATTATTGTCGGGTTAAAGAAATGTATTCTCAAAAAAGACACAATGTCACTTACATGAGAAATAAGCTATTCTAAAATAGGTGTTAATTACTAATGTACATGAGTATGTACCTGAGTAGGTAAGACGTCTTCGTAAATATAGGTAGTACTTACCCATCCAATGCGTCTAAAAATAATTATCTGATACATATTTTGATAGTTTTGTTTTGAATGCATTGTACCTCTAGTATATTGTAGTTCTATGTGTATACTGACCTCCTCATGGCCTCCAGCTCGGTCCTTCGCTGTTGCTCCTTGAGGTCCGCCTCCTTGGACAGCCTCTCAGCCAGTCGTCTTCTCTCCAGCTGTCTCACCGTGGACTGGAACGTGAACCGCTTGCCTCTACCCGCGTTTGAAGTACGCTGCAACAACGAAAAGTTTACTTTAGGGATATGACTAGAAACATTGTAGCTGCATTAGAGATACACGTTAAATAAATAATCCTGGACATTTGACACAATCCCTAGCCCAAAGCCTAAAGTGTAATGAGCTCTAGATAAATGATAAACTTAATACACATTTTATAAAGTTTCTGATGACAGTATTGTTTTTTTTTCCGTCACTCGAAACATTTACAGATAACTTAGCATAAGTATTGACACATTATCGTTATTTATTATAACAATACGAAAATTTTTCTAATGATTAGAAACCTTGAAGCTCATTTGCTAAATGATGTTCATAGAACGACACAAACCAGAAGACTCCACGCCACATTGAAGGTAACTCGGCCACAAATCCTATTGTACTGTCCGACAGCACTCCACCTCAAAACTAGAAGTTATTGTCCATTCATTGTTGATAGCGCATTCTTCACACTTTCAATAAATCCATTTGGGGCATTTTATAACGTTTCACACATTCACATTACAAAGGGATAATGACGATGATTCACACCTCGCCACACAATAAGAAGGAAGCAACAGTTACTTACATCTAAGTTAGTACAAGCCTATTGTTGTTAAGATTTTATTGACATCATTTGAAGCCTAGGTACCTCATTGCAGCCCAAGACCAAAAGGACCGTTAGTAAACAAATAAATAAAAATATGATGTCTAATAAGAATCAATTTCAAGTTTTAATTGAGACAATAAGGTAAAACTTCATAAAAAGGCATATTTTTCTTCTTATGCCGCTACGATCAGTTTGAATCAAGTTTGCAATGAAGCTCACCGTTTGATACAAATATTAAAGGAATTCAGTATGTAAATATCCTACCCTCAGTTTAATCAAGTTTTACTGGACAACAGAGTGCGCCTGTGTTTTTGTGTTTTCGCTCACAATTCGGTCGAAGGCGAAAGTCCGAAGTTTGGCTCGAAGCACCATCATTAGTCAACAATAATATGAACCTATCTCAAAAGTAGAATACTATATTTACAGTTTTCCTTTGTAGCAACCGCGGTACGAAACTCATTTGAATGATTCAGAGCGTGTGAACTGCGATGCTGCGATTGTGGGATAAGTAGGTATACTCCTTGACACGTAACTACACTACACTACCTTAAACGTAACTTGGTCTACTAATGCTACAACTCACCGGAAAATTATCTTTATCTACCTCTGATTTGCGTGTGTTATTGCTTAACGAGCGAATTCAGTAGTGAATCTGTTTCACAAATTAAACCTTATCTCTCAAACAATTAAGCGCAACTACATTAGGATTGTTATAGTCTTGTCTAACGTTGTTGCATAGATTTTATTGTTTAGTTAATTGGTTACACGAAGTGAAATTGAAACCTACATGTTTATTGGCTCAGAAAACGTGTCTAGGTAATGTAAATGGTAAATAAATTAAGTAAATAAATTACTTTCACTAAAACATGTTTATTCATTGTCTTTAAAAACTTAAAACTATACTTTCTAACAAATGTTATTATACTATTAATGAATTTATTACTGATAAAGATTTAACTACTATGACATTCGTTATCTTTAAGTTTTTCCTTTATATTTTATTTTTGTTTTAATCAATTTTCATTATTAATTTTACAAATTTTTTGATTTTAATTATATCTGCAATTTAATTTCATCACATACATTGTAAATCTGACATTGCACACTTAACTGCAGAAATACATTGAATCACAATTATATTATAACACCTATATACACATGTATATCATGCAATAAATATACTTTACTTTAAACGTCTTGTATACAACAAGCTTTTAATGAGTAGGTAGAGCCGGGTAGAATTAATCTTCAAACATTTTACGAAACAATATTAAATGTCTGTTTAAAGAAAACATCAACAGTCTTTACCAGTGCGCTGCTGGCCTCCCTGGATAAGGGCATTAATAGCTCTTATCATAAAGAGTAAAATGCCATAATCCTCACTCTGCATCCCGCCTTAGTCGCCTCAACTACACCCGCGAGAAAAGTAGGGGTGGTGCAAGTTTTAAGCCGACTAGACTGTTTGAAGAAGGACTTAAAGAAAGCCTATGGATCCATAAGCTCCATCCGTTATCGTTGGCATAAGTTGATAAAGTAGGCAATCAAATCAGGAATCTTCATTGGAAATCAGTACCTTAGATACCATGGACCTTACAAAGGGCTCTTCAATAATTATTATTGAGGAAAACCTACGATCAAAACGAACTTTGAAGTTATGGAATAAAAAAATCATAGATATCTCAATAATGATAATGTTTACCAGCGTAGTTTCACCGAATAGTGCACAGCCGTGTATCGAGGTTGATGGTTATCTGGTGCATATCGCATATCCTTTGTTTTTGCGCAACCAACAACCATCGGCACCTACTCCACTCGTATAAAATAAACATTACACGAAATAATGAACATTTTATGCATAAACTGAGCAACTCGCTTACGGAACGATACTTGCTCAGGTAGTTACGAATATCTATAAAAATAGAAATTTATTATGCTTTGTTTTTATTCTGTTGTTGTTGTATCCAGAATCCTTCTAAAGTGAGATAAACAAATTATGATTACATTAGGTTTGTGTTATTTGTATTCGGTACCGATTATTGATGTTAAACATTTAAATAACCTTAATGAAATCCATTTGATCTGTTTGTTGAGTTTATAGGCATTTAATTAACCTAATTATTTAGCAAGAGACAGAAAGCACATATTTTAGTTGGTTGTTCCTAGTAAGTAAACATACGTGCCTGGTTAAGAGTGCTTATCAAGTCAACTGAGCGACAAAAGGTACCTAGTTTTTTTTATACGAATAAAAAATTCTGTTTGTCGCCATGCAATTATGACGCCCACGACGACTCTAGGTTAACGAATAGATGCCAATAACATTATGTACATTTAAACCTCTTACAAATCACCTCAGTTGACCTAAGTTGCCTTACTGGAAAAAGTTAACTTGTGGCCTAAATTGGGATAGGAAAACATTCCCAGACGGATTCTTCATTTTACACTTTACGAAAATATAACATGAACTGATGGTAGGTACCTAATGATTTTGTCGTTGGTATTTGGTCTAGAGTACAGTATAAGGGCTTGCCATCAGATGTTGTCTCCGTGGGAATGTCGAGTCAAATGAACAGTAAAGAGATAAATGAGTGGAGTTCATTGCCAAAACGTGCGGTGGCGCTAACAAACCTACCTCGCTATGTTACGACAGATTGGTATCTCTACTTAAACTGCGGTAAGTACGACGCAGGTAGTTGATAAGGTTGTTTCAGATGTTGATAGTGGACTCAGAAAATGCAAGTCAGAAACTTGCAATGCAAAACTCTAGGCAAGTGGTGTATACTCGTATGTAGTACTTGTTTGAATGATTTTGATGGAGATTGGAAACACACAACGCGCATCTGGACGCGAAAAAAGAGGATATAAGAGGTTAGTAGACGCAAAAGAATATCCTATTCCTATCACTGGATTATTCCTAATATTATAACGATGATGATTTAGTAGGTAGATAATTATATTATAGGGTATACTATATATATATATATACCAACCATAAGGGTATTAAAAAGAGCTTTTGCTTATCACTCTATTCTTATTCCTACATATAGATTCAATAGGATAGACTACAAGTCAATAAATTTAAAAAGAATAACGCAGAAAACAAGAATCTAATTCTAATGTTGAACGATAGACCAGGTCATTTGGTAGAATCTCTTCGCGAGTCAAGTCAACTTGCCTGTAAACTGGCACAATAAACTAAAAGCTAAACAGTCCTACTATACTGGTGTCTTCAGAACATAGTCACGTGCATCAAGATGGGTCGGTCATGCCTCATTGGCTGCGTGATGCTGATGACACTGCGTGCTTGAATGCCGCAAAAAGTTTGCTTGATTCTGTTTAACCTTATAAGTACCTTGTCTTTGTTTTTGCAGTTCCAAAATCTTAAATTTTTATCATTGGTTTCGATCGTTGAAAATGTACGAGTATAAAATACAGAGTACCTGTAGAAATGCATAATTGCGTCACAGGCTATTTGGACATCGTTGCCGAGCGATTTTTCATGATTTGCATCAAAAATGTAATTGTAATTTTTATGATGCATGAGCCAACTGCACTTGGTGCTTAGTAGAACAGAATGTATTAAGTAAGAATCTTGCGAAAGAGTTTACCCACCCAAACAAATGTTTTGGTAATATGACAGACAATAGAAGACACTCTGTCCAAATAACAGAGACCCATGACTTACTGGAACCACGATACATTGTCGAGAAGCTGTTAAGATCTGGACTTATTGGTCGAGGAAGATTAACAACCAGTTGTGAAAGAGCCGTAGCTTTGCCCGATGTTAGAAAACTTTGGAAGAGAATGGAAGGTCTTCAAGTAGTGGTTAGTTTATGTGACAAGTTAGAATTGCCCGGTTTAGAAACGGTTTCGATGTGTATTTACCCAATATTAGCTCAGCCTCGCAAGACACGGACAAATTAGTTTGGCCTCCATAATTGTACCAGAGTCATTTCGATCTGTATGTTCTTTACAAATTAGGCGTGAGATAACTTCCTGCGTCGCGCGCTGGGGAGACACAATACTTGTGTCACTCATCCTCAGAGGTTTTAGATTCTTAGATTCAGATGAAAAATGTTTTCTAAGATATAGGTACAAACAGTGAATCAAGTATTTGAGCTGTGTTGTGACATGAGACAGGGGTGCGGGTTCCAGACCCGCGCCGGAAGACAAACTTTCATTGGTAGATATCTATATTATCTGTTTAGGTTTAGGTCTAAGACAAATAAAATCATTTATTGCTGCAAGCTGTGAAGTAATTGAGCCATTGTTGGTCTTCAAAACTATTAAATGGTCTCCACAATTTCATTATTTTTCAAATAAAAATAATGGTGGATAGTTAAATTCACACAGCAACAGAGCTTGTAAAAACATTTGTCCCGAGAATAGAGCCCGCAACCTCCTGTGTCGCAGGCAGACCTTGGCTCGCCACGCCACATAGGTCGTACTATTCTTTATTTACAAAGAAAACAACAATTAAATACTTTATAGAAACAAATTAGAACTGGTTTTTACAATTGAAACACTTGAGCTTACTGCAGACTGTTGCAAACAATGTGCGTACATGTACCTGATGATTAATATTTTAGATTTTCTATATTATTTACTCTTCATTATCATAGGATTTTGACTCTTAACGTAACTAATGAGGTAAATCATTACTTTTAATTCTTGACCCCTTTATCGGTTGGTACCTGTTTGTTGTTGACGTGACAAACTGAGCAAATTTACCCAATTATAGAAAACCAATCACACATACGGCCATAGCTTAGCGAGGCAAGTCTATCCATAAAATAATAATTGGACCCTACACACACGTGCCCTGAATCCAATCGGACCAAACAGGAAAGTTGGCAAGGCCGTCCCCATTGTGGCCCGACAATGCGACTCGACTGTCCCCTATTCGAAACATCCAATTGATTGCCTGATATGACTCGCTGATTGATTACTTTGCTTTGTTGGTAGTGGAATAAATTGAAAATAGAATGCCAAAAACAACGCATTCCATATTTAATTCTTCGCGGCTTTTTGATGGGAAACAAAAGAGTTGTAATTTATATTTTGATGGCTCTTCTTGGTTTTTGTGATTGGTTTTGTCTTATTCTAACCTATTAATTTATACAACAAATGCTTTGAATTTTAATCACTTGATTTGTCTATTATTTCCTAGTACGTAAAGGTCATATCTGGCTGTCTAGATTTATGGATGACTTTTCGGCCTTGACACTAAAATAAATATTGTGTCCGATAGAGTAGCTATTATTATAGAATTGTCAATATTTCCCTGAAAACTGGTTAACGGCTCGTGTTCTATCGATTTGATTATATACCTACACGCGTACTAGGTACATACGATTCCGTGATAAAAGGCGTAAGACTATATTTTTCGAGTCGATCAATTCACATCACTATTATGCTAAAGAAGACTGTGTCCATGAAATACTTCATTTTGTCATTCAGTCTTTATTTGTCAACAAATAGGGAACTTCATAGTCGTACATAGACCAAATATTTAAACTAATTTGTGGACTGGTTGATTTAAGCTCTTTCCTACAATGCATATTGCTGATAATTATTTTGTAAACTCGACGTCAAACCGAGAATATTTTACAATATAAAAATATTGTGAGTTTAGAAAATGGCTTGAGTACAGAGACTAAAATCTACAAGTTCAAACAATTCCCAGAAGCTCGCTATAGGCTCAGGTGTCGGCCGGTGCTACCAGTAGTGAAGAAGCGCAAACATTTCCGTGTCGCAAGTAAGTCACAGCACCAGCTGAGCTAGCGGACTATTTGCATACGTTGCACAACTGGGCTGGTATGTGAGATGCTATTATTTGGTTTCGATTGGACCAATAGCTGGTGTCAGGTTGTCTTTCTGTCTGTTGTAGCGAAGGAGCAAAAGGTGGAATGTGTCAAATCAACTAAATATAATTGGAAATTATCGCCTGAATTGTTACTTTAGCCATTCTAGATATAGGTTGGTATCGGTTGGCTTTGACGATGTTGAAAATAAAAACCTGAGGCTGCTAAAATACCTACTTTATAGTTTAGATGTATAGTATAGTATGTATAATAGTTAAACATAACACAACCCCGTTTGCCCGCTAGACAAACTTGGTAAGGAAAATGGCAAAGCCATCTCACTTTGCAGGAAATAAAGAAAGGATAATCCATAGATTTGACGACCGATGTGGCGCGGTGGGCGAAGGTCCGCCTGCGACGCTGAAGGTTGCGGGTTCGATTCCCGCCTCGGAACAATTGTGTGTACGATCTGCAGATATTTGTTCCGGGTGCTCTGGTCGTTTTCTATGTATAATAAAAATATCTATCTATGTAATGTATTGTATTATGTATATCAGTTATCTAGTACTCATAACACAAGCTCTGCTTACCATGGGGCTAGATAATGCTGTGTGAATTGTCCAGCATTATTTATTTATTTATTTATTTTATTTATAGAGTGCTACAGAAAGCTTGTTAGAAAAGTCATATCGTAAGTCTTCTCCATGTTCCCCGATCTCCCACAAGACCGCTAGTGCACCATCAGCGATCATCATCAGCCACCATCTTGTCTAACTGTTTACAATAACACACATGTCGCGCCATGGCGCGTGGCGAGGATTCTTTTACAGTCACAACTGTCATAGGGTTGACATAACCGGTTTTTTAACCGACTACAAAAAGGAGGAGGTTCGCAATTCATCTGAAAGTTTTTTAGAGACCAAAAGTGCATTGCTTTTGTATTTTTCTACATACCTATGTTCGAAGGTTTTTGTTATTATAGTGTCCTCGCATTCGGAATAATCTCTAAAAAAATAAAGAATATCCCGCGACCTTCCCCTTCAAGCCCCGTCGAAATCGATTTTTTTGGGATTACTATTTAATTTCTTAAAGTACCTGTGTTACTTATTTCAAAACAGTATAAATTTGCATCTATTTTGAACATGATTTGCATGAACTCTACATTTTTATCCATTCTGGTTATTCACCTACGTGATGTTAATAAATTATTTTATAAAGTTTCACTAGGTACGTTTTATCCATATGTCACTCGCTGTCTTCACGCAGCTTATATTGACACTTGCAATGATTTTTATTAAAATTCTTTTTTTCCATAGGCTTTCAAAATAAGCACTTAGTAAAGTAAAATTACTATAAATTGTTATCAAATAAGGTGTTTTTGATTTTATTAAGGTAACTCAAAGCTAAGCTAGTTTAAGTGTACACTATGTTGGTGATCAATAAATAAAAAAAGGTTTTTTATCACCCTCAAGCGGCAACCCTATCTGTGTTTACCTAATTAACTTTTATAATAAACCTCGGCAACGTTAATTGCTTGCGGCAAATTATCAAATGCATTCACGTTAACTGTATATCGACAGTTGCAATAGTACCTACTACCTATTATTAAGCGTTACTTGGACGAGCATTTGTGACAGTGGTGATAACCAGCGTATTGCTTATTTATAATATTTATTTCTTAGAAATAAAAACCACTGAGCGAATATTATTTTCTACATGTTAGTTATGCTAGTATTTTACATATTTTATGTACTGCAGTCTGCAGGCAGATGCTGGATGCGGCAAGCTGAAGACAGGGCGCTATGGCGCTCATTAGGGGTAGCCTATTTCCAGCAGTGGACTACTATAGCCTGATGATGATGATAATGATGTAAGTATACACTTAAAATGTCTAAATATCTAGACAACCTCTAATTTCACCCAAGTTTTTAGTAAATGCTAATGAATAAATTTATATGATCAAGAATCAAGATTGAGAATAAAAGATCAAGATGATTCAACTATACATATTTATTAAAAGCTGATTGTGCCTTCAAGTTTTATATCACATTATCCAATAAATAGTTGAATTGTTATGTAAATACAGCAGTTAGATACAACGTGTGAATAGAACTATCATGATTACAATATCAACACATGGCGTGTGTTTGTATTCACCACGGGCTGCATTAACACAGCTAATGGCCGGCCCTTTGGGCCCACTTACTATATGGCATACACACTGGAAATTAAGCATTTTGGGGTTTTCGTGCTAACGGTGTTTCTAAAGGTCTATGGAATGTTTGACAGTCAAATGTATGTAAGTGTGCCGCGATAGGAAAGATATAGTATGGTTGATTGGTTATTTGACCTAGCTAAACATTATCTGATTCTAAAGAATACTTACATAATCTCATGAATAGCCTAATCATTTACTTAGTTTTGGCATTCTTACACAGGGACTGCCTTTTCTGAGGTTAGTAACTTTCTAATGAAGATGAGTCCAGTAAGAAGTTTATTCCTATATAAACCATACATAAACCTAAAGTTTATAGTTTTAGCCTTCCACAAAACAAAGTAAAACGATAATAACAAACCGAGAGCTCAATGAAATTGCTCGTATCGCTTAAAGTAATTGTAAATTACTTTAATCTTGCTTAAAATCTGGAATTAAATAGGTTTATTATTGTCTAATAACAAGGTGCGGTTCTGACGCAATAAAGGTGAGACCGATATTATGATTTACAAGGGTTTTCAAATAACCCATGAGATCATGGCAAATACTCAAGTTGCTTATTGCCTCACAGTACCTACACCATGTTCTTATGTAAGCCGAGGTATGTAAACAAAAACTGTTTACGTGAGATGAATAAATAGTATCAGGCAAATAATAATGAAATATGTCCACGTATAGACATGCTGAGCTAGTATATAGGTACATACATATGTATGTGGTCGTTAAAACTTGACATGATCAAGTTATAGATAAGGCCCCGAAAAACTTGAAGATTTAGGTATATTTTGAAGCAGAATTGGGCTTTATAGTGCATTTTGGGTGCAAATAAGTTGAAAACGGTCTTATCTGGGCGCTCTCTGTAATATAATGTAAATACTCAAAAGCGTAGAAAATCAGTCATCTAGTTGCCATAATTGATAGTAGTTCTGCTTACCAAAAGATAAAAGATAAGGAGTAAAATTGGCGTTTTCAAAAATAATAAATAGCTTTTGGATCATGTGATCTCAAAGGGAGGCCTATGTCAGAGCTTATGTTAAAATACCCTATGTCCAGTCTCTATATGGCATATATCTGGAAAACACGTTTTGTCTATCGAAGCTGGCGCGATGGCCAATTTGATAGTCGGGTTCATCCGCCTTTCGTGATTTATTTCACAATCGAAATCTCCATAAGCCTCTGACTAATTTGTTAACCAGTGGCCAGAATCATATAAAGTTACAATATCATCCATCAACGCAATAAGAGGAAGTTGATCGTCGTGTTTGTCTGTTTAGATTAGCATTAGCTGATAATAGTTTGGTTATATTTTGAAGAACATCAGACGAAGTGGTAAAATAATATGTAAATAATAAATGGATTCTTGACATAAAACAACATATTGTGATTCTCACAAGGGACTAAAACCTATAGGGTAGGTACCTAATTCCCGTTGACCTTAAATCTATGACATTGATACTCGTATTTGACAAAAAACAAGGTCTCATAAAAATTATATGGAACCCTCGGTGCACGAGTCTAACTAGCACTTGACTTTTTATTTATTGTAGGGTTAAAATCATTTCGGGGTTTGGGAATTTCTTTTTCTATCTTTTGTATTTATGGATAAGGAATTATTTATTAGCTTTAAGACATCACTAATGTTAAAATATCTTTTGAAATGTATCATATTCAGGAGATTTGAAGATGCTATACCTATGTTAAGTATAAAAAAAAACACACAAAGTCTGGGCTTATAGCTTCTAAACATTGTGAGATAATCTTGCAACCTCAGTTTCCCATAACATAATGTGGCAATGGTGTTCACCTAACGAGAAGCTATATAGATACAAGTATATAAATTATGTATTTATGTTAATAGCCTGCATCTATGCCGTCAGTGAGGCATAACGCTGATCGCTAATATCTATCGTCGTCAAGGTCGGTCAAAGATTTCGTCCTTTTTGCCATCTACGACCAAAATAAACATTTTTGTTTTAATGATTTTATATCGATATAGCCTATTTCGTTTTGAAACTGCGTAGTTAAGGGACGATAAAGAGGAAAGCCATTGTTAGTTGGCTGGTTTTGCTCTTAATATCTATCCTATTATAGAGGTAGGTTAACCTAGTAAGGTTTACCTCTATAATATAACAATTTACTAATATCTTTATTATTTACTAATAAAGAAGCTACCGAGTAGGTACCCGACTTAATGGATTTGAGAATGAACATTGGACATGGCAAATATAGTATACTCACTAAAGACGTTGTCTACTCTTTTCAATGGGACGGGAAACAGCCAGAGGACACAAAAAGACGATTTCTCAAATAAGAAGGTCCAGATCGCAAGCTTTAGGTATTTTTGTTTGAAAATAATTTACACCTTTTGATCGATATCATGTATGTATACTACAAATACTCGCATTAATTCACAAATGAGCAGATGTTTCAACTGCAGTATGACATCACGAGTGCACGCGGCAAGGCCGCCCACCGGCCCCGTGTTACCATCGATATTATCAGGACATTACAACGTCTACATTACATACATGTTTGTAATTACTTGCTCTGTCAAATAAATCAGGTAATTCTATGATAGGTACGTGATAATGAGAGGCTAGAACAAAGCAGAGCTACGAGTACCTACTTAGTTAATAAATTCGGAATTGAAATGAGATTCACATCGCTTTATGAAGGAAGAGTCACTGTGATGTAAAGCTTCCTTATAATCATTATATTAGAACATTATGTTCTTTAAAACCTGGGGCTAAAACAGCATAATGTTTATATTTTAATGAAAATAAAAAAAACCCCAAACTAATGTCAATAAAATGCTGGAAGCTAAGGTATACCTAGGTACCTACTAAGGATAAGCAAGTGCCTCAAAAAAGTACATTCGTATTCAATTTTTCACTGATTTTGATTTTAAGCATTAAATTAACTAAATCACAATTCTTGAATTGAACAGCGCTGTTAAATAAAATATAGAAAGTAAAGTATAAAGCATCACAATAAAATCACTTTGCAAAACAACTTCATCAAATTAATTTCACTTTTACGTACTTTCCTCATTGCGCAGTAGGTACCTACCCACATGAGATATGCATCAGATAATTCCTTCTTATTGTATTTAGCGATAATTGTGCGGAAGCCACCACCTCTATGCGTTTCCTAAACCACTCTTGCGCATCCAACTATAAAATCATGATTTTATTCGGCAAGTTGCGTAAATATTTAATTAAGTGCCAGGTATGTTAAGCTTTAGTGTATCAAGTAGTATTAGTATATAGTAATTGTGATATCAAGTAAGAAAAGTTGTCAGGCTTTTCCTTTATCAGAGTTGTCAAGCTTTTCCTTTATCAGAAAATTTGTAAAGAAAATTTTTGTAATATACGTTTACGCATATTATACAAAAACAGTAAAAATTTATTTTTACTTTGTTTTTATATATGACTGGAAAATGTATAATCTAAAACAATACAATAAAGCAAAGCTTGGTTTACTGTAATTTTTCCTCAATAGTCAAGGATCATTCTTAGCAATATTTTATCATAATATATGTTTTTGCCACTATGCCTATACACAATGATTAATTATATGAAATGAAGGTAGCTACCTCGCACCTCTATTGAAACTAGTCGTTCAAATCACGTGCAGTTCCAGCAGGTGTTTGTTGTCATCGTTTCAGTATGTATCACATCATCTTTCAGTACATACAGTACATAAGTACTAGAATATAGTACCTACTTACTAAGAATTGAAGTTTGAATTGAAGTTTGTAAAATCAGATATTGAGTTACTTGATAATAAATTTCTAAATTATAATGAAACTTAATATTAGATTTTATATTTAGGCAAGCCAAAATCATTTAAGTAATGTGTTTACATAATAAACTTACAAAAAAAAATATTGCCTTAATTATTTTATTTACGCTTGAGCTAAACATGAAAAAAAAAAAAATCTTACCTCACTTTCTTTTAATGAATCAACTCTTCAAAATCACTTGCAAAAAAACTATATAATTTTAATTAAAATCTAGTACACAAGTCACTCCTGCGCATAGACACAACTCTCGTCAGCTGCGCGCCACGTGCGAGTGAGCCTGGGCGGCGCACGCGCAGCTACGTCTACGGTATACGTTACGTGATCTACGTGGAGGAAAACTGTCGTTTTTCACGCGCCGTAGCGCTGGGAAAACTCCTTGTTTTTTACACAACTTGGAGACGGAAAGCAAAGATGAACAAGATGACTCAACTTCGACGAGATATTAGGTAAATAACCAGAAAACCCGGAATGCGTGAAGTAGATGGCATAAACATTTGTGCCGAGGCGGGAATCGATCCCACAACCTCCAGCATTGTAGACAGTTATTGATCCGGGTAAGGTCACAAGTCTCAAGAGTTTAAATAAACAGAAATGCCAGAATAGAAAGCCTGATGTATTATATGTGACGACGACAAATGACATTCTTATAAAAACTGTCGTGTATAAGGCACATTCAAATCGCCATTTTAATTAATTATGTGGACATTCACACGACAAGATGGATGTCATAGTGATCGGAATAATGAACTAGCTCTAACTGGTGTAGGTGTAAGAGCCTCTTCACATTGGCCCCTTTACGTTAAGCTCACTCAGATATAAGCAGAGAATTATATTTTTTCTTAATTAAAAGTGTTTTTTTCTTCTGTCAAAATAAAGAAAAATATCAACGGACGATTGATTAGATTCGTAGAAGCAACAAGTATATTTCGTCAGTTTATAGCAAATGTTATTGAGCACCTACGAGTATATTCCTTTGCAGGATTATTATTACTATTTTACTGAGACACGAAAATTTTAATCGATGACTTCCTGCAATAATTTTGCAGGAAGCTTTATAATAAAATTTTATCGCCGATACTAAAATATTACCGATATTATTTTGAACTTAAAATAAATTAAATAATGTGGGGCGTTCAACTCTGGACTGCGTTTACCTTAGCTGGTATAAAGCAAATTTTTGACAGTTTTAAAAGTTCTTGAAACTGTCTGAAAAGTGGTAAAAAACTGCTGCACGTTCTCTTGAACGTGAAGGTTTGCGATTTGATGTTCACGTTATAATTAGACTTTGTTTACAAAAAATTAAAACTAATTTAAAATTTCAGAACATGAGACTACATCGCGATAATTGTCTATAAAAAGGCGAAAAAATATATTAAAATACAAATTCAAGCTATTATACATAAAAACCGAATTCAGAGTTAACCCTTTTCGTCGATAGAAATACCTCCGCAGCCCCCTCTAAATAAACACCTAACTTCCTACTAACTTCCTAAGAAATTCCCCCCACTGTGACGCGTACGTACTATTATAGCAAAAACCTATCTACCTGTCTTATATGTATGTATGTACATAGTATCTAATTATATATGTACCTCCTCAGTATGAATGTGTAAGACAAGCACAGTTACTCGCATGAAGGCTGTGTTTTGGCACCTCCGCCGGTTGGTTACCGATTCAGCAGAGAATCCCGATTTCTGATAATCAGATCAGACTGTGAATACTAAGCAGATGATATCAAAACTTTAAACAAACGTTCAAACGTATTCGCTAACAGGTACTACTGAGATTTAAGAAAAGGGAAACAAAATATTGGTGTCATTTGTCAATTATACTGCCTCTAAAAATATAATGACGATGTTTCGTCAGTAGGTGATGTACGTTATCTTTTGCAAACGCACTTTGTCTGAGAGTCCGTTTACCAAAATCACAGAACAACGTACCAACGTACCAAAATGTTGTGTGTGCGTGGGCGAAATACTCAAGATAAATGCCAGTGGAAAGAAAATAAATTGCATAACAACAATAATCAATTCTGCATTCCTAAACTTTCGGATAACGTGGTTGATGAACTCATTTGAAAGGTCACAGGTAAAAGAGGGGGCGAAAAGAATCCTATGGAAGGAGAAGAATTGGCAGCAATCACAATGGTGATAATGGGAAGAGATTTGATACCAGAAATTAATACAAATGTTTGTATAAATGGATAGATGTTTGGTTGTCCCTTCACGCCAAAACTACTGAACGGATCGTTATGAAATTTTGCTTTAGATCTACCCCTGTACATATGCAGTTCAGAACCCGTTTGATAGAAATAACGCTAAAACTTTTCTATAGAAACAACGCGTACTAAGCAGAAAATAGTACAACATCATGAAACTATCCAATAAGAACCAAGCTTAGAAAACCATTATAATGACAGCTGAAGGTTAGGTTTCACTTGTAGATCCGGCAAAGGTCTCTTTCTTGGTTATTATGACAAGCCATAAAGCTCATTGCTGATAGTAATTCCTACGTGAGAGGAGTACAAACAGCTCAGGATGAAGAGCCAAGTTGTAATGAGGTCACGATCATACAGATCCAACATGGAGCATGACGTGGGGCGTGTACCCGGACTATGGTGGGCCAGGTGAGAATACTGATGATGTAGATGCCAATGGAGAAATTAACTAAGGAATAAAAAACCACAACCTGTATAACAATAACCTACAAGGGTTTATAATAGCCCTATTTATAAGCTTTGATGATGCGGTTGTAGTCAGAGCAGATCATTCAAACTGAATTCAATTTATTTGAATTACAATAGTAATTACTTAGACGTGGCTATGACTAAGAAACTGTAATACAGAACTAACTTGCAAGACTTGAATTATTTAGATAAGTAAAATAAATTGGATCTTTTTTGTCTAGTTTTGTTGCATCGAAACCGAAGCGTAACAAAGGCAATCTTGAGAATGTCTAAAATGGTTTACGATTTAATTACTAAGTGCGTTAATTAAGATATGGATGTGTTCAGCAAAAACCGTGTGAAATGACGTAATGTGATGAAGTAATGAGAATGGGAGCAAAGCTACGAATACAAAATGAGGTAATAGTTTTACAACAATAGTGTCGGGTTACAATATTAACGGTGTGACTATTTCATTACGAGAATCTGACAGTATGCGTAGGTAACTGGACTTGAATGAATACTGATCGTGCCGTCTGTGGCGCCAAGAAGGGAGTTAACATTATAAAAAGAATAATATAAGACAAGGAGTCATACTAATGTGGCGAGACAACATAACATTATCACTGAACATAGAAACAATTTTCCTTAAAAACGGAACAATAGACTCTGAGAACTTCATCAGCGGAAAACAAAAACAAGGTTATTGAAAGATTGCTATCATCAAAAACAGTGTTCTAGGAACTCAAAGTTCCTGAATCCTAATGAAAATAATAACGCTAAGGCGAGACGACAAACAGTTGAATCTAATAAATAATGATCATAGCTGCTACGATCGTTAGTAAATCGTTGCGTACATAACAGTCTAGTTTTCTGTAAAACAGCCTCATAAAGCTAGTTATACATCAATCAGCATCAAATCCGCTCGTTTCCACGAGAGCAGGTGCCATAGATCAGCATCCAAGGCCCAGCCCACAGATTCAATTTGAGAGTTGCGATACTACAGCAATAAATAAGTTTATCGCAGACAAAGCGAGTTAATGGCTGCGTTGCTCAACCACAACAAATGGTGGTTATGAGTTATAGGACGACGTGAGAAGAGAATTAGATGGTACAGTTCTGGTTCATTGATTGCGCTTTTGGATTGACGAGTTACACGCCGTCGTGCAATCACGAATTATGTTATTAATTTATCTGGGTCCTGTCCCGACTATGAATCGCTTAAAAAACATCCTACATTATATCATGACAGTTTTTCGATGGTCCACAAATCGTCCACTGATCGAATCCTGGTTTTTGGCAGGAAGCTAGGTACGAAGGATTGTGTCCAAATAAAGAAAGTGTACGCTACTTTTTCTAGGAAAGGCGTGTGCCATGCCAACATAGATTTCCACTCGGCTTTCAAACTGAGCTCTATAAATAATAATTAATTTTGTTGGAAAATCTACTCAGCATCATCAAGTCCTATGTAAGATAAATCCCGAAAGCAATTTAAGAAAGGAAAACCTATGCTGATTTACTTATACGGCTGATAGAAGCTTGCATCTCAAATTTTGTTCTCATCATAGATGGCTTTTGCAACATGACACGAATATTATGCGATCGATTTAGATAGCTTAGTTACCTGATATTGGTACCTTATCTGCGATAGAAATCGGTATCTTCGCCAAGTTTCAAGTTACAGTTTCCGCTGTGAATATAAAACCTGTCATCTAAAATATAATGTGCTCGTGATTTAAAAATGATGATTTACGATGATGTCAAATATAGGACAAAAAACCATTGAAGAATCATCAATAAAAATAGCAATGACATCCAAAACCTTACAGTACATACATCAGCGCATACAGCGCTTATGCTTGTTTTGTGGTTAAAAGTTTTTAACATAGCCAACAAATCCATCCAAATCAATTTATGTCCCATCCAAATTATATATGTTTAGTTTTAATTAGCCAGATGGTCTGCTCAATGTGACCATTGGTCGTTTTCTATGTATAATATAAAAATATCTGTCTATGTAATATATTGTATTATGTATATCAGTTATCTAGTACACATAACACAAGCTCTAGGATAAGGCTAGATAATGCTGTGTGAATTGTCCAGCATTATTTATTTATTTATTGATCGACTTCCTTGAACAAGCAGTAGGCTTATTCAGGAAGGATTGCTGTCGCGATTAGTTGTCGTTGTCATGGTAGAATTTTTAGTCATAGTTTCACTTTTACACCTACTTTTTTGGAAAAAACTTTATCGAATTAACCTACGAGAGGTACATCAATAAATTCGTATTGGTGGTTTGGATTGTCCAGCATTATTTACTAACTTATTAACTATCCACATCAGGTTGCTCCTCAAAACGAAATTAATGTTTTTGTATGAAGTTTATTATCCTATTTATTTATTATTGAATGCAAAGCACTTACCGTGTTGTTAGGCTCGACTCTCGCGGGAAGCGCCCGTGCGATGTCAGGCGAGGCCGAGCGGTCTCGCTCTCTCATCTCTGAGCCGAGAGCTGCTCTCGCTGCGCGTGCCGAGGCTTCTAAACACCCACTTGATTTACTCCTAGGGATTAGGGGAAACAATCCAGTGTTAAATTTTTAATTAATTATAAATTGATTACAAGACTATAGCAGCGTTAGCTGTTACTTGATCCTAAACATCGTAATATAGACAATTATATTTTTCATGAAACTTTTCAGGATTCTGGTTACCGACACTACAACTCTATAGAACAAATTACATGGTGGACCTCTAGATTTATTATTAATTCAAGTGTCGGGGTGAACCCTCTAGGAGAAATTACTTTAACAAAATAAGCCTAGCTACAACTAAATTATATTTGGCGGATATGAAAGGCTCATGCCAAAATAAGAACAGCCTGAAACCGCAGTACTAACCTGACAGGTCGATCAACGGTTCCTATCATGGACAGAGGCTGTTCTGGCGCAGGGGGCAAGTACATCACATGCCCGCCCCACGACAGGTAAGATGTGCCAGGCCTCCATGGTACCTCCTCCTGTGTCATCAATTACACATAAGTAAAGTAATCCAAGCAACACACATACCATACAACACAATTAAACATTAAGATAGCTAGAGATAGATACTTAGAAGCATATACATATGTATTAGGTGTCTTTTCTTTATTACCAACTTTATTATTGTCAACATTGACTAGTTTGGCTTGTTATTCACTTCATGCAAAGGTCACTTTTGTAAATCTCAAATCTCACCTTCTCAGGAGGTGGCAGTGACTCTTCTTCCTTGATGACATCTTCATCGCTAGCTGCCTTCGGTCTCGTCGACGGATACAACAATGGATTAGACAGTGAATTCGGTGCAGATTTAGTCAGGAACCAGTTCTGTTCCGGCTCGGGCAGCATCGGCTCATGCTCGATGTCAAATCGTCTCGATCCCAAGGCTGCGCCAAGCGCTCCAGAGACCGACTTCCGTAGTTTTTGCAAACTGTTGAAGCCTTGCGTCAGCTGCTTGCCCTGAAAGCATTCGTAGAAACACGACATCGCTTTAAACTACGCGGAGTTGTTGACTTAGCTCTGGCTGATGAGGAATAAAGGTTTTAGTCTGAGAGGATTGAGATTGAGGTGGGTGGAGATTGCTAGCGCTGAATACAGGATAGTCATAAATGAGAGGCGTGGAAGTTTTGTATCCTGCATTCATAATCACATGAAAATAGAACAAAGGTTAGCAATAGTGTGGCATTAGTAACCAGAGAAGTGAGTATACGTACATAACTAAGACAGTGTAGTTAGATAAGCGGTTAGGTTTAACGAAAATATTAGTTGTTAGAACCTTTACTCCTCCTCAGCATTTTATTCTACGGGAGGCTAGGGGTATATTAGTTTGTTAGTCACTACATCAAATTAAAAACAAAATCTAGGGCTAAACATAGATAAAAACAAAATAGGTTCTACAATAGACCCGTGCCTAACCTCCCGTGTAACATATATTTGACTCACTCTGTCCTGCCCGTCTCGGGGTAGAGAAAGGCTGAAGGGTTGTGATCCCGGGCTGTAGGTGGCGATACCCCCTGGACTGAGTACATGTGCGTTGGTGCCGGCGCCGTCGGAGCTACTGTCGCCCAGGTCTTGTTGGGGAGTCCATGCGATGGGGTTGGTGTCTTGTACCTGGCAATGTAGTCCTAACATTTTAGTAAAAAAATAGGGTCAACCTGGCAATTCAGAGCTAACCAGCTGTCAAATTGTATACGCCTTTATTTGGCTTAATTTTTAGGGTTCCTTACCCAAAGGGTAAGACGGGACCCTATTACTTAAACTCCGCTGTCCGTCCGTCCGTCTGTCTGTCTGTCCGTCTGTCACCAGGCTGTATCTCATGAACCGTGATAGTTAGACAGCTGACCTCTTCACAGATGATGTATTTACTCGTATGTTGCCGTTATAACAACAAATACTAAACAACAGAATAAAATAAATATTTAAGGGGGCTCACATCGAACAAACGTGATTTATTTACTCGTTTTTCCTAGACTTTGATAACGGCAACAGGTAGACGCTGGAAACATTCACAGAATATTTATTACCGTCAATTGAACTACCCACCAACTATGAATTTATGGAGTTAACTAATATGCCAATAAACTAATTAAAAACTAAAACCCAAAAAGATTACGAGGTTGCAGGAGATGTGATTCTGAAGCCATTTGACCTTTGGCAAGGTTTAATCAACGAATGAGCTATCATTTACTAAAGTTTCGAAAGCTCATCTTACATTATGTCTGACAGGCGAGTCCAGTCTCTGGTCGCTGTGCGCGTGGTCGCCGCTGATCCCCGAGTCCCCAGACTTGTCAGCCGACTCTTCGGAGCGAGGTGATGCTTCGGCCGATATATCTGCAGACATCTTCGTTTCCACTGCTAGTGGTTGTGTTTCTGAAAAAAAGGTGTCTATTAAGAAATTGTTCATTTAAGAACAGAAGACGAAAACAATAGGTACCTTATCGTTTTTACCACTAGAAGAAAATATATGAGCACTCCCTATCAACCAACCCTTGAAGTTTCTAAACATTGCTGCAGATATCAAGCTGTAAAATTGTTCAATGCATTACCTTCCCACCTGAAAACTATAGACAATCCAAATTTATTTAAATTAAAACTGAAAGATATTTTGTTGAAGGGGTGTTTCTACTCGGTAGACGAATTCTTAAATGCTGACATTGTTGTAGAATAATATTGTTTTTTTTTTTTGACATCATATATATATTTTTTTTTTTTAATTATTATTTGTTATTATTATTGTATTTTTTTTTTGTATAAATGACTTAAGTATTCATTGTGTATGACATTGTATATTATATTCAATAAGGTCCGCATGTGCATGTACAAAATTTCAGATACAATTCTATTATTGTGATTGAATAAAGATTATGAATTATGAAAGATTATGAATTAGGCCAAAAGCGAGTACTGTTATATACTATGGTACTATGTAGCAACTCCATTAGTGGTAAATCTGCCTAGGTACTGACGATTTGTTATTTAAGTAGGTAGTATAAGCTTTTTGTTTTCACAAACTAATAAATAAATAAAATTAAGCACACTGATTCATTATTTAAAAATATATATGTATATATATTGGTGCGCATATCTGACTATTTTGTTTATTTATTTATTTATTCTAAATTTCCTTGCAACCGGAAAACAAAAGGGTTCCGGTAAATACCAAAAAAATATAGAGTCTACCTAGTACCTACATATAAAATTCGACGGGCCGCCGTCAAGTTGAAAAATACTTTCGGTTTCTTCAATATACATACACCGAAATGTCACAGCAACCCGCTGAGCATCACGAACTTTTGTAATTAAAGAGTCCATTAACTTTTGAATACGCACCAGCAGTAAGATGAGCATCCAAGCTGGCCAGCTGTCGCCACGCGGCCGCTGGCGAGAACCGTGGCATGGTGGGCTGTTTCTTGGGCAACGTGGGCCGCAGCCGCAGCGCGATGCCGAGGGACCCTTCTGAACCTTCGCCTTCGGAGCCTTCCGAGGATAACGCAGATTCTGACGATACTGTGAACAATCAAGAAAGTAATATGAAAATTACCGCCAACCAGCAATACGCCTATCGGGCGGGGAGATCCATGGCAGATGTTGGAAGAACCCATGAAAAATGTTGGGAACAAAATTTGTTGCAAATTTTATACTCTATAATACATAAGTTTAAAACAGATGTCAACTTCAGCCCTGATTTTTCCTTGATTTGTAGAGTAGACTTTTATAAATGCTTAGGAGGATCAATACCTGAGTCATGAGGCCATCATCGTAGGTTCTGCTTATTTAAAAACCGTGTTTTTTTTTCAATTTTATGAAATCAATATTGAATAAAGGCTATGAAGCTTCTATGACATGGGATAAAGTAGGTACTTACAGTTTTTCATTTTGCAATCTTTCCTCAACTTAGCATTGAACTTCTCAAACTCAGCATCTTCATCATAGTACCCCAATAGTTTCTTTTCTATGAGTCTGAAGTCTCCAATCTCTTCAATGATAGGGCTGCCGAGACCTGGGAACTCCTTGAGGTGTTCTCTTGGAGACGCCTGTTTACTCTCTATCATTCCGAAGTAGAACTGCTTCGATGGGGCTTGGTTGTTCAATGGTTGTTTCGGACTGAAAGAAAAATATCGTTTATAATTTAGTAAATATGAGTCAATAATAGGAAATAAGGTGGCTAATCTCTGGTAACTTACATTTCCCGTGAAATAGGAATGATGTTGGATTCCTTTCTCCTTGTTGGTGAATGTTCTGGGGTTGACTCTTTTCCTGATGCCTGCCCTCGATCTGGCATTGGTCTTCCATTCTCTTTATTGCTTTCCTTGTATTTAGTAACAGGTGTTTTGCTATTAGCTTTGATTGGTGTTGTTGTTTTCGGCTTGACATCACAAGAACGGGTGACAGGCCTTCTATTGTTTAGTGGTTCCATATGCGGCACCTTATTGAGACTAGACTCTTTGACTTTACTCTGAACTTTCGATGGGTTTGGTTTCTGCACATTCAATTTATCTTTTTGACTAGTTTTGGTTTCACTTACATTTATTTTATTGCCTAATTCATTTCTTATTCTACGTGTAGCTTTTTTGAGTTCCGCTTGAAATTCATCTTTTTCTTCATTATTTTTAACTAATAGTGAAGGAAGAGATTTTCTCAGGGGTTTGCTGCTTTCGGCTAACGGACTGAATTTATTTGCTTTCAGTTGATCACCGATTATTTTCATTCTGCTCTCGTGTGTTACTCTGGGAGACTCGCTATCTCTATCTGCGATAAGACTATCGTCAAAAGTCTTCTCTCTCCTAAGAGTCGGTAATTCGCTATCGTCTCTTCTAAATCTTTCTGAATACCTGAAATTTCTATTCAACAATGGCGTCTTCCAGGCTTCACTTTGTTCATTCGTTTTGGATGTTTTCGCTCTACATCCACTGACTCTATCCGTTCTGGTTTTCTTGTATTCTTGCCGATTACTTTGTAGTAATCTTTCTTCTCTTTTGAGCGAAGCTGTGCTTTGAACCATATCTCTATTATCGGGATACTTGTAGTGTAGGTCCTTGTCTTTGCATGGCGATCTGTATCGTCTCTCAAACGATGGGTCTTGTAAGTCTAATGACTTGTATTCGACGTGATTTCTGTACAGCGATTTTGAGTTGTCGTGGCCGTTTAGCTTTTTGGTTTCATTTCTCGTTTTGAACAGTCTGAGTTTCCTGGGTTCCGTTCTGGGGTTTCCTTCACTGGAATCAGGCGATGAACCATCCAAATGCTGGAAAGAACAAACATACCAGGTTTATATTTATTGTAATGGAATTGATGTGACCAATTCAGAATCACAATAATACTAACGTCATGGCAAGGTGGTGCGGGAGCTCGGTACTTTTTCCGAAAATGTTTGTTGTTATTCGATCTCGTCTTCTGTTCTTCTTCTATTCTCAAATCTGGCTCTGATCCAAATCTTTTATTTATACTGCCTGAAAAAACGAAATATCACGTAAATACGCTTTTGTAGTATCTATATACTATTCATATTAGATTGAACATCATATTATTATCCAGCTGATTTCTAGCTTCATCGGTCTTACCATCGTTATGCCTAAGGTCGAGATTAGTGTGCGAGCGATGTAGGGGATCCCGCTCCCTCGTGCGCATCTCGCCAACGTCTCCATGAGCACCCGCTGACCTGGACCGGTACACGTTGGAGTGCTAGAAGTTAACATAGAGCTATTACTTCACATCCAATCGAGCTACTGATTTCTAAGCACGTGTAAGTAAATAAATAATATTGCTGGACAATCCACATAGCATCATCTAGCCCCAAGCTAAGCAGAGCTTGTGTTAAGGGTACTAGATGACTGATATACATAATATAATACATTACGTAGATACATATTTTTTATTATGGTACATAGAAAACGACCAGAACACGCGGAACAAATATCTGCGGATCGTACAAAGATTCCGAGGCGGGAATCGAACCCGCAACCCCGTGCTTCGCAGATGGATCTTCGCCCTCCGCGCCACAGAGGTCGTCAAGTGCAGTAAGTACCTCACGGGTGGGGTAAGCAATAGCATATATCAAAACGATCAAACACATTTTATCAAGATGCCAGCTATAAATTCTGATCCATCACCAAAACATCTATAGTAAAGCCTCTGACCACGTGTCCGTTGGGAGTTCTAGCGACCTCGGGGCGTCGTCCGCTGATGGTGCCGCCGGAGTGGAGGATAGCACCGTTGTCCGTGCTGCGGAGCTGCGGCGACTCCAGCAGTGGTGGCAACACCTGGAATATAGAAAAGAAAGAGTTATATAATGAATAAACGGTCAAGTGTGAGTCAGAATCGCGCATTATTCCATATAATTTTAAGAACTTGTTTCAAACCAAATATCATGATTCTAATTCAACAGGAAGTAGGATCCATTTTACGCCCTTGCGCCCTTAATTATAATATTTTTTCTTGTAAATAAACTCTTTCTCCTTGTCAAAATGTATGGTTCTAGGTCAAGGGGACATACCACATTTAAAAAAATATATATATATATATTTCAATAAAATTGGGTTTGTACTCGTATGGGCTGTAACTTTTGATTATGTTGACTTAGAAGTTTTTTATATCAAGCCTAACCCGAAAGTTAGAGAGCTTGTACTGCAGCAGAAATCGGACCTGCAAGCGTTTTACTTCGCTAGAGAGGTCGTTGAAATGAGCAGAATCAGTAAATGAGTCGGGTTACCTTGGGAGCATGCCTGGGCGGCTCGTGGGGCAAGGTGTGCGCGCGCGCAGGCCGCTGCGGCGCCGGCCCGCCCGGCTGGCTGCCCGCCTGACCCATCTCACCGGTACCACCTCATCTGGGAACAACAAACACTATCTTTACTACTGTGCCTATAAGGAAACTACCTACAAACAACGATTTATTTAAATTTTTTACTCTGTACCTACATTTAAAATTAGTTATAAAGATAACTTTAGTTGCTTAGACATACGTACATTTTAGTTGGAGAAGCCACTGATTCCCAAAATTCGAAACTCAGTTTTGTTACTAGTTGAGGAGCCTATGAACTCCATGTGTATTAAAAACCAGCGCCGCATGTCTAGGCATGCAGCACAATGCTGAATACGCTCCCTTTGCCTGTTATCAGTAATTTATTTTTGTGTTTAATTTTAGTTTAGGTTAAGAAGTTTATAGGCAATAAATGTTTTTTTTTATAATTAACTCGTATTTTCTGTTACACTGTCTATTAGTATAAAATTTGACTTGTCTAAAAATTAAAAAAAAAAAAATTTGAATTTGAATGTATTATGTCAATAAATAACAGTTTAACTTTGGCTTTATTATAATGACAAATCGAGCTGCACCAATAACTCGGCTTTTTATTCAGGAAGGAGAAGTACGAGTATGTATTTGGATATTTATGAGGGTGACATAAGTTTTTAATTTTGATGACGCATTATGCCATTAAACGAGGCGAGGATCACCATAAAACACTAAAAGACATCCTTCTTCATGATTTACGCACAATATATCAAATATTACGATGCTGTGAGGCTGTAAACCATATGCATTATAAAAACCATTCAATTTCGAACATTAAAAATACAATAAATATTAACCAGTCCAAACAGATCGTCCCTAAAACTCCATTAAACACGCAGGAATTTTAATAACTACCTCCTACGAGTGTTCAACTTTCTCGTCCTTTAGTTTTATGAATGTTTTAATAGATTTTTGGCTCCCGAAAAAACATTATGTCCCTACTTACTTCTGACTGGACGAGTAAACTAAGCCTGGAGGCATTTCCAACTCATGTAGAAGTCTCTAATGCTTCCCGTTGAGACAAATCCCCGAGGCGTGGCGTGTGGGGCCGAACTAATCATTTAGGTAATTTACGCTTAAAGTATCATAGATTTATGGGAATAGAAAGCGTGAGCAGCTCATGAAAAATTGAAGTTATTATCGGGTGCTTCTCGCTCGGGTTGTTTTGGTAAAATAACCGTGTTAGTTCACTATTAGGTTGATTGTACAAGGCTGTGGCTCGTCCAAGTCAAGAGTTTATTATGTTTAGTTGTTGTTCTATTGCTTCTTAATGAAGATATGAACTCTGTGGTAAACATTCGAATACATTAAAACTCATAACGGGATATTTACCATGGGTGGTGGTGTTTTGATTTTTTCTATATTTTGGCACAGCTTCAACACACAACATATCATGGTAAGTTATCGTTTTAAGTGATTTATTTTTATTTTTTAGTGTTCATAACCATGTTAACTTTAGCTGCAGTATGTATTTACTTGAAAAGATAATAAAATAGTTGGAAACCTAACTCTCTATCATGTAAATGTAGAACCTGAGTGGTGACATGAAAGCTCGCCTCGAAACTCATTGTATGTCTGTGTGAGTCCTACGATTAGACGAATTGAAAAGTTGCAATGGATGTCCCTGCATTTTGCATAGATAACTTAACTACAGTGTAGATGTGCTTATTTCTACTAGTGGACAGGGTTGGCCAATATAAATAAACACTTGTTATTTTTTTTCTGCCTGATTCAGTGCTAAGTCGTGTAATGAAGGTTCATTTGAGACGGATCGTGCTGAGCTCGGGAGATTATAGGAGGTAACGGTAAACAAAAAAAATTTGAGCTTTTCAAAATATTTCAAAAACTGTTTTGAATTAACCGATATGCTATTTGATACCTAACTCTATGAGATAGCTTCCCTTGTAGAAAAGTATTTCCCCCTTATCACCACCTTACTTTTTCCTATAGTCATTTACAAGATTGACTTTCACTGATTTAATTTAAGTTATTTTTCCCTTTTGTTTATCAAAATCCTTGTAGAATATTGCAAACAATTCATAATAAATGGACACCCCTATACACAGAAGGCAAAAGTGCATATCGACCGTTTTCTCTGCATGTCTCGCGGAGAAATGACGGAGATGCGTCCGCGCAGCCGCAGTCGCCTACTTTCTATATGGAAATCCGGCCGATCATGTCACTGAATTGTTCGCGTATTTAAGCTAATGAATTATTAATTTGTAAAATTTCTTCGGTTCGACGGTAATTTATATTGATTTTTATCATTGCAAGTTTACCTAGTAAATGTATTCTTGCTAGAATTCAGACTTCTTGAAGAAAATTGTTGAGGATCTAACAAATTAATAAGTGGGTACTCAATTTATTTGTTTATGAATCATATTTATTTTTATTAAAATTTGTATACACAAATTACACATAGTACCTTATTGCAACCGTAAGCTAACTGCCGACCGGTACAAATAATTAAGAGCTGTTACAACTGATCGATATGAAATCGATACGTGTTAGTAATGTAAATTTGTTTTAAAATAAAGATTGCTTTAAGAATTTACCTGCTACAATATTTATTTTTATAAGAATCTACTCAGTGATTAGGACCTCCATGATCAAGCCATTCCAGCAAAAAGCTGAGGTTACAATACAGGGGACCCGCATTTATCATAGAATAACTAAGTATTTGCTGTTTTCTATCGTAATAAGCGGGTAGGAGATAATTTCCCGATATTATAGAACTATTCGAGGCCAGCTTGCTTACACATCCGTTCATTACACTGTTACAGTAAAATAATGGCTGAAACTAGGCAAGAGAGTTAGAACTTAGTATTAAATACTGCACGGGGTACAAGTATCAATTATCTTCAGAAAGTGGATATGTGGTCTCAGCCTATAATGGTCGCTAGTTCCTGATAAATGTAGGCATCTTAGGTTAGGTAGGTTGTTCACATTACTGACTAAATGGACAATAATACTGTCCACCCATATCTCCAATTAAAGCGCTGAGATGATAAAAAACAGAATAATTTGAAGACGTGTGAACCCCTAAGTCAAAATTGATTTTATAATTAAAGATCCTTGCACTTGTCTTTTATCTGCATAATGGAGAAGTACCTTTAGAGTTGAGCCCTTTCACAAAAAAATTACGATATCAAAAGCCATAATTCAAGTGTCATCGAAATCAATCGGACGGAACAATCAACAAGGAAGGTGTAGTAAATTCCAAAATATCAGATCCTCCACTTCCTCCATCCAATTTAAGATGGCTGTATCTCGTTCAGCTCGACAATTATCTGGGATGAGTTATGACAGCGCGGGCCACGAGGAATGCGATAAATTACGGCCAATAGCCGTATCGGAACCTTGGGTTCTGGGCTATTTATCACCACTGTGCAGGGGATTCAGTAGTGCAGGCCCTGTTGGGTTAGCAAGAACTTATAGATTAGTAGAATCAGTTGCATCGTAAAGCACGTCGTCACTGACAAAGAAGACTTAAATCTGAATTACGTTGAGTATTCGAGGGTAAGTCAATCAAAAGGTAGAGCTAGGTAATGCACAGGAAGAGGAAACTTTTCAATGTTTTAAAAATAATATGGTTAAAATTCTCCAAGACAACGTCAAAACACTCCAGCCTACCATAAGATCTCGAGCTACAGTATAATTTAATGAGAAAGTACATAAACCGGAATTAATAGGCGGAATAAATGTTGCAATTTGCTAAATGTTCCGTACATTTTCTACTTATTCCGTCTCTATCGCTTCACACAATATTGTTGAGACCACACAATAGATTTGTTGCATCATCATGCAACATCATGCATGCATCATCTATTTTTCTTTTTTAGTAATTTTTAAACCAAGGGCTCTTGTACAGAATTTGTTCTTTCAAACAGCGATCAGTTATCACATTGTACTTTCCAATATGTTTTCAATGTGTCTACGGTAGACCTTCTTGGTGTTGACGTTGTTTATTGAATTGTGCATCTATTTAATATGTACTATGTGATCAGTACTGTGTCGGTGTCAGGTAATCGTTTCGCGAGGTGGCGACGCGGGGGTAATTAGTCAATATCACTGCTGGGAACTGAGGGAATCATAGGAATTCACATGTTATTGAAAGTATTTATCCTCATCTGTCCTTAATCATTGCACTCAACTTTATATAGAAAAAGTAGAAAAATAAAGAAGTCGCGCTTTTTTTAAAAAGAGCGAGGACAGATGAGTGAATGAGTGAAATTTCTATAATTGCACCATATTTCTGAATAGGATCTAACGAACACAGTACAAGTCCAAGCAACAAGTTACTGTTACAAATAACTTATTAATTTATTCATTGGCATTTGCTCTGGCACTGAACATGGCATAATATAGAATGTGGTATCTACAGATCCTCTTAGAGGCCAATTACATTTACATAATGCTATCGAAAGGGCAGCTTTGTGGCCACATGTGACCACTGCTTTGATTATGGGAATGAGGTCTTGGGGACTACAAATGAATAGCAATTGTCGGCAAGGCTTTTCTCGTGGCCCTGTATACCTGTCTTATCTAATTGCAATTGGAGTAAATTGTCTATGTATTCCACAAGTTATGAGTCGGTGCAAATGAGCCACTTTAACCACCTGCATCTGCGAAGTGCATATTAGGTTAATGAAGGTTACACTTAAGCTTAAATAATTTACTAATCAAATTGCTTTTAGAATACAGTCTTGTCCATTCAACCTCGAAGCTACACTAGGTACGTTTGTTTTATTAAACCTGAACTATTTCAAGGCTTGCGCAAATGTTAATTTTTAGCACTACATAACCCAGCATTATTTGTAGTTTTAGCGATATATTTTGTATTTAGCTAGGCCTAACCTAGCTAAACACAATAATGCTCAAACATCGTTTATAGATTGAAAGCAGCAGAATGTCCGACTAGGCTAACACAGCTGAGCATGTGCGGTGCGCTACCAGGAACTGATGGGCCACGTACAGCCCGCACCGATCCCACAGCTGAAGCCCTTTATCACCTGCCATTTATCTGCGCTATCTCTCTTATAAGCGGTATTAATAAAACCGCGATCGGGCCGGTGGCGATCATTAAATCGTTAACAGTTATGCGCAGGCGCAGGTACGGACGCGGAAAATTATTCGCACAGCGCTTCCGTGCGCCATCTTGGGAAAGATGGGGAGATGAAGATCGCGGTCTCGTTACCCCTGCCAGCTGTCAGATGTCACTGGCGTCTGGCGGTCGTTGACCCCGCCGTGACACGATATAATTATGTCATTCCCGCCTGCTTCCGCGTGATGAGACTTCTTCCATCATTTGCGGGATTGCTGTCTAATGTTTGTCGTTCACCGTTTGAAATCCTGTCCGAGATAAGAGGTCACAGTTATGAAGGAAAACTTTTCCTGCTGGTTACAAAAAGGGTTTAAACTGCGCGTCCAGCTACATTAAAGCCTATAAGAGTGACGGCTTACAGGAATGGAAAACTCCCTAGTGATGTGACCGGACAAACTAGCAAGGTATATTTTCCGCTTTGTTTCACATAAAACCATCTTAAGAACTCCGTTTCCTTCAGACTTTCTTCCTGCTGTGACCGCACAGAGAAGCTTACACCTAATTGCTGAATGCGCAAAAAGACGCGGTGTCGGTAACGAGTCTCCGACCGCCGCAATCAATGATGCGCGTCGTGAACCCATCTGAACTGGCGAACTATGGAAGAGTACGTGCTAACTGCATTCATTCAGAGATGCTCATTCAGGCAAGAGTGGTGCCGATTGGGCAGCAAGCAGTTACACTGGTTTGAATAGCCACATTGCAGCATTGAGAACGGGAAGGCTTGAAGATATGGAGATCTAGAAACTTGCTATTATTGCTCCATGTGAGGAGAGACGGCTTCGCTTTAATTTTATAAAGACGCTCAAAGTAAGTTCTGACTCATCGGATGACGTTGTTTTTTAGGTAGCATTTCTTTATACAAAAATAAACGTGCTTTCAAAGCCACTATCAATTTATTCTCATGCATACCACTACTGCTTCTGTGTATTTCTTCAAAATAGAAGTAGGTAAGGTACTAAAACAGTTGTAGAGCCCTAGAGTCCGTCCAGACAACTGTATTCTGATTTACTGGCCTACAGATAGCGAAACAGACGGACGGGCGCTTATACACGCTCGAATAACATTGCTTTCCTCACGTAAACGGGTTAAGGCTGCTTCCTCATAAGATCTTTCGTTTCATTTCGTACAGGGCATATTCTGTTATTTTCCAGACGCCCTCTGTGGCACGGCACAGCAGTGGGCAAAAAGTTGCGGGTGTAATCGGGATTATACTAATAAATGTATTTTCAATATCTCGAAGAAGTACTACATATTTACAAAAAAATCAAGTGTTTTCGAGATTCGCTTAATATTTATAAGGACTCGCTGATGCTGTGTGATATGTGCAGCAATACTCATTAATTCATTGTTCAGCCACTATTGTCCTACTGTTCTAATTTTCTTTTTTAAATTACTCATTGGTAAAAATAACCCACATATCTCCATTGAACATATAAACCGGAAGCTCAAACCCATTCAGCGCCTAATAATTGAGTTATTTGGCTTTACAAAACACTTTCTACGAAGTTCGGAATTAAAACAATGTATAATCGCGCTGTGCTGGATCTGCTGAAATGGTTAACATTTTGAGAGCAGTGCACGCTCTGATTGCTTGTGAACAAGATCGCATGGATACGTGTGCTGTGTGTAGTTGTGACATGGGAAGGTTGTCATTATTGAGCTAAGTAGGGCTATTGCAGTGCCTATGGAAACTATCAATGAACCTTTAGTTGGTGCCATATCCAACCATTTGATGATAATGATGATGATATCCATCCAGTTTCCGCGTTATGAAGTAAGTTAAATGATTTTCGACAGCTCTTTTTATAATAATGTCATATTATGCGAATGTTTACGTATCTATTAGCGCCTGCTTAGTTCGAGTATTCAGTATCTTACCTCTGTAAACACATAATATGTTTTTAAAAAGGTAAACAAACATCAAATAGCGAACAATAAGAAATAAAACGATCAGTGAACATGCATACTTAAACTGAATATTTCATCTGTATAGTTTTCTTTGATACCCTAAAAACTAGTCAATATTCTGACTATAATGTGCTCCGATGTCGTGAGGCACGGGTCATGAGCCTAGTGTGACGTAGCCAATCTATTAGACGTAATATAATTATAGTTTCCCCGATAAAAGACAAGATAATGATGATGAATATTTTCAACTGTGATGAAAGATTTAGTGAAGGCATGTGCATGTCTCTGAGACAAAAAAGAAGCATAATTTCTAGGAACCAATAAAACAACCAGTTTTGTTTTTCTAAGTGCCCATAGTATAAGCACAGCATCGAGTACAAGCATCGAGCGCAGACTCGGCGGAACCATCTCGAACGCATAATTTCTCGTGTTCCGCTACATTCCCGATAGCATTGTATGAATGTCTGTCCGTACATTTGTTTATGCCGGTTGTGTGGCGAGACCAGGTGCGCTCGCGATTACTGTTTCAAAGGTTACATTTATTAGGAACAGGCACCGACTAATATTACTCTAGGGCCAATCTACCAAGAGTCTTTTGAAAATGATCAACAGTAATATCGCTCATTCTACCTACGAGTTGATAGATTAGATTGTCTAGCTAGCAAATCGCTAATCAAGGTAATTCTTCCAAAAATGACATAAATATGAAATGAGCTGAGGAGATTTTAAAAAATGCAACATTTTTAGTAATTTCACCGTCGACTCTACCGTTGCAGAGTTGTTGTGTCTATTGTGAGATTCAACTAAATGTTTTACTTACATACTACTAAGTCTGTAGCCCAATTTCGAGTAGCCAAGGTACTTATTAATAATAATAATATAATAATAATATTTATTTATTCAATATAGGTCTTAAAAACAAAACAAAGTAATGTATACTGTAGACCTACTATTTCACTTCTTAGTTTCGACACCTTGCTCTAACTAAGTTAACTTGTGATGTAGACGCAGGGGCTCTCTACCTCGGTAGCTTATTAGGTTTACACTATTTTATGAACAACTTATAGTATATAAAAAAAATACTTTAGGAAACACTGTACCATAGTATTCTTACAGTTTCTTATACTTATATTAACCTTGCCTATTCGAAATGGTATTCGATGCTCTGGCCCACCAGTGGTACAGTGGTGGTCTTTAGATAGGCATGTATTCCTGACTCGGTCCAGCAGGTAAATATCTGAAGCTTCATAATACTATACGTAGCTGTAAAAACCGGCATTTTCATATATAACTATCTTCCTGTATCCTCATAGCCTGGATATAAAGTTTATACCCCACCACCTAGCTAGGCAGACATGAGTCTGGATGTATGTACGTTCATGATCTCTACATAATTGTTGTTAATCGCTCATTAAGATTACGAGATGTTGGATAAGCTTTATATTGCTCTCACGTGTTCGGTGGGAGCCAGTTCACGAATTGTCTCAATTCTCGTAAGATTTCATAGCTGTTTGTTATATTTTATAATGAGAGTAAATACTCATTTGTTTTGTGATTCAGCCAACACGTGGGTGTAAATAAAAAAATGTAATTATTGTATCCAATTTATTCAAGGTCCAAGATAATTAAATCATAATTTTTGAATAAATATTCGTAGTATTATTTTGTATTTGTATTTGTATTTATTCAAAGCATTACAACTATTTCCACAGGTATCACCTAATACAATTATAGTGTAGTCAACGAAATTTTTTTTTTTTCAATCCACACAGCATTAGCTAGCCCCATGGTAAGCAAAGCTTGTGTTATGGGTACTAGATAACTGATATACATAATACAATATATTACATAGATAGATATTTTTTATTATACATAGAAAACGACCAGAACACCCGGAACAAATGTCTGCAGATCGTACACACAATTGTTCCGAGGCGGGAATCGAACCCGCAACCTCCTGCGTCGCAGGTGGACCTTCGCCCACCGCGCCACATCGGTCGTCAATTAATCGCTAGCATCGAATTTATATTTTTATTAGTAGTATTATGTACGGTTCCAATTTCTCAATAAACTCATAAATTTGTGAGAAAATTAACGTTTTTATTATCATTTTATTACTGGGTGCCATTTCTCAATAGTCAGCTTTTTCACTTTTAATAAAATTCAGATGACAGTTAGCTCTACTGCTAACTTTTACTGGCATTTTGCTTGCGACACACCGGCTCGCTACACCATATTGCATTTAAAGTGAACTAAACTGCATTTAAAGTGAACTAAACACTTTCAATAAAGCCTTAGAGAGAGAGAGAGAGAGAGGGCTTGCCTACTGTGGCATAGGTACCAGGTCGGACTAATTCTTAGCCATACACGATAGAAGGCGTAGATGTTAATGTCTCGTCTTCGATACGATTCGAAGATATCTGCGAAACTCTTTCCGTCTAAGTTATTTCATTCTCAATATATCTGTGGGTTTGGAATGAGCCCACCAGTTACTATGTCACAGGGGCACCGTGCTAATAGAACCGGTAGATGTTTGTCCAAAAGAAGGGCTGCCAATGAGCCTAACGAACGCTCCACGACAGGTTATCTATTGGGTTAAAAGGTTCGGTTTACTACTTTCACCTGAGATGGACTTTTTAATTAACCTTTTGGTCATGGGATTTGATTATGGAGCAGTGATTTAGTGGAACTGCCCCCCGATGTAACGTGTTTATGTTGAGGCACTCACATGGTGTTGGCATCATAGCCCGTTCATGATGTTGGGATAATCTAGGGAGATTAGAATCGAATTGATAATGAATTTCTGAAAAAAAAAACAAGAGAAACCATTCCAATAGGGTCAACCTCTTTAAAGCTTTTTAAGTATCCATGAGTCGTATTATAGAATAGTTTCTGTCCGTGGCTTCGCACGCATTGTGTGTATGGAAACTTTGAAAGGTTCTCATTTCTGGTGAGAGTAAGTACTAACTAGTATTGTGAGGTTTGTACAGGAAGTAAGAAGACCTTTACCTTAGACCTCTTCAAAATCAGGTTAGCCTTGTGACCCAGTGACACGAGGCAGGCTGTTTGCCCACGGCGTCCACCGCTGGACAAACATTGGCTATTGATCCACGACTGAGAGATCTTCCTTCGACAAATATTGGTACTATTGATCAACATCCGACTGTTCTGTGTCTGTTTGTTCTTGTTTGTGGTTTGGATTGAGAGAAACTTAATTAGTATGAAACATTAGAAAGACCATTTAACGAATGAACCGACCAATATTTAAATATTTGTTTTACAATAAAGTCAGCTCATTATGTGCAATTAATAAAAGAGCATCGACTTATCTGTCACTTAGATGCATTATTCGTACCCAAATCTTTATAACATGTCATGTCATCTTTATAACGTGATTGAAAAAATTAAGGAATTTGAAGGCATAATTTTATCGCATCATGTCTTCTGATTGAGTGGCCCAAGAGAACCTAGAGAGATCTCAATTCAACTTCTAGTGCGCAAGTCTGAAATCATTCTACTGTTTTATAATCCAATTCTATCAACGCAGATCTATATGTATAAGTGGATGTAAATGTATATATAATTATAATATGTATAATTCCATTGCAAAGTACTTATGTAGCCTACACCTATAGTAAAATATTGAAGATGTTTCCCAATAGTTCGCATGTCGCTGCGTTATTACCTATGGTTATTACGCTCACGCCTCGCGCCCTGAGCCCAGGCACGCGTCGCTGTGGGCGCACTCGACACACGATACTGTTGCATTAAAACCTCTATGGTATTTATTTTAAAAACGCTAAGGTATTAGTGAAAGAGAAATATTATTTTATTTTTTACAAAGTTCTACCTACTTTGTAGGCGTAGTTCGAACGGTTTAAAGGCTGAGTTCTTGATAGATCGAATGAAGTTGGAACATCGATCTATCTTATTTGTAGTTGGAACGCCTATTTGTTGTTGTTGAAGAAGTGATAAAGAAACATGTCAGATTTTAGTTTTACTAAGCTAATTGGAGAATTCTATCAAAAATCGGTCAACTGTTCCCGTTTCAAACACTTATAAAGTCATAATTTAATCTCTTCAAGCTTTTTATCACAGTTCTCAGATCTCAATCACTCGATCAAGCAACCAAATCGAATCATACAACATTTTAATGACTAAAACTCAATTTATATTTTATTATCACAATAACAGGGCGAACGGTACAACTTACAGTTAAGCATTTTGTTTAATCGCTGGAAGAAACGAATTAAAACGTGCGCCCGCGCAGCGCGGCCAGCTATTTGTTTACTACGGCCATTGTGCAAGTGACATGTAACGAATGCACTACTGATCTATCATTACTCTTAGTAGGCATGCAGTGGTTCGGTAAGGTGCCTCCAGTAATCTGTGTATTGCAAGCCTAGGTACTAAAGCACTTAGTAAAAGGACAGGTTTAATTACTTAAACGAATTTATACTAATATTCGTCATAATGCCAAGTATTAAAGATACTTACAGGCTTGAATAGAGTTTACCCAGGAAAAAAGGGATGTTAAAGGAGCTATGAATAGTGACGTTCTAGATTCTAACTACAAAAATCACTCACACAATCAAAACAAAACTTCTTGCGACAGTTGAGACCAAAGAGTTCAAAAACTTCGAAATGCAGTAAAACAAAAGAGCCTATTATAACAATAAGCATGCAGTGCACACAAGCAAACAGTTTCTTTATCTTCCAAACCATGAGAAAAAGCTTGCTTCTAATCAACTTGTTAATCAAAAGTGATCTTATTCAACACCCCAATTACCTCCCGCGCCGCCATTGTTGTATTGACATCTCCTGTCATGCGCACACGCTTCGAATCCATTACAGCGATCATTTATAATTGTTGCGTAACTGACAGATTGGTCTGACTGACAGAATTGTAATTGCAGTGTATCTCGGATTCGGTGAAAGCAAGGAACTATCGATAAAGTCGGCTAATCGAAGGTAAAGTTGGTTGTTGAGGTTTTGTTGTAACGGTGAAAAGAAGCTTTATTGTAGAAATTTAAATCAGCATTTTAAATAATCTAAAATTTCGACGCTTTACTGATTTTATTATCTGTTGATATGGGATGTAATTGTATCAAGGACAAGTAGAGCAAGACGAAGCAAGGCTTGCCTTCTCCAAGGGTTTGATAACAAGGCAGTGGACAAGCGTGGTGATTATGTCAAAACGTATGAGTGCTGATTACGTATTGGACAATATGCGTTACCATTGTACATTCATTGGTTTGGCTAGACTTTCAGATCTATTATCTATTTCACGGGTCTACAACATGTTTTCAGTGCACATTTTTCTAAAAGAGAGTATATTTGTGGGCAACATCACTTTCGTTTTGCAACCAGCGCATATAAAGCACTTTTCAATAGAAAGTCTGTCACTATCCGTCTATCTGCACTATTCTATTAATTAATGAGAAATGAATTGTCACTAAGCTGTAAACTGGCAAAGTTGAATATCTTTGAATGGTGAATATTTGTGTGAAATCGTGGTTATCGCAATTTACGATTTGGTACTTTGTGCCTGTGAGCAACTTTTCTTCCTCATCTGTACTTTTATAGAGCTTTTCACACTGCCTACTTACTTTCTAAATCACCTTACCTAACCTCACTTTTAGAAGCCAGACCAGGTATAATATGTTAAACGTATTAAAAAAGCATTTAAAACGGTTGAGTAATAGTTTCTATTAATCGTGGGATGTGGCACTTTCGTTAGATTTCCCATCCGCTCCGTGTTTGGAACAACTGGTAAGAACTGGAGGAAATGCTATAATGCACCATTGACACACACTGATATTATGGGAAGATAGGTACCATTGCTGTATGAATAAGACAATTAAAGATAGGTCTAGTCTAAAAACTTACTGCGTAGAAGAATAACACTTCACTTTTCATCAAACTGTACTAACCTGAAAAAAAAGAAAAACCCTTTAATTTTTGGCGGCCTTTAAATTATTTCTGTGCAAAAAGGATAAACTTTAAAATTACAATGTTTAGTAAATGACCATCACGTAGTTTGGAGACTTATGAGTTCAGAAAAGCCAGTAAGTTTTTTTCAATAATATTTTCTTTCGAACTCCTTGGTCTCTAGCAAAAAGGCTGCTAAACAAACAGGTTCTTTTACCATTCAGTTAGAAGGATTATCTTAGACAAAATGAATAATTCTAACTTAGGCTCATTGTAGAGTCTAGTAGTGAAGTGTTAGATTGTAATCGAGATAAATGTCGACCAGCCCAGTCCTTCATCAGCGTCAGGAAGACTCCACTAAAGCACTTCATCATACTGCGCAAATGTGGGAAAATTGTCGGCCACATCCTGCGACATTGAACACTTTATGTGGTACATCTCTGTGTCTGATGGATGGGGGGAAGATGACATAAGGAGAAAGTAACTTGAGTCAAGGATTGGGGAATTCATTGCAGAATATTTTTTTTTTATCAAGGCGCGCCTAAAAACAGAAAATCAAAGTTGATGACGAAATTATTTAGGTGAATTCTCTATGAGAATTAAGTTATGGTGGGTAGCAGCATGAATAAAGTTGTAATTTGTGATTATTTTTTGTACGTTCTATGGATATAATTTGCTCATCAACTTTGCTATGCTTTGCTATGTTGTATACATATATGAGTTGTGCTATTTATAAATAACACTGTTAAATCTGACTTGCATCTACCCAACAGTTAAGGAGTGTAATGTTTGAGAGTGCAGCTATAACGCGTGTCGATAAAACACTGGTCAATGAGTGTACTACGTCCCCGGCGTGCACTGCGCGTCCTTGCGCCCACGCACGCCGCGGCTTCATTCACTGTAGGAAGTCGTTTGCTAACTTGTGCGAATTATGTGCATAATAAACTGAGACTATTGGAGGCGGCGCGGCTGTACTACTGGTTAGGAATTACTTTGTCACTAGAATGGTCATTTGTGTAGACCATGTTTTTCTTATTTCAATTTCTATCAAATGTCTGTGTGGTTCCATCTTTCATTTATGGAGCTGTAAGAGTATTCTTTAATTTTATCAAATAAATCTAACATAGAAAGAACTAAACTTAAAACCTATCCTATAGATAAATCTGGTACGCAAGTATTGTCTTTAAGTACCCTCAAACATTCCTTTTAGCGCCCGCTTACCAGATTCCATCTATACAATTATGATCAATAAATAATATTGATAAATTAATTGAAAAGGCCAGAATGTCAAAATAACTGGCTTATTTCGGCGCACCTTGCGCGGCCATGGCGAAACAGCGTAATGGTGATTTATAGCTATTACTGATACCTGCATCCACGTACTACCTGATATACAGGCTGACTTACTAAAAATAAATTCGAATGTTCTAGCCACGGGAAATATTACAGCGTCATCTAAACTAGATACGTAGGGACTAAAAACGAATCTGTCAGTCTGCTGTGCTGTCTGTCGATGCAGGTCGCGCAAAACCAGTAATTTTGTTATGTGGCGAATTATGGGGGATTTCTTTGTTCAGCAGTGGATGTCTTTCGGCTGAAATCATAATGATGACGATGGTAGAGCATAACATATGCAAAAAATACGATGTTACATAAAATCGTATGCTTATTAAATGTAATCATAAATATACGATTGGAAATCAGGGCTGGCTGTTACATAGAGAGTAATTCGTAAAACAAAGACCCTAAAAGATTTGTTAAAAGGTTTTATTTGAGGCTAGCCCTGTATACTAATTGGTGTATGTTATCCAAACTATTAAAGTAGGCAAGTGTTGATTGTATTCTGAAAGGTCAGAAATGGAATTTAGAATGGTCAGCGGCATAATGCACCAAATGGCAGTTTTCTCACGGCTAGGGCTCCGTCGAAGGGACATAAATAGGGAGACCTATTAGCGTAAATTAAGGCTACTGCTCCAATTTAAATACTTAAATACTGGTATTTACTCTGTGCTTGGGTGTTGAAATCCTCTCGGCATACCTGTCCGGCCTGTACCGGCATGTGCTTTATGGATACTTTGGTAAGATGTTAAGGTCTGTGCATGTTGCCAAAGCCATTTTATCTTAAAATCATCAATCTGTAGGTTTATATTGTTAAAGTGGTAAACTGTATATTTTTCCAGCTGGTGTGAACAATTCGATTATTTAATCCCACCCATTGATGTTTCAAATTTAATCCTCACAAGCCACAAAGTGAGCAGAGCTCGTACTTATTGGCAATCAGAAAAAGCATCAGGCATAAATATACATCTGCTATATATATATATATAGATATGTATAACTTTAATATTCATCTGCTTAGCTTGAGACTAGATGATGCTGTGTGGATTGTCCATTTTATATTTTTTTTTATATCTCGCTGTAAGGTAAGGCTGTACCTAGGTAGGCAATAATGCCCTACTCGTCAGTCGTGTCCGCATTGACAGGTATTGTTTCGCAAAACAAACATAAACACGACCTTACCAAACATTCTGCAGATCTGTATAAACAGATAAAAACACTTTAGAACGAAACACACGACTAATTGCATACCGAACGACGTAACCTTGAAAGAGCGTATTCAAATTCAGGAGATATCTCACGAGATAGCGCGCAGGTGCATTGCTGCCGGCATGAAATCGTTGTCATGTTATCATAATCTACTGGACTCAGTTTAGACGATATGAACTTTGACCGTGGTCGACGTTTGAACCCGGCTGTAACCTTTTTTATGCAAATAATTCAGATTTTTCTACTACTAAGAACTCTTCCGAGTTTGTTCTGATTAATAAGTGTCTCTTTGTAATTTAAGAGTTATAGACAGCTCCGCCCTCATAGCTCCGAGCCTTATCAATAGCAACAGCCTTTATTTACCGATACAAGGCCGTTTCCTTTTACTTATTTTCATACATATTTAAATCAAATTCCTAATTGACAAATCAATTTCCTGTGGATTTGTGTCTAAATGAATGTTGCAAGAGTTTGAGGTGATCAGAAGTAAAAGGACTAATTTCTGCAATTCCGTTTTTCCTTATCCTTTTTAACTTCAACGCGATAGCGGCGGCGGCTCAATCCTGAATAAAAAGTAATATCACTTTAAGTTGTCATGATACACGGTTCCCGTCGGCCCGTGTCAGCCACAAAACAATCTCCGATGAGACCGTGACGGGTGCGCACACGCATTCCTCGCGATCATCTCGAATCAAAGCGCATTATCATACAAAATGGCGTTCTTTTCAAACAGATTCAACATTCTCTCAAAGTTGAACGTAATTATTTTTTCTCCAGCGCGACGGGAGACAGTAAATCCGCGCTCATTTAACTACCATTACGGAGATATTGCTCTATTTGTGCGTCGGCTGCGCACACGTCGACATAAACACCTCTGTCCTGTGATTTTTAGCCGCTTTCCTCGTATTTTTAGCCGCAATTACGTTGGGTCAACAATTATTGTAATGCTGCGGCGGATTGATGAGTTTATTTGTAAGATACTTTTGTAATAAGCTGTTTTAGTAATTGTCTCTGTTTGCGTGTTTATCCTGTTTTTGTTTATGGAGGTGCAATTACCGATTTTCGGTGAAATGCCAGAAGGGAAATTATTTGTAGGAGGCATTTTAGGTTACGATTAGGTGTGCATAATTTTATCTAGTAAAGTAGGTAGCTGCTATTGGGAAGTTCTTGAAAATCAAACAAAACTAGGTGAGTATTGATATTTGACAATCATACTCAAGACTTGCGCAATTTGTGGGACAAATATTACGTCCACAATAATACGCTCATTCAAGGTTATGTCACAATTCCCATCTTTACGCAAATGTCGTTTAGTGACTGTAAATATACACGTAATAATAATTATATTTTAAAAACGGCAAGTGCAGGCGTCCATTACATCAGCTGTTGATTAAACATCGCCAATTGCTCTTGCGCAAGTCTTATACAGCTTTCATTTAATAATTATGAACAAAAAATCAGCCAAAAACGTGTTGCAAAGTCTGCGAAGTAAAATAATATTAAGGTAATTTTTGTTCTTAATTTTCCTCGATATAATTTTGCAAGTAAAAAGTCGAATCGTGTTGTGAGCAGTGAAAAACTTCAAAGTTTTCTTTGGCTCATGTATCAGATTGATTGATGCGGCTGACTGGTTACCAGAATCATTACGAGGAGTAGGGTACTTCAAAGAGATATTTATCTTTGATCGCTGATTTTACCCATATCCGAATTTAATCAGCAGCACAGATCTTGGCATATAAAAAACTCCTTTGCTCATATTATAAAGGTCGCTTAGAATGCTGAACAAAATTTTGAAGTCGCAGCTTTGTAGTTAAGGGGCTTCCGGAGGGACGAATTCTTCATACAAACGTAATACCAAAATTATTTCTAATTCAAGCATATTTCCACTATAATATTGCATTATTTGTATTACAATAGTATTTATCTAGGTTCCCAAATAGTTTTTTTTCTTCAAAATACTTACCTAAAATGAAATGAAAGCCAATCTCATTTTGCACATTTTTATGCGAAAATGGACAAGTTTTATTGCTATTTGTTTCGTATTAAAAACATCAATATCTTACGTTTTATTTATTAAGGAACATAGCTTATATCGTCTAGTTACAGAATAAAAATACTTTGTGAAGAATACAAAAAGTTTTCAGTCATAATTTCTGGTATTACGGAACAAACCAAATTTTGAACGGCTAATATTGCTATCAAGCAGGCATGGGGCGCGGCGCAGGGGTTAAACAGGGACAGCGATATTCAGAGCGATTTGTGCAAGCGAGGGTCGCCGGACCCTTAAGTACCTACTTGTAAGTTTGACATATTGCTAAACCTACTTTACTGTTCGTCCCCGAACGCACTCATTGAAATAGAAAAAGATAAGATAATAAAGGTTTTATACCTTTATTATGTTATCTTTTTCTATTTATTAACTCGATAAATAAACAGTAAAGCTTTATTGTATTCATCAATTACATTAAGATGTAACACAGTCGGTATTTAGCGACGCCCTCAAAGCTGCGCCTATAAGTATTGCGTAAGCTCACAGATGAATACCGGCATACAATACTTGGCATTACCTATGTATTATATTATCTGTGGCATTACATAAAACAGGCAGGTTGCATGATTGATCCTCATGCCTTTAGCGGCGATCGGCGGCATGGCGTGTGTTGAGGTGCGTCGTGCTTTCACCGGGTGTGAACAGTGGTATTTATGACTCAAACTTCAGAAGATCAGAACTATTATGAAACACAGACTTAAATATACGTAAATATACGTCGTTGCTTTCTTATTCATAAACCACCACTTCTAAATTTCTTAGAACAAAGTGAAAACAATGTTTCCTCTAACTTTCGTTTGTGGTGTGAATCATCAGACATCTATATATTTATAGCCGGACCTTGTTTTGTGGTGAGTTGGTGGTTGAGGCCCCAAGAAGACTTTTCTTAGTTTATTGCCCAAACAACAAGAGTGTTGAATGAAAAACTATGAAAATGGTTAAATAGAAGTTCAAATACAATGCCGGTAGCAAGGTAAACTAAGCACTTGTCTCAGATAAAACCTGAATGCCTATAAACTCTTGATGGTTACTTAATCTTTTCCGAAATACGTTTTCGTTCTACTAAGTACGAGTATTTTTTTTTATAGGGAATACCAATAGGATTTTAGTATTTAAAGGTATGTAGACAGATGAAGCAATCGAAAAAGGTTACGTTTAAAATACTAGCCAGCATTCAAAAGTAAAACTTAATATCTCGCGTCTCAGTGTAAAAAGAAACAATTTCAAATTCTGGCCTTTTTGAAGAAACATTTGCAATGCCTATATGTTCTGTTCAAAGAGGTTTACCTGCATTTAGTTCTGATTGGTCTGTTTCCCTGCGAGTACCGATGGGTCAGGCAGGTAGCGGTATGCAGGTAAGTCAGTCACGACAATTTGGCCAAGGTGATCCGCATCGGCACATGCCCGATGCCACGGTCCCATTCATTGGCCCACCATTGGATAGCTGTTCCTAGCAGCGGTAATTGCATGCTTCTGTTTCATTTGTATTTCGAATGTTTATGTTTTGATGTTGGTATTGATTACACTGGAAACCTTTCTGATTGTATGGAAACCTTATATCTACTGGAGATGTGGTTCGATGATGAGTGAGATTGCAAGTCTGGTATAGCATGCTCTATAATGCTGCTCCAATACTGTGCTTCATACAATATACATATCATCAACCATAACTTCAAAATACGATATTTATGTCCTTTTGATTTATTCAGACTAGACACCAATCCACCCTTCCCATCGGAAGTAACATAGAGTATTCAGATCGATTTGAGCATCTCTGTGAAGGACTTTCTCAAAGAAATTTCGAATAATGCTAAGTATGTCCTGGACAAACTTGACTTGACAGGATTATGTGGTCCAGGTGACGATATGCGACAAAGAGATGATAAAGGAGACGACTAAAAAGCAGAATTACAAATACGAAAATATCAAGGTATGCCTACATAAAGATGTAAACTGCTTTTCTTGCAAAACATATAAAACAAAATATTATGTTCCAGTAGCTTCTAACTCAGAAAAGCTCAGAGATTACCCATTAAAGCCCAGTTCCCAAAGCATAATATCGTTCAGAAGCCCGTGGGAGCCGTCACTAATGCAGGGCTTCCGAGGACCGTTGTTGACGGGCCTCATACGTGATTCGATTATACGCCGCCGGCGGGGCTGGATGTGGATTACTTGAAACGGTGAAATGTAAAGGTAAAATTACATTATTTAGATACGGTCAACGCCATAAACTGTGCAAATTCATAAATTAGGAAGTGGTAATAGCTCCTGTTCATTCATTTCGGCGTATTTCCAATGGAGCGGAAGTAGGAGTTAAACTTCCACTAAAACGCGCGATGGGCATGTTTCCTTGAGAGTCCTAGAAAAATCCGAGTCAAAAGTCGAAGTGCTTTAATTTATATGAAACGCAAAAGAAAAACTTTTCCTGTGTTTTCATGTTGTCTGTGGAGGAATTTATACACGTCAAATATTATTCCATTAAATAAGCTCCCTGACGCTCCCGTTAACCAGCAATAGAATAATATTGTATCCATTGCTGTTATAGTCTGATGGTTAGAATTATAATGATCAAAGAATATCAAAAAACTATCTGTTTTTGACGATAAAATGACTAGCAAGAAGCGATCTGTAATTACAGTTTTTGAAACATAAACAAGCTCAGCCTCGCACAATGCGATCAAACTCACGTTGAATGTTTATAAACAAAAGTGCACTTTTAATGCTCTCTACCGTAAGCATGAGAATGTGGATTGTCAAGAGGAAATGCAGAAGGTGATTTACAATGCGTGGCTTCCGCGATATAAGATTTGTGATGTGGCAACATTAGACATGTGCTGTCGTGTTGTCACTTTGTGTTTGTTGATGCTGATGTCCATCCTGTTGTGGTCTTTGTCTTGCAAAAGTTGAGGGGAAAAGATGCAAACTGGTAATATTCATTGACAAACTGTTTCAATCAATTTTATATATGACCTACACCACCATATATGTACTATATGTATGAGTTGAATTAGGTCTTAAAGTACATCTATCATATTTTCTGCATTCCATAGACATCAGCATCCATTCTTTAGTTTTTTCTTCATTTTCCCGGGAAATGCTGGTTGTATGGGTCAAAGTTTCTTACAATACAATCTTGTATTAAAAACCATCATAATATATTTTAATATAATGTTTATACGTATTTCAACTATTCGGTTGTTTATTTAGATGTAGCTTTCACAAGAGCTACTGATAGTGGTACACCAACATTTAATATCTACGTAGGTATACATTACATTACACATTGATTTCCTTCAGCTTGCTCTCGCTGAATTTTTTTTTTTTTTTTTTGCTTTTTGAGCAAAATATTAAACAAGGGTGCTCTTGACGCACCTCACACAGACATTTTATTTTTGATTTGCTGTTTGATTAAATTAGTAAATACTGTATAAATAATTGTATTTTAAGTGTATCGAACCGCACAAAAAAGAATGTATCTATCTTAGTTCCCACTTTAATCAGATAGCCGCTTGTCCTTTGCATGGCAGTTTCCAAGAACATTCCAGAATGATGTACGAGGTATGTGAAAGAGTACTTTTTTCCCGGTATCCAGAGCTCCAGTATCGGTGATCTAGTCAAACACGGACTGATTGTGCCGGTGCATACATTCACTGGTCGGTGGTGTAAGCTGTAAGCTTTTGAGATTGTTCTTTCTTGCCTGCCTATTGTAAAAATAAAATAAAAAGAGCTGTATTGTTCGAAAAACACTAATGTTAACAATATTAACTAATAAAGGCTTAAGTAAGTATACTATTTGTTTATATAAAAAGAACTTTCCTAAATTACTTATATACTAACTTATATACTTAGGTAGTGCTAGGACCGCCTAGAGCGGTGAAAGCCTCCTCCAAGTTACTCCATTTCTCTCTGTCTATCGCTGAGCGGGGCCAGAGTTTGCCCGCTACTTTTATTATATCATCGTCCCACCTCTTCAGCGGTCGTCCTCTTGTTCTTCATCTAATTATTTTCTCTTCTATCCTTGTCACATATCAAACGTCAACTCGCTCCCTCTCCCCGATTCCCCCAACCCCTACTTCCTCCCATCCAGCGCACGCGCCAATCTCCGCCATCGATCGTCGCTAATTGATCACCGCACCTGCGCGGACGCACGGATGCATCTGTTCAGCCAGATGGGATCTAACTCTTGTTCCTTTTGTGCAGGACTCGGACGGATTTAATGTATGGTTTGATTTCGTTCTTTATGAGGTTGTTCTGTCGCGACAGGATCTCACACGTCACGTATTGGCGTGTTAAAAGCATCAATCAGCAATCAGCTGGAATTTTAGTTGCCTGTAAACGACTCTATATGACGACACTCTCTTGATTTTGACACTTTTATGAACAAAGTTGCCATTTTTTTATTACAGGGTTTGTCGTAAAGGTGCTCAATCTTTTACCTAAATGGGGGCATCATAACTGTACAGAAATTTTAAAAAAATTACTGCGTTAAGTCTCGCGGTTTTCGATTAATTGGATATTTTGTTTGATATATTTTTACCCTGGTCCATTCATATCGACGCCAAGGTCACAAGTGAAGGAATTTTCCCTATCTGTTTATCTCATAGCATTCTTGGATAACTTTATAATCAAATGCTAACCGGAATGGTTTTTTAGGCAAAGGATTGACAACTTTTTACAGCACACCCTGTATATTGCTGTGAAAATAGCGCAGTGAAATTTAAACATTTGTTGGCTTGCTTTACCTTTGTTTACAGAAAACACCAGTCTCTTAGTTTATCGAAGCTTTTGTACGCCCCTCCATTCCTCATCCGCGTCGATGTAATCTATTACATCTGCGATCTAACCCCTGAATGCGCCATTAGACGGAGTGGCGAAAACCGAACAATAGCGGACGCGGGGAGACGCCTGGAAGTGGCGAAAATTGAACAATAGGGCCGATAGGAAAAACAATGAGCCGAGCCGCGGGCGAGGGTAGGTCAGCTGAGGTACGAAGGCGGAGGACTAGCATGTTGTAAGGACGGTGGCGTGTCGGCGTCGAATGGCGAATGTTCGGAATGTTTTGATGATATGCCTTCATGAACTGACGAAACACATAAGGTGACGACGTCACAGCGGTGTAATCACGGGCAGGGATGCCTTCCTACAGGAATTACATGCCATACCTTATAAAACTTGCTTCGCCCGCCGCTTAGCACGCGTTTTCTCGCGATAAAAGTATCCTATATGTTATGCAAAATTTCTGTTTGATTCGTTCGGTAAGTTTTGGCGTGAAGAGGTAACAACCTATTAAACTTTCGCATTTATAATATAAGTGTGATAATAACATTAGGTCTACGAAACAGATATTCATTCGTTCTTCCATATGTTGGCGGAGCTGATAGATTTGACAGTCTGAAGACTCACACGGTGTTCGTTACTCAGACCGGTAGTGGTAATGGGCACGTAGTATAACTGATATTACTTTGAGGCTTGCGATGATTATATAGGTACGGAAATTATATTTATGTATCGGTTGTTAGGTTAGCAGTACCTCTAATGTCCCGTACTGATACTATTTCTACTCAAAATGTTCTAGAAAAGTCAAATTCCACAGCAAATTCCAAGCGACAAACCTTCGAGATAGTTTCCAACTAAACGCCAGATAATCAGGCTTACAATGTAGAGGAACATCTCGGAACATGGCCGGGAACATTGTAGCTAACGGATTAATGACAAGATTAACTGCACGGGTAATTATAAGACTTTAATAGGAGAAAAAGCTTTGCTATGTACCTACTTATAAGAAACTCGTTGTAATAGGTTAGTATTTTGAGTCAAGTCGTATTCTGCTATATTGTGATGTATAAGAATTATTAATAAACAATAATTTAGCTATAGAGTAATTGCAACATAGCCATTATCCACACCTTCACCCACAGCTGGGTATTTAATAGGCCTCCTGTAAGGGCCATTTCATGTCACATTGTAGCTAATATACGTAGGTACCCCATTTTTTTAACCAGTGCATATCATAACAAGGCCTATTCGTAATATAATTGTATTGTAAAGTGATACGCGGATACAAAATGCACATGTACATGTGCAAAATGTACATTACTTTTGATCATAAAATGTCCTAATGAAAAAAATGTAGTTGAGTTGTAAATCATTTATTAGACAATCAAATTCGTGTTTCGACCAAAATATCGTAAAAAAGGTATGCTCGTTTCAATAAATTAACAATACTCACAGGAGGTACAAAAACCGCACCGTCATGTGGAATAGCAGGCCTTTACGTCTGTAAAGCCAATTGCAATGGCAGGCAGCCTTGTCCTGCCCATCCCTAATCTATTTTGCCATATCCAGCGTTTCTCTGTTCTGGTGTACAAGGCTAGCTATTAGAGCGTTTGGTAGACAATATGGGAGATGCGAGATTGTGTCCATTGTTTCTGACAAGCCGCGCCGTCGGCCCCGCGGTCGGGTGGTCGGCCACGCGAGCGCGGCCTAAAGCAACCTGCTCTAGCCTCCAAGGTACAGTAGCTCAATTCATTCTATTACTCTACTTCTTTGTTCAAACTCCAAGAAACAGGGGCTGCGAATGTAAAGAGTCCATCCTACACCTTATTTAAGATATTTTGTAATGATCAACTTGCGGCTACAGAAAAGGCCTGACAAAATAAAAGTAACCAACCTCACATTTCTATATTATTTGCATAACTATGTATAGTTTGACTGTGCACAGCTATGCTATTATAACTTGCTATTAAACCTACAGCCAGCCATGCAGCACGAGGAGGTAACTTTGTATAGATATTAAATTCCATTCGAGCTTAAAATATGTCATGTCTTTTAATAGAGTCCTTGCAAAAAGTATTTTTATACCGAAATAATCGAAATATGTACTCATCTCAGTGTATATATGTAGATAAGCAATAAATCTTAAAGGACATTTAGGAAAAGTTTTTATAGTAATGTTGTCAACAAAATCCGGAGCTACCTTACTGCCAGTCCTTATACTACGTCTTGTCGTCGCCGGTAGATCGGCGATACCACTTTCAATGTGCCTTACACAATGTTTTATGAGTATTGCCGGTCTGCCGGGCCGCGCTGATCGGCCATTGAATGGAGGAGAGGCGCCGGCAGGCAATTGTTCTGCGTTAGATAACTCATGTGTGGCCTATGGATCACATGCCACGGCCAGGAGAGTTGGGTACAGCAGTAGAGGTCGTTGATAGTGGATCTAGTGCGTGGTTCTCCGTTACTTAGATGTACGGGACTAAAAACTAGGTTCTGGAGAGTAATCCAAAAAGCTAAAAAAAAATAAAAAAGCTTGAATTGACACACGTATATTACCGTTTCGCTATAGCTTGTATAGCGTTTACGTTGCTACTAGACTTTCGACTTCTCGAAACATCTTAACAAAAATATTTTTTGATGTTACATACATCATAGATTTTCATTCAAGATTTTCTCATCTGCTGTCCCTATGTTCGCTTAGATCTTTTAAACTACTCATCGGATTTTTAGAAACATTTTTATTCGGATAAGTTTTAATTTTAATGATTGGCAAACAAATTTAATGATTGGCAAACAAATTTTAATGATTGGCAAACAAATTGGCTGTCGATAAGATGACCAAGCTCAAGAATAAATGTAAAAGGCATGCAAATAGAACTTATTCCCGGAAAGCGTCGGGTAATATTCTAACTTCTCAGCGCAGAGCGGTGATTGACGAATAGATTGTAACGAGTGGAGACGTATGCTAATGCTAGTCACAACAATTGACAGGCGCGGGAAACAACTAGCCAGCCGTCAGAACGGAGAGCTTAGAAAAAACTGGTCAAGTGAGAGTCGTTATGTAGGATACCACGTTTAGGGAATACCGTGAAAATTAAAGGCGCTATGCAGGTAAGTAGGTACTTTATATTTTTAGGCTCTATATAGTTGAAGACATTCAACAACTTATGGGTTGACCTTATCAAGACCGTCCAGAGTGGAGGCGATTGGAGGAGGGCAAATTCAGAAATGACAGGCCCCATGATGATGACGCCTCTATTATCATCATCATCATCAGCCTATGTTAGTCCACTGCTGGACATAGGCCTCCCCTAATGATGCCCGATTGATTTCATCAATCGTCATATTTTTCCTAACGTATCCAAATAGTAGGTGTACCCTGCAAAACTTTTGGGATATCATGTTCACCTTACAGTTAACTTTACGATTGCGGAAAGGAAGAAAACAATGAGAAATAGAAAAGCACGCGGAAAAGACAATATAATTGCAATAAACAGTTAGGTGCAAAATTATACTTAGAAACGCTAAAGACTAGTCAGGCAGATAAACAACGTCAGCGCTCATTTCAGTTTATTAACGAAGCGATACAATCAGTGCAGTGAAACCTGACTCTTTCATCGTAAACGGGTAATCAAACTCAAACAGAGCCCCAACATGTACATAATGTACTTGATTGCGAGTGTTAATAACTCTCTCACACTTTCTTTCGTCCACTCACGCCGCATTGTCTATGTGAAACCAACATTATGTGATCCCTATCTAAAGCCCACTCTAGATAAGCTTTGCCCACAAATCGTATCCTGAAAGACCAAGTTGCAGTGGTCGTTGCAGCCCTTTTGTCCGTGATTTTTAATACGTTGCAAAGTCACTGACAAGCTAATATTTATTTAAAAAGCAATAATGATTAAAATAAAATCTTGTGCTCTTGATTTAAGGCAGGTAATCGTTTGAGAGGGCATCGGGATCGGCCAGTCAGAGTAATCAATTTCACGTTGGAAAATTATAGCGTATTTAATTAGGTGGTGCGCATGCGCATGTGGTGCATAGATACCTTTTGATTTTATTTCACCATAAGTAGGAGGTCTGCGTCCCGCTGGGCTAATCACAGTCGACAAAAAGTTATAAGAATGTTCTGTAAGGGTCAAAATGAGCGGCAAAAATGTAGGGAGAGGAGACCGCGAACGCATCAAAAGATTATTTATTAAAATGGCCCTTTTAATGCATTCCCACGAAAACAACTTCATACATAACGTGACATTTAAATAATTAGTGTCGTTTTTTGTAATTCCCATTGTTGTAAACGCTGCTATTACGAAGTGGAGGAACGCCCGTATAATCACACTACACGTAATTACGAAAAACAAACAAAAATTAGGCGCCTTCGTAATTAGTGCAGATGGTCGCCGACCACGCCGCGCCGCGCCGCTACGCGGTATGGCTGTGTGGTCTGCGACTTAGTGATCCTTTCATACCCAATTACACGGCATTACTGAGCTATACACGCAGTTTTTACCTGTAATAAGTAAAAATACCAGTAACTCGATCTATTTTTATAATTCAACTGAAATACTTATGTGTCTGTACTCTGTACTACTTATTATAAATGATTATTGGTCTATCCACCTGTGTTGGCCGAGTCATTACGCACGTCATTCGTTTTGTTTGATTGGCAGCCACCTACCACGCGGCGAGGTTCGCAGTGACATTCCCTTCGGATATCGTTGGCCTGGATGCAAGTATTCATGCCCAGGCTCCATAAACACCGGCGATATCTTCACGCAGCAGTAACCCTATACAAAAGTGCCGGGACATACGTCAACCATCGCCCACGCGCAAGATGCAGATGCGTTAGTTATTATAACATTAAGCAGATATTGAATACCAGCTGTGTATAGCCATTACATATTGGTATTTGCATATTATGCGGCAGCACAGGTAAAACTGGGCACTTAGTGACATCAGGTACGCTTCTATGTCCAACAGCTTCGAAACCAATAAATATATTCTATTTCCAGCTGATAGTCTAATATGTTATTAGATGAACATTATAATAAAACATTTAACTCGGATCACACTGAAGACAGAAAAAAAAACAATCCAAATGCAACCAAAAAAAAAAAACATTGAGAAAGGGAAAAAATAAAGATATTCCCACAAAACCCATGGACCGAGGGGTCGTCACCCCTCGAGTTGACGCAGGGGTAATGAGGCCAAGCCTCGAGGCCCCTCTCTGTGCCCCCACCAGGGCCGGAAAGAAATGTATTGACTGAAGACAGAGACAGCTGGATAATGAGCTGGATGATGAGGAAGGGTAAGGCGATAATCAAGTAAAATGATTATAGTAGTACATAATTTAAACAAACATAGATTACTAGATCTAGCTGCGTTTATGAATTTAATTAGATTGAATAGGATGACATTGACATTATTCGTGATAAACTACCCCGGTAGTATAAGCCCATGAGGCACTCGTAAACGAAACGAATGTTCTGATTTAGTTTTCTCTATTCACCTGCAACTCCACACATCAACATAAACCAACTGAGGACTCTGGGAAGCAATGATCCGCTACATTAAATAGCGCATCTGCACGACTCATCCATAGCTACAGCTAGGAGTAGTACAAGTTCCACCAGGTAGCTGAACGAGAATGTTGTTTACGTGCCCGTATGGTATAATTGAGCGCTATCAGGATCTAATGCGCATGCGGAGCTCGGATTAATTTGCAAAATGTGTGATTTTCCGTTCCGGTTTTGCATACTTGAATATCCATCGGCGGATCGATTAGACTGAGTTATTTATAGCGTTTATTACGATGTACATATGTATTGACTATAACTTTGATCGAGTCGTTTCAGTCTTTCTAATTTTTGTCTAGGTGTTAAGTAAATATCGACTAAAATGACCAAAAACATACCAATCCTATACTAACTTCAAGACAGCTAAGTCACTTCGAGAAGCCAGCGGCTTCTTTCATCAAACTAGAGGCTTATTTGAGAAGGATTGCTTTCGATTACCGACAGTAAATCTAGTTCTGACTGGAAATGTTCTAGCATAATAACAAGAGTCGATCGCGAGAAGTAGCCACGATAGCACCCTACTCAACTAGCGCCCGCTAGTGACATTTTAAAAGTAGAAAAACCATGTCGTAAGAGCTTTTAAATAATTTCCTTCACAAAAATCTCACACAGAATCAATATCCGAGCCACAATCAGAGTAATACCGTCACAGTTGGAGTAATGGCGCCGTGATCATAGCCCTCGTTCACAGGTTCACAACTCCGTGATTTGCCGTAATGACGGTACTGCACTATTCCCAAAGTTCCCACTGAGTACCACGCCCAGTGCGCAGAGAAACAGCTGAGTCAAACATACTGTCGAAACATGAAAACATACTAACGGTCCTCCAAATCATTTTTTTTTTTCCAAAGTCCTTTCCTTCCAAAGTGTCGCTGTATCGCATTGAGACATGCGATACAGCGACACTTTAGAAGGAAAGGAATAGGGCAATGCTTTAAAGTAGTAAAATAACGTAAAGGTCCATTTCAAATCGAAAAAATGGCGTTAATGTTTTTTAGTAGTGGCTATTTCAATTTTGTTAGTATTCATTCAAACTTAGGAAAGCCGTAACAGGAAGTTGTTGAAGGAGCCCGCTTAGAGATTGGAATTAAAACAAATTAATTCTGACAATTTGTCGGACGTCTCCTAAGTGTTTGACGATTTATACGATTAAAGACAGGTAACGTGTTATATACGATTTCTTTAGATTCTACGTCGCGTTTAGCTCTTCAAACAGTTCTGCTTTATCCGCAGTACCTATCAGATAGGTACTGCGGATAAAGCAGAACTCTGATAGGTTCTATCAAGCATCAACCCAGCTGCCTCCACCACGCTGTGGTACTTCCCCATGTTGCGACACTGCGTCCCGCCGCCGCGCCGCCGGAATGCCAGTTGTCAGGCGATCCACTGCACCGCCCTCCGTCATAACAGATAATTGTACCGAATCAAAGGTAGGACTGATAATTTGTACCAAATACTGGGTACTTGTGATACTCGCTAATAACAAGTATTGAGAGAGTGACGGAGGTAATTGTGCGTGAGGCTTCAAAGGGAGTTCGGCGGCAATGCGTTTCTTTTTGAGATGACGATTGTCAGGTCAATGTTATCTTCTTAAAATTGATAGGATGCACTTGCAAACTCCTTGCAAGTGTTGAAGCTAAAAGCAAAACCAGCAAATCTACAAGCATGTACGCACTAGGTAAGTAGGTAAAGGAACACCTACGAATAGGAACACACAGTAAAGTAAATAAAAAATAACGTAAGTTACCACTGTTATAACAGCAGTTAAACGTTGCAGGGTTTCGGCTCGACAAAGAATAATTATGAACTCATCAAACAGGAAGTTGAATGAAAGTTGATCAGATTTTGCCAATTTCAAGGTGCGTGGCCGTTTAGATAGATAGTCAGATAGTCATTTTATTGGTAAAATAATAATTTACAAGTCAAATAATACAAATCAATGTACTTACATACTAACCATTACATAAAAATTTTAATATTAAAATGATAACAATTTGTCAAAGTAAGTACTTAATTAAATTATATTCAATTTGCAGGACGCAACACAAAAAGTCATAAAATAATAGAATTATTCATAATCATTAAATAAAAATAAAAAATTATAATTTTCTTTCGAGAAAATCCTCGACCTTATAGTACGCACTCTCGATGAGCCATTTCTTAAGAGCTAGGATAGAGTAGGTATGTTGGCCATAACAAGAACCAATCATTATATATTGATTAATAGTTAGTAAACGTAACTGTCACATGTAAATGTCACATGTCTCTTGACTTTTTTGGCACTTAACTTAGGTCTAGGTCGATTCTTGATAATTGTGTTATATTATGTTTTCTATTATTTTTATCACTAGTTTAAGTACGAACACTTTCGGTTTCCCATAAAGTTCGCTTTCTTTTTGTCACAATGTTGTTAGTGTTCACACATAATTTAGCTTATTTAGATTCTATCAGTGAATACCTATTATTAGCTCTCTGTTGTCATTTTTAGGTCCATATATATTATAGTAGCTGATGGTGTTCCGAAATAAATAAATAAACGTAATTTTAGGACCTTACATTTGTTTTACTTACGTTAGAAACGATCTGATTGGCGTGTGCAGACTATCCTTCTTTACTTTTTAGATATTTCTACTTTGATTTAGAAGTTTTGACGATCAATGACTGACTCATATATTCCTTTGGGTACAATGTAATGCAATGCTTAGCAATACATATATTTTAAGTTAATATTAGTAATTAAATTTTATGATCCAATTCAAATCCAAGAATTCCTACACAAGTTCTAGTAACGGGTGTAATAAAAAAATGTAAAATGTTGACAATAGTCACGTAATAATTGTTATTAACAGATACTAATTACCTATTACCTCAGTTGCGTGAAGTTATTTCGTTTCTAATGAAATAACTGATCTTTCCTAATTTGAAGGATGTTTTTATTTTAAAAACATTTTATACAAATCATCTGCCACTAGTGGAGTCTATACAGAGTCTTTTTTTAACTGGGACAGTACGGGGCACCCATAACTAGAGGAGATACAGGACACAGGTGCAGTAGGTTTTTTTTAAAACATCAGCTCCTTTTTGGAGAAAAACATTTTGGCATTAAAACAGTTTTGGTCAAGCGTGAATAGCGCCTTAAAATGAATGGGCTCCATCTCCACAACAGACAGTTAGTAACACATCGCTACATTGTGAGTGATGTATGTATGTGTTGGTGGTTGCTTACCCCGTGTCGAGTCGTCGCGGCACGTAGGCCGACCGCTGCGACCGTTTGTTTGCAACTCGATACACCCTGAAACAAACATTCATCATTTTACTAAGTAGTACATTCTAAATGGAACTGTAGAGGAAACCTCTGGACGCGTTCAATGAAAGGTTTATAAATAAATAGATAATGCTGGACAATCCACGGCATCATCTATCCCCAAGGTAAGCAGAGCTTGTGTTACGGGTACTAGATGACTAATATACTTAATACAATAGATTGCATAGATAGATATTTTTTCGACCAGAACACCTGGAACAAATATCTGCAGATCGTACAAACAATTGTTCGGGAATCGAACCCGTAACCTCCCGCGTAGCAGGCGGACCTTCACCCTCCGCGCCGCAGAGGTCGTCATATTAGTTATAGTATTTCGATGCGGTTTGATCTGGCGCCAGGTCAAAGATGGCGTTCTATTATAGAGCTCACTTCGATCCTCCTCACCTCAAAAAAGCCTTTATTGGTCAACTGCTGGACACAGGTCTCCCCTTGATGAACGCCTTATTAGCATATTATTATCTCATGGTCTTAGTGCCCATAATCCCAACGCTGGACATGTGGGTTGGGGATTAGCGAGTTATTGTGACATTCTGCCTATGTATATATTCATAGGTAGAGCTTTCAGAACAATTGTCGGCAGTGTTTTATTAACACGTCGACTGCCGGGCGATTGTTTGTGAATGACTAGGTATCAGAGTGTGGGGCTGAGTGAACTCGTGCACGGCTGAGGTGCACTAATCAGTCATCATTCATTGTGTAAACACTTAAAATCACATATTTCACGTGCTCTAACCAAATCTCATTACTAAAAAATAAAACAAGCCCTTAATACAATTTATTTATTGATATTAATTATTACAATTATTTAAAAATTGTAACAATACAATAAATAAATACTTTATTGTACACCAGATACAGATCATTACAAAAGATGCGACAAGTACAATTGGCGGCCTTATTGCTTAGAAGCGATCTCTTCCAGGCAACGGTTAATGTTACTTAATGTTTCCTCAACCATCCGGTTTGACTACCAAGAAGGTTACAATCGTTTTGAACTTCGAAAAAGGTTTCATTTGTATATGTTGCCTAAAAGTCATCGGCTCTGGCGTTAATTCCTCCAGATGTGTGCGTATATTGCTGCGCAGCGCATTACGAGTGCCTCCCGCGTGTGCTGATTATTGCTTCATATTGCTGCGCAGCGCATTACGAGTGCCTCCCGCGTGTGCTGATTATTGCTTCATATTGCTGCGCAGCGCATTACGAGTGCCTCCCGCGTGTGCTGATTATTGCTTCATATTGCTGCGCAGCGCATTACGAGTGCCTCCCGCGTGTGCTGATTATTGCTTCATATTGCTGCGCAGCTCATTACGAGTGCCTCCCGCGTGTGCTGATTATTGCTTCATATTGCTGCGCAGCGCATTACGAGTGCCTCCCGCGTGTGCTGATTATTGCTTCATATTGCTGCGCAGCGCATTACGAGTGCCTCCCGCGTGTGCTGATTATTGCTTCATATTGCTGCGCAGCGCATTACGAGTGCCTCCCGCGTGTGCTGATTATTGCTTCATAAGGTGCGATCGGCCGTTTCGAGACAAAAATGCAGTTCGGTGCCATTTCGCAATCCGATAACGATTACATCATTAACTTGATGCTCGCGGGAGCTCTGGCGACCTAGTGGGAGATAACTAACTTTCATACTACCTGAAATAATGTTTCTTCGTAAATGTTAAGATGACCACAAATGTCACATGTTGGTGGAAGAGACATGGTGAAGCTGTCACATTATATTTTACCGACGAAAAAAACAAAAGAGGAGGAGGTGCTATGTATGTTCGTTAATTTCTCCGTCAATTACGCACAGTTTTGAAAACTCTTCGCTATTGTATGGAAATGATCCCGAGGTGATCTCATAACTATTTTATATGTTTATATTTATATACCTATGAGTATTTGTCCCACAAATCTTGTAAATACGGAAGTATGAAATAGGTTTTATTTTTTTCAAAACAATAAAATGATGTCAGCAATGATTCGGCCAATCCCTGAACTTGAAGTACCTACCTCACTGACTTCATTTTCTTTGTTTCAAATTTGTTTACAATAACAGGCAAAAGTTGTTGATCATTTTGCACAGATGTAATTCTAGACTTGGATAAAGGCAATATATCAAATAAAAAAGCGCCTGCTGAAGGTATTACCTACGTACTTATAGAATGGGATTGGGAATGTCATCCATCACTCATGATCATATCATATTGTCCTGCTCAGTTCGAATCCGATCTGAGCGGCGCGCGGCGCGGGGCGCGGGACTGTCCCCCTGCATGAGATATGACGTCATTATCAATCCCATTTATTAAATACTTACATATGCTGCAGGTTATATAATTAATATTATTTATTTATATAAAAAAGCTAAGCACTCTCTTGGTAGTGAATTTGTTCATTGAATTTACTTTAACAGTAGGTTACCAGTTACCAACTATAGGTTACCAATCCGTTTACCTACGTAAACGTCCAATAGCCGTAGACAGACGTAATGGCGCGCGAGGTTCAAGTTCGCACTTTCGAGGAATTAGAAAGGAGGCGCCGGTTTATGATTGTTTTGATACACAGTTGATACTATTTACATTCCATCCTTCGCGATTCTAGGGATATAGGGCTGCCACGGTGATTAATTAGCAAATACATCGTTAAAATAAGGCTAATTGGCTATTTTGGTCTTACATGCTCTTATACGAATATTTGTGCCTACAAACATTCGTATAAGGCGTGTCAGAACACACTAGGCTAGTTTTCGTTGCAATTTAATTTGTGTTGAAATTGTAAGGTTTTGCCATTTACCTAACACTGGTCCTACCCTAAAAAAGACGACTAAGCACAATGAAAAACGAACATAATTTTATTTTGTTCCAATTCCTGATAGTCAACCGTCACTGTGATATAAATTCTAACAATAATTTATTACATATTTCCGATCCGGTCTTTAATTTAGAAAGGGCTTTTTTTTGGAAATATATTCTGACAATTTGGGTATCCCACACCAATTAGTAGAACTCGCAAAAGAAAATGTCAGCGACAACCCTAGCGATGCGTCCATTGACCGATCGAAAGTGAAATGTGAAATAGCCGGTGCATAGGATTAAATCAGTAGGCGACCCTGTGCCAGCTGTCGCCGAGTACCACTGCTGTCGGCAGGTCATTACCAGGAGCCGATTGCTTTATTACTATACACTTCCGTACAGAATTTCAATCTTTATCGAACATCGTAAAAGTTATTTCCCAGTTCAAAGTATTTGAGCCGCTTACGGCTAAAACTTGTATCTCCGCTGATCTGCAACTGAACTAGAAGTATCAACTATATAGGTATATTTATATAATATATAATATAATAACTACCTTAATAGCCAATAACTACTTTATATTGAACGGATAATACTAATGAATTAAAAAAATATAGGGACATATCGAAATCATTCGGTCCTTAATAGTCGGATAATAGACGAACATACATAAAAAACATACAACCGAACATAGAATCTCCTCTTTTATTTCTTTCGTCGGTAAAAAAGTAGGTCGGCCATTGACAAGTAGACGGGCTCGCCACTCGCCAGCCTGGCGCCTGATTTTAAAAGAAGCAAAAACTAAAGAGTGCAAAAAAAAATTTTAAGGAGAGTAATTGTAAATATTTTATGCATTAACGCGAACAAATCGTTTCATCATGAATCTCGTAACTTTTCATATAATAGGTATAGGCGCTCTATAATCGGCTAATTACATCTAATCATAGGAGGAGCACATTCTTATGACTTAATCACAACTTAGGAGCACATGAACATGACTTAGCGGCTACATAACTTAATGAGTGCTCTCGCGCTAAGTCATCTTAGCACGTCAACTGACGATTACAGTCGAATCCAATGTCTTAGCAGATAAAGAACACATTATTGAGAGAGACTAGATTATTTCTGAAGTTCCTGTATCTAATCTAGTATGAGATTGATACAGGAACATGTAAAGTATGGGTAGAAAAACAGGTAAAGGAAAGGGCACTTGCTGAGTTTTTTGTGTGGGAGCAGATTTTACTTTTAATTAATTTTTTTTTTTTTTTTATTAATGAGACCTATTGGAAAAAATATTAAAGCACAATAAACTTCTGGAACGGTGAAAGAGGTCAGCTAAGTTTGTTGTAGAATGCAGTATAAGAATTAGTATTTCAACAACAAAACAAAAACAATGCTTCAGTGCGTACTCGGTGTATTCATTTAGCATGACCTACGAATTCGAAGAATCCCATCTCAAATGAGAGGTCTTGTAGCTGCTATTTCATAATTACATTAAAACATATTTAAATAACTACCACCTAGAAAAAAATATATACCTCTTATCATCATCATTCAACTTGATTTTATTGATTTTACTTCCCCTTGACGGATTGGCTTCGCTAAGTTACCAGCATTATTTCAAATAATCTCATCTGTACACCTATCAAATTCAAGCAAATCAGATCAACGGTTTTTTTTAAATTTGCTTTATAAATAAATAAATAATGCTGGACAATTCACACAGCATTATCTAGCCCCATGGTAAGCCGAGCTTGTGTTATGGGTACTAGATAACTGATATTATATAATACAATATATTACATAGATAGATATTTTTGATTATACATAGAAAACGACCAGAACACCCGGAACAAATATCTGCAGATCGTACACACAATTGTTCCGAGGCGGGAATCGAACCCGCAACCTCCTGCGTCGCAGGCGGACCTTCGCCCACCGCGCCACATCGGTCGTCGTCGGCTTTGGGGTGGCTTTTGTACCACGGCGGCCATGATAGGCCTATTGTGATCGCCACTTTTACATTTCAGTCCCGAAGCCGTGGCGTTCATAGTTCGCCACTAACCCTTGCAGCTGCTAGGAACTGGAGGATTTTCTTCGGGGTGATGTCTTTCAGCTCGTCTGGGCTATGCAGATCAACGGTTGGGCAGTTATGCTCGAACAGTGAACGAAATTCTCATTCGCTTGGGTGTCCATACACCCAAGTGACTGAGAATTTCGTTCACTCCGATCAATTATAATATTATACATCCTTATGTACTGAATTATTTATATCATCACAAGAAAACGTGAACCGATTTAATGTAATTAGTTCTTGGTGTTTGGTGCTTTCAAAACAACTTTTGAAAGTGTTGCCTTTGCACAAGATATTAATTGAATCTTCTTCGCGTGATCGTGAAGTAACTAAAGCAAGTATCAAATTGCTGTAATCTGGGACATTTTGCAAACATATCACTCGTAAAACACTGTGGAACAACATGGAATAACATACACCATAACATATGTAGACTGTTCATTGTTTGATTTATCTATGAACTGAACATAATAAATCTATAATTTATATTTTTCTATATTTATTACATTAGATATAGTATTTTTGTGAGAACAATACAATACAATACAAAAATACTTAATTGTACACCAAATGCAGATCATTACAAAAGACATTACATGCGACAAGTACAATGGGCGGCCTTATCGCTTAGAAGCGATCTCGTCCAGGCAACCTTTGGATGAATTGTGTGAATTGAATTTGAGAAATTGTGTGGAAAGAATTATGTGAATTTAAGAAAGGCAGGGTAAGAGAATACCGTAAAGTAAAGTAGTACATCATTTTATTGTGTTGTAAAACTAAAAACCGAGTTTAAATCCCTTAGTTTTAAACTGTTTCTTAAAGTTTTGTGCGACTAATACTTATCCCTCGGGAATACAATTTTAAGGAACATCTCGGGATCGTCCTCTATATAAGTGCAAACAAAATCATCCAAATTCGTTCTTAAAATACGAAAAAATCAACGAACATATCTATAAATATACATCCAGCCTAACATTGAACCTCATCCTATTTCGAAGTTGGTTAAAGATAATGTAATATTTTGTTGTAGGTAAAGCTCTCTCGAAAGGAGAAACATAACTAACAAAGGTACGGTATGATGCAACATCCATCATAAGTAGTTGGTTATTGGGGCTTCTGGATCAGGATCATTCATGAATGATCCAGAAGCCCCAATAACCAACCTGAACTTATATTTAGATTCATCGTTTATATTGATTGAATTAGCTCTATAAGCTCTATTCATCTAATCATGTGCTACATATGTAAACAAGTATTGCTGGGTGATAAGGTACGAGATCATGATCATATTACATCTGAGTTTAGAGGGGCGGCACACTCTCATTGCAACTTGATGCATAGAGTATGTCCATTCATTCCGATAGTGTTCCATAACCTATCCGGCTATGATTCACATTTATTCATTGAAGAACTAACAAAACATGAAGGTGATGTACGAATTATTCCTAAAACTCCTAAACAAGGATGAATAGAGCTTATAGAGCTAATTCAATCAATATAAACGATGAATAATCTGACAAATTTATTTCATGTTTTCAATTTGAATCGATGAAAACAAGAATGAATAGAGCTTAATATTTATTCAATCAATATAACGATGAATCTAAATATAAGTTCAGGTTGGTTATTGGGGCTTCTGGATCATTCATGAATGATCCTGATCCAGAAGCCCCAATAACCAACTACTATCATACCTTATGACAGTTATTTATTTATGTAGGTACAGCAGCATGCTTCTATAGGAAGAAAGGAAATCATGATCAATGCCACAACTTGCCTCCTAGTCTAAATACATGACACTTCATTATGCTTATGTTCCATGTCGGTCATTAAATGTATAACTGTTTACGCCAGATATTATTTTAAAGTACAGTGTTTTTCTTGTAGAATCCAGTAACTAGTTTGAAAGAAAGCTAAACCACAGAATAACTATATAGTTATAACTGAACCTATTACTGCTATTTTGAAGCTAAAGAAATCCAAAAAAATGTAACGATTACTGCAAGTTTTGTCCAATGTCCTTTAAAGAATAAAAAAAAACTTATTGCAAAAACAATCATTTCAAACACATTAGATAATTTAGTAAAAAGTAAAAAGATTTTTATTTTGTCAGAACTCTTATTAATTAAACTTATAACAGATTAACAGAAGACAGAAATGAAAAAATCGGCCTCCACTCAGCATGTGCTATGGTAGAGCAGATCGTACCATAGCGCTGGTCTTCCGTGGAGACCGTGGTGCGCAAGGTGACCTAATACTAATAGGAACAAAAACTAAAATGTAACAATTAACAGAAACTAAAACAATGTAAACAATATTATTTAAAATAAAAACTATTAGACCGATATTTGGAAAAAAGTCAAATACATAGTTAAATTCTTGTCTTCAAACTAATAAGTAGCCATAGTTGACTAAACTAAAATAACTAGATAGGACTAAGACAGGGTGCTATGGCGCTCATTAGGGGAGGCCTATGCCCAGCCGTGGACTATTATAGGTTGATGATGATGATGTGTTGCCTAAACGAGGCTGAAAGTATGTAATATAGGCAGCTGTACTATGTAATACAAATTGTTTCAGAAGATGACGTTATTATAATTAAACATAACAAAATTATGGTTAAAAAGCATTAAGTTAAAAATTAACATGATTCCTATCATGATTTAAATATTTCAACATTCGGTTTATACAATTGCAAGGCTCCTAACGCACCAGGTAGGATAGAATACATATGCTTGGATTCTGCGTTGGACAGTTTGCCTCTATGGGTAAGTACTCGAACAACTAACTTCTCAAAGATGTAGGTACCTAACCTACCACAATGAGAAAGGAGACACCACACATTACACAATAACATTTAATTTAGTTATGTAAGGCGCAATCAATTTATGGCACATCAAGTGACCAGCTGTAAGAATAGCATTAGATGTACATTTTCAATTTGAGGGGCTCATTGGGGGAGGCCTATGTCCAGCAGTGGACTGATATAGGCTGATGATGATATCTTACTATAGGCACCTACTTACCGGCTTCAGATCGGTGTTTAATTTGACTCACTCGATAGGTACGTACACGCTCACTTTAGGCATTTAAAATAATGTTAACAATTTTACTGCTGAAATCACACGGTATGTGTTTTCTACAAGTGACTAATATAAGCATGTGTACCTACGGTGGAACTGAATAAACGAAATGAAATGAAATGAGATGAAATGAAATGAATTGGTTGTAAAGTCAGTGTGAGCTTTCGATTGAAGTAAGCAAGAGCTTTTGATTGAAGCATTGTAAAGTTTCAAGATTATATTGCTCGCAGTAAAACCATTTTGGAAGAATGTTGGATGCTGCAACTAATGGGTCATCTCATCATCAGATAATGATATCTACAGCCTAATACGGAATGTTACTGATAACTTAATTAACATTTTATAACTTTAACGTAACCTTTAAGTATGTCCACATGAGATAAGCGGATCCATTCATATTGTCTTCCTGATATGTGTGTATTTGATACAAAACACTAAGAATCAAATATCAATCGGGTACCTACATTACATTGTTTACTCTCTTTATTCACATGCATGGAGGAAGTAAGTATTACATCCTACTTCGGAACAGTCATCATCATCATTAGCCTGTTGGTCCACTGCTGGACATAGGCCTTTCCTAATTAGCGCCATAACGCCCCGTCATATTATGTAGGTACCGTTTCCTACATTAAAAGAAGAGCAAAACCTCTTTGCTTTGATGAGTACTATATCTATGCCAATAATAAAAAGAGGAAAGGTTTGATTTTTTGTTTGCATTGAATAGGCTCAGAAACTACTGGACCGATTTGAAAAATTCTTTCACCGTTGGGAAGCTACACTATCCGCGGTGAACATAGGCTATATTAAAATGTAGAAATGTGAAATTAAACGCAAGTGAAACCGCGGGAAACAGCTAGTTTGTTTATATTCGCTAAGATTATGTCAAAACACAATAACAGATGCGTGCGACCCTATCAGGGCAAAACGCAGTTCAATGGATTGTAAGAATGGCTCGTTCCTAAATGACGTGACCAAACTACAAACAAGTCTTTACAACCAAGTAACTAAACCAAAACCCAGGCTGTAACGTTGTTCGCTCTCACCGGTAAACTTTACTACCTCCGACTACCACAAGGATATCCGAGGGTAGTTCTAGATATTCATTCACAGCCATAAATATCGAGTTAACAGTGGAATGAAAAGGAAAGTGATCGGCAGCTTTCTGTCGGCGCGTGCTGCTGAATAAATGAGTATATGGCTTTTATATGACTTGTATGTAACTGTTATGTCTTCCCGAATTGCATGGTATATGAAAGTTGAGTAACATAGGTAATCAACTATTATTATGGTTTCCTGTTACGGTTTTATTCATATAGAACCTATTACTACTTCCTTATAACGGCAAAGGTCATGGAAGGATCCAGCTTTGGAGTAGATAGCCTCACTGGTGATACCTAGAGGCAATGTAACACAACACATTGATTCAACTACATTTGATTTAATTGGGCTTAACTTGATTTGATTCATTTAAATTTGATTCCATCATCTAATTTAATTTGATTTATGTTTATTTCATGAAATTTTATTTATTTTGAGTACTTAACAATACTAATATTAACAAAAGAGCATTATCATTACTAACAAATAAAGGATCTTTATAGTGAAAAAACATGGGAGGAGGAGCAATAGACAACTGAAGCCAAATTGGTATCAAAAAGTCAAAATACAATTAGGGGAATTGCAGTCTAGACCAGAATTCCATTACAAAAAACATAGACATGTCGCTCAAGGATATTCTTACGTAAAACGAGAAAACGAACGAGCTAAATTCCAGTAACCGTTTGTAGAAAAATGCCATTCTCAATAGTAAATTTCCCAGAGCATACAAAGCTACAATCCGACCGCAGCCTAAAAACAATCGGCGCCGCGATCGAACAATACCTCGTATTTTGTAACATTTCTCGTTATTTATGCAAAAACCGTGAATGAGCCGCCCGTTCGCACGTTCCCATATAACTGCACCGTGTGTAACCATTACGACACCCAGTAAACAAAACTATACCAATACAATTCCAACCCTATAACAACGGAAAAGGCTTTAGATCCCATTGAACTCACACCAAAACTGTTCCACAGTCATCGCCCAATGAATAAACATGCAGTTATCGAGCCAATTTCAACCCTATCTCAAGGACTTTAGCCGTAGATCTTAGGCTTTTACATCCACGTTCTCACAAACAGCCATTCAAGTCTGAATTCTGGTCAAAACAGATAGAGTTGGAAGTAGAATGAACCTTCATTCCTCCTTCCTTGCAGTTTATGATGCGAAGTGCATTGGTTATGGCGCGGGCAGGTTGATCTAGCGGGAGACGGGATCATTTACTTCTTACGTTTGTTTGTAGACTGTAAAGGTGAAAATAAATTCAGGACCCATACAAATATTTCAGCAAATCAAAAAAGTTATGGTGGTCAATACCTGAGCAATATAAAACTGTTAAGCTCTATGATAGCAGCTACTAACTTGTGTATAGTTTAGCTGACATTCTGGAAAGTTAAAGCACAGGTGAAAAAGTATTCATAGCCCGCAATAAAACATCAATGGATATCGAACTAAAGTCATTGAAACGGTCACAATGACAACATCCAATTCCGTCGAACAACTTGTTCACATAAAAGCAACAAAAAACGCTTGTAAACAGTCGATTGAACCGTGAAATCTATCGATTACAGGTTTTTTGCCCGACTACTTAAATGGAGGGTTATGTTTTTGTTTGCTTTTTGTTGTAAGGTCAGCGCGTGCATCCTTGCCGGTAGCGTAGGTCGCCATTGATTCTAAATTTAAATCTTTGAACAAACGCCTCTGATTGGTTGATTTATTAACTTGTTAGCGTAGGCACTAGGCGAATAATCAAAAGCGAAATTCTTGCGATTAAATCTTCATTGTTGAAATATCGGTCAAGTGCGAGTTGCTCATTGATTAATTTAAATATATTGTTTTGTGTTTTGCCGATGTTACGTGAATCCTTTCATAAAGTTTATAAAGGGAGAAGAATGAGCCCATTAGCCGAAGGCTAAGAGAAACATTTGCACACACACTTCAAAACATCCGATTAATGTTTTTAAACATTCACAAGCCATAAAGGGCTGGGTTTGAGCGTGCCCAAGTGTTTAACTTCAATAATGTCCTTAAATAAGCCGAAACTTAACGATATTTGTCCATTCTGATCCCAAAGCCGTCCTAAACAAACATCGATCGTCAACACGACAATTCAATATTTGATTGATATTTTTTATCATCACTCTTCTTCGAAGTCAGAGTTTGTATGGAAAGGGCCCCGACCTCTGCGACAACATAAAACTCTTTATATCTACTTGGTTATTTATTTGTTTGTAAAATATTTATGAAAAATCTTTTATAAAAAAAATCGAAATGGACTAGATTTTTTTTAAATCGTAATGAGAATATTGACAACGATTTGGATTTTGTGATTTTTTTGTGTCTCACCTCGAGATCTAGAAATACAAATATCCATATTTTTTTTTGTATTGTCATGACATATTACCTACCCTATTATCTACATCTGCTTTGTTTCTTGCTTAAACGCGAAACGTGATCATGGCGCATGAAACTGTGCCGAAATATTGGATAACTCAAAAATCAAATCATGGTGAATATTCCGTTTTAAATGACTTTAGTGTAAACGCGAAAGTTTGTAAGTATGCTTGTTGCTCTTTCGCGCAAAAACTAATGAATGTAATTTGATGAAACTTCACAATAATATAGATTACATATCAGAATAACACGTAGGCTACAATTCATAAAGATATATTGTATGTATATTAACCAAAATATCTATCAACACGCGGGTGAAACCGCGGGGCGCATTTAGTACATTTATATTTCTAGATATCGGAATCAGGGCCCTGGTGAGACAGTGAACTAACTTCAAGGAATGGTATCGAAGGTGTGGTGAGCTAAATGTCCAGCCTTCACATTTCAACCGCGGGTAGATACTCAAACCGCTACAACGCTATTTGACTGTACCATAAAGGAAAGGTTTTATTTAATGGTCGGAAAATATAAAGCCAAATTTCGACCGAGGCGGAGACTGGTCATATGCACAGGACATATTATGGTGCACTGGTGTGTGCACAAACACAGGTGCATTCTCTGGAAATACTAATAAATAACTGCTTTATTTTCTACATAAAAAGTTTATGAATTGTACACAACATGTTGTGCCCGTATCTAGAGTGAGAAGGAGGCAGAGAGAGATGATCATTAAAAGTTTTGAAATTTACCACCAAAATATATCATCTATCTACGTATATCTATATCAATGTAAGAATAGAGTTGTAAATAGGTTCTAGCAGACCGATATGAGTGGTCTATATCAGAGATGGCGCCACACCGGCTGATGACGATGAGGTTATGATGTGTAACTTACATAATTCATTAATTTATTTGTGAATCAGGGTAATTGATAGTCAGTACACAAGACCTATTTTAGATCGCTAAATTCTGCCACTTATAGGCGTACAAACATTTTAATAAACATTGTATTATATAATAGCTTACAACTTTGCATGACGATAAAGATATTATGTATCTAAAACTTACGACTTTGGGTGGCGGAGCTTCAGAGTATGTTGCTCAAACTTTAAAAAAGATCTTAACACTTTGACTGCGGTTTTTTTTTCGACGACTGCGATCTTTTTTTTAACCTAAAAAATTCGTGCTGCCGCTCTACACAGCGGTTGTGTTGCGCCGCACATGCGTTTCATTCGAAAAATATTACAGCTCTGCTGAGTCACAAAGATCTGTATTTTCTCAGCCGCTGCGCTAGTGTGGATTTACGGATATTAGTCACTTGTAGAAAACTCATACCGTGCGTTTTCAGCACTCAAGTGTTAACAGACTGACTCTGATCAGTTCACTCAAAAATAGTCTTCATGTTGTGTTCATCGTCCACAGTACAAAGGAAACCTTCGTAAATGGTTCATCTGTCAATGCTTGAACGAATTCCTCGGAAGCAACAGAACTGTTGACCTTGTGGACTCAAGGCTTCTCATAAAACAATGATCAAAAAACAATTACGAATTATATTTGGTTTTCAGTCTCCACTTGTCGTTAACATAGTGTTTTTTACAGACTATTATCATTTACAGCCCTTTATTACCTGCTGTTTTTACTTGTTAATTCCCTCGACGAAGAACTATAAGAAATCACAAGAATGTGTACATGCGAAATTAATGATGGTTGTGGTTATAAGTATTAATACAACGGATATTTATCGCGTTTATTTACCCTTTTTCCCGACGTTTCAACAAATATCCTAATTTCAATCTTGAAGACGGGTTCAAACTCTCTGCCTCGTGGAATCCAGTGATAGCAAAGTGTAGTCGTCGTAATCCGGTCTCTCATTGCGTTGCGGACACTGTTAGTGTTGTGTGTCGTCCGAGCGTGCAGATAGACATTCATACTATTGAAAATGAAATGAGGGTAGTTTCAAATAAACTAGCCCCCGTTCCGCTGAGGCGGTAACTCCAGTACTCCAGTCATCCCGTGACCACGACAGTGTGTAAACCTGTTGAAACGTCGGGAAAAAAGGTAAATAAACGCGATAAATACCCGTTGTAGCAATACTTATAATTATGTGTTCAGATCGCGTAAGTTTAAAAATATTTATGGTTGTGGTTGTTTATTACCTCTTTACGCCAAAACTACTAAACAGATTGGGCTGAAAATTTTCATAAATGTGCTCGACATGGAATATCGCGTACAGAGCCACGGGCAGAACCTAGTCCTTCAATAAATAGAGAAGGCAACTAAGCACCATTTCACACATCTCATCCACTTGTTGGTATTTGCTGGTTTACATAAATTATGGGAAAGTAGTCGGTGAAAAATGTCTGGTTGGGCGTGTGGTCAGTTTCACTTTTAGGTAGGTGCGGACGGCGGGGCACGTCATGTATCAGGCAGGGGCCACTTTTAGTTTCAACCGTATATAAAACGTATTGCGTAAAGTTCACAATGACTCATCTGATGATGTTTCGATTCTTTTGTCGGAAAATTAAACGAATGATAAGCTGATAAGCCAAGCATCATTCGTTATCATGGTAAGAAAGAAGTCAAAGGAATTTCACGATTCTATTTTGCTGAAAACCACTTGAGAAATTAAGCATCACTGACACGTGCTCTATGCTGCTGGCTCGCAACCGTCTACTTAAGATTTACTGGTGTTTCATATTAAGCTACTTACATATGTCACGTAGCTGTAATTTTAACCTGCTGACGGTTTATTATGCCTTGAAACGATACATCTAATGGTGGCACTTCACATGGCTATTTGTATTTGTGTATGTGGCATATTTGGCAAACAATTACCATGTGTGGACAGTTTATTTGACAAAGTGTTCGCCTTATTTGCCTATTTGACAATAAGGCCAATACCAAATACGCGTTACCGTGCGCTTGTCGGTTTATCGAGGCACAACAAAGCAGTCAAATAGGCAAATACGCAAGAAGCCGTCCACACAATGGCCATATTGGCACCTTGCGCTCGGCTCAGTCTGCTGCCAAATGTTTGTGTGTTTGTTATTTGAGTGCCATGTGTGCATGGTCGTATTTGCCTCTTTTTGCATGTTCGTCTGAACGTCATATATTTTGCCAAATAAAGCAAACACCCAATAGCGAACACAAATAGCCATATAAAAACATGAAATGACAAAAATTATCTGTCAGTAGAAGGCACGAGCAGATTATTTTATAAGAAGTCAAAACGGAACCCAGTAGAGCTGCTCGGAATAAATAGAGAGATTAGGGAAAAGGGTAACAGTCATTGCAGAACTTCATCTCAAAGATAGCTTTTAAATAATTTTTCTTCTCAAAATACCAAATACTAGGATATAGCTAAGTACGTAGGTACACGCGGTCATTCACACACCTTCGCAATTTCGTAATAACTTCGAGTCTTACCGCGATTACAAAACAGTTGTAATAGACACGCCTTAACCAATATCCATAACATGTAGGTAGGTTATTAGAAAGTCCATTTCGACTTTCATTCTCATTTCCTAAGGTCTATTATTGATGTTCGTAAACTCGGTTCACATGCTGTTATCGATAAGAACCACTTTCATTGATTAGCTTTCTAGTTCGTAAAAATGTTTGCAGTGATTACAACGTGCGTATTTTACGCTGTTATGGTCGGAAATAGGCATCGTTTACTTTCCATTTTACGAGAACTATTAATTACATTTAGCAAGAAGTTTATTTATCTAATTAATCGACTTAAATACCGAAGTAGGTACATAAACTTACTCGTAGTAGGTATTAATATGGTTATGGTATACGAGTCATTTTAAAAATATATATATACTTCCTAAGTTACTTTTGGCTTGGGTAGGTACACAAAGAACTAACCAGTGAGAGCTATAACAATCAACGATCAGCGAAAATGGTAGATTTCTTACACAAACAAAATTTCATCAAAATACGCATCATACTAGGAACTTTGCAGTTAGTAAATATTATATAGTTCTCATTTAGGAACTTTTGCATTATTTCGTTATTGTTTGATATCTGCTAATTATGATTAACTTATTAGACTGAGATTCCTTTGTACTTATGTATGTGCAGGGGAATCTTGGCCTTTTACTTCCTCTGAGAAGAATGACACCAAAACTAGGCAACCTCCACGATCTCACACAGTTCCTGGTCGCTCCTCCAGTGGCCGCCACTCTCAGTAGCGGGCGGCGGCGGCGTGTGCCGGTGGCCCGTAAGTGGACCGCGACGACGCGGCTGGCTGCCCCCGCGGATCTCTACCGATACCAACCACTTGCCGACCGTCTCTGTGCAGCGCGCTTTTTGGTATTTTTTTTTACTCTGGCTAGTTTCTGGTATCTGATGTTTTGTGTAAAGTGTCAATGTATCTAGCTTCTTCATTAGCGAAAGAGACATGCATGATACATACATGATAGGGCGCGTGGTCGAAATAATCATAAAGCTATTGCAAGACTCACCTCTAAATCTAGGATGAGGTGGCTGATAAATAGAACCTTCCTACGTTTTTAACGGCAATAGTTCATTACCAAAATTGGCTGATTGTCGTCGATTCTGAATAATCGATTAGCTAATAGAGAATATCCTGATAACAAGTTAGGCCATAAAGTTATGTAAACCGTATTACCTTTTTTAAATCAAAAGCAAAGTAAAAAATATTTTACGGGCCAATTACAGTTTTAAAGACAAATTTTCTGAGAGATCTATAACTCATCGAGAATCGATGCCACCCAAAGTGCAAAAAGCAAGTCTCGACACTAACAACACTAGACTGTATGGTGAATGCCGATGGCTAAGTACCCTCGTTGGCATACTCCAGTCGGCTTCAATGTGCAAAGGCAGGCGCCAATCGGTACCGGCCAATCAAAACTATTAAAGGGGATATTTACACTAGCTGACTTGTTGTGGCTCGCAAAAAAGGGCTTTTTAAGCCGAATAGACATTGTGATAAGAATGTCTATTTTTTAAGTATAAAATTATTTAAAAGCCTGCCTACCCTAGGTAGTGGACCCATGTTTGTCTTAAATTCTATGAGTATATCTTAAATTAGAAGAGATATCTATGAAATGTATAAATAATATGTTGTACCTACGCCGAAAAATAAAACCTCTCCCTTAAATTTACAGGTACCAAAGTACATACGAGGTTGCGTCGCGTTATAATCAATAGAACAATCAATTCGTATCATCTCTCTCCGATTTCTGTTCAAGTTGGCGAGTGTAAATCGGCCGACATATCCCGGCGTCTCCGACAATTATCGGCGTCTATTGCATTTCGTGGGAACATCTCATCCCGGAATGCGTCCCGTACGTGACGGCCCACGGATTGCCGAGACGTGATACTATTGGATGCTGGTAGATGCTGACTTTTAAACGGATGGAATCGTCCTTAAACGACCCTGTGGTTGGCCATGTCTTGATTGTTTGCAAGTTTTATCGTAACTCCATGCAAAGCTTTAGACTAGTTGGTAGTTTCACTAAGAATTACAAGTCGGTGTCAAACGAAACGAAGCCTTCAGTTGGTTGCCGTAAAGACAATGCAATGATATCCTTGTATGGTGGGATCAGATTATCTACATACATGTTTCGCTATAAACTTATCGGTTTGCACAAGTTGTGGTATTTATTAGTATAGTCTTTAAAGATGCGTTTGACAACATTTAGTAATGGTATTAAAAAAATATATAACCCAAAAGGTAAAAAGATAGAAAACTCCTCTCTGCAATTCTTGCCCAACAATTTCTATTCGAAATTGCATAAATTATTATGGTTATCATTATCAGTGCCATGATTGCTCATTCAAATGAGCTTTCCACGTGGCTATCGGAGTCAGCAGGCCAATGCGGCAAAAACGCGACATGATCACGCGCCTGCGCCCGCGCCGCGACATGGATGCTGGTGCCGGGGAACCACACGCATCCGGCATTATGAGATGCTATTACTTATGTTAATCAGGCCTGGATTTCTATTGATACTGTTTTTTTTATGAATATGAGACTTGTTTGTATAATACCGGGAGATGGTACTTACAATGCAAATTCAACTGCTACGGGTGTAACGCTGTCCAAATATATCTGTAACAAGAAATAAAACTATCAGAACACGAAAAATTATATGTCCTTAGTGACCTTAAATATATAATAAACAGGTAATAAAAAGAATCAGAATAGTTAATCTCTATCTTGAACTACGCCGCTCTACATAATGACTCTATGAAGAGGTAGAGTCGATCATAATCTACATCACATTATTTGTCCACAAGCTGACCAACAAACAGGTCAAAAAGTTTAACACATTCCTCGAACGATGTCCACCGTACACAACAAAAAAGATGGCTAACAAACATAGTAACGTCGATGCGAGATATAAGGCGCCGACTGATGCGATGATAATGCTCAAAAATGTGCTAAAAGAACCATTTTCATAACGTGCGTTGCGTACGCAGCCTCGGCAATGGGACTGCATTCCTGTAGAAAGCAGCCCGCGTTTGTATGTAAAGCAGATGTTTTTGCCACCAGGCTCTGATTAAACGAGGGAAGGACCACCCGGAGGACTCATTTGTATGTTGCTAGCTAAATTATGCGGACAAGGGTGAGGTAAGCTCGCGGATACAGTTTCAGTGGCTATTCATTACCTGACGATGGCAAGCAATGGGACATGGTTCTTTTTTGTATAAACTAGCGGAACCCTATACTAACATGCCGGCCCTGCAAGTTCAGTTTAATGCGATATGTGTGTACGTACACGCTATTACCAGTTAAGGTAATTAGTGGTAAAATATAATTGGAGACCACACAAATTCGAATAAAGTTTGATTATTTAAAAGACGATTGGTTAATAAATGCTATTTGGCAAACATATGGTAATTTCAATTAACAAAGTAATAAGCTTTATCTCATTCTATGTTAAATATAGAAATAAAGAAAAGAAACTTTTACATCCATATTGATTGAAATTTATCGAAAGTTCAATAAAGGTTAGTGTTGCGTACGTTTTCACTTTTTCGATTATTAGATTCAATAGCCGACGGCGAAAACCGCCTTAGCATACTGGTCACACCGCATTATCAATGCTAATTCTCGAAATTTCAATAAAACCAGAATTTTACAAGGTTTTGTCTCATACTCGTCGCTTTGTTTTAAATTCGATTGGTCGTTTTGTTACCACTACCTGTGTTTATGCTAATTTGTTATTATATTATGTTGTTTTCTGAGTTCCATAGGGAATTTGGGCTTTCATAATGTGTTGTAGGCAGTCCACTGACAGATGTGATCTTTATTGAAAGATACAAAGTATCTATCGCAACATGATGTATGAGTATGACCGCGCATGTAAGATTGTGCCTATAGAGCCAGGTGTGCACAGGCCTTACCCCGGTGTGACATTACACTTACAGTAAGTACCTATTTAAAGTATTTTTATTTGTGCACTCTGGTTGTGAACTCGCGTTAACATGGGCGTGTATTTAAACACTTTGTAAATGCCGCAAAGCGTACTATTTTTTAAATAAATACACTTAATAACGTGGCCGCTTTATGTGAATTGCAAATGTTGCAATGTTGCTCTTTGCTTGTGCATTTTTTGCACAATTTGCATGTTTGGACGCAGATGCGTGTCATCCATTTATTGCTGTCTTTTAGCACGTTTTAAACATACTCGTACATATAACCTGAGTATAGTACATTACAAACAGTACAGCATTAATCACCAGAGTTGGTTATTCACAATTTACCGGTGACATATCTCATCCCTGTAACACCACATATATTTTAACACCTCTGTTGCGATCACAGATCCACTTATGCTATGCGATTGGTATAAGATTAACTTATTATTGACCAAAACAAACAGTACAAAGTCGTAACAACAAAAATAAAGATTGCATAAAGTTGAAAGGTAGTGATTCGTTCCGGTCATGCCAGGTATGATAACCAGGTAATCACCAAGCTAATTTGCACCCTATCGGAGTATTGTTATGGTTTGTTTTACGCTGAGTGTAGAGATCAAACACCTATTTATCGATTGGCCGGTAATGCGAAGAGCTTTCTCTTGCAAAGATGGTCACTCATGCACAACTTGTCGGTGAGCTTGTATGCAGTCGCGGTTGAAACAATGACACGTTGTTAAGGTAGCACGTGAGCAAGTGAGTCAAAGGTTTGATTGAAACACATTTTAACTCGATTGTAAATGTACGTTATTTCTTATCACTACATAGTACCTATAAAACAAAGTCACTTCCCGCTGCCTGTCTGTCCCTATGTATGCTTCGATATTTAGAACTACGCAATGGATTTTGATGCGGTTTTTTTAATAGATAGAGTAATTCGAGAAGAAGGTTGATATGTATATAATAAATGCATTTGCACCCATGCGATACCAGGGCGGGTCGCTAGTTGGTATATAATTGCTTAGGACCTTGTCATCAATCCGTCTCCATTTTACATGTTCTTAAAATTTTGTTTAACTTGTTTGTCTTATATGAAACGTTCTTGTTGAGGGTTTACAAAAATAATACTTCATTTTATAACCCAATCACTAGGATGTGTCGTCAATATAACGAGTTGGCAGCTAATTATAATGAAATAGATATATTTGACTCTAACCTCAATAAATTTCGCAAACTAATTTCGACTATACTGAGCAATTAACTTTAATATATAACAATATAAATATGTATTTTCTGTTATATATACCTAAATAATACACTATGTATTGTTTAGGTATATATAATAGAAACTTTAACTAAAACTTAAACTTTAACTTCAATAAAAACATTTAGTTATACGGAAATTGTTTTGGCTATGTTTGCAACACTTTTCTAAACTTGTTATGTTTACATCTAGGTCTACAATCTGGTTCACTACTGTAACTCTATTATTTAATGCATAAATGTGATTGTAAACTGCTTTGTAAACTTATTACAATAAATAAATAAATATGATAACATATAATAAATATTGTTTGCTCCTAATACGAGTATGATTAAATAAAATAAAATAAAATAGCCTTTTATTCCTTAACCTTAAATAACATTGATCATTCATGCTTATGAAAAATTTGTTAAATCTAATGTATGTCAAATATTATAGAAAATGTCAGTATGTAGATTTCACGAGTATGATTAGGTCTCCAGAATGTTTTATGAAGGAAAGACAACAAACGCTTAGCTTATTAAGGTAAACAAATAGGTGGTAGGTAGGATCGCCTCGCTCACGGCGCATATCCCCGGCTCCCACTCATTTACTTCTAATTATTTCCTATCTGGTGTTTATCTGGAGGCCGATAGGCGGCGCTCGCACCGCGCCGCTGCGTGGGCACAGACACCATTGTAATTGGCCGGTGTGTCGCCTATTTATGTGATAGACAAGGATAAGGGATCGAATAACGGGACCGTGTTTATGGCTCTACCAGCTTTAGATTAGAACCTGGGAATAATAGGCTGAGCTACAGGCTTTCTTTAAGATATTGCCTGCTCCTTGCCCTAATGTGAAGGTGTAAGGTAATATAAGCCTTTCTACTGATATGTTTATTGTGCTGCGGAGTCTTGATTCTCTGCCGAGATTGTTAAAAAGACCAGTCGTTGGACCAGCTCTACGTCCAATGATGCATAGGACTAGTTGGAAGACTGGTCGGTCGATCTTTTCAACATCTCCGAGATAAATATATGCAAAAGGTGTATAATTTTTAGTTTGTTTGAATGGGGAAATGCGAAATTTTTGGTATTGACTGAAAATTATTTCATTAAAGGTTTTAGGAAGCGATGCCGCTTTTATAAAAACGTTTAGACATATTTTGCTCAAACAAAAGAGAGCCACGACGCAGTCCGTTAAGCTGGCACCAGTTCCTGTGTTATCAAAGCCCTCATCTTCTATCAGCGAGTATCACCCGGTCTCGTTTGGATAAGCGAGGCTATCGCGGTATCTGTCGCCGAGTGACCACTGCCGGCACTCGCCGACACCCGAACAACTATCTATGTGGTACAAGGGATAAGGTACAACGGTAAGGTCTTTGGAACATACTGGCATCTAAAGCCATTTAAAACGGGATATTTATTATTTGCGTTATTCCGTGATCATTACGCATGAAACTGTGCCGAAATATTGGAAAAAAAGCAAATCATGATAAATATTCCATTTTAAATGACTATAGTGTTAATAACCATGATAGTTTCAAAAGTTATACTAGCGTCTACCTGCGGCTCCACTTGGTATTTGAACTCAATTTTTAAAACTGATCTACAACTCTACAAGGCTTGTATTTTAGGTATCTACCCTCCGATGGATGCTTTAACTGTCATCCTGCATTGCTGTAGAATCAACTTTTGGTTACCGGCATAGATCTCACTGATAAATTGTTCCAAGTTATAGAGGTAAACTAACTAGTAGACTCACAAACTCTAGGTTATGGGTCAGGGTGGATGATCATTCGGAGCGTTGTCTTGATATCTTTAAGATCAGGTGGGACATTTCTTTTGTCTCGAGCATTAAAATTTTTATAGCTTACAGTGTAGGTAGTTAAGATTGGACATGAGATAGGGAACTAATATTCGTCTATTTATATATTATATTTTTCCATAGAATCAAAGATCTGATAAACATAATTATTATCCTTATTCATGAATAATGATATTGCGCTGAAAATGTCTCATGGGATATATTAATAGTTTATGAAAAGGTTTTATTTTATGCATCGACGGACTATTACATGTTTTTGTCTATGCTGTGTTTTGAATGAAAATTCAAAATTCAATTCAGTATATTTTATTTTCTTTACGCTTACAAAATAAGCACTTAGATAAGTCATTTGATTGATGAGTCAATGAATATCCATCTGAACAACAGATTATTAATATGACCAATTGATCACACATTATGTTTGAAGAATAGACAATGAAGAGAGCTAAACAAAAACATCGCATCTAATCCACGATATAAATGGTCACAATATAGTGAATGGCAACAGGAAGAACAGGTTCCTCAGGATACGTAAATCCAGCCGCGGGCTTGTATGCTTCCTGGTGAGATGGAATTGTTGTCAATTTAAATGCTTTATTGCGTGCGTGGATAGATCTGCTAGGTTCACATCGTGTTCATAAAGCCGGGCAGATCTGTTCGGTGAGCAATCTCCGGAGCTAGCAGAGTTTGCCGTGTGACCTATAATTACAAAACTAACGCCAGAAAGCATTAGAATTTATTTCAATCAATCATATGTAAACTTAGTTCTATTCTAATAAGTAATAAGTCACGTCTGACCCCCGAATACTCAAACGCGTCTCAGTTTAAGCTCGTCTCAATTCGCGAATTTTAGACAGTTTTCAATGAACATCCATCAAAAAAAATCGACCTAAGATGTGCTTAAAACTGAGATGCGTTTGAGTATTCAGGGGTAAAATGCGACCTATTAGAAGTAAATTTACATTTGACTGATTGAAACTAATGCTTTCTCTGCGTTGTGACTAATATATTTTTTTCTTTGCAGTGACGAATTGTTGCCTAGATCGAAAATGTTTGCGGTTTCCGCGATCCCTCACGGGGATGTTCAAATAACTCTGTCGGTATTTTAATTGATGTTTCTTAGGCTTTATTTACTATATTCCTTCTATTATCTACTTTAAATGGCCATTTAGACCTCAAGAATATGACGAATAAAAAGACTATAAGATCGATCGAGACATCCAAATCTGGAAGAAAATGAGGTCCAATCTAAGCGCAAATTAAATAAAGTAAACAAATAAACCAGTAGGTATAATAAATCTATAGTTTGTAAACAAATAAACCAGTAGGTATAATAAATCTATAGTTTGTATACACAGCTGTATGCGCAAATGAGTCAGTTAATCGCTGTATGAGTAAAGCTGACTCCTGACCTTTAGCGCAGGACTGACCTGCACGTCAAATAGTAGCACCGTTTACGAAATTCTCACGGCTGGATGCATTCACACTGAAAACAGGATATGAATATTGGAGGCAGCCGACAGAATTATGTATATTGGAGGTAGACGACAGTCTTTTGTTTTGTCGACTTGTCAACGGCCTGCCGACTTTAGTGCATAGACTCCTAACAGGCTTGCCCAAAAACTTGAGATAAAATTATATTATATGCTTGAAATTTTTAACTAGAATAAAGGTTACTTAAATATTTTAATACCTAAATAAGTTCTGAGTCATTTGGCTCTACTAGAAGGACAGCTCAGAACTTAAATGCCGGGGGAAATCTTGCCTTAGAAGCCAACATCCACTTTGGACTTTTATGTTACAAGAGTGAGTAGGCCACTTTGAAAGATTTTTTAAACTGTGCGTGCGTCAAATAGTATATTATTTATCGGAAAACAGGAAGAGCCTGTTTTCTGCCAAAATTCATTTGTATCATAGCGTCCAAGATCAGTCAGCCTTCGAGGGGTTTGGGAAACAATCGACTAATTGCGAGATTGCTACAACCGTGTGGTCCAAGGTGACGGCTGCTACTGCCGTGGGAGACTGCCCAGCGCTGGGACAAGTTACAGGATTATGGAGGTAAGGTAATACTACAGGATAAAGTAGACTCGTATTCTCACAACCCACTAAATTTATATGTGCTGCTTAAATATTAATTTATGTATGCAATATTAAAAACAAAACATTCATAATTCTTTCCATCTAAAGTGTGCCTAATGTAAATGTGTGTGGATTGTCCAGTATTCATTATAAATAAATAATGGCAGACAATTCACACAACATTATCTAGCCCCAAGGTAAGCAGAGCTTGTGTTATGGGTACTAGATAACAGATTGACATAATACAATATATTATATTACATAGATAGATATTTTTACTATACATAGAAAATGACCAGAACACTCTGTACATTTATCTGCAGATCGTACAAACAATTCTCCCGAGGCGGGAATCGAACCCGCAACCTCCTACATCGCAGGCGGACCTAGGCCCACGCCTCAGAGGTCGTCAAATATATAATCAAATAATATATTAATATTAATATAAGCCGCACACCGCACTTGACTTGCGGCCCCGTAGGCGCAGCACCACGCGCTGCGCGCTGCGCACGCGGCGCACAAACGCCGGAATTCGCACTCATGTCAATAAGTCCTCACGTGAGGTTCTCAAATCACTTCCACTGTTTCCGTTATTGTACTGATCTAATTGTTTTTTAAATTGCTTTAAATCTAATTGTTGTTATTTCTACCTAATGATTGTAGACATAGGTACAATATGTTATTATCGTTCGATTGGATTAGGCCGGGAGCGCGTTGAAGTCTTTTGTATGAGGAAAATAAAGATTCTTTGCAATTGTGTTAGTTTCTTCTGCATTTATACAGGGTGCCAAGAAACATGTGTACTAAGCTGACTGGTGATGAAGGTGATAAAAAGAGACCTTTTTTCTTCGTATACGTTCTTTTATATTTGTTTAATTGTTGGGCCTGACTGGCACAAGCTGCCAAATGTATCGTCTCTAAATAGGTTTACGATGACTCGGTCAACATGTGGACGGACCATAATAGGATATTATTATTAAATCAAAACGAAACCACTTGTTGGGGCATGCTCAGCGTGGAAGTATGAATACTGGTGCAGAGAGACAGAGATTGAAATAATATCTGTGGTTGTAAATAACAGAAACAAATGTTGAGTGACGCAACGTTCGAGTGATTACAATTAAAGCAGCGCCACATTATGCACGCAACAATGCGTCCATTACTTGACAACTGGGAAACTCACATGCTTAGGGAAAACTATCTCTTGTTACCGGCCGCACTGCAAACATTACGCAACACGCGCTAACTTCTGTTATGTCACTAGAAATCCATCAATTTGCAAGTGTTTCAGTAAAGTCACGGTTTCAGTGGAAAGTGATGCTTGTCTATATGCTTGCACGATATGTAGTTTGGCTCTGAGAGAAGGTATATATTGGACTGCTTGGAAAGTAAATATTATACAGGATGAGCTAAATCAATAAACCAGTCAAATGCGAGTCGACTCGAATGCAAAGGGTCCGTACCATACTTGATATAATATAGCAAAAGAAACAAGAAAAATCCTCAAACAAAATTTTGTGATGGATTGCAAAATTAAAAAGCCAGCATGATGCGGTCACCCATCTTAGTACAGACCGCGCCTAACGTTACTTAACTTCGATTTTCGTTGGTCAACTAGGTATACGACGTTGCGGCCCTAAATTATTAAATTTATATTAATTTTTTTATTTGTGTTTATAGTGACATAACCTCTGTCTACCGTTTACAGTTCAAGAGATACACCCTGCTGACAGACGGACAGACAGACAACTGAGGCTTAGTAATAGGGTACCATTTTTAAACTTCGGGTACGAAATCATAAAGAACACAAAAAACAATTATGGAGTAACTATAACACTAAGCAGCTACATAGTTATATAAATATTAGGTAGGTTACCCACCTACTTAATATCAATCTCAGTAAAATACTTGCTATTTACAAAACTCCGTTAAATAATAACATGTCGATTATACGCATTCGTGTAGGAGTAATTACCAGTTATAATACATTAAAAATAACGATGCTTATTAAACTAATTTAAGTTATGAAAGGATTGCAAATATAGAAGCATTTAAATCGATTAAAACGAAACAAGACAAACCTCATTCAGAATACCTAGAGCCATTACAACGTCACGAGTCACTCATCTAAAGTATGTCAGTGGTTACAAAATGACATATTAGAGTTTCGATTCACCAACTCGATATAAATACATAGGTATTAGTACCTACTGACGATAACTAATCGAGTTACGTCACAGAGCAATGAACTACGAGTTAGTACGAATACTGCTCAAGACGAATGATTCAAGTTATTCTTTCAGTTATAAACCCAAATATGTCTTGTAAATAATCGTATTTTACCAATGAATCTGTTGATACTATCGAACACTTAATACTTTACTTTTTGAATACACGAATAAAGTCCAAAATTAAAAAGGACAATATATAAAAATGTCCAACGGAAAGTGAAACTTGGCAGACTGTACAAATATTATACCAAAAATATGAAAGACTGCAATTGTTTAATTTTCATTGTTACTAATCCACCATTAAGTACTACCGCTGTAAAAGCCTTAAGTATGTATCCTCACCTCCTGAAATACCTCCTGAATAACTGGTGAAGTCGATATTTCCTGTATATTTTAGATTTTTACGGCATCATGAGATGTAAAGAACACAATACCATCTTAAAAATGTAAGGCACAAGATTAACACAATTAAATTCTGCTAATTAATTCACTCTTTATCTAAACCTCTAAAAATGTAGTGTAACATTGAATAAAGAGCAAGCTATCGTCAGCATTAGCATAAACATTGGAAGGCCGAGAAGGCCGACCCGTGAAAAGTGTTCCAGTGTGAAAAGTGGTCATAACGTGACGATATGCTAATGTCGCGTCGGCAACACTGCAACGATGCACCTACATCGAGTTGCAATGCCTTTCGTCAAATATTTTCTACGAATATTATGACAAAATTGATGTATACCAAAACCCTACTAGGTTTTATTCTAATGAACCTACCTAGTAAAGTTATATTAAAACTAGCGGACCTTCCCGGCTTCGCACGGTTTTAGAACGGATCCCCAACTTTTTTGAAAATATATTATTAGCCTACGTTCACCGGGGATAGTGTAGATTCCCAACGGTAAAATAATTTTTCAAATCGGTCCAGTAGTTTTGGAGTCTATTCATTACAAACAAACAAACAAAAAGTTTAAACCTTTCCTCTTTATAATATTAGTATAGATAACTTCCTTATAGGTTGAGAGGTGAGAGGAATGTTTAATTATTTTCCTTCTACAATCATGGGCTAGTTAAAAGGCCTTTCATTTAATTTGAATATGTCCTTGATAGGCGAAGGCTTTCAATATCTTCTCGTCGTTAAAAAGTCATTTGCTTCACATCCTTATTTAAGCACGTCATCGCCTTTAATAAGATCTTCGTATTTAGATTATAACATCTTTAAAGGCACCTTTCAATTAGAAGGTCACAGGTTCGAGTCCAATGCGAGACATGTCACATAACACAAGTAGGTAAGTAATAATAACCGTCTTCGAAATCACTACAAAGTATAAATCAAACTCGCTTCCTGCTATGTCTGTCCCTATGTATGCCCTATGTATGTCATCGCCTTTAATAAGATCTTCGTATTTAGATTATAACATCTTTAAAGGCACCTTTCAATTAGAAGGTCACAGGTTCGAGTCCAATGCGAGACATGTCACATAACACAAGTTGGTAAGTAATAATAACCGTCTTCGAAATCACTACAAAGTATAAATCAAACTCCTCCTCCTCCTCCCTCCAAAATCAAGCCTTGATTGGCTTAAAGCTGTCTAATGAAATATGACGAAGGACGTTTCACACGACCAACATGTGGAAGGAACCTAAGTTCTAAATCATCTGATAACTTTAATATATAAGGCGAATTCATTATTATTGGGGGTCATACGAGGCTAAATATAAAAGCAGGTACAATGTAGATATCTAAAGCAATCTAAAAGTAATATTCAAGTAGATAAATCCCATTAAACCTCAAATCGGTGATCAGTCAGCGGCGACCTTAATAGCGATACAAACAATAAAGGAAACTAGTTCGATCGTTCATTTGCTGGGCAATTCTGACGTGTCGACGACCTTACCGCGGACGGTACACCACTGGAAGATATGAAGGCGGAGGCGATTGAAAGCGATGGAAGGGAACGAAAACCTACTCTATTGTCTAAGCAAATAGTAAGATAATTCTAATAAAATGAGACGGGGTAAATATACCATAAGTATACGAAATACTTACTAAGATGCAGGACGTACTTAGATGAAGTAACTTCAGGGCAGAAGAGACTGGCAAAAGGAAAATAAAACCCATTCGACCTCAGCGGGCAACAATCCATCTGTGACGCAAGAGGTTGCGGTTCTTTTCCCGCCTCGGGACAAATAATTGTACGATCTGCAGATATTTGTTTAGGGTGTTCTGGATGTTTTTTGTGTATTAAAAAAATATAATAAATTATAGTAAGTGATCACATGCTGATGATACAAATAAAATCGTCTTACAGACGCCATCTAAGAGAAAATAGACAATTGTACTTAGTCGAGGTTCCCATGCAAACATGACATAAGCTGAAAATAAATAATCCTAGTATCGCTAGGGATATTATCGCTTAGCTAGAGGAGCACAGAGCTTAACCCGAGCTCTATTAGCGAGTGAAACAGTTACATTGAACATTGTCACGCTGCATTTCATCTGTGAAACCGATTGCAATGCGAAATATCTTGCTATCTACATTGTGGGTTTCTACACTCCAACTAATAGACCACGTTTCTAATTTGTCCAGTCAAATTAATGTAAAGATATTTGGGTGATAAATAAAAATGCTTAGAGAAAGTAAAAATCGTGTATATTTTGATTTGACAAGATAGGTTCGTACCAATTTAAACTTTGATCCTAAAGATTTCATGCGGCGTTGCTGTGTCTGAAAGTATTTCTATACTAATATTATAAAGAGGAAATGTTTGATTTTTTGTTTTGTTTGTTTGTAATAAATAGGCTCCGAAACTACTGGACCGATTTGAAAAATTCTTTCACCGTTGGGAAGCTACACTATCCGCGGTGAACATAGGCTATATTATATTTTCGAAAAAGTTAGGGATCCGTACTAAAACCGTGCGAAGCCGGGAAGGTCCGCTAGTCTTAGATATGTTAGTAGAACCTATCAAAAAATACCTTTAGTCCCACAACAACTAGTTAAGAACAATCTTTCTCACTTTTATTAATTACACAACTGGTTATTAAAATATAATAAAAGTGGCCTGTCTTAACTGACATCCGAACATACCGAATACATTTTTAAAAACAAAAACACTAGGATAACTTAATACAACTTTTATATAAGTAACCTTTAAAACATTCACATCCATCATATGATTGAAAGCGGCTCCGAAAAGTATCTTCATGTCCGTATGTATGTATGTCTGTCCGTGTGACTCGTGTTGCGCAATTTAGCACTGTTACAACAATTATAGAAAAGGCGGCGCAAGGTAGCGTCTACCGGCGATATACTTCGAAACACCATCTTGAGATCAATTCGTTTTTAGCTGTTAAAAGCAAATTATCGAGTGCTCCTTGGTGAATATGTGTGTGAATATGAGTGACGACCGATGTGGCGCGGTGGACGAAGGTCCGCCTGCGGCGCAGAAGGTTGCGGGAAGATCTGCAGATATTTTTTCAGGGTGTTCTGGTCGTTTTCTATTATAATAAAAAAAATATCTATCTATGTAATGTATTGTATTATGTATATCAGTTATCTAGTACCCATAACACAAGCTCTGCTTACCATGGGGCTAGATAATGTTGTGTGAATTGTGCAGCATTATTTAGAATATGCCTACATGGATAATTATAAGATTTGTTTCGTTTCCTAGAATTTCCAATTGTTTTATTGACTTGCAACAGTCTTGTTGTTGAATGTTCTAAAATTGGCACTGGGTACTTCTTTCTCAGCTCACTCGCACAACTTCTAGTTTGTAATTTTCGCTGAAGGAAAAATAAAAGTGTAGTTGAAGTAACTTGAACCGCCGCCGAACGTTCGGATCGGAGCGAGTGTCCGGCGTGAGAAATCAACTGATATGCCGTTACATACAAATTGAGAGATTCTGAAAATACGCCTTTGATTGGCCAATCAAGCATACTGCGCGTTTTTGTAACTGTTTAGTAAAAGTGCGCTTTGGTAAAAGTAAGATTTTAATTTAACCGTGTAATTTGCGGTTATAGGTTGTCGTTTTTCGCAAAGATTTAAATTGGTTAGAGCGCTGATTGCCCTAGAATTGGGGGAAAAGAAACGTTTTGCATGTTTGCAAATAGTACCTAAAGGCGACATTGAAGCGCAATCTTAACTTTCAATCAATGATATTTTACTAGCAAGCTGAGAAATATATTAAGAAATATCATGATTAACTGATTATGTGACAATCTAGGTTCTGCACTCAATCAAAAGTCTTGGAACTTTTACGCAACACGAACTATTCCCATGGCACCATACCCCTCGTTGGCCAATAATCCCACAAGACAATACCATATACCTGCGGCATGCGTATGCGAACGCATGTGATGTGCCTTCCGCGTTCACGACCCGGTTCGAATCTGCACAATTAGAGCACGCTTAGTAACATCTCATGCGATTGGCTGATCGTGGACTAACTGAGGCATGGATAGATCGATGATGCTGCTAATGGATCCTGGGATAGCCGAAGCATTGTTCAGTCTCCTGGAAAAATAACTAGTTAACTCTTCAATACATATATGATGACATAACATGGTCATGACCCAGCTGATCAATACTTATAAATCTAGCTTGCGACCACCCCAAGGTTACCTCAAAAATATGTTTTACGCACTAAAGCCCTGTGTACATATACACACAGCGATTCTTATTAGCAGGTATAATTAATCGACTTGCACTCTACATATATCTATTTGTTCTATGATATATATATGTTGTATAATGTCGAGTTATCTACCGAGCTTTAACCTATTTTAAATCGTGCACACATTCATATATGTACTACCTTTATCGAACAAAGGTAGTATATGAATGTGTGCTTAGTGACGAGCTTTTTCGGCGTATAATAATACAAGTAAATGATTCGAAATCCATATAAAGTTGAATGTAATATTGATGTCAAGGGCTACCGATCGGCTCGAGGAGCACGTACTGGTGTGTTGTGACATCACAAGAACAACTCCGAACAAGTTGTAGTAAGGCGTGATTGCTGGAAGCCCTTTTTATGTATTTTTTGCCCTCTTGCATTACCTACCATTCTTTTACTATTACGTCGTTGAGGGTTTCATAATAGTTGACGAAGGTTTTAAATGATCAAGGCATGCATGAGGGGTTTTATCTTCGATCAAGGTATTCACCGCCTATGACCAAAGAGTTATATTGAAAAGTATTGATATCATCAATTTTCATTTTCCGATAATAAAAGCACAGCCAATGACGAGCCGGTCAGTATGTTCTCTTTTATAAAACGTGAAATTGTTTTCGATGTCTAACAAAAATATAACATAGCATAAGTTTCATGTCTGCAACAAAAGAAAATAATGAACAACACCGCTTTATAACTTCCTAGACATCCGATACCGTTATCCAGCTGAACAAGCTAGACCAACAGAAAAACTATGCTCTCTACAGACTACTGATTATTTTCCATGAAAACTAAATCGGTTCCCTTCACCGCATGCGCAATCCAGCGCCTATGTACATATACTATGAGTATACTATGTAGGAGTAACGTTACACAACCTACTCCAAGTTTTTGTTGGTGATTTCTGTTCCCTATGCTGAGGCAATAACGCACAGGTGGCCGCGCTTTAATGAGCCTGGACTGATGGAGCCTTTGTAATTATTGATTGTGTATTCGTTGTTACAGATATTTATTATAATAACAACCTACGTAAGTACCTAATACAAATTCATGGCTAGATTAGCTAGATTTCTTCATATCTTATTTTTTATATCCGACTAGCTGTTACCCGCGCTTTCACCGGCGTTATATTCGAATTTCACATTTCTAAAATATAATATAGCCTATGTCACCCGGGGATAGTGTAGCTTCCGAACGGCGAAAGAATGTTTAAAATCGGTCCTGTAGTTTCGGAGCCTATTCAATGCAAACAATCAAACCTTACCACCTATACATAATATTAGTATAGATATGTCAATTGTAATTTTTGAGTCGCAATCGGAAAGTTGAGAACATTTCATTTTTGATACTTACTCGGACCTGAGATGATCTACGGACACTTATTCTAACCAGGAACGTTGGAAGAAACATTGAAACATTGGGAGAAATGCTTACTCAGATTTCCGATTCCGACTACCTCTATAAGTACGTTGCGGCTGCTTGAGTGAAATAAACTGTTTTTCTTTCAAAAGATCTAGATGATCTTGACTCAATGTAACCCCTCTAGCACAGCAGTACATGGGAGTACAATGTCAGTGCGCACGCATCGTTGTCCACATGAGAAAACTCACACATTAGCTGGCCTGACCGGCTTCCAGCTTGTCTACGAGGTCAGTACCATGAAATACACGGTAACTATACCTTGCTAATGATATATTCCCAGAAACTGACTAAAAGAGATAGATATATAATAATTAATAAATCATAAATTATGCTGGACAATTTACATAGCTTTATCTAGTCGCTAGGTAAACAGAGCTTGTGTTATGGATAATAGATAACTGATATACATAATACAATACATTACATAGATAAATATTTTTTATTATACATAGAAAAACGATAAGAACACCCCGAAACAAATATTGGCAGATCGTACAATTATTTGTCCCGAGGCGGGAATCGAACCCAAACCGACCTCCTGTGTCGCAGGTGGATCTTCGCCTACTTGCGCCACAGAGGTCGTCATAATATGATCTGTTTTTATTCATGTTTTATTTTATGTACGCACCTGAGTGAATCCGCCGACAAGCCCTAGTTTACAAGTGCAAAATAAAGTGATTGACCTTATCTAGCAAAAACAAATTGCAATGCAACACAATAAGCCGTCATTCGGTTGTTTTCATAGCAAGAGCTCTAATGTTTTTTTGCTCGGTGCCTATTGTTACCGCGTCAAACTAATACAAATTACACGTAAAGACCGTAAAATGTCATTTTGTTCAAAATGTTTGAAAAATCCATTAGAAATTCGTTGTTGCAGTAGGTATATCAAGAATTTAGTGATGAAATCTAGTGCTGGTTAAGCTGTAGATTTCATCACGAAGTGCCCATACGCATGCGAGGTGCGCTAGAGTATGCCCAAGACTAGGTTAAGTTACTGTATCGGCTATTACAGGACAGTCAACATCCTGTCGAGAGATTGCGACAAATTGTCGTTGATTTGTCGCAAGAACGACAACGACTTCGACGCGCTTCATTCTGTAGGAGCCTATTGGTGAAGTATCTAAAGGATTTTAGTATAGAGTTAAAATAAATAGAAACCAAATTCATTGAAATGTTCATCTCCTTAGCTTTTTGATATTATTATTTTACGTAAGCCCTCACATTTTTCTCTTCTTAATTGCAATGTTGTTTTAATTCCATTCGCTTGGTTCTCGATCTAAAAATGAAATCAAACTAAGCCCTCTAATTTCCACATTCCCTTTGCAGTTGTTATTATATATTTCATTCCATCATGCCAGACTAAGAAACAGTGTAATGTAGTTCGGCTAGAGAGTTTAGTGCGACAAAGTTGCACATGTGCCGCGTGTTCTTTGCCCGTTGGCGCGGAACCACGTGATTTTAAAACAAATAGAAAGTCGCAGTGGCTCAGAAAAAGTTGCTTATTTATTGTCTTTTACTGATTAACATATTTAGACAGAATTCGATTCGGTAATACCTTTTCTACGATTATAATCCGTAGCTATGGCCGTAGTTCAGGGCTAAGTTTAAAGTAATGGTGTTGACAGACCAATATTGGAGCAAAGTCTTATTTATGTACTCAAGGGTCAAGATCCACTAAATAGGAATGAAGATGTGCAATCGACCTAATCAAGTAATCGTGATAAATGACATCACAAGCCGATAATTCCATCGATCGCTCGAGTTACCTCAAAGATCCGCTTCAGTAGAAAATTTAGGGAAAGGTATTATTGTTGGTGCTCGTAGCCAATGTTATTAAGTATTGAGATAAAATCGATGGTCCCTTAGTCAATTCACACTCTCTATAGTCACGAGAAAGATCATTTAGAATCCTAAACTAGCTTTGTAAGTACCAAACTTCAAAAAAGAGTCGGATAACAAAACTCTTTAACTTTATCTTAGAACTTTAGATAAGTTTTTAACTTATTACACTACTTAAGTACTTCTAGGCAACTTTAAATCGTGCTTTAGAAAAGCTTGAACTACCTACTTATATCCTAAAGAACCTTTAGTGAACGGTAAGTCTGTAAGATCACCTAGTGCACCTGTTCTGATTCCTGCATTCCTGGTAGCTAGTGGCAGTTAGCGATGGGTTCTAGGAAGATCTGCAACAGATAGATAGTCACGGCGAATGTGATCCATCAATGACGTCACTGACGGCTGCCTCTGATTTGTATCTTCGTTTGCCTTTACCTCCGTGAAGCTTTGGAATTGCTTATTTTCTTAAGATCTTTGCGACGAAGAAATAAGTCAACTGTCTTAACCTGAACTACCTGTCTGGTAGTTGACAGAAGGAGTATTTGAATAGACCCATGAGTAAGTAAATTTTCCGACATTTTCATAATAATAAATAAATCATAATTCAATAAAAATAATATTTTTTCTGTTACAATTATTAAATTTTGATTATAAACCGAGTTCGACGCACATTTAAACATTCTTTTAAATCAATTAATTCAGTGCGTGTTTTTTTATATGTGAGAAACCCTGCCTGCTATAATTTCATCTAGATTTTGATTTTGACCTTTTTAGGTTGACGATTTTTTAATTGTTATCTCTGTTGAAAATGATTTTGTCGTCATAACTAATGTAAACTAATATTTGTAAGAGAACAGGCGCGCCGACGGCGGCAGTTGGACAAATTAAATTAGTCACGAACTAATGTAAATAAAACTAATCGAAAAATTACGTGAAACAAACAAGAAACAATATAAAGAATACGTAAGAGGTACAATTGTAGATTATATACCTACTAGGAACTATTTTGAGCATGTATACAATACTTCAAACCTAACTTTATAAGAATTGTTCTCAGAGGCATTCTAAATGGCTACGTTTGTTCTAAATGTGGTATGTGCATAAACATATTATATTATAAATAAATGAACGCCATCAATGAACCATTAAAAGAGGTGCCTTCACTGGCTCCAAGATAAAAGTGGCACTAAGTTGATATTATTTTATTTATAAATACTATATGTTGCTCAGCATTAATTAGTACGGCGCGGGCTCCAATAATAATGATCATTGGTATTTTAGGATTCATCATGACTAAAATACTTGTCCCAAGCAGTAGGTAGGTACCTAGATTTATTAAAAATAACCATTCGAATGTACCTATTGTTTAAAAGCATGTTTCCGATTTTCACTTTTTAAATTTCCAACAAAACGTCAGATGTTCGCATAACAAATTGGATGCCATGGAAGAAAGTTATGCATAAACTTGTTATTTTAAACGCCTATAGAATAAAATAATAATAAATAGCGATATGGGACATTAGCCCAAATATTTGAACATGTTGCTGATGGAAAGCGATATTGACATTGAGAAAAACTCGAATAGTTTATTCTATTCGAGTTTTTCTCAATGTCAATATATGAACAAAAAACTTAGTAATCTGGTTTTTCTTTTCGTTTTTTTTCCTTTGATGCGCCATCAGATAAGAATCTATGGACCATAAGAAAAAAAAATTGCTAAAAATTCATTAATTTTGTTTCTAGGTAATTTTACGCCAACTTCCTCGAAGACAATAAAAATTCATAAAAATTAGAGGCCACTTATCAAAATATTAAAGTGATGTGTACACAGATGGTGCGGCAAACAGTTCAATTCAAGAACTGCTACAATTCTTATGCTAATTAAATTGTTAATCAACGCGAGGATCAGAGCTACTTTCGTTGCCAAATATTATAGTTTTGCTTTTACTAATTTGGCTTTTTAGCAAAAGTAAAAGTAATTTTTAGGAGATTGCATTTAAATTAATAATCATTTTGTTGAACGAGTAAGTGATTAGGTAACGAATATGATTTTCTATCGTGTTGCTGTCAGTCTCAAAAGTTATTTTTGTTTTTAATGTGACAGTAATTAAAATATAACTATGTTACTGCCATAATATGCGTTTGTATGAAAACATAGTTGACTATTTTTACTACGAACATAAAAAAAACTAAATCGTAATATAAAAAGTGCTCGGGTAAATACGTAATACGACGACGTATCGAACAACATAATTACGTTAAATATTTTTGATGCCCTATGAAACAGTCAAACAAAAATAAATATTATGTAAGACATGAGTTTCTAACCGACCAATCTTTTTCATAAACATGAGAAAGCTTTGAAAAAGCCATGTTCCAGTAATTTATTCCTAAGTACCGGTGTTTGCGCAGAATCAGCAGAATGGAGCCACAGATGCGCAGGAGTTGCCGCGATCGTACTAATATTGTATTGTGCTATATCCAGGGCAACTTTTACAAAGCCAGTACAACGGCCAACACTGCTTTTATTACTTTAATCAATGCACCAGTTTCTTTACAAGAAAAAAGTTTATTCAGATATATATTTTTAATAACCTACTGTAATGTTAGGTACTTATTTCAATTTATGTAAATTTTCTACAACCTTATTATATTATCTAGCATAGTATACGGAATAATAATTATGTCATATTTTTTAAGAAAACTTAAACTTATCTAAAAACTATTAAATTACCAGTTGATAAAATGAACTCAACAATATCCAATATGCAGTAATCAACACCCAACCACCAACATTCAGTTTCAAAATTAATCAAATCACCGACGTCACTATTTAATAAATAAACAATTAATTAGCGAAACATTATGAAAGGCAATGCGGGTAAACTTTCATAATAACGCCATCTCAACATCCCGTTCCAGCCGCAGACCTAGAAAACTAACCAACAAAACAAAACAGCTACTTACAAGTACTCCAGAAGCACAGGCTTGCAGGGCTTAGCCTCGGGAAGACCTGGATCCAGGAACAATACACAACACCGTCACAGTATGTCAAAACAGTAGGTAAGTTCCACAGCCACTCGCGATACTACTGCATTCGGAGGGAGTACGTGCGCGCGCGCCGCTCTCTCGTGCCGTTATGCGCGCAGCGCGGTCAAAAGCGCGAACGCAGCAAGTACTTAGCTCATAGGTAAGTACTGCTCCTAGGCTCATCTCATGTTCAGTAAACAAGTACCTATCATGTTGTACCGTGTCGTTGAGCTTTTACTATGGGAATTTTATAGGTTTTGATAAGTATCTAGTTGTTAATTCAGTGGTTCTATTGTTATTGTTTAATTGTAGGAAGAAGGTAAATCATAGCTTCTCTAGAGGTGTACGACTTAAGGGTCAGTACAGCTGATGGATCACTTACGGCCAGTATTCGCTTTTTTCTCAGTCGCACACATCAGCCACCCAGATATAGTTACTGCGTCTCTTGAGGGCGTCTGGACATTGGGAGCATTTTTGTTGAGTTGCTCCACGTGTAGTTACTACATCGATAATGAACCGTTGTTAATGTTCTTACTAAACAGTCTGACCAAAACGCTCGTAGTGACGACCTCTGTGGCGCGGTGAGCGAAGGTCCGCCTTCGATGCAGGAGGTTGCGGGTTCGATTCCGAACTCGAGACAAACGTTTATACGATCTGCAGATATTTGACCGGGTGGTTCTGGTCGTTTCCTATGTAAAAATATCCATCTATGTAATTTATTGTATTATGTATACCAGTTATCTAGTACCCATAACACAAGCTCTGCTTACCATGGGGCTAGATAATGCTGTATGAATTGTCCGGTATTATTTATGATTTATGTATTTATTATTATTTACCAAGCGCCAAAAGAATCCAAAATTAGGAAAAAAACAGAAAGAGCTTTCGTTACTGGACACCGCCATGCCACTCGGGTCACTTGGGTCGGAGTAACATAGAGCAATTCTTATGCAGCACCCCCTCGTCAGAAGTATTTCATTCGAATTTTCAAATCAGTGTTGGTGATGTCCTTTCATCCGATTTTGACCACGGCGGCAGCCTGTCTCAACGGAGTCCAGCTAAGTGCTCAGGATATATTATAGTGCACAAGTGTGTGCGCAAGCACAGGTGCACTCTATGCCCTCACTCTCTATTCCAATCGGTGTTGTGTAGATAGATGTGAGACTTCATCTCAACTCTCAAGTGCATCTGAGCCGAGCAGGGAAAGTGGACGAGGCGCAGGTTATGGCAGGACCACTGGCCAGTGCTCCCGACGAGGCCTTTCACTAAGCTTTCCTAATGCGACGCTGGTTTAGACGTCACATTGACAACGTTGTGGATATCGTTCATAAATAATAATGCTAGACAAATCACACAGCGTTATCTAGCCCCATGGTAAGCAGAGCTTGTGTTATGGGTACTATATAACTGATATACATAATACAAAACATTACATAGATAGATATTTTTTATTATACATAGAAAACAACCAGAACACTCGGAACAAATATCTGCAGATTGTACACACAATTGTTCCGAGGCGGGAATCGAACCCTCAACCTCCTGCGTCGCAGGTGGACCTTCGCCCATCGCGCCACATCGGTCGTCAAAAATGTTATGTAATGATTTGTATCACTACATAACATAGTATAAAGTCGCTACCTGCTATCTGTCTGTCCCTATGTATGCTTAGATCTTAAAAACTACGCAACGGATTTTGACGCGGTTTTTGTTTAATGAAGGGTGATTCAAGGTAAAGGTTTATAAACTATTTGACACACAAATTATCACGCGGGCAAAGCCGCGGGGGGCTAGTTTAACTATAATAACTATCGTAGTTTTATGAACTCATTACGGGAGTTCCTCGTTAAGGGATGAACTTTGGTTTTCTTCCAATACAAATAAGGTTCTTAGTTAAAACGCTTAGATCCGTAATGATTTGTATTATTTTGAAGTTTCCAATATTTCGGCACAGTTGCATGATCACGGAATAACTGAAGTCACTGCGAGTTCGTTTTTCACGGCAGATATCAATAAATAATACTAGAAAATTCACACAGCATCATCTTGCCCTAAGCGACTGTGTTTGGAGTGCTAAATACATAAATGATATAATAATACAATATTAATTGTCCAGCATTATTTATTTATCTTATTTATTAATAGTACATTACATGGATAGATATTTTGAATGATATTGATGAATGGGTTAAACCGTTAGCGTTAATAACCATGATAGTTTTTAAAGTTTAAACTGTCTGTGAATCTCGAATCTACTATGTTCAAAGACCTTATGTGAAATATTCCTCAATGTTTTTAATTAGGTAGATTATGAGAGTAGGTTTCTTTCTTTCGAAATTGGCTAGGCCTGTTAGGCAAGGCTTTGTTTGATCTAAATACATACAAAAGCTAGTCGGAGGGGAAAAGTAAGACCATTATGCACCTAGCCAGATCACACCAGACAAAACCCGAAGACTTTCTTCTGTGTACAATTTCTCTGAGAGTTTCTCGTGGCTGGTGTCCAAAGCCACCAGGACGCATCATCAGCATGCAGCTCAAGGCCACGCGTGCGCCGCCTGCCGAGCACATGCTAATGCGCATCCTGCTTGTTTGCAAACTGTTTGTTGTGGGAAAAAAGCTGGGGGGTTATTCTGAACGCGTTTGGATTAATTCAATGGTTTTGCATAATTGACGTGTTGGATTATTCCTTTATTTTCTAATCTGGAGTGCTTAGTATGGGCTGTGCGCATTATCTTACGAAAACTTTCATTGTTTTCGAGTATTTCCTTTACGTTTAGCGCCTTATAGCGCCCCTACCGGATCGAGAGGAAATAATCTCATATTAAGATAACGATCCAATCGTTTCATACAACCTCGATGATAGTTTTCAAATGATTTGATGCACTTTAACATGACAGCGACAGCATGACAGCGACAGCGTCAGCATTCATGTATTATAAAAGTAAGTAGATAGAGACTACCAACAATAGCACTTGGTCTAATTGAACGGAGTCCTGGGACCAGCTTACTCTCAGTGAACTGCACGGAACCTCTCAAATTATAATAAATACAACTAACTGATTCATTCATAGAAATGCCCTCAATATACACACTGAAAATATTTAGATCGGTGCTTACACTGAATCTAAGTAATTAATTTGCGATCTATGAGCGCATCACGTCTTACCCAAATCTCGCTCTACATCTGAAATTTTCAGCAGTGGGTGAATTCTGGCTGTTTATGATAATGGAAGCAGTGTTTTGTATTCCCCACGAAAATATATTCTTCGACAAAGTGAACTTTTTGAAGCCACTTCCAACTGGAACCAAGCTCCCAATAAACAGTAGTGTACAAGGCACTTCCATTTGATTCTCAGATATCTAGCAAGCAACAAGGAAGCCCCGGCGCTATAAACATCGCTGTTTATGCCGAGCCTTAACAGAGGCGAGGCAACAACTTCATACCAATAATCATCATTTAAGAGTGCGTGGGCGCAGCGTATTATGTCATACGGCCGCGAGGAAGGTAAGATATGCAGTCAGCACCCGGTGGTGAGTCAGGGCTATGGTGCTGATTCCTATTTTATATTAGGATAAGTGACTACCTCACTTTTGAGCCTATGGAAGCAGTTATGTTCTCGAAAACTTTGTTTCTGAGTTTGACCTGTCCTCAAGCGTTCAGCGTTGTTTTGGCCATTGGACAAAGATTCCTTCCTGATAGTCTGATTCCTCCTTGCGTCATGATCATGCCTGTTCACCCTACACTCTTTCAAAGGATCCAACCCGTCACGCCATCGCTTCGTAGTTTACGTGACATCTCATGGGTTTGGGGCACCATTGAACTTATAACTCGCACAACAGAATAATTTTATTTCCTTCTTCATTAATCAGCATGATAGAGTTTTTAGAAAACAATTACAATAAATATAAAATAAAGTCTGACATCTCCGTAACATCATCTAAGCGAGTGATAGGTAACTACATATTATAATTTTAAGATTAGTAATTATAACTATTATGTTTCCTATACAGCAAAATTGTATATTACCTGTTTTGACGAGTCGTAGCCTTAGCATAATTAAGGTACACTTTAATGTAAGAATTATGATAATAAAGAAATCTGAATCTGAATCAGCACAAATCAAATTGCATTGTGAAATTTCCGACGCCTCTAGCAGTTTTGTTGCCTAAACAGATAAGAAGATTAGCTTCAGTAGTCGATTCCTACTACACAATCCAATACAATGATCAGTGGGTAGCTTCCAGCGGGTCAGCGGCGGTCAAGCCGAATGTGCCATAATGGGCGAGTATCGACGCAATGGTGCTTACGCGTTCCTTGTGCAGATACGTTCACATAGAGTTCCATCATCCTGGCGTTGAGATAGGTATTTCGGTGTAGCTAACAAAATTACATGAGAAAGATGTGTATTTTACCTAGTTCTTCTTATAAGTACCTGGTAAAACCAGAGGCTAACACTCACTTTTGTACATAATTTCAGATCCCAGCGCAATCGGAGCAAATAATCTAAATGGAAGGTCCCAACGAGACCCCCTCACTGAGTCTCACTATCTCTATACGTAACAATACCTCATAGGACACATTATAGAATACCTAACTACACACTCTTTAGACACGACATAATTTAAAAAATCCATTATACTTTTGGGTACAAATGTTCACAACATTTGAATACTATGGATTCTTTGTTGTGATTTGTTATTCTTGACTAGAATTTATTATTTTTTTTAGTCTAGAACAACAAATTTTTTTTTATTTATAAATCACCAATCATTTGGCGATTTATTTAATATAATATGACAGATAATGATAATAGACATCGCACGCACAACCTATGCCGCTAGTCAGATTTCACGAAAGTCCATTGGAAGTCCGAACGACACCCACATAGAAATATTGGTATTAATAAGTTTCTGATCGAGTTAAAATATTCAATTCCTAATAAGGGGGCCTCTCGGGTCCATGACAGTGTAAACTAAGATGTCCATTTTGACAAAAACGTGGCTTTTAAAATAATAGAAGAGAAGAGACACAATTCAGCACGTCTAGCGTTTAAGTCTTTTGTATGGCAAAAACAAACAATATTTTACAGTCAATCATATAAGTGGGCTACGAGTTCAACTTGTACTGTTGAAACGTTCGATAAGAATTCACTGCACTCTGTTAATACGATCTCGATAAGCTACTAGGCTAGGTACTCTAAGGGGCAGTGCAGACGAAACGCCGACCAGATTTGATGTTCGGCTTAGCGTCTCCGCTAAGCCGAACATCAAATCTGAAGCACAGAACTATAGAGGTATTTAAAGTACTACGTACGGAAATAAGTTTATTCTATTATTTTTCTAACCCTTTTAAGTTTTAAAGTATAGGTATGTACATAAATTGTTAAATTTAGTAGACTCAATTTACACTTGTCTTGAAAAGATTCAATTTCCTATTGAGAGACAATATAGAAGCTCTCAACCATCGCCCGCTCCCTCACGAGTTACCTTCGAGGGTCCGGCAGTATACAACAAACTACCAGACTCTGTCACATCTGATGGCAGTCTATCATGCTTTTGTCGCGCAGATGTCTATTCTGTGAACGAACTATATTTGTAAACCTGACTTTATTTTAATTTATTATTCTAATATGATTTATTTTTATTTTCAATTGTAAAGTAGTTTAACCAATAAAATGTATTTCTGTATTTCAATTTCTGTAGAAACCATTTTGAGTGAACTACTTTTGCAATCAGTCGGAGAGTGGTCGCCACTTCACTATCTCATGTGCGCCAAACCCTTACAACTACTACTAGCTAGTACTTCATTATGGCATAATGTACGATCGTAAACCTCCTTGTAATCCTGATGCTCTGGTGAACAAGTCCATGCTGTTTGTTACGTCGGTGGAAAATTGGCGGAAACCATTTCCAATCGCGTTACTTAATGTGCCAATGCATTTGAATTAGACGCAATCACCTACTGTACTTACTGTAATGAGGATTTATGTGACATGTAGGTACCCAGTGAACTAACCTGGTTTTGCTTGCTTTGATCCTGAAATTGTTAAGATTTGAATTGGACGTTCTTGGTCAGTTGATTATTATGATACTATAAAATATACGAAATCGTTCCATTTTAATGTTAACTTTAGTTTATTTATAAACAACCTATGGGTTTTTTTATAACATGAAATAAATGATTTTTGTTATTTATTTTATTACAACAGCGCGTACGGGAAATACTTAGTAAAGACGTTAGATTGAAGATTGTCTACCGCTAGCTTTTCCTTAAAGATATCTTTAATATTTCTATATACCTGCGTCCCGTGAACATCGTAGTAACCTTAATCAGTTAGCAAAACACTAATAAAGTTATAAAATCCTATCATAAACCGGCTGCAGACATTCCAATTTGCATGGCATGCAGCGTCCTCAACAAAAACATAGCTGGCATTCCATTCAATAGATTTTTAACGTTCGCGAACACAATTAAGTTTATGAAGAGCTGAAACAAAGGGGAGATATCTCTCCTGCTCGTAAACGATCAAATTAAATAGTTAAAGCAGTTGGGAAGCCTCGAGCTATGTCATGGAATGCCCTGGGTGGCTCCCGCTGGAATGCTTAGGTGCCTTCGGGAAGACTTTTCGGGATGATGACAATACATTCAACGCTATACCTACACTGTTGACCGTGACGGAAATCAAATTGATATATTTAACATCTGATTACATAAAAACCAGATTACAGAAGGCCAAGGCGAAATAAAAATTCAGATTAGTCTGGTAATATTTTTCTTTACATAACTTATGGCAAGCGATACATAATGCACACTTTGCCTCGCATAACTAGTAAGGAAAAAGATATCATTTCGAATATTTATAGCCATTGTAAAACTATGTAGGTAACAAAATATACAATCAACGTTATATCATATTATTGCGCGTGAAGTGACCAGGCTCGCGTTCTCACACCCATGAAATTAATTTATACTTTCACAACGATTTGTGAAACAAAACTGTTCAAATCGCACATTTTGGGTTGATTTGCGTCAGTTCTTGCAAAACCGTGTATTTTAATTTTTATCTTGTCATTTTACTACTCTCATGGCCTAATGTTAATTGAATAAATGAATCGGAAGATTGTTTTGGAGCCGCCAATTCTCATAATTTCATTGTTCGACGTAACATGTTATTTATGTTTGGAAATATGCAAATTAGTTCGGAATGTTTAATTGTTTCTTGATTACGTTAGCTTGTTACACTCTTTGATAAGGGTTACGTAATTGGTACGTTATGGAACATTTCGTGGAAGATATCGAACGCTTCCACCACAGCTGGAATGGCAGAGGTCCAGAGCCACCATGGGCCGAGCGACCTGCTATCACGGGGCATCGCGCATTGTCCGTCATGTCACTACCTCTTTTCTGTGTAATATCGCACGTGCTAATTGGGACGAAGCCTACGAATATCTCAGATAAGCGCTGTGTAAGGGTGCTTTTCCACCAGCACGTGCAGCAGCGTTATTTTAACTAGCTACTGTGTAAACAACTGTCTCACCAAAATACCACTTTACTTCATCAGAGCTAAAATATCAATATCACACGAAATGAAATATTTATTGTTGAAACTCCTACAATCCTCTTTATTAAACCAGCTTGATGTTATGTATGATACAATATTTGAATATAAATCTAAATTAATAAAATAATTGTGTAATTAAGCGAATAGAGTATAGCGAATTTCATTATTTTGTTAGTATTGGTAGTTTTAGAACACATCCACCGCTTAGCAAAGCTCATCTCTGGGGGAATGTAAAGGCACCATTAGCCCATTGAGCGTTGTTTGCTGTGCGTCCGCTAAATAACGAGGAATCTTCATTGAAGCCGCATTGATTAGTTCTAAGCACAAAAGAACCAACGCGCTGGAGAATGTGCTGGGATTGAAGGAGCTTTTGTGAAGATTGTGCTTGGGATGTGAAAAATTACAATGGACTTTGAAATTGAAAAGCGCGTTTATGTCTTTTGTATGAAGGTGTGATTTGCACTTTAATTTTGTTGGTGCTCATCACAGAGACAAAAAGTTGCCTTTTAGCGAGAAAATTAAAATGTGAATTAAATTAAAACTAAAATTACAGCTAAGTCCGTTGTCCAGTTCGGCATAGGATGTTGTCACACAAATGTCCATCCTACTCGTAATGTAAGTGTAAAATGTTCATATTATTTTAGTATTGAGTGCGATAACATCTGCTCACGTGCTTATAACCGCTAAATTATTATCAATAAAAATATGTGAGAATAAAGGTAAGTAAGTACCGATAACCCTAACAGCGCAGATACTACCTAGAGCTGAGCTATGACTATGAAACGAAGCTCATAAGCAATAGCGTGTCAAATAAACACTCGTCCAGTCCAGTTGAATCTAAGGACAAGCTGTTTCTCCGTAAAACATATCTCATAGCGCTCTGCTCCGCGATTCACACAATAACATCTAGTTACTTACGTTAGGACTGCGTGCTAAATGATCTGAGCACGACACCACTCCTCAAAGTATCCCGCTACAAATCGTGTAGAACTGAAACTCTGAACTACTACGTCACTGAGTCGAGTACGTTCTATTCTCCCGGTTGGCTTAGTCTGGTACTGTAAAATGCTACGGGATACTATTGATAGGTTTATTAAGCTCGACGGTGGGTCTGGCCCGGTACAGAATACTATGTGCGGTTATCGAATGAAGGGCTAAAGGGAAAAATGCAATGTCACACAGACAAATAACAGTGAAAATGACAAATATGGACCCTTAAAGTAACTCTTATCTACCCCGATGCGACACCCATCCGATCCGAAAGGATATCTTCCCAAACACCTACGATATCTTATTAAAAATTATTTATCGAGTATTTATCACGTAGGTAAAATGACCGTTAGTTTTATCCCCTACGTTTGTATCGCGTTACAGCGATCGTGGTGAAATAAAACGAATGGTAAGTAGGTACGCGATAAATTACCGATAAATCATGTTTAAATGCGATAAAACTTGCATAATAACTCTATCTAATAATTGTCATTACAATTATTTTTAAACGAGTACGCGAGATTGAAAGTGTATCGAGCTTTCAAAGACTTTTATTAATCAATTTGCACAGACTGGTAGGTACTTAGCGCGAAGGGCGGGAGTATCGCTTCTATTCCAAATTATGTATCCCCTACCCAGTCCATCTAACAATACATCTCTTGAGAAGCAGGAAGAGCGCAACGCAGCGATTTATTAAATGCGATTTTGTATTAACGGGCGCGGCCACTGGCCAATTTAATTAGCCGATCACACGGAAGGCAGCGCCAGCGAATACTCTAAGGTTGAGGATGTATGAGCTACACATCAAATGAGTAAATCTTTATTGTGTTACACTTCTGGACAATTTAATTTTTTAGGGTTCCGTACCTCAAAAGGAAAGCAGGAACTCTTATAGGATCACTTTGTTGTCCGTCTGTCAACCCTCTTTTATCAGGAACGCGTGGAAGGTGGGATGGACGAACGAGTTGAAATTAACATCAAATACTCAGATCCGTAACCTCTTTGCATCGTGATATAAATCAAACTTACTAAGTCAACGCCAGCGAGCACATACCATACCGGTCAACGCAAGATAGGTACAGCCGTTTAGGCGCGATTTTTGAAAATTGTAAAAGAATCACATGCACACGAAACATGAAGGGACCTAGAATTAAAATAATTTTGCAAAAAGCAAGGTCTTATACAAGGTAAAAATCCGAAAACCGTTTTCTTGTTTATTCATAATAAAAAAATATTTTATGGACCAGAAACCTATAGAAAACTTTTCGCGAAATATTATAGCAGCACAAGTAAAGGAAAAATCCACGGTAGTATTTCAATGGATGAAATTATAAGTTTACCTATGTGGGTAGGGCGCAGAAAGGTACCAAAGATATTGTAGTTGTGGTCCTGGTGCGTCTCTATACTAAGTTCAATTAATAGCGCGTCCTGGCAAGGATCGATCAATGCGCCCAGGTGGAGCAATAACTTCTCTGGCGGCGCAGGCGCAGGCCACGCATAATCTTGCTCATTTATTTCATGTGCCCCGTTATCGACTTCCCATGCTAGATTATGGAGCAAATTAATTTACCTACAGGTTTCTATCTGGTTTCTTCGTATCTATCTATTGGGCATAAGTTTCACCTACTCACAGGTTTATAATCAATCCCATTGTTTATCGCTAGGATTCATTTTGTAATCATACCTAGTCGAAACTTATCATCATTACAGGATAAACTAGTTCATTGCTGGACATAGAAGCGCCAGTGGCTCTTATCACTAGACTCCCAACAAAATCACGCAAAATCGGCACGCGGGTTGATGATCGTAGTTATGTGGTGTTAACATAATTATAAGAGGTAGGTTAAATCATAGAAAAAAAAGGCTTAGAATGACAGTAGACACGCTATTCGTATACGTGCACTTGGTGCGTTTCTTTTATCCTTGTCAATTCACACATATAGATTAATAATCAGGGCACGCGGCAGCGTGACCAAGCCAAGTTCAAGCAAAGGAACGCGCCGAGTGTATCATTACACGAACCACTTGGTGCCACTTTTGACCCTTCTATAACTCAAAACCTCTTTAACGTAAACACATAAAACTACGTGTGTTGAATTATATCCATAAGGAAATGTAGAAGCCCAAATTTCATGAAGCTAGCTCAAACGGTTACAAAGATATGAAGGTCGAAAAGTCGTAAAAATTCACACTGACTGACTGACATACATATAGTACCTAATTCTAACCTACTTCCAGATGACCTAGAAGGATGAAATTTGGAATCCAGCTCGGTAATTGTGTGTAAGCGTAGGAAAAAATCAAAAAATAAAAAAAAGTCAAAAAATAAGTGATGTTAGCAACGACGACCTTATGTCAATGAAATAAGGTTTAAATTCGAATAGAATCCGCATTGCATAGAATAAGCAATAGTACTAACGTCTCCGATTGCGCAATAGAATACAGTGTAGTTGTTAGGGACCGGCAAATAATAGATTCTGTTTTCGAAGTAACTACATATTTTTACTACCTCACACTAGATGTCACTAGTGTAGGGGACGTACTAAGACTTATTTTATTCACAAAATTAATTTTCCAGCAAAAATAACTGTTTTGGTTAATTGTTGACGGTTGGTTGCCCTATCATTTTCTATGGTTTCAAAATGCTTAAAACGAATACCTATATATTTTTCAGCTATTAATTTAATCAGAAGAATAATATGATTATCAGTATTATCAGCAAGAACAAATATTCGTATATTTCGTCGGAGTCCAGTCTTGTCTATTCATTTTTGTGATCCATTGCTGTCTTACATTATCTTGAGATGGAAATCTAGAACATACACAATTTAAAATTGCAATAATAGGTGGGCTTCAATTTCATTAAATTTACTAAACAACTACTATTATAGTAGTTGTCTCACGGAGGGAAAGTACTTTCAATATAGAATATTTATTATAAAACATTCCATAGGTGCATTCCAGACATGCTATGTTTCAACATAGCCGTGGGACATTCAGTAAAATAATTGGATTCTAAATACGGCCCTGGCCCTGTTTTTCTTTATAAGTTAATGGTTGACGATAGATGGCGGCTTGTTTAAAAATGACTATAAAATCTAAAAAATTAAAATTTTGGCGACTAAAAAGTCTTTAGGAACTTAAGTTGAAGTAATTTCAGTACATATGATTATTAAAATATATTAACACTGAGCCCTACGTACCTATAAATGTTTATTTCCCATGATACAAAGTATCGCCATCTATTGTCAAGTAGAATTATATTTGGAAACGCCGAGTCGCAATGGAAATGTTCGAGAACTTTTAAAATATGATGCGGTATTCAGAAAATCCAAAAAGAATTATATTGGTCAGTTGTGTAGTTGAACAAATTTCAGTACATTTGATTATTAAAATATATTATTACTGAGCCCTACGTAGGTTTATTTCCCATGATACAAAGTGAATTTTATTTGGAAACGCCGAGTCAATACCTGCCTAGTTTTCTTTACAAAAAGTAATGATATCCCACCAAAAACATAAATGTAAAATAGGAGAGCCAAGTTCAATGCAAAAATTATGATTGGCTGTGGGCTTCGCGGCAAAAATAATTGATATCTGAATGAGTGCCAAGTCAAATCTATGTAGGTTAGATTTGACTTGGCCAGTTTTTATCAGAATTAAAACGTTGAATAACTTTATAAAATGACTGATGTAATGAAAACTGGCCAAGTCAAATCTAACCTACATAGATTTGACTTGGCACTCATTCAGATATCAATTATTTTTGCCGCGAAGCCCACAGCCAATCATAATTTTTGCATTGAACTTGGCTCTCCTATTTTACATTTATGTTTTTGGTGGGATTTTTGGTTACAGTAACAATCATGAAAATTGTTAAATGACACTATCCCGTGTTTTTCGTCAATGTGTATTAGAACATGACTAATAGGTAATAACAATGTGTAAAATATAAGCTATGAATTATAATAACATACTCAAATATTATTGAGCCCGCCTTTGGCGCCATTCATAAAATACATAAAATCATGCAATTACACTGTCAATGTCTGTTTCTTTTGTGTGTCAAAATGGCGGCGTCAATCAATGTCAACAGAAAACGTAAAATGGCGATTTCGGGTGATTTTTCTTTTCGCTTGTTGTAGTTGAGTTTCCTTTGCATTTGAAAAAAAATTAAATAAGTCAATTTCCTGAAATAAAAGTAGTAAAAACACGCAAACAAATCAAACACATTTATTTTTCATTTCCTATAGTACATCTTCTGGCCATGGATAGTTTGGAAAAACTGAGTTGTAGTAAGTAAAACCGTATTTATGAGTGCATTCCAATTTTGCCAAGTTTTCGTAATAATCCGCATATTTTCAGAGGAAGAAATTTATATGAGTGATATGGACAACTCGACCGACGGGTACAAGGAGCCTCTAGAGAAAGCCAAGAAGAAAACACGTAGAAGACGAGAACTCGATAATTTGGTAAGACACCTTCCTTGTGTTGTTATTGTTTCCCACGTTTTTGTAATACATGGAGGATAAAATTAACAAAGAATACCTTAGACAAATCGTAAAGATCACACATTTATCCATAGCTGTTGGATGAGGATGAGACGGATGATGAAAGCATATCCAAGAAGCTCCGGCGGCACCTCAGCCCCGACTCCCCGGCCTCGCACAGAGAGCCCCGCACTTGTGTACTCAAGGTATGCAGCACACATTTACGCTTTTGTGTTTCTGTAGCCTATTGTACCAAATAAGCCCATCCTTTATATAACATTGCTTCCTATTGTAGTACCAAGTAATCACCACACATTTATTTTTTGCTATATAGTCATCATCTGTAGAATACCATACATACAGTGTCTAGCTTCACATAATACTTAATTGATTTTCCTATTTTAAGAACACCATTTCTTTCTGTCATTCCAGGCAAGTCAAAAACGGCGTCCTCTTTCTCGTCTCCTAGAACAATTGCTCCGTAACCTCGAGAAGCGGGATCCGAACCAGTTCTTTGCATGGCCAGTGAATGACAACTTTGCTCCGAACTACTCCAACATCATCAAGAGGCCAATGGACTTCTCAACCATGAAACAGAAGATTGATGATAATACGTATAAGAGTCTTAACTGTTTTATTGTGAGTTGATTTTTTTATATTATTAGACTCCCAACATTACTACTCATTTTCCACATCATTTTACCAATGTTAGCTGGCAAAGGTTTATCTGAGAAAACTCAACTATGCCTGTAAATATAATAACTGCTTTTCCTTACTCTGAGTTGAAGACATTCTGATCTCTAGCCATCCAAGACAGTTTTTTGAAGGAATTCTTCGTACTTCTCACTCTACTGACACCTAGCATGCATGAGAGTGTTTTATGCATTATCTCCTGGCCTAAAGGCCTTGACCAACCCAACTCTTTGCACTAGCAGAGTAGGAGCCTCAATATTATAAAATTATTTACATTACTTGTAACATTTTAAGTATTCTTATTCTTGTAGAGTGACTTCAAATTGATGTGCAACAATGCAATGAAGTACAACAAGCACGGCACTGTCTACCACAAGGCAGCGAAACGACTCCTGCACCAAGGCCTCAAGCAGCTGACTCCACAGAAGCTGAGGCCTCTCGGAGACATGCTCACCTACATGTACGAGATCCCCATCAAGGAGCTAGGCTTTGACATCGGGAAGATGGATGTGGTATGTCCAAGCTTAATGTTGTTTTGGTGTATAAATGTTACAAGATGTGTGATTATGAACTCTATTTAATGTGGTGTGGTGTGAACAGTCACTTTCCAGCCTAAGCAAGGAATTTATATCATTCTATCTGATTATTTCTTCAAAATACTGTAAAAACCTTCCAGCTACATACAGTGAGAATTCTTTAGTATGAAGAAACATGCTTAGGTTATTTGTTTGAAATAAAAGAAAGTCACCACCTAGAAAGACATTCTCCAATACCATCTTCCTTCAAAGTCATGTCATTAAACTGTGTCTTGTTTCTGTTCTGAGCCACATCACTAAAACTTGTTCATAAAAACACTTTTTACAACGCAGCCACTTAGGACGAAAGGCAGAAAGGTGACACCAAACCCACATAATATACTAGTCGCAGTAGTGTCATGTCTTAGCGATAGCACTTTATGTTTTGCTTCCATCCTGAAGTACCGGAGTGTGTGTTGTGGATAAGCGTGGTGCATGATCGCTGAACGCCGCGGAATGGTCACGAAAAGTGCTTGGCATACAGTTCAAATTCACATTAAATTATTGCGATTTTTATCCAAATTTTACATCACATGCTACTGAGTGATTTAATTTGTTGCCTTATCTGCGAGCAAGCTTCTGTTTCGGACACTGAAGCTTCAACGCACGCATGAACGCCCATTAAAAACGTAAAAAAACATTAAACAAAATGTTAATAGAAAACATCTTTATTTAAACAAAAAGGACTTCTTAAAAGCCTGTACTACAGTGTAATACATTTCAAAGCCCAAAACAACCTTAAGCTTCAACAAACAAGGTCCAATCAATCCGGCGCACTTTTCGTCACCATTCCGTGGGCCCGCGTCACCGCCCCCCTGATGCCCCCCTCCATACAGAAGGTGCTAAAGCGCAGCTCGCCCCTCAAAAGCGGCGGCTCCGAGGCCGAGACCGTGTCGGACGGCGCCGTCACGGACGACAGGGACTCCGTCAAGATTCAGATGCAAGCGGCGAGGGAGCAGCATAGACGCAGGCTGGCTAAAAAAGGTATTTCAACAAGAAGGAAGGAGAAGTTTAAATTAATATCAAAAATAGCAACTCTTCAACATTGAATTATATGATAATCTTTATATTGAAATATAAATTATGCTGACATCATATTTAGAGCAGTAAATAATTTCAAAACCAAAGTGTATGGCGACCTCCGCCAGGTGGGATGATGATCGGCAAAAGAAGCTGAATAAGACACTGAACTGGCTTTAACTCGCTCAATAAAACTGGTCTATGTCTTAGCCTCTGATGGATTCAGAAATTAAAGAATTCCTTCAATTACTTTTTAATCAATTTAACTCTGAATGATCTAAGTCGACTAACTACGAACCTGGTTTGTGTGTTTTCATCCCTTAATGAAGGACTTCTTCAGGATGCGGTGCGGTTTTAGACGTGTGTCCCAACGAGCGATGAGTAACCGTTTGGCCAAACTACGAAAGTTTCTATAAAAAGTAAAAGTAAAAGTAAAAAAGTAAAAAATCATTTATTTCTTTAGGCTTACAAAATAAGCACTTAGACAAGTCATATTTTATATATAAATTATTATCAAATACAATTATTTTACTGTTCACTTCAATTTTTTGTCCACTAGTGGAAGAAGTGAAAAGAAACCACTAGCATGTTCATCTCTTATATGTCTAATACATGGTTATTTGCCTATTTAAGTCTAAATATAATATGATTCGATACATGTCAATATTTAAGTAAAGCTATGCACAACAACAAATTACTTACTACATACTATTGTCGGTGCGAAACTGAGCGACATCTGGCCAAGCATTAACATCATTGAGATAATCATTTATGGAGTAGAAAGCCTTCTTGATGAGATTTAGTTTTATGTAATTTTTAAATTTACGAATAGGGAGCTCAGTTGCTTCAGATGGAAGCTTATTATAGAAGCGCACGCTATTGCCCATAAATGATTTCCCTACCTTGTGTAATCTAAATGATGGGATGTGTAACTTGTTCTTGTTTCTTGTATTTCTATTGTGAACATCACACTTTTTCATAAGGCTATCCTTATTTTTGTGGGTATACATTAAATTTTCATAGATGTATTGCGATATTACAGTCAGAATATTAATGTTTTTAAATAATTCCCTCAAAGAATCTCGTGGCTTTAATTTATAAATAGCGCGTACCGCCCTTTTTTGAAGAACAAATATGGTCTGGATGTCAGCTGCCTGTCCCCAAAGTAAAATACCATAAGACATAATACTATGGAAGTAACTGAAATAAACTAACCTAGCTGTGTCTTCATTGGTAATATATCTAATTGTTCGAACTGCATAAGCTGCTGAACTAAGTCTACCTGCCAGAGCCTCTATTTGCGACCTCCATTGAAGAGAAGAATCAATATGTAACCCTAGGAATACAGTAGAGTCTACAAGGTGAACAATCTCATCCTTCAGCATTATTTTTGTTGGGAGTTCTCTTACATTCGGTAGCATGAATTTTATACATTTAGTCTTTTTAGCATTGAGTAGTAGGTTATTGGCAGTGAACCAATCTAGTATTTGTGAAAGCGAATTATTTACATCGTCATAGTTATATTTATTTCTATCAACTTTAAAAATCAATGAAGTATCATCAGCAAATAAGACTATATCACAAAGATCTCTTGCTAAAAATGGAAGATCATTTACATATACTAAAAATAAAAAAGGACCTAATATTGATCCTTGCGGGACGCCTAGTTCAAGTTTTGATCCTCTAGATCTTTCTTTACCAATATCTACTTTTTGAACTCTATCAGCTAAATATGATTGCATAAGGTCCAGTGCCTTGTTATTAATTCCATAGTGTTCCAACTTCCTAATTAGTGTACCATGATCCACGCAATCAAAAGCCTTAGAAAGGTCACAGAATACACCAATAGCGTTTTTTGCTTTATCCCAGGCATCTAATATATGCTTTAATAGAACTGTGCCAGCATCGGTTGTCGATCTACCCTTGGTGAAGCCAAACTGATTTTTATGAAACAGCCTGTTAAGGTTGTATATAGTAAAATAAGTCTGATAAACTGACTTATTTATTTTATTTCAGCGTTCCCTCGGATGGATACGGAAGGCAAGAGCACATTGTGCGTGGTGACGTCACTGGCGACCGGCAGCGGCGTCGGCGCCGGCTCCACCGAGGAGCGACAACTAACGCTCGGACAACTCATGGGCAAGCTGAACCACGGGACAGGCTCCCTGCAGAGTGAGTACATAGCGCGCACACTACCTTGACACTACTTTATATGTTTCACATAGAGCCATAAATAAGCTGGATACACAAATGACACGCCTTGCGACCCAAAAAAACGCAATGCATGTTCACCGGCAAACGTAACCGATTGGGTTGTCAAACTAGGCCTAGATCTCAGTACTCATGGAAACCCCGCGGAAAAACACTCGGATTACATAAAATTCTAATCATTCTTCAAAAGATTTAAGATGCTTTATACGGTAAACTGGAACTATAAATATATCTATCTATCTATCACTGTGTTATCTCTCCGCCTGTCAATCAGGTTGACAGGTATTGAGTTGAAATTAAAATTTAATACTCGGGTCCTCTTGGAGGCATCATATAAATCGGAAGACGGATTGATGTCATTCGCGAGCCCGTGGGCTGCACCTGACAGTGATCCTGGTCTCTAACCTCGCCTCTCTAGTCTCTACCGTATGTCTGTTCCAGCTCCGAGAGAAGACCGGCGCAACATGTGCAAAGGTGTAAAGTCGCTCATCTATGGTCCGTTCAGTTCGTACGCGCCGGCATACGACGCTACCTTCGCGACGCTGACCAAGGAGGAGTCGCATCTCCTCTACCATACACTGCGTTAGTATACACCGTTTGTAATGTCACACATTGTTGTAATGTCGTGTCGTGACGTGAGACGTTACATCTACGCTACGGTACGTTCAGTTCGTTCGTGGGCATTAGCATACATTATGCCTTCACCCATTGATTGAGGCCACTCTAGTCCTTCGAACATGTATGATGATGATTGTGCGCTTATGAAATTTGTCAAAAACGAATGATCCTTGAAACGGCCACTTCTATCGAACCACAGAAATCTATGGTCAAACTACACTCAGATCATAGTCTCAAGAAGAAGGAACTTACTTATTTAGACTTCTATAGTAAAGTTTTTCTTTTACTCGTAAAATCACTTTCACAATATTTAATACATTCTTTTTTTATCATGTTCTTATGAAAAATAATCTCTTCCAGCGTCAGAAACTGGTCAGGGTAACTCTGAGCTGCTCCGCTTCGCGCCCGACTCGCCGTGGACGCTGTTCTACGACATGGAGGCCATGTTCCCGGACAAGAAGGCCGATGCACCGCCGGCCAGGGAAGAACCGGTCAGTATACTTACAACCCTAGATGCAAGAAGAGGTGTTATTCTCAGATACAACGACTGAGTTAGGCATATACGTGAATACTTGTGTTCATTAGATACACATTGGCTCCTAGTTATTATTATAGTGCTGAAGCCGGGGTCTAAGAAATTGAATAAAGTCCCAAAAAAATAGATTTCGGCGGGACTTGCTTCCTCTGTAGGGGAATCCGCTAAGCCGGCCAGTGCCGCCATAGCTCCACCTACAGGGGAAAACATTTATGATACATTGAAATTCAATCCTGCACTAAGACTAAAGTTACATCATCAAAATCGGGGGTTAGTAATTGTTCCTAAAATTAGCTGGGTTTGAATTCTCTCTTCTCACTGAGGGGTGTCGAGAGGTGCGGCCACGATTTCACCATCACGAAGACTGCTCGTGAGCGGGTTTCCTCGCTATTACGCCATTAGATACTTCCACCCCCGAGTCTACATCCTAAGATGCATCTCTCGCGGCTCCACTCAGACCGGCCAATGTAGGCAACCAAGAGGTGGGGATTCTGGTTCTCTTGGGATGCCACTCCGCAAGCGGAGACGGGAACCAGGAACTTCCCCGGGAGCGCTCGGTACCCGTGGTGTCGCTACTCACCAACAGCTCGACCCAAGCTGCCCTGCGGGCTATCACTATTTTTCACTATTATTATTAATGCCAGCCCTACTTGTGAACATTAACCCAATAAACACCCCATCTCTTAACATTCACGTATCCTTCGCAGGACCTGTCCAAAGTGAAAGTGGACATAGAATCCCTCCGCTCACTGTCCTCCCTCGGCGTCGACGTGGACTTCCTGAGCGAGGTGGAAGAGGACATCGCAGGCGCACTCAAGGACTACGGAATACAGCCGGCTCTCTCGCACACGGCGGATCTCATACAGCGGCTGTACAAGGAACAGTGGGACAGGTATACTACTTGCTAGAGGTACCCGGGAATGGGAAAAGATAACTCTTACGCTGATAGTTCGCAACTGGTTTATTATATTGATTTAGGTAAACATGAAGATTTAATACGGACATAGTTATCACGTTTAATAATAAGGATCACGTATTACGCGTACAGCGTTACTGAGCTATAACTATAGAAAGTGAACTAGCTCTCGCACGTACCGTCGCCCTCAACTACTTTGTACACTACTCATGATTATTAACCACTGCTGAACGGGGGCGGCGGCATTACAATGAGCGTTGTTTACTACGTTAGTTCATATTCCTTAACCGGCCCATTGCCACTTCAGCTTAAAAATTCGTTGAGTTTATAAAGATGGACAGTTGGATTCTATGATACTGTGCCACACTTTATCAGCTGGGCTTACACTGGCATGTTTTAAACTTCTAAATCCTAAAATAACTGAACTGAAATACAGACCCAGTACTTATTGGATGTTTACAATCATTATTCATTAGCGAATCGATTTATTACAGGATCGCCGAGATTTCTTACGATTCAGCCTGAATTAATATCAGAAAGATGGCCGATTTAGAGGTTCACAGGGCCCGTTTTCCCCTCCCACTAATCACAGCAAGTGTACCACGCCGGTACACTAACTGCAAAGGATAGCGGTAGGACTGTCCCACCAAATCATTTAAATCCAATTTATAACGGGGCCGAGTTGTGAACCTATCAACCTGTTATTAAGTGATACTTTCATGTGTCTACCTAACATTACAAACTTGGCATAGATCGCGTTGGGGGCAGTTATTGATTTACATAAAATTTCTGTGTCTGTCTGCTGATCGAAATCTGTTTTCTCCTTAGATTATCGTCTCCACCGCCTTGGCACTTATCACTGATCCCTCGGGCCAGCACTCAGGAGCGCGAGACGGCGCGGCAGGTGGTGTCGTGCCTGCGCGGCATGGCCGCCAAGGTGCCTCCGGCGGAGCTGGTGCCCACGCATGTGCTGCGCGCCGCCATGGGAGTGACGCTGGACCATCTAGGTGAGAGGCGTTATCTCTGACATCGCCAAGGATTATTACTTCGTTCAGTTTGTGACTGGGAATTTATTGTTAGGGATGAAGGAGGAAAATGTTAAAGAAAATACTGCAGGAAAGAGGTATAGCTGAGACTGAAAGAAAAAACCCAAATCTCGACAGGAGAATTGTTCTACTGGAGTACCGGGCCGGCTTACATACCCAGGGAAAAGTCTAAATGATCTTTGTGGGATCTTTAGGGGTTTGAATTTCTTTGGTTGCATATGTGTCGCCATCTAGCAGATTTCCATAGAACTTCTTAGTACTATAACTTACTATCTAGCCGTTTCCATCGACGTTGTTTATAGTTAGGGTAACGTTGGTTAGAGGTCGCTGTATGCACTTCTCAATGCTGGGGCCTAGATTCGTTGTTAGTAAGTTCAATCAGTCGCTGTCTGTGTAATATTATTGTACAGAGTATATCAGTCATCAAATACCTTTAACACCCCAAGTAACACAGCAAAGCAGTATAGCGGCCAATTTACAGCATTTCTGTATCGTTTTCGCATTTTGAGATAGTTCTATAGTTGGATTACAAAAGTTTATACGGCTACTGTAGTGCTTATTTGGGCACAAATTATACGGCCTTTGCGTTATATTAGTATTATTGTGGTTAATTAAATTGTCAGTCGGATTAAAGAAGCATTATTATGCCAATGAAATCGCATTCAAGAAGCATTAAACTAGCGCTATTATTGATAAAGAAAATGTTAATTGCATTATAAAAGCATTAGACTAGCATTAGAATGTACCAAAAGAATGATAGAAGCTGTTTAAGTGTGCACAGTTCGAACTTAAATAAACCCTACATCATTGCTAAAACATCTTTATTACCCGTAACTACTTTGTCTCGCACTATTTGGTCGAACTTAGTGAGTGACACCTTACTTGTTTTCATCAAAACTTAATTTATAATTACATCTTTTGTTATATTTCATGCCTTCAAATATTACTGCGCGATGCAGTTTACTGTAAATGTCTATATAAGTTTTATTGCAAATTTTCACGCGCTTTCAATATTTTGTGGTTTTAATATAAATATATAAAATATTAAATAATTATTAATTTATATAAAATGTTAAATAAAGTTATGTGTGAAATTACGAAAACAATTGTGTATTCCAAGTAAATAATGAATTTTGCTTAATAAAAAATAAATAATACACTATACGTAGTTTGGATGGATTGGTTGAAAACAATAAGATGTGAATCAGTTTCTAACTACTGTTGTCTCCTTCAGATACGCCAATGGCGGTGGACGATTTCGAAGAGATGCACGAGTCCCGCGACCTGGCTTCAGACCCTGACTCCCGCTCCAGCCACGACAAATAACCGCTCGAACAAACTCAACTCGTCGTTTTGTACTTAGCCGTAAAGTTCTGATTAGATTCTAGTTAGGTTATAAGGAGTTTTAATAAAAGTTTATATCAAAAACCATATTTCGTTTAAAATCCCGCCGCCTACTAGAGTTGAACAGATGAACACTCCAAAAGCCCATGTACACACAAAACCATGGATATATCAACCCGCTCGACTCCCACCGAGGCAACCACGCTATTGAACACAACGTCATCATCATCATCAGCCTCTATTAGTCCTGCTGGACATACACATAAGGTAACGCGCGTTTGTACGCTATTATAGCGTGAATAACTCGTGAAAAGGCGTTGTTGAAAAAATTGCGTGGTAGCCTTGCAGAAAGCGTTGAACAAATACGTCGAAAATAAAAAAGCAGAAATGGAAACCCGATGGACCAGCAGGAAGTCTGTAGATGGAGGTGGTTTAAGACCGCTCTTTGTGGCATCGTATGGGAAGTCCAGCAGTGGACGTGTAAGGACTTATATGATGATGACCTCATACCTACCAAATTAATACTAGAAAACAACGTCAGTATTCTCGATTCGCTCATGTAGGTATCTGTTTCTGTCATGCGGATTGCCGCCCGCATGCGGGCCAGAAACCTATGATTACTTCAAGCAATCCGTGGCCCACGCGATAGGAAAAACATTGGACACAGGAAACGCTGATAGCGGTAGATACCTAGGTTAGCTTTAATTCAGGTTTGCGATAGTACCTACACATTTTTGAAAATCTACCGTTTTTCGGAGCTCATATTCTCTAGACAATGATTGGGAATAGGTAAGTGTAGTATTTTTTGAGCTTTCATTTATTAGTAAAACAAAATTTCGTATGACGCATCGCTTACCAGATGTACAAACGGGACCTTCGGGTCACCACTGAGGCTCACCTCACAGGAGCCGAGACTCTTTTTTTAGCTTCGTTAATAATAAAATAAATATTGCTGAACAATGCACACAGCATCAACGTGCTTTGACTATTTGTCATAAAAATCGAATCGCTAAGATATATTATCAGGTACCAACCCATAATACAAACTCTGCTTAGTTTGGAACTAGATGATGCTATGAGAATTGCCAACATTATTTAAAAATGTGTCGGTATATTTAATAGACTGTCAATAGACCCTCATTTGACTACAGTCAATCAAAGATTGAAATCAAAATCCAATCTGTTCAGTACCTACCCACTGAAATCCAAGCTCTGTTCCATATCTACACTGTCTACAACAGATAGAAAAGCTCCCCATTAGCGCGCGCGGCGCGTGCGACCGGCGTGCGCGCGCGCTCACACGCGACCATAGATCAATGGGAAGTGTCATTATCGACGGGATCGAGGGGCGATCGGAATGGTTCATTGTTTGCCACTGACTGGGTGCATACTTTTGATTTAATTGGCTTGTAAAATTGCGTCGAAAAGGTAGAGCAATTTCTATACCTTTCGATCGACATGGACATCTACTAAAATTGTCGCAACCTTAAATCTATTGCGGTTTCCAATATTGCAATTTAATCATTTATTTAAATAAAATATATAATAATAATAATAATGCTGGACAATTCACACAGCATTATCTAGCCCCATGGTAAGCAGAGCTTGTGTTATGGGTACTAGATAACTGATATACATAATACAATACATTACATAGAGAGATTTTTTATTATATATAGATGCAATGTACCTACCTCTTGTATTTGTATAATATTAAGTAACGTAACCTACGTTACTAGATTCTTTGTATTTAGTGTAGGTACTTATCAGTTATAATAACCCAATAACACTAGCTAACTAAGTAATCGTTTGGGGCTAAACAATGCTGTGTGAATTGTCTAGAATTATTTATCACTAGCTGCGCCCCGCTGTTTCGCCCGCGTGGAAATCTATATGTCAAATGATTTATAAGCCTCCCTCTAGAATCACTATCTATTTAAAAAAAGAACATCAAAATCCATTTCTTAGTTTTAAAGATCTATGCATACATAGAGACAGACAGACAGCGGGAAGCGACTTTGTTCCATCTAAACTATGTAGTGATTACCCATACCATGGAGTTATATGATACCTATATCCCATCCAAACTCGGTAATAAGTCGCCTCAATGAATAAATAATAAATAAATAAATAAATAATGCTGGACAATTCACACAGCATTATCTCGCCCCATGGTAATAGTTAGAATAGTTGTATAGTTTCTCAACCTACACAAACTAAGCTTGATTAAACAAATTAAAGCGCTTCGAAATCCCATAAAACACTTTCATTCGTAATTAAAACGCATTATTCTTATCCATCGCCGACTTAGCATTCAAATGAGAGAATCAACAGCACATTTCACTCTGACGTCACAATTAAGCGTAATTTCACCGAAGTAATAAATGATTACACGACAATAGAATATTAAACGCGATTGCAGAGTTAACCACGAGTACCCCTGCACCACCCCCGACTTCGTTCACACGGGAACTCCTCGCTTACACCCTCAGCGATTCCTACTCTACCTACTGTGACCCATATCCACTTGCAATACGGACTAAGCGTCTGGGGGAGTTTAGTGTATTAAAACCACCCTCGCTGAACACCAACCCTCATAAAACAAACTCTATGGAATTGAAAATAAAAGCGAGTAGCTTGGAAGATGATGCGTTGTTATTGTAACTGAATACAGTAATTTTTCGTTACTCTAGTAGTGTTTTTTATTATTTGATCGGTAATGCGGTTCGTAATTGTGAAGCGGGGGTAAATATTACGGGACTTGGTAATCATTATGTTTGGTGGGAAAGAAATAAAGAACATACCACAATAATTGATTAAAGACAACCTTTATTTAAAACTAGTTAGTTATAGGTCTAACGGCAAAAATCAAAGCTTAAGCTCTACACTACCTATCTATCTTCTGTAAAGAATTTTCGTGTCACAGTGTTTGTAACACAACTCCTCCGAAATCGCTTGACCGATACTTATGTAATTCAAGTATATTTAGTAGGTCTGAGAATAGGACGTAATCTATTTTTCATACCCTTCATATATTTCAAACTTCCACGCGGGCAAAGCCACGGCGTGCAGGTAGTCTATGTATAAGATGATAGATCTGATTCCAAAGAACTTTTTGAGGAGACGAGAATTCGTATAGCTCGTTTTCGCTTTTATAATATTACAAAAAACACACACCATTTTTTCCCCAAAACATAAAATAATGAAACCACGAACACTGGGCACAAAGCTGCCATTTATTTGTACAAATACTTAACTAACCAAGCAAACAATAATATTGATAACTTCCCACAAAACCGCTAAGCCCTTATGTAAATATACGGAACTCTGATCTGTACGGAGACCACCCTTCACATTTATTTTGCAAGTCGAGGCCAACAATACCCATAGCCACCTGTCTTGCACTCCCATACAAAACAGGGAATCAGCTTCTCACGCCTACAAAAAACGAGTTAGGAATCGAAAAAATCATGCTCTCAAGACTTTTTCTACGTGACTTTTTATGCGATATTTATGAATGTACTGAGAATATTAAATAGTCGCCTATTGTGGTTCCAATCTATATTCGAACACTTTGTTACAACAGGTAGCTAGAGCTATGGGAATCATTTTCTATGCCACCTGTTTCATATTTTGTTTAGGTTCTAGGCTAGAACTACTCGTAGCTTACGAACTGCTAGCTGACTGACATAACTGCTGCGGTTAGCTGCGAACTTATCATAATCATATCATTTATTGTGATTTGCATACAGGTCTGGGTTTAAGCAAAAAATATCGCAGAGCCATGGCCTATTTGTTGTACTGCAGCACACACATATTTACTTACAGTAAGTAGGTACTTGCCCTTTTAATTGCTCGTTTTAATTGTTTTATTGTACTTTAGTTTAATATTGTATCTCTCTCTAAGTTAATTGTATGTGTGTGTTATTAGTACCAAATAAATTGTACTACTATTTTATCTATCTATCAGGTCTCGGTACTAAGGTCTAGTATCGTATATTGCATAAAAACTCTGTCAAGGCACAATAATTTTTGGTTTCGCTCTTGTTAGATTGGCAACTTCACTTATATTCTTCATATTTACAGAATTCATTAATAGAACTAGCAACTCCCTAGATTGAGTTAGGCCGTTTTCACTATCCATAATAGAAAACTTTTTTTAGATCTATTTTAATTTTTATTTTTGGGCAAATATTGAAATACCTTATGATAAAAATATATACGCAATTCAAAAGATGCTTATAGGCATAATCTGAAGCTCGTATCGAGGACAGCCCTTATGTCCAGCTATTGATAGACATGTAGGTCGAGCGCCGAATGCTTACAGATAACAGGTCCATACCAATTACTGCTGACCCATTTAGGTATATGAAACTAGTCTCTGCCTCCGACTTCGTTCACATGGGCTTTTTCGGTAAGAGGTTTATTAAAATCAGACCAATATTCCGAGATCTCTCCTTAGTATAACAAGCAAACCTACAAATTGTAAAAACCTCTTTGGACCTAGCTATTTAATAGCCGTTGGGTTAGTAGATATTATTTTATACCATTTTCCGAGTAACATATTCCGTCGGTTTGTTAAAAAAGCAACGCAGGTTCACAAAAGACAGTATACTGAGAAAAGGATAAATGCATAATAATACTAGATAGGAATTAAAGACATGTGGTTATGGTAGGTATATAATCCAACTGGAAAAATATTTTCTTGCGAAATAACAAAATCATAATGATATGATTTACAGAAAATGGCTTCACAACGTGGCATCCAATCGTTGAATCTCTTTGATCCAACCTATCAAAAGATCGAAGAAATCTTTGGCTTAAGGCTTTGCCCTACCCAGTTTAAAATAATCCTCATTATTATTACGTACCGAATGGTAAAATTATTGAAATTTCTATTATTACCTACCTCTCAGAATAATCAATTTATTGGCAAAAACAAATATTAAAAGTAAAAAAATTATAATTATAATACATTTATCATAACTAAGTAATAATAAGTACTTAAAACATTATTTTTTTGCCGCCATCCTTCGGAAAAAGACGGCGTCCCTGATGCGCAGAGTGCGGGACAGCCCCAACAGCATCCTACAAACTGTAGCGGGCAGGATTGATTCGCCAATATGGCGGAAATTAATAAGAAATGTAATTTGATTAATTTAAATTTTTATTGGTTGGTACAATTTGATTTGTTTTAACTTATTTTATTTTTATCTAATTAATTACTATTAATTTTCATTTTAATTTCAATTTAATTTAATTTTAGTTCGTAAGAATTACTAACATTTATTATAAGATCATTAATAACAAATTATGGATCTGTAGTAGTCCGAAATAAAATTATTTTATTTTATTTTATTTATTATTTAATTTTCCGCACATATTCTCATAACTTGGTAGGTACGTTAATAGATTTGACTATTTAGAGATTAACTTTGGTAAAAATCGTTACTATGCTTCAATGTGTTTTTGTTAAATCTTATCGTCAACATCATTAAATAGACTTCGGAATTATCAACAGATTGTAGGTATCTAACCTACCTATTGATAACAAAAGGAGCTTTTTACACCATTCTCTTGTATTCGAGGCGGAAAATGGATTAGTGACACAATACGTAATCTGAACATCGCGCTTCTTTCCATGTTTAATCTGATGGGATTTAAAACTCAAGCTCGTGACACTTTGTATTGTACACAATGTTCTTACCGACAGTATTGTACCTATTTTCAAGAAAGACACTATTATTAGACGGGAATCAAATAATTGTTATCATAGAACGGAAATTATTTTTGTATTTTGCATTTTATCCTGGCTGTTCACGTTCAGCCAAAAAAGGTTTGATATTTGTGCCGATTATGATTTTCCTGAAGATATTTGTCCAATATCTCTAAGGATTTCAGACTTATTGTTTTAAAATTTCACATAAAGACGTATAGTAATGACTCTAAAACAACCGAGGCAAGTCCAACATTAAAACAAATATGGTGGATATAAACTTGCCAAGACACTAATTAAATGATTAAAGAACATAACAAATTAGGGGAACTACTATGAAACTTCGTACCTTTCTATTATGATCTCAGCTATTTATCGGTGAATTTACTATCTGAACGAACTTGACCACATTATAAATTTCTGATTATAAATTTCAGTTTCTGATTAGATACCACTAACATGAGATAGATAAGAAATTAAATAACATCCCAAAAAAAGGCTTACGCACTACTAAAATAAATAAAAACCTTTGTGAGATATATATTCATGGAGACTTACACGTGTTTGACACCGACTGTACCTACTTAAACTCTATTGTTATAGGTATCGATGAGAATCCTTGCGAAACGAGGCTCGGTGGGTTTCAGCCAAAATAAAGCCTTGATTAGGATCTGTGTTTTGCCGCTTCGCCTGACTTTCGCGTAAGAAGCTTAACACGAGATCATGTTTCACAGATACGCCGACTTTGAACAAAAAACTATCAACGGAGGACTTTTGTGAAGGGGTATTACAAGATGCTAAACCAAGCAGAAATACAACGAAAGCATTTATTTAAAATATTCACGTTTTAAATCCTTCTTAATCGTGGTTTTAGGTACGAGGAATTGTTTATTAGTCTTACGGCCTACGTTCAGTATCAAACTAAGGTTAAAAGCTCATCGGCTGGGTAAAGTTTGCTCTAGTTTTGTTCATCTCAGCCTGCGTTTGTCCACCTATCTGGACTAAACCGATATCAAGTTAGGCCTGCCACTCACACTTGGGCCGACCAAGTACTCGTAGATAAGCAGGTCTCGATCACCGATTGTGGATGTCTACAATTGATAAATATCCACATACAATTACACCAATCCACATCCAAATATAAGTAACAAGTGCAGCAAGCGTCGACACGTGTACCACGCAAGCCCACGTCTTCGTGGGTGCTGCGTGAGGCACGTGCCGCCTCGCCGGCGCTTCCGTGCGTGCGGGCTGACGGACGCACGGCACGCGGCTTCGCTCACTGTAGGTCAGCGGGACAGAGGCAAGACCACGAGCCTATGTCATGTTACCAGTGGAATGTGCAACAAGTGTTGGCAATGACATTGAGAGTAGCGTCTTGGAGGAAGCGCAAAGAGATTGTCCTTTAGCGATATCATCGTGGGAACGCTTCTGTAGTGTGCGGTTTTAATTCTGTGTGAGTGGTGTAACACTTGATATAGCGAAATTCTTCATCATCTTTATTGACTTTCTGTCTATTTTAAAACTTTCGTATGGCTAAAAATATAAGCTTATAAAATATTTGAAGCGTAACTTAGATCTTCCGATAAGAATAGGGAGGACTTGTCAATGATTACGCCAATAAATCATGAAATTAATGGGTGTCAATTTTTGCATTATGTTTACATAGCTGGGTATACATAATCAGTATATAGCACTATGCAGCGCTAACGCAGCGCGCTAATCCGTCAAAGGGTCCCGGCACACGTCCGAGCGACGTCCCACCGAATGAAATTGCGTTTCCTAATTGTATCCCGCTTCCCGCCACGCGGCCGGCGTGACACCCTACATCACCTTAAGTTAACCAACTCTAACCTTTATCCCAAGGCTGCTAAAGCCTGGAATGCTATCCGTTGAAAGTCAATTAAAAATCGTAGCAAATATTGATGGTCCATCGAACATTCATGATCGCTGTGCAGTTGAAATAAAGCTCAGATTCGATCATCCGAAACTTTTCACTACGCCAATCTACAATCATATTCTTTACCGTCACAATAAACGCTGTTCCGATTCAAGTAAGGTCCAAAGTTTAAGTTCACATGTGCATAGGTAAAGTGGTTGTGAATGTGGGGTCGCCGGAGGGCGCGGCGTGGGGCGCACGCGGCGCACACTTCGCGAGCGGCGGCCGACGCGTGCGCACGTCCGCACACGCACGTCCGCACACAGACCACTAATAACTGGGGAACACCGCAGCGATATCGACACTTTCACACCTGAAGAAAAACCTATCTGATATCTTCATAAAGTTAACCAGTAAATTTACCATCATTTTTAGTTCTGGATTAAGTCTAAATAAAGTGATATGAGATACAGTGATATTGACACTACCAACACCTACGCGTAAAATAATCGTGAAACAGTTACTTTTGATTGTAACCAAAACCTTATACAAACTACGGTGATTCGAAGTTCTACGAGTGAGGAGTTTTGTCAAGTGTATTATGGATTACCACCACCGGCACATGGAGCAGACAAGCCTGCAGCAGCCGGGCCCCGGACAGGCCCCCCAGTGGGCCCCGCAGTACGCAGGCTGGGGCCCGCCGGCGCCCGCGGCCCCCGTGCCGGCCCCCAGGAGCAAGCGGGCCCACTCCGAGAGTGACGATGATGCCTTCTCTGAAGAGAGCAGTAAAGATGCCACGTGAGTACATTTATACCATTATTTATTCTTTATGAACTTAACACTTTGACTGCGGTTTTTTTTCGACGACTGCGATCTTTTTTTTTACCTAAAAAATTCGTGCTGCCGCTCTACATAGCGGGTGTGTTGCGCCGCACATGCGTTTCGTTCGAAAAATATTACAGCTCTGCTGAGTCACAAAGATCTGTATTTTCTCAGCCGCTGCGCTAGTGTGGATTTACGCATATTAGTCACTTGTAGAAAACTCATACCGTGCGTTTTCAGCACTCAAAGTGTTAAGAAAAAGTTCTTGTAGGAATCTTTTTAGAATTAATTATATAAAAGTTCAAGTAGTCACGTAACGTATAATAAACAGAGCTTACTGAACCATGATGAACTATAACCTATCTCGACCGTTAAATCCGTTATTACGCGAATCAAAGTGCTACGCGCTACGGCGCTACGAGCGTAGCACTTTGCTACGAAGCCTACGAAGCGGCGGCGTTAGCACTGAAAATGTTTTAGTTTAGAGTAATTTGTTGTTTATTTATTTACGGAAGAATTCATACAACGATTAATCTCCACAGTTCGCATTCAGACGATAGCCTGAAAAAAATTGAATAGGTGAAACATTTGTATGTACAAGCGAACTTTTCGCAATTAAACATTCGTTTCATCATTATTTCATCTTTGCCTCTTACATTACCGTAGAATTGTAAGAGGCAAAGTGTATCTTTTAGCGAAGGATTTCCCAACTGTTACAATGTTTCCTCCTCAATATAAATGACCATTGTCCACAGATCACCTGGCGGCGACTCGTGCCAGCTGATGACGCGCAAGCGGCGCCGCGGCGTCATCGAGAAGAAGCGTCGAGACCGCATCAACACCTCTCTCACGGAGCTCAAGCGGCTCGTCCCCGCAGCCTGCGAGAAGCAAGGAAGCGCCAAGCTTGAGAAGGCGGAGATCCTGCAGCTTACTGTCGATCATCTCAAGATGATTCACTCTAAAGGTTAGTACTATTGAAACGTTCAGTGTCATAACTCTGTCATTATCCCTTCTGTGCTTCATTATCGTTATCATCAGCTCGTAAAAGTCCACTGCTGAATCCCAAACGAAACCACGAATAGCGCTCCAGAGTTGCCACCATCCATCGACTCTCGGCGATCGCTACAATGTCGTCGGTCCATCCTTCTGTATTTAATATAATAAATTGTGTTTTTCTAAATCTAAAAGGATGGGGCTGGAACTCCATAGTTCACAGTTACTTTTCAGATTAGACCAGAGTTTCACTCTAACGGTGACGGTGTTAAATCCGGGGTTCGATTTCAGAGCGTTAGATCCAATAAAACGTGCCTTATCTAGGCCAGTCTTGCCATAAGCATATTAACGTGAACTAGGTCAATCGCTGTATTTCTAGCATTATGAAGTTGAATGCATTCAAAATGAAAGGCTGTTTGTTCGCTAAACTTAAACGACTTACTTTTGATACTATCATGGTTTGATATTAATTAACACAAAAGTCATTTATAACGGGATATTGTAAACGACTTCTGTCATAAGAAGAAAGGACCGCTGAATGCATCAAACCTACGCCTTCTATAATGAATTTTTATTCCTATACTTGTATAAATATTGTTAGAAAAAAATCACTTTCCAGTAGACAACAATGTTACGCCCACTTGGCTGACATTCCGGAACAGGAAAACTTCTGTTGTCTGTCTAAACCAACGTAAATATTTGCTGAACAAATACAAACACGTAGCCCTGAACTTTGAAGAAATGCTCTTTCGTCCGCGGAAAATTGACAATGGCTTCTTTATTATGTATATTTCCATTCTTTGTTAATAATTATTTGGTTTTCCTTTTAATCTACTGTTGAATTTGATAAAATATTCTGATACAGTTTGATTTCTAAAATACCTCAAACCTACGAGAGACATCTTGTATTTTCGATTCGAAAACTAACAAACCTACCTAATGTTGTTCTTTAAAAAAAAGCTCCGTTATCCAGAGCAATTAAATCTAAACTTATCTAACAACCTGTTTCCGTTTCCTACAAATTAACAAAACGTAACGGTCTGCACAAAAAAGCTAAAAAGTGAATTCACGTTTCGCTTTTCCGGTCCTTAGAAATCCTTTGTAAAAGTTGCAAGTGTTGCACGCAAACTTGAAAGATACTGTTACTTTTAATATCCTGTCATTCCACTGTCTTCTAGTTTTACTTTCAATACTGCTAAGTCAGGGGCTCGAGGGGCGAGTTTTACGAGGAATACGAAGCTCTAGTGAATCGAATAAGTTTTTCAATATAATCAAAGTTGTGGGCGTCAGGTCCTCTGGTTTTATTATATCGCCGTCAACGTTTCGCCGATCACGCTCGAACTAACATGACAAAAACTTTTCGAATAAAAATTCTTAGGCAGAAAAAGATAAACCGGGTAATGGGTATCCAGTAAAAGAGAACTGGCCAATAGAAATTCTTTGCATAGAATACGAATTTTATTACCTTACAAAGTGAGAATTTACTTGAGAGCGTAAACATATTCGGAATCCGCATTGTGATATCAGAAAATTAAATCATTGTTAGATATCACTGTTATTCCGCCATCAACCCTATACTATACTCGTTATTTTAAAACGACTTCGTTAGTTTAGAGCCGAAAAGCACCCCAAAAAACGAGCCATCTTTAAAAAGAATGTTTATAGTCCTTTAATGTTTGATGCGGGCGGTGTGGCGATCCCGGAAGGTCCCGGTTCCCACGTCTAGTTTCCGGGTCCATTCGACAGGTGGTACTTCTATTTGTGACCGCGGATTTGAAGGTTTCTTTTGTTAGTGAATTGGCTTGAAATGTTTTTAATTTGATGCATGAAAAGATCTTTGTGCCCGTTTGGGAATGTTGCTGCAAATGTTTATTTTTAAGCTCTTGATTTAATATTGATAGAGTGATTCGTAGTTGTATTTTAAAAGTTTATTAACCCCCACTGGGTTGCATATGGGCCGAAGAAGACTTTGGTACATCATTTGTTTATGTACCTTAACCAACTAATTGCTTACCAATTGTTTCTTCCTAAACGCAATTATCTAATTATCTTCACGGCATATTCACAAAATAATTTTGTTCCGTCAAAGTTCACCTATTAATCTGACGTCAGGATGGATGGTAATTGTGGTTGTGGTCAGGTCGCGAGGATGGCTGTGGTTGTGGTCACCAGCGTGTCGCATCCTTCCACTCATTGTTCCAATCTCAATGACCAGTTTCCTTACTAAAGTTCAATGTGGTTTTAAAGTCATTTAAAACGGGATATTTACCATGATTTGATTCCAATAAAAAAATATTATCAGTATTATGTTATATTATTTATATACTACTTGTTCCCACCAGGTATATCAGACAAAAATTTTGTTATTAGTTTAAGCTAAGTCCTATAAGTGAAAACTGTGACGCTTCTGTATAACCACAACTGTTCTACCTATTTAAGTTGTATAAGCTGTTTATTTTCCAACTAAATAAAAATAAAATACAATAAATATAAATCATATTTAAAATCAAATCATGATAAAAATATCCCATTTAAATGACTTTAGTGTTAATAACCATGATTGTTTCTAAAGTTTTTAATGTGATTTTACTTTAAAAAGGGAGATCAAAAGAAAACTAGCTGAACTAAGTAAACTGTAAATCGATAGTGAGTCGAGTCAATTTAGATTAAATCGAGCATAAAGCCATGCTTGTTAATTCCTACCATAAAAACAGTAACTCCATACTATTGACGCAATTGTATTAAAAACTGTAGCTAATGACTGGTAAGGTTGAGGTACTAGTTCGCGTGTTATCACGAACCATGTACCTCCAACACAGAAAGGGGTATAACAATGTGTAGTTCGTTTACATAAAACAGCAATTTCGCATTGAATTTATAACAAAGCAATTTAAGTTTGCTATTTGTATTCCAAGAACATTAATTTTCCTTTCTGAATTTAATATTTTACGTCTTCTTCGTACTTTCCTTATCTACTGAAGCACTTTACTAATTTCAAAAACAAACAATCTCGCCGCTAATATTTATCTAAATCGAATAAAGTATCACCTCCCGAAAAGAGCAACATCCTTAGAAAGGAAGAAGTCAATAACCAGTTCATTAAAAGGCGATAACACAGAAACCACAATAGCGCCCGCTGGCCAGGTATCGGTTACCACCACCTCCCCTATGGTTGCCGGTTGCCTCGGACAGCCACCTGGCGCCCACAAAAACTGCAGGATGCCGAGATTCCAAGGAATGTCTTTTGAAACTATCATGGTTACTAACACATAAGTCATATAAAACGGGATATTTACCATGATTTTAATATTGCAAAAATCAAAAATCATCATGGTAAATGTCAAATGTCAAAAATCCCGTTTGAAATGAGTTTAGTAGCCCTCGCGCAGGACGGCTTTGACTTTCATGACGTAACGTGACGACGACCGATGTGGCGCGGTGGGCGAAGGTCCGCCTGCGACGCAGCAGGTTGCGGGTTCGATTCCCGCCTCGGAACAATTGTGTGTACGATCTGCAGATATTTGTTCCGGGTGTTCTGGTCGTTTTCTATGTATAATAAAAAATATCTATCTATTTAATATATTGTTTTATGTATATCAGTTATCTAGTACTCATAACACAAGCTCTGCTACCATGGGGCTAGAAAATGCTGTGTGAATTGTCCAGCATTATTATTATACATTCATTTATTAAAATTCTCGTATAAAATACATTTTTTACTATAGAAAATACAATAAAATTGTATAAAACTATTCTACAGTAAAAAATATATCAAAACGGTAGATCACCGACCGCGAAGCTAGGCTCAAGCGGCCGGTGACTATTATTATTATTACGCAAAACTTTATTTTTTCTTCTTCTGTTATAAGTTGGAAGGGAGAACTAACATCAGAAGATAGTACAACGACACGTAACATTTTTACTACCCGTTGTCCCTGTCCTCGAATCTACGTTACGGGGACAACGGAAAATAAATTTAATCACGTCCCGCTGTCCCCGTGACGGGGACATGGCGTACGGGGACAACGGGAATACACGTACGATATAGATAAATGATTTCTCTTTCAAATTAAAAGAAAGATCGAAAATAAACCAAAGTAAAACATTAAGTAATGACAAACAAATGGATGAAATAATAAATTTAATGTGAATAACAAATGGAAAAGTTCTATTTTTGTCATCCTCAAATACTACCTTAATTAAGCAATTCGTATTTCATTCGAGTTATTTTCGGCTTCGGTTTGCTATTTTTGGTTTAAAATCAATTACTAAAGTCGCTCTCTTAAACTTAGCTCTTTCTAATCCTATTAATGCTGTTTTCTACCCACTTCGTTTTCATTATCCGAAGTAGCACTATCTCCAATCCCCGGATTAGTGAACACGGCAAACAAATCAATCGCTTGGTTCCCAGCAGTGGGCACGTGGGAACGCGATCGGCCGAGCCGTCCCACCCTCTGCCCTCTGAGGGGCGCCACCCTCCGTGGCTATGTGCTGATATGATGTGTTTGATCGGTCAATATGTTGCTCCCCGACGGGAGTCAACGCTGGTTTTTATGGGAAAAGTTTAAAGTTAATCTCCTCTCGGCGTAGTAGGAACCAATGTAAGTTACGTTTCATATATTTTAATTCCATGCGAGTTTTGTTTTTATTTGAATAGGGCAGGATATTATAAAAAAAAATAAAGAACATTTATATCAGGGAAATGAACAACACAAATTAAGAAGGGGGCAAAGTGGCACCTAACTCAATTAATCAAAGAAAGCTGTCAGCAACGAATCCTTTAAAAAATGCAATAAAAATTCCAATAAATCCAACCCAGTAATCTACATTCGCATTGTAAGGGCACGCGCATTGTGCGCCTGACAGGCGGAAGCGGATCCGCTCTCTAACGCCAACGGGTTAGGGCTGCCACACCTGCGACGAGTTAGGGCTGCCACACCTGCGGGAACAAATAAGGACAACACAAAGGGCGATGCAAGCGGAAGGAAGGGAACGCAATTAGATGCGTATTTTAAGATGTTTGTTTTTTGGACGTTTTGGTTTTTGAAAGGTTTTCTAACTGTTATCTTATCCTTTTTTTTGTGTACCACTGGAGGTGATCGTTCCAGAGGATTTAGATAAAAATTGATTTAAAAAAACGCACTTTACTTTATGTAGGTACTCTAGTCTTTAAAATAATTTAATACTTAGTAAGTACTAAACAGTCATAGGTACCTAATACTTCCCTAGTTAGATATTATTAACAATATCAGAGACTATAAAATAATGCAAGACGCGCCTAGCGCCTACCAATACATATGCAACACCTATTTAGAACTATAAGAATCAATAATAATGGCCACAAAAGTTTAAATCAAATCATGAGTAAGAAGAAAGAAGACCATAATAAAATCTCGCGAGTAAATTATTATTCTAGTACCGGTTACAACAAACGTTTTCACCCTTCGCTCCCTTGGCCCGGTGGCCCACTGACGCGACCAGCTATTGAGACACCTCAACCTTGAATGAACCACCAATTTCAATACAACCTTTAACTGACTGCAAATACGCAGTGGATCATCTTAGACTGGTCGAGTCACCATCGGAAGACGTCCGGAAGCTAGGGGTTCCCGTTACACATTCTCAAATCCAACCTCTCTCTTACGCCCTTTCAAATTCAGCAGAGGTTTGCCGCCATCCTTTTCTAACTCGAGGGGTTGATCTTGTCTTGTTTCCGAGATATTGTCTGGATGTTATTCATACGTAAAGTAATTCGACGTGTCTCGAATAACTAGTTTCGGTCAAGTCGCATCTGCAGTTTGCACGTATTGTTTAGAAGGGAACCGCGCGGGGTGTTGGGACAAACTGACCATCAATAGATGCTGAGAGTTTTGCAGCAGACATTGTTATTAGCATGCGTGTAGACACCATTCAAATCTCAAAGTTAACACAGCTGCACAATGCATTGTGTCCGTTTTGCCTGTTATTTCATTGGCAAATCTACCAACACCCAACGTCCAGGCTACAGACAGAAACCATATCCTGCTGCTTGTTCATGGCACCATGTTACGTCTTTCCACTCTCGTGTCCTAAGTCCGTTGTCATATTGCACCAGGTTTACCCACTTTTACTCAACATCTTCTCCATCGTTCCAGGTCTGGACACGTTCGCGTACGACCCGCAGCGCTACGCCATGGACTACCACAACATCGGGTTCCGGGAGTGCGCCGCCGAGGTGGCCCGGTACCTCGTCTCGTGCGAGGGGCTCGACATACAGGACCCCCTCCGCCTGCGCCTCATGAGCCACCTCCAGTGCTTCGCGGCGCAGAGAGAGCTAGCAGCCAAGTCTGCGAACTGGTATCCTCAGACGCCGGTGACGCATCCTCAGCAGCATTACACGGAGGTGTCGTGTCCGCGGCAGGAGGTCCCCGCGAGCACGGCCTCCAGCACGATAGCGGTGCCGCAACCGATCGCGGCGCCCCTGTCGGCAGCGCCCAGCTACCCGCATTACCCGCCCCCCGGACCGCCCGCGCCGCCCGCGCCGCCATACCCCGCGCCGCACTACCCCGCACCATACCCGCACCCCCCGCACCCACACCACCAGTACTCACAGAACACCTCTAAGCCCTATAGGCCGTGGGGCGCTGAGCTTGCTTATTAGACTACCTAGGTACTTGTTGTATTTTCTTTGGGTTTGATTGGAAAGTCTAACGCGTTAAATATCTTTTTTAGATTAAGTAAAGGATTTTGTATGTTTTTTTTTTGCAAACCATGTCGGTTTGAAAAAGACTTCATCAAATGTGCAAAGATGAATACCAAATATCATTTTTATTCTTTGTATTTACTTACAACTCTATTACTATCTGTATATATCACTTATTCTGTTTTGAATGTTATGTAGGTATGTATTCAACCACCTCTGTGATTCTGGAGGAGTTTCATTATTGTATCTCTCATTTATTTTATTTTACTGTTTTGTATATTTTGTAAAGTTACTGTTATTTGTAGTTTTGAGTAGGTGTTTAGTCTTCAACTTCAACTTCTTTTTTGTTTTGGGGTGTTTAGTCTACTGAGCTTGTTGACACTAAACTTTTTATGTAACTATTATTATTTTTAACCGTGAAACCCTTTTAATAGCCTTCTACGTTCTTCATATGTGCTGCTGGTTTTCCTTGTAATAAATAAATCAAATAGTTAAGAAGCTTTCGATCAAACCCAAAGAAACCGTTGTCATGGATCTCAGAGTATATCAAAAATATGTTCGGAATCAAATAATAATGTTGTGAATTTTATGATTAATGTGTGATAGCTTTATTTATTAGGATAAAAAGTCACTAGATTTATTGGGACCAAAAAAGAAGCTTTAATTTATGAAAATGTATGAAAAGACTTTGGAATAAAGTATTATTACAAGCATTTGTGTTGTGACATAAAATAAAAGACTGTTATGAGAATAGGACAACAAATTGTGAATTTATTCGCCCTTGGAGCTACAAAGCTTTGTAGATCAAATGCTTGCCGCTTCGACGCCCGCGGAATGTGATCTAAGGAGATATCTGTAAATACTGTAAGAAACCTTTGCCGAGGAATAAATTATGTTTTGTACGTATTTCCTTTTTTTATTCAGCCCCCAAAAAAAAAGAAATACTCTAGACACCCATAACAAAAATATTGTGAAAACTTACAACTCTACGTACAAGTTAACCCTTAAACACCTGTGCCTAACCGACCAATTCCACTTTACTATCGAATAAATTAGCGAAGATAGCATCGCACAGGTGTCGCAAATCATTAAACGAGTCCCACATGTCCAATAGGACCGCAACTAACTGACTCTAGGGTCAACCCGAATGGTACATGACCGTCCCACTTCAATGCTTGGGATATCGCCACCCCTGTGTTTCCCACGATGTTGACTCGCTCTTACGCGTGTGTTGCGTATATTCCTCTCGCTCGCACGTTTTACTTCCGTAGGAAGACAGGGTGCAAAATAGTTTTTGTGCGTGCGTGTGTGAGCCGTGTGTCGGTATGTTTGAATATAGAAGGTGAACGGTGAACTTTACCGTTTGTACGAGAAGGATAACTAGAAAATATTTCGTAAAAAATATGTAGAGCTACTGTTACCGCTGGTAACGCCACCAGTTGTCTAGTGGTCAACCGCACCGAACTGAAAAGTCTAAGGTCAAATTTAATGGCATGAAATTCATAAAATATATAAATTGAAGCAAAGTATCTAAAATAATTAAATTTCAAAGCTCACGCACCATCAAACTTTCAGACTCGATCATTAGCGAGAAAACCTCAATAAAAGGGTTAATAACCAGACCCTGAAACCTATTTTCAGGTCAAAGTTCTATGGAATTTAAAGGATTTTCAGTGGCTAATAATATCTGCTTCGTTGTGCGAACATTATCCGATCTTTGTAAAGGACCTGTCATGAAGGTACAGTACAATAGAGCTTTTATGATAAGCCACTTTATAAACAGCTATTGAATTTATCGTTCACAGGACGGAAAATGAGAAGAAATGTGATACTGGCACTGGCCCTCAAATCGTCTGCTCCGTAAACAGCATCGCACGTTACTTGAAGAGTTTGTACTTTATCTTTCCTTCTAAATATTCCGCGCACAACCAAAATGGGACGGAGCCATTTCCAAATGCAACAACGCGCTTTGAAAAGGTCTGTCCGTTCCGTTAGGACTGTTACCTACAATAAATTAAAAGAATCAGAACACTAAAGTTCATATTTTTTTTAATTTCTTAGACTTAGATCGAAACCAAGACTTTGATTGCTTGCATCAGTCTGCAGTTAGCTCATTGGAATATATTGGTGATAATTTGTTTTTATTATATGATTGTAATTTGATTGGTTAGTAAAGATAAACTTTACCAAGCTTAGGTTTTGTTAGCGCGCCGATTATAATTAAGAATCAATAGTTCCATCTGCACAAATTTCTTGGTGGCACTCAAAGACCAATGACTCGAGAACTTTATAGGTACCTAAATTGTATCTATCTATTGATGGTTGAGCAAATAGACTTGGATTTCAGTACAAATAGAACATTTATCTCTTCAATCAGAGGACATTAATTCGCCTGACTGAAATAGACAGCCTGAACTGTTCATTAGCCCGACAAATGCAATCTATCACGTCTCACTGTGCCGAAGGATCCTCATTTGCTAAAATCGAATCGATAGGATAGGTACCTATGCTTATTTTATCCTAAAACATAATACAAATTAAACTGTTTTTTAATTAAGGTTTAAATTATTAAGATTAAGGGCTGTTGATTTTCTTGAAACAATAAAAATAAAATAAAATTTAACAAATTAGTTAATTTAAATTTGAACTACAACTAAAGAATAAGACAGAGGTAATGATTAAAACAAAATTCTAAATACTAGTCACCTTAGATATACCTGTATTAAATACTACATTGTAGTAGATGGATGGCCCACAGTTCTGTTTAGTAGGTACTGCTTCTCCCCTCGCCATCCTGTAGCGCTGTTATACCTACTGAACATTTATACTACATTGTAGTAGATGGATGGCCCACAGTTCAGGTAAGTTCTGCTTCTCCCCGCGCAATCCTGTAGCGCTGTTATACCTACTGTACATTTATACTACATTATAGTAGATGGATGGCCCACAGTTCAGTTTAGTACTGCTTCTCCCCTCGCCATCCTATAGCGCTGTTATACCTACTGGAAATTTATACTACATTGTAGTAGATGGATGGCCCACAGTTCAGGTTAGTTGCTTCTCCCCTCGCCATCCTGTAGCGCTGTTATACCTACTGTACATATATACTACATTTGCTATTTCTATCAATAGCTAAATAGGAAGGTACCTTCCAAAACGTAAGAAATAGGATTATCTAGGAACCTTCTTGAACTCTCTAATATGAGTACACAATGACGTATCATCTTATTATCTCTGATACCTACACACAGACCTCCTGTATACTTTTGATATCAATTGGTGTAAACATCTAATCAACGAGGCGCCTCTGACAACGTGCCCAGTCCAGTCGAGACGACGTGACGTGCCATGTGTTCCACTTGGGAATACTGGGATAAAAGAGTTAACGTTAGGATAAAGCAGTTTCCCGCACAACTTTCAATTATAGCACGAATAGCTTTATTATATTCAACCTTGCTAGGGTCGTCGTAATCCGTAGTTCAAGAGAAAACACAACTAAAGACGGCTGATTTTTAAAACTCTGCTTTACACGTTCGTGGGGCCGGAGCTTGTGGGCTGTTATCGTATAATGATTTTATGGATCAGCATACAATACAATACAAAAACGCTTCATTGCACATCAAAAACAGAAAAAAAAACAGTAAAGAACAAACGAACAAGGATACAGATGCACAATGGGCTGCCTTATTGCTAAGAGCGATTTCTTCCAGTACATAGTAACATAGTTTTTGACCGTAGTATAAGGAAATGTTGTATAAAAGTAGTATGTTATATATCCTATGGATAGATTACCTGCTCGAGAGGGTAAAATTGATACGATTCAAAGCGATGGTCCGTGGGTCAACGTCAAACCCACAAATAGACCGTACTCATTAACCATTGTCCAAAACCTAAAAGAGCTCGTCAGATCTGCCAGTATCATAAAAATCTCCCAAAAAATGTCGTCATCAAACACTTAGGAAACTTGAGTCAGCCAAAAGCGGAGTGCCTGATGAGTACAGGCAAGTGTCCTCCAGCCGGGTTTGGAGGGAGCTTTCACTAAACACATCTCCCTAAAAAGCTCGATCGTCGTTTAAGCTTGGTCTATAAATATATTTTCTATTCCTATGGTCTGATATAAAGTTCTGCTTCTCTAGTAAGATACTACGCATTCCTCCTAATTATTTGCGGATTAGCGAGTCCAAGCTTAAAGAAAAATATAAATATAAATAGGAACTTACAGTAAATGAGAGGCTGGAAATATTAACTATTTTGCTACAAAACGAGTTAAACCTGTTTCCATTTTGCACAGTTCATTACCTCTCGTATATGTAATTTTTAAAAAGTTATCTTTTGTGTATAATTTTGCCAAATATAATCCCATCCACGTTATTTAGTGAACGTACAGAGAGCTTGTGAACGTGTAATACCTGTTCTGGGATTTGTCTCATTTGTGCGAACGCGTCCTATTGATACATCGATCGAGAACACCGCGAGGGTTAAAACCAGTCGCTGGAGAAAAGGGTTACAAACTATGGTTGCTAACTCACTGTGTAAAACACAAAAAAGATACTCACCGACAAGGTGCAATGGTTGTAAAGGGACACAGATTGTAAATTTAAAAAAGTTTTTTTTCTTTATGTTAACAGAATAAGCACTTAGAGAAGTCAAATTTAATAAAGGTAATGTAGGGTATAGTGTAGATACACAAATATCGTTATACGTAGGTAATCAAACCTCACGTGATTTTGATTGGTAAGAGTAGTATAAGGTATTCAATCAATCTATATGATATGTATAAAGTTTTATGTGTGTGGTAGAGCAAAGTTTCGTCGAACGTCATTGTAATGAATGCGGGTTCCGCTACGAAACGCAAAAATGGATCTGCCATTTCTGCAAGCTGACACTAATAATAGCGATGAAGAAAGTTTACTTATTGATTGATCTAGGTATTGATCCATAAGTACCTCGTTCTGTTTATTAGTTGAAGGAAAAGCCAATTTTCGAAGTCGAGAATATTCTCTTGGGTAACTTAGTTCGGCAAACATCAATTAATTTCATTAGAAGTTATGTAAGAGCCTCCTTGCCGCTAGCTAGTGGAAGACTAACTTCAGATGGAATACATTCTCCATCAATATCTGCCAATCACAGCCACCTAAGTTATAGGTACTTCGTGAACGACAAAAAAATTGTCATTTGTTATTTCAGGTTATAATTAGCAACGCATGACCATGCTTTTATTGAATATGTAGTTTATCCAATTTTAATTAAGAGCTTCAAATATTTTTATAAAATGTGTATATTATCTTATTCAATTAATTGATTAGCTACCTCTCTCCCCTATCTATAACACAGCAGTGGGTTCCACTATTTAATTTCAATTTCTTCCATAACTATGTAGATGTTCTACAAAATTGTTAATATTTTTATTGAATGTGAGTATTGTGGGTCCCACTCGATGCAGATATTTACTATATCTACCGTTTGTCGTGAAAGTCGTGAGAGGGTAATTAGATAATGAAATTAGCTACTGGCATATCTAAGAATAAATGATATTGACACATGAGATAATGTTTGGATAAAATATATTTGAGATCAACAGTCTTAGCCTACGCACAATATTATCATCTATGTCTAACATTATCACAAATATACTTTGGTTTACACATTCTACGTTACTTATATACCTACTTAACACTTTATTTATTTATACAATATCGTAGTAAGGTCTGACTTCAGCTGATAAAGTTGTAGTTATTTATAAATATCACACACAATACACATTTCAAATGCATCAAGTAAACACAGATTCAAACTCGCTTCACATGGATACCATGAATATGTACATCTTACAAGCTAAGACCAGTTCATAATGTGCTGACCAGCTCTATGCTCTCGTTGATCATGTTCTGCGTGCGCTCCACCTCATCTTCCTCCAGGTCGCGGTCCAGCTCCGAGTCGTCCAGCAGGGTGTACTCCGTGAGGATGCTGCTGCTGTCCTCGCTGTCGTTCACATTGAAGTAGGTGACGGTGGCGTAGCACACGCGAGCTCCGTTGGGGCTGCTCCGGGCGGAGTCGTAGGCAGAGTCCGACCTGTTCGAGTCGTTCGTTCCGTAGCTTTCGAATGAGTTGACGCGCGAGCTATTGAAGCTGTTATAGCTGCTGTAGTAGGAATGGTTGTCCTGTGCATCGACCGGTGTGGGGGGGAGGGAGGCTCGGCAGGCACAGAACTGTTGGAGGTCGATGTCTGCGCGCGCGTCCACGGTGCCGCTGTAGGAGGGCGAGCGGACCAGCGCGGGGGACACGCGGTTGCGGGCGCTCTTGCGGCTCTTACTGCGCTTGAACAGCTTGAAGGCCTGGAAAGATAAGAAAAAGATCGTGAGAAAACTTTAAGAACCAGCCAAGTTACTAATATAATAATAATAATATAATAAGCTGGACAATTCACACAGCATTATCTAGCACCATGGTAAGCAGAGCTTGTGTTATGGGTACTAGATAACTGATAAACATAATACAATACATTACATAGATAGATTTTTTTTATTATACTTAGAAAACGACCAGAACTATACTATAAACAGAATATGATCATAACGGGAATGGTAGAGTCAGTCAGGTGAGATACACGATCGTTTGGTGACGAAAATGAGATTGCAGTCAATAAGGCCATTTTCGACAAGAAATAATACAGATATACAGACAAAATCCGTCCACAGAGCTGAACTATGAGCGACTTTGCATATACATTTCACTTTATCAATATTACGAATAAAAATCCAATTCAAAATATGTTCATAAGGTAAACGAACTACATCGATAATATCACAAATATAAGAAAGCGTCACTCCTTCACGCGCCTCCACCTAGATAAGATTTGCCAGTCACATCACGGCGCCCACGCACAACGTGACAAACGCTCGACTTCTCACTGTCACAAATAATACGAAGCTCTCGCCACCTTTGATATAACGAGTCAAATAATATAAGACATATTTCGGGTACCTCACTACCAACTTACGAATCTTCAGAAGTAAATGAAAGTGAAGTATTGAGAAGAAAAAATATTATTACTAATAAATGACTATTATGAAGGGAGGAAGGTAAGAAAGTGTTTTGCCTATAGGGTGTAAATGTAAAGTAAAGTAAAATAACTGTTACTGGGAGCCTTGTGTGTATAGCCGAGGCCTCTTTTCGATCTTATTTTACTTCCTCTTCATTTTTATTAAGCTATAAGCCTACCCCATTTTATTATTGTAAATTACCGGCTCCCAAACTAACATTCCTCTCTCATCATTCTGAAAAGCTTTTCAGTGTTACTTTCATGGGACAAAATTAATTATTTTTTGCCTAAAATTCCTAAAATGTCAGAGGATTATATTTTACGGACACGTGATGAAAGCTTCCTTGCGATATTTTAAAAGGTTTGTTCAGTACGTATACGTACATTCCTAAAAAGTCTTGTGGATACAGCGTTCCACATAATACATTATCCCCACCACCACATATATCTGTGTTTTAACCATTGAGCACATAAACGCACAGGTAGAATTGATAGAAAAGTCATGAGCCGTGCTATTTTTAGCAGTTATTAGTACGCCCTCATAAATAATGTTTTTGCCACGCTGCGTGGTCGTGGGAACGCGGGGTGGTCACGCGCGCTGACCACGCGCCCGCCACCTGTCTGCGGCCTACTAACTACACTGCCATCTGTGGCTTGCGACCTACCACCTACCCTTGAATATAGAGATACTATAGATTAGTCAGTTTTGCTACAAACATCGTAGCTAAAAAAAAGCAATGTCGGCTAGACTGATCTTTAGGGCCGGATCTAGGAGACACGCCATGGTATAATTCGTTTGAAATTAAATAAAATTATTGATTAGTAGCTAATGCACCAAATTTTTGCGCAATGTGACCTCATTTTTTCACAGTTTAAACTTTCCCGACTACGACAAACATTTCAAAACCAAAATCAGCAAAATCGGCTCAGCCGTTCTCTAGTTTTAGCGAGACAAACGAACAGCAATTATTTCTTTTCATCAATAATCAATAATCAAATCATTTATTTGCTGTAATATAGGTACAAAAGTTCTTAATTAAAAATGGTATTTCCAATACATTACTACCTCATCGAGGCGTGCAAAATTAAGATAGCATGCAAATGTCACAGTAGAGTTCAGTAATGTTCTAACCTAGGTATAGTGTAGATAATTTTATATAATGTCAAAAATCTTAAAGTAATAATAGTAATAGTAAGAGGCGAAATAGTATAAAAGGTAATGTCAAAATTTATCGGTCATAAAATCGTTAATATTATAATAGCATTTGGTAATTAATAATTGTTTCAATTTAGTCCTAAATATATTGTCGTCAAGATCTTTTAATGATTTAGGTATTTTGTTATATATTTTGCATGACATACAGACTACACTTTTTTGTAGGAAAGCTGTTTTACCATTAGGCATTTGGAGTTTACTGCTATCACGTCTATTTCGCACTACAAAATCAGACTTGCGTGGAAAAAGATGGGGATGTTTTCTAACAAATAGTGCCATTTCAAATATATATAATGACGGAAGCGTTAGAATCTTGTGCTCAATGAACAAAGGTCTGCAACTGTCGGTAACGTGCAGGTTAAACATTGACCTTATACATCTTTTTTGTCTCTTAAATATGAAGTCTTTATTGGTAGAGTTAGCCCAGAAAATTATACCAAATCTTAGGATAGACTCTACTGTTCCATAATAAGCTGTTAGTAGTGTTTCTGTGTTAACAATGGAGGATAATTTATAGAGTGCGTAGGTAGAGCTACTTACTCGCTTACTTAAAAGTTCGATATGGTTTTTCCAATTTAATTTACAGTCTATTTGAATACCTAAAAATCTTGTTGCTTCTACCACATCGCACTTAAAATCAATACGCAATATGACAGATGCTTTTCTCTCAAAAACCCGTGAATTACGAAATGGTACGGTACACCAGCATTTATTTCCAAATGTCACAGCCCGGCGGGAAGTCCTAGGCACGTTTCTCCGTCTCTAATATTTATGATGCGATGGCGCGCACTGGGCAGTTATTTAGTTAGCTATCCCTCGGCATTTCCAGCGGCGCTGTTTTGATAGCATTACAGACATGGTTTGTTTACAAGCCGCGGCTAACGTTTACGTTTTTACGTCGGCTGATGGACGAAACTAGAGCACATCGCAAATAGCCGACTACTTTATATTGAAAAGTTTACCGGGCAAATCGCATCTAGAAGTAACTGCTTGGGATTTGCCGTGCTAAGAATACTTGTACTGTTCGATTTTGGCATATGCCTGCGTCATTAATTCATTATAGTAATAGTAACCCGTTATTGCACCTCCATAAGGTTTTTACATTGATAGTTTTGTATCATAAAATAAGTACAGTTTTGTAATATTCTTTGTTAAATCGTATTTCGCGTGGTAGACTCGAATAAAGCTAAATATAGTGGCTCTGCCAAAAACATCTTCATTATCATTTTCATTTAAGTTTATTGAAAGCGTTATGTATCTAATATTATAAAAATATTTTATATTCCAGCAGTTATTTGAAAATAATTTTAAAATTTTGAAAGCACCATTAATCTTTCCTAATGTCTACAACATCTACCTTTTGATGATGATGTGGTGATAACACGCTACCCTGATAAGGGTCGTTACACTGAATACTTAATTATGTAAATTATCTCCCAAGTTAGTGTTTACTGAGCCCGTATCATTTCCAAGAAGATCTAAGTTTTCTAAGTAGGTCTGCAGGGTCCAAGGAACTTTAGAATTTCTTGATTCTTCAAGCGTTGAACAAGTTAACGAAAAAAGAAGCAAAAACAAATTATGTAGAAAAATTATACATGATCCTAGATGAGCTTCTTCGAATTTTCATAATAAGGTGGTAGGGTCGAATTTCAACGGTCACTACTGTGTAAATAGCCTGCTGAGGTTTCTGTGCGGTTCAAATTGACAGTTTTTGCGGGATTTAATACATGCTTTGGGTATAATCTAAAATATAAACCTAGAAATAAAAACGTAGGCTTTAGTAAGCCTACGTTTTTAATTCGGCTTTACATAATAAGTAAACTAATATTACACAAGTACCTATCTAATAACCTCAGATAACCTTCAAAAGCTCTCTCCACAAGTATAAGGACAAAACCCTCAGGCAATTTTTGTCCCAAAAAAATTAAATTGTTGGATATTTCCACAGAAGCAAATAAACTGTCGTACAATATTTGTCTGCGGCCAACACAAAAGTATTTCGTGACCCAAATCGTCTGGAAAATATTATATTTGCTGAAATGTCAGCTGTAAGTAACAAGGGTTTCATTTTACGACTGAAAATGTTATACTCGTAAAATACATCTGGAATTACAGAACTTAGAAAGCCCGATGATGCAGAATTAACCAATCTACGTCACAGAGGTAAATACCGTAAAACGCCTATAGTTATGTAATTTAAGGATAACTCGGTAGCAAAGGAAAGTAAATAAACGTCATACGTTCGTCATTTGTTTAAATAGGTATTTACTAGAATGCTTCATAGCCTCAGTTGCATGTTTTGTTAGTTTCTGAGAAACACCAGACGGCTTGGAGCGGTCCCCGCTATCAGCTGTCAATCTCAGGGCAGAGTTGACTGAGCAACGTTACATTAAATCATATAACAGGGCATTACATTACCACAGCTATATATCAGTCAATCAGCAGAGTGACAGCTCGCAGAAGGCAGAGTAACAATAACTCTTAATATTATCTTTTATTATATTTATTATCTTAAGGATATTTTTACATTCCTACTCATAAAGTAGCGGTTCTAACATTGTATGTTGCGCACAAATTAATATTTGTGCGCAACATACAATGTTAGAACGTAAGTAAAAAGATATTGAAAAATATTTAAACTATTTACATAAATTATCTTTTATTTTTATAAGTCTTGTAAAAATATACAATCTACTGGCTCCGTGACAAAATCAAAGTATCAACGTCTATGAATAATCCGTCAAATCCGTCAAATCCGTCAAATAACCCGTCAAATGAATAATCTTTTTAACCGACGAAAATATAGGGTTCTATCATCGCCTGTTTATATACGTTCGTTGATTTCTCCGTCAATTATGGACCTATTTAGAAAATTACTTAGCTATTATAGATAATGATCCCGAGATGCTCCCATAAGAATGTTATTCCCGAGGAATAAGTATTTGTACCAAAAACCTCAAAAACCGTATCAATATAAAAGAATTTAAAGTTGGTTTTTAGTTTTTTAATCGAATTATCTCGTTGATACAATGTAGGTACTCCGGTCATGCACAATACACAAGCAGTAGGTATATATCTAGTACGGCGGTGTAGGAATGATAGAGGGCTTTATCAGAATTATGAGATGATAATAGAAGCTAACGAACTCGATTATTGAATAATAACGAAAACAATAACTCACTGGCATCGCTGGCATATGGGTTAATGTGCACAGAACTAGGTAAACGGAGGGTAATAATCTTATAATGAGTAATCTAAGGTACCTAGGTAGATAATACCTAAACTAAGGATCATTATGGCTCGACGGGAAACACGTATTGTTAAGTCCTTTATATTTAACTAGTTTCTGCCCCCGGATTCGCACGCATTTTTCCGGTTATAAAAATAACTTATAAAAAAAATTCAGATACAGAAGTGGTACGTCAAGGTACATCAAGGTATGAATTAAAATTGCATATGAAGTCCAAATTGCATTGATAAAATATTACAATAGACTGAGTACCTATATGTATCAATAATAGAAACTTGTGTATCTGCATCAATATTATTAAATTACCTACTGCTAAGCAAGTAAGAGCATTAGGTAAAAGAATAGACTTAGGTATTAGAGATTAATATTTGGCGAATAAATGAACTCGTTCGCATATCCTTCTTTGAACCTTCCTTATAATTTGTTTACAAGACAACAGGATAACTCATAACACGAGTCTGTGACACGAGACTGGCGTTGAGTTTCCCGAGGTGGACCGAACTCAGGTATTATATTACCTACTATAACCGTGGTTTTGCAACCTTCCTAGTATTAATCAAGCCGTCTTAAGAAAATAGGGTATTTAATGATGCTTGTTGTCTATAATTATTTGGTTTTCTTTCCGACATTCTTCAGGCCATTGTGATAGTGCAATTAAATTGGTATCTACCTAACTACAATAGCTTTAAAGTATTTTTATACGGATACTAAAGCTGAATTAAATGAAATTGAAAGAAAAGAAGAAGAAAATAATCCTGGAAGAGATCGCTTCTTAGCGAGAAGGCCGCCCGTTGTACTTGTCGCTGTAATGTATTTTTGTAATTATCTGTATTTGGTGTACAATTACGTTTTTTTGTATTGTATTGAATTGTTGTTAATAATCTCATTCAGGGACGCATTAACTACTTATACCGCTAGTAGTTTGTAAATACAGAGTGATTTCGATTAATTGCAACCCCAAATGGAGAGAGATCAGAATAAAAAAAAGGTTTGAATTGCTCCCTCACGTTGTCAAGGAGACGCGAGCTTTTTACCCCACGTCATAGATACTACGCTAAAGGTAAGAAATATAGGGATTAGGGATCCCCTTGTTGTCGGTATCTGATTACAATCCAACGAACCAACACCCTGTATAATAATACTGGCGCATGGGCTTGCTTGAAACAATAATATAACGTAAATAAAATAACTTTATTTTATTTACTCTCACTATCTCAAAGATAGTCGGTAGTAGTTAGGTAGGCATCATCGTCTTCGTCTGGCATTTTTGAGTGAAATCAGATAAGAATGTTGTTGTAGATGTACTAAGTACAGACTTATTATAATGGGAAGAGATTACAAGTGTCATGGAAAGCCAAGATATAATGATAAGCGGGGCTGGTGAAGAGAATCACATTTTCTGACATGTTTGACAAATAAATACACAGAGACCATCACAAATGTAAACAAGTTATTCATGGAACATTCAATCCTATTTTTCAAAACCTTTTTGGACTAAGTAATACAGACTGGTAGGTATCAAACATCCCTAAATATTGAAAAGAAGCGGGCTTGCAAAGTTTTCTAAAATCGTCTTGTATGATTTTAATTTTCTTATTGCAATCAGGTTATCTCACAAATGTTTATGTGCATACTGACTGTTGGGAATTTCAATGAAAATTGAGCAGTCAGTTCTTTATAAAATAATATATTCGGCTATTTCTTATCCAGTAAAACACGTGTAAAGCAATGTAAACAAAACTCACCTTCAACCAACGCCTTCTAGTTTCAGTCAAAAAATCAGTGAGAACCATTTTCACTCGTAACAACTTCGAAAATATTTACTCCTTCACGACGTGCACTCGCTCCGAGGGTCGCAGAGGGAATGGAGGCGGAGGACGGGCGCGATCAGTTTTATCAAACGCACTCCCCCGCACCCCTCCACACCCACCCGCAACACCAACACCAACCCCATGGGGTCCTTTGACCGTTGGGATTCGCAACTGCGGAGTTGGCACGTTCCTTTTTCAAATCGAATTAGAATATGACAAAGGTGCAATCAGCTAATTGAGTTTGGATTTGGAATTTTTATTTATAATTTATAGCCGCGGGATTTCGACTGTTTCTGGGAAAGAGTTATTGTTTATGGTAGAGCTAAGGGAGAGCCCTATTTTTTATGAAAATTAATTATTATATTGATAATATAATTACAATACTACTAGGAAATGTACTCAAATGGTGTTTAATGGAAACCCCATTTTCTTTAGACCTACCTATATCCAGCGGTGGACGTCTTACAGTTCAAATAATGAATAAATGAATGAGGTCAGTTAGTAGTAATTTTTGGTCGGGACATTCCAACCCCAGCGTGCGTACATTTAATGACGTCGCCACATGTCATGCATGTCACCTGCAGCGTGTTTACAAATTGCATAAAATAGTAAACGGCTGATTGTGCGAGAAGTTGTTTGTTTAATATCGCAAACAACAGTCACCTGAAAGAGTGATGTGATTTGAATGAATGAATTCATTGAAAAAACTCATGACTAGTTCATTAAAATATTCACAATTACAAGTAGAAAAAATGTAGGTAAGAAAGTGTTTTCTCTACATAAACCGAGCGATATCTGCTAAAGATGTTACAAAGCAACCGCATTATGCACTTATTGAAGATAAGTACTCTACTTACTTAAGTACTAATTTATTTTTTATAGTTTTTATTATACTTGCCCTGTTAGTATATTGCACTGCAGACTCCAGTGGCCATGGCCATATCCCTGGAGGTATGGGGGGACGAAATCATACTCACTATCATATTCACTTGCATGTCTGGGGCAGATCTCGCAACTCAATTTTATAATAATCGAACGATTGAGCTGAAATATGGCATAGGTACCTACTTGTGCAAGTTCGGTGACACTGAAATGTAATGGTACTGGGGGTTCATGGGCTGGTGTGATGATAGAGACAGAAGGTGGCCATAGGAACTCCTAAACGAAACAACGTATAACCTTGTTGAGTTTGGATTCGTTGGATTTGTCTTCCCAAGCACTATGCTTATAGACTTAGAGCATCTTCTAGATCTAAGTTCTAGATGATGACCGTGATGGAGCTGGAGGCCATGGGAACTACAAAAAAGGTTTTATTCAGAATTATAATCCAAACTCGATGAGGTTGCGTTGCGTTGTTTAAATGAGTTTGGAATAAAATTTTGAATAAAAGCTTTTTTGTTACCGTTTTCAAAAATATTTAATACGTCCTTTATTGTTATTTGATTCACAATCTGTTAAATTATTTCGCATCCATCAATTCTGACTATCGTTCAATGGGATTAAGTTTTTTTTTTATTTCCTTCCAATATATTTGTTCTCTCTCATTAGCATTAACTACTAAGTGCTCAAGTGCCCGGAGTGGCTGTTTACATCTTCCTTATTTATGAAGCACCAACTATCTACCTTCAAAGACATTACAATGGGTCCCCCGGGGAAGCGCTGCACAAGGACCAAAGCAAGGATGACTTCATGATTAGATAGATTATTGTTATTTGTGTTTTAATTTGTGTTAAATTGTTATTATTAGTGATTTGTGTTGTGTTTAGTGCTGCACTCAGCACTCTGGTGCCGCTGAGAACCAGCGCTGCATTCCGCCGCTAGCCTTTCTGTGTCTCTTATTAGTTCCTAATTTGTTATCTTTAGCTTTATATATTAGCTCCTAATTTGTATTATTTTATATGAAACGCAAATAAATATTTTATATTTCTATGTTGTGTACACACACACTTTAGTCAAGTCTTCATATGCATGCATTATGTCAGTCCTTCATCTCTACATAGTGTAAAACGAAGTAACTTTCCACGTTTGTCTGTTAGTTTGGCCGCTTGAGTGACCTCTAACCACGAAATTATGATGCTGTTTTACTGACAGTCAGATATTTTTTCTGATGGTTTTTTTTAATATCCTAGGTAACTAAGCTAGTAATATTTTATGCTATGAAAAAATATGTATAATAAACAATAAATATAATTTAATAGATCAAAAAATATAATGCAACAATACAATATAATATTAAAAGTGCTGTTCGTTTCTATAATACGTCCGTGCGAAGACGGAGTGGGTCGCTAGTAGTAATACAGGGTATCCCTAAAATATATGTAATCCACATATTTTTCTATAATTTATATGTTTATACTATGTAATATGTTTTACAAATTTATTTCACAGTTTGTTGATAATCAATCAAGATAATATTTCCAAGAATTAAACAAAGTAACTTGTGTGTCATTGAGACTAATCGTTGAAAGGGGTCCATCTGACAAAACCTACTTAGCAAAATGACTAGCTAGCAATACATCAACACTTCATCTTCTCTTCATAGCATTTGAACTACATCGCTAAATTGACTTGGTAGCAAAAAGACTACTTTTTCAAAACAGGTACAGTCATTTACAAAAAGTTGAAATCCTAATCATGTCGTGTTTACTAAATACTGAAATTTTAAGACTTGTTAGAATGAGCAGTGGTTATGGTTTAAATATCATATATATTATAATGTTGCATCCTGATTCGGTTTCTGAAAAGTACTAGGGTTACAGAAGTTTCAAAAAGGTAATTATTAGCTTTCCTTTATGTACGCTAAACTAAATATAATTTCAAGTAAGTATATAGACATTAACTATTACCTCTTAGAAAATCATGTTGCTAACTAGTACTTTTTGAACAAAAAATACGAAATCGGCTACAACGGTGTTAATACTTCATGGTTTCAAACTTCGTAGTTTGAAAACAAGACTGGTCAATTATAAATTAAGAAGGAAGCTGTCATGTTGAAGTATGCTTGAAAGATAACATCGAATATTGTTTCATTGTTATTGATTCATTTGGTTGTAATAGAAGCGTAAGCAGTGAAAGCCAAGAAAATGCCGGATAACCTTAAATTTATTACAAATCAAAAAGGAAAACAAGCACTTCTTCATAACAGCCATAGATATAATTTTGCTAAAAACAATAAAAATGGAAGCTTGTGGAGGTGCGTAAATAAAGGTGAATGTTCCGCTTCAGTGACTTTAAATGACACTAAAGATAAGATAGTACGAAAAAGTTCTCACTGTTGTGCACCTCATCCAGACGACAATAAGAGAGCGTTGATGATGGATTTGTGCCGTCAAGAAGTTTGTAGTAAAATGGAACCGGTTAAGAAAATATTTGAAAGACATGTTCTCATACAGTCGTCAATAAAAGGGTCCGAAAATTTAATAATGCCATCTTACTCGGAAGTGAAAGATAACCTATATAGAGCCCGGAAGAAAACTTTGAATGTGAAAAGAACGGAATTCAAGAAAATACAAGAAGTAGTCATACCCAAAATTATGGCGTCTGATTTTTTGGTAGCAGATGATGGCGGAGATGACAAAATATTGTTGTTTTGCTCCAAGATAGCCAAAAAAACTTTGAAAGTATTACGTAATCAATATTTCTTCGGCGACGGAACATTTAAAAGGTGTCCGAAACCATTTTTTCAATTTTTTTCGATACATGTGGATTTGAATAGTTCTAGTGAGTACACTAATATATTGCCCGTTATATACGCCTTGCTCCCTAACAAGACGGAAGTCACGTACATAAGGCTTTTTACACTCATACGAGATGTACTCAATATTGATATTCGCAATTTCAAATGCGACTATGAAGCAGGTCTTATGAACGCCTTTAAAGCAGTGTTTCCAAGGGCAGTTGTTACGGGCTGTTTTTACCACTACAATCGAGCAGTTTGGAAAAAGGGCCGCGAACTTAAGGTTAAAAATGAAATTATTAGACATACAGCAAATTTGCCTTTATTGCCAATTAAATATATAGACGCTGGCTGGAGAGCAATAATGAATCGAGCTCCAAAAACCGCACGTAATGACAAGTTCATTAAATACTTCAAACGGCAATGGGAAAAATCCTTTTCACTCATTTGTTGTGCTACTGAAAGGCATAGAACGAACAATGGCATGGAGAGCTGGCACAGACGCCTTAACGTCCGGATCCCACATAAGGCTACGTTGCTTTTATTTTTGTATATCCTGCGAAAAGAAGCACGCTTGAAAGATATTGCTATCAAGCAGCACTATTTTAACAAATCACGACGGTTGCGTCGCCACATACAATTTGATAAAATGCTCAAAAATGAAATTACATCACTGAAACATGGACACATCAATGAGATGCAGTTCTTAGAAAACATTTTTGAAATTAAAAAGCAAATTCTTCATCAGAACCATTAGAAACATATTTTTTAAAATTTTAGTAAGCCGATTAAATTTTTTTTTATTTAAGGGTAAAAACGACTCTTTCAATGAGGGGTTTAAAACTAATGTTTAAGTATAATTCTTAGTGTAATTTTTATGTTATAAAAACAAGAATAATCTTTTCTTTTTGTTGGTTATTAAACATATTTTTTCTAAATAAAATGTTTTTGTTACTAACAGTACTTTTGAAAAAGTAGTCTTTTTGCTACCAAGTCAGTTTAGCGATGTCGTTCAAATGCTATGAAGAGAAGATGAGGTGCTGACGTATTGCTAGCTAGTCATTTTGCTAAGTAGGTTTTGTCAGATGGACCCGTTGAAAGGGATATAACAAGATGGCGAGCATAACTATTCGTGGAAAGCTACATTTTAAACCTTTTTTGAGGAAAAGGTTCTGGTCACTTTTTCAAACATATTCATCGGTCATTTTTGATCTTATCTTATATCACCGATTTTGGGCATTGTAGTTATTTGAGGACACCCTGTGTAATTTACTTTATAGCTACAGTGGAATATGACGCCAAATATGCGCTTACCGAGGGCACACATTACCGAGGGAAGTTTTAATTATGATTGCTAATTTATTGATACAAGTTACTAATAACTATACAACTACAAGTAACTTTCAGTTTAATTAAAAACCATGTTGACCAGTTCTGACAATCAAGACGTAAGTAGATACTTACTTAAATACAAATATAAAGACCCTTGAAAACTAATTTCATCAGTTCATCAATCCTAGAGTGTTGAGATTAATTGGATCCTTTTTAGCGCAGTGAGCAAAGGTAAGCCTGAGTCGCAAAAGTTGCGGTTTTGATTCCCGCCAACGATCTTATACGTACTTGTACCTTCATATTCAATATTAGGTATATTCTATATATTCGCGTAGTTTTTGTTGTTTTCGGCGCGGACCATAGAGTATCAACAACTTACTGCACCATCATTACAAAATTTTGTACACATTTCTAAATTCAAAATACTTTTTCAACCAGTTGAATCATTATCTTTTATTCCAGATGTATACGAGTAGCAAAACCTAATTTTGCTTACCTACTGTTTTCGAGAAGCAAATGAGCAAACTCACCGTTTTCATGCGGGAGTGGTGAAAAAGTATTTTAATGTAATTTTATAGAAAACTATTGATTTAAAATGTATATATATATTTTTTATAATTAAACACTGTCGGACCAGGTTTTATTTATAAGTTATCTTTCTGCGTATATTATTTATTTTCGCCCTAAGTCGAGCTAAAATCAGTGTTGAAATACGAATGTTGACAAGCTTGTATTTTTTTAATGTTTACTTTTTACGATTCTGAGTGTATATAAACATAGATAATGACGAAATAAATTGACATTATCCTTAGTTTTGCATGTTCAACATCAAAAGGTGTAGTACTTACCCACGCTCGTACGGGAAAATGAGATACTGTCTAACCTTAAGTATACCTTCAGAAAAATAATGACAACCAACCATACTCTCCTAGGGCCTTATCTGTGTGTAATCAACGATACGCCACGACTCCGATAGTGTAGTGGTGACGACGGCGGCTGCTTGATGTAGGTCAGAGATTCGGGGTTTTCCACTTACTTGGCGGCCAGGTCAAGGGCGGCGTGCCAGGATTAGATTATCAACCGAAATGATAAACAATGAAAGCTAAATAAATAAATAAAATAACATTATCTGACTGCAAACACAAGAAATGGTATTTCTCAATTCCTCGCATATTTTTTATACAAATGTAAATATTGTTGTACGAGACAAATGGAGAAATAACATTCTTGTTGTTTGTAGTCAGATTATTTTATTTTATTTATTTATTTAGCTTGCATTGCTTATCATTTCAGTTGATAATCTAATCCTGGCACGTCACCTGCATTTTCATTTATCCCTAATTAAATATAATAAAGGCGAAAGTTTGTGCCGTTGTGGAATGTTTGTGCGAAGACAACGCTAAAACTACTGAATGGATCGGCCCGAAATTTTGCATTGATTAAGTTGTGTGCCTTGCCTAGAATAACATAATCATATATGAATGACTGTAACGAAAAATCGCATTGGAAGCCACGGGCTGAAGCAGGTAGGTATAAAATAAAACAAAAAATCTGAGTTGAACCCGTACAGATGACTTGCATATATAGGTATACCTTCAGAAAAATAAGGCTGCGATTGGAGAAGCCCTTAGCGACTGACAATGATGATAATGGAGGTTTTAACAATGATAAAAACAAAATATGGTTTTATCTATTACGATATTTACGATTTACGTATTTACGATTTTGTTAATGACATCATAAAGCCTTACATAAGAAGTTATCTAGGCCGGCAAGCTTGTTGCAAATAGGCGGAGGTCGCCGCCAGCTTCCGCCTGCGAAATGTACGTACAATGACGTCACGGCCGCGCGACCTCGTGACGTCACTGTCCCGTCACGGAAGACGCGGTCAGGCACTTGGCAGCGGCATTGAGCTGAAGATAATCTGGGTTTATCGCAGACGTCGCGTGACGTAGCGGAAGGATGGCGGGCGTGGACTGGTTGTAATTTTACAAGCAAACTGTATTCATTCATACTGTGGGTCATTGTAAATTCCATCACCTTAACCAGAAACCTCTAAAATCAAAGACTAAGACTATGTAAATAATTATAGTATCCATTTTTGTTAGCTTTATGGTAAATATTTTTTTGTATTTGATATTTATTTTTTGGACCTAATTTAAATGGAATTAATTTAATGGAAGAAGGATATACGAGTAGTTTCATATTGCTAGTTATTTCTTGTGAACTTGCAGACAGAATAAAAGTAAAGTAGAAAATTAGAAGATAACGATTTCACATATCGTCTCTCAGCTACAGGTACCTAAATAACGTCAAATAAGTACTTATTTATCAAAATATATTTATTCTACTTATACTGAATGCCCGTAGTAACAGGGGGTAGCTAAAGTATTTATAAAATAGCGTGTTGTAAATGTAATGAGTTTTCATCAAGTTTTAGTTATATATAATAGGTGTGACGCACACCGCTGGCTGTCAGAATGAATTGTAAGGTTCTCGGCTGACGTCAGAGGGCACGCAACTGGCCCAACGAATACTTTCACAATTTCAGAAGTTGGCTACTTACGGAAGTTTTAAACAACAAATCGCGATCTGCAATATTCATTTTATTTTATTGACGGAACTATTTGATTGCATCCACTTTAGGTTTTAGATATGTGGTTTGTGATGTTATTTTTCAAGAGAGGATTTTGCCCGGGAATTTTTATGATTTTTTTTATTTTAGCAGTTGCGTAGCTTTTATGTTATTCTTCACGTGAAAGCTTACGTAGCCTCGTAGCTCGTAGCTAGGCCCCGTACCCCATAGCTCGTGCGCAGCAAAGTCGCTACGAAAATCTCGGCTACTCGTACGTTTGTAGCTTCTTATGTAGTTTAAATGGTTTTTTTTTATAATAGGCTTTTTATAATCGTTTTGTTAATTAATTAATTAATTTTTATCATTACAAAAACTCCGGAGTAAACCTAACTACAGTATATTGTTATCTATACTAGCACCGTATTTTGTAAGATGTACGATGACGGAGAAATACCTAATAATAAAATAATAATAGTTTTGTTCATTTATTAGATTGCGAATTTTTGTTATCCTAAATTGATGTATATTGATGTGCAAGTAGCAAGTACATAAGTGTATGTGTTCTAAATGATTATGATAAGACTGCCAGGAATATTAATATGTAGGTCAGTAGAGTTCGGCTTCCACAACTCGACGTTGTGACTAGCTGTCCCCCGCTGTTTCACTTGTTTAAAGGTACACTATATTACACCTCAACCATGGTAGGTATTATCAATTATTCACCAACCAGTATCCGTTACGTATTTTAAAATAATTTCGAAACGTGAGATTGGTGAGCCTTATAGAATTTAACTAAGTATCGCCCATCCATGGCAACAACAAGTAAATAATTGATGGTTATGTCAGATGCCGCCTTCGAGATGCCGTGGAACAGGGCTTCGTGGTCCATTTCCTCCGTGACGTGGATATTGAGGACAAAACTAACAAATTTAATTTTCTATTTTGACGCTGTTGAACCTACCTTTACCTCAATCATGCTAGCCAGCACTACAAATACATATACTGTCGGCACAGCACATCTAAAACAGAAGCATAATGTTACGAATTATTAACATTAAGGAAAACAGTAATTATCTCTATGGACCTAGTTTATTAGAAGGCACCTTAAATGTGCGAGCCATCACGTAATCCCCGTCCCTATCTAGTAGGTACCTATGTGTGGTCTCCGCCGCCGCCGTTTACCTAGGAGAGATAAGTACCCGGGCACTCGTGCACACAATCCCGCCTGAGCAAACACTGAATGTAGCTACGGACACATCAGTGTAGCACATTGTGGACATTACCTACGTAAAGATTAAAGATGTTCATTTTCCAGAATATAACTAGAACTTCTTACAACTTTCTAATTATAGTCAATTGTATTGTAGAAGGTTTTTAAATTCATTAGGCTATCGCCAGTCAAAATATGTAGATGATTGATGGAAAGTCCTAGGTCTTGATTTAAACACCTACGCTTGGCATTCCCGAGACATTTGAGTAGAGTACGAAGCTATGTGTAGTGTCCACAGACAAACAGAATGTGCGCTTTGTTTGCCAATATTGTTATGGAGGTGTGGCGGGCGGCGGCGGCGTAGTGTTCCCAATTTTAATATATTGCGGGGTCAACGGATCAAATAACTGCGCATAAAGTTAAATGCTTACTCCACGAGTTAATAGCCAATAGCCATGTATCTTTTCTATTGGTATCTTTGTAAAGGATTTACTGAAAAACTATTTGTACTAATTTATTTTGATAACGATAGGTACTCGCTCATTATTGGAGGAAAACTTGAACGCTTAAAAAATAGAGCAATGAAATAAAAAGTATTGGTCCACGTTAGCAGACGACAACCCTGCACGAGGCAGACGACATGCTCCAAGTTGGTAGGTATACCTCGTCTTGACAGGTTCTCACCACGCCACATCACGTGGACTCTACAGCTGCAAGCATCGCCATGGCTCGCTAAGGTTGTCTTATGTAAGATCTCACCCAAAAAACAGTTTTTTAGATTATAATACTTATTTTTTTCACTCAAGTACGTGTTTGAAATATTTATTCTAGTAACTCGATTAACAGATCGCTTGCTGTAGCTGCTATATACACCACTCATTAGATTGTTTTTGTACATATACAGCTCGATAACTGAAGCAATTTCTCGAGGGATAAACTTTTTTGTGATCACTTTAAAATCAAACTTTATAAAATCATTATCAAAATCTATTAAGAATCGACGAAGATATCATCAAAACTCATGTAGCTAGTCGTGATTTTTTAAAAGAATTTTGTTGTATTTTAAGCATGACAGGATAAAAACTACTCCTCCTCCTACCTCGGGAATATTTTTTTAAGAGATGAATTTGCAATCTTTCTACAACAGTGTGTGGTTTACAAAAATCCTTTCACAGTACACGGTGGTCGAGTTACAGAGCATTTACATTTGAACTTTAGTTTTTAAATCAAAACTTGGATTTAGGAAAATACCTTCAACATTTCAAAATACAATGAATTTAATGCTGTGAGCGTTCAGAAAGGGGAATAATAAATTTTGTAGTTCTATTGCTTACGTTTACTGGAAAACAGAGCATTTTTGTTAAAAACTTTAAACTCCTATTTTGAAACTATTAGAGAGCGAATTTCCAAAATTTCTTTCTAAGTACACCCCACGTGGACCCCTACAACCTCAAAGTAACAAACAGTCAAAATTTCAAGTCTCTTGTACCAGTGGTTCGGGCTGTGCGTTGTCTTTCAGTGAGTCAGTTACTTCTTTATAATATACATGATATTAATTGTATTGTTTTATAAATTATGAGCCCTAAAGTTACTTATACCTAGGTTCAACTAAGTAGACCTAATGTTCTCCCTGCACAGGATGACTAATCAGTTGGTCTCGTGACGTGGGAACTGGCGCGCGCGCCGCTCTCACGAGTGGGCGCCGCCGCGCGTGCCAGTGAATACACTCCATTGTAAACACCCCCTATAACTACACCATTGCTGGAATCACAATCTTATCTACAAGACATTAGAGTTTGTTTCAATTTGTTTACGTAAAGCAAATATAAGTAACTTGAGAATCAATCTGCAATTATTTTTGGTGAATTAAGTCGGAGGTGGACGTGGATGATAACTGATAAGCTATCAATCAATCAATTTGGGCGAAATAGTAAAATATATTGTTTTATATTCTATTAGTTATAGGTATTATCTTTAAATGCAGGCAAGCAATCTTATATTTATTAGATCTGGTGGGTCGGTTTTAAAGATTAATCTACTTTGGTTTTCTAGAGCATAAAAATGTACTAACATAATTTTACCTCTGAACAAAATTAAAATTACAAAGTAAATCAATACCTACGTAAGCGCCAGAATGTGTACATATTTAGGTGAAATGGCAAATACATATATTTATTTGTACTCGATTTATTTTGCGACTTAGGTACCTCTTTAGCCTACCCCTAAGCCAGACCCTAGAGCAAACATCGAAAACGTCATTTTAAATTACGTAAAACAGCACTCAGCGAGATCACGGCCAGAACACAATGCCTTCAAAGAGCATTAGCAAGAGCGAAGCATTTTGCTCGTTAAACAAAAATAGGAGAATACGGCCACGTGCCGGCGTGTGGCGGGCGCGCGACTCGTACTTGGCCATTATAGTTATGGATTATGGATATGTTAATAACTATACATTTTCAAATTGTACTTGAAAATTCGGACAAAAGGAATCAGGCAAAACATTAAACACAGAATACACAATTTTAGGCAACAAGATGCTTTTGCGAAGTTCCTATAACATCTGCCGGTAATCGAGCGCAAAAAGCAAATAAAATTACTATATGTATTTTATGAGATAATTTAAACAAGTGCATTTGAAAATGAAACTTCGCATTGCTATGATTGATTTCAAACGACGATCCCCAATCGAACGAGTTCCATCGATCATGTGAGTTGACAGTATCGCGGAAGAGGTGAACATGTGTCGATTGGAACACAATCAATATAATTATATTGTACAGATCATGAATCAAACTTAAAAATAACGAGAAACTCAATTAGAAACAGAAATAACTTAGAAAATTTCGACAGAAATAAGTTGCGAAAAACAATGATGCTGAAGATAAACAGGTGCTACGCCGTAGAGGGTCTACGAATAATAACAGGTTCGTAAAACAACCTACGCATTTCGTTTTGGTTCGTTTTCCAGTTGTTACTAATTAATTAGTTCTTTAAATATGAAAATGTATATGAAAATTATAATAAAAATGCGAATCTAAAGGAAATATAATAATCCCGTGGAAGAAAAAAAGATTTCGATTCGAAATTTCGCGATGCTCGTTTTTCGAATAGATTTTCCGATTAATTTTCGTAATTCAATAGCAATTTATAATAATAATAATAAGCCCGCAGGGCTGCTTGTGGCGAGCTCTTGGTGAGTAGCGACACCTCCGAGTGCTCCCGGGGAAGTTCCTGGTTCTCGTGTCCGCTTGCGGAGTGGCATCCCAAGAGAACCAGATCCCCACCTCTTGCTTGCCTTCATTGGCCGGTCTGAGTGGAGTCGCGAGAGATGCATCTTAGGATGTAGACTCGGGGGTGGAAGTGTCTAATCGCGTAATAGCGAGGAAACCCGCTCACGAGCAGTCTTCGTGATGGTGAAATCGGGGCCGCACCTCTCAGTCGTTTGCGCCGATGTTGTTCCTCTCCGGTAATTTACTCCGGCTTTTTCAGGAACTCATCCAGCATTCGGCAAGCCACCGTCTGCCACTCTTCTTAACATTATGATTGACTTGTTTATGGCAGACGTCCGCAATCTCCCCTATAGCCCGATTACCCAGTCCATCCATCCATCACAATAGCCTGGTTTTATTTCTTTCATTTTTCTTTGCAATAGTCTCTACACCTGGCGGATACCATCTTTGGGTGTATCATATTGTGCACCCGAGGATGATACCCGCTATGTGTAGCCATCGCCTTTAGATTAACTTCTCAAAGGGCCTCTGTGCTGTTGGCTTCGGCCCCACGCAAGCCTTCCAAAGGACCGGGTTACTTTATGGCCCGAGATCATGGTAAATGAGAGACATAATAATAATAGTCATTTATTTCAGGTCATAAAAAGAAACCCATAGGTTATTTATAAATAAATTCAAGTAAACATTAAAATTGAAATAGACCTACCTACGGTTCCCACTCTGTGCACAGAGAGCCAGAACCTGTGTACATAGGGCTACAGATGTTGTTAGCCATACAACTGAGGATGCCATTTCTAGATCGTATAATATTGGCCCAAAACTAAAATTTGCTAGGTTCGCGTAATTTATGCAGATGTAACAATAACAAGTGTGCCCGCCATCCCGATTCCCATTTATAATTGTATATTGACATGTGCACTTTATGATTTGTATAGACGCGCTCGCCCATTGACCATTGAGTTATGTCCACAAACAGAGTGTTGTGCGGGGAGGTAGATGATGGGTATATGGTTGTTATTTTGGTGTTGACGTGTCAATTCAATGGACTTGAGGGGCAGTTTTATATTTAGAACGGTTGTATTGAATACGACAACTATTTCAGTGTTGTTGTTCGTGGTTTTTTTTAAGTACATGTTTCTGTAAGCGCTTTCGCACGCGTTATTTCCGGAATATAACATAGCTTAAAGAACCATTATTCAACTACCTAATTAAAGTATTATAGAAACGTTTATAGGGTATTTTTATTCTATGATTTTCGATGATTTACGGGATAAAATGTAATTAATAACCTATTTGTTATTCCATTCCATGTTGACCGAGGTCACCTATTTGAGCCGTTTAGGGTGGACAACCGGTCACCCTAGGTCCTAGGGATCCTAGGGCACATGCTATATAATATTATCTTAAAAAATCTTCTATTGGAGTGTACAGGTGAAGGAATGTTTATTTTTATTTCGGTCAGCGATTTAGCCATTCAACGAGGCAATGTTGCGAAGTCTAAACACTATTTGTATTTTTTAATTGTATTATTGTCCATATAAGCGGTAGCTAGAGCATTCGATGATCATCATTTTAATAAGAATTGTATCGTCCAATAATTTGATCAACTAATGTGTACTACCCCTGACCATACCGCTTTATTGCACAACAATTACTTTATCTCCCCTATCAACCGAACCATGATTCTATCTGCCAATAAGTTAGTTACCCTATTGTAAAGGGACAAGGTTTACTTTACAACAGTGTATTCGGATAACAATTAGATATAAAAACATTAGTATAATTGATACGCAACTGACCACAGTGGTCAAGTGAACAAGTGGTCAAAGAAAACACTGTTGGTCAGAGACAGCAGGTGGCAATGGGTATCCATTCTTTAGATAAATAAAATCCTATATTAACTTGACAGTTCAAATAAAGATGACGGTAACTTACTTCTCGTTACAACTCGTAGTCAGGTACGTACCGTATAATGGGCTACATGCATGTAGTTACTACAAATTTCATGGCAAAAATAGGTAATACCTAATAGGTATATAAATATCCATTATATTAAAAATCAGTAAGATAATTATATTAAATTAATAACTAGTTTTCGCCCGCAGCTTCACACACGTTGTTTCTATGGAAAGGCTTAAAGGCAAATTCTATCCCATGGGAACTAACTGTTTTATGGAATAAATAGCCTATGTTTGGTTCCAGACTCGTAAACAGATTGTTAGTATACATACCGAAATATCCGCGAGTGAAATATTCAGTAAATTTATCAATCTCAATAATATTTAAATGGTCATAACCATAAAACTGTAATCGTAAAGTACGCCAGTTGTAACCAAATCGTAAATTAAAATTATTTCACTATTTGAATAATATCAAAATTTACAACAAGCAACAAATCGTTGTGTTGTAATCGAATTAATTGTGATTGAATTGAACGGAGATGGGTTCGATTGTCCCGTGAATGGTGGATAATTACCGAGATCCGTTAGTGGGCCATTCTCGGGGCTGATACCCTATCGACTTTAAACTGAGCAAATTTCATACGCCAATTTAAACTGAGAGAGCAATGAAAATAAATGAGTTGCGATAATTTTGGTATGCTCTTTGCGACTTTGAACTTTGATAGGCGGAAAAATTAAAGATCTTAATTTTCATTAGGTATTACCTTCTTACACATTTGTATGTTTTGGTCAAGTAAGGTAACTTTATGTACTAGGCTTTACCTTATATCAGCGTAGATTCTGCATTGTATGAGGTGTAGTCTAGCTCTAACTAGATGCTCTATGGACCTTGGTAGAGGTAGCTAGTTATCCTATGAGAGAGTAAAGCATTCTCTGGTAGAGCGAAATGGAGGTAGGTATGTAACTATTCCATTTACTACGTCGATAAACTTTTGATTGAGTAAGGAACTCAATCAAAAGTTTAACCCGTTTCATTAATTTTAATAGAATCTAAAAGATATTGTTCGCTGGCACTTTTTCAAATTCAAATGTCCGATTGTGACAACCGTGCCGAATTTACAGAATTATTATTTGAATTGCACTCACTTGTCCTTCATCCCCACTGTAGCCCTTTCCTTTCTTCTGAGCTGACAAAAACTTTGAGGACTAGAACGAAAGTGTTTTAATAATAAACTAGCTATTTCCGCGGCTTCACCCGCGTAAAATTCAATATGGACCATAAATGTTATCCATTTTTTTTACTTTTTTCACCGTAGGTATGTAGCATTTACCTAGGTGCATTAAGTAAGAAACCATTATTTTATTTTGATTTTTATTAACTTACAAACAGACACTTCAGTTTAATTTACTTGTGTATTAATGGCATCATAGGTAGCCGTAACTCACTCATAAATTTAAATATTTTAGAATAATTTAGACCCTAAGTCGTAGATAGTCCTGTCTATACTGCTATATCTATACTAATATTACAAAGAGGAAAGGTTTGATTTTTTGTTTGTTTGTTTGTTTGTATGTTTTTTTGTAACGAATAGGCTCCGAAACTACTGGACCGATTTAAAATTCTATCATCGTTAGGAAGCCTAAATATCCGTGGTGAACTGAGGCTTTATTATATTTTCAAAAAAGTAAGTGATCCTTACTAAAACTCCAATAATGTAACCCAAAATTCCTTGCATATCAATACGTCATTTTTTCTAAATAAACGTAGTTGCCTAGCAACGCTCTTTTGACAACAAAGGTTTGATAACAATTTACTGTATGGAAACTCTTTTGTTAGGTTGTACGCCTTTTTTGATTATTTTGTAGTAAAGCGTTTACATTATCTTTGATTTTGTATCTGTAGATACGATAATAATTTGTTGTGGTTGTGTTTGTTCATTGTTATTCTTTCAGATTATTTGCGAAAACTGACTACAATACCCAAATCATAAGTTCTCTATCATAATGGTTGAGACAGACTGGCGAGAAATATTGAGCTTCTCACAGCGAGAGCTCGGGCAAGCTGATAAAGAAACTTTGCAAAGGTTTATCATGGATGGAAGCGGACGATATTGAACTCAACTTTTCAGATCTGAAAATACCTACTGTTTAGACTCGCTCAAGATATCTTAAAGTACAAAAAAAAACGAGCAGATATATTCCACTTTTAAATACCTAAGTGACATCCTTTATCCTACTTAATATTATAAACGCGAAAGTTTGTATATTATAAGAGGAAAGGTTTAATTTTTTTTGTTTGTATTGAATAGGCTCCGAAACTACTGGACCGATTTGAAAAATTATTTCACCGTTGGAAAGCTACAGTATCCCCGGTGAACATAGGCAATATTATATTTTCAAAAAAATTAGGGATCCTTACTAAAACTCCAATATTGTAGCCAAATGTTCTAATACCCGTGCGAAGCCGGGACGGTCCGCTAGTACCTATTAAATAATAACAATAGTTAGGGCTGCCATCCGTGCTTGCAGGAGCTGCTAATAAAAAAAATCTTCTGTTCGCGACATCGTGAAACCGAAAACAGAGACATTAAAACATATCATAAGCTCTTTGTAGTGACAGTTCAGTCCTTGCACATTCCAATTTGCTAGCGAAACTGTAATTTATTTATATCTTGTTAACTGCGCCGCAGTTAACTTATTATGGTGTAGGTAGGTAGAGGCGAGGATTTATGAGGAAAACAATTCTGAATTATTTTTGTTACTAGTTTGTTTTCAAACCTGTAATCATTACAGGTTCATCCATTACAGTGTAATGGATGTTGAAAAATTATTAGGTACGTACGTACATAAACATACAATTTTCCATTTCTAATGTCGGCCAAAAATTACGGGAGTTTCCGGAGAAATCAGTGTTCTGATTTTCCGGCATATTATGAACAGCCTAGTTATTTTAAGTTATGAACAGTGAAATCCCGGGATTTCACTTCATTCGATTCCGATACCTATGCAATCGAAGCACAGCTTTAGGTATTGGTAAAAAAAAATAGGAGAGATGATTTATATTACTGCGTAGCAGTAAGCAATCCAATATAAAATATAAAAGTCTCCAATATAAAAGTTACTCTATGGCAGTACGTACGGTACGGCTTTGCTACGAGTTGGGCCATCTAGCGATGAACTTTTACATTCTTCACTGAGACGCGTTGCATGCGACATCTTGTGACGGTTTTGATTATTTTCATAGTATGTAGGTGGCAGCACAAATTGACCTTGCTATTCCATAACTGTCATTGTCATAATATCTTCTAAAAAAAAAGACAAACGTTCAGTTACTTCGTATTTCGTTCGTTCTTTGTTTTTTTGTCGAAACAAAATTGACTGTTGTTGACTGACTGATATTTATCAATAAGTTCGAGTTGCGCGGCGGCCGGCGGCATTGCGCGGTGAGCTGCGTGCGTGCGTGCGTTGCGTATGTCGTCTTCGCGTGTCGTCCTCTCTGTCCGAATTGTTTGTTACGAAATTATTGATTTTTGCGTTGTGTTATAACTTGTAAATATTTTGTAGAAAGTTTTGTTCAACGTAATTTGAGGCTTATAACTATTATTTAATAGAAAACAAGCTAGTACAATGGGCAAAATAGATTATGCGATGTTTGTGCGAATTGTAGCGATTGTGTTTTCCGTAAGTAAACTCGACGTTCTATTTTATATTCGTAGTAAAGAATCAGTTCTCACTGCTATAATTGGGCAAGGTGTATTATCTGATGGCTCGCGTGACAGAAAGTTGTATTCATTGTGGATAATTTACTGTTTTCCACTGGTCAGCTGATCAGTGTTATTGTATTGATAAAACCCATGTTTGTGTTGGTACGTGGACTAACCAAGCGCGCTCTGTAGTTTAGTTTCTCCCAGTAGGCTTCAAGGCTACTACAGAAAAAATAATAGTGCTGGAGAGCTTAAGTGGCCTATATCTTAAGGATTAAAATATTAAGAATGTGTATTTTTCTAGGTATCTGCAGTAACAGCATTCTCATTTGCTATGATCCGCCTGCTGAACCCTCACTTGTTCTACGAGCAGGAACTTATCGGGAGCATGTTGGGTAACTATAATCTCTGACCATTCCTACACTCATACCATCTTATAAAGCACCTTCACAGAGTTCAATACGGAACATTAGAAAAAATAGCTACAGATTTGCATTTTGTACACACAATTATATTGTCCCAAGGCGGGAATCGAACCCGCAACCTACTGCGTCGCAGGCGGACCTCCTCCGCCCAGCGCGCCACATAGGTTATCGAACTCGAATGTAATTATGATCTGCAGATATCTGTTCTGGGTGTTATCTATCTGTAATAAATTGTGTTGTGTAAATTGTTCATCATCATTATTATATTTATTAAGTAGGTACACCTTTTATGTAAGTAATATTAAAAAATATATTTGTCCTCAGCACTTCATTACTTTGTGTGTGGACTGATCGTCGTGACCTCAGTGGTTGGCTTCCTGAACAGTGGCATTGTGATGTTCCGTTCCTCGAGCCTGAACAACAACAAGAACATCACCAAGTGGCTGCTGTTCGACTCCCTGTTCGAGACCGCGCGGGTCCTCTACCTGTTCATATCTGAAGTGCTGCTGCGAAGCGTGGGGACGGTGCATATGTATGATATGATCCTCGGGGGAGCTCAATACTGTGAGTACATAAATACTGCCAAGCTTAATTTAACTTTTATGGGGACCTGTATGGAAAAGCTGAGTTTAGTAAAAATGGCCGATGATACTGGTACCCTCTCATTGCTAGCTCCTTACCAGCTCATTGTGAGCTCAATGCAACTTTAACCTCTTGGTTATTAAATTTAAATTCTACCAAACTTTGGTCACACTTCATAATTATCAACACGAAAGTTAGATGTTGATTACCTCAGCATGCCAGAACACTGTCATTAATACCACTGGGGTTGGGAACATTAGAAAAATATAATTATCATCATATCATATAATAATTAACTTGTCACTTTCAGTGTTGGACTCATTGCTGTACTGTCAAGTGATTCTCAAAAAACAATGAGGAAGGCTTTACCTGCGCTTTCCTGCCTGTTTTATTTCCCCTATAGACTATATGGTATTATACAAACAAGGTAGCTATGTAGAGGCTAGCGTAGACTAAAGCAACTGATTAGAAACTCCCATAACTGAATGATTAGAATCAGTGTATTGTTAGTTGTTGTTTTGAGATTATCAAGCATTTATGGATTCTAGAAGAGTAATACCCTAAGTTAATGTGATTGTATGGCTAAGTTTACAGACTAAAGACCGCAATATAAGTTGGTTTTGAGCTAAAGATCGAATTAGATTGATCTGAATATTCTAATTGCAAGATCTCCTTTCGCAGCACTTAAAAAGTGTCATGAGTGATGAGATGAATCAGGTTTAAATAATGTTCTATGCTTTGGTCATAGTCATAAGGACTTCTTTGGTGCTACATACATACTACATAAGCCACATAGATGATTAATTATCTGGCACCAATAATTTCATTTTAAGGCAATAATATAAATGCAAAAATACCCCATTTTTGTAAATATTGCGTATTGAATTCGAATCTTATTGTGAAAGCATAGGTCAATTGATGTTAATGTACCTATGTACACTTCGTACCATTGTCTGTCTGTCTCGTTATAAGCTAGTTGTCTAGATGCCCACACTCCATTCCATTAGATAAATAATGTATGACACATTAGGAGTAGGCAGCCTATTGTACCTATTGTAGGAGTATGTCTATTGGGTATTGTCTTGTATCACATTCTTGAGTATTTTGCATTCCAAACAAAATCCTTGATGTAGTACCTAGTACCTACCTAAGTAAATAATTATAGGCAAAGCTTTTCAAAATTTATTTAGTCATAATTTTTGTGTACCTGATATGTCGAAGTTTTTTATAAATCTAAATTATTTTGTCGTTTTGTATAAAAATATGATTTAAGAACCAAAAGTATTTATTTATTAGTACTTAATCTTGCCTACTCAAAAGGAGATTTGAAAGTTTTTTATTTGTTTTAAGTATTTAGTAGTTAAGACATTCTAGTAGGTAACTATAACAATGGTACCAATTAATATGTTGTAATGTTATCTAATGCTAGGGCACATAATGTAACTAATGACTGATATCATTAGTATTGTCTTACTTACCCACCGGTAGTTATATTTACTAATGGATGTGCGTCACAGCGCTGTATTATTTGTTATTTAACCAGTAGTTTTACAACCTTAAGAAATGATTCTGTGAACCATTAGGTATCAGACTTTGTGGACTGTGGCTTTTATCTGGGACTTATTTGATTACACAGCAGGTTGTTAATAGTTTATTAATTTAAACTTAATGTTTTTGTAGGTGTTTGTTAGTTTTCATCTATGATATAGGTAACGGATTTTCAAAGATCTGAACTTAGTATTCTGAATGTATTGTTATTTGTTGGTTTGCATTTTATTATATGTATACCTGTATATAACCTCGATATTGCAGTGTTTTTGTGAACGAAATAGATCCTACTTTCTGTAAAATAATACTAACTAGTAAACACAGGTTTGTTTACTAGTTTATTAATCAGCGATAAATCAATTCCTATTTTTGTATTTATTCAGTTTACTTCCTGTGAAAGGTGAACAAAAGAGAAATAAAAGTTCTTGTATACATAAATGAATCTTTTAATGAGTGAGTCTGTCCAAAAATATAATGCATATGCACCTATTAACACCAACTTGCTACAGAATTACAAAGTGCACTTCGTTCTCACAATCCTTAAACTAGACAAGGCGGCACGCCACCCCACACTACACAATACTAAACGCACATAGGCTAGCATCATAGCATCAGTTCACCCGCTCACATTCATAAGGAGTTCCTCAGACTAGCTACAATAGTTTGAATAGTAACATTAAACATATTTTAACGGATCCCTTGAAGAATGCTCCACACCACATGAGCCGTGCTTATATTCTAGTCCAGCCGTAAGTTTACATCACCTCAGCTAAGTAAGACATCGATATTCACAAACAATACTTACAGGGACTATCGTGTTAAGAGCTGTTTATATCGTTACGGTAAGGACGCGACGATAACCGTCAAATATTAGTCAACAAGGCTTTGTTCCGAGTCGTTAACGTAACGATAATGAGCCCTAGACGGACCGGACGGGACTGCATTGTCTGAGAATACGGTCGTAAAGTTGCGGGGATACGTGAGTGCCACTTACCTCATTGTACGCTAACTTGAAGCCACTCTTTCAACAACAAACCTAACGCACACTAACACCATCCTGTAACAAATTATTTGCTCAAAATCAAACCTTACACATTACTCATTGAGTTTATTTCACAATGTTATAATAGTTCATACGAATTGTAATGGCGAATAAGGCCAAATTGAGTTAGTTCATCTACAATAATAAACCTTTGTTCTGAGAATTATAATTACATTTTAGGTAAACTAATTGATGAATGAATCAACAGACGTCGACGGAATCAACGATAGAAGCGGCAAAATGCGTCCAAGCTTACGTTATTACGACGAATATAGTTTTACCCTGTACATTATAATATTGCCAATAAATCAAGCACTGAATATTTTAAATGCAACGTTGGAGACCATTACCGCTGTGTCCCAATACTTACACTACTTTGCACCTTGGTGGTTTTACAGTTGAGGTTATTTACTGATCATAACAAACTCAGCCTGAAGGTTCATTCACCCAGCATCCGTTTGACAGGATAAAGTCAAACAGGTGATGTGTGAACATACCCTAACTTAGCAGCAAATAAAGCGGTTAAATATACTTTAAAATAAAGAAAATTGTAAATAAAAATGATGCATTCTTTACAGACATAATACATATAATGAAACGGATGAGAATATTTTAATTAACATTCAAAAATAAATTTTTCTATTTAAATTCATGAAACCAAAGAAATTCTAATATTACCATATTGCTTTTCAGTATGAAAATACTATGAACTCTTTCATAATGGCACTTCTATATAACTTGTCAATGTAAATCAGAACCTACTGCATCTATTCAAAAATACTTCCATATGGCGGCACTTTCCGTCAGGCTACCAACTACCTACACTAGAGATCACACAATCTTTGCTATACTATCTCGAATAAAATGCATACATCGGATAACTGTGAGACTGTACTCCTTCCATTCCACCTTCTGCCAATAAATTCATAACTCACAACCCCTCTACTGTGTACAAACTGTTTGTTTAAGTGAACTGTATGCAGACTTTGAACACATTTCTATTAAACTAGCCTGACAAGTCTCACTGTATAACTCATTTAGTTCTAGTGTGACTAATATTTCATGGCCTATAAAAGCATTATTTCTACGACCATTTCAGTACATATATCGATTAATCATGAAATAATTCCACGGGAAGTGGGAGTGATTAGCGACATTCGGTAGACAAGAACCAAGGTACACAAAGCCGAAGCAAAGTCTGCACACACTTAAGATATTATACCATAAAGTTATTTACACCGAGATAATAAATTTGAGATCTATTACAATAAGGAACTTAGATAACGACATTCAAAACACAATACACCAAAACAAAACTAAACTTACGTAAATAATAGTAACTACGTATCTACAATATTAGGTATATTGTCATGAGTTGAATACAGTATCTACGTAATGATAATTAACATATTTTCTTCGCCTATGGGATATCTAATGACAACAGACGAAGTCAAATTATAATTAGTAGTTTGTGTACCGCGGACGGACAGGCGGTTTTCGTAAATATGTACCATAGGTAACGAAAATATGCCTAATATTTAGCTAGATGAAATATCTATTTGGATACAATGCCACCACTGCACATATGCGCAGGAACAGCAGCTAAAACCCATACATTTCTGTATATTTTATACATGGAACAGTTACGACAAAACCATATTATGCGACGTGGTACAAACACTTGACAAAGCAGTGGTGCTAAGCTCCATCCAAACGCACGAGTGCTGCGGTGCCCATTCTACCGAACCTAACTAAACAACGTTGCTTCAATATTTATGTATACACACAAAAGCCGTAACAACATTGAATTGACAAACTTAATAGCTTCCCCTAGCATGATATTCCATCAACAGAGATATGTCGCAAATCTTACAAATAACCTAGCCCTAATTAATTATATTCCTAGAAGTAATAATCTACATTTTATTAACAATCTAGAGGGGAGGTAAATCTCCAAACACTTTGTTATACCAATTCGACTTGCACGCGATGCTCTGATTCGAGCATCGCGTGCAAGTCGAATTGGTATAGTTGCTTTTTACATTTTTGTTGTTGATTTGTGAGTATCAAACTTTTATAAATCTACACCAACATTGTTACCCATATTATCAAAATATAAAATCTAAATAATTTAGGCCAATCTTGTACCACGTTATAAGAAAAGTCATAGTTACATTATCAAAGACAAGCACGGGATCATATTCGTTCATTTGAGGCTTGTTGGTCCGGGAGCCAGTGACAGATTTTCACGACCATGTCCCTCCCAAGCAAAACTTCGTAATAATAATAATAATACACAACCAAGTAGCCAAAATTAATTTTCTTATAATAGGCAAAGGGCATTTTATTCAGCATTGTGCTGCATGCCAAGACATGCGGTGCTGATTTTCAATATACTCCCGTCTTTCGTCTCAGACAAATTGGATCTGGGTCATTTAAAGTTGAGTGGTGGATATTGGTTTCACCTCTGAGAAGGTACTTTTTATTCAGAACAACTCATTGTTGGTCGAAGCGTTGCACATAATATTTAAGTTTGATGGGAAAATCAGGCTTTTCGTGATTCAACTGAGCATGCATTCAACAGCAGGTATTCAGCGCACGTGCGCAGTAAATAAGTAGAACTCGAATTTGAACGAGGAGGAGGACGAGTACTCTTTAGAAATTAAAATTAGCATATTCCAGAATTCTGATTTGAACCTTATTCCATGGGAATAATGTCGTCATCGCTGCCACTGCCCAACCCACCCACGGAGTCGCAGCTGACGGTCACGAGTACTCATAATATTAATCCCTAATGCATTTTACGAATTTTCGCTCGGGAGGAAATAATTGACCAAATTTGTACCTGGCTCCCAGACCATGATGACTTCAATGCTGGCTGACCGGTCCGGTCTGTTCACCGGACCTCTGTGTAGTTCTTATGTGCTGGGTCTGGCTAGAAGTTCTGCATGGTGGTCCTCTTGAGCTGCATGGCGTCGAGGATGTGCTGCCGCTTGCGCAGGTAGCGCGCGCGCAGCTGCTCGATCTCCGCCTCCATCTCCGCGTCCAGCCGCGCCACGCACAGCGACAGCTCCGCCTCGCCCAGCATGCACAGCTGTTGACATACACAATTATTTATTCACATACACAAAACTATCAAAATATGTATCAGATCATTATTTTTAGATGCATTGGATGGGTACTACCTATAAATATAGGTCGTCTTAGTAAATACTAAGACGACCTACCTAAGTACTTTTACTTTACACTTATTTTATAGTAACGTATTCCTCATGTAAGCGACAGACGCTCACCTGTACTTCACTACATAGTATAAAACAAAGTCGCTTCCCGCTATCTGTCCGTCTGTCCCTATGTATGCTTAGATCTTTAAAACTACGCAACGGATTTTGAAGCGGTTTTTTTAATAGATAGAGGATTCAAGAGGACGGTTTGTAAACCATTTGACACATAGATTTCAGCCATACTAAAAGGGCTCAGACGGCACCGTTGCGTTGTCGAAACTAACTCGAAGCACTTTTACCCGGAGTGTATGGCACTCTGATCAATAATGCCTAAGCCTACAGTAGGTATATAATGTTGTGCCAGGTCATTCCACGTACCCGAGCGAAGCCACAGGTAGGGACTAAATAGATTTTGTAAAAACAAACTAATACAAAAGAAACGCATTTTAGTAGTTTAGCAAGTCTATTTTTTGACCTTTGTAATATTTCACACACAGTATTACGGCAACATATTGTTAGTACAGCATACGACGAGACTCCACGCAGTGTCACATATACATATATGGTATTAGAAGATAAAAAAGCTTAGAGCTCCAACTCAAAATCTACAACTTACAGATAAGCAAATCAAATGTACTAGACACATAAGTTATGAACATACTAGTGGTTTCTTCTCACTTCTTCCACTGGTGGACAAAAAATTGAAGTGAACTATAAAATATGACCTGTCTAAGTGCTTATTTGTAAGCTTAAACAAATAAAAACTTTTCATTTTCATTTATGTATATACAGATACATCTATACAATATTCTAAAACTTATCAGTAAGTGAGTGAAGCGTACGGTTATGGGATCTAAAACAAAAAGCAGAGTATCTTGGCAACAACGCCCGTTAGTACGTTAGTTGTGTGGGCGGCAGGCGTCGCGCGGGCGCGGGCGGGGGCGGGGGCGGACTTACGCGGCGCGGTTAGGGCTAGCAGAGTGACGACGTGCAGCTGACTTACGAATTCGTAGTTCCCTTCCACGAATGCTCGCTGGATCGACAGCGCCGGGTTCGCCTCGCCGTCCGCCTCGCCTTCCGCGCTGAAATGAGATAATGTTTTATTAGAGAAAGGTTAAATCCGCGACCGATTGAGTTCACTACATTATTAGTAGTAGTCGCTCTAGCACAGGCGCTAATCCGATGACGATGTTGTCTCAGCAAGCGACTACCTGACAGACCTAATGTCTGTCTGTCAGGAAGTCGGTGTTGTATTGGTTGTATCTTTATTAATGTTACAATCCAACAAAAGAAACTAGTATTTACAATTAAAACAATTGAGCTGATTGCAGAGTGTTGTAAACAATCTATAGGCGGCTTAGCTCAACTGATCCATATAGCCATAATAGCAATCGGCACGCGTCCCTGCGTCGCTGGGACACCCACTTATTGTTATGAACCAGAAGACCAGTACCTGGGCGGGTTGTCCCCCGCGGCGCGGGTGTCGGTCCCGTTGCTGGGCAGCAGGTGGTTGCCCTCCTTCTTGTCGAAGTGCTCGAGGAACAGCGGCCGGTACTTGGGCTTGTTTGTGTCCATCGGGTCCGTGTCGTGTCCTGGGAAAGGAACGTTTCTTTACTCCACGAACAATACTTTGTTCGACGACCTCTGTGGCGCGGTGAGCGAATGTCCGCCTGCGACACAGGAGGATGCGGGTTCGATTCCACGCCTAGGGATAAATGTTTGTACGATCTGCAGATATTTGTTACGGGTGTTCATGTTTAATATGCATATCAGTGTACTCGCGCCAGGTCCGCGGAGTCGCGGTGCGGCACCAGCGTGCCGTCCGTCACCGCGCGCATCGTCGCCTCGTCGTATGCAGTGTAGACAGAGTGTACTTACGCTTCATAGTCTGCAAGTCCGCGTCCGGCTCATTGATGACCATGGTGCCCAGGTCGTGCGCCAGGTCCGTGGAGTCGCGGTGCGGCACCAGCGTGCCGTCCGTCACCGCGCGCATCGTCACCTCGTCGTATGCAGTGTAGACAGAGTGTACTTACGCTTCATAGTCTGCAAGTCCGCGTCCGGCTCGTTGATGACCATGGTGCCCAGGTCGTGCGCCAGGTCCGTGGAGTCGCGGTGCGGCACCAGCGTGCCGTCCGTCACCGCGCGCATCGTCGCCTCGTCGTATGTACCAGTCTGCTGTATAACACAAACAACATACATTTACTCCTGCCTTGTCTCAGCCGCGCTGCTGAGGCAGCTGAAGGGGAAGATGTGAACGGGAGAGTATGTTTAACGGTCCGTCAGTCTACCTCAAATAAAGCCATGAGGTGTGTACTGATCAACGGAACGAACACGGAGTATCTTACACTAAGAGCTTCAGACTACTATGATGTGAGTTGACGAACGATTCACTTTTACTAGATAACGCTATCTTCATAGGAAATAAAAGATATCGTATTATTTCCATATGTTTTTTAATTTTAATGATTTGACTTTTTTAAAGTGTCCCAAGTAAAATCCCGGAATTGTTTTATTTTCTCATCATTAGCACACATAATATGTACGAGTCCATTAATGTCGAACATAATTTTCCCAAATAAGAGGTTAACTTAACACCTCGCTTTGCGGAGTTGAAGAGGTGAATTCTTCCGCGACGACCGCCAAGGCGGCCTATGTGTGTTTATACAAAGCGTGGTAAGTACCGGTTGCGTGTGCGCGCCAAACGTCTTGGCGTTGTTGGTCTGGTGCGCGTTCCGGAAGGCCTGCGTCTCGCGGATCTCGCGCGCCTCCGCTATCATCGTGCTCAGGATAGTGGGGTTCTTAGCGTTACCTGCAACGTTACATACTCAGTTCATTACATGCACCATAATCACCAACCCTCATAGCCAAAACACTTCACGGGGCCCTTATGAAATAAATGAATCGCTGAATGATCGATCCTAGGTGAATCGCTTCATCATAACAATGGTCGTCTTAGTATTTTGGCATTTTAACTATTTTTTGATGAATGAAACTACAGATGGAAAGACACGTGTCAAAAATGTCAAAGTCGAAACCATTTTAACAGTCTCTCCATGCAAACTTCACCGTACGCATCTACTTTCATCGACGATTCTGCGACGATACCATTGCCATAGTAAAGTTGGCATAATTCGACCCCAGGGCATCGGCATTCTCCAGGATCGCCATAATGGCCAGCCCTGCTCCTTGCAAATGACAGAAATTATGAGAAACTTTTTAAACTTTAATTCAGAAAGCAAAATGCCGCACAAGAAATTGGCTCAAATTCGGATGGTGTTTATTTGATTAAATGAATGACATCCAATTTTATTTTATTCATTTTTAAAATCATGTGCCTGTATTCGGGCGAGATATGCAGCTCTTCTGTGTCATTCCACCGATGTATTATGTACCATGTCTTAGTGAATAAACATTCCTGATTACTGCGAGTGACCAGCATTATTTTGAACACAAGGTGAGAAGTAGACAGGTACCTATAAATTCGTGGTTGAGGAGGAACTCCGCCGTGGCGCGCTCGTCCGGGATCTTTACGAGGCACTGGCTCACGAAGTCTATGAACTCCGGGGACCACTGGTCCGGCTCTCTGCAACAAACACATACTATTTACACATTGACTTAGTTTACTTTATTATCTACACGGCCATCTTTTACACTTTTAATGATTTGAGACAGAAGAATCACGGATTAGATTCGGCATGTTGAGGATAAAAGTCACAAGAACATATTTAAAGTCATTTAAAACGGGATATTAACATGATTTGATTTTTGAGTTTTCCAATATTTCGGCAGCTTCATGCGCCATGATCACGGAATACCTGAAGGCACTGCGAGTACGTTTAAATGGCTTAATAATAACCTTGATAAGGTAATGTGTACTTTCCTGTCTGTAGTTTCAAAAGATTTATAGGAGTACTAGTCGCGCCCCGCGGTAACACCCGCGTGGTGACAGATATTTTGGATAATATACAATATATCTTTATGAATTGTAGCCTTTGTGTTATTCTGATAGCTGATTTAAGCTATATTATTGTGAAGTTTCATTAAAATCCATGCAGTAGTTTTTGCGTGAAAGAGCAACAAACATACTTACATCCTCACAAACTTTCGCGTTTATAATATTAGTAGTATCTACCTGAAGGAAGGCGGCGGTTTGGTAGGAATCATGAAGATGGCTCTCATGGGGTGTATGTCCCCGTAGGGCGGCTTGCCTTCCGCCATCTCGAGCGCGGTGATGCCGAGCGACCAGATGTCGGCGACGCAGTCGTACCCGATCTCCTGGATCACCTCGGGCGCCATCCAGAACGGCGTGCCGATAACCGTGTTGCGCTTCGCCATCGTGTCCTGCAACCACGGGCACGATCATCATCAGACGGCGCGGGGCAGCGGCTCTCCTAAAGTGCGGCCGCGAAGCAGAAAGAATTTCGTACATTGACCTTTATTCCTGTCTCTGTCACTCCCGTGTAATAATGCTCGCACAGCCCGTGCGAGCGTGACACAATGATATTTACTACTTTCTGCTTCGCGGCCGGACTTTAGCGTGAGTGACACCCGAGAGTATTCCACCCAATACCATAGTCTACAGTGACTATTGATACTTTGAGATTATTGTGTAGTTCAAGTGGTGTACACTCTACAATAATATTATTCGTTTATTTCAGATCATAAAAATCCATATAAAATCCAAACTGCACGGTGTTGTCGACCCACCACGCTACCAGATCCTAACACTTATACTAACCGAATTAAAAAAACTATTCCAAAAGAAAGCCACGCAGTATTTAGCAAACGACAACGCAAAGGTATCAAGACTCACCGCTCCCGCCGGCGAAACCTTACGTCGTTTGAAAAATGATCGACGATGTTTACAACAATTAACATTATTTGTCTCAATAGCAACATTCCAGCCAAAAGCGGCAAAATGTATCTTCTAGCCAAGTGATAGCAGATACTCGTAGGTCTGAATAATGATATTCTTAACTACGTCCTTACCGTGAGTTGTCCCGCGACGCCGAAATCAGCGAGTTTCGCGTGTCCCTCCGTATTTAACAATATGTTCCCAGCTTTGATGTCGCGGTGTATTTTCCGCCGCCTGTGCAAGTATTCAAGGCCCTGTAAACATAACAGGAAATTAAAATGCGGTCCTTCTCACAAATATCAAATATATGTGTATCAATATCATCATCATTTCCCAAACATCAATTCTTTTGAAACATTCTTGTTTATTGAACCTATATTATACCAGAGGGTATTTATTAAAACTTTATTGCACTACAAAGGGTAATGCCGAGGCATTATCTACCTGCCGACCAGCACAACACATGTTTATACAGAGGGTTGGCGTGTAACATTACATAGTTTCAGAAATATACGTATCTACGTATAAGTAATCAGTTTATGACAAGTTTATTTTTTATTCACCATGATTTATTAACAACACCTAAACACAAGCCCATGTTGCACGAAACTACAACTCGCTTCGCAGAACGATGCAGTTCTCATACCAAACTTGTTTTACAGTTTTCTAACCTTGAGTGTATCACAGAGTATGGTTGCTATTTCGTCTTCCGATAAAGTCTTTTTCCTTAGCCTCATTATGTCCGACACCGAGCCCGCTCCGCAGTATTCCATCACTATCTGAAATTGAAAAAAGGAGATTAAAGCAAGCACGCAGTAAGACATTGTTTAAAATACTGTAGCCTCGTGGCCTGGCCGGTAGGCTGGCGCCATTGCAGGTGCTGATCGTCTCGATCATTTCGGTTACGTCATTATTTAAATTCGATGATACCTGCACTATTCCCCTTGTCGTAACCTACACCCTTGATTTGTTCGAAATCGATATCCAAGAGGGAATACTCCGATTAAAAAAACCGGATATTTTTTGTATACAACGGAATTACAAAACCCAACGAATATTGGTGGAAAATATTTAACGACATTGGTATCATGGAAGCTAAGCATAGAAGCTCGAAACCATTTTGTTTTTGAAATTTTCATTCATCGTTTTGTTCATATAATCTTTAGTTTTCGAATTCATTTTATATTTTTTTACTCTACATGTGAGATTATGCATTGTTGTAGTTTTTAAAAAGAACCTTTCTGTTATTGTTTCTGCAGATATTTATTCCGGGTGTTCTGGTCGTTTTCTATGTATAATAAAAAATATCTATCTATGTAATATATAGTACTATGTATATCAGTTATCTATTACCCATAACACAAGCTCTGCTTATCATGGGGCTAGATAATGCTGTGTGAATTGTCCAGCATTATTTATTTATTTATTTATTGTTACCAGTTATTGTTAACTTTTCATTGAAAAATGTCTATGTTGACATAAAATATCTTGGATTCTAAATCGGAGTTATAGATTCTGGGACGTTGTGTTGGAGGCCTCAATTCGATTTTTGTTGACCTTGATTTGAATTGGTATGTTTTTTAACTTTTCATGTAAAAATAACAACATATTAGAATATGGAAACTTATTTTTCCTATTATAATTGATTGTTACCTGAAGTAAACGCGTTGGATAGAATTGAATTAATTATGAAACTAAGACGTATTTTATAAAGCTATGCCTGTTTCATTATCTTTGTCATTCAGCCCGTTCGCACCCACTGCTCGGAATGGGTCTCCTCTTTAGTGCTAGTTAAATCAAAAGTCGTGTCCAGTAAAGCCTTACGGTAATTAAGATTTAATGTGATTCTGTACTGTACAGTGACAAATTGTACCAGTTTCTGAAATAATTAAACGTTTCCACGTTTATAGGCGACCTCATTGCGCTGGACGAGCGTCTCGCTCCGAGTGGGATGGCATCGTCCGCGAGATGTTACGAGCATTCCAGCAGACAGATTTAGATGAGGCAAGGCTTACATTATATTTAAACTGCAGGTAACAATAAACAAATCCTTTACAAATAGCCAGTTGGGTGCAGATCATTTTCAAATTCTTTAGTAATTATTTTATAAAGATTCGCTACGCTTTATCGTCCTTACCCATAGGTCGGTGTTCTTGAAGTAACTACCGTAGTACTTGACGACGTAAGGGCTGTCACACTGCTGCATGATGGAGATCTCCTTGATGATCTCCTGCAGGTCCGTGTCCACCGGTACCTGCTTGATGGCCAGCACCTGGCCAGACTCTTTGTGTAACGCCTGGAACAAACGTTATTGTCACTTGTAGAGGACGTGATACGGCGACGAACTGACACTATTGACCAAACGCGGTGATATAGTTGACGACTGATTAGCGCGGTGGGCGAAGGTCCGCCTGCGACACAGGAGGTTGCGGGTTCGATTCCCGCGTCGGAATAATTGTGTGTACGATCTGCGGATATTTTGTTCCAGGTGTTCTGATTGTTTCTATGTATAATACAAAATATTATATATATTGTATTATGTATATCAGTTATCTAGTACCCATAACACAAGCTCTGCTTACCATGGTGCTAGATAATGCTGTGTGAATTGGCCAGCATTTTTTATTTTTATTTTATCTCCATGTGATCCTGACAATTTTAGCCTGTGTACCTTCTACCCTCATCCTATTGCACTGCAAGACAAATACCTATCTATTCCCTTTCCCACCTCCGGTCTAGAGCCGAGGTGGGCTAATCGTTCTGCAAATAAACACTAAAAAACTAAACCAAGCTCTTCCAGTCTATCAAAATGACCAGTTTCGATCGAACGTTTTATGTAAATGGCGACTAATGGTTCAGTTCAGAGCTCGCATATTCTCTGGCACATCATCTAAAAGAATTGTTGTGAAGGATGTCCACCAGTGTAAGCAGGTCATATGTTTTCAGGGACATCATGCATGAGTTAGCTTCTATTCTGACATATAGGTCATTATAGGTACCTTGTAAACACTGCCATACGAGCCCTCGCCGAGCTTGCAGATGATGTCGAACACCTCCTCTGGCTGCCGCGTCAAGCTCTCTTCTGAAAGCTTCTTTAGCTCGCTAGAACAATAAAAACAAGCTCCATTTACATTTTTGTATATAATTTCTTCCGAGTTTTCACCTCCCTTCGTAAGGCTGTAAGATTAGGAGACTCTTTGATTTTCTAGCAGTTTCCGTTTTTTGGCTTAGCAACAGTAATACCTACCTGGCTAGGCAAACATGATGAGGAAGTACATATGAATACCAAATGATGTGTTAAATGACGACAAAGATTAGAAGCCCAAGCCTGAGTCATCGTACGCCACTCACATGTGTCTTGGTACCCACAGCTATGTATAGTTTAGCGCTGCACTAGGTCACGTGTTATGTGGCGATTTCCTTAATTAGAGAAGTATCTTTTAAATGCATTCCGGGTTAGCTACTGAAACTATGGTTTATTTATATTCTTAACCTGCTTGCTATCTGATATACAGGTGTATTGACTCTTTGAAAACGTATGAATCTTAAGCATTGGTGTAGTTGACTGCACATGAAACACGTTACCGCGATATGGCATGATGCAAATAAGGTACCTAGATATAACGAGGCAGCGCCTGCCTGCCGGTAGTACAAAGCTGTTATGAAGCATGTAGTTACATGACTTGGTATGCATGTGTAGTAATGAATGCGACATAGCCGATAAAAATGGAAATAAAATGTCATAACGTGCGGTAATGACCCCTTATCATGAGAGAGGGAGCCGGCATCGGCAGTCACCCTCATACGACTTCCATTGAAAAATAATACGCCGATTATATACCGCATCGTAACGGCTTTCATATTCATTTGAATCAATATCATAAAGGGAAATAAATAAGATTTCATAAGCTTATTTAACTAAAGGCAATCCATTTCGAACTAGTGAATCATTGAGTATGATTTCTACTTCCTAATTAGATTTTTAATATTACCAAGAATCTTCTCCTTAACATTATTGTATGCTACATAAAAATAATAACATTAATCATTGAGTTTTACTAAAACTAAAAGCGCTACAATAACCCATTCCATACTAATGCTATTTCTATCAAGGAAAAGTCGGCACATGTGTCCAATCTAAACCATTACTTGTAAATAAAAACCAAAATGTAACCGTGCGGTGGTGTAATTAAATACGAAGACTTGTGGAATGTCTCCAGCACCACAGATGATTCAACTGTTTGTATACTAAAACCACAGAACAGCAAGTAGATTGTGAGGAAGCTAATAATACTGCAGCACACGGGGGTTATGATTTAAGAAGTGATGCTATTTACGTATCTGTTAACCTTTTGACGACGTGGCTTATAGTTATGATGGAGCGACACCACTGGCGCCAGATGCGGTCAAGTATTTCAGTTTTACGCTATTTATAGAACGAAGAGAGACAAACAACGCATGACAAATCAGAGTTTGTGTAGATAGAATATTTTCAAATACATGATGTGGGAATAAAAGACACAAAAGAGATTTTTTTAACCGAAGTCTAGCATCACGAAAAGAAAATGAGTTCTAACTAAGATTCAACACAGCAAAGTAAATATTCATGAATAAAATTCAAATCAATCAACAACAATCTGACCTAACCGGCAGTCCTAATATTAAGCAACAAAAAGTTACAAGTATGAAGACGATTTATCAAAACATCAGAAGATGTTTTAAATCAACAGGGATAACAGTTTATCAATCTGAATGAGACTGGATTTTGATGCGAGAGTGTTCATACAACTGCTGGCTCAAATTGAGCGACAGTAATTGATGGAGACGGCTACATGTTGATTTATACAATAATAATTGCAGTAATAAGGTTGTTGTACAATCAATTTTATGTCATCAAGATAGTTATCTAGAAAATATAAGTGAAGGAACAGAGACGCTGTATTTTAAAGAAAACACCGATTCTTTTACAACGTACAGATATACTCATAAGTTGGAATTTATAAAATGTATGCACGAGAAACGAAGTTGTTATAAAATTGGTTTGTAAATATTTTCCCTTATTGGGTCAACGTACAAAGATGCGCTATCCAACAAAACAATGCCACGAATTAACTAAAATAGCAACCTATTTATAAATCTAACATTGTGCAGATATTCGTAAATACTCGCATTTTAAGCTTATAGGCACTTTAATGGCATTATCTGTCTCGTTTCGCAAATAAATAGCTTTACCCGGCCCTATGCACAATAAGAAGAAATGGTCCGAGAACTCACCCCTGAGGGCGGTCCTCGTTGGCACTCATTCTGTCAGCTCGTCGTTTCTTGCAGGTGTTGCAGTTCAACGTGGGAGCTTCCCCCTCCCACAGGCCACCTTTCCAAAACACTAAACGACCCTCACTATCCATGAGGAAAACACATCTCTACACCATCACTTCATGAGACGCCTATCATTTTCCACATAAACTCACTAGAACTAATCAGTTCATGGAATAAGCTAATTAAATAAACAAAATTTATCATCGAAGCAGACGGAACATATGTAGTTCAATGAAAAACACGATAGCAGCCTAAAGTTTGTTTATCGGTTAGTCACCCGCTATCTCGCAACGGGTGGGTAATAAACGATCCATGTGATGCAGCGTACACTAGATAGTTTATCTTTGGGTATCAATAACTTTACAGTTTCACATCACATGTTTTAAGTACACGAGCTTCGGTAAATCTGTGAAGCTGAAATCGAAACGCCCGCACTTCTCACAATTTACGTAAGTCCGCGCCAACTATCCAAATGCGATCAACAAAAGTTCAGTCTAGAAATAAACTTTCGCATCCTTTACGAGATTTGGCTAGGTGAGGCGACACGTCTGTCCCGTTTGATGATTTCCACGACACTGCCTCTGCCTTTCCTTATATTAGTTAGCGTGAGCCAAGCTTTCAAGTTTAAACTTGCTAGTGGTTAGTCAAGATTTCGTTGAAACCCGGATTTTAAAGAAAATAATGGGACTGGAGAAATTCTGGCATGCCTACGTTATGGTAATACAATCTTTAAAGATTACCGTGCCTACGTAATCATAATACTTCATCCTGAATTGTGTTAGCAGAATTGTTTAACGCTTGATGATTTTTCAAGTTCTTGCATGTGATTTAATTTTGCGATGAATCATCGATCAAGCTTCACAAGCGCCATAAAAAATTTAAAAGCTAACATTCCTGAGCCTGTGAAGGAGTGCATAAATCAGTGAGTTCAGTTAGTTTAGCGAGTAAAACTCAGTTTGATGTGATACTACGGTAGAGTCGAGGTGGGAGCAGCGGCTCTAGATAACTATAGCTATAGCCGCGTGTGTCCGTCTATAAATACTGATCCTGCAAGCTATCGTAACTGACCTTTTCATTAGTATAGTCTACTATTCGTAACATTTCGACTTCATAATTTCATATTTACAGTTATATGGGACTTTAGAAAACCGTAAACAATAGGAGCTCTCACACCAATTAGCCTCGAGGATATGGTATTCCGGAGGTAGAGAGGTGTCGTCATTTTATTTAATGTTTCCTCAGTGGACGAGAAAGAAGCCGCATACCGAGCGCGTTTGACACACATGAGCTTCCGTTTGTGTTATATTAGCGGCCGCGGTTCAACGGACAATGAACTGGAAGACACACTGTCTGGCGATATCGAGGGATTTATCTGCCAAATAATGTACAACCAATTTAATTATTTTCAACTCATGATACGACCACTGGAACAGGTATTCGATGAATAGCAGGAAATACGTAATAATACAAGTTTCCCAACATTGTTTTTTCTGTAGGTATAGACTAAGCACAGAGCACAGATTAGCGTGTGGCACATCCTTATATGTACATAAGGGCATTGAGTGGCGAAGGAGTTTGGACGTGAAACGAGACAGGTCAGCACAGATCGACGACCCAGAAAGGGAACAAATAAAGCCGTTCATAATCCCGCTTTCCGATACCCCCCACGCGACTCGCTAGTCGCTACGTGAACCAGTTTCGATGCGAAAACTCATACATTGCGAATATGACGGCATTATGAGTTCGGGGAGCTCATTCCAGGTTCGAACCTACTGTTCGTATCGTACGTACCGTGATGGACTCGAGCACCTATGAGAATAGTCTACCCTACCATTGACATAATGGTATTATAATGATATCATTGACTCTCAATTGGAAGCAGCTGATAGATAAACGATTGTTTTGTTTATACAACATCAGCATAGCAAAATACTGAGTCATTACGCACATGCGAAATTATTGGACCGTGTAATGATGCTTATTGCTTAAGTTTTTTTGCGCTGTCGATTGCACATAGTAGTTTTATAAATGAACATTTAATTTCAAGTTTACTTGGGAAAAAAGTTAGTGGCACTCGCACTTTGCTCCATCGATGAAGAAGCATAAAGCTTTTCAAACCGTTTACATTTGCCCCCAGTTCAATAATTGCCTTTATGAATAACTAATGCCATAATTTGACGCTACAGTGCGTCGGCATTGCGGTCCTGCCCAACCGTGTGTGGTTGGGCAGGAGACAGTTTAGCTGAGTCACGGTGATTCGCGGATTTAAAGAAGGTATGTAGTAATGTTCTTCCGTTTGGTTTCCCCTAAAAGTGGATTTGCACAAACAGGAAACTTTCTGTGCGCTGTATTGGCAGGAAGGAACTTGAATTGCTTGTTCAACAATAAGGAAAATGTAAGCCAAGTCAGAGGAGTTGAATGCCTAGCTAGATAATGCAATGAGTTCTGGTGGCTGTCGTTATTAATCATCGAGAGTGACGGCAGCCATCATATCGATCACAATGGACGATGAACTGACTCACCCACATTCAAGCCCTTCTAGGCCGGTGCTAACAACTAGGGCCATAATGCAATATGCAGCGCGATTTCCTACCAAAAATATACTTCCGAATACATGAGTACACTAAATATTTTCTTAAGGATCATTCCATTCTTGACGATTGATGTGATGAGGCAGGCTAAGATGAGGCTGCAACGCAGGATGTTGCGGCTTCGATTCCTAGGTTCATAAATTTTACTAACATTTAACAACAAATAATGGATAAGTGTAGTAAAAAAAAGACTTTTAATAAATGTTAACCAAGCAAACTTAAAGGTTATCATGAGAGATATTTTCGGCTTAATTGTATGTATGAACCTAGAAGCAGACCTATAGATAGAAGAAGCTCTGTCCCTCGCACTAGGTCTCTGTAGAGCCGTTGTGATGGGTGGGACACCGTATCAAATCTCAATAATGTGTGGAAGTGTTTATGTCTTTTTTTATGTGTTTGTGTACTTGCTGAATGTCCCATGATCAACCAAAAAACTAATAATATAAAACAAAAATATTTAAAAAATTGGTTGATTCCTGTTGAATCAATTCGCTGGCTTTGCTGTAATCAAACATTTAAGCACAAATTATCTAACTTAGTTATTTGACCTGGGGTGTCATCTTCGCCGGAATGGCCCATAGTTAACAGAGCCCACTTCTTAAACCAATGAAAAAGTCAAACTAAAATAGGATAAAACAAACAAACAAAAACAGCTATAACTAAGTAAGCATTCGACATTTAAATGTTTTAAATAAAATAGGATAAAACGGCTATAACTAAGTAAGCATTCGACATTTAAATGTTTTAAATAAAATCCGTTATTTAGCTAAAAAGAGCAAACAGACGTATTTTGAGATTTCGCGGAATTTTCTAGAGCTTTGAATCACAAATCGTGAGCAAAAAACTCAGAACAATAGGTTTGACGAGAATCTTCACCAGGGGTTTACTTAATTCTGAATCGAATGTTCTACGAAATACGAAACTATACGTTTGCTCACTACTTGTATGAAATGACAGATAGCCGTATCTAGTTTCCGAAGTTATACGGGAATAAGAGCGCTGACCGAGATAACTGCTTGAGTGACTACATCTATCATAAGATTCATCAGGCAATCTATCAGGCTCCCTAGCAGGTACAGGCTGAGTAGAAAGTGTAGAAAGTTTAAAGATAGGCTTGGTCTAATTATTCGAAAGGAAACAAAATATTTAACATTTTCAAACATAAATTCAAATGAAATGGATCTCCTTTCAAATAGTCCTGTAATTAAAATACCAAAAAATCGAGTCTCTACGTACGAATAAGAGGACTAATGTCCTGTATACTGACTGATGGATGATTTGGCGTAGTTTCTAGTTTTCGTTCGCCGAGCTTCGTTATAATGACAGGCTTTTTGAGCAACAGAAGTGAAAAGTGGAGTTTTTCATTCGAGCCAAAACCACGCATTATAACTCGATATTGTCATCCTCGTCTACAATGAAGTAGTTCGGTTCCTTGTTAAAATTATACTATCAAATGCCTAGTCTTTTCAACGTAACATGGAAATAGCCTTTAACCAAGAAAACCCATTAAACTAAATTCAGACCACAGAACTTGGGAATTTTATGACGTCACAAACATGCCCTATTTATCACTTCTCAGATAGATTCTTGATTTGAATAAAACATAAAACAAACTTCATATTATCAAAGTTAGCAGTATCGGACGTTCAGAACAGACCATTCAAAGTTGACTGACCTTTTGTATTATTATTCTGTAGCTCAGGTGAATCAAAAATGCTTTCGTCCCGTTCGCGAAATAAAACGAAAAGAAGCGTCCGCCGCCCCGTTAACCTCTGTATTTATTCCGGTCGGTACCTGCTGATGATATCTACCGCAGCTTCAACTATTATTTGTTTCTCTTTTGAAAAGACAGACGAGATAAGTAATAAATAATAATATAAAGATAAATCGAAAATAATCCTAGTCCTGAGACTGTAGTGTAGACGATATTTATAGAGGTAAATAAATATTCTTATAAAAGAAATTCTACTTACTAGGTAATCGAGTTCTATTAAACTATCTTCACATCAATCTTTTAACACTTTGAGTGCTGAAAACGCACGGTATGAGTTTTCTACAAGTGACTAATATGCGTAAATCCACACTAGCGCAGCGGCCGAGAAAATACAGATCTTTGTGACTCAGCAGAGCTGTAATATTTTTCGAACGAAACGCATGTGCGGCGCAACACAACCGCTGTGTAGAGCGGCAGCACGAATTTTAGGTAAAAAAAAGATCGCAGTCGTCGAAAAAAAACCGCAGTCAAAGTGTTAAAGTTAGTATGTAGTCGAGACTCTCTGGCTTGTTAGACAACAGCATAGAAAAAGAAACCTCTAGCTAATTCAATTTCACTTATCTCATTAATCAGCTTGTCTTATTGTCTGGCTGAGGGGGGACCCCTCCCCCATAAAGGGCACAAAACATAACACAGTTAATTAAGAACATTAGATTGTGCGTGACAGTGTCCACACGTTGGCGTCTTATTCAGTTCGTTCGTCTCCAGTCGTCAGCGGAGACAGTCGTGTTGCGTGCGTATGAGATTTACGATGATGGAATGGACAAGTGCCGAAACTTTAAATTTCATAGAAATTTATCGAAATGATCCGATTATATGGACTTGACAACCGATGTGGCGCGGTGGGCGAAGGTCCGCCTCCGACGCAGGAGGTTGCGGGTTTGATTCCCGCCTCGGAACAATTGTGTGTACGATCTGCAGATATTTGTTCTGGCTTTTCTGGTCGTTTTCTATGTATAATGAAAAATATCTATCTATTTAATATATTGTATTATGTTTATCAGTTATCTAGTAACCATAACACAAGCTCTGCTTACAATGGGGCTAGATAATGCTGTGTGAGTTGTCCAGCATTATTTATTTATTAATTTTATGAACCAAAGCAAGACACTCCAAGTCCATCTTGGTTGAAGCGCCAATGCAGAATGATCGTACACCAATGTGTGAACGCAATCCGATCAGTTGGCCCAACATACTGGCCTATCGCATTTGCCAATGTGTACAGGATGCACTACACTCATACTTAACTTATTATTAAAGCTGTTGTGCAACCAACAACAAATTTTGTGCACACTTGGTGTATAAAAAAATTAAGATATACAGTGCACACTAGAGCTCTAATTCTACTAAATTATATGCTGCATAAGAATGGTAGTCTACAAAATGACACATTTTGGCATTTTACCCTTGACAATATGATATGATTCAGAAGTGTTAAGTTTAAAACTATTCAGTCAATCTTTCCGTGCTAATATGACCGCATGCACACTATCTTGAGTTTTTTTTTATCTACAAATGTGAGATGATACTACTGTCATAGTAAAGTGAACAGTTAGCAGAATTCGGCCCCTGAACCTTATATTGAAATAAAAAATATATGTAAATGTACTTGTCTATCAAAAGAGTTTTATGGCTGTTACAAAAAAACAAAAAGAGGTTCTATTTTTAAAAAGTAGAAACCCATAAAGCTTTTCTTGTTTATGTTTATCCATATCCAACTCATAACGTTAGAGCGTAATGTAATCGTGTTTTTAATTTATATAATACCTAACATTTTTATAGCACTTTTCGCGATTTTTACAAAAATGTTGAACAACAAAAGTGCCAAGTGTTAAATGATTACGAATGGTTGAAAGTTCTCAATTCCATGATCGAAATTGTAGCAGACAATAGTCCACCACAACGGTAACCAATCAGTGTTATTCTGTGAGAGGTATTTTAAAAGACTTATAAAAAGAAAATAATAATGTACACTTGCCTCTTTGATGACATTTCCGTCGTCATTTTGCCGTTAATTTATCTCCAGCAGTGTGTATGTTATCCAAGTCAGCAGTTCATTTTGGTAGTCACAAAAAAGAACTATTCTAGCATTGTTTGGTAATGATGCAAAAATAAATTCAATGAAAATTACAAAGGAAATCAGAGAAAAATACCACACACAGGCACATCAGCACATGCGATGCGATGCGACCCGCTAGCTTGCAATTTTTTCTGTTTCTAATTTTGTTTCCTTCTCAGACAAAAATCAGCTGTCAAAGAAATGTCAATGTCAGAAACTGAAACGTTCTGAATCACGCAGAAAAGTTTGTGATTTAGATTTTATTTTTGAACCTATAGACTTCATACAAGCAAATCCTGTTATTGTTAACATAAATGCTGGCTTGTACAGTTAAATGACAATTTTTTTTTTAATTTGTCGATTTTTATAGTAGTTGAGAATACAATATCAAACTCATTAGCTTTTTGGCAATAAGAATAAAATAAAATCTTCTCCTCGTTCTGTGTGCATTGAAACGAATTTGTAGAAAACACGTTGCCATGGTAATCGCGCGCTGATAACAACGCATGCATGGCCAATCAATGGCCGGCCCTAAATTTCTGTGTTTATGTCATCTTGTCAAGGAATATTGCGACGGCAAGCAAATGATTATTGATCAAACATTTTGTACAACAATTGCGTGTAAATGTAAGGGTATTGGGGTATAAGATACGTGCGAGTGAACTCAATCAAAATGTTCAAGAATACGTTTCAGTCCGGCTTCCTATCAATTCTTTACAGCATCGGTAGCAAACCTTTGCAAATCTGGGACAAGAAGGTTCGCAATGGGCACATAAAAAGGATAACAGATAATGATATACAGAGTCTCGTACTTGAAATAGTGGGGACCAATGTCAGCACTACTTACATTACGTGCCCAGCTGACCCCAAAAAGACCCTGGGTATCAAATTGCCGTTTCTGGTTATGATCATCAAAAATCTCAAAAAGTACTTCACATTTGAAGTTCAGGTAAGCCTTTACTGCATGCTGTTAACTTTGACCTGTTGTCTGTTTCTTTACTACTTATACGAAAATAACCTCAATTCATTTGTTAACAGGTACTAGATGACAAGAATGTGCGAAGACGGTTCCGAGCAAGTAATTACCAATCCACCACACGTGTGAAGCCATTCATATGTACCATGCCCATGCGGCTTGATGAAGGCTGGAACCAGATCCAATTCAACTTAGCAGACTTTACCAGAAGAGCCTATGGAACCAACTATGTTGAGACATTGAGGGTGCAAATTCACGCTAACTGTAGAATCCGCAGAGTCTATTTCTCTGATAGACTGTACTCTGAAGATGAGCTTCCGGCAGAGTTCAAGCTCTTCCTCCCCATACAAAATAAAGCGAAAACAGCTGTAGCTACATAAAATTCTAGTACAGCATTATCCACATCTTCCTGCACTTACTTAGTAAATGTATTTTAAGTATATTTTTATTTTGTAATAATAATTAATGTACATCTACACCTTTCAATTTTATACGGTTTACTATAAAGTATTAAATAAAGCACGTAAACATGACAAGTATTTCCAATTGGTAAAACATTCACATGGTCAGATAATCTACATCAGGATTAGGACATGACTATGTAATTGATTGTCGAGAACTAAATAGAGGGTTAGTTACACTCTTATAACAATTAATACCAGAATTTGGTTAAATCCACCCAGCTGTAGGTACAATAATATAGGTACTATGTATGTGATGTGAGGATTTGACCCTTTTTTACCCCCTCCCCTCTATGGTGACCACTCATAATGTAATACATGCTAAGACCACAAGCCCTCAATTTTGTCTATATTACTACGACAACTCTTGTCACGTGACAGTGATGCGCGTGTTTATGCATTGTACAAGATTCATTATTTGAATATTGCTCGAGATTTCCCTAGAGTACCTATTATTGGGGTATGTTTCCTTTTTGTATCCCAAACATTGTCTTGAATGAAAAAACTTGTAACGTGTTTCCCCTACACGATGGGCCATCATACAAATACTAACTAGCCCACTAAGAAAGATGGGCCAGCGTGTGGAGGGCGCAGTTGGGTCAAAGGTCTGCTCGACTACTTCGCAAAGCTCAACTTAACCACCTGGACGTGATCTCTCGTGATCGTGACCCACGGAGTTTTAATATAGATAGGTCATCTATTGTAATCTAACGGGAACAGGTACGCTTTAAATATTTAGTTTTGATATTCACTTTAAAACTAAATAAATAAATTCAAATGAAACAAATATTGAAGGGGGCTCCCACACATGATTTTTAAAGATAATGGTAGAAGTGGCCATTTGTGCGCGAGTCTAAATAAATCGCGCTTGGAAATGTCTAAAAAGGTCTGCCACCCGACACAACTGTGCCCTCCACACGCTGGCCCGTCTTTCTTAGTGAATTATAAGTATGATGGCCCATCGTGTAGAGGAACCATAAAATAAAACGTCGCCGTCATTGACTGCTGCTGTCATACTCATCATACTCATGTCATGTCATGTCATGAAATAATTTTTTATTGGGAAAAATGGCGATTGCCGATTTGAAAATAATATTTCATTTAGCTTTATTTATAATTATTTACTCAGCAAAATGCCATGCAAATGACATCCTAGGTTGTGGCGGATTTGTTAAAAGTCATGTTAGCTTGGACTATTCCAAAATCGAGATCGCACTGTAAGTAACCTACAATGAATATTTAAGTCTTTTTTCTAAAGTTGGTTGATTTTTAGTAGCATTAAACATCATTTTCACTCCTGTTTTACGTACGCTTTCATTCACTAAAATGGTATTACAGGTTTACGAAAGAAGGTAGCCTCAAGGAAAAGACTGAGTGCGCTCCCACTAATGGCTATTACTTCCTCCCGTTGTATGAAAAGGGGGAATACGTGCTCAAGGTCCGCCCTCCTCCCGGATGGAGCTTCGAGCCGAACCAGGTTGAGTTGTATGTGGACGGTGTAGCTGACAAATGCTCTACAGGCCAAGATATCAACTTCGCATTCAATGGCTTCGGTATCACGGGCCGCGTGATTACGGCCGGTCAGACTCAAGGCCCTGGCGGAATAGCAGTGCACCTGGTGAATGACAAAGGAGAGGAGAGAAAAACTGTCACCACAAATGGTGGAGATTTCCACTTTACCCCAGTCATACCTGGGAAGTACACTTTGAAGGCTTCCCACCCAAGGTAACTTTTTATGGATATAAATTTACAAGTTAACATTGAGTAAATTCAATGTTATAACTGGCCTATGTTCCTATGGCTTCTTATTCTCTTACATTAGTACTATTACAAACAATATAAAAATTACCTGAATCTGTGATAGATCAGTCCTCAGTCAGTGCAGTCTTTCAAAAATATATTGGACAAATTTAAAGTACACTGACAAGGACTTTTTCTAGGATAAAAACCTTTATTTTTGCAGGATAAAAATTTGGAAAGAAATGCAATATTGTAAATGGTTATTTTTTACAATTTTATTAGAAAACTCCCCCTTCTTAGCATCATTGTTATAAAAAATAAAAAAAAACCTGTGTGCTTGCACCGCTAGCCAGGATACTAAGCCTGTATTTTGATGGGGTTAATCCTCAATAAAACATCTATTCCTATGATTTTTATAAACTTTCATAGTTTTGGATTTGGCCATCTATTCTCATCTCAGAAAGCCACACTGGAGGCCAAGCACGGGGATTGTTCTCTAAAGTAGAATAGATGATAATGACAGCATTATCATGACATTGCATATATTATTGAAGTTGAAGTAATTAATTTCAAATAATTACACATTCCATTCCAACAATCCCCATGCTTGCCCCACAGTATGTAGTACATATATGCATGCATCAACATGAATAAGAGCTGCAAATAATAATAAACAGCATGATATCATTTTAGATGGAAACTGGACCCCGCCCAGTCCGTAGTACAAGTGAAGGAAGGCAACACGGTGCTACCCATAGGAGTGCTTGCAGTGAAGGGATTCGAAGTGGCCGGAACCATCTCATCATTTGGAAGCACTATTGGAAATATCTATGTGCTGCTTTATTCTGTAGAGGTAAATAATTAATTGTTTTTACTGATTCAAGCAGGAAATTCTTGGTTGGGCTACATATATTTTTATGTGCGTTCATCGATTTCTCCATAAATTATGGACCAACTATGAATTTTATCTCGCACTACACGTAAGAAATGAAATTCCATATAGTTTTCCGTCCCGCATTTTAGTACGTCTGCAATGACATACTTTCTACATCATTTTTGGTAAAGGAATAAGCAATTTTCTGAGCAGGTGTAGTATAAAGATACGCACTGCTATTACGTCGCCAGTCTCTTTCCGAACTTGGCTGGACGCTCTAGCGCGCGTCTCATTCTAATGCATCATCACATGATCATTTTCAAATCAATAAAACTTTTGAAACTATCATGGTTATTAACACTAAAATCATTTAAAACGGGATAGGATAACTAAAAAATCAAATCATTTTCAAATCATGATTACACAATTAATGACTTTTTAGTTGACAATCTGAAACTTTTACCATTTAAATGTACCTATATGAATAATTTACAAAATACAACAATCTTAATATTTGCATGCCTAGTTTTAAGGTAGAACATAATTGAAACTTTCAATACAGGGTTATTGGTAATTCGACGTATTCCCGTTAGGAGGTGATAGGGGAGACTTTTTGCGATCATTTTCACCCCATGTGCATCATGCAAATGCACATGGGGTGAAAATTATCGCAAAAAGTGAAGTGAACCATTTTTAAGTTATTATGATTTTTAGCTTTTTTCAAAATAAGTCAAAACTTTTATGTGGAACTTAATTTGAATTAGACTTCCTGTAGTGTTGAAGCAAATAAATGAATCTTTTTCTTAATCAATTGTAGCAAGAGGTTTCCATGGCAACGGGCTTAAATAAGAGGTAATTATTAATTCGTCGTTATCCATGTGTCATCCATCACTCATTACGTCAAACTAAATTACAGTCTAATTTTAACTAGATGTCGCCACTTGAGAAATTTGATTCCGTTATCGAACTGTTCCTTCCAAACATATTTTAGAAATAAAGAAATTTGAAGACGCCAAATTATTATTGTAATCTTGTTTTTAAACTTATGCGATCTGAACAAATAATTTCAAGTAAAATCGGGTTTATTTCGTGTCGTTATTTTATCGTGACCACGACAGCGTGTTAACCTGTTGAAACGTCGGTACAAATAGTTAAATAAACGCGATAAATACCCGTTGTATTAATACTTATAATTATGTTATCTTGTTGTTTTGTTACAGGAAAATCCCAAGTACCGAGTGGAAGGATGCAAAACAGCTCTACTGCAAGGTGTGCCCGATGCCCCCATCTGCCACGTCACCACTGACAGCAACGGGCTGTTCACGTTTGGTCTGGTCCCCGCTGGGGAGTACAGGCTGAGGGTGATGACAAGCACCCCCGGCCAGGCCGGAGTCACTTACAATGTGAAGCCGGAAGAGGTGCCTTTCACTGTGAGGCACGATAGTTTGTTCATCAAGAATGCCTTTGAGGTAAGTTATTTTATTACTTTTTTATACTTTATTTAATCAACTTACCATGGGCCTAGATAATGCTGTGTGAATTGTCCAGCAATATATATATTAAAAAAAAAAAAAAAAAACTGATGGTGATGATGTCCTCCTAGTTGAATATCCATTATGGTGGCCAGTCTCAAGGATATATTCAATTGCACAAGTTAGTGCGCAAACACAGGGGCCTCTCTGTTCCTACACTAAGTAAACTAATGTCTAGCTGAAATTTTTGTTGATAAGAGAATTTAGTAGGTTGAATTAACATAATACTATAGGTATTTTTATACAAGAGATTCAGATTTAATAACAATTTTTTTAAAGGTTTCTTGTTATGTTAATACTCAGAAATGGATCATTTTATAAAGATCCAACAATCACCTAGGCGCGTTTAGTTACGTGTTAAAATTCTAATGAAATGTAGAGTGCGCTTTTCACGACATAAGTCCCGCGGCAACTTGTGGAACTAAATGTTTTCAATGCAAAACTGGCTTAACGTGGAGTCTTTATGTAAGAGAACGAATGTCTGAAACGAATTCCAGATTTAAAAAAGGCTTAGGGCATGGTAATCGAGTTTTACGCCACCTAAGCTATATTGATACACTTTTTGAACAAGATTTGTTAAATATAAGTTTGATTGGCTATCTCAGTTTAAAGCCTAGTGTTTTAGCCCGTCTGACACAGCACATGTGTATTCATGAGGTGTGTATATTTTCCAGATAACAGGATTCACAGTAGTGGGCTCAGTTCATTCCTCCGCAGACAAGGGCCTGTCCGGAGTGCGAGTCTCGTTGGACGGGACTCCCATCGGCAACTCTGACGCCAGCGGAAAGTTCACGCTGGCGGGGCTGATCCCTGGAGTCTACACTGTCAGCTTTCAACATGGTGAGTTCTTGTATCGTCCTACTCCTACTCAGCTCTGAAATGGCACCTTCCATGGATATATTGTAACTGGTTTCTACGACGACGAAGGTCTGTCGTGTATATGGTATTATTGCGCGTCCTCAAAGATACAAATACATATAGACTACGAAGCCTACGTGAATACGCAGATGACATAAATTGGAGATTTATTCATAGTCAATTCTATGCGAGAACAGAACAGATAGCTTCGCACCTGTTTCAATTGTCGTACAGCGGACAAGTCGTGGCAAAACTCAGCGGTTTTGCTGCGTTTCGCTTGCCTAAAGACGCTCGCTGAGACAGGCAGACTGACTCAGAGTAGTGTTTGTCTGCGGTCAATATTCTAATTTAATGTTCCAATTTCAGAGAAATGCGAACTGGAAGACAGTCGACTAGAAGTAGGACCGTCCGGTCCCCGGTCCGCTCCTGTGGGACGCGCGGCGCGCTGGCGCGTGTGCGGGAGCGTGGCGCCGGCGGGACCGGGCGCGCGGCACGTGGCGGTCACGGCGACGGCCGGCAGGACGGCTATCGTCTCTCCGGACGCACAGGGTAAGGAATCGATCTAACTATTGGTAAGTAACCATTAACGTATTCCCGGCCCGGCCTCGGCGGTGCCACCCGTAGCCTGGCGTCGCTTGAGATTTTGGAAATGGACATGTGAGTGTTGTAGGCCATGAAAGAGTTAGTTTATCGTGCGTGCGGTGCGCCATTGCAGCGCCATCTATGACAGTTTTCATCGTCAAAACAAGCACAGAGTGCACTCGTACTACTTCCCTACAACACCGGAAGCCATTGTCAGCGCAAGATGCGCTTTAACTTCAAAGCGTAACATTTGACCAACGTTTTATTATTGTCAGGCGCATGGTGCACGTTCCTGCCCCCCGGCACCTACACAGCTAAAGTGGAAGTCAGCGAACAGGAGCAGAGCGAAGGCTTACAGTGAGTACAAATATATTATGTTCCTACTTAGCCCTCTCTGGTTATACTTAGGTCTTTTCTGACTGTGAACATAATGTTGATTTTATTTGTATGCGATATGATATGAAATAATCGACATTTTCTAAAATAAATGAAATACAATACAATATTCTCCTTCCAGATTTTTCCCTCTCACCCAGAAGGTTACTGTGGCTAACTCACCCGTGGATGGAATTAACTTTTCTCAACTAAAAGGCACGCTAACGGGGACTATCGTGTGTAAGAAAGAGAAGGACTGCGCCTCCGTCCCTGTCACTCTCAGGTCCCTGTCGGCGGACGGTGCTTATGTTGGACAACCTTTGTATACCAATGCTGTGGGTAAGTTCTCGTTAAGTTTACTGATTAGGAGTTCATGTTTTGCAAGAGACTAGACTGATTAGCAATTTGGCCCTTGGATAACTTCTAATTGAAATTTGTTCGCTGAATGCGAAAAAATGGAACCAGAAGGTGTTACCGCTTTTTTTAGTTTCTTCAATGTAATTGAAGAGTTTTGTTTTGCAGGGGGTAAATACAAGTTCACGGAGGTCCTCCCGAGTACCGTGGAGATCTCCGTGCCCACCGACCGGCTGTGCTGGCGCGCTGCGCGCCACGTGCTGGCGGTGAGCTCGGCGCGCGCGGACGTGCCCGCCTTCGTGCACACGGGGTACGTGCTGCGGATGCAGACCACACACGACCACGAGGTATGTTCGTCTATTGTGCAGATCTCTAAATCAAATATCAAAGTGCTTTATTTCCTCTTGGACACGTCACAAAAACTGATCACAATCTTTCGTCAGTGAATTCAATCTTTTTAAGGTAAAGAAGCGAACAAGAAACCTTGTTTGGTTGTTAGTTAAACTTAATTTTGTTTCTGATAAAAAGTCTTTGCGCTCAGTCAGATCTGAACTGTTTTATCACGATCACAAACGAGACCGCAGCCTTCAGAGGAAGTTTTAGATATGTGGCAACGAAGTGCTGGAACAATATTCCTCCCCCGATCCGTAATGTTAAAACCAAGATCACTTTTAAATTACAATTTAAAAAGTTTTTATTACAGAAACAAATTGAAGGTATTCCTAAGCGCTTCGTTTGCCAAAAATAAAACTACCATCTGTACATCACCTTACAAGGTAGGAAACGCAACATTATAAGTGATGACTTCATTTTACTACACAGACACATTTAGTAGCTAGGTACACATTTATTTGAAACTTGTTCTGCTTCCTCTCAAAAGGTCTGGCTGAAAATCAGTTATTTTGCTTCTTTAGCAAAATATTATGCTGAGCCCAGGCCTTTTAACATACTGCAGCACACACACAGACATCTTACCCATTTATTTTAATTTAATAATTGTTTGCTTTTTCTTTGTATTATGTTTTTGTTTTCCAGTGTTATGTATAATTGTTGTATTTTGTATGTGTGTGCCTGAAGTCTGTAATAAATGCTTTATCTATCTATCTAGTTAGGTAGTATTCTCTTGATTATGTTGATCTGTGTTGTGGATAGAATTAATTCAAAGAAAACCCTTCATAATGGCCAAAACAGTACGCGGTTTAAAGTGTCTCGTATGGCCTGACACAAAACTACAAAAAATCATTAATTCATTAATATTGAACAGGTGGAATTCAGCAGTCCGTCCTCGAAAGGCGTGTTCAAGCTGGCGGCGGGCCCCAGCACGCAATGTGTGGACTCGTCTGAGGTGTACACGCTTACTCCGCGCGGATGCCACCACTTCCAGCCACCGCAAGCCACCGTTGACGTTTCTGAAGTACCACCAACTGTAAGTATACCGTCGTCAACCACCTGATGGGCATAACACTGTATCCGATTTCAATATAATCACCATGGTAGCGAAAGACTTTTATTAGATGAATGAGTTTTATTAGATGTCTGTACTTGATATTATTTGTTCGTTCAGGGCCGTACAGGGTTGCCTACCTGCAGCACATTGTGCCAAATCAACTAATAGAATCGCTTAACTTCTTGGTGGGTGTTTCAGTCGAATATTAATAAACATTTATGCAGCGTTTTTTCTTCCGTGGTCCCCGACTTAAGGTTCCGGCGCCATATTGTAAATGTTTGCGCTAGAAACCTAGGTTTCATTTTGAGACAGAGTGTGAATTTTAATAACATAAATGTTATCAAAGTTCTATATAATGCACTTGTGAGAAGTCATTTAGAAACAAATGCAATAATTTGGAACCCTAACGAAGCTAACTACAAACTTTTGGTAGAGAATAAACAATAAATTCACTCGCTTTCTGTACCTAAAAAAATACGGAGTCAATCCATATTACTATCCACTGATGTACCCGAGCCTGTTCGTGTTAGGTATGGTAGGGTACTGCAGGCTGTCGGTGCGGAGAGACGACGTGGCGCTGGTGAAGTACATGGTGCGCATGCTGCGCGGGGAGCTGCACCACCAGGCGGTGCTGGTACCGCCGCCCCACCATGCTGGAGGTGCCCACTTGTAGGACCAACTACACCTACTTAAGTTTGCCCCTATGCCACTCGCTATATATTTACTCAATATTCTGTCCAAAAAAACCTGCCGAAAATCATGGAAAAGGCACAACAGGTTATTGAAAAAATTTCATAAATTAATTAGTATTGTATATAATTATGTAGGTTATGTATGTTGTAAATTAGACCCAATAAATAAGTTAGTATAAGTAGATATACCATCGCCTTAGGGCTTAATAAAAAAACCTGCAATGATGTTTAATTTTATGTTGACTCTGCAATAATTTGAATTTATAATTGACATTATTGATTTGATTTTAACTGTATTTATAACATGTGTTCTTAACTTTTATATTATACCTCTGTAATTAGTATAATTGGCCTAAGGTCGTTCTGATTACATTAAATAAATATCTTACAAATATCTTAATCTCGTTAGTATAGTATGCTCCTTCACAGCTGGATGTACATTTTCTCCCCTCTGTCTACAGATATAACGAATAAAAATAGTGCATGGTTTGCCATTTTCTGATACAACAAGTCGGATGATCGTCCGCGATAATGGCGCTCGATAGGGGGAGCGCCATTATCGCCCTGTCAACTTGCCACATCGAGTATATGCCTTATATTTTTGGCTCATGTTTGTATACACCATCTTTATATTAACCTTTTGATATCTCCCAACAGACGGTATACTTCGTAGCTGTAGCGCACGCGGTGACAGTGAGCGTGACGTCACCGGAGGCGGTCACCGACCTCGTGCTGACGATCGACCGCGGCGCGGCGCAGCGCGCGGGCCCGCTCGCGCACGACAAGGAGGGCGGGATGTTTGTCTTCAAGCATACCTTCTATATGGCGGAGGTTAGTCTATTCACAACATCACTGAGTGGCAGACTGGACTGACGGCCCACCTGACGTTAAGTGCAGTACTGTTATCGTTATCGAGAGAGAAGCTCCGCTAACGATGGTATTAACTGTTCCTGTTTCGCTTTCAGGGTGATATAGTAAGCGTGTCCGCGTTCTCGAGCAGACTCCTGTTCAGTCCGGCCGAGCCGCAGCAGATAGTGGGCAGCTCCGCGTGCCAGCCGGCCGCGCTGACGCTCCGCGCGCGCGCCGCGCTCACGCTGAGCGGGAGCATCGCGCCGCCCGTCGCCGACGTCACCGTCACCCTCACCTCAGGTATCTACTTACATTCTCTCGATTACCCTTCCGAAGATCCTGCAGCTGCTAAGAACCGCAGTAGTTTCGGAAGGGTGATCTAGCTCTTACCTCGTCGCGGCCAAGCTAAGTAGGATATCTGGGTAAACAGGTGCTCACTCAGAACAATGCTGTTTCTAAGAAAGACGTCTTCCTCAGCACCTAAACAGACCAATGTTCCATTCCAGATGACGTGAAATTAGTCCAAGTGACCACCGCGGATGGGACATACAGCTTCGGTCCCCTGGACGCGTCCAAGTCGTACTCGATCGCGGCGCACAAGGAGTCGTACGTGTTCGCGGAGCCCGACGAGCGCGGAGTCATCCAGGCGCACAAACTGGCTGAGATCATCGTGAACCTGCTCGATGACGCGGACGGCTCGCCACTGCAGGTACACTTTTTTATTACTCAGGCCTTTTTTATTACTCAGCCCTCTCTCTACAGGGTGGATTTTTTGGACGGGGCAGTAAGGGGAGGTACCTTATCCGATATATATATATATATGTATATAAAATGTTCTGTAAAATATATGGGGTTGTTTGCCAATGCTCTTAGCTAAGTTGTTATGGTATCGACTCATCAGATGACGCTGCAATTAATGTTTTAAAAAAGTACTTTTAGTTCGTGTTTGGACTCTTTTTCTGGTGATGGATCAGAACCTCAGACACATTCTGTGAATAGGGCAGAATTTTTAAAGATCCATGTAATTCAAATAAGACTCAATCAGGTGTGAAAACATCAGGCACTGAGTAAAATAGGAAATCAGGTCAGAAATATCAAGACGGTGGCGCCGGTACTGCCTTGATATTTCAGGCCTTATAAAGTTTTGATCTCTTTTAGCTTTTGCCAGCCTGTTCGGGCATGTGCTTGCTCGCTTCTGTGTACATAACTGTGACTTTGTGTTTGTATAATATAAATGGAGAGGTCATTTGTGTTCCTTCCAGGCGGGTCTGGTGTCAGTGAGCGGCGGGTCGTACCGGCGCAACGCGGCCTCGCCCGCGCACGGCTCGCTGCGCTTCCCCTCGCTGTCCCCCGGCGAGTACTACGTGAAGCCCAACATGAAGGAGTTCCGCTTCACGCCCGCGCACCGCATCCTGCACGTGCAGGAGGGCAACACTCACACGCTCACACTCAGGTTACTAGTAGATTGAACAAACCTCTGTAATGTCAGATGCCGGCTCGCTGCTCTTGCCGTCGCTATCTCTCGACTTTTATGTCGGTTATAGGCGAAGTTTATGGTATCCATCACGTAGAGCGTCATAGGCTGCGCTAGCCCCATCTATCGATGGCTCGCGACGCGTTCTGTGTCGTCAACTCATCTTGTATCTTAGTGCCATATAGAGTTACCAACCGTACAGTTAAATAGAGTAGGTATTGTACTCTATATCATTTAGGCGTACTCTATAATCTATAACACTTAGAGTACGCCAAAATACTCTGTATGACCAATGTTTACTATATTAGTGCCGTCATGCTTAAATGATACATTCCCATTATCATAACCAAAAAAAGTCGACTATTTACTGGTAATATGCTGGTATCCCTAGCGCCCGACGCTTCTCTTACTCAAATATACCCTTTACTTAACGAATGCATGTGTTGTCCAGAGGTGTCCGCGTGGCGTGGTCGTGCTACGGGCGCGTGGTGTCGCTGGGCGGCGGCGGCGTGGCGCGCGCCGCGCTGCTGGCCGCGCCGCTGCCCGCCGCGCCGGCTCACTGCGCCGCCGAGGAGGCCGCCACAGACAATACGGGCGCCTTCCGGTAATTACCACATACACACAACCAGTTGTCTTATACATATAATCACAGCATTTTGTTTAGGCCTCCTGCTACAGTACACACGATACACAACACGTTATGTTGATGTAGAGGTACTCGCATACAATGGGATTGATGACCTGCGCATCTTACAACTTCCAAGAGTCACTATAGTACAGCCATATGGAAATACTAAATTATCTCAAGAGGAAACCAAAATGCCCACTATGTTGACGCATTCGTATAGTAGGAATGGTTATGTTACAGTAATCTAATCAGAATAATCATTTTCTATTATACATGTCTAATAGAAAATATCTATGTAATCTATTGTATTATGTATATCAGTCATGTGGAATCCATAACACAAGCTCTACATAGTTTAGGGCTAAATGACGCTGTGTGGATTGTCCAGCGTTATTATTTGTATATATCATAGTTAAAAGAATGTCCTAACAACTGTCTAGCATGTAGAGTAACATGTTATTTTACAAATAAACAATGTTCAATATAAATGTGTGTATTCCAGCATCCGCGGCCTCCTCCCGGACTGCACGTACACCATCTCCCTGAAGGAGTCCTCCGCGCCCGACCTGCAAGGCCTGAAGCTGGCTAAGGCGCCCGCCAAGCTACAAGTTAGTTTAACATTGCTCTTCTCGAATCTTCTAACTAAAGCTTCTAAACAAATACTTCTAAAGATCGAAAAACAAAGATTTACAAATTTAAACTGTACTAAATCTACCAAAGTCTGCATCTAAACTTACGACACGTAAAATGTATTGTTGTACGCTTCTATAAAAAAAGTGAAAATCACACAAAATCCTCCGTGGGGCCAGGGATTTAGGGGGTTGAGAAGGTAGCAAGAACCTCCCCCTACGCCTCATTTCATTTTGGCATATGATGCAACAAACACTCTGTATAGTTTTTTCCACCACATTAGCCTCATACTACATACATAACAAAAATATAATTCTGTCCAGATAAAAGACAAGAAGGACATAAGCGACGTGGTGCTGATCGTGGTGCACCCGACGCAGCTGACGGACACCGCCGTGCTGGTGCGCACTCCGACACTGGAGCACTACCGCACGCTGCGGCTCGCGCTCGCCTCGGAGAACACGCCCGACGCGCCCATATACTCCACTAAACTGGACCCAGCGGGTTACTATCTTATTTATTTGTTGTTTTTTATGTTTGTTGTCGTCGTTACTACGACCACGGGAAACTCGTCACAGCAACGTGTTATGTTAAGCTGAAAATAAGTTAAATAATTACATACGAAAAGTTAAATAAAATTCGCCGTGTATTCGGGCTTAGAATTTGCGCCCCACCTCAACACTTCTTCCGCGGGAGTCGTAAGAAGCGACTTCGGGATATCTAGGGGCAGCAGCGCTTCCACAGAATAATTCACAACCGAACTGCGAACCCTCATGCCCAGCGTGGGGATTGTGGGCATTAACCCCCGCCCCTATGAGTTAAAAGCTTATAATGTGACCTAGTTCAGTGCTGGACGACGGCCTTCTCTATCGAGTGTCTGTCTTCATTTTGCCGCATCCAGCATCAGCCAGCAGCCGGGGAGGTAGAGTATGTCTCCCATGGCTGGAGTCACTCTGACAGACATACTCAACCTCCCCTATACACATACTACATACATAACAAATATCATCAGTGATATGAGAACTAATTCAAAATGTTGTCCTTTTAGGTTACTCGCAACAACTGAACCCCGGCCTGATGTACGTGCTGCCGCGTCTGCCAGCCGACAACAAGACCTACGTGCTGGCGTTAGAGTCCACTCTCTCTAAAGCCACGCACTCTTATTCTCACCAAACTTACTACTTCAACTCTGACGGAAAGTTCAAACATTTTACCATTGACTTCTTGCCTAAGGTATGCAGTATGTAATCATGTGTATTGTTCAACTTGGCAATTTGCAAACTTTTATATCTATCTAGAAACAGTTGAAATTAAAATTACTTGGAACGCCATATTTAAAACAACCACAGAAGTATTCGATTAGGAACTTCTATACAAAAACTACCAGAACACTCCTCTCTGATTTTCTAGCAGGATTGTTTACAACGTTAAGCTCCCCTAAACAGTGTAAACACGTACAGCTACAAAATGTTGTTCGATAATTAAGTATTCAAAAACCACCCCACCAAGGTGTAGCTGTTGATCGAGGCATTTCCTTTCATTGGTTGGTTAGTCTTTGTCCTAAAGCGCGTGTCAAGTTGTTCTTCTGTTTATAAAGCCGCGGCGCGTGCAGGGTGAACATAAATATATCGCAATGTACGGTGAGGTTTATTATTGCTTATAAAGAGGCGAGGCGTGAAGAGTGCTGTGCCTGCAACTGCACTTGGACAAAAAATTGAAGTGAACAGTAAAATAATTTTATTTGATAATAATTTATATATAAAATATGACTTGTCTAAGTGCTTATTTTGTAAGCCTAAAGAAATAAATGATTTTTTACTTTTTTTACTTTACTTTTTGCCGCTACGCCCGCGGCGGATCCTCCCGCGTGAGAGGCATCGATGCCATCTGCGGGCTCCGCGGCAAATAACGCTGCATTTCAAACAAACCCGCGTAAAATCGCTTCTCCGTAAAGGCATTCTACAACGCCATATATTTGAATACACAGCGGGCCGCCCGCGGCCAAACCCGACGTGCGACGCCATGCGTATCTGTAAATAAGGCCTAAGTCCGTTTGTATGAAGTTTCATTATAATTTCAGCTGAAATCATCTGAACAAGAGCTGAGGCAGACGTCCCTCCTCGTGATCCCACTGCTGGGCCTGCTCGCCGTGCTGTACACGCAGCGCGCCCACCTCGTGGCCGCGCTGCCATCGCTCTCGGCCTTGGCCGCGCGAGCCAACACCAAGCCCGCCGCCAAGGCACCGCGACCAGATCTCTTAGATAAGGCAAGCATCGACCACATACTGAACACGGTCAATCCACCAAAGAAAACCACTAAGAAGAAGCCGGCATTCCTTTGAAGACTGACTTGTGATTTATCTTTATGTGGAGTTGCAGGTTTGTGTGGAAGTGTTTGTTTGGATGTATTTTTGCATCATATCTCGTAATTTAAAAATACAAGCTTAATTATTAAGCTAGTGAGACATTCTTGGGTGTTCATCACGGCAGTACACTACATCCTATTACTTCATTAAAATAAATTAAACTCTATCTAACTCTTATCGCGGCCTATGTTCAGTAGTCGACTAGCACGGGCTGTAGGCGAGACCTTTAACATCCAGTGATGTTCCGTGTCTAGAATAAGATGTTCCAGTCTATATTGGTATGGTTACCATTATGATGTGTTTGCATTTCGTGTGAATGTAATCTAACTGATGTTGATTATGTTATTTCGAATTATTGTAATGTAATGTTTGAATGAGAACAAAGTCATAAGATTTCATATTTTGCAATATTATTTATTTCATTTATTGTTGGTTGTTTTCAATTATAATTTAATGCATTTATGGTGATTAATAAGTATTGTATGTAATAAGGGTAAATAAATGGACTGTTACTGTATCAGTTATTTTATTTAAGGACTAGCTTCTATTTCAATCGTTAGTCATTATATTTTTCCTGTAACCTCTGTATTGTCGTGTAAGCTAGCTGATGCTCGTGTTTTTCCATCTGGTGTACTAGTAGCACCCGCTGTACCTCCGCTCGCAGTCCGCTGGCGAGCGAGCCTGGTGGTCCCACAGTCTCGCGTTTTCTTTACTGAATGAGAAAAGTAAAAGTTCATATTTATTTATTAAAGAAGATAGGAGTTTACAGTATGTATATCCAAATCACTCACTATCCTATGCTAATTTGTAAGAACCTAGTAGTCTACGTGTTGATGAGCGTGTATCATTTGATGACGAACATTGTATAAGGTAGTTCAGTATAGTTATTCATGCGTGAGGAAAATCAACTGGTATTAATGTGTGTAACCCGGTGTTAGGTAATTCTAATGAAAGTGTTCTTACTTGACGAAATAGAGCTCGAACGCGGAGAAGAAGTTCCGATTGGCGCGGGAGTGAAGCTTGCACAGTTGTAACTTTTCACAATCCTCCTCACTGAAACATTTCGAAGATTTTTACACAATATATAAATATCTCTCCACCAACAAACTTTATTTGCAATCATTAAAGACGACAGTCACCAAAATTTTCGATATGACATTTAAGAAAAAGAAACTACATACTTCTTTAGACCAAATAATTATGTATTTTGTCTAATCTAAATAGGCTGTAGATGAGACAACCATTACATTGAGTCAAAGATTTATAAATTTGGGAATGACTAACTTAAAATATTCCCTTATTACTTTCTATAGGTACCCGCTGGTACAGCATTACACCTTCTATAGGTACCTGCTGGTATAGCATTACACCTATTTCAATCACATTCATTCAAGGTCCTTCGATTATATTTTACTACCAGAGACATACCTACCTATTCAGACTCCACACGTATCATATCTACCGACTAAATTAATTGTTTTAAAATTGGAAGCCGTACATACCTTCGTTTAGCTCTAATTTTGACAAGATCGTCGTTTCCCAATGCTCCTGAACTGAAGAGAGGGTTTATAAATCTCTTCTCTATTCTGTGTCCTTGCGATTCTACTGCTGCAACTAAAAAACAAGTGAAAGTTGTAACTACACTAACGAAAAAGCACTCAACTTCAGCAACTCCGTTCAGTATTCTGTGAATAAGTACAGGTTCTAATCCTCACCATTTTCTGATAGCTCTATTGGAGAACTAAAGACCACACTTGCCAAAACGACTACTATTAACACACTGAGTTTATCCATTGTCACCTCAACTTTATCCGTTCTCTACCAAAGTTTATATCAAAATTGCCATCCGGTTTCCCGAACCATACGTTTTATACACTCTGAGGCAAGGATTATATTATTTAGCAGCAGTATTGACGCGCTTCTCACCTGGCTAATTTGATGCTCAAATAGACACTTTTTCAACACAGGTTATAGGGGTGAGAGAATTGATAACTCAAACAGTGATCATTGAACGCAGGTCTTTAAATTTGTTTAGAAATTAGAGCGAGAACCGGAAGAAATAGGATAGGTAGGTACTAACGATTCAAAAGAAGCCATAAGGAAAAAATGTACCTAAGTAGCCAGCTCTAGGAAGTCTTATCTTTTATGGTAAGTAGATATCCCACCGACTCTACTTCATTAAAACGCTACAAATTGCATTAGGTACTTACCTACATCGTTCATTTCGGAGTCGACGGTTTTGCAATGTTTCTGATGTAGTCTGAGAAAAAAAACCTATTACCCTTTATTCCACTGCGGTGATACATTTGTTTACCTAATTGGGTACTTATGTATGTTTCGGAAAGTGATAGTATTTTGAGACTGAAATATTGCGGCGTAAAACTTTTGTCCGTACAATATTAGGTTAAGATTGACGCCGTTGTATTCAATAGTGTTGCTACTCGGCAATAGAGAGCGTTTTATAAGTGTTAAATGATGACATTACGCCATCTTGTAGCAAAATATATAACTATTTTAATTTTATAATTTGTGTGCAGAGGGCACTGTTTTCAAATTCAGAGGGAAAGCTTATCTAGTACCGCTACTGCTCGGTAGATGTCTCTATACTCGAACTCCGCGTCGACATTCTAGAGGGCGATTGGAAGTATTCGGAAGTTTCTCGAAACCTCTACATAATTCTCGACGAAAGGTGGAGCTACTGGCTGGGTATAAAAGCGGCGTAGTGCGCGGATTTTGCATCAGATATCTTGAAAGTTAACAAGAAGTCAAGAAATAAAGTGTTATCAAGAAATAAAGTGAAAATGTCTCTTGTACCGTTCTGGCTCCGTCAACTACGGCATGCGGTGCCACGCGACCCCCTCGCGAGAGTGTTTGAAGAGCCCTTCGCTGTGTTCGCCCGGGACCCGTTCTTCCGTGACCCTTTGAAGCAGATCTCACGTCTGGACCACGGCATCGAAGGCGTATACTCCGACTCCGAAGTCAAAGTCGACGGGAAAAAGGTGGAAGTTTCGTTAGACGTTCAGAACTTCAGCCCGGAGCAGATTCAAGTGAAGACTGTTGGGAACGAAATCACCGTAGAAGGGAAGAAGGAGGTCAAACGTGAGGATGGTTGGACAAGGAGTCATTTCGAGAGGAGGTTCCTGCTTCCGGAAGGTTTCCCCCCGGAACGCGTGGAGTGCCACCTGGACAAAGGAAAACTGGTGCTGGTCGCCTTCAGAGCTGAACCCTTGGAGGAGAGGAGCATCCCCATTCAGGAGAAGACAGAGAAGTCTGATGGCAGCGGAAAATGATGGAATTCAATTATAACAATATTTATGTTTTTTTACACATCAGTCTCTGTTTTTTTTTTATAAATATTTTGTGCAATTGTTTATTCGTTTATAATGTTAAGTTTCATTTTTATTCAAAATGTAATACATTGTTTTTGTTTCGTACTGCAGCAGCAAATAAATGAATGCTATCTCTTTTAAGATTGATTGTAGTGTAAGTACTCAGAGTAAGGTACCTACGCATAATTTGGTTTATTTTGAATAAAACAAAATACCTATTGCGCAAAACGGTGTTTTTTTACGGGTAGGAATAGGATTTCCTATTTATTATTAGGTGCAATGCTTTCTTTATTAAGATTAAGATTTCTAGACAAGGGTAAATTCTCTCTCAGAGACTTTCATGATAAACCCGATCGTTGATCGATCCTGGGTCAAAACAGTAATATATAAGAGCACGACGCATGCACGGTACACTTCTGAAAAATTGCTCGAAACATCTAGAAGTAATGGTAAGAAAAAGTACCAGTCAGTAATATTTAAATAGATTTATTTTTTGGTCCAATGATCATCAACTCTGTATCAACTCCGTGTCACTAATTTAACAAAATAAAAAGACAATATTTAGTAAATAAATATCAGGGGTAATTAATAAAAAAAAATACGGTATTCAGCAACTTTCCACAATTTTAATTTTATTTTTTTTAATTTAAAATGATTTTGTACGGATTTATTATCCATTGAGGAATTTGTAAATTTAGGAGATGATCCTCAAACCTCTTAATCTTAATCTTTGTGTAATCCGTCCAAGCGAGTGACATTATTATAATAAAAAAACATCACACAACATCAATAATATGTATATGTAGGTAAAACAGTAAGTAAGTAGATAACTTTGTCAAATGCGGAAACTGTATATATTCTGTTTTGCTTCAATTTTGTTTGTAAAGAATGACTTTACACACAAAGGCCGATATTATTGAGAGAACAGAACAAGATAATCAAGCAGGGTGACGACCCTGCAGCTACAAATTAACTTTGTTCAACATACCAAAGATATTAATCAGTCAAGTAATAAACAACTGTTTTAGAATTGTTCGTTCAGATTTTCTTTCAAATTCTGATCTTTTTCTTGTAAAAACTCGGAATACATATTCAAAAATAGCTGAAAATCTTACTAGGTAAGCTAGAGCCTCTTGAAAGCCAGCGAACTTCAGCATGCAGAAGAAACCGATTAATGACTTCATCGTTTTTCTCAAATAGCTGAGCAAATAACCAAGAGTTCAAAGAATTACCTACTTAAAATCTTGTTAATAGCATTTCAAAGTCAAATTGTAAAGACTGATGCTATGTAAGGCGATATTTGCTACTAAATGCTGTCTGTGAATCATGCAGTAGGTAAATGACCAGGAAGTTGTCGTTTTAAGTGAACCACGATGACGACCAACCATAGATGGTGCACCAATAGTTGCAACAGGCCGAAACTATTTTATTCCATGGAATAGCTTTTTCGTTAAAAAAAAACGTTTCACGGCCTGATAAATCAAATGGAAAATATATATTAAAATGTATTTAAAGCAGTTCTTTACACATATTTTCATATCCTAACAATATAGCTTCATTGCCGGGCAATGTAGACTCGTCCAACTGAAGCGAGAATATGTTGGTCTAAGTTTTCTACGTCGCGCGCCGCGACCCATCTCTTCTATTCGTCTCTGAACGGTGTTATTGCTCAAAGTAATTGTCTTTATAATAACATGTGCTTGTGCAAAACATTGTTGAATACCTCCGCAATGGTTAAAATAAGCTGTCCTCCAATTGTGTGGGGTTTCCCCAACTGCTCACGTAGCGTAGGTACTATGCGTCAAATACAGAGCAACTCAAAACGATGTACGCTCGAACACCATTATCTTGCACGAAGCAGAGTTTTCATCTTGTACGAAGTACAAAAATGATACTTTCTACTAAAATAATATTCTTATAAAAAGTTGGTACACGCACAGTATATGTATTATATTATCTGTGGTACACGTAACACAACGTATACTAATTAATTATAGTATCTTAAAAGTTTTAAATAAGAATTCGTGTTGATTAATATGGGTCAATTTTTAGATCTCGTTGACCCCCAAAATCAGTTTACGTTTATGTCGACCCCTGAGAAACCGATTATAACCCCAAGGGGTCATATCGACCACTTTGACAATCCCTGATCTAGAGGATCCGAGGCTAAAAACAGAGCATCCCAAAATATGTTCGTGTCCTGTTCAGCGTAAGGTACCTACCGAGGTGAAGTGATTCCGGCGAGGGCGACTATTTTCGGCCCACCAGCACCGCTTGAAGCCTGTTGACCTGACATTACCTGTTTACCGTTATACGGTTCCAGACCATTCGATAACTCGAATCGATACCATGTCGACGTCGTTATCGTGAGATTGCCTCTATAATAGTTTGCTAGTTTAGCTTCGCTCGTAACTAGGTGATTCCAGTATCTGCGTGAATAGAGCTTTCACAAGAAAGGTACCTATTAGAAAGATTGGATTCATCCGGTTATTAGCGTTAGTCGGGTCAAACCGAGCTCACGAGGACTGCATCGATATCTCTACATTTTCGGTTGTGTATGTTAAATAATGTGCCAACTTTTGTAACCACTACCAATTCTTCTTTATATGCATATGTATTTATTGATTGTAAGATAACTCAAACAGAGTGCTGAAGAATCAGATTATGTAGGTACCTAGTTTGATCAGTTATGCCCGCAGGGCAGCTTGTGGCGAGCTGTTGGTGAGTAGCGACACCACGGGTACCGAGTCTTCCCGGGGAAGTTCCTGGTTCTCGTCTCCGCTAGCGGAGTGGCATCCCAAGAGAACCAGACCCCCACCTCTGGCTTGTCTTCATTGGCCGGTCTGAGTGGAGTCGCGAGAGATGCATCTTAGGATGTAGACTCGGGGGTGGAAGTGTCTAATGGCGTAATAGCGAGGAAACCCGCTTACGAGCAGTCTTCGTGATGGTGAAATCGGGGCCGCACCTCTCGACACCCCTCAGTCGTTTGCGCCGATGTTGTTCCTCTCCGGTAATTTACTCCGGCTTTTTAAGGAACCCATTCAGCATTCGGCAAGCCACCGTTTGCCACTCTTCTTAACATTATGATTGACTTGTTTATGGCAGACGTCCGCAATCTCCCCTATAGCCCAATTACCCAGTCCATCCATCCATCACAATAGCCTGGTTTTATTTCTTTCATTTTTCTTTGCAATAGTCTCTACACCTGGCGGATACCATCTTTGGATGTATCATATTGTGCACCCGAGGATGATACCCGCTATGTGTAGTCATCGCCTTTAGATTAACTTCTCAAAGGGTCTCTGTGCTGTTGGCTTCGGCCCCACGCAAGCCTTCCAAAGGACCGGGTCACTTTATGGCCCGAGATCATGGTAAATGAGAGACATAATAATAAAATAGATGTTTATTTCAGATATAAATTATCCATAAACTGAGTTAAAAATACTTATCAAATATTGTACATAGGCTAAATTAGCTAAGTATTATTTTAAAAAGTAATATTTATATGAATATCCGGTTGTAAGCGAATGGTTGGGGAAATCATCATTTCAAGCTTCATGAGCTTTTATCAATTAGCAAAGTGGCAAGTCATCATTAGTGTCAGGACAGCGCGCATCGCCGCGCCGCGCCGGCGCCGTCCTTTGTGTGTGGTCTACCTGCGGACACTGTTATTATGAAACTTGAGTGTTTGGATCGGCGTAAAATTTTACGCGAGTTAAACTAATACGCCCCCGGGGAGGTAAGCACCTACCAGTGGACTATAATTAGGTACCCACTGAGCGTGCTGAATCGGAAGTATGAGGCTTTCAACGTTATACCATGTTATACATATGTACACTTTATAATGTTTTTATCGTTAACTTGCTTGTAGGCCAGTAACTGCTCACGGAGTTTTTTGGGATTAAAAGTACCTAGTCTCTGTCCTTGCCATAGACTCGGTATAAGATAGATTTCTCATTGCCGATTACATTTAGAACCGTTCAACCGCTATATATATGTATATATACCTAACACAGATGGACTGACGGATTTGGTACTTTCGGATTAATATGATTAATCATGTTTTTTTTTGTTGAAAATTAGTAGGACTCATCAGACCACTGGATCTGTAAGTACGCTAGTTTGCGGTTACTCTTAAAATCAATAAAAAACTGTTGCTATAAATGCAACATCATTTTTGACATCATACAAGGAATTTTACTAGTAACTGGTATTATTACTTTCAATAATCACTCTCTCACACACACACACACACACCCTCACACACACAGACCCTCTCACACACATATACAGAAACACACAAAATCAGAAAATTACAATTTACAATCAAGAATTAATAATGAATTTGGATACGCAGCGACCTACGGCGAAAATGTGAGTGTGGTTGGTGTGTTAGTGTGTGGTCTAACGAGTGTGTTGTGGGGGGCATAGTGTTTGAATGAAACAAATGGAATGTTGGTCGGTTGTCGGTCGGTCACCGCTCCGTGCAGCCAGCCGGAAGGATGAGGGATGTATCAGCGGAATCACTGGAATTAACCAAATGCAGGGGACGAAGCTTTGTGCTATTCTACTTTAAAATAAACAATGTAGTATTTGTTTTTTGCGGGATCGGGGTTTGTGTTATCGGGCGCGGTTTAATAATGCGGGATATTTTCAGCGTAAAACAGGATTTAGGACAAACTGTAGTTATTTCGCTTGTGTTAGGTAGGTAGGTCCATATTGTGTTCTTTGCATAAACATACATTTTGAACCGACTTCGAAAAAGGATGTAGGGGACACAAGCCCCCAAGACCTGATGACGTTATGTAGGCATAGAGTTAGAATTCTAACTCCGCCTGCGACGCAGGTGGTTGTGGGTTCGTTTCCCGCCTATGTTTGTATGTTATTTGTTCCGTTATTTTCTGTGTTTAATTCCTACAAATATCGACTTACCTATGTATGTACGTAATGTATTGTATTACCTATGAACCTATATCAGTTATCAGTTACTGACGACCAATGTGGCGCAGTGGGCGAAGGTCCGACTGCGACGCAGGAGGTTGCGGGTTCGATTCCCGCCTCGGAACAATTGTGTGTACGATCTGCAGATATTTGTTCTGGGTGTTCTGGTCGTTTTCTATGTATAATAAAAAATATCTATCTATGTAATATATTGTATTATGTATATCAGTTATCTAGTACCCATAATACAAGCTCTGCTTACCATGGGGCTAGATAATGCTGTGTGGATTGTCCAGCATTATTTATTTATTATTATTATATATTTTTTTAAATCTAGTACCCAAAACACAAGCTCTGCTTAACTTGGGGCTAGATGATACTGTATGACACATTATAATGGCGATGCGCGCTTCGTATCGCGCAACTACTAGCCTCTGCAAACATCGTCGCTTCGCGTCTCGGTGGGAGCTTTTAAATGAATCCTGTTACTAGGCAAAAAACAAACAAACAATACAGGTACTATACAATAATTACATGGATAGCTGGTTAAATATTAACGGTACAGCTGTAAATTGATCATGAAAGGATAGATAAGTTTTAGCAATTAAAAGCTCCGCATTGGAGCAAAATACATAGTTTACAAGACCCTCAAAAGTACGACAATCACTAATAAGTAGGTCTCCGGCTATTTAGAACACTACAAAGATTGATTTTAGACTTATATTGGTATAAACTTGCCTGGGATTCCTAGTACAAAATCTGACAAAGGCTTATTAGTGATAAATTCAGCGAAGGAGGCGGGACACGGCGCACTCCGACTATGAATTTATCTCTAAACTCTATGTTACTATCATTCTGTCTAAATCTACACGGTTAAGTCAGCTTTAAAGTTGGTACTAATAGAAACCGTTTGAGACAGTCCACGAGTGGCACGCCTTCTCGACAGGTCCCGCCGCCGCTCCGTCAGAGCTAAAGCCTGCACTTCACTCCACCACACGTCCTCTGTTAATAACATTAATCCTCGTTCAAAATTCATAACCAACTAAACTCAGTCCGCCCCCAGGGAGGTACGAGATATATTACCTGCATCGTGCTAGGGTTGCCCCGCCCGGAGCCTAACACCAGGTTCGCCACCTGTATTTTTCAAACGTAGGATCACCACAATAATGTTAACTAATGTTAACCTAACCTAGCATCAAGAGGGATTCCCAAGGGTTGCGGGTTAACTGTAATCAACCCTTATCAAATGCTGCGTAATGTGAGATTTATCGATTCCGATAAATTGACTGCGCGAGGGAACAAATCAAAAAAGAAACGATGGACGAAATATGACGAATGATGATAAATAAGGCGATTCGTTAACCTATTTTTGCTGAGTCCGTTCATCCGAAAATAGGTACTGAGTCCGTCTTTTTAGAGTGAGCACTTGTTCCTATCTAGGATTAAATAATAAATGGTAGAGTCCGCCCCTGTCGCAACTCGCGCATTATTTAAGCAAATCATTGTAGTACACGATGTAGGCACTCACATGACGGGAGAGATTGTCTAGAACACAGAAGAATGTTTGGTTACCTTACTAGGTACGTACGAGAACGTTTGCACAAGCATCACCTGACTGAGGAATTTGACCTCTGTAGAATCGAATAAAGGCTGTGAAAGGGTTGATTGGATTTGAGGTACCTTTTGCGATGAATATACTTTACTATAACCCAGTAGCTGTTGTAATTGTATAATCACCGTGCGAGCGATCGGGGCTGTGAGCTCGCGAGCTTTTCCAAACTCCTTGCACAGAAGTTTTGAATGCGTGAAATGTTGAGGGTAACTTAGTTTCAGATACTAGAACTGAAACTTCACTTAATATTTTAGATTATAAATTGAGATACCTACACTTTGTTATAACTATTGGGATAGTAATTTGAAAACGTTAGCCTTATTTCTAACTCTGATACATTACAAATTCAATCTAAACACAACACGATAAGGCTCATTTATCAGTGAAAGCTTTTCCGAGTGGCAGCCCAGTAGAGCTTGAAAAATGTGTGATTCATTGCCCGAGCGAGCGAGCACGGCGAGAATTATTTGTACTGGTCTGTTCTGTGAGGGATGGGGACTGTTTATAAAATCTAATTTGCAGGCAGCAGGCTCAATTCTGCGCTTTTGAGAAAAAGGAAAATTAATACGAGTTTTACAAAGAGTTTTGCGACACTGAGGAAAATAAGGAGAAATATAAATTGTACGAGGAGAAGAATAGGTATCTAATTAAGAGATGCCAGTTTTAGCCTTTATTCTCTCTTTGTACGCATCATCTGAACGCGAATAACTCTTTACGGATGAGTCCACCACGGCAGATCGTTCTGGCGGCAGTAAATATATCTGACTTCATCTCATCACTTACGTCGATTGCTTTCTTCCTGCATTATGTTTGTGAGCCTACGCCACATAAAGGTACACCTATTTCTTTTGTTCGTAAGGAAAAAGCCTCTGTCTAGAAACATTTCGTTTAATTCTGCTCGGCCTTCTTATTCAACTGTTTGACCTTCTAACCCTCACGAAGCAAATTAGGAAAAACAATAAATATTTAAGCTTTATTTCTATTTCGCTATTGTTAATGTTCAACACTGTTTGTAATCCTTTATTACCGCGGGGTATCACCCCATTGCACAAAGACAAGGGGCTAATGTAATTAGGGGGGTCAAATAAATTCAGCGGAGGAATTGTTTTCGTTTATCTAAGCCTTTCCACGGGCAACTGATTTAGCACCTCGCCAAGGAATACGCAACACTGACTGGCTACTGTTGTGTGTTCTACGGCGCAGGTAAAGTGGGTAAAGTGATAGTCCGGCTTTTTGCATAACCGACCACTAGCCGGCTCTCCATTGCACCTACTTGTTTCCAACACATAAGACGAGATTCATATTCGGTACAATACAAGGACCATGTTCCTTTTTCCACAGATGTAAGATACGCCACGACATCGCCAGCGTGCTACGTCATCGCCAGCGTGCTACGTCGTACGCAGCCCGGCTAGGAACCTCGTAGCAAGTCTACGCCGTAGCTCCAGTACTAAATTACAGTTCACTCGGCGTTTTCATTAAATATTTTAAATCTATCCGACTTTTTAAGAACACAAGAGTGTTGGAAACTTTATTTCCGCTAAATTCGCAGCCACGATTTTTCGCTATCGGTTCGCGGTCGAGCGCGCCGGCGAGGGCGAGATGCGCTCGTTGTGAACTGCGTCGGTGTCACCTCGTCGCACCTCGCATTACACTCCTCTAATAAAACCAAAACTAAATCTCCGGTGATTATTCCACTCGCGGGTTGAATATTCAAACATTTCCATGTCATCGTTATCGATAAACCAACCGGAAATGCGAAATCCGTAAAATATTTTTTGTTATTTTAATGACGAGCTTCGTTTTACAGCGATCTCTAATAATGCCGTTTGAGAAGGGTTCAATCTAAAATACGTCATCGAGTTTCGTCAATAAATTACATAAAAAAATCGCCAACAAACGCCAAGTGTCCTCTTAAAAATCGGTATGTTTTATGATTCCGTGTAAAAAGCGAAATGAGAGCAATTATGATCGCATCGGTTTAGGCCTGCAGCGATGACGGGGCGCTTGGCACGTAGCACGCACACTATCGATACCTTTCTATTATAATATGATGTTATAATATGATGTATGACGCTAAAGCGCATTTTCATTTTGTACAATTGAAAATGTAATTGAATCGTATATAAACAAAAAACGTATATGTATAAAATGTTCTATCTATAATATTGAAGGTACTTTCCCTCCATGTGGCATGGCTGTGGGACGCCCTGTATATGTTGTCGATAAATAGGACATAGTTATCGGTTCCGTTGAAGTCATTAGCGAATGGTTTGCTCAGATTATTGCCTAATATCTAGACGGAACATTATAAATTATTTTAAGTCAATTGTGTATCAAGGGACCTTGAATTGATTGTATCGATTGAAACCAAGCTGACAAGGCTTCAACCGAAATAAAATAAATCCAATTAAGCACACCAATCAATGGTTTCAAAGTTACGTCAAAATAACCCAATAATCACTAGAGAAACCGCGTTAGCGTAACGTAATTACGTAGGTCTACGTAAAACAACGTAGATAGGCCTTTAATAAGACAACGAGCTAGACAGCGGCTGGCTTAGAGAGAACTCGACTAACGAGGCAAATCTGAGACAAATAAATACTGAATGCCTCAGTGAATCGTCTTACACAAAACTGTAGATTTACTCATTTTGTCACCTACCTAGTGAAAAATAATATAAGGCCACCTAAATTCAACGTTGGGTGTGAACGGGCTCAGTCGATTATTATGTTAATAGAACAATATAAGGTCATTCTCTGTCATTCTCAGGTCTATCTATGTAATGTATTGTATTATGTATATCAGTTATCTAGTACCCATAACACAAGCTCTGCTTACCATGGGGCTAGATAATGCTGTGTGAATTGTCCAGCATTATTTATTTATTCTAGATAGTTTTTTATAACGTTTTGTCGAGGCATGAGTAAAGGGGAACAATAACACCCCGGCACAATCCTTCGCGCGTTGGTTGAAGCCGCCGCCGCCGCCGTAAGAGATAGAGCTACAAATCGCTGGGGCTCCGCGATGAGTGAAAATTAACATAAATTACCAGTCAGGGCAATTCGGAGGAAGTTAAGGCGGTGATAAGCGTTCCAATTAAGGAGGCGCTTACACAAATTAAAAAACAATTAAGAGCGTCCCTGTACGTAATTAAAAACACTAGTGAATGCAAAGAAGTAAATAGATACGTTTTTAATTTTAATTGGAGAAAACGAAATAGGGATTTTCTGTTTTGTACAGCGGAAGGTTGTTTATTAAAGAGACTTGCCGGACTTGCTTATGCCTATGCTTGGTTCGCTTTATTTCGACCGGTCAAACCAACAAACAAGTTTCCATTTCAGTCAATAACGGGAATTAAAAACACCTGCTTGTAATTTTCGCAATTTTTATTAATTATTGCACATGTCATGTTTTGACTCTGTGGCGCGGTGGGCGAAGGTCCACCTGCGACGCAGAAGGTTGCGGGTTCGATTCCCGCCTCGGAACAATTGTGTGTTCGATTTACAGATACTTTTTCTGGGTGTTCTGGTCCTATAATAAAAAAATATATAACCATGTAATCTATTGTATTAATTATATCAGTCATCTAGTACCCATAACACAAGCTCTGCTTACCTTGGGGCTAGATGATGCTGTATGGACTCTCCAGCATTATTAATATTATTTATCCTGCAGATGAATAATGCGGACGAAATAAACAAACAAATGTTAACCAAGAATCGTAAAGGAACAAGATAAATAAATAAACGTAGGATTTCATTCAATGATGCCTTCACTCCAACTGCTGGAGGATTCTCTCTTTGTTGAGCACCAGCAAAAGCTATACAATCTATATTCGTAGATTGTACACTCTGGTGCCAGATAATTACTCGAATCAATTGGTACAGTGTGTCCGTATTCGCTATAACCAACCACGAACTTTCATTCCAGTAAGAGTAACGGTGATTATTGGGCGTAGGACCAGCAGAGGGAGCAACTAGAGTGTTTTGTACTTCAGAATAGTGCTAACGTGCTTTCAAAATAATAATATCTGTGTATATTGTCACTATTCAATGGAACTATTTTTTAATCGTTCTTATCGAACATGTCGTACAAATTAGAAACATGCTCCGTGACAGAGCACCGCGATTATATTGCTAGGTGGTGACAACACCGAACCGCATTCGCCAAGATTCAATAAACCTATTTATACACGAACAAACAGTTTCTGCCCGCGGATTCACACGCTTTTTTTTTCTATGGAAACGTATGGAAATAGTACCGAGATTATGCACCGAGGGCACAAAACAGTGTCTTACGTTTCGGGCGTCATTGAATCCCGAGCGTAATTCAGGATTCTAGACTAACTCACGAGCGAAACGAGACTCACTAGATTTAGAATTCTGAGCTCGAGACGGATTTCATCACGCCCAGCTTTATGCACGAGGAGAATACTCTACTTTTCACATTTTTTGCGAGTAAGTAAATATAAGTTTGGTAACGTGTTTCGTGGCATTCGTTTTTTGTTCCGTCCAAGCCAAGACCTACATCCAAACAAATTATTCGCAAGGTCCGTTTAGTAGTTTCGGCGTGAACAAGTAACCGACATCCATCCATCCTAACTGTGGCATTAATAATATTTGTGAGATGTGATGTGGTGTGAGTGATATCATAACCTACTGCGTTATAATCTGTGTGTTATTCTGTACGGCCACATATAATAAGGATGCAGGTGAGCAACAGAGGAAACGGCGTGCGCCGACGGAAATTAAACTTCCAACTAGCCGCAGAATAATAGCAGTTGTTTCGTGCTTGTTGGCTCTACGGCCAGATGAAATAACTGAACGGACCGTTTGTTTCATTTGCTAAAGCTTTGAAAACTAAAAGAACGACAGAACTCTGACGCTTAAACAGGAACACGTTCACTCCGACACTAAATGAGTTATTGTGCACTGTTTCCGATATGCTAAATCAAAACTGCCTTGTCCTGTCTACCATTATTGAGTTATACGACGTTAGACGTTGGTCATGATATTTCAAATGAGAGAATCGAAAAACTTTACAGTTTATTATTGTTTAAGTAGTTTAAACAGTGACATATTAGCGTTTCGTAAGCCCATGAAACATCCAAAACGTTATTGAATGTGAATGTTGACCGTTCTGATTCCTTGATTCGCGGATAAACCTCTGAAGAAACGTGACTAAAGGCAAGTTGCTAAGCCTCTTTGTCCCCATAAACTTTATAAATGGTTGTTTAAAACCGCAAAAGGGCGAAGCCCGAGGGGAGTCAATAAATCCACGAAATGCAATCCGAAGTATTCGCGGCGATCTGACGTTATCAGGCGCAGGATTTAGGGGAGGGCAGCGCCGCGCGCCGCCTGCCGCGGCCCAAGAATAGAGATTTTACATAGTTTATGGGCACTTTAAACTGCCCGGTTAGAAAGGAAAAAGGAATCGTGGATGATTTTAATTATCTACCGATAAGCTAAGTCGTGTTCAGCGACTGGCGTTGCTGACTGTACCCACAGTAATATTAAAATCACCGATAACAAAATATTGAAAAACTTATCGTGAACATTGGAGTGCCCATGATAGATTCTAAACTTACAGCACTAACTTACAGCGTTGCTGACTGTACCCACAGTAATATTAAAATCACCGATAACAAAATATTGAAAAACTTATCGTGAACATTGGAGTGCCCATTATACATTCTAAAGTGTTATTTAGAGCTCAAGTTCAAGAGAAGTCTACCAACCCGCGATGCACTACATCGAGAATCATGGTATACGTCACGTTTGGTTTGATCATATTTGATCTAAGCGGGACGGCATGAGGGGCTTTTGTTTCAATCCCTATCTTCTATAGCACTAATTATACCCAGAGGTATGTAATAATGCCGTTGAAAATTCGTCTCTTATTGTATGCATGATATTATGTTTCACCAGTTTGAAATCGCAGTTATTTACCAACACAGCAACCCCACTAGCCCGTAAACCGCTAAATAAAACATTAGCTGTATGTATTATCTACTTTTGTGAAAATAAAACCACAAATAATTTATTTAAATCAGTATCAGCAGACGTAGGGCGGGCGGGGCGCGAGTGTCGGCGTGCGAGCGGGCGGGCGCTGAGCGCTCGCCGGAAATGGGCGGTTTACTACATTACTGGGCCGGTGCACGCAACGCAATATATTCATTCTAACTCTTATCGTTGGTCTGAGAAAGTTGTTTATTTTCAAAGTGTAGGTAACTGAAATGTAAATAAATATTTATTCAGCCTTAAAGCGCATACTGCCGGCCCTCTGTGGCATTCTGTACGGTCCTTTGCCAACCTGATCTCAAATACGATTTCTTACCTTACCTTACCTATGTGGTCCCATAGCTGGGCAAAGCCCCCAAACTTTTCCGGAAGTCGCGTTCGTTTGCCAGATCCCACTTATTTACCCGGAATACGTCGTTTACGTTCTACGACCAGCGGGTTGGGCTGCGCTGCTGCTCAAGGTACTTAATCAAATTAATTGAAACGAGCTAAAAGTGCCTTCATAGACGTCAGTTCAGTTAACAATGTCACGGCGACAATAATCGCCGCGTGTGTATCTAGCCTTATGAATAATTGAAATGACGAGACGTGCGAGTTTCTAATTGTTTCAATGTAATTGCAGAAGCAACTTGTCCGAAATATTGTAATCCATCCACCCACATGCCTGACAATCATGATTTATTAGTAGTTCGTCCAAAATGTATTTATGATCCATCACCTATGTAAACATGTTCTAAGTAAAGATTTTTATTTATTATTATTTAAAATGTGATTCCTTCAATAACAATTTGAAACGCGTTCTGTCCAATTAGTTGTTCATCTGATATACATTGCATCTTCCCTTCTCTACTATCTTCATGATAAGTAACCTACATGCAATAAAACCAAGTATTCTCAAAAATCTGTTTCTCTCTGTCGCCTCTCTCGGCATTCGTATTCATTTTTACCACAAAAACTCGTTACGTTCTCACTCTTCATTAAACCTTTTTTGCTTAACTAGGTGCTTCAAAAACTCGGTAATGCCAATTTAACTTTGGCGAAAGAACTCTCCCGGAAGTTTGTTGGCAATACTGTCGTGAAGTGTACACATAAAGCCGCGACGAAGTGAATGTGAGCTTTTATATAAATACAGTGATCTTGCACAGACAAAACTAAATCTAATTGAACGATCACACGTTGTTACTTACCACTACATACAGTACAACATATAATACAAGAATCAAACATTACACTACTCGTACTTCGACATACAGTTCAATATTTCTGTTAGGTTTTATAATTGCGTCTGCTCTGACCAGTTCATTTATATGCAGAGTGCATTTACACAAGGAATTGAAAACTTATCAAACTCGTCTTAGTTTTCAGAAAGGATTTCGCTTTGTGAAATCAGGAGCATAGAGGGCTGGGTGCTGTGAGTCTTAGGGTTATTGCTGCTTGACGCTTTCATTAAAATTTGTTTAATTCATTTATAAACAGGCTCACTTCACAAACGTTCAAACCATAACACAGGAGGGTACCTACGGACCCAGTTAATATCAAATTACCTTTGATCATCAAAATTAAATACAAAATATAAACGGAGCACCTGGCTGGAAATAATAAGAGTTAGTCAGAATTACGATACGAGTTTAAGATGATTCATAGAAACAAAGTAATTGTCTGTCAAGCAGCACTTATCCCTAAGCTCGCTCATGATCTTAAGTGAAGGCAGTTAAACAATTACCGAAGAAGCCAACAAGTTGTGCGAGTACCATCACACTCCCGCCGCGCCGTACTGACGTGCTGAGGAACGACGGCTGGGGCTTGGTCGGAATGCTAGCGTTCATTTTATTTATTATTATATTCGATTTATTTACTAAGTAGGTATACATTTAAATTAAATGACAATAGTACCCAGATTTTGCACGCAACAATGGTAGAAATACATTGTATCATATTTGAACATATACCGCTTAAGTACCTTATTTACATGTATTAGATGCAATAAATTTTTACTAAATAAATGTTTTTTCTATTCAATTCTTCTATTCTATTCTACTTTACTTTTCTAATTTGGTTCTGAATTTTAAATCGGACTGTATGCATTGGAAGCTGTATTTATGTTTTGCTTTTTCTTGAATTTAACTGTATTGTACATAATATTTATGTATATTATTATCATATAGAATTTCTTGAAAAAAAGCTAATAAACTAAATATGTTATCTTTATATTTGTTTGTGTGTTAATGTAAAGTAAATAATGTGAAGTTGTTATTGTGAAGTTAATTTTGCTTTATTAAACATACTTACTACACCTAATTACTACGACTACGTTTAAGGCAGGAAGGTGGTAGGTGAATATGACCTATTTAGTATTGAACATTAATGGTAATTCACAGAGCCATGCGTGATGCGTGGCACAGGCCGCCATGGAATAGGTACTGATGTCGCGTGAGGATCGCTGAATGTCGCACCAAACACACAACTATCAAAACTAATTACGAAAATCTTAATGGCAATATTCGCAAGTATCTAAAGCAAGGGCAAACAAAAGATAAACTTGATTTATTTATCCTCGAGATTACTTGGATAAAACATGATTCATTAACGAGGGTAAAACTAGATAATACGTAGGTACCTACATGTGTTTTCGCGGATAAAATTATAACTGGCAATTATGTTTATGAAGGCGAGGCTAATGTGAGTTCTTTAAATATGTTATGGTTAACATTAAAAAGGGTTTTAAATACGAATTTTCGGAATCGAACACAGTCATATTCCCTGGCTGCAGGGCTGCAGTCCACCTGTGGGTTCTATAAATAACCGTACACCTATCGGTCTCCGGGACCCGACACCGCTCGGGTATCTCCTCCTCCCTCCGATTCACAGATATTTATTAAAAAGAATGGATCTCTATTAAAGAAAGATTTTGCCCAGTTTTACGTTAAACTCAAATAGACCCAAATGGCTTATTGTTTATGAATGGACATAATAAATCTCTGGCTCATTTATTTTTATATTTGAAATGTTTTTTTAGACTTCTCTTTGAATGTTGGGGACACATTACTGAAATAATGAGATTAGGTACCGAGGATTTAATAAGATCATTTCAAAGCTTAGGCGTGGTGGTCGGATAACATAAAGCTATTTGTAATGCTATAAAGCGCTTTAATCCTATAAAGTACCGATCCGACAGAAAGTATGAAGAAGCGAGTAATTGCCGCCGAGTGGCCTCTACGCACAGTCGCACATGCCTATCTAGAATCTAGATACATATAGATCGTGCTCGCAGGTTCCTACCGAGGAGTTCCTTTTGTCATCGTTCTGATATAAACTGCCTCCGTCCGGCTGGAGAGTAACTTCTGAATAGCCGGCGACCGAATCGCGACTGTTCAAATAAAAACTTTTCCTACTTTATAGTAAGAAAAGCGGCTGAGAGCCGTTTGTATTCTACGATGCGATACATTCGATATTATTAAGATACGATATTATTATTAAGCGTGGTACTGGAAAGTCCTTGTCAATTAAAATTGTATGCAAGTTGTTGCTTTCAACCTCAAAACTACGCAAAAAATATATTTAAGTACAAATTATTTCTTATTAAAAGTATTTGATTATCAAAATTATTTACAAATGTATTTTAAATATTATTAAGTGTATGGATTAGGGTGGATTCGAACAAAATATAATACTATCGGATAGACAGTTATTATTCGAATAAGTTTTTAAACTCTAGAGTAATATATCCAGTCAATTATATCCAGTATAATCCATCAACTGTTAATATAAGATTAACAGTTGATGGATTCCACCCTCAGTCGGATAGTGTAAGAATCCCCCGGCGCGGCGCACGGCTCGGCTCCGCTGAATGCCGTCGGTATGTCACGGCACACTACACCGCGCCACACGGCTCGCGGACTCGCGGGTTTTCTACTCACTATCTTGAGAAAGAGTCATGATTTAAAACAAAGATGCATTATCAAAGAAATAAAGGAATATTAAAGTTAGGCAGCAAGTTAGTACTATAGATATTCTGGTGCGGTATTTAGGTCGTCTCGTTGGAAAAACTCACTTTATTCTTACCTATATAGTCGTAGTACTTATTTTGCCATGTTCTCTGTATTGGAATGAAATCGGTCGTAGACGATAACATATGGGATAAGATTCATATAATATGGCAGTGGCCCATGGTTTAGCACAGAGAGGAAACCTACCCGCCCGGATCTAGATTCGATTTAACACCGAGTTAACGACTGGATATCTAAATATTAACACTTGGAGTGCCCACGACGTAGGTACACGTTATTTATTTAAGCCTTGTAAGTTTAAGTGCACTTGCCTCAGGCTGACCTGACCTGACTGTTAAAATAAATAAATAGTCTAGCCGCGCTCCGCCCCCGCGTCGCGGCGTTGGAGCCTGCCTGGGCAGAGAACGCCTTCAATTGTTTATGTCACAGCATCGTCATTGTAAGTTTTAAGGTATCTCATATCTGCGTGGGTTCGTTTGTTTGACCACGAAGCTCTACGTTACAAATGTACTCACGCAGCTAAGATGCGCCGAGTGGCCATGCACAGCGTGCGTGGCGGTGCTATTGCGGCTTTATCATATACTATTCCAATCTTACTTGCAACACTAGGAGTAGTACATAGGTACTATTATTTCTAGCATTTCTTTCACGAACTACTACTTTGAAACGATCAGCTTGTATTTATTTTAGTCTAATAGTAAAAGTAAAGCTAAAAAGCCAGTAAGCCAAGCACGACAGGCACATTCAAACCAAATCACCAACGCTGAAATCACAACACATTGTTGTGCAAGCCGACCTAATCCGCTCACCGAGAGATTAGCGGCCGCACTATTTGTTTCCCGCCACTCCGCCCGCCCCGCCCCGCCCAGCATCACGCCCGACACGCTAGCTAAGCCGAATCGTCCGTAAAAGCCTATCGGCGTAGAGGCTTCCTAACCGCCCGATTGACAGCTCTAACCGATGGATACAACTGCATGCTGCATTGTGTGTACAAGAATCCTTTTCGTTGCGATTTGTGCGTGTTATATCTTATTGTACCATTGATTTTTCTCCAACTCTTGGTTTTTATTCTTACTTATACCTATATACGTAAAACTTTGTTATGTTTAATCTGTGGACCGTTACTCGAGACACGACGTCACCCAATTTAAGGTCCAGCCTGAAAACCAGTGTCACTATCGTCCTCGGTCGATAATGACAACAAGCTGAGATTGGACCTTATTAGCCGCGCACATAGGGAAACACCAGTTATTCTTATACTTGGGACTCTACTACCACGCTACATTATGTAAAGTTTAAATCCCCTGATACTTAAGTTGTTTTGTATTTTTTATGTGTTTTTTTTGTAATTGTTTATTATTGTGTGTGGCTATAAATAAATTATTTTATTCTTTTATTCAGGGATCAAACATTTATAAAGGCTAAATGAAACAGTTCATCAATTATCATCATTATCATAAGTGCCTTTCAGATTATTATTTTGGACTGCCTAGTACCTATAAGTATGTACAATTTATTAGTTGATTTGTCAATATTAATTTCAATATTGAATTAAAACCTAATCCTACTAATATCCTAGTAGTATATCCTAAGGGCGAACGTTTGTGCCGTTGTGAAGACCACGCCAAAACGACTTTATTGATCAAATTAAATTTTAAACACACAATTTTCTGGTCTGGAGCTGAAATAGCATATGGGTTAGCTTTTTACTGCGAAAAAAAAACACGAAGCAACGGGCAGAAGCTAGTGGTGCATAAAATTATTTCACTGAACTAGTGTAGTTTAATCGCCCCTAGGCCTTTTGTTTTAGTTTGCAAATACACAGTTACTGGATAATCAATGTAAATTGTATTTTATTTGCCAACCGCAAGTTTGATATTAAATTGAAATTCGTTCAATATTTGAAGCGCCAAGCGGCGCTGAGTGCGGTGGGATCGCTTCGATTGGTACAAGATAATTGGAATGTTGAACATCTTGAATATGGCTTAAGTTTTGTTTGAGAGACGACAAAAATTAATTAAAAGAAAGATACTTAAAACTCTGAACTGGAACTTTATGCCAACAAATAGATAATGAGTGAATCCGTCTAGTAGGTCTCGCTATCGTGCTCTCATAGTCACCTGTCAAGTTCTTCCTTGGGGGTTTTCCACGTCTTTTTGCAATTCCCGTGTAAAAGTTGTATGCGGGCACGTAGGTAGGTAGGTATCTCGCGCTGCCCTTTAGATAAGAACTCATCTCCATACTGAGTGGGGATTTTTACGTGAGACACAAAGCTTCGTAATTTGGAGGAGCCGGGCCTGTACCGGGGAGATATAAAAGGGACATTCTCATTTGTAAGCGCGGTTTAGGTACCTGCCTCCTTTTTTCTGGCCTCGCCATAATTGCGCATTCGCTAGTTTATTATGGGCTTAATAGGTGTGCGTTACTGCCTATGGGGTTTTTAATGCGGGGCATGTGATGGGCAAAATGACCACTAGCTCGTATTTATGAAACTTCCAGAGGCTAGGTTAATTATTTAATTAACTTGCCTCATTTTACTGAAAAATAAAGTGTGAAAAAACATATTGTTTAGGTTAGGTTATCGAAGATTTGGTGGTTTTTTTCTTCACATCAATTGTTTGTCCACTAGTGGAAGAAGTTCGAAATACACAAGTCATCCATTTGCTTCTCTGTTACAATTGGCATATGAGTGATTTCTGTAAAAAAAACTTTTGCAATACTTTTACTTAAACTTAGCAAATCCAAGCAAGGCAGTAAGTCTTTGTACCGGTGTGAAGCTGCAGGCATCATACAAAAGTTGTTTCATTATGCACACCTCAGCCCGACCGCACGTATAAGAAACATGAGATGTCACAGAATTGTCGTAAAGCGGTAATAATTTCAATTTCAGAATCCCGCAAAGCTCGGCTTCGCGTCTAAATAAATGAGGGATCGCGAGCGGAGTCGAGGACAATAATTAGCTCCATGAATACGAAACCAGAGCATGTAGTTCTTTGCTCCATTATTAAATCCTGTCTGGCGGCGGTCGATTCGCGCAACTCTATTTTAGGGTAGTGACACTACTCGATCTAATATTTACTGTGCGACTCATCATTTTAGAGTATTCGTACTTTCGGAAAATCAACATACGAGTATGTCATTTAGCTTTTTAAATCAAGTGTACCTACTATCCCCAAAATAGACAAATTATATATAAAACAGTGGTCTCTTCTCTTCTTATTATGAAATAAGATAGAACTCTATGGTTTATAATTTAAATCAAAATTGAAGTAGAATCTCTTCAGGAAGTTTAGAATTAGGTTTGTAGTCAGAATAAAAATATTTTTATTTTTCCATAGCAGAGACGTGCAACATACTTAATTATGAATAGACTGTAAATTAACAATAAAAATACAAATCAGTCTTCACTCAGCATGTGGTATAGTAGAGCAGATCATACCATAGCGCTGGTCTTCCGTGGAGATCGTGGTGCATAAGGGGGCCTCAAAACACAAAAAAATGATGTTTAATTGTGTTTTGGTTCTTCAAGAAGTAGGTAGGTGCCTAAGGTTCTCAGCTCAGGGCCGACACACACTTCGTGGATTACAAAGCCCGCCATTAGAGGTGTGCCACGACGCAATAACAGGTTTTGCATAATTTTAATGCCTATCACCCGTTAGTTTGAACTTTTATGACTTTGGTTTAATCGCGCCGTTAAACCTTGGTTAAGTTTAACCGGCCTCTGGTGAAGTTTATTCTTCCTTTACGGCAGGTTTCATTACGTTACGTGGAGTTATGACACCGCCGCCATTGCGAACCGCAGTAAAGATTAAATTGAGTTGTAAACAATTTTTGACTGTAAGGGTTTGTTTATGAATGCTTCGCTATTTAACCTTTGTTAATTAAAGCAGGCGCGGTGGGCGTCGGCCGGGTCATTGTGCCACATAGATCCCAATGCGGCCACTTTCAATCCTTTTTCCCAGAAGTTAAAAATTACCCTTCCCATACAATAAAACCCTACTTTTCGCGACATACTAAGGCTGTTTCTTCGAGGAAATGTTGTAGGATTATCTTGAGAGGCTACATCCTAGCTTTGTAACAATTCAATAGACATTGATTGCGACTCCGATATCCTTTACTCAGTGCTCCGAGGTGACACCACCGGAAGTATTGTTGTACCTACGGAGAGCGGGAGATTGGATCTACACGATTCTTCTTAGACCGGTCCTCAAAGCTCTTTGTGATCCATGATCTAATTCTACTATTGAGGATAAGAGCTCCTGTGGGTGATCTTCAAGGAGATGGTCTGGCCTGATGAGTGCTGCTTCCTCAGTATCCAACAGGGGCACATAGAGGCGCACTGCACAGACGTTCACTAGGACCCCGTCGACCACTCTGCGAAGAGGTGGAAAGTTAATTTGAAGGACTTCATTAAATTATGTTATAATTTAATTAAATCCTTCTAATAGACTTTCTAAACAAACGACAAATACTACAAATGCGTGTCATAAGTTTTGAGGGATATTTGTTAATTTTCGTACTTGACCAGATACTGATAGTTAGTGATGTATTTACAGTTAGGATCATGCTGGTCCGGGAATAGCAGCTATAATTAAATACCGCGGGCGGTACATGCGCCGTCCAATTACTGACATACACACAACTGGGATGTTTGATATCAATCTAATGTACCAATCATTTTGATAATGTTCGATTACCTTCATCAATAAATTGTTCTAATGTTGGCCGCGTTGTGGTAAGTACCTGTTATACTTCTATTGCATTACTATGAGTGCCTCACGCACGGTACTATAATGATAAAAGCCTTTTCTCTCGTATTTCAATGTCGTTACACCAAAATACTTACGATTTTAAGAACCATTTCTTAATTATGTTAGTTAATCATTTGGCGAACGCTGAAAGTCGAATTACTTTATATTTCGGTCCAAAACCATTCATTACTAAGAAATCAGTGTACCATACTGAGCTGCAGCCACTTTTGGGAACATTAATATACTATCGTCCTGCTCAATTCAAATTCTCTTTGAGCGATGGCTTTATTCTCAATCCCATTTTTAAGTAGGTTACAGAGACATTTCTTTGCGTTATCCAGTAGAAGGCTCCCAACTCCCCTAAATTCAAATTCAAATAATTTATGAAGGAAACTATGTACAAAAAGATCTTAAAAGCCAACAACAGTTTATTCATTAATTATGGACGTACAATATTTAACTTATACAACTAGGTAATTTAAATTTATAATTTTTAATGTCATAGTTAGTCTCACTAGGCTGCCATATTTGTATGAAAAAGCGACTCCCCAGATATTGGAGCGAGTTCCATTCGTCTGCATAAAATATTCTCACCAGTGACTTAGCATCAAGTACCTGGTAGTGCGTAATAACCGACGCCGTCTGCTGCGGCGCGGGTTTACCGCGGCCCAGTTGACACTCTTTATTTACATTTTCACCCAAAATAGGTTCTTTATTTCCTTTATATTTATGTTGTTATTTTAGAACTTTACCATTTAATAACCGGTGTCCTATGAATCCTATACCTACCGATGTCCGATGCTAAACTAGCCTAAAATGCTGTACTTTTCGATCGTAAAATAGGAACCGCAATTTTTTAGACTAAAAAAGTGTAAGTAGTTTAGGTTTCGTGCCAACAGTCACTTCACTATCGATACAATGTCAGTAAACAAGGAGCGATGCATGCACTGGCTTTTGTTAGACATATTCGCCTGTTCGTAGAGCCTTGCAGAGCGCAGCGTGTCGTAGACCTTCGTAGCACCTCGTAGCACTCCGTAGACTCGCGTAGCACCAGGCTCTACAAATACCTAATTTTATAGTTTTTTATTGCTTATTGTTCAAACTGGCCAGGCGTTGTGGCCACTTGAACTAACTGGAACATTTAAAAGGATAATTTCATGAGACTTAGTAGTCGCGTGAACGGAGCACCGGAGCACCAGCCAGGCTCATTTCACGGGGAAAGGATTACGTAATATCGCCGTTTGCGGGGCGGAGGCGTTATTGCCGCTGATGTCAATAGTTTAATCCTTTGTTCCGCCTCGCCTCTCGAATAGCCCACTTGCTGATCTACATTCGAAATTACTCTTTCCACAAATATTTCAAGAAGCCTACATTTAGATTAGCTCGAACACTGACTATGACACAATTCACTCAAAAGTCTCAAACACTTCACTTCTTTAATTTACTCTGGAATGAGTCAATTATATTGAAGATATGTGCTATATGTTTACAAATGAAGAATCCCACTATACACACTACCAGGTTTTAATATAATCGAAAGTGAATATTGAGAATTTCTGATTATTTATGGTGTCATGGTATGAAATTTGTACCTACTCCTACAGAAATAATAAGAACAATCTGATGTTAAGGAAAGTGAGAGGAGAGGGCTTCATCGGCGAGTGAGAGGAGAAGGCTTCATCGGCAAGTGCCGAATGAACTCTGAATAGAGGGTGTTTCGATTTTCTTTTATTGCATACCGTTTTTGGAATTGAATATTTAAAGGCTGGATTCGACAGGCACCTGGGAGCACCTTAACATGTTTCGTTTTCAATTTAACATATTTTATTGAATTCATGCTTTGAATTGAGTCTAAATTATATTTTAAGAGACCTGCAACAGAAAAAAGATTTTGAGAAGAAACTTGATTAAATATTTCATCATTTCTAGAGCTTAGTTTTCATAAACTTCAAACCATGTACATATGTTCAATTTATAAGTTACCGAAATGAGCATGAATTTTCTTTTTCTTTTTATACGAAACTTAGATCGACAGATAGACGATAAAGAAGAGAAGAGCCGAGAAGTAAACCTACATTTAGTAACTAAGCTGCGGCCATGTTTTGTTAAATCTGATAATATTTTAATGAACAGTAAGGTAATGAGTTTCCTTCAAAGACCTATGCATATCAGGGAATTATATTTGATAGTCGTGATCAAAGCGTAACTTCTTGTAGTTCCAAAGATGCGCGAAGTTTGTTTGCTTTGATGGCTTTGATTAAAGGGGTGTGCGCGAGAGGCCTAAGTACTTACCTATCTACTTAGGTATAAACAAACTCACATTATATCATGCTTCCACCACTTTAACATTGTTACCGGTTCAACTTACACAACATCGTCCGGTGATTGATTGTTCATGGTTGTGGCGGAGATTGCTATGAAAAAAGGCTCTGCAGCTGTGTCTGTTAAAAAAAAATCTCAAAACAAATAAGAAAAACAACTTTTATTTTGATGCTTATTTACGTAGTGACTCAGATACCCATATATAATGTAAGCTGTTCGCCTCCGACTTAACGACTTCTCCAGGTAACTCGATCCTGCGCTGTCTCGCAGCCTCTTGCTGTTTTGGCGCTGGACAAGCTATATGTCCTTATTATGATCATAGCCTCTACATCGAGGTATATTGTATATGAGTAGGTAACAATATAATGTCTGTCTGTTCACTCCCAGAGCGCGAGACGACAAGATTCCCAGCAATCAATCATTGCGAACAATTGGGAAATAATGACACTTGCCATTATCGGTTATTGATGACGTCATTCTAGCTTGTGGGCTTCAGGTGCCAATGGGAATCGCAAACGTACCTGATTTCCGATTTATGGGTAACTCACTAAATTATATCCATTTATGACTGTCAACGGTCTAACTCAACAATACAGTTTATGTATTGATAACACCAAGGTATAGTTGGACAGGGTGGCACAGTACAGTAGTAAGTTCTTTTTTAAACAACAATATTATAATTATATAAACAGAATAAAAACATGTATAGGATAATATATAAATTAATTATTGATAGCATTATACATTTCAATACTATTTAAAAAAAATTGGCAGCAACTCATTTATCGAGTAGAACGATTTTTCGAGGAGCGATTTGCGTTGTCTCAGTCTGACCGTCCTGGGTTTGACTAAAAGGTGTGTTTATACGCAGCCGACGCCAAAACGAGTGTCCGACGGAAAGTTCGGTTTTGGCTGTTTGTGGCCGTCGGTGTTTGCTGAAAAATCATGTTCAATAACACACTAGCCAGAACTATTGTTATATAAACGTCGGGTTGACATTTTGTACAGAGAGATGTTCCACAGGTAACACAATAATATACGCTGCGTATCTTTATCTCGAAAATTGCGTCCGAAACTGCGAGCAGAGGCCGCGTAGGTATGTTTCTATTCTTACGGCGATCTAAATTAGAACTTCTAACTCAATCCCCAAAAACCAGCGTCGGCGAAAGAAGCGCATGTAGGGCCCCTGTCGAGGGCTAACGGATCCAATTAGACGCGGAATGGACGAGTTCACTTTGATCTCACACAACACGTGCTTACGTAAACACGCGATGGACCTGCTCCGGGGACACTGCTTACTAATGCCCGCCACTAAATACATCCGAATAAAACTGGGCTAATTGTAAAGAAGACTTTTTACAGTTATAAAGAAGGTTTGATGAAAACCAGAGGGTTACTCTGAAATGGAACTGAAATTTACGACTTTCTGTTCAAAATTGGGTTAGATTTATGATAAATGTGTCTGTGTGCGAGGGCTCCACGTACGGCTCCACGTAGGGCTCCACGTAGGGCTCCACGTACCACTTACTTATACGTTGATAGTATCGCACTAACACAGAGACACGTTTCAAAGCCACTTAAATTATTTTTCAATTTCCTGTTTAATTTGTGCTACCATTATTTTAAAACATTATTATGAAAGCAAATAAAATTATTATTATTAAAAAAATATATATACATATATAAATTTTAATAGTTGTAATAATTTTTTACTTTAAATAATTTTTATCCTAGCATTGGCATTTATCGTGGCAATGAAAGAAAAGTTTTAATAATAGTTGCAATTCTTGTATTGTAATTTTCCTTGATAAATTTTCATTGTATTTATATAATTAAAGTAAAAGTAAAGTAAATATTTATTGCATCAAATACATGTAAATAGGGTACATAGGTGGTGTATGTTTAAATAAGACACAATGTATTTCTACCTTTGTGGCGTGCAAAATCTGGTTACAATAATTGTCACTTAATTTAAATTTGTACATACTTAGTAAATAAATCGAATATAATAATTAATAAATTTAAATAAAATTGATAAATAATGAAAAGCTAGGGATGTCATTTGCTTAAATCTAAAAAATGTTTGTCAGTCATGAAATCATTTAATGTATAGTAACATTTAGCTTCCAAAGTGGCTTTTATCTTTCTCCGAAACAGTGTGAGAGGTAGTTCTCTCAGTGATTTTGGCAGTTTATTGTAAATAGAAGGGGCCATGCAGAAGATACTCTTGCGCATCAAAGCAGTGCGTGAGTTCGGCATGCAGACTTAGTATTTATCACGTCGATTTCGAGGAACAGCATTGGAAAGCTGACAATATAAATCAGGGTTATTTTTGACAAACATAGCCGTTTCGTAAATATAGAGCGATGGTAGAGTAAGGATTTTATGTTGTGAAAAGTAAGGTTGACAGGAATCTGTTACCTTAAGACGAAACATAGCTCGCACACAGCGCTTCTGATACTTGAAAATTTTGTCAACGTCAGTTGAATTGCCCCAAAATATTATGGCATAGCGAATATTTGACGCAATTAACCCGTGATACGTTATGAGAAGGGTTTCTAAGTTAACTACATGGGATAATTTATATAAAATGTAAACAAGACTGTTAATTTTTTTACACAAATGTTCAATGTGTGGTTTCCAATTAAGTTTTTGATCAATGTGAACTCCTAAAAATTTTGTATAGTCAATTTCTTCGATCTTATTATGATTTAATTGAATGTCAAGGTGAGTATGTGCAGCAGTATCGCGTTGTCTAAAATGTATAATTTTGGTTTTATTTATATTTATTTTTAAATTATTATTGTCCAGCCATTTTATTATTGATTTTAAACTTGAATTTATGTCATTTTCATACGTGTCAATATTATTACATGAAATTGTTACGGTGCTATCGTCAGCAAATAGAGACATTGGTTGATTTGTAGCCTTTGGCAAGTCGTTAATATAGATAATGAAGAGTAAAGGTCCTAACACGCTCCCCTGTGGAACACCATATTTTATAACACGTTCGTCTGAGATATATGTTTCCTCAAGTTTTGTCTTATAGTTAATATTTCTTATTTCGGTCAGCTGCTTTCGATTTTCAAGGTAAGATTTAATAAGTTTTAGGGAGAGACCTCTAACGCCGTAAGTTTCAAGTTTTAGAAGTAGAGTGCCGTGCTCTACATAATCGAAGGCTTGGGTCATGTCACAGAATATAGAGCAGACTGGTGTTCTTTTATCAATATTACATGAGACACGGTTAAGAAAATCATAGATAGTCATATTGATGGTCTTCTTTTCTCGAAATTTTAATAAATAATTATATTGTAGCAAACGTTTTCGATATTGATTTATGTAAAATTTCCCTTTGTTGTATTGATTACTAAATAAATAAAAAGTACTGTCGAGAATGAAACCTGTGCTCCATGGTCTTGGCCCGTCGAGACAAACACTAGCAACATCTCATCTGAGGACCGTTCCAAGTTCTGCTTCAGTTTAAAACGTACAAATGTAATGTTATGATGGAGGCGTGCGCCATTGTACTCTAACCTCGAGACAATCATCATTCGGAGGATAAAAGTTGGAATCAAATTTAAATGGCGTTGCCCCGACACTCCGAGCACCGCCGCCCTTATGTAAAGGACTTATCGTAATCCATTGGTCAGTTTGTGACGTATCATAAGCTTTTTTTAATGCCTTTTTAATAGTTTTATTTTGTATCGACAGTAATGCGCAGTTGATCTATGTTTGAAACTTGTTCAAACTCTATTTTCGAGTCTAAAATAATAAGATAAAATCGATGGCGGTGTGCGGCTGTGAGCTGGGGCTGCGTCCTATACATTGCATAGCACCCAAATGGAGTCAGCGACTTTACAGCAAAATCGACAATTTTAATGTATATTCATATATATACACAACGCAGGCATGTTTAGTATAAAACGAACGTGCATATACATACATAAATTCACCTACACATACATAGATTCACACACGTAGGTATTTGTCAGAAAATATTGAAGCACAATATTTACAAACAATGCAAAAAACCTGAAAAACACAAATATCGATGGCATCAAAGTTGAAATACCTTCCGCCAACACAAAACTATTTGGAATGGTATCACAAAGGTTGTTTTGTACAGACTGTTATATGAACTGTGGCGTCCAGTCGGAGGCCCTCCCCGGCACGCGCTAACTGCTAAACTCGGCACTCCGATGCTCGTGTGAACAGAAATCCCGAATTATTCTACATTTTATCTAAACGACTTTATGAAAAGCTCCTTCTTTTATTATTTCACATGCGTACCAAAGAGGATAACGTCTTTTAACGCCGAACTTAGCTTTATCTCATAAGCCGTTTGTGGAGCGAAATCCGACTTAAATGTTCCCGCCAAATTGCACACCTAACCATGGCTATTCGATGTTATACTCACATCTCTCTTAGTTATTTAAATTTTTGATAGACAACCTGCTACTACGAGCCGAGCGCACTAATATTAAAGTATAGGTACCTCGTCATTGAAATCGAGTTTTATACCTTCTAGGAGTCTAGACATATCCATTTATAGTTTCCATTAAGACCTGTACCTAACTGATCTAAATGATTATCTACGCCTACAGTTCCAGCGGCCCTGTCGCGACTCGAGAGAAGTATCTCCATCAACCTCTCAACATTGCAATCATAGAATCGTTATTCTAAATTACTTCATTTATTTTCTAATCAAAATGTCTCGTTAATCCTTTGAATTTTATCGAGACCAATACTGAAACTCGATTTCAATTAATTTGTGCGTAGAGCGAGATGTTTTCTATCAGCTGTTCGTTGCCGCCAACAGTCCTGGAGTACGTACCCAGCGGTTGTTTGCGTAGGTAATTAGCTATGAATGCGATAATCTATTGGTGCTTGTTTGCATTTAGCTGTCCACATTGTTAAATCGTGTGTGCTGAGTGAGCTCTCCATACATGAACCAGTTCATAATATTATGCATTTGCCAGCAATACCATATGCATAAGGTATAATATCACAAAGTACTCGAATGCCTTGGATCATTCGATAGGAAGTTATGTTGTTTGTGGCAGCTAAGAAGAGGATTGCAAGAATAAACTATTCAAAGTTCAAGTTTGCTAGAACTTGTCTAGCCATGTATAGTATGGAGCGATGTAGGTAGGTGTAAACTGAGCTACTGCACTGTGCAACAACAGTGCACATAGAGCCCTGCGTGCAGGGTGCACAGTGCACGGCGCTGCTCCAGCCCTGAGTGCATCCCGTATCGTGTGGATCTAATTCCGCTGTGATTGCAGCTTGTGTTGTCAAATGTCAAGGAACACTCCACCCTCATCCACATGCTGATTGAATCTATTTGTGCCTTGCAACATTACGTTGAAGGCTGTGTAGCATTGCTGTGTCTCTATAGGATGCCTGGGTAGACGAATCAGATCTCGACGCTGATTTTTGTCCAGTCTAGACTGATCGAGTTTTTACAAATTAAATAATAACCACATAGTAACACTCTTGTTAGATATATAAGTCTATATATGTAGTAAACGCGTAGGCACGGTTGCACCGCGCCTCGCGACAAGCCAATAAACTAGTGTGCAGTAAGCCGTCTTTCATTACGCATGTCCCGTAGTCCGCTCCCCGGTCGAATATAAAACAACTCTCAAACATAACCTTATAGGGTATTAAAAAAGTTGTTAAATAACTCAAGTCAAAGTCAAAGTCAAAATCATTTATTCTTTAGGCTTACAAAATAAGTACTTAGAACTCCGAGGTTAGGTTCCCAACAGCCTCAATGGAATGAGAGACTCAAATCAATTGTGTTGTTGAGCATTAGGCAGGCACTCATTAAACTGACAACCAAATAAACATTGGACTCAATGCCAGAACACGAGACGGTGTCCATATTCTGAAATTTGCTTATTTCGTATTCACGTGTCTGAAATATCAGGGAAATTAACTGAGTTTACATTTCTGTTTAAATAGATGACAGATTGTTTTTGTGAAAATTGGATTTAACGAATTACCGTAATACTGCGGAGTGTAGCGCGGGCATATCGGAGTAACTTTCATGTTAACAACAGGCATGGAAATGTTAACAAGATCAATTCTGCTGGTTTTCAATATATTTTAGTAAATAATTATCGCAAGTACCTACTTCTCAAGAGCTAAGAATTGAGTTAGTCAAGCATTCTCCTTACCGCTGGACTCGAACATTCTTGTAAAGGGCGTAAGCATCTACTCAGACAAATTATCCAAAACTTAGCTTAAAATATCAAGATGGTTCTTAATTAATTTCGCTTCATCAGCGACCGCTTTTTATGTCAAGTGCTATAGAGTAACTTTAGCTCTGATTTCCATTCTACCCAGAAGGGTTGTGAGAATCATGAATAGTCAATAAAATATATTGCGTATTTTTCTTTATTCACATATTTCGAATAAACTTTGTAACAATAATACTTAATGGTGTGGCCGCAAAGCGATCTCTGAATGTTTCCACTGATCTATTATATGAATAAAGAAATATATATGAAGAATCGTTTTATGTAATCCTCTATAAAATATGTTGAAACAATGCACCCAGGCGTTCCAGGCGCTAATACCAGCGCAGCCTCTTGTAGTATTAGCGAGTACTGTGAGTAATGGAGCGAGGCGCGGCGCAGCCCTAGACTGTGACGTCACACCGCCGCCCCCTCCCTCTACTGATGCCAGCTAACACAGTCTCGGACAAATCTATTCACTTTCACGGAGCTTGGACTCAAGGATCGTCATCACAGACAAACAAATGTGTACTAGTACCAGTAGTAGTACCGTAGTAGTACCAGCTCTGGTACGTTTAGTCCTAATTAACGAAACGTGAATTCCACGAACATTTACGTGTTGAAAAATTATTTGTTTCGTGGAAATCTCGTTATTCAAATGAACCACGTACTAGAGATTTTACTTTCACATTATTGTAAACATATGACTAGGTCGTCTGGGAGAAATCGCTGTCAGCGATAAGGCCGCCTATTGTACTTTTAATGTATAATATTAAGATATAATGTATTGTGTTATATTATAGTTTTAAGTGCAATAAAGTGTTAATTTATGAATTCATTCAGACATGACCTGTCGGGTGAAACAAATATGATGAGCTTCCGCAACCGAAGGATACGTGACTGTGTCATAAAAGTAGTTGATAAAAAACATTTGAAGGTACTTCACTAGGTCACGGCCCTTGGCTCGGAGACAGCTGGCTCCCTCAGACTCCGCCTGGATCACCTCGGAGGACACGGGATGGAAAACTATTAACTAAGCTTTTATTTATGGATGGACCCAGATGCTCGACTTTTTACATCTTGATTGGGAATTTTACGACTTCGGGGAACCAGTTTGTGGTCATCTCGGTGAGATTGTAGTTTCGGCTGTAGATGGGTACCGCAGCTATTATAGTTAGTAGGTTTCCAACTGAGTAAGGTTTGTGAGGAGTTCTGACGGTAAGAGAATTAATACTTTGTTTGAAAGCTTCCATTTGACAGATTAATAAATTCTAATCTAATAAAAAATTAAAAACAAAATTTCTGATTAATTTGCTTCTAGGTTTATTAAAAAGCTAAAAGCTTTTGAATTATAAGTCGTTGAGTTTACTAATTGGGCACCTCCTTGTTACTATTCTGGTGTAGGGACGAAGCGAAAACAAAGTGAGATACTGTCTGAAGGTAAAACAAGTCGTTCATCTTTCCATACAACTATGGAAGGGCCACTACTGCCCTGTTTGATGTTGACCATCAAACTTGACGACCGATGTGGCGCGGTGGGCGAAGGTCTGCCTGCGACGCAGGAGGTTGCGGGTTCGATTCCCGCCTCGGAACAATTGTGTGTACGATCTGCAGATATTTGTTCCGGGTGTTCTGGTCGTTTTCTATGTAGCATAAAAAATATCTATCTATGTAATATATAGTATTATGTATATCAGTTATCTAGTAGGTACCCATACCCTCTGCTTACCATGGGGCTAGATAATGCTGTGTGAATTGTCCAGCATTATTTATTTATTTTTATTTATAAACTAAAGAAATTATCATCAAATTATTATATTTATAATTTGATGATCATTTCCTTAGTTTTGTCATTATCTATGTTTGTTTACAAACAAAACAAATAAAATACGCAGAAAAAACTGTAAAATAAAACCTTTCTGACAGTAGAAGTCTAGTCTGCCTACATATTCTAAAGTTGAAATAAATTTATTTCCAAAAGCTTTTTAGTTTTTCTATTGCTTACCCTTGTGGTAAATCTTCCACATTTTTTGGCCGTCGTCGTCTTTTAAGTAAGGAATCTAAGAGCATTTCATTCGAGGGCGCCTTTTCGCACACTATGCCAGGTGAGATAGCATACATTTAGGCCTCGCATACTGACGAGTTCGCGCCGTTGACTTGTTTACCCTTAAGGACAAGACCTACCTAAACGCTTTGCTCCCCATACAAGTAGGTACCTACATAAGCGCAATACCCTATATAAGCGCTGAAATATCTATTCAAGGTACAGTTGGAAAGACGTTTCCGAATACACCCGAAAGCCCCCAAAGGCTCCCCACGCCCGAACCCTTAATACAACTAATACCGATAAACACACCGTGATAATTTTTAATTCAATACGAGTAACGAAATTCCTGTTTGAAAGGGATTTCAGTGTGGGGGGAGGGTGAGCGGCGCGCGGGGGGCGAGGCAGCGCCGCGCTCCGGCAGTGCGCGCCCGGCGCTCGACGCGAGATAACGTCGCGACTCTCCATGAACGAACGAACATTCGCCCGTGTCTGCTTCACTGCGCGATAGGTATACATTCCAGTTGTGCTTTATGTATTGTGTTGTGAGAATTGGCATGTGATTGTGCTGTGGGCAGGATCGCGGAGCCTGGTTCCGGGCATTTCAGCGGTTGGTTGTCGGTGTCCGTAACGGAGAAGCTGAAACTGATGACATTTTTTCAACAATTTCTGTTCAAACCTAGATTGTTTATTTAAAGTAAAGTATAAACATTTTTATTTTGTCAAAATAGAGACAAATAACATAAATCCACACCTTAAATTAACAGAAAAACAGACAAAATCGGTTTCCACTCAGAATGGTAGAGCACTCTCACTCGCTATGGTAGAGCAGATCATACCATCGCGCTGGTCTTCCGTGGAGACCGTGGTAGTGTTTACTGAAATGATTTTTGATTTAATTTAAAATAACTGCACTTATAATGCCATTACTGTCGATTACAACGTGCATTATTATGCGATTTTCTAAGAATAAGAATCCAGAACCGCACCTACCCCAATATTTTGTTTCATTCGTGAGCTAAGATGTGCTTTTGGCAATACATATAATAGTTATTGTTCGATAGAAAGTATTTCACTTTAACTAGGTATGAAAATGATTTACCAAAACCTCTTCTCCACATGTGCCCCAAAAATGATATTGCCAAAAAAGTCAGTCTCAAGTTTGAACAGAGGCAATATTTCATAGAAAATAGGAAGCGCCAAAATATTGTAGGGTAGAATGAGACCGCCGCCGCCGCCGGTGCCATCGCCGTCAGGCTGCGTGACGGTCGCGCCATTCCGGATTCAAACTGATTGGCGGTTAATAGTCCTTACTTACTTTTTATTGAACCTCCTTTGCAAACTTCAAAACAAAGCCAGCATTCAGACTCGTTCTGTGAACTTTTTGAATCGAATCACTTTCTATAGCAGAAGAGTCTCCATATTAAAATGTAAGCATTACTACCTGCTATATATATATTATAGATTTTCGTATGTATTTTATAGGTCTTTTGTATATAACAATGCAATTGCCCTCACAATGGCTTGGTCTAGTTTCAGTAAGGTCTCGCTCCGCGCTGTTTCCGAGCGAGGTGGAAGTTTTACCATTAGATACACTATCTTGTGGAGCTTTGCCGAACTTCCTCATAACGATGCGCCATACCATACCATACCTTACCTACTAACAGCCTTTCACATTATGTTGGTACGGTACATAAGTATATTCTTAGCAATCAATGAATATTTATTTATTTATTGAGGAATAACAAACGACTACATTTAAAAATAATTTGAAAATATATTAAAATATATAATAAAATTTAAAAATATATTGATTGATATTTTCTATAAGTACTGAAAACAGCTAGGTACTAATTATTTTTCAAGTTATAACGGTATTTACATTGTCTAGGAGTGAAAGCGCCTAAGATCATCAATCATGGTAAATATCCAATTATATTTTGTTGTTGCTCTTGATTTTTGATTAACTGACATAACAAAGGCTTTAATAAGTTGAACATTTCAAATTCCTGTAACTAAAGAAAACCGGAATTAATTAAACCTTCCTAGAGATTTTATAATATTCGAGGAACCTGAAAACAATAAAGTTTCTAATAGATTTTTCCCGGAAAATATCAGAAGCTGATGTAAAGTCAGCTGATATTAGTTTTAGACGATATTAAAAATTCCTGGAAGTAAAAATGACGGGAGTTCATAGTTTCAACGCAGACAACTGATACATTCATCTCCGTGTCTAACTCTTCATATGTTCTGGATCGTTTGAACGTCTCTTGCACTTCTTCATTTTAAGATGAGTTACAAGTGTGAGTTTACGATTTTGAGAACGAATAATCCGATTCGAAGAATATTATCATGAAATAGAAAGACATTTCTGTGCTTCGTTATGTTGTATCCAAACAAAGTCACGAGTATTCAGTTAGTCTGAAATGAACCAGTGCTCATTGATTACTATGACCTCAAGGCATCTCACACGTATGATATCCTAGGTGGTAGGTATTTAACTTAGTAATGAAGTTGGCACTACGATTCCGTAACGCGCGTTATGGAATCTTAGTGCTAAGTTGAGCTTGTATGCGAGGAATGCGAGAGCTCTCCTAGCGGAGGCTGCGGCCCCGCTGAGGCACACAGGCCTTCGGTATTGGCTGCTTGATTTCATCTTAGGGTTGGAAAATGAAGAGTTGTGCTCGATCCCTAGCGTATGGCTGAGAAGCTCAAGTTCTAGAGATAATGTTTCTATGCATTGTAAGAATGCTGAATTTTTTTTCTTTTTTATGTTATATTAGAATGAAAGATTTATTACTCGATTTAAGGTTCCAAGATAGTTTTGCTAGACGGTGAATTAATTAATATAAGAAACATTTCTATAAATAATTTAGGAAGCAACATTAGTGATGGCGACACTACAAAGCCTTTATGGATATAGGAATAAACATCGAAAGTATCTTTAGTTGGAACTCTCAGGTCGATAGCTTAAACACGAGACTTACACCAATCACAATTTGCTTTTATAAAGTTGCAAGTATGTCAATCCATCTGTGTGGAATATTTTGAACTTACTCGTTGGATTTCTTTTTTACCAACCTATACAGGGTGCTTGGTGTTGGGGCCGCATGGTTTGTGAAGAGTTGAGTGGGTCATGGGTGACACGGTTCTCCGGTAGATTCAATCTTCTAAATGTTATATTTGCTGAGATTAAAGTTTTATCGAAAAACACTCATAATCTCTTCTAATCAACATGGAGGTCCAAGGAGGACCAGATTATCACAGTAATATGTGTTACAAAACGAGGGCGTGGCCAAATGTGTACGCGATATTTTATTTCCCATACTAACGTGGACCTCCTGCTGCGCCCATTTATATGTATTTTAATTGCCATCCCTGTAACCCACCCACCCTGTGTGTTCGCACAATAAATGAAATTAAAATTATGAATATAAGAGTATCGTATGTTTGAAAACTTTACTCATCTTGATAATAAAAACAGTAAACAACACTATAACCACTAAATACAAAATCTTCATAAAGGCATAGCCACACTCGCAACGAAATGAGCGCAAATTCCAATTTGAAACCGTCTCACATGCGTAGCGTACGAGAGACGAATTAAATGAATAAATCTGCCAGAAATGAATAAAAATTTGTACGTAAAATCATTTATTTTCAAGGGTTTGTTCTATAAAGGGAATATGGCTTATTATTTTTATTACCTTTTGAGTTTTTCCTTCTGTTTTGGTGACACCGGTGTGATAAAATATTTTCCACCAATATATTTGGTTATGTATCTCAAAAACCTCATCTACAAAAAATTGCTGGTGTTCCAGAACCAAGTAAGTACATATAAAATAAAAAGAGCTTTATTGTTCCAAAATATTATTGCTAACAATACTTATATATACATAAGTTCTTTTATTAATATAAAAGAACTTAAGTATACTTAAGTTCTTTTATTAATATAAAAGAACTTAAGTATACCTACTATTTTTTTACATAAAAACTTTCTTAATTACTTATATACTAACTTATTTACTTAGGTTGTGTTAGGTAGGACCGCCTAGAGCGGTGAAACCCTGCTCCAAGGTACTCGGTTTTTAGCTTTCTCTGTTGTTGCATATGTTTGAAGTATTCAATATGTTTTTTCTTGTATTTTTATTTCTAATAAGACGACTATAAAGTTAACCATTTGTAATTTTTTCTTTTTTTTAATAATGAAACCAACGCCTTCTTCTCCTTGTTTCTCGTCGTAATAGCATAGCGTGTTAGCATAGTGACCTCTCTCTCCGTATCCTTTCTTATCTCTGCAATCCATTAAGTGTTGAAATATACGTATAAATATTTCTGTAGATTTTTGCTTAATATTGGAAGGTGGACGTATAGAAGAGTTCTTAATACAAACTCGAGTTATTCAGCCTCGACAGTGCGCCCCGGCTCGCTGCCCACAGAAGCGCAGCCTTACAGAACATTAACAGTGATCGTATGATACGGTTCTATTTAACAATCATTAGTGCTTGAAAACAGTTTTATTGAGGGTTCTGTGTCCGTACAAACCAATTTGGCCTCGTCCAATATTAATGTGGCTTGTGGACAGGTACTTCACTTGTCCATTTAGTTATTAGGAGGGTAGTCACAGGCGCTCATACGCTAGGCCCCTAATGGTAACTACTACTAATATTTGATAGCAGACATAAAAATACTGCAGGTTCCACATGGCTGTGGCGTCGGTCACAGGCGCATTGGAATCCATAACTAGTCTGAAAATTAAGTGTATGTTTATGTGCATGGCAATTATTTATTGTTTTCAATCAAATCAACTCGTTAATTTTATAAATATTTTCGGATGAATCTCGCCAGTGTTTGTTCACACAGAAAGTTCGTAGTTGAAAGAAGGACCATTTTGAACGGACCCGCCGGACTGGAGGTGACCGTGCGACATCCAATAATATGGATTTATATTTTTTGCTGGATCCAGAATATATAAATTAAATAAATTTGTATTTCTCATTAGATTCAGGGGGTTGATGTATATTTACTACCTAAATCAAAAATAAATAATATTTCAGATTAAGTTCAGATGAACTTAACATAAAATATTCGAACTTGAATCTAGTAATCGTGTTTACAAGCCACAGGGGTAATTCATCATTTAAAATGTCCGTTGGCCAAAGGCGGAGCCGTTCGTATAGCCCTTAGTTCAACCCCTAATGGAAACGAAAAATGCTCTGCGATAAAAATAACATTTTAACGTCGAAACGATACCTTTTAATGAAATGACTGTTTAAGAGTTCTGACGTTCTTAAAATTCATTTAATAATATTACAGGAAATTATTTATAAATAATCTAAAATTGGTTTTGAAATATATTTTATGCTTTATCACAATTTTAATCATCTATCCGCGTTGCAATGCGACTCAGGAACGCTATTCGTGGCCTCGTCGTTTGGGCATATGTTTAGCAGTGGACGTGTCCGTATACCGACGGGCTGATGATGATGAATCAGCCAGTATGAAATTATCTAAACTCATACCAACAAAAATAAATGACCGGTATTTTACAAGGTTAGATAGCTGTACTGTAGGCGATTATCAGGCACATCGCCAGTCGGGCGGTCCGACGACCAGCCGGACGATATGAACTCGAACTCAAACTGAAAATATTTTATTTGTTTGGGCTTACAAAATAAGCACTTAGACAAGTGATACATCAACACAACAACTCTTACTTTATGTTTGTAAGGTGGGACCACAGGGCCCGAAATTGGTAATAGGTACGTATTGTGCCCACTTGTGGGTGAATGCTGGCCACTGATGTGTTCTGTATTTGATATAAGTATACATAACAGAATATGGCAGAGCCGTGCTAGCGGTGGGGACACCTAAAGCAGCGCGATCTCGTTTATTATTGATGGCTACTATTTGTCGCCATATTGAATCCGCCGCGCGGTTCCATCACTCACCTGCCACTCGGCCAGCGATACTGTACACTGTACACTCGGCCACCGGCGACACTGTACACTCATGCACTGAACTGTTTGTAATTACTTGTCTTATCTTGCTGGTCTCTTTTCTTTTTGTTGAAATTTGTCGTGTGTTTTTCTGTCAATGACGTCGAGTGCCTGTTACCCTTCGACTGCGGAGCACTTGTTACATAACGATTCCAAAGATTTAAATTATATTTATACCTATACAGTTCCCAAACAACACTTTATAAATATCGTGATTTAGTCCCACGCGTGGGACCACCGAGAAGTACATAGGTACACAATTGTGCAAATTCATACAAGAGCTATATTCCGAAAAAGTGGAAGTCCATGTCATTTTCTATAGAAATTTCCGGCCTCCATGGCGCTTCATCAGATAATAATATATCTCAGGAAGTCTGTTATTACATTACGCAAGTTTTCAATAATAATATAACTATAACTATGAGTAGATATGTGCATAGGTTGTCAATAATGTTCCTTGTTTCTGGATCTATGTATGTATGTTGTGAGGAGAAAGTAACGCGTCCACACCATCGGTATCGGAGGGACAGCGCCAGCGTGCACTGCAAAGGCATATATCTGCCGATACCGATGATTTTATGCCGATGACGTCATCGACAAACTCTATTGCTATAAAATATTGCCGATGTCAAATCCGATAGCAGCAGACGCACCATCACGGTATATTGTAAATACCGATGCTGCGTACGCTCCGTATCCGATCCAGTGGACTTGTACCGAACGAAGACTGAACAACCCCGCGCACAGTAAACTGAGATCGTTAGAAAACAGTTTCCATGCAAATGTGCGCCGTCTCCTTGGCCCACTTTAAGCTCGAATTTGAGTAAACCGACGTTAAAATGACCTCTTTCATTCAGTCAGCACAGCTCTTTAATAACCCTCGATTCGTAATGTCTAGTCAAATATGCGCATTTTGAACAGAAAATTACATTAAAGTAAAATAAACGGGAGATCAAATATAAAGCCGTTATCGGGATCACAATGATGCGATGCGATGCGATGCGATGCGATGCGATGCCGTGTACCGGTATACATTTGCAGAGCGCGATAAGTTATTGCATTTTCGGCTCAATAACTGATTACAGTGTACTTTTACATCTGTATTTGCATTTATTGCAATTATTGGTGCTGGAGTTCCATTCACGTAATGCTATTTAATTTATTCGGCGGCCCGCGTCCCGCACCCCGCGGCCCGCACCCCCCATGATTCTGAAAAGGTTAAATAATGACATGATTATTTATTTTACAATCGAATTTACCGATGGAAATTCATACATCAGGTATCCATCTGCATACATAGTGAGCAATGTCCTCGGAAACATCAGTACATGTCTACTCACTTACTCCGGCGGCTGAGCGACACGAACTAGGCGTGAGACACAACACTTGCTCATATTAACTATAATCATTATTCATTTATTGTCTCTTCGTTAAAGATCTTCTTACAGTTCTTATTTATTTGTTATATGCTTATTTAGTAAAACTCAAGAAAAAAATATATAAATTTAAGTGTAGGTACAAATTGAGGATGGAAAACCACTAAATAGTAGCTAAGTACTCAAAAACATTTTAATACAATATATTACAAAAAGTAAAACTTGTTCAAAACGCCAAGCTCATGTCTCTTCTAGCATAATGAAACACCTTTCTCATTCCATGAGATATACGAGTACCGTAAAGCCCATACACACTTACCCAACAACTTAAACTGCTATCTACACTTACCTTTCTCATTTAAACAGTTTGTAGTAAAATGTGTAGTATTTTCCCAAAAGCCTTTCTCTCTTGCCTGTCTTCAGTAAGGTAAGGCGTGTGTGTGCGCTGCATAATTGAGTGGAGTGGATTGGGCAGCGCCGCCGAGACCCCTGGCCTCTCCTACACACAACACACTTCTAAATAACACAGCTTACGGCTATGCTATTGAATATTAACAAAACAATATATTTATATTAAAAAAACATTCTGACTTGTAGAAAATCACTACGGACCCGGCCTACCACCAAGCCAAGTTAAACCACAAGATTTAGGTAACTAGGTACTCGTACTAGGCTAGCATAGACGTGAAGGAAGTCGTAACTGATATTTGAGTTTTCCCAGTGAATCTCTAATCATAGTCTGTAGTTCATTACAACTTCTGCTCTTTTGGTAGGTAATTAAATATAAAAAATGTACTCAGTCTTTTATGTCAACTTTTTGTCAACCTATTAGTATTACACTTATAAAGATATACATCCTACTAATATTATAAACGCGAAAGTTTGTAAGTATGGATGGATGGATGGATGTTTGTTACTCTTTCTCGTGAAAACTACTGAATGGGTTTTAATTAAACTTTACAATAATCAAAAAAAAAGCTAAAAGCTTATATATCAGAATAACACATAGGCTACAATTTATAAAGATATATTGTATTATCCAAAATATCTATCACCACGCGGGTGAAACCGCGGGGCGCAGCTAGTATAATATAAAGATAGAAGATAAGGTTTTTTTTATTAGATTATAGATAGATTGCTATGGAAAGAGCTATGCTCGGAGTTTCTCTGAAGGATTAGTATCGAATACAGCCGACAGAGAACCAAGGTTATCGACATAGCTCTAAGAATTAGCAAGATGAAGTGGCAGTGGGCCGGCCATATCTCGCGAAGAACCGACGGCCGCTGAGGCAAACGTGTTCTTGTGTGGAGACCACGACTCGGTAAACGTAGTGTAGGACGCCCTCCGACCAGGTGGGATGACGACCTGCGAAAGACTGCAGGTAGATGCTGGATGCGGCAAGCTGAAAACAGGGCGCTATGGCGCTCATTGGGGAGGCCTATGTCCAGCAGTGGACTGATATAGGCTGATGATGATAGATAGATTAGTTGTAATTTATATTTTTTCTGATGCTTTGTAGAAATGCTAAACGAATATTTTGCGGAAATCATTTGTTTGAGCTGAGAAAGATATTTTAAGATAGTGTCCAAAGTACCAGAAAAGCAGAAGTTGATTGGAGGGTGAGGGAGTTGATTAGAGATTCGATTTTAAAATGAAATGTTCCTAGACATAGACATAGACATATCATTTATTTGCCACTACATATACACACAATTTAATGAACAATTATAAATTACAAACATAATACTTAATATTAGTTACATTATTTACACGATAAAATAATTATTATTAGTTACACAATAAAAAAAATATACATTGAAAAAAACTAAATAACATAAATAAGTAAGTAGGTGAACAATGTGTGCTGCAGTAGCAAATGGGTCCAGGCTCAGCATAATGCCGACTGTTACTGTGTTCCTAGTTCCTTCATGTTTATGCTACCCTAGAAGTAAGAAAATGTTGTACTAAAATGAAGTGGCTATGCTTAAAATTGTCCTGTCTACGATTATTATAATTGAGTTCAAATCGATGGCCATCATTAAATTATACCCATTAAAAGTAATCAAACTGTCGTATTCTTACAAATCGATACAAATATTCTACAATCAACGACTAACGCTTGGAACGATTTTCAGCTCTATATATGTGGAACAAGGTCGTTATTAATATATTTTATCCCCACAAAGAATGTACGTATTTACCTAGTTTTAGCCTCGTAGAGGTTTCGTAGAGGTTCGTAGCACGTAGCCGCTCGTAGCCGCTCGTAGCAGCGTAGGCTTTATTGCTACGAGGTACTACATCAGCCTGAGGGCAATAAGAAAGGAATCTGAATTATATTGAAAAACGTAACGTGAGCAATAAAAGTCCCAGTTTCAGTAAACCAGCACGAAATCTTTATCAACAACTGTGAAGCGTGCTTGTGAGGAGATGCAGCTATTACGGGAAACATTTTAATTAAATATGTGTAAGTCCGTTAACCCGTGCAGCGCCGCGCCGGGTCTCCGCGACCCCAGATGTTGGCACGCGCTCGCGACTCGCCCTGCGGAGGCTATAAATCCTTCCACGGACACTTTTTCTGCTTTCTCCACCCTCCCCACCCCGCTTCTTGTTTGCCGCCTTCTCACGTTTTTGATTCAACTTTTTGTAAAGAATCTCGTTTCAAGTTATTGCGTCGTCGATAATCTTACCAGTAAATTGGTGTGCGTCCCGCGATTTGTCAGCCGCAAAGTTTGCCTATTAAACTTTAAAAATAAAACGTCAAGTGTGAGTCGGACTCTCACACCTAGGATTCCGTACAATTATAAGACCTTGTTTCGTACCGAATATCATGATTCTAGGTCAACAGGCAGTTAGTCCTTAGTTTTTGATCCCTTACGATAATCATAAAACATATTTTTTTAATTTACGATTTTTGGGTTTTTCTCTTGCTTGTGCTATTATATTCTTTTAAAATGTTATAATTCTATGTATGTTAACGGGAAGTACGCCAAAGGTTTTCGGGCGATGGCAAGAATCATTTTTTTCCTTTTATGGTCCGGAACCCTAAAATTGATATTTTGTTTATAACCGAACAAGTTGTATGAGATATGTTTCCGATACAATAAGGAACACTAATTTTACGTATTTATGTTTCGAAATAGTGTTGTTAATCGTTAGCAACACGGAAGCTTTTGAATCGAAATCAATCAAACAGAAACCGTTATTGTCAAACTTTTGTTAAATTGAAAGCCATCAATAACACCGGAATAGTGCTTGGACAAAACAAAGCTATGCAATAGGTTTGTTTCCGCGCTAGTAGTGAGTAGTTATTGAGATGGCAAGTGGAGTGTGGCGGTGGCTGTGAGGCTGCGAGCGTGTGGATGGTCGCGGGGCGCGGGCCGGGCGCGGGTAGATCAGAGCAGCCAGCAACCTGCCGCCGGCTCCGTACCCGCGCGCACTTTGCATAAAAACTCACAAATAAAATATGGCCGCCGCATTCATTGAATATTCAGCATCGGAGCTATGCCGGATTAAAATAATATTTTACGAGGGCCGTCAGGAAATTAAAAATCTTTCTATTGTTTTTGTCACCTAAACGCCGAACAATGGACGAAGATAAAGCTTAATCGATGGCTGACGCGAAATACTAATGGAGATTTGTTTATTCGCGAGCGGGCGGGGGGCGGGGGGCGCGTGAGGCTGCGCATTTCATTTCACACTTTATATTATAATATTTCGTCGCGCCGAGTTATGCGAGGCATTGTTTGCATTCCCAAGCTTTGAGACGTTTTAACGTTTCCGGGCTCGAGATTGACAATAACAGTCGAGAGGTTAAAGTGAACACAGAGTTTTTGCCATAATTCAATCAAGTCGACTCCGGTTTATAATTTAAAAGCTTTAAATAATGCTTTGTGCTTTTAATAATCCTGAATAAAAGGTGTACATTATTCAGCGTCCGTCGCGACGACTGCAGCTAGCGATCAATAAGTTCTCGAAGCTTTTCCATATCAATATTCAATATCAATTAACGCTTGCATGCAACACACGCGCTCGCAGAGACTGCCGTGTGGTGGCTAGCGTCAGACTGACCAGATACTGTAACAAGTGTTTAGTCAATTTTGATTTTAAAGTAAATAATATCAACTGAGCTGCTAATTAGATAAAGCACGCGGTCAAACGTGAAGACATTGTGTTAAGCTACTTATACACACGTTTTAGGCCATTGATTTATGGCTTCACTTATCTTATTGAATGTAATGCGGCACAATGTGCCCGCTGAATTGTCCAGCATTATTTATTTATTTATTTAATTATCATACTAGGTTCTGCCTGCGGATTTGCACGCGTTGTTGCTATGGAAACGATTAATGGCTATTATTTTCTACGGAAACTGATTCTACTAATAACGTATAAAATACGTAGGTAGCCTACGTTTTTCACCTAGGTTTTTGCATAATTTCAGCTTAATCCGTTCAGTAGTTTTGGCGTGAAGTAGTGAAAATCTAATCATTCATCCATACATCCATCCAAACTAACGCATTTATATAATTAGACGTACTGTATACGTGTATAATAGTATGTTTAATTAATAAAGTCCATCTTTGTCGAAGCGCCAATACAGAATTATCAGAGCGCCACTCCGGCGGCGCGCGTGTGAACGAAATGCGATCCACTGTTTATAGTTGGCCCAACATGTTGGCCGTAGGGCGCGTAGGCCCAATGTGTACGGGCCGCTTTAATTTCTTTTACTTTATTTTATCAGAAACAGTTAAACTTGAACTTAGTTTGGAATTCTACCCCTGAATGATCATTCCATGAAATATCATTATTTTACCTTAGACAATAACATCTTTGACTGCCTTAGCCGAATATTATTTTCACAAAAAGATATATAAAGAAAGGCTTTTAGCTACCATTTTCAGTTTACTTGATATTGGCAGGCAAATTGAATTCTTCTGTGAGCACCCGCTGAACTCTTTGTAAAACAAATACCTACTCGCGGGGCGCGGGCCTGGCAAGTGTGGAATATAACACGTTAGTAGGCCTCCAGAGGCAGCGGAGTGCGCGGGGAGCCTATCAATATAATAATGCGCGGAGGAGACAACACGTCACGAGCCGGAGCGTGACATCCAGCCGACAATTACTTACTTGAGCCTTTTTATGTTTGTTAGCAGCGGTCGGTGTATGGGACTTGTTTGCGTCTGTCGCCTTCACCGAACCAGTACCATGACATAGCATTGTCACCGAGCTGACATAAGTACGTATGCCAAACTTCAGCTCAGTCGGTTGAGGATAACTTGTCTAAAATTTAGCAGCAAGATTTATCCCACACAAACTAACTGGGCAAGTATAAATAAAATCTTGTAAAAACAAGGTGAGGTTTTGATTCCGCTGAGTCACAGATAGCCGTTCCAGGATTCCACCCTGAACGCTTCCCACAATGAGATGGGTACATTTCAATCACTAGTGAGTAATTGATTCGCACTTGCCGTCCGCCGTCCGCCTGCGAGGCAAGCAGGGTGGAGGTCGGTACAGTCAGCGGCGCGGCACTGATGCCTGCAAACAGGTCACCGGCTCCCCCCGCGGCTGTAATTACCCACTCTGCAGCCAAATCCGACCGAACTCGTCCCGGCCTAACGTGCTTTGAGCACTCGCCGTGAAATGGAACAGTGACCATGCACCAGCAACGAACTGTATCGCATCATTTGACAGTCAATATCATAGAGATCATCTTTGTTTCTGATATCTGTGGTCAATATGCTTTGAGGTCAATTTTAATAAGAATAATACAAAACAACAATCGAAACCGACTCCAATCAGTACTGGAGAATAATTGCTTTATCTCAGCATATTTAAGTTCTGTGGATGAGTCATAAAACCAATCGACAAATCTCTGTTCCGATAAAATTGAACCCAACCTGGGAATACGTACGTACTTACTTCAAATATAAACATCGCTCAGTTATTGTCGGAGCTCCGTGGCAATGACGTCAACAAATAATACAACTCATTTGACAGCTTTCTTTTTTCTAAGTTTACGAAATTTATTCACTAAATAATCTGCCCCTGCCCTCTGTTTATATTGAAATATTGTGATTTATTAATTTGTCAATATGAAATTTAGTTTTACGAAGATTGGTTTGCTATTCCCAAAACGACGCGTACATTTACCGAAATATTTCCTAGTTTACAAAGAGTAGGTGTAATGTATTCCCGGCTCGAAACAAGGGCGGTAAACTGAACGAAGTAGCAGATCGCCTCAATTTATCTCCTCAACAAAAACACCAAACACCAGATAGCTCCTATAAAAACATTTTAGTGAATGTGTTTATTGTTCTTTGTGATTACTTTAGTGTTTTGTGTGTAAACAAACGGGTATTTTGAAACACAAGACGTGGGGAACAGCGAATCGAGCTCTATAATCCAAAATGGGAAAGAACCTGGTTTTAACTTATATTTTCCATATCATTTCTCATACAAATAGTCGAATGGAACCTTGTCAAAGAAAATGTCCGACTGTTTTAGTTCTATGTGGAAATGGTTCCATCCATTGATGGCGACTCGTGCAGATTATAGCCGAGATACACAATACATAGGACACTTTGGTCGTTGGTCTATTCTTACAAAAAATATATATTTTAGTAGTCATCTACTAAAGCACGTTTATTAAAATGACTAGCTTTTATAAATAAGCTTTCATCACAACAAAACAACCTCAAAACATCCGGTTCCTCCCAATGTAAACATTCACAAGCGGAGGTAACCACTGTTTATAGTTCGGTCTCGTTTCTCAAGTTTTTTGCGGTGGCCCGAAATAGAAGAGTGTTACATGAACCAGGCGCGCTCACGTGGATATTGAAAGAATTGTATTAATTATAGTTCACGGCACTTAATGTATAATCATTTGTATTGTAGGCAAATATAAGATAGAAATGCGTTAACACAATAAATAAACATACGAGTATAATTGGTTATTTAGTTTCATCATCTATCTCAACAATTTGACTCGACTTATACCTTTTTTAAAAATATTATATAGACGATATATAGGTAATTGAATTAAAATGTGTATGTTACTGAGCTCGATCTTTGTGCCAATGAAGTTGGCAAAAAACAACTGGATATATAAAATAACAGCTGCAATAAAGTTGAGCTCAAAGAACTTTTCAATTAAGCAATCGCACTGAGAAGCAAAAACAAAGACTGCTTCGCCAATAAACCTTCGAGGGATCCGGTTCCGCGGGCGCTGGCTTCGGAACAACAGACAATGCAAACATGCTCCAACTCTTACCGGAGCTGCGGTGATCGGGACTCGCACTTGCAACTCTGCTTTGAACAGCTTCAAACTCTGCTCATTCAAAACATTTATTGTCTACAAAGACCTGAAAGACGTAAAAAGGGGCGCGGGGGTAGTATTGCTTTGCATCCACCATAACTACATTAGATCATTTATGGGTGTTTTTTGTAGAGGCAATTTAGCCCAAAATTGGGAAGATAATCCATCAAGGACGTTCTCCCGCAAGTTCATCACAGGTGGAGGCGCGCCTCATGTTGTATTCAGTGGGTGCCCGACTCTCAAAGAACCCTTTTTCACTAGGTACTTACTATTTATTACAAAAGGCGGCCCTAGACTTTTGCATCTATTACGAGACCTAGGCATAAGGGATATAATACAAGGATTTATATTTTATGTTAGTAATGTATTTAGCTCTTTTGTGTCTTGTTTATTCACGAACTTATTATGAATGTCTGTAGGACATTATAAATAACCTTACGAGACGGGTTCTCGCCATTGTCTAAATTAGAATTAACGACATATATTTTCACGTGATACTCCTTGGAGAACATATTCATAAAGATCTATCAAACCTTTCAAAATAATTAACCGTGAAAATTAAACTCAAGAGAGCATAAAATTTTAACAAACGTTGAATAAAATGCTAATAGAAAAGTTTGACGTCGAAACAAAGATAACTTTGGGCTGTTTTTATCGGGCTTCTAATTTGGAACAATCAACAAATTTCCAAATCATGTTTGAATTAAAGCTTGGGGAATATTCCGCTGGCTTTAGAGCGGGTAATTACATTTTTGGAAATTTCCAGACGCATTTGTACGGGTGCGCGGGGTGCGCGGGGTGCGCCAGGTCGTCGCTCCTGCTCAGCTTATTGCTAAGAAAGGGCTGAATAACCCTTTATAATTTTGGTTTGAAGTCTTGTATTCATAGTATCTTAGTTATTACGGAGTCCCTTTGGAGTTTCTTTTCATCTATTTTATAAAGAAAATGAAGGTAGCTTTTGATCTCAGGTAAAACCTCCGAAAAGAGAAGACCGTTGCGATCGATAGTGTGTGGATTGTCCAGCATTATTTATTATTTTCTTTGTGTTAGAAACGTAATTTAAAATGTCAAATTGGTGTCACTGCACACATGTTGGTCTCACAGCATTCCGCGGCGCTCACATCTTATAATGTGACAACTTTCAAATGTAGAACACACCAGGTACATACAGTACATAGGTAGTTCATTAGTCGCACACATCAATTTGTTTGACCGTAGCGGTCACTCGCAGCTCTCGCCGCGTTGGCAGTGGCCGCTCTGAGCAAGCGAGATAATTTTTAAAGGCGCGCACATTCCAGTTTACGAGGCCGTTTGCAATGCGCAAAACGAATGAATAAAATGCTTTACGTTATGTTTAAGCGCGCTAAATTAGGATACAGAGTTTTAGAGACGGCTTGTTTACCGGAACACTGCAATTACTAGGTAGCTTGTTTTCTTAATGTCTGGTTATCAAGTAGCTATTTCTACAATATTTCGTGTTGTGGTCCGGCGCAAACCAAATAAATATTTGTTCTGCTTGGAGAATTTAATGTTATAAATTTACTACTAAGGCACTAAGACTTGAGTGTATCCTAGCATGCGATGATGCGATGACTCAATCGAACGACGACCGATGTGGCGCGGTGGGCGAAGGTCCGCCTGCGACGCAGTAGGTTGCGGGTTCGATTCCCGCCTCGGAACAATTGTGTGTACGATCTGCAGATATTTGTTCCGGGTGTTCTGGTCGTTTTCTATGTATAATAAAAAATATCTATATACATATGTAATGTATTGTATTACGTATATCAATTATCTAGTACCCATAACACAAGCTCTGCTTACCATGGGGCTAGATAATGCTGTGTGAATATTTATATTTTAATAAATATTATAAAAAAACTAGAAAACTAAAACAAAAATAAATAAAAAAATTAGTAGAGTATATACAATTTAAAAAAAAGGATATAATAGAAATTAAAATACATCAACCATCAACGTTGTTCGCACACCGTTATATATAATGTTTAATTAAAGCTATAATGCTTTTAAATGCATCAGTATCGATCGACATTCGCATTCTTCCAATGGAGTGTCCCAGCCGTGCTGCCGTGGCCAGTAAGAATACGTGCAGGCCGGGCGGGGGCTCGCAGTGACAGATACCTGCTTTTCAGTGCCGTTATTGCCACTTACTCTGTGGCTGCGCCCGCGGCCTCTCGCACTCACACTCTTATTGCAACTGAATATTATATTTACGTACTTATTGACTCTGCCCAATGTTGAGACATTCTTTATTCAGAAGTAAATTAAAATCCATGAATATAAACTTGTAACTTGTTTATTTGCTACAGATATACTACGAAAAACCCTAACAATAAAATGCCGAGTAAATTTAGACAGGTGATAGATAATTGATTTAGCGATGTGAGTGACCAAGCGCTGTACCTTGCTCATGCTAACAGGATTGAGTTGTTAATATAATTTGGGAATATTTTAATAACACATTTCGATTTTTCTGAACTAGGTCCACTTTAAAATGTCCATGAACAGTTTTGGCATTTTCGGAGTCGGATGAGAGAGGCAACAACGGCTCCGCACAAATATGTTTCATCAAAACTGTTTCACTGAAATCCACAATTGAAATTAATACACTGTACTGTTTCTGACATTCTGTGCACACCCAGCTGCACTCAACGACGTGCGAATAAGAACACGTTTTCTTTTTTGCTCCTCATTCAGTACATGTGCATGATGTCCATTAAGTTTCTTATTTCAGAACTTTATTACATAATGCTCCCGCAAGGTAGGAAAGAGTCCACCAGATAACTCGTTTTTTTTGTAAATTAGTTTTCAGTCTGTTCTATTTCCTAACCTCCATTCCCTTCATGATTGAAAATATTTTCTCAAATATAAACACTAAGCAGAGAGCCTCTGAATTGAAAATGAAGTCTCTTCGCTGAACCGTTCCCGCTCGGCGCCGTAACGTGCACCGAGCAATACCGGATGCTTAAGGTTTGATTGTCCTCATTAAGCCGTAGTTATTGTTGCTGGATTGTCGACTTTAAGCCGCCGCAATAAACGTTAATGGCTCGACTTAATTATAGCATTGACGCGCATTGTTTAAGCTTGCTATTTTTAAAATGTACAACATTTCAGGAAACAGTTCTCGATCGAATATCAGCTTTTACAATCTCCTTAATTTATGTTACACAACCCTTCCCCAGGATCGGTGTAGACTGACCACTTTAAATGGCGATCACTCGGTTCTTTTATCAACCAAGAGCTATTAGTACCCAGGAGTAAAATCCTAGAACACAAGAAATAGTGGACACCCTCGACGCAGACGAGCTAGGGTTTGTCTGCACCTACCCCTAATGCCGTTTCGTCGTCCACCCTCGATGTCAACGAAACGTCACCCATAACGAGATGACGGCTATGAAGTAGCACTACATAAAATGTACTTTTATAATGGCCGATTGTCACTTGTCATTTCTCGTCATGCTGCCGCTACTTGTCGTGAAGTAGGTACATAAAACCCTCCTGTGATATACCTTCACGTAGCGGATGATCCCTTTTTCTTATATCTTCTTCGCGTTCGATAGTTGCAGAAGATAAAGAAGTCGTCGGTTCCGCCATTCCTCAACTGCGCCTACCACGACGACACCTACAACAAACTGAACCGGCGAGACGGTCGCGGTGGACGCGCTCGATCACCGTCACGTCATCTAGAACTCGCCCTTACAATCATATCGTTCCCGGAGACGTTTCGTTGACAGCGGCGCGGCGGTGGCGTGGCGGCGGCGCGGTGGACAAACGGCGGAGAAAGGAATAAAACATTTTGAAACAAACATATTTGGACCGAGGTAAAATATACCTGTCAAACACAAACTGTTGTTTCATCTTAAGTGAACTCTAACACACAGTACCAAAGATCAATTTCTTACTTCCATTGTTGTGCGTCACCTCCCCGGTTTATTTATAAAGCAATTACAGTGCGCGGGCGCATGGAGAATGTAAAGCTCGTTAATGTTTAGGGTTAAGAGAGCTATTTAGGGTTAAGCCGGGCATTCGTCAGGGATGTTCCAACATGCTTTGTTAGCAGCGTGTTAGGAGTACGTGTATGAAGTGTGAAATAACGCTTTCCGCTGTTTCGTATTTTCTGCTTTACCTGCTGTGACAAAACGTGCAGCATCCTCAACAAGATGACTCGTATATAATTAGTTCTGAGTACTGCGAACGAGATATAAACGCAACACTATAAGTAGCTGTATCCCGGACTCCCTCGCTTCGTTACTCACTGCAGTGTTCACGTGATAAGTACTTCTGACCAAATTAACGAACTGAAATGATCCCGATGTTGAAATAAGCTAAATCAATTTTAGAGCTAATTGAAAATTGTTCCAATAATTGATGAACCGATCGCTCTGCACGGAACACGGCTAATCGCTAATTAATCCGGCATTTAGGAGGATCTACGGCCGCCGGTGCCTACCTCCAGAGGGATTAGCGCATTTTAATATAACGCGATTATATTAAATAGACTTTCGTGAGTGCACAGTGTGCACCCCTAGTGCACACTGTGCACTGCAAGAAAATTACAATCAAAAGAACGAATGAATGAAAGAATTACAATGAAAAGAAAATTACAATCAAATAATGAAAACAAATTAGAAACATTAGGTATTTACAATAGAATCAATCTCAACGTTAAACCTTGATAAATTGGTATGTAGGCCTTATGGCTATACTTTGGCTCTAAGTCTTGCGCTACAAATATCAGTTTGGCAGAAACTAATGAAGAAACACTATGGTACTGTAGGAACTAATTAGCATGTATGATGCCCTATGTTCTAACGTCAAGTTAAATGAGCGTCTTTATTCCCAGCAGGAGCTAGTTGCAGTTGACCAGGCACTGCTAGAGACTACAGTTAAAAATAAACCTTCTCTCGCTCAGAATAAAGATGGAACGCATATTAATCACAGGCGGCATGTCCGTGCGTCCGTCACGGCGACGCCTGCGTGATTTATCGTCATAATTACTAGGAAGATATACAAGGGAGATATCAATTACTCGCGTCTTTTTGTAAAGAAAATATTATGTCAAATTCCTAGTTCAACTATTCTTCATAAAAACTTAATAAAAAATCGGTGTCGAATACCTAAACGCTTATAAGTTTGAACAGACCCCGGCTCGTTTCTAAAATCCATAGATTTCCGCGTATCCAGAGTAAGCGCAGTTTGCTTAAACCTGGAATAAATCGGGCCTAGACGCGCTAATCCGCGCCCAAGTGTTTCCAAACACTAAATAATGGGACTAAATAAATCTGCAGTTGAATAATGCGCGCTAACTAAGATTCATTGGAGATAACATTTGCTTTGGAAGCGGGAAGGTGCATTCTTAATTTGTACAAGAACAGGTTGCCAAATTCTTTTGCGAAACTTTCTCAGTTATTAAAACTAGTTTTACCAGGTTTACGGCGTTTTTGCTAGATCTATAACATCTATAACTAGGTCATAAATCATTTCCTGAGTTTGGGTTTCGTGTCGTTTATCTAGGTGCTATAACATTTTGTACAGGAAAATGAAGCTAAAACCTTTAGTACCTTTAGGCGGGGAGCTCGCCCAGGCGCTACCCTTCGCCGGTCAGTTTCCTTTAAACTTTTAACGACGGTTCTGTTCCCTCTTTGTTTGGATTTGGGTTTAAATCCAAATGTGTCTGTGCACAGTGCTCTACCTAATTGTACAGCGGTCGTATAACTTTTATTACCTGTTTCAACTTCACTGCTCTTCGGTTTATTATTGCGGAAAATATGCATGCGGTAGGGTCCGTTCGACTGTGCTGTATGTAGACAACATCGCAGGTGTTTCTATGACTGTTAGTAACACATCTGAGGCGCCGTCATTATTTATTGGTGCATTGTTCAGACATCAAGAACAGCTATGCTTAAACTTTTATCGCCCTTTGCTACATACAGCCGCTAACCGTGCTTGTATAAGCAACGACTCTATTAAAAGTCCTGCATGAGCCAAGCCGTAACAAATTGTTCCCGGGCATAGTTTTAATTGAGTGAGCTTGAAGCAGTCCATAGCTTTAGATTTCCCGCAAGATGATCACACTCACAGTCGGCGCCGAGTTGATCAGATTTAATATTTTTAGGCCGAGGGTGGAATTGTTTCTACGCCTAAAATATTGGATTTCATAAAGCAATTGTCTACAGTTTTTTCTTTGAAGTGTCATAGCTCGTTCGTCATGCAATGGATGAGGCTCGGCGCTGACATTTATTGTTCCTCACGATGCGACGCGACATTTATTATTACGACAGAGTAGCAGGCGCCGTTTTTCATTGTTTATTGGACTGTGCAGGTTTGATTTGTAAAGTCAACGATCCATCTTCAATCATTCTGAATAGCTGTATTATGTGTAGGTACACTCTAATGTAGAAACCTAAATGTATGACCCGAGGTATCCAAATGAACGTTGATAGCTCGATCAGTATTATCTCGATAAGATAAAGCCGAACGGTGTTTAATTAACGCGTCACGTCAGTCTACGGTACCTCCGGGCAAAGGGAACCGGCGGGCGTCGGTCAGGCGCTTCCACTTGACAGCAACCCGGTTAGCGCTCCGACCAGTCTAACTGTACCACCCAACTACCAAAAATAGTTTTAGAAAATCACAGCGAGGGAAATGATTGGATCGGAAAATGCCGGGAAAGTTTCTCAGCACGCTTTCGGACGGCGGCGGCGGCGCGGCGCGGCGCGGCGCTGGCTCGGTGCGCAATACGTACGGCAGGCGCGCCACTGCACCCGATACGACGTCAAGACACGATGTTTTTCTAATTAGCATTTTTCTAGTCATAAGGTTATTATTCGTTTGGAATTGAATTGATCTCAAAACAATGTTTGGTTGTTTTATTCTTGGCAGAAGTGGTAATTGGTAAACGTTTGATTGCGACACGGTTCGAATACAAGTGTAACGAAGGTGACAAAATCCAACAGCCCGAATAAATGAATTCCTATTTGATTTTACGAGGCGGGTCGAGATCGGAGGCAGTAAGTAAGCTCCATAATCAAAGCCGTAAAGTAATATTTTTAGGAAGTTGCCCCTCTGGTTTACGAGTGTTTATATTGCTGTAGTTGTACTCAACAGGCTTTTCGGGGCAGAGTTCATTTTAAATTTAAAGTTGAATAAATATTTGAAATTGGGATGTTGGGCCCTGTGATGTTGACGACCGACAATCGGGCCCTCGTTTTATGGACCTAAATAATTTACAAAGTTACTTAGCTATGTACTAATTTACTTTGCAAACAATCATAAATCCCAAGCGTTGGAAGGTCATTCGCTCAAAGCAAACGTTCTGTCTACACGTAGCTACATCTATCTAGTTATTGGAGAACTGTTCAGGTGACTTGAGTTGTAAATGATCTTTCACTGAAACTTTCCGCGCACAACTTGCTGTATTGAGGAAGTACTAAAAGTCGGAAGCAGTTAGAAATCTTGTGCCAAAACAAAAAGAACAGTCCGATAGAGTGCAACATAATTGAGCTGTAATTGGAACACTTCGGAGCGAGGGCAGGCGCGCTTCACACGGCGGACCCGGGGCAGGCATGGGCTGGGGGCTGGAGGTTTGTGTAGGTAAGTTCATTATAGAACTTAAAGCCGTTTAGGGTTTTGTCCAGAAAACAGATAAAACACGTTACAAATAAGCGTAAATATTTTATTTACTACAGGTTTTTACTATCGGGTGTCTGGTTCCATACCTGGGGATATCCATTGTTTGTCCAATTTACTATAATCAGTTTTAGATCATCTTGTTGGAACGAGGATCGGGGCGTATTATTAAAATGTGAGTGGGCACAAATAGACCCGCCGGGAGCGCCCTGATTGATTCCCGATTACCGGGCAATTCCGCCATCTTGGATTATAAATATTGCGTTTACGTTTATAACAAAGGTCCGTTAGGGGTTTGTGCCCCACTCGGACCTGGGACCTGCGGATATCTTTGATCTGGAGCGGGCTGCGATTAGTGAAATCGATTCGTGATTTTCCGGGAGAACGCACTTGAACGAAATCCGTGGAATCGGTTCGGACTTGTTTCCGTGAGGTGTACTGGAAAAGTTATTATAAATGAGAAGCTTTGTGATTGCAAATACAGAGAATCATAAAGCGATTCCAACAAAGAAAAGCTAAGTAAAGGTTAGCGCAAAAGATCCGATAAAATACAGATTCGGTAACTAAACCCCCGTGACGTGCCTTGACGTGCCGTGACGTGACGTGACGGGGTCATTTCGCGGATTAATCATTATCTTTTACGAGTGTTTGCGACGAGCGAAGTTTTTCTATCGCTTCGTGAAAGTTCCACGAAGATTCATGGCCTGTCTGTCCGTAAGGCAGCTCCGCACCGGCTCCGAGGGAGCTTTACGGATTCCTCAATATTGGCCTCCCCTCGTATTGACTTGTCGCGTCTATTAGCGGTGACACTGCTCAAATATTTTTTATATTGAGTTGAGGTCGAGTCAGCGGATAGCGCTATTTATTCAGTATGTGGTCAGAGATTGCAAGATTGAAGATTTAGGAGTTGTTTACTGACGAAATTTCGTTTACACGTGTTGAGGCATCTGGCTTTTTAGTCACTAGTTACAACTGGATATTAACAATCTTATCAATAAATGAGGTCGAACACGTAACAATAATCAACAATTCTATTTGTACAATAAACCTGTTCATCGTGAAGGCGCATCCGGCCTAGTTCTCGATAGGTCAACATTATTTAGGAGCATGTCTAATCATGAGCCGAGAAGGGCTGACGCCTGCTCCTTCTCTTTGATACAGAAATAAAGCATCTGTCGTAAGCCTCGGCACATCTCGGCCCGGAGACGGGTCCGTTGAGTTTCTTTCGAGCGTTCTCGTTGATGTCTGGAACGATGTCGCAGACATTGATCGTCATTTATTTTAAATAAGTTTTGTTCAGATCTCGGCAGAAAATAATATATTACTAGCTGTTTCCCGCGGTCCCACCCGCGTTAAATTAAACTTTCACATTTCTAAAATATAATATAGCCTATGTTCGCCGGGGATAGTGTAGCTTACCAACGGTGAAAATTTATCTAATCGGTCCAGTGGTTTCGGAGCATATTCAATACAAACAAACAAAAAAAAAAAACAAATCTTTCCTCTTTATAATATGAATATTAGTATAGATTTATTAAAACATATTTTCGGTTTCAAATAACACATTTAAATATTTATTCCAATTGTTAATAATAACAGTTCAGTCAACCACAGAATCATTGAACAGGATAAACCTAGCCTGTCCTAAACTTTCCAACAACATCTAAAAGTAATCGAATCGAAGAAAATTCAAAATGTTTCAGCGGATATTGTCGATAACAGTACGTCAGCAACTTATCAAATTGGAAGTCCCATAAACCGATAGTTTGATCGTATATCCGGCCGGGACAGCGAGATGAAAAATCTGGCGACACTGCGTCTCTGCCGAGCCATGCGTCATGCTGCACCGCCCGCGGCGTGCTGCGCGGCGCTGCTATACGTTACCATTGCACATGAATAACGACTTTCATTGCGCTCCCGTCAATATTTTATGAAAAGAAACCCTATACCTATTGAAGAGGAAACATCTATATTAATTTCAATAGCAGTCTTTGTTTCTGCCTCTCCACTCTTTATCCTCTGCTGAAATATGGATGACGGATCCCAAACTGAAAACGTAGAAAAGCAAAGTTTCCAACGTCAAAGCTCCCCATTGTGAGTCCCGGCAGGTCACGTGGCCGCGACACAAGAAATGTATGCTACAAGTTAAGCTTTAAAGTAAGAAAGTAAGAAATCTGCTAACGTAAGAAGCTACAAAGTAAGAAATCAGTTTAAACTATCTGCAGGTAACTTCGCCAGCTCGATACTTAGTTAAAGTTTACTTCTAAAGGCTTTATTGTGAAGAAGGGAATGTTTTGTGTCACCAAAGTAAAGGAACTATGGTTTTTAGTTCATGGGAAGTTTAATTGAGTTCTTTTTGAAGGTATTAATAAGTAAGTAATGAAAATACACAGAATGAAAAATTCCAATCTAGAGGAATCTTGACATCATTCAAGAGTTCACTGACACGTAAAGGTAAAAAGCTCTCAAAACTCGAACTCTCTACTCTATCTACCGATAGTTATAATAGAGGCGTAAAGTAAGTATCCTAGTTTACGACTAAAAGCTTTCGAAGCATTCGGAACCTGCTCTGCTCCGAACGCCGCAGTCGCCAGTAACAAAGGAAGGTTAACGTGCGACGTGCGCCGCACGAGGCTATACTTGAAGCAGCTCGCATTACCCGTCACTTCTATGCTGTTTCAAATTTAACTTGCAATTTTTACGAGTTTTCGGTAGGAATTCTATCGGGAATTTCATTAGAACTTCCATCGTCGACTGGAACTCTGCCTAATTGGTTCTGCTTCGCTCCGTGTTATTTATTTGCCTGTAATTAAGGTGAAAAAAGTTTCCTTAATAGCGTCAGATCGATAGCGCGCTCTCTGTACGGACCGACAACCTGGCAATTCTCACATTAGATTATAATAAGTACGTATGTCTGGTGGGTCCAGCTGAGATAGCGAGCGAGGCGGCGGCGCGGCGGCGGCTGCACCCGCTGTTTACGAATATGGAAGATCCGGTACATTTTCAAGGCAAATACACTTTATCCGCTCAGATAAACGGACGCCAAAACCTCGCTCGCAACTTCGGAGCCTGAATAAATACTTATATCTTGGGGCTGGTAATTCAGTTTCCAAAGTTCGAAACAAAAATACATCTAGAATAAAATAAGGGTGTGTTTTTTCATAGTTTGTGTTTGTTTCAGCGTCGGAGGGTGTCCGCGCGCGGGTGGTGTGTAGATGAGTGCGGTGCATGAGTGTGCGATGGTCCGTGGTGCGGTGTGAGTGTGGTGGCGCCGTGGCGTGCGCGCGCGCAAGGCATGCGGCGCGGGACGCGCGCCCCGCGCTAGGGGCCCGCGCCATGTGGCTCCTCGCGCTGCTGCTGCTCGCGCATCTACCTCGTCCCGGTGAGTACCATCCAGATCCTCATTATACCCCCAAAGAGGCCGGGATCGACTGTGTTTATACATACATATAACTCTGTTCCAATTCCTCCCAAGCAATATGCTGAAATTGAACATCAATAGCGGTTTAGCCGACCGTAACGTTATGGATGACCAATCTTCCGAGAACAGTTTGAATGTTATAAACTCTCGCTGCTTTCAGATCGATATCAAAATTCTCTTTTAGCCTCATTTAAAGATTCCCCGAAGCTTCAGAAATGGCGAACGAACCGCAAAAAAATTGTTTTATCTACAAAGTTCGTTTCGATAGAGGGCCCGATCAAATTGAATCCGCCCTAGATTGTATGAATAAAATTTACTTAATCGTAAAAAGTTGGGAACCTTAGAGCTCACCGCAGACCCCGCGGGTAGATACAGATTAATGCATTGGGATGAGTCTGCCCCCGTTTTATTGGATCAAGTTTAACTGACACATTGTAAACTGTCGGGTTGCGATGCGAGTGATGTGAGTCGTATAGCTCGAGGACGGCTGGGGCTGTGGCGGGGGGCTCCCTTCCCGGCTTGTCTAATCAAGGTATATTGTAATTGTTCTTCTGTTATATTAACATTATCCTAAAGTAACATTAAACGCTAAGTTTAAATTGAACCTGAATGTAAAGTTATGCAAATTGTTTGTGACTAATCCGCGTTTCTAGAATGAGGTGGTTGTTTTTTAGTATGCCTCCTACTCCCGACAGTAAACCGATCTGGTTTCATTTGCGTCGGTCATCAGCCCGACGCCGTAAAACGGAGACAACTCAGACCAAAATGTGCTTTTATCTACAGCATTCTGTGGTAATTCTCGAGGCCACCATTTTATTTGAATATACTGGAGTTTGAACTCGGTTCTCTTATACTGAACAAAGCCAGAGAGAAAATAAATAAAATAACAAAGCTGAGTGTGAATATGGAAACAAATATTATTTGATGCTTTTGTTTGTCGACCACAATTAACCCAATAGTTTCCACCAGCGGCCATCATACCCTGCGCTTTCATGCAAAGTTCCTTACAATTCTTCGAGCTCCATCACAACAAACTTACACTTGATTCCCTCTTCCCTAGATTATTATCCAACAGAATAAAATGGAAGCAAGCCATGTCCTATACTCCATTCAATCAAAGTCCTATTCGGAGTCCATCGGTACAATCCCTGGGAGTGTCGCGCCCTTTCCTGTCGCCTCGAGATAAAACGTAACATCCTCTGGAGCCCGAGGTGAAGGGTCTACAGAATAGCCGTGATTATGATTTACGTTTACCTTCACGGAGATGAGTGATTGGGTGCCCCACTCGCTTATAGCGGAAAGATAGATTGTACAGACTGTTCACTTGAATATTAGCTTCTGAATTATTAAACCATTTAATCAGGATATTTTCAAGATCACATTACAATAATGATTTATTTATATTAGTATAATAAATAATGCATTTGTACTTTTAAAAATTAAAACTAGGCGTACAAAAGAACACTTGAACATCAATTTACGGGTGGAACACTTTCCACGAGAGCTTTATTGCACACACAAATAAATTATCGTTTAAACTAATTAAGAAATTAGCACAAAAGGCGACCTAAACATTGCTTGAAAATAATTTAAACCCTATATAAATTAGTGATGAAATAAATTATTCTTCCGAGGTAATAGAAGCTTAATAAACTTGGAAAAGACAATTCTAAATACACTTGTACCAATATTTCTTAAACGTACTTGAACAAAGCTCAAGACTCGCAATTTTTGCTATTAAATAAGAATCTGAAGTAAGATATACTCAAATAAGTGGCTCTTCTCAATGGCTCATACATTTTAGATAAAGAACATGAGATGTCACGTATTTAAGAGATGTACCTACCTGTACCTGGTTCAGGAATTATACTAGATATTTTTATAAACAAATGGCCAAAAAAAAAAAAACTAAATCACTAACGACCAGTCATTGGAACAAATCGTTTTGATTTTGAAAGCTTTCATTCATCATAATCATTCGTGTCTTGTCTGTTTTTGAACTCAAAATGAAACCTTTCTTTCTGTGTAATTATGCGTCCTTATATATTTTGTTTTTAGTTATTACCTTGTTTTTCATGTAATTGTTTTCGTAACGTGTTCATTGGTAAATATATTTCTTGACATAAAATATCTCGGACTCTAGAACTGTGTATAATATTCATTATATAACCCTTGAGCATATACATTATCTAGGAAACAAGACCAGCTCTCTAAAACAATAGGCTCCTACTAGGCCTTACAAAGTCGTGCTATGTGTTTCCTATGTCGTTGGTTGCTCAATACATAGTATTTGTAGACACGGTCCGAGCGCGTAGGCCGTAGCTACAGCTTCGTAGAGCCTCTACGGTAAGTGCCCAAGTAACACAGCAAAGCAGTATAGCGGCCAATTTACAGCATTTCTGTATCGTTTTCGCATTTTGAGATAGTTGTATAGTTGGATTACAAAAGTTTATACGGCTACTGTAGTGCTTATTTGGGCACAAATTATACGGCTTTTGATCCTAAATAGGTTCACAATAGTTGCTTTATTGCATAACAGTTGCATTATATTAGTATTATTGTGATTAATTAAATTGTCAGTCGGATTAAAGAAGCATTATTACGGCCAATGAAATTGCCAATCTCATTAAAGAAGCATTATAACGGCCAATGAAATTGCCAATCGCATTCAAGCAGCATTAAACTAGCACTATTATTGATAATGAAAATTTTAATTGCATTTTAAAAGCATTAGGCTAGCATTAGAATGTACCAAAAGAATGATAGAAGCTATTTAAGTGTCAACAGTTCGAACTTAAACAAAAAAAAACATCATTATTACCCGCCGTACATGATATAAAATACATTAACGTGGTAATTTAACTACTTTGTCTCGCAATATTTGGTCGAACTTAATGAGTGACACCATACTTGTTTTCATCAAAACAAAATTTATAATTAACTCTGTTGTTATTTCATGCCTTCAAATAATACTGCGCAATGCAGTTTACTGTAAATGTCTATATAAGTTTTATTGAAAATTTTCACGCGCTTTCAATATTTTGTGGTTTTAATATAAAATGTTAAATAAAGTTATGTGTGAAATTACGAAAATAATTGTGTATTCCTAGTAAATAATTTATTTTGCTTAATTAACATAATAGTATGGGTAGGGATTACTAAATTAAGTTATATCATTACTATATAGGCTATTGCTTTTATAAATAGGTCCGAATGATAATACTTTTTGGTTATAAAATATTTCCAAAATGGTGTCGGTCTATGGCAGCCTAGTGAGCCTTTAAAATGGCTTATTAATGCCGCCAGCAGTATAAATACTCACACGTGAACAATGATTAAGCCAGAGGCCACAGAGAAGACTTTTCAGTAACCACTGTAGTGCCATTCTTTATAAAGTAGTTCTATATGGGTTCACCGGTATACCAATATCAGTAGGTGCACTTGATGTAGACTGAAATTGTGTCATTATAATTTTGGGGATCCATGATCAAAACAATAAAACCAATGGTCAGTTGGTCCCATTACAGAATTTCTGTACAACTTGAATCCGTTTGCCAAGTATTGGCCCATGTGACTTATGATTGCATAAATCATATGATTAATTAGGTATCTTTTTTATGTGTGATGCTTTTTTATAAAATTGTTTCTTATTTTTTATACCAACTGCAAGCAATGCCGTACAAAATTGTACAGACGATAGAGAGATGAAAATCCAACTGTTATTGTACCTTCTTCGTGAATACATTTACTAAATTAGTTATAAGATCTGACATTGTATAATTTTGTATTCTTGCAAATAAACGATTTGATTCGATTTGATTTGATTTGATTCTTTGTGGGAGGAAAATGGTAGCTTGGGTGGGGGCCGCCTACAAAACACAGAAAACACACAAATACTTAAAAGATGAGCAATCCAAGCCAGATCAAAAAGAATGGAAATTAATGGGCTGCATTCTAAAAAGGAACAATATAAGAACATATCAGCTTGCCGAAGCTGAATTATCAATTATGGAGGGAAATTCAGACACAGGCGTGAATGACACAGGCTTGGATGCACCCCGGACCAATTTTCAGCATCAAGCGGACGGAAATAAACAAGATTTTGTTAAATATTCTCATTAAGCCCAATAAAAGATTTTTCATAACACAATTTCGTATTGTGTGTATTTCGAATGTTGACAGATCCTACTTGATTTTGGTGACCTACAGAACCTTCTTTAATATCGCTACTACTCCCTTCGCACGAATCGTTTTGTTGTGCATTGATCGGATTCGGAGATATCATAATTCTTGCATGTTTCTCTGATATTCTATGGTTTATTTCTGTATTATTTTCTGTTTTGTGTGGTAGAAGAAATTGTTTTCTATCTATCTATCTTTATGCATTACAATGTAATTCAATTTCAATTCACGTGTATTTGATTAAAGAGCTGTTAGCCATACAGCAGAACTCAGTTGATCTTTAAAAAGGCAAGCATTACATTGATTCCTGTTTATGCTGTTTAGCAGCATTAGGCAATATCTCACTACTTAAAAATGCTATTGTAAACACTAAGGCACTAAAAATAACTGAAACCTGTATAGCGGATTTACGTGGCATTATAATGGTTTATGTTTATGCTATTAAATATCATTAAGCATTTATTTACTACTTATAAATTCAATTGTAAGTCCAAATGCACTAATAATAGCTGAAAGGTGTACAGCTGTGTCGTGGTTTGCTGCACTGAAACTAAAGGCTTTAGAAAAGCATTTTAATATGCCATTATCCAACCGTTATACACCATCATGGTTGTAAAATGCCAATATAATGCTTCAAGATGCTCGGTGAACTTTTATAACAGTTTATGCGGACCTTAAGTTCTACAAGAGTTGATTATTCGTTTGTTAAAATGCTTCCTGTGTTACTTGGGTGGTCACGTAGGCTCTCGTAGACCATGCTACGGACTACGTTCGTAGCCCTCTACAAAATCACTTTTACGAGCCTAAATAGAAGTTGATTGTCGAACCACCTTTCTTTTAAAATATTTAAGCTGTGACTACCTTAGGGATATGAATCAAGGTTGGTGATAGTCTGTAGAAGTTTACATTTAAATTGTTGTTTTTGATGATAAATTATTTCAATGTTTTGGACAATGCAGCTAATCGCTTGATTCCCTCTCAGAGGAACCGCAGTAAGAAGGGAAACCAAAGGTTCAATTATTCTATAACAACAAGCACTACGGGTGACTTGTCCTTTCTCACAGCAATTGTTTAAAATAATTAATAATAGTAACAAACGTAAACCAACCAATGTGTATAAATAATTTTATAAAAAAAAATTTTATCTACACAAAAAAAACACTCAAACTCAAAGTGGAAAATATTACAAAAGCGGGAAAAAGGCAAAAGGCTGAAATTTCGTTGGCGGTCAACTTCAAAGCACTAAAAAGGTATTTCTTTGTAATCCGCTTATATTTAAACGTCCGATATTGTACTGCCCTTCCCTTGTACTCGGTTCACATACACTAGGTTGGTACTCAGGTAGATGGTTGCATGAGCCGTGATCTATATGGGATGGAACCTTGTCAGATTAATATTTTCAAAATATACGCAACATATTTTCGTCCGAGCATTAGTCAATGACACTAGTTGGAAGGGAAACCCAACATTTCAAATATGGCTCCTTTTGATACGGACTGTTTCGATGTGGTCATTGTGAATCAATGGAGGGCCGGCGGATACCTGGGCCGATGTACAAACCTTATTATTAGTGGTAAAAATCAATAAAAATAACAATTGTCTCGGTATCTCGATCCTAATTTACAGGTATGAAATGAGATTATCAGAGCTTCTTCTCGTCTCTCACATTTCTGAGAAATCTCTCTTTAATTAATGTGTCCCTCACTGTTTACTAACTTTACCATTTATTTTCAGTAAACTTAATTTTTCCTTAGTGTTTGATGTTTATTTTATTTCCAAGCTATACGAAGGAATAAAAGCAGTAATTTCTAGTACCCACACATGCACGGTAATGTACTAACTTCTCCCTGTTCACATAAAACAACCATAATCTCCTGAGGAAATAAACACCGCGAGCGTCCTTGTGTCGCAGCGAAACCACTTACTTGTGTCAATAAATGCAAATCACTCGTATTAACAATTACTTAGAGGCAGTGACTACCTTACGAACAGTTCGCTTGTGTTTTAATGTTCACTAAATATCTCATTAAAATAAGAAAATGCTGCTCAACGGCTTATTTTTATGGAGTCCACCAATATCGAGTGGGCATCGATAAGTTGACAAAACACTGCCGGCTAACAAACAAATAAATAAAGCCTTGGGGAAAAACCGGAGGTTCGTAACCAGTTGCGGTAGACGAAAAAATCTTCTTTATACGATACTAGTTACTAAACAATAGGTGTTTATTACATGTAATCATCTAATAAAAAACCTATTGTTTAGTAACAATTACTAAATCTTCTTTATACGATACTAGTTACTAAACAATACGTTTTCTATTACATGATTATGTTTGCAGTGAGATATCGCACCAACCCGCCGCCGAGATGTGTTGCCGACTCTGATGTGTAGTCCTTTCAGTTCTTGTTCACTTTGTGTTTACAGGTGAACTGCACAAATAATTCTACAAAAAGTATAAATAAAGACCTCTCTCAGTCAAGTATCTTTCTATTCACAGCTGTAGGTACCAATCCAGCAAATACCTTTATCAGACATCAGCCGCCCTGAGTCACCTCTGATCCCGTGGGAGTAGTTGCCCCGAGGTATCGAGACAAATCGCATGTGGTCTATTTTCCGGCGCGCGGACAAAGCAGGGCTCTGCAGGACAAAGGCAGAGCTCTCGGGACAAAGGGACGGTATTCTCGCAACGCCGAGTCCTCCAGACGAGTATTGTGCTCGACTCGCATTTGATCTCGAGATCGTATCTTGTCAGCTTCGTTTCACAATATTGTGGATGTTATTTTAGTACTCTCTGAATGGACCTTGAACAGAGAACATCTGCTAGAGGCTCTTCACTCATTTATAGTTCACAGAAAGGGCAATGTGCTTGACAAAATTTAGTTCTCCCAACAGTTTCGCGTTTTAATGTTTCAATGCAGAGGCCGAATCCGAATCGGTCTATATTCGATTCGGCAGCCCTAAGAAGTCGATATCAAATACATTATGAACTCGTTAACGTAGCCCCGAGCGAGGCTTACACTATTGCGAGCTTGCTTATATTATTTTATTGTTCATCCATCCGTAGCAGTGTCTATCCAAGTCAAGTCACCTTCTCTCTGAGATGTCAGCCCGCTAAGAGCATGTGTTGGTCGCCCCGCGCTAGAGCGCTAGGTTAGTATTCACCAGCTAGGTTTGCAATCTCGAGCTAGACGAAGTTCGGAGAACTTTTCAATTATTCATGCCTTGTAAGTTGTTATCGTGTTGTTTTTATGTTAGAGTTGAATATTAACGAACAAGTTAGCTGCGTAGTTACGGCGTCTGCGAAGTTTGTTCCACTGCTGGGTCGCTACACAGAGTTGCTGTTGTACATTTAACGTGACACTATTTACGCAACTATTTAGTAAACAATAATTAAAGCGCCCTGACCCCTTGTGACCTTCAGTTTTAAAATGTATGAAGTGGTCAGCGTTGCCCGCCATAGAAATGAAACTCTTTGAGTTTATAAATCTTGGCTAAGAAATAAGATGTCGGCTTAATTATTAAAGCAAGATCTGCAGTACAGAGGCGCGCGCTACCACGCAGTACAAAAATGTGCATTAAAATATAGGCATTTCTTTAACTCGCAGTATATTGTATTGATGTATTTTATATTGACGGCATCAGATGACCGTCAGTTGCGGAACACATAAAGCTTTTCGAAAGCAATTTTGTCACAGTAAAATGTAAGTTCATAACGTTGGCATAGGTATAAGTTATTATGGTATGGTCTGGTTCGTAGACTGCACCAGTCCAGTTAGGTCTGACCTCGGTCGGACTCACCTTGCCGACGTGTTGCTAATGCGAGCAAAGCAGTTTCGACTCTGTACTTCATTAACCCTATTCGACAGTATTACTGACAACGACCCCATTGACCCCCACGCCGCCGCGCCGCCGCGCCGTACAGTTCGTGTGACCCGTGCTTGGTCTCGCTCTGCGCTCTTTCATTTAGGCTTAGAACCATTCATTAGATCAACTTCATTTGTTTTCGTACGAAAAATGCTTTATCTGCAGCCCGAATGATTTTAACTAGATAGGGATATAATTGATGAAAGTTTTTCGGGAAAATCTAATGGAATGAAAGATTCTGTTCAGTCATGCAGAACGTTTCGAGCCCAGGGATTTGAAGAAAGCTTTTACAATTTTCTTATAGATATTTACTTTTTGTACAAATTAGAGATCAAATTTATTTCAAGACAAAATTTATTTCAAGCTAAATGTAGTAATAAAGTCATCGTGTCCTTGTGTGGTGTTCTGTCCATGCGTCTGTTCAAATAAGTATCATCGTAGTCAAAACTTTATTATTCAGTACTAAAATGAGACGGAGACGGAGAGGTCCACAGCTGAACGCAGCCTCCCCCTGATAAGCACCTGATTGGCGCGCTTATTGCATTTTATCTCATGCGGGTAATGCCCACAATTCCACGCTAGGCGTGCAGGTTAGGGATCGCAGTTTGGTGATAAATTGTTCTGCACGAGACGCTGTTACCCGCTCGCCGCTGGATATCCCTGAGTCGCTTCTTACGAAACCCGCGGGAAGAGTTGGGGTGGTACAAATTCTAAGCCACCACGGCTTTACAAAATAAGATAATTCTACTTTAATTATGTAGTAAAAGAATTCAAAACTGATGAATTCACATAATAATATAAAATAATACAAGATGGCATTGATGTATTAAAAAAACAAAGATAGGTTACGTTCTCCCAGAGCTTGCTCAATAATTGGCCTGTGTTACAACTACACGCAAACACATACGCTCACAGTTACATTTCCAGTCCTGTGCAATATAAAGAGCAACAAAGATGGTAAGACGTACCTAAGACCGAAGTGAGACCGAGACAACAGTATAAGTCTATCGTTTTAGAGTTGTTCGTTTAACTCACACCATTAATCTTGTCCCAACTGGTACCTATGATTATTATGAATATACATAATTATGTTATTTTGTACATTTAAATAATGTGAAATGAATAGGTACAAATGATAGAAAGGTTCCAAGAATAGAATTTAAAACTTTACACACATACAGACAGTACCTAAAAATTACCGTTTTTTTGTGATTGTACTCGACGTATAAATTCAATGGAAACAAAGGGATGCGAGTTGCAGAGGGAAAATTATATAAATTTTATTCTGCAACTCGCACCACTATCACACCAGTTGGGACAAGATTGATGGTGTGAATTGAAGAACGACTCTACTCGCAACAAGACTATTGCTATCTCTTTTAACACACGAATGTTTCGTATATTTCTATCTCTGTCTGCAAATGGCGAAATTGGGCAGCAAAATAATCATAAAATATAAATTTTTGGTGTACTTACGAGTGAAAGCTGATGCCTTGAGCTTTGTTTTTTGTTTGGAGCTGTTTGTACACCTAGCGAACGAGCACGAGGGCATTGCTACAGTTTTTTAGTTAATAAATAACACAAAAGTTCTTGGTAACAAGCGCGCGAATCACGAACGCCCGCGCCGCCGATCCGACTATGACTGAGGTGGGGGGACCAGATTGGACCAGATTTGAGCTTGCCATTTTCGGGAAGCTAGTACCTTATCTTCTTTTTTTTAATACATCAATGCAAGATGGTGATTAGTTCATATGCCACAGGTCAATGTGTTTCTTGCTTCACTCAATGATCTGAAAGCGCACATAAGTTCATAACTCAGCGAGGAAGTTGTTGGTGGCTTCCGCAGCGAGGGCGTTAACTCATCGACACACTGAGTTTCATCGTGATCTAACATTTTAAAGTGTAACCAGTCCAAAATTATAAGATATCCAATATTTGAATTTGCTAATTAGTACTTTATTAACAAGGAAAGTTTCAGTCCAATAATAGAATCAAATTAGAATTAGGTTTTACAATAATTGAAACTCTTTGTTGGTTTTGATTATCGAATATTTTTTCCGCACGTCTTTTCGAGTAGAAAGTTCCCTAGTTTCACTTCAAGACCCGCCCAGTAAACTTGAAACATGATAAGTCTGGCCGCACAGGCGTTGTTGGTGCGGGTTCTTTAAAAATAAAATGACTATTTATGAGGATGATCTTCGCATTCAACGCGAAAACAAACAAGTGTAAACAATTTGTTTTCAATACATTTGATTTGATTTATGTGCGTGTTTTCCAGCGAGTCAAAACAAATGCCTATTATGAAAATAGAAAGTGGGAATTTGCGGAATTTTATTTGTTATCCAACAAAGTGTATTGTCTATGGCTTCACAATGGAATTGTGAGGGGTTCAGCCGCGCGTGTGATCCACCATTAGGACTCTATTCCTGACAGGAGAATTACCGCCCCGTGCTTATCTGCTCCTCGTGTGGATCATCAAACCTATCATTTCATTTCATATTATGTTTTTCTTATGACACGAGCTACACGAGTGCGGAATGCGGATTGGCTGGACTTATTACAGGTGGGCCGCACGCACACCAGATCCGCACGCGGGTGGAAATCCGCATCACAGGAAAAGAGCCCTTATGCAATATCATGGCTTAGAGCGCAGACGTGCCGACTGGAGAAAACTCACTGAAAACATTTTAACTCAAAATAAATAAAAAATAATTGTACATAGAGCCCCTGCTGAAGTCGGGTACAAATGTGCTGTGATAGCTATGATATAGGTTAGGTACGCAATGCATTGGTAACTCAATTAATATGTTCTTATGCTATTTGACTCTGGGAGGGGAGTGCAACAAATACTCCTTCAATGAGTGGTTTCCGTTTTGCCTGAAACGATTAGTTTCAAATAGTTCGATAAATGGCCCCTGGTAATTATAATTCCTGAAAAATGTACCCAATGTGAAATGGGAATTCTGAAACAAATTCCATTGACGTTTAAAATTAACATGTCCAAAATGTATATCTATTTTGTAACGCAATCAGAGCGCATATCCATTACAGAAATACACAATTTATTGGTTAACAATCGTAGCGATAAATTTAGAAATAATATTTGCCAAAGGTTCGCTTCGCAGAGGAAGTTTCGAAAGAGTGTTAAGTCGCCGGAAAATATAACTGAAAGGGGAGAGAAGGGTGTTCATGCGGCATGACTAGGTCTCCTCCGAGTCAGCCCATTGTGACATAAGAGGACACTAAGGGAACCTGCCAGAAGAAGGAACATTTTTCTGTATATTTTGAACAACGCCACTGTTATCATCATTCCACCCGCCTGGCATGTTGGGTGAGTGTAGTACAACCTCCTTGTTCGATACATCGATCACGTAGGTATATGAGGTTCATAGGCGTACATATGTTACTTACCGCGAGAGCGGACCGGGGGGCGCCTAGGAGCTAGCCACGATCCCTACACTCCTTGTTGGCAGGAGGCACGCATCATAATCTAAATTCTAGAATGAGCTAACTAACATGCTGAATTGCTGAAATGGGTGGCAGGTATACTTTATAAACGACACATCATACAACGCATATAATACCGTGGTCATAGTGAACGCTTGGTTCGTATTTTGATACCTACCTCCGTCCCTCAAAGCTCAGTTCCAAACTTTGATGGTGCAATTTAACTGTAACGTTTAATAAATGGTAAATCCCAGTGGTAGTACAAATTGAAACTGCGTGTAAGTTAATGTGGAATCCAATCAGCGTGGAATAATAGCGCTCGACGCGTTGCAATAGCACTGGAGAGCCATCCAGCGGCGGCAGCATCCATCACCACACGTCATCGAATGTCCTCTCCCTCCCCCCCGCCCCTAGCACATAGCCCATCGGTCACAGTTCTATTAACGACGGTTTTTCATCAAATCGGAAAATTGTTATCTGGTTGAAAGTGCAGTGTAGCAATGTGCAAGAGGACAAATCCAGGATTACGGGAAATTGTTACTATACTGTCCGTGCGTTTATTTTCTTTAACAGAAAGAATGAATGAATATTTTATAGACTCTGCAAAATAGTGATGCGAATCTGTCGACTCGAAGAATATCGAGAACGAGAGCTTCGACATGTATGGAGCGGTAGGTATCTCTATCATCAGATCAAATCAGCATGTCCTATGGTAGAGCAGATCATACCAGCTGGTCTTCTGTGGAACTTGCAGGATACTAAGTAGTTTTAGGAGCGGGAATTTGAGATCGAAGGCTGGCTGGCAAATGCCTAGTACAAGTACATGTCGGCACCTACATCATCGGAGAAGTTAGAATCGGTTTACAGCGAATTGAAATCGATTCTTAGTTTCAGTATCATTTCTTTACCGTGACGTTACATAAAAGCAAGTAAAACATTTTACAATTTAAGAATAAGTTAAAAGAAATAATTTAATACCTATTTAAGAATGAAAGAAGAAAATAAACTTAATAAATATACAATATCATATAACTTTTTGAGGTTACTAAGTTATTTCTATCGGTATTTTATTATACATAGCGAGTTTAATACATACAGAAAATGTATGTTGGCGTACCTCAGCTGATCGCGCTGAAAGCTGTCCGAAATGGACTGAAATCTCTCAATAGTGTTGTGCTTTATACATACGTACATCCAATGAACGGCTAGTGTCAGATTGCGGCGGCTGCAGCGGGCCACACCGCAGCCCTAACTTGTTTCAAATCCATCTGTAACAGGATACTGTGGTTCACTGGCTTAACTTAAATTGAGCGATTGGATCTCGCGGAATACTGCCAAACATTTTAGTTTCGGAATAGTTTGTTCAACGTATATTTTTGTGTGCTGAATTTGCCACATAGCGTGTGGAGTTTGTAACTTAAATATCGCCCGCCATTTTAACAAATATCGAATATTTTTGACGGTACAGAGACGTACGGATTGCACTATACAACCATAAGGTATGTTTGTCAAATTCATAGGTATGACATACTCCTTTACAATAAGGATGTAATATGTCACGGCTGCCTCCGTTAACACAATGGCTATTAGTACGGGTAGATACGCGCCAAGTGAGCGTCACCGGACACTGGCACAGTGATATCGTAATTCCAGTCCGTTAATGAGTCGTGATCACGCGTTCGGCGTCAGTTTACTGACTCAGGGGCCCACTGACACATTGGACATAAATATGGCCACTAGCTTTACAGTAATTGTTATTTATGCTGGTTTGACACCGATGTAGTGAGGGCTGAGGGCATCGCACTCCACTTGTAATTATGATAGCTTGTGTCAATTATGGGGATGATGGTGGTGAGAGACGGGCCAGCCATACAAAAAGGTTTGCGATAATAGCGTGAACGCGAACTCAATCAAACCGTGCTTAAAATGTATGATTATTTTTGATAAAAATACCTATGTTTCAGTTGATCCCCAGTAGACTTGTCGTCGAAAAGAGGTATGCTGTCACTAAAATCACATGAATTAGTGACAGCTCAGCACGTCAGCGTCGACACCTGACAGTGACGAGCGGGAGTGTCGGACAAACAAGCGCGCGCGGACACATAACGATAATTAACATGCAGACAAACAATATATACCCCTGAATAATGGAAACGTACCGAGTGCTAGGTGTAACACCCCGGTACGTTTTCATAGCCTGGCGTCGGAAATAGATCCCGGTGATAATTGCTCATTACCTAACTGGGTCACATCACAAGGGCAGACTGACTAAACATGCCTTCGGGAACTGAGCGGTTTGCGACTCTTCAATATAGCTTTATCAGGCAATAGTCAACATATTGACTAGTGCGAGTCAACATATTGCCTTATTTTACCGACAGTCAATATCGTTACGAGGAAAGCAAATTATTCTGCTTATGTCTGAAAAATGCCTCAATAAAGATTATATTCCTGAGCTGTAAATAATAATATAACGATGTTTCGAGCTTATAATATGCTCGCCACGAGCTCTCCGTAAAACATTTAATGAGTGGGGCGGGTAATTGGCGTCCGTGCGATGTAAAAACTTCTGCAGGTAACATTAAATTCACAATATTTTATGTGTTTTTTCTGCAGAGTTTTTAACCCACAGAATAATCTGTTCCAATTAATTATCCTGAATTATCCCACTAGTAACGTAAATAAAGAAAACCGATTTTTCATCACACAAAGCCTGTTGATCACATTGAAGTCATTTACGTGTTCGATATCGGCAGCATGTAAGTATTGCTTGCGATATCTCGAGTAGTTGTCGAAGGGCCGGCCGCGGCAGGGGCGTCAACTGCTCGTAACACTATCAGAGTCTAGTCGAGAACTTTCCCAATATTGGCGTAATGACCGGCCGATAACTTGGTCATTTGGAGCTTGCTCGAACTTCGCTACTCCATACTTAGATTAGTGGCCATTGATTGAGAATGTTCCTGGGGATAGTTCCCAGTTGCGATTGGAATTTTGGCGCGTTACAAACCCATTGGGCGTGGAGGTACGAGGCGGCTGGTGAACTTTCCTTTAGGTACATGAGAATGCCGAAAACATTTATTTCAAACTCTCTATGTTATGTAGCTTACTGAGGTATCCTTCAACATCGAACTTCCCACAGAAGTAATATCGACCAGTCGGTCCGCATCAGGAGTATCCTCAGTCGACGGGGGAGGGCTCACGGCCGCACTAATACAATCTCAAATATTCAATAATGTAGTGTAGGTACAGGTCTGTGCGACGTCCTGGGACACGTTCCTCTCCTGATTGAATTAGGCTGCGGCGATCCGCGCCCGTGAGCTTTACTGTACCGGGGCTACGGGGCGGACACGACACGGGAAAAACATCTTTCTACATTATCTATTTAACGCGTTTGTGGAGAATTTCCCTCGGCGTGCTCCGGAGAGGCAGTTCGTGTTGCCAGCTGTTTTAAATTAACAAAAATATTCGTGTTGCCAGCAGTGAAACGACATTAAAATATTCTTGTTATTTTAAATGCAGAACAATTTTGACCACAAGGAAGTTAATATCCACAAATAATTTCAAAATATTCCTTTTGTTGAAATAAAATAAACATGGGATACCTACCAATCGATTATACCTATTGTAATGTAAATGCTGGAAAATGTTCGGTAATGAGCAACTGAGGCGTGTTTCTTGGAACGGAAAAATATATTTTCAATCATCCGTTATAAGAGCTTTTTGTTCGAGACGTATTGTTTATTTTCTGATCATGCTCTGATTTTATTCAACAACCGAAATAAAATTATTTATTATTATTATACGTATATTATGGATGCGCAGCAGACTATTTGAAAACTCTTGAAAATGAAATTTACCAACATGCTAGGGCATCTAATATCAAACAATTTATAACTAAAATAATGAAGACAAAGGTGGCGTGATGTCGAACAGATGAATGTAAATACCGTGTAGAGTGGAATCATAAAAAATTGGGAGAATGTTTATGAAGTTGGCGCATAAAATGCAGTCGCGAATGCAAAGTTAGTCTCTCAGCGAACCGCGCAAAGTGGTAGGTAGCATTCCTGAAGCCGCTCCGTACATAGCAGCTCTCATATATATAATATGCCGCGAAGTGTTTCTTGCATTCAGAACTTGGAGCGATTCTTCACGGGACAAAACACTCGAATAAACGAGTAAACTATCCGGAGAGTGGGTACTCGCCTGTACTCGGGACATAAATCACGAGTTCGCTTACTTGAACATGTCCAAGTCAGCGCGCGGCAAAGTGAAACAAGTTACGAGTGCCCGAATCGGTCAGCTGGGATAATACGGGATGAACATAGGATTTCTATAAGTTTGCCTTTATATCGTCTTTTTCCCTTGGCAGTGCTCGAGTCGGAGATCGTCGGAAGTAGGTCACCGAGTGTCGATCAGCGCCGCTTGCTCACTATACAATACATGCTACACGTTGTTATTGTTGCCCGCGAACTCGATACATAAGTGGCTTAAGTTGTCGACTCGGCATAGATATTATGCCCTCAGCTTACTTTGCAGAGTGATGAAGCTATCTCGAGGCGCTCTTACACAGATGAATAAGGCGTACCTAACTGTTTTCAGGACTTAAATACCCCACAATTTCCTTTGTAATACCACAAGCAATCCGAAAGCTATTACGGTAAGAAGTCCTGTTGCATTGCCACTGTTGTTGGTACTTGTGTGCAAGTCTTGTCGTGAGAGCGAGCGCATTGTGGCCGGGCTGTCGTCCGTGCGCCCTGCAGGCTACAGCATTGTGCTGTGCAGTGTGCTGCATGAGAGGCACGCCGCAGCGTCCCGATCAAAGAGCTGCCTCCGAACTGTACTTGTTAGCAGAAAGTATTGTTTGGACGCCATTGTCCTGCATCTGCAACTGTAATCTGTGTTTCTGTTCTTCATTTTGATTCCGAGAACTTGACTCGACTTTGACTTGTGTCACAGAACGAGTAATACCTACTTAGTACTCAATAATAGAGTCTTGAATTCATGGAAATTAGCAAAGTTTTTCACTTAAAAAGCATTAGTATTCTGTAAGGATTCTTAATAAGTTCCAATTCTAGACTTTTATCGTTTAAAAAACTATCTCAATTTTTCGAGAAAGTACGTGTTTTATCCATGAGTAGTCTACGTAGGCATTTATCGAAACTTCTTAGTCATTTACATAGTGAATTCACTTTTCATGGAAAAACCATAATTATTCACTTTCCGTCTTCTGCAGTCCGATGGCATTCTGAGAAATAAATTAAAATACAAGTAGATTTTCTCACAAACTCAAACGACTACTTCTACTACTAGAGGCGTGATCAATAGTGGTAGCTCCCCGGCGCGGCATGCTGTCGGTACAGCACGCAGCCGACCGTCGCGCCACACGCCTGCTTCATATGCTCAACCCGCCTGCAGCTCCAGGTATATGCTGACCTAGGTAGGTAGTTACCATACATTTTAGGTCACTTTCATAGAAAGTTCAATGCACATTTAGCTAAGACAAGCAATTCATATAGCTTCTCCTTCGCAGGCAGCCAGAGCTTCATCTCTGACATATTTAATAGCCTCTGTTAGAACTAATCCCTCTCTTTCATGCGTCTTCTACGCTCGCATCTGATTGATGGTTTGACTTGTTGTCGCGTCATTTACTATTTTATGACAACTCATTTTCAACAGCGTTTTAGAAATACTCTATTACTGCTATTACTGCATCCGTTGATTCTACCCTGAAGGAAGTTTTTTCTTGAAATAGAGAGCAGACAACTACTACCTAAATTATAAATCATAATAATAGTTTTAGGGACGAGCTATCATAACAATATTGTTACCGTCAAATGTGACTCAAAACCAAAATACAACATAATAGTAAAACATCAAGTTTTACTATTATGTCGTATTCAGCTGAGTGTTCGAGTCCCAGCGCCGAAATGCTCGAGACCGTAGAGCTAAGCGCCGATGGCCCGTTTCCTCCACTTAAGCTGGCCGAACCGAATTAGATAGTGTTCGACTGTGTCCGCCATTAGAGCCGTCACGGGGTGGCGCGGTGGCGGCGGTTTTTTGTTATTGTAAGGCATGGATATTGTAAATTGAGCGTTATTTGGGTTACATTGAAAACATTTTTCTTCCATCTCATCTATCTTCTTCTTATCTTTATCGAAAGAGTTCCAAAAAAATACATAATTATCTATGCCATACAAGTCCTGACACCATTTTTTCAAAAATAAAATCGTAGCCTGAAAATATGTAAAAAATAAACTGCGATGTTAGATACCGCCTGCCTTCTCCGAATATCCAAACATCGGTGGGTTATGGTGAATTAATAAATTTAATTTTTCTAACTTTTCTTTACACAGTAAACTGAATTTATAAATGATGTACCTGAGGTTTGATGGTATAACTATAAACCAACAGCCAATACCTGCAGTTATATTAGTAATAAAACTGTAGGCATGCTAGATGAAGCCCGTGAACATGGCTAGGTCGGTACCAAACCAGCTAGTCCCAAGTACACACCATTGCCTCGAGTTCACCAAGGACTGGAGCAACCACAGAATACACGATTAACTTTATCACAAAAAAAATCTGCTCGTTTTTCAGCATATCTGAGTTAAAACTTTTTTATCGCAGATCGATACCAGTTGTGGTGTTATCTAAAAATAAGTCGTCTAATAAACTTTGCCTGCAGCTGTATTTATCGATCAGCGCTAGGCACTAGTATCAAACAGTGTGTACAAGTTTTCTGTACCCTAATATTTTTATCCATAGGTTTTAGGAATAAATGTTTTAGCATTTTGCCTATAAATTATAACCATTAGCAAATTAAATAGCTTTTTAAATGATGTTGACTTTACTAATATTAGGTAAAATGTAAGGCAACAGAATATAGATAACGCTCAAATATCTAAGTTGAACTTTGGAGTAGTTTTACATCTGTCTTGCTAATTTCAAACCTATCTGTCTAATTTTTCAAACATAGAATAGCTTTCGTTTATTTGACATTCCTAATCCTAATTTTGTCTATTTTTAGTTTATTCTAAAAGAACAGAATCCATACCATTATTTTCGTTCTGCAACGGAGTGCCACTTTCATGCAAGTACTATTTTACAAAGTAGCCAGGTTTATAACTACATCTACGCAGACTCTACTGAATACTAAGATAATTATAATTGATTAATTGACAAGGGTATAGGTAAATGTCTGAAAGCTATAGAGTCTAGTTAAGATCGCGAGCTGTATTCAATATTTAGTGGCAGACATCTACGCAGTATCCCGAGAAGCAACCTTAGTAGGTTATTAGAAGCGTGGTGTCACACGTCACAGTCGGGACACGAGTGACTTCCCGGCGGCGCCTCGCTTTTATTGTTCCCGGAACTACTCTGCCTACGTTACCAATAAAGATGTCACTCAGAATATAAATAATTTAGTTGGATTGTAAGGTTCCTTTAAATTTCCTTAATCTTAGTTTACTAAAGATTGGTTTAATATTAGTGTCGAGTCCACTGGGCGAGTTCCTCAGGCGAGTGTGTGATGCGCCACGAGCTAGTACGACCCAACTGTTGTTCGTCATACTTCTAAATGCACAAATGGTCGCTTGTGCGACAAACTGAAACTATAGGTATAAAAAATACAGTACCTTTAAATATATACATTGTTTTTTTATAATCGAAAACAAACTTAACGTAAGTTCCTATGACCACCTCCTGTCTCCATCATCAGACCATCTCGATGGTTCCATAATATTGCATTGTCACATTTGTCATCCAATAAATAAATAAGTATGCAAATCAATCGATTGATGACAACTTGTCTAAACTGCAGTATCTAGATTTACCCCGCACAAACTAACGAGACAAAAATTAAATCTTGTAAAAATAGGTAGTAGTTGATTTTATTCCAGAATTTGTCTGACACCAAGCTACACAGGGCACGCTGTCTCGCACAGTTCTATGTTGAAACCAATATCTCGCAAGTTTTTTCTAGAAAATAACTTTTTATCCGGAGCACGGGCGAGCACATTATAACGAGGAGCTACATAGTTGACAGTTTTACCTTTTAAATATTATGTTTTTTGACGTGTTGCAAGTCTGAGCCTGCTGTTCTATCAGTCTGTATCAATATTGCGGCACGATGATCTCGAATAATTATAACTGGCGCGTATAATGAAGGGTTTTGCCCCCCCCCCCCCCCCCCCCTCCCCGGCGGCCCCAATCGGACTAATCACAGGAATCCGCTCGCCACTAATCAGAAGCAATGGTTGGGTTACTACTTAGCTAATTTAGCATTGGCTCGCTAATCGGGATCATTGTGATTTCAAGTCAGACACTCGATGTTGTAATTTGGTTGAGTAGTATGGTAATTGTCTGATCCTCGGAGTAATGCAATCACCATGATGTGGGGATGGTTTGTTGTTCGTGAGATCAAACGTCGGCTTAGGGATACGGGGGGAATGTAACTTGAACATGCTTAAGAGGACACTTACTTCTCTATTGCAATGCAAGCATAGCGAAAATTATACTCTCAATCAAATGTAAAATACAATGCTGAAGGTAAGGTGAATTGAATAAGTGCTATCGTAAAATGAAGACACATTGACGATAAAAATGAGATAAACTATGTTGAAGTTGAAAAGAACTCTATCGTTGATAGTAACTGGCCGCCGCACATGGAGGGAGCGCGTACCTTTCCTTCAAGTACAACATAAAGTTATCGCCTGGCAATTATCCGGCCCATTCGGAACCATAAAAGAGGTGCTAGAAGCAGTGTACTCGCCATTAATAATGCATGAGCTATGCCGCGGAGGCTCGGGCCGCCGCGCCGGCGCTGGCACATGCCGATTTCATTACGTCCCACATTTTACACCTTTTACAATATGTCCAATCCATTTTTTCCGGAAGTTAAGGGATGTTTTCGGTGCTTCCATCATCAGGTACTCTTGTGAGTGTAAAACGGTATTTCATTTTATTCCAACCAGACTATACATTTCTATCGAAGTACCCACCTATAGTTACTTACTTTCAAATTAGATGACAAACCGATACCAATAAATAAAAACAATGCTAGTAAATAGCAGAACCCAAAACATAAATCATTAGATATTTAGAATCAAACTAGTTTTCAATAAATCCAATTAAGCCTCAACTCGAACTATGAATTGGGAAATTCTGTAACCACAGCCCGCGGCGGCGGCGGGACGTAAGGCCGGGGCGGGACGTAAGGCCGCGCCGCGCCGGGGCGAAGGCGAACGTAAACAGAAACATTCGGATTGGCTACATTAATTGCGATGCCTTTTGTTCTTCGTCTTGTGCTCCGAGTGGTTTGGTCTCGTTACAGCACTAGATGTGCTTTATAAATTGGGAGCCCCGCTCCGCCTGCGAACTATAAAGTGGCTGGCTTTTTGTTCTAGTTTGAACTGTTTTTATTTTGTTGCCTATCTAGCAGTTACGACATTCTTTTGTTCGATATCGTAAATCCAACAAAGGATGGATTTTTGAGCCATTGTTTTAATTCTAGATTATCCAGAATCCAAAAAATAGCGACATATTTTTATATTGTCCAATTAATTAATATTTTTCTTTAGTATATTTCCTTGTTCTCTAATTGCCCAAACTGTTAAATTTATTATAAGCACATAAGTTTGTGGGAGGTACCTAATGTAGACGTAGAACCTCTCGTCTGTGTGCAAACAGACGGCGGAGGCCTGCCTACTCCTCGCAGTTCCTGCAATGACCTACAAAATTACGAAGTGCCTTCAAGACTTACTAAATTCTATAAGTTACTTGTAATAATTGGTGTTGTAACAAAACAATGAAAAAAGGAGAGGCCGAGGCCTTTTCAGACCTCTTTGCAAATAATAAGAGAGTTCCCTATTCCAAACAATTAAGAGACACCCATTGTTTGGCATCCGGAATTCCAACGTTCAGAGCATCAATGATTCAGCGTCAGCGACGAATGAGAATGGATAACCTCTTGTAAATATTTGATGCGGCTTCTTCCGCACAATTATCTAGACAGGCGGACGTTTCCGATTCTTTACTTCCATTCCAAGAAGCAATCAAATTTTAATCGGAATGACAATCGTTTGGTGGAAAAGAACTTAGTGACTGTTTTCCGACAATTCTTTATTTGGCTGTCCCACGAGTTCTTATTTTCCTTGAATTATTTTAGAAACAATTCGGGAAATGGAATAAACGACATTTCTGCCAATGCCGGGATCGGATTACGGCATGACACCTTGTCGAATTTTATTCTAACCCCTATGGCTGTTTCTAATCTTATGGTAATTGGAAACCAGCGCCGCTACCCTCTCTTTACGAAAGAATCCCTCTGGTATTGAACGAACACTTCCTTATTGAACCTTTAACGATTGTCTATTAATTGTCCCCCAAATACCCCCCTCCCTCCCCTCAGGAGAAGGGGTCATCGCTCTGTCTCTGATTGATGGGCATTTTTATTGCAGATCTGCAAGAACTGGCGCGACCTTGCTGATAGTTTCATTCACTGTTTAACTTAAAAGGGATAGGATATTGTTTGATTAAAATTGAACAGCATTTATAACAATTATTGTTCTGTCCTTTGTTTGGGTCAATAACCCAAAAAGATTGAAATAATCTCTGGATTATATGAGACAAAGCAGGTGACGTCACAATGAAACAGTCTCTAAGCAGGTGGGGATAGCATCTCGCCGCACATCCATCACCACCAACTGACTAATTAGCGGCAGTTAATCAGCACCACCAGTGCACACGGGAAGGACTGGACCGACACGAGCGGAGCGATGGCCTGAGCGATTTGGCAAACAGAACCACAGTGATATGTCTAGTGAGTTTTGGTTGAGCTTATTGCCATTTGACAGCCCAAAACTGCAGTGTTATCACGTCACATTTGCATACGTATCGCTCGTCGCTATGCTCTCACACAGCCACCGCCTCACAAAGTGGCGTGTATTCTGTAGCGGAACAACTTCGCTCGTCAATAACTTGTAATTGGCCGCAGCAGTAGGTACCCACAACTTGTGGATTGTTGTCGTTATTCATTATATAGCTTTGTTGCTGCTTCGCTGGTCGGTACCTAGTCTGTCCGATTGATACATACATTTAGTTTATGTTGTCATTCAATTGATTCCTGTAAATACCGAGTGAGGGTGTATTCAGGTATTCATCTCTGTTGGACTGTCGCTATTGAAACTCACCCAACAGTTTGTGTGCGAGCTCACTGCGTGGGCGTGTAGTGTGGTACTATGATACGTGGGCTGGATTGTTTCAATTATTGGCTTTTGCTAATATTGTGATCAATTATTTCAGTCAATGGACTTCGGGCATTAGTGATTCATATTGTTGTCATGACAATACTGAACATTATATATTACCCACCAACAGATATTCTCTCTGGTTATCCCATTGGGTGGACGATTGGCCCGCAATTGTGTTTATTACCATCATGAACACCATGGGTTGACGTTTAACACTTGAATCCCATGACACAATGTTTTTAACGAACCAACAAAAAAAATTCCATATCTTGTTAACGAGAGAGAGATCCCGAGTGTTTCTGTCAAGTTAGTGTAATGAGTGTGATGTTAGACACAGGGCCCCAGGGGAGAGCGGCGCGCGGCGCGCGGGGGGCTGCGGTCTCGGACATGACATGTTCAGATATAAACAAGTCACGCCGAGGGAGTCATCTCTACTGGCTACTCTACACTGGAAGCTGCGACTTAACTCTGGTTTCTTTTGCACCTTTCTTCTTTGTTATAAACTTATTACAAAGCTTCAGGTACGGAAATTCAATATCTCTACAGTACCAACCCATCTACAACTCCGAGTGCTATGGAAAACAATTAGTAAGAATGAAGATGGAATCAAAGAAATCTCAGATAACTAAATTAAATCGAAACACATTTAAGGAAACACCGCTGTTGAAAGATACCAAGAAATAATAACTGTACCACATACTCGTAATATTAGAGGTAGAATGCTGCTCAAGCCGTGATGGCAGAGGAATATTCGGCAGCATGCAGCAACAACTATTAAAACAGGATTACTATGCGGCATCCAGAAGCACAGCTTGAGATTGCGGCGGGTAAAGCTGCCTTCTCACTGGGGCGTGAAAATGCTCCTAAATATATCTACATACTTATGGCGTTCGAAAACAAACGACTACAGTGGAGTAAGCACTTAGCTTAGGCTATCCCGAGCCTAAGTTTTCATTCAGGTTCGAGTCATTCCACCAGACTTTTAAACTAGATCGATAATAATTCAGAACATGATAAACGGTTATCGCTTCAATCTCAGGGTCAGAGCAGCTGTCTATGTTTGTCTTCATTCCTCTTCAGATTTACTCGTAAAGACGAGCCCCTGAGCCCTAATTGGCCGGAAAAACCTATAGTATTATTCAGTCGCTGGCTGTTCTACGTCGACTGTAAGTTTTAATAAGACTATGCGAAGGATGTTCCCCAAACATAATAAAGCCAGAACAGAAGTTGCAAGCAGCAAAACTTGTTGTGTGCTTCATGAGCAGAGCTTACCCGCGCGCGTCATCTCCGCTGCCAGGATATTAAACCGAAACTGCGGGATTTATCATCCCATAAGTAATGTTTACCTGCTACTGTGCATTTAATATGCACCCGGGAATGTATAGAGTTCACAACTTGTAGATACGGCTTACGATTTTATTAACCTGTCGTATAAAGTCAATAAGATCAATGCTACAATATTTGATTGTAATATTAAATTCCTTTGCCTCAGTTTTATAAAGCATTCGCTACAGTAAATTAGATCGAGGGCATTATTCCATAGGGACATATTGACAAAATTGTAATGAGATTTGATTATGCCATTAAAATGTAGAGGTCCGGAGGTAATCTGGTAAACACTTATGTTTTTGTCTTTTACTTATTTAATTATTATTAATGAAAGCCGCTGTTTTGGATAAAACATCACTATACGACTACTAACGCATATCGAATCTTGGAAAGAACTTAATAAGACTAGTTTTTGTTTTACTCCCATAAAGTTGCTATTTAATTTCGATACTAAATATCTATAGAAATCTATGGAAGGATGACCTCGAAATGATGAACCCTTCATTGGCTTTGTCGTGATGTCCAATGGTAGTCGTATCATTTTCATTTCACATTCGTTTATCAGATTTACTAATATTATTTATATCAAAACAGCCTGGCTTTAATGAAATCCTTCCCGGAACGAGTCCTTTATTTATTGACACCGACAATATATCACTTCGTTTGTGAAGACTTGACAAACCTGAAAATACTTATATAGTCTATTCTAAATCCAGGACCAAATAAAATGAAGTGACAAGGATGAGAGATATCCAAGAATGACGGGCCACCTGTGCGAGGAGGTGGTAACTTTACCTTTCAGAGTGCTTCTCACAAAGGGACATTCCATCGGTGCACGACACATCGATCACTGCCGGCAGTCTGCACCCGCGCAGCGTGTTTTCCAAGAACAAACACGCCCAAAACTGATGTATTATTTTCAATCATTTTTCAACGCATTCAAGTGCTTTCAGTTTAATAATGTGCTCTATTAAACCCACAAAATGCTACAGATGCAATTTAAATGAACGAATAAGAAACGTTAAAACTTTAGATTAACAACTTTAGACAAGTCAAAACTTTAGCTCTAGATAAAAAGAGAAACTACTAAATTAGTTCTGAAATAAAATAAATGAGTCATAGTTTTGAGTAAGCGAGCCGCGCACTGCCGAACATTTGTTGAACAATTACAAGAGCCAACTGAACAAAGCTAACAAACTAAATTAGACTGAACTAGTAAGTGATGTTCAGTATTTTTGAGGCGTTCATAAATCACTGGTTATTGGGGCGGCGACAGTGACGAACAACAGACGGTTCAGTTCACTTTGTAGGTAAATATAAATAAACACCGACTCCGGCCGAGCCGCGGCGCGGCGCCACTCACGGACAAGATATACTAAAGATCCCAAATAGATACTAAATAATAGTAGAGCTGTTGTGGAGTAATGAAAACACTCGTTGAAAAATATAACCATTTAAGATGTTACCGCTATTCGTGCCTGTACAAATCTTTTTGGTGCCGTCCCATCCGTGCTCGAGAAGCAAAAATTCAAAATATTCCCGACACGATCATAAACATTTCGTCTCTGTGTCTCAAGTTTGGTTTAGTAGGTGTACATAACTCGTGAGCCATGTTCGCCCAGTCCATCACCACCTTAACATCTGTTCAGCCCATACACTCAGCGCGATAACAAGCTGATGAGTGGTGATTACCCGCGCCACAGCATACCCAGCACTGTCTATGCAGCCGACAGTACCGGCGTGCGGCGCACAGAATACGAAGCAGGTACTAGGGCGCATCGTGAAGGGATGTATTTTTAGATCGAAGTGGAGAGGGATGAATGGATTGTCTTAATGGTGACAATGTTCTAGAGATAATAAAAACATGCTTTAGGAGCGACAAAGAGGAATGTTGGAAAGATTAACGCGTACATTATGATCGGCTGTCAGCGGGAGTTATGGAACGCTTCACTGAGGACGTTTAGTACCTCCGAGCTACGTAGGACTGAGCATAACATTGAGAATGAAGTATTCATTTAGATACAGTGTTATATAATGTACCCACGTGGCACTACATTGAGATACTAACAGTATCGCAGTCAAATGTTCCCGATAAAAGCGAAATTCAGATAAATAAGCATGGACCTAATATATAAGCATAAAAGTTAGAAAACAGAAGATTGATTGATACAACATTTTTATTATAGTTTGACAATGCCCTTATACAGCAGCATACTTTATAGTTAATTTTTTATTTATTTTACTGTGAAAATCCCTTTAGAAAATTATAAATAAAGGCTTGTTTGTCTTATTTTCTTTGCACAATGCCCTGTGGTGTTTCCTATGTCAAAGGTAGTGTGTGATAGACAATAAAATTGTAATATACAGGGTGTTTGGTGGAGGGTTAGACAAACTCGGTGGGTGTGTAGGTGGACCTATTTGTAAAATACGAATTGAAGTAGAAGACCCTAACTCTTTACAATATTTTTTAATCCTGTTTTTTGTATATTAAAATAATTTTCCGAAATTTTAACTCCTTTCCACTAAAATTTTTTTTGGTACATGTTTTCGATGGTTCTTATTATTTGGTTTTGGTCCCAGATGTATCCTTCATCTATTGAAGGCATTATTCATTTAAAAAAACCAGTAAACAATTAGTTATACGCTCTCAAAGTTAAAAAAAATAAAAAACTGAGTTAGGAAAGTCATCTTTACATAGTTTAAAAAAAAAAACTAAAAGCGATCTAGGAGTTCAAATGCTTCTTATTATCGCTTATTACAACGGTATACCACATGTAGTCGAAAAGTCTATAAACTTGTCAAAAATTAACACTGAAAGGGAAAACGAAGTAAAAATACAAAAGAAAAAATAAAGCTTTTTTCTACTTACCTAACACTAACCTTTTTACTTATTTAATCTTAGACTGAAAATGTCTATTAGAGGATTCAAATGTCAATATTAAGATAAATGTTTAAAAGCATTTGAACTCCTCGATCGCTTTTAGTTTTTTTTTAAAACTATGTAAAGATGACTTTCTTAACTCAGTTTTTTATTTTTTTTAACTTTGAGAGCGTATAACTAATTATTTACTGGTTTTTTTAAAATGAAAAATGCCTTCAATAGATGAAGGATACATCTGGAACTAAAACCAAATAACAAGAACAATCGAAAACATGTTCCAACAAAAATTGTAGGGAAAAAAAGTTTAAATTTCGGAAAATTATTTTAATATACAAAAAACTGGATTAAAAAAAATTGTAAAGAGTTAGGATCTTCTACTTCAATTTGTATTTTACAAATAGGTCCACCTACACATCCACCGAGTTTGTCTAACCCTCCACCAAACACCCTGTATAACAATTAAGAATTTATAAAACTTAACGACATCAAGTATAACATTTGTGCCTACAGTAGAAATAAACAAAGGAACAATGGGCATAGTCTTGTGCAGTCCCCTTATTGTTCATCCACACGCCACACACATTTATTTGATAAAACATCATTATCTCCGCTACTTGATTCGCAATCGCATTATGTTTGTATCATTGTATTCGAGAATTATGTAATACCTAAATGTCTTTGATATGATTCGCGGAATCATTCTAAAATATGTTTTTATTTATTTATGGATTACTACTTCCTTCTTTCTACTTGAACTGTTCATCTGAGAAGGTCGTCTGTCCTGGGCGGTGACGACTCGTTGACCCTTTGCACTTACGAAACTAAAGAACAGATATGACACTGTTAACATCTGCAATGGTCAACCTGGTGGAAAACCTCTGTGGCGCTGTGGGCGAAGGTCCGCCTGCGACGCAGGAATATGCGGGTTCAATTCCCGCCTCGGGATAAATGTTTGTACGATCTGCAGATATTTGTTTCGGATGATCTGGTCATTTTCTATGTATAATAAAATATATCTATCCATGTAATGTATTGTATTAAGTATTTCAGTCATCTAGTACCCATACACAAGCTCTGCTTAGCTTGGGGCTACATGAGGCTGTGTGGATTGTCCAGCATTATTTATTTTTATTCATTTATTTATGTGGTGGCAGGCAGATGCTACAGAAGCCATTGCGGAACAGACACGCATTTACACTTCTTAATATTACGTGTCGGTGTATAGACCTCCATAATGCACTGTCCTTTTTCGCTACTCCGTTGTTTCTAAAATAAATCACTACCAGCTTTCAAGCTCTAGGCCAGTTCGGGAGTCACCTGAGTGATGTCCCCAGGTGCGGGGGGAGGGGGGGCTGCACACTGCACTCCCTTTATTTTTAGCCGAGTCAGCCTGTCGCCACACTGCGCCCACTTAGCACGCTTCATAGGTACCTGAATACTAATACTCCTGTTTAATTCATTCAGATAAATGCTTCCACATAAAGTTAGAGTCTAACACATTTTAATGCTGTTAAATTATCGACAGAGAATATTAAAAAGCTTTCCATTGAACTCTTTGCAATACATGTATGTAGGTCGCGAGGTCAAGTTTATTCAAGTGAATGCATTCATAATATGCGAAATAATGTGTTGGCTACGCGGCAATGGTGTATCGATGGAAGGAAATATTGAAAAGGTGGAATCAAAAGTTTTTTCATCCATTTTGTGGGTTAAATTAATCATAGTGTTTCGACTCAATTCTCTTTCATAATGTAGTGTGCGTGCAGTATCTTCCTGAAATATGTCAGCTGTTGTCTACATTTCCATTTCCGTGTCAAGCAAAAACTAGTTGTTGGCCGCTGATGTGGTCACTTTGTCATTTTCATTCGCTCGTCAACGTCCGCTCTCCGACCACGACTTAACCGACCCGATTGCAAAGCATCTGGAACCTTGATCTCGACGGCTAAGGTTCAAATTTCGTTGGTTAATCCTGTTCCATCCAGTACCGTATCTGTTTTGATGTGTATTCTGAGTCTTATGTCGAAGCAGTAAGAGTGGTCAAGTCAAGCTCGTGTCGTGCTAATTAAGTGGTGATCCATCACGTGTCCGCTGATGGCTCATTGATTAAGTTAGTATTCCGTCAGTTTTTACGAGACCCGAGATTGATTGCTCAGCGCCCTCAAATTTACGGGTTTTGCTCAATTTTCAGATTTTCGGGCTATTTTTAATACAGGTTATCGAATTTCAATGTTTTTGGAAGTGTAAGTATTATTTGAATTCGGAAATTATGGAAAGCTAATATCACTGTTTCTGAGAATCTATGTATTACTATATTGTTTTTTTAAAGTTGCCATTACCTTTCATAACACAGTAATTGAAGCTTAACTAGGTTAGGTACTAGCCCTTTAGGCTGCGGCAATGAATTACCGCAGTGAAGCTCTACAAATCAATCAAACCGATGAAAATCCAATTCTGGAGCACCACAAAGTGAACCGAGCGCCGCTCGCGATCAGCCGAGGTCGCGATCAACGAGTACTGTCCGCCCTAGTGGCACTAACCAAAATAATTAAATTAAGTGGTTATAACCAAAAAAACATAATGTGTAACCGACATTTCTAACTTCCTGATCTGCATCACGAGTACCTCTCTCCGCCAACCTTCAGTGGAAGGTAGCCGCGATGCAGATCAAACAAACTTAAACGAGAACGTCAAAAGGCGCTTCCATAACTCGTTGAAAGCTATTTCAAGAGAAAAGAAGCTTTCGGAAGCAAAATAAAACGACTAGAAAGTTTTAATTAAAGTCTTTTTCGTCTTTATTAATCTAGAGAGCGAATGTCAACGGCGAGCTTCGCTGGACCGGCTTTAATGCTTGTGACTGAGAGAGTACTTCTGCTGGTGACCACGAATGTAGATGCTCAACCCTGACTAATACTTACGGTGGTGACCACGACCACGACTATTACCGACTTTTGAATGTTAATTAATTATGGCGAAAAAAGTACCTATAGCTGACTAAACCTCAAGTAGCCTACACCTACAGCATTCTTGATGTTAAAATCTTTCAGCTAAGCTTTACGTCTCAGTATCAATATTTTTTTCGCTTTTCAAGGAGTTGAGTTGTAGCCTGTAACAAAATATGTACAAAAAACATCTTAGATCGTCTTAGACGCCAAGGGCACATGAAGGTGAGTGTGCGTGCGTTTATTCTACTCTCTATTGGGCGTTGGGCGTCGAGGCGTGCCTGGTGGTCGCCGAGCCGCAGATCGACTGTGTGAAGAACACGGACTCGGAGCACATTGTGCCTTACAAGCTACTTGCACCGCTTTGCATTCTCGAATGAACTTTGTCTACTGTAGTGGTCGTCGCTTGCGTTGCGGATAAAACGCGAATTAACAGAATTAAAACCTACTGAACAGAAAAGAACAGAGGTTTGGCTAATGGCGCTGCGAGGGAATTAGTAACTTTGGAATAAAAGTTGTGTAATTTTTGTGGGTTTTACACTTTCACTCGTGTTCTTTAAATAGATAAAGGCACAGAAATTATTCAGCTTCATTGAAGGCACAGCGCATAGCACTAATGATGAAAATAAAAATGTGGTTTACAATGTGGTACGGTAATAATATGTGGTTTGTAACTAAATATTTTGTTGTACAACATTCACGCTCTCTCTGTAGGCAGAAGGTAATATGGTGAAAACTGATGCACATGACGTCATTTAGCTAGCTAGCTGCTGCGTGCGGTTTGGACACGGTGTCGGGTTGGGATCGACAAATAAAGTGCGGCGGGCGACCACACAGCGGACGGTATACTGCACTCTTAAGGCTGAGCTAGGCATGGAATTGACGACGCATATTGCTCATATTTAGGTAGAAACAAACAGGTAAAGAATTGAATGCCTATGTTTCACCTGTCGATATCTGGTAGCAAAGATCATGGTGTGGTTTTGAGATACATAACACAGTAAGAATTTCGCAAAGAGAAACTTCTACCAGTAAATCAGCATCTTTATCACCGAAATCGCAGTCCTAGGAATCACTTTATACTGCAATACACATCGTCATCCTCAGCCCGAACTCGTCCACTACTGACCATAAGAATCCCAAACAACGCCACGAAAAAAACTTGCATCAGTAAAACTCCCTGCGAGCTGCAGGGGCTATGAAGCTACGAAGACAATATTTGTCAATTGTAAAATTAAAAGTATATTAGACGCAGGTCATTCAGCAGATGTTCTCTCTTCCTAATCGTCGACCTCTCTTGTTGCAGCCGTGTGTGACGTGGCAGGCGGTGCGGGGTCAGTGAACTCTTTGCCGACCCTCCCGGGGTCGCGGCTGGCGCCGTCCTTCGATGCCGCCACACCTAGGAACGTCACCGCCCTGGTCGGCAAGTCCGCCTACCTCAGCTGTCGCGTGCGCAACCTTGGAAACAGAACGGTGAGTACCTAGTTTTATCGAATCTAGTACTTATCCCACAAATCTATTCCAATATTCTAATTGTCAATGTTACGTGCAAATCAATAAGCGGTTCCATAAGAGGCGCATTGAGTTGTGTCCCGGTTTTTAAATGTGTCCGAAAATTATTATTCCTGGAGGAAGTGGTTCCGTGCAGTATTTCTTACGATAAAATATGAAATGCAGCGTTGTTACATAAATAAAGAAGCCAAATCAAAATTTCATTTTCACCCCTTGTCGGGCATTCCAGTAATGTCGGGCGCGTGCAGACTGTCGCTAGTGAAATGCAGGCTCGTTCCCGAGCTCTACTTAATATTTCTAAATCTGCCGACCTGATCAAACCCGAAACCAAACAGCCCTCGATGTATATTTATAAGAATTACATTAGATCCTGTAAGAGCTGGCTACATCCCTGTCCTTGGAGGAAGGAAGAGCCCGGAAACTACACCCCACTTACATTTAAAGTGGACCCTTTTATGCACATAAAATGGAAAGAAGTCATTGTCGGCCGCTCCCCGCCCCGCGCGGCCTGTGAATGTTCAGCATCACTGCGCGCATCTTCGTTTGCTATTCATCCGCATTCCTTTGTGCACATTATCTGCCAATAACGGAGCTTATACTTAATCCTCGATTTTTCAATGTTCAGGAGCAGCGCTAGACGCTCAGCGCAGCGTTTCTAACTGTAATTAAAAACTCGCTTGTACCTAATTATTTATTGCCTCTTCAATCTTACAAATATCAATAACAATTAGAAATAGTACATTGACGTTATTGTAAACGGCCCGCTATGTAGGAATGTTACATCAGCTCAGTTAGTTGACGAGATGAAATCTGTACAATCCCTAGTGCTTGCGTCTGCGTTCATTTGTCACGACCGATGTACCTACCAGGTATAGCAGTACATACAGTAGGTAGGTAGAGCCATAAATCGCTCCTCCGCACAACATCCTGAGCGGAAGCGCGCAGCGGCGCGGGGAGCGGCGGCCGCTCGCAATTACCACGAGCAATTAGCCGCTGCCAGGAAGCATGAGACGACTATCATTACATTTCGTGGTCGTGATGCTGGATCTGTGGCGCCCTCATTGTGATTCGACTGCGATGAGAACGAAGGAGATTTTTATTGATCTTTTGTAAGTTGAAGTTGAACCAAAGTTGAAAACACTTGAAATTGAGATTCATAAATATCTCAGATTGTTCCGAAGTATAAAATCGAGCTGACTGATATTTTGTAGCCGGCGGCGCCAATTCCTCCGCTTAATATTTAACTACAATAATTACAAACACTTCGAAGCAGCCTCTAATTTGCTCAAATAACTGTGATTGGCTTCCCGGCTGCCGGAGTTCGGCCAGGCCCGCGACTCAATTAACCAAAATATATTTTAGCCTTGATTATGAAATTTAAATGAAACTTTTTTTTGGCAACATCGTGCAAATATTATTTATGCATGGAGGGACGAAAGCGACAGTTTGGGATGGAGCTACAGGAAGGACGGCTAAGTGCGCTCTACAAGATATTTTGTGAATATCTCGAGTGCGCCATTGAGGCTCAACGGAACCGAAGGAAAACATACTGGCTCAAGTTCTTTCCCATAACTAATGTTATGCAATAGCACGGCAGGCTCCGCCAGCCCAGCCCAGGAGCAACCCTCAGCCCCTCACAAAGGTCTGCATAATAATCTCACTTCTCTTCTTATAATCGTTTATGTAGGCCTGTATTTGTTTATGGTAATTCCCGGGATGAATATTCATGGCTCCTTCGCGCCCTGCCACAATACAGATAATTTTCAAGTTTTCTAATTAAGGAGTTCGCCTTCTATTCTGGCCCTTGCCAGTTTCGGGAACACTTACTGTGATTGTTGCTTTCCTGAAGCTAACAAACCGAATATTACAAATAATTTTATTTCAAGTGCTTATGTAGTTTTCAGTTTTTATCTCAAGTGTTCTACTGAGAATTGCCCGTGTCAAAAGGCAGTTTCAATTGTTTTCCCGTGAAAACAGAAATTTAAGGTTCCTTTTAAAGTTGGTAACTTTTGATTATTTTAAACATTCTCTGAAAAAACTGTAGCGCGTTCCATTTTCCTCTTCCAATGCTTATAACGTCGTAAAATTCCGCCAGCGCGACATTTATTCGCGCGGCGACCAGATAATAGGCTTTTAAAGAATGTTCCTAGCGAAATCTGCGTTAATGCAATTTTCACTGAAAATGTAAAAACCTTAAAAAGTATAACAAAATTGAACGTGTTTGTATCGTGGACCCTGAGGACTTTTACACATCGATGCTCAAAGTCAGGGTCTAATAGCCAAAAGGGTTTTCTGTCAGAACAACAAAGTAGGTACTGGCTGAACGGCATTGTGCCGGGCCGGCGACGTCAGATAATTCGTTCGCTCAACGTCGCGCGAGACAAATCGCTGTTTTTCGCATTGATGTCCTCGTCGATCTGCCACATTTGTCACCGGCCACATCTGCCGAGGAGCCCTCCGTCACCCGCCCCGCGCTCCGCCCGCACCCGCTAATGTACAGGTAGGTACCTGTTGTAAATAACAACCTTTACACTAAATATATCTAGCAGATAGTTAACAGTATCGATTCATTTGGAACGAAACTGGAATTCATTATGATATTATTATATATAATTGATAACTATGAACCTTGCTTGTGTTGGGAGAACACAAACACTTGCGCTAACCTGAGGGGCGAGACGAGTCTCTTTAACGATACTATCGACACGTGATTGTGACGTCTCATATTTGTATGGGATTTACGTAGTTCCCTATTCACACGATAGAGGAGCTCACTCTAACAAAATGAATAGGAAATGGTGACTTCACGATCACGGATAGATACTGTCGTCAAACGAACTCGGGGCTTTGTGCATTCATAATGATACGACAATTTCAATAGTAAATTGAAACCGCAATTGTTAACGTGGCCCACGGTGAGAGAGAAATAATATTTTTTGTAACAACATTACAATAACAACAGCAGCGGTGAGATAAACAAGACACAATTAAAACGGTCCGCTTTAGTTGTTACACAAGGTGAACAGCCTGCAGCTGTTGCGGTTTCGACTCGGATTCGATTTCGATTCTCCCAGATTCATTCGAGTAGATGTTGGTTCGTGTTTCAGAGATTTTTAGAAGTAAGTTGTAAGGGCGTGTCCGCACCGGTGGTGGTCGGGCCGCACGATCGTGTCGCTCTCGATGGAGCCCCGCGCGTGGTCCAGCGCTCGTGGCGAGGCTCGGTCCTCATTCAACTATCCAACATCAGAAAACTTCTCTTCCTTTTCTTGAAATCTTCTAGGAATACTCTTGTAACACTCGAATTCTTCACGAAATAAATATGTAAATTACACATTTAAATTGGATTGAACGGTATACCATGCATCGATACAGATAGGTAGCCTTAATCCGCTTGATATAATAGCGGGTTCGGTTCCTGCCTCGCCGCGGCTCCGGCGCGCCGCCGCCGCGCGGCGTGCGGCGGCGGCGGGTCGCCTGAAATCCTTTGTAAGGTAATGTTATTGGCCCATTTTGAAAATTGCCTGCAATTTATACGTGCGGCTTATTGGCCGTGTTAAAGTCATTTGTTCCACGGGTAAATTAGCAATTGTTTGAACAAAAATTGCTTAATTGACTCGTATGGTACAAATTATAGGTAAAATAATTAACGGAAAATTGAATCTTTCCGGAATGTTGTTGTTTTATAGCTGGAGTAATTGTTTACCGGCTCGCTAATAAATAGCAAGCCGAAACTAATGAAGCCATTTAAGCCCAACATCCAACTTAATTAGTGAACACTAGAAAGGTAATCTCCTCAACTTACAGCGCCGTCTTGAATTTCAATTATAACCCTGTTTAGTCGCGTCTATTTGTGTACAACCTGACAATTCAATTTGTCCTAATTTATCTCGCGGGTGCCAGCCCTAAGGGAATATTAATATCCTTTCAAAGCTTCCGAGGGCCCGAACTAGTACCGACCTATAGAATCGGAACTGTGTCTATAATCTCTGCCTGAACTCTGCCCTCTCGGTTCGTCACTATTGTACACTGGGAATATTATCTAAAGTATCCAAATGAAATGTCAGTTAACCTGTATCACATGCGCACAGGATTCTTGGCATTGCGTTTTCAGTTCTAAGTGATTATTGAACGGCGGAGCACGCCGTACTGTTTATTCTATGTACTCAGCCTCTATATTCGTGTATTGTGAAGAGACTGAACTTATTAAACAACTTGAATTCGTAACCACAATGAAAATTAAAAGGTTTTTGTGTATTAAATCATTCTAAAACCTCGGTAGCGTAGTGCTAGGTTCGTTTGTAGTGGCGCCACCACACATCACCAATGTGCATACCACTTGATAGCTACAAATGTTTTAGTTTCGTATTTTAATACCAGAAAGGCACAGATCTAGTTAACTGGTAAGAATATTTTGCAATGCTGCGAGGAACAAGCGGCTTTGTCGTCAAAAATGTTTCCCCTCACCTCGCAGCGCCTCAGTCCCTCGTGTGCTCGTGGCCGCCCGTGCCTTTGTTCGTCCTCTCGAGCCTCAATGGCTCATCTCCGGTCTGAGAGAAGCAACACCCTCCATGGAATTACATCTACCGAATTCCTCTTGCAAATTGCCATTCTTCCGACACAAAGCAAGTCGGCGTTGTTGTAGACTGGATGCTTCCACCGACATTTAAATAAAATTATTTCAACGCAGTACGACACCTAAGAAACTGTTATGTTTACATTTTTTGTTAAAATATTAATGTTTGATAAAGATATAGATAGGCAAAATCTGAACTTTTACATTGTTCTTACTATAGAGAGAGAGAGAGAGTTCTGTGTATTATAGGGAGGTGTTGAAGTGGGATGTAATCGGTAGTAGGGAATCCCCTTGCGGAGCCGTAGAGCGGTACATTAATCCAGCATCCGTCGAATTGTGAATATTAAAGAGAATCGTTAGACCCGCCGCCCGCGCCGCCGCGAACCAAGACTGCTCTTTGATTGGAAATGAATTATTCATTCAAACCGAAAATTAATTAAGAGAGTGTTAATTAACGAGAATAAAGATGTTTTCTAGCGCCGCTCCTGTGCTAACCAAATGAACGCAATGATGGATGAAGACGTGCTAACTTACAAGTTAATTGTAATTTAACTCTAATATTATAATTAAATCCCATTTACGTTGTACTGACTCGGCACGCGTGTGGTTAACGGCATATGCATAATTAATATTAACTTTCGGGGCCTCATTACGTAACGACTTGTGATTTATTCCCTAGCTTCAATGTCACCGAGTTACTAATGGATGAAGACAAGGCCTTCTTTGGCGAGTCCATATGTTCGTATTTAGCGCCTACGTTCTGATCATAGAACTGTTGAAACTATCATGGTTATTAACATAAAACTTACTGGGCTGTTTGAGGCGATAGATTTTCCTCGAAACAACAAAACAAAAAGCGACTGATGAAACGACAAAAGCAGCAACAACAATTCCATCTCGCATTATTTCGTAAGTCCGTTTAATCCAGCATCCGCAGCCGGCGCGGCGAGATCAAAGCGAGCGTCCCTTTGAAGGTGACCGCTAATTCCGCGCGAGGCAACACATCCCTGCGGTCGACAACAACCGAGAAAAAGGTGCCATTGAGCTAATCTACACAAACATGAGGACATCTCGCGAGCGTGACGAGCCGGCGCCGGCGGGACCTAGGGTTTACATTCATACTCGTATGTTTCATTTCTCCTCCTGTGCTATCAAAGCCACTGTGCCTCTCTAGGCCAACGTCTTTAATAAAGTTGCCACTGAACAACTAACTTTCTCCGTACGAATGCAACAAACCGAATTAGCTCCTCAGCGCAATCTGCCAGCCTCTGGTTGCGCTAATCCCTGAGTTCCAGCTAATTCGCTCACACAAACAAGTTTGTTCGTCGGTTCGTCTCGCACACAGACAAAGCGCGAGTTCCCACATTCGCTACAATTACCGCGTCGAGGAACTCTCAGTTCGCTCGACTAGTTTCACCCGCGACCTCCTAACTCTCCAACTTGCCGCCGCAGCTCCTTTGATTTCAATGTGTTTCGCCAATTGTACATGATAAGAGAAACTTCTGATATACATTATGTTTATGAAGGCTACCAGTTAGATGGTTTTCAGTTCGAGACTGATGCTTCGGGCACAGAGGAGGCTGACAGAGAACAAATGCTTCATCCAGCGATGCGCGATGGGGTGATTAAGACTCTGTGATGATGATTCACAATTCAACTTATCTGCATTAGTTTCGAAATAAGTCATGATAAATGACCCTGTTTATGAAAAGTTATTTTGAATTTTTCGTGAAATTTTCGTAAAATGATATAACTGATACAACCCACATCTTCAAAACTACATAATACACGTGCTAAGTAAAATAACTCCTTTGTAGTTAAGTGTCCAAGTAACGCGCGTGCTCGGTGCTGAAGCTCACTACCCGGTGAAGAGTTCCGCCCCGGGGAGCCCGGACATAAAACCGATCAGTTTTACGGCTCGCGTCAACTAACGGACGGTTAACTTTACAATTGAATCGAGATGACGAAGCTAACTAATTCTAGTTTTAAGCAACTGGGTTTTATTAGTTTTGAAAGTGCTCTGCGAGAGAACTAGATTGGTTTTAGTTCAGATAGATTACTCTTTAATGTTCATCACGCATACACGATAACATTATAGAAAGAAAAGACCGCGACTTACGGGAATGCAAATATGTAGTAACAATTAATGAGGTACCTAGTTGGGGTAGTATATTTGAGATTAGTTTGAAATTTCACTTGTTATTGTAGAGACAGATCATTTTCGTTGGCTGCCACTTGCTCACTCATTGCTGTCCTCACTCGTAGCCACCACACCACTTATCCACAACCACTTTCGAACAGGCTAATTGAAATATATCGTTGAAAAGTCGGTAACAATTGAATGATGGACCGTGTGCGGCGAGCATACCTAACGTTTGTTTATTCTGTTATCGCTTTCCTCCAACCGTTTGTTATTTACAACAGTTCGCTGGAGAACAACGCTATTAGGTATTCGGTTTCACCCACTTTAGTGTCGCTTATAAAGCCAATACGAAAACGGATCACTTCTGAACATAGCTTCAACCTTACTGGTTGGATGATAAGTTCGAATTTCCGACAGTTTTCTTAGATAATGGAGAACCGTACCAAAAACAAACACTCGGTTAAAGTGACAAAATACGTGAATGTTCTTAACCAAAATTCAATCTATCCAATCCCCTCCCCATCTCCCGGTTAGTATCAAATACCTACCGCCGCCGTCAGATCGAAGAACAAGCGAAACAATGACGATGATGTACCTACAGATATGGAAAATTGGCATGATGACTGTCATCAAGAATTTTAATCGTATGTATTTCCATCAAAACGAACTGAGCTAACCTTCTTTTGTATACAAATATTTTCAAAAAGTAGAATGTTCTAAACAATATACATATATACGTTTTTGAAAATAAGTCAAGCCGAAGGGTACCTGCGGGTTCGATGTCCACTTTTCCACCTCGCGGCAGGCTCTCCTTGAGGCTAGGCGCCGTGGGTTGAGGCCAACCCAACAGCTGACCACGCAGCACTGTGACTCCACTAGCTTGTTTAGTTATAATGTTTAATTATTATTATTATATTAGCCCGGGGTGTCCCACTGCAGGGCAAAGGCCTCCCTCCCCTTCTTCCACTCATCTCGGTCCTCAGCAATGTTTAATTATAATATCAAATGTTAGTTATAATGTGACCGGATCTCTAGGATGCTCCAATAAAATATAGCTTTTATTTAATTGAAAAAGTTTAAGATTCAACGCAAAATAAGGTATAGCACGTAGAGCACGTTCCTTTTGTGTTTCGTTGTACAAATAAACTCTGCTATTTTGTTGAACGATTTTCAGAGCACAGAAATAAAACTGTTTTGGTAATGCATCAGCGTGTCCTGGCATAGAGTGTGTGGAGCAGAGCAGCGAGGCGATACATCCCGGGAATCGCTGCAGAAGCATGTTAAGAGAAACATCATTGGTTGGTCAATGAGTCTCTCGTTGGAAGCGGTCCAGATGGGGCGGGGCGCGACTGCGAGCGGCCGCAAGCTCTGCCAGCGTTACTTACTACCATGGACTGCTTTATGAAAATGCTGGGATATATGAGCCCAGATTTCAGCTTGTATATGAGGCCACTTGCAGAGACGAACTTTTAATCTACGTTTATTTTGTGTTTTTTGTAGTCGGACCGCAGAGCATGCCATAAATTGGCTAATGGCTGAAGTGCGTGTGTGTGGGTGTGGACATTTGGGTGTTCCCGTGCGCGGATGAAACAACGAAACTATGCAGTTGCCTCATTTGTTATTGTAGTAAAACATTTCGATTGAAATTGTTGGTTCGCCTTATTCTCAGCACCGTGAAATTTTATTTTAATCGGCCGCCTTTGTATTGACATATGGGATGTTTAGGTGTAGGTTAGGTACTGACTACATTTCCCACAATGACACTTTTTGTACATAAGTATACGGAACACTTGAAATAGCAGGGGTTCACGTGTTGATACGTTAATCTTACGAAAACATCGATTACGAATATAATAAAATATTGAATTTCCGTTACAACAAAAGTGCCAAGTTAAAATATCCACAGATGATAATATTTCCCCAGAGCGCTGTATGTGGCGCTGCGCCCTCCGTGGATCGATAGGGTCGCGGCACTCCAGCGCTGAATTATCGGCTCTCCTACACGGCACTGGCAGGAGACTTTCTCGTTTAAGTGTTATAACTCGGTCGATCGGCTATTTACGGCGCCTGCCGGAGGCACCGCGGGCAGAGGTCGGACTGAGAGGAAAACTCAGGTATAATAGCGAAAATTGAAAAAAGAAAACCTGAAATGTGTTGTATGGCGGACAGCATTCTTTGATCGGTCGGATCTTCAGTCGAGCAGGAGGCAATGCCAGTGCCTGTCACGTTCTGTTCACTTTGTTTAGGCATCGTAACGCTCTTGATGCGAGCTCAGCCCTTCAGATACCCGCTGCTCCTCCACTAATTACTATAGATATTACCTTGATTGGAATTACGATTCCCGGAATAATTTGCTTTCGCGCCGCTCACAGGGAACTTCGAAAGTTTTAATTGAAAACGATGTCAAACAGGAAATCAAGGGATGCGAATTAATACTTCATTCGCAACACGCGGGATAATATCTTAAGACAAACATAAAGACGCACTCGCGGTATAAAGGCGAGGATCAACTGCGGAGCCCAAATGCTACGCATCGCACAACACCTTTCGCAATCGTCACGGGTTTGAATCCCGCCTTAGGACAAATGTTTGTACGATCTGTAGATATTGGTTCCGAGTGGTGTGAGTGTTTCCTATGTGTATAAAAGTATCTATCTATGTAGTTTATTGTATTATGTATAACTACCATGCCAGAGTCGCTAGCGTATCGTGGTAAATAGTATCAGGAAGCAATCCAAAAAAAAAAACGAAACGGTAAACGGTAATAATAACTAACTTTATACGTTTTCAATTAATTTACGTATTTTCAGATGTTATGTTCTAAAATACCAGATTCATTTTAAACCGGTGAAATTTAATAAATAAAATTATGGTTAAAGTACCAAATTACAGAATTGTATAAACCTAAAAAATGCAATCTTCTTTGTTGTGCCCCATTTCGATGTCATGAAGGAAATAGGCCAACGACCTGTATTGCCAAGCTGTCGGCACCGAGTATTGATGATGCTGTGTAAATCGTCCAACTTTATTATTATTACCTCTATTTTAATTTGTCAGTTTGTTGCATAGTTAATAATGTTATGTTGTTTTTGTCAATCCTTAGGCTAAGGGTTTTGCAACATTTAAATTCAAAAAGTCTTTATTTTCATCGAATATGTAATATTAATAGCAGTATTAGTAAACTTGTCTGTACATCATGGGCTACAATATTTTTAAATCGTCAAATACCAATTACCTACTACTGGCACGAATCTTAGTCAGGTAGCACGATCTCTATTTAGAGCAGCTTCATATTCACTAGTGACAGATAGATAGATAGATAGATACATAGACAATACTTTTATTGCACACTTAAAAAAAAAAAACAAGGTAAAAAATAATAATACAAGATATGTGACAATTTGGCGGTCTTATCGTTCAAGAGCGATCTCTACCAGACAACCGTGGATGGATAGGATAGTGGGATTGAAAAGGGGATCTGTGTGCGTTATTTGTAGTTAATTACAACATGAAATTTCATATTATGTTACATACAAATACCTATCTACTATAAATACATACATACTTTATATAAATATATAATATTAGTTATAGTAATGTGTTCCAAAGTTGTACAGCTCGAGCGGTAAATGAGTTGTCGTAGAAGGAAGTAGAGTGGACTGGGACTTGAAGCATGAGTGTTTCAGAAGAACGGAGAGAAAGAGCGTGAGAATGGTGGAGAAAAGTGAAACGCTCCTTGAGATAAGGGGGTGCAGAAGAGAGAAATAAGATATTATAGAGAAGAGATAGGATGTGACTATTACGGCGAAGCCGTATTGGTAACCACTTGAGTTTCCTGCGAAATTCCGAGACATGGTCATATTTGCGCAAGCCAAATATAAACCTTATCCCGACAGATATCTAAACCGATACGCATGGGGTTCTAACATTTGACACGTCGCGTCGTTTGCGTGCGTCTCTGTTGATTGATGCCTTTACTCGGCTGTTTGCGTTAGCCGATACATCTTGATACTTTCCTTCCGAGTGGCTCTCGTAACTTCACCTGCTTAGTATCAAACCTGTTCACGTCTCCCCTTGTTTTGTTTCATTTGTTCCAACGTGAGTGGAAGTTGCTGTTTTTATTCGCGATGTTCTTTGTTTCCTGTTTATACTCACAACCGATCGATACAACATTGAATTAAGGTCATACAAAGTTATTTTCAGTCTATGTGAATATACTTTTTACTTCTTAGAACTTCTGCAATCACTCTGTGTATAACTTTCGAAACCTCAAACAAGATATTTTATGCTATCAATTTTGTCTTTGGTATATCCCTCATATAAATTCTCAGTTAGCAAATTAATAAGGAATTTCAAACAAACTTTATTAATTTATTCTTTGGTCCGATCCTGTCCATGTCATCTGAATACGACAATATAATACAGGTACTTCTGCTCCAGTTTACATCATATTACATTTACATGAGGTTTATTTATCCTTATTATATCAATATTTTTGTACGATCATTTTTATATTTTAATTTTATTTCATCAGAAGATTTATTCATTATGAAAGGAACATCAACGGCGCGGCATATATACATTCATAAAGCATTCTTAAACATAGACTTATTTAGGCAGGTTCTAATACGTATACGTATTAGAACGGCAAATTGTCCCGCGACCTTCATGTCTAGTTATTGTTTCCCAGCCGTCATCGCGCCAAAAAACACTTGAGTCCACTAATAACATAATCCGCGTCCGCACCGCGAAGTTCCGTACAATTTATATGTAAAAGTTGGTAAAAGAGCTTTTATCGCTGGCAACATTATCCTATTATTTTCCGACAATGTTATAATTCAATTTTGCTGAGTTGGCGCCCCCGCCGCGCGCCGGACGCCGCCGTCTTACAGCGCGGGAAAATAATATGTGAATGGAAAATCATGATTAGAAAATAGAACATTATATTATTCGTACATATATTTAACTTGCGCTTGATGTCACCAGCTCTCTCTTAGCTTTATGGCGATCCATCTTCAATGGTATTTGATAAATAGCCCTTGCATGAAAATGAGTCAGGTATCAGCTCCGTACGAGGCGCGGCGGGCGGCGGGCGGGCTATCAGCGGGGCGGGAGGAAGGTAAAAAGAACATGTTACATTTTTTTTGTTATTTGCGGGATATATTTCTTACGTTTGGCAGCTTTCTGAACCGTTAATATCATGGGCAAGGATACAAATATCACCACTTATACGTATTCTTATATATCCGTAATCTTTGGTCTTGCTGGGGATTTAACACGCTCCCAGCAAATGGTCTTCATTCAATTTTCCTGTCAATTACGACCTGGATCTCTCCAAGTCAAGAGTTAATAGGTCTTCTAGACCTTCGTGAGACATCGTCGGCCACATCTTCAGTTTCCGCCAGGTGAGATTAAAACGTGATGGTCTATTGATGATAAAAAAATCGAAGGTGATTTTCGGTCGCTACCAAAACTACCAGTATTTGTTTATACACGCAGCTCGAGCGCTCCCAGACCGCGAGAGGTGAATACCACACGTTTGAGGGCTGTGACCACGGCCTGTTCTTAATTAAAAAGAGTTGCCTTATATTGTTTCAAAGGTTTGCTATTTCCATTGGTAGAAACTTTAGATTAGAGCAATCCTGTGATGTTTCCTCACTTTGACTGCTAATGCTCCCAGTAAGGATCACGATATCAGATTTTCCTAAATAGCGGAAAAAGCTGAAATTAGAATGTAAGCGGCGCTTTGGGCGCTTTGGTCCATTCAGTAACCCGAGACTTATAATAGCCTCATTTCCTCCATGAGTCGTGTTCATCTTTATCTCGCGCCTATTCATCAAACTTTCCAATTACGTCACGGGCTACTCTCGGCATGGGGCGTTGCTCCTCCGACGGAGGAAACCTTGAGCTTTATTTTGCTGATGCTAAGACCTATTTTATAACAAACGCAAAAGCCTTACATATTTAGATAAGCTGAGTAAAACTTAACGTTTTCGGATGCGTTCAGGTATCCTTGAAACTACTTATTAGATTTTGTTAAATTAAATCTCAAAGCCATCTTGAATATTACGGTCTTAAAATTCCATAAAATTCAATGTAGCGAATCTCTCCGACAGTGTTCTCCCGTGTGTGTGCGAGTACCAGAAGCGCCAGTAACGTTGCCAGATAAGGTGGTGTGATAGAGTCCGCTCGTGTTAATTCCCACGGAGGGGGCGGCTGATTACAGATGGTAATGATGGCGGCGCATGATTGATGGCCGAGAGAGAAGCCCCGAATCACCGCTGTCTGCTTTCACTCAACCCCTTTAATCGCCTGAAAGGGTACTGTTTTTCAGGAAAACATCAGATTATTGTATATTGTTACGGATGACGCGGCTAATGGAAGTTGGCGCCCAGAATCGACTAATAAAGATTTGCACAATTACCTGAGGCTGTTTGTTTCCCTGACGCGACGGTGCGTTGTGACAATTTCGCCCAATTTCCTCTCGACCTCGCTCTGAACATTTCCGGACTGTTACAGTCGTTTTACTAAACAATGTGGAACATCCAGTCCACGGCCAGGCCTCGTCTCTGCCAGCGCTGCGCACGCCGCGCACACACACTACAATGTGGAACATCCAGTCCACGGCCAGGCCTCGTCTCTGCCAGCGCTGCGCACGCCGCGCACACACACTACAATGTGGAACATCCAGTCCACGGCCAGGCCTCGTCTCTGCCAGCGCTGCGCACGCCGCGCACACACACTACAATGTGGAACATCCAGTCCACGGCCAGGCCTCGTCTCTGCCAGCGCTGCGCACGCCGCGCACACACACTACAATGTGGAACATCCAGTCCACGGCCAGGCCTCGTCTCTGCCAGCGCTGCGCACGCCGCGCACACACACTACAATGTGGAACATCCAGTCCACGGCCCGGCCTCGTCTCTGCCAGCGCTGCGCACGCCGCGCACACACACTACAATGTGGAACATCCAGTCCACGGCCAGGCCTCGTCTCTGCCAGCGCTGCGCACGCCGCGCACACACACTACAAGGAATGCAAACACTCACATACTTTTGTGAATTCCTTCAAACTTATTTCTCTCAGGTACAATTGCACTTTTTGTGAGGACAGAATTTTCCATCACATGGGACTTATACAGGAAAACAATATAGTTGAGATCTACTTAGTCTAGGTTTTATCTGGCTTGGGATGGGTGTACTAATAATGAACTCACCAGTAGTTTTCTTTATGTGTATAAAGAAAACCTTTTGTAAAATAAATAGAATAGAGGAATCGTAATTCATGGTAATTCCTTGGTGTTGAGTGAGGCCTCGGTGGACAGCGTCCTGAAGTGAATAGAAATGACTATAACAATGTGACCGCGCCACTCGCGGGAGCCGACTGCGGGACACAGGAAATCGCAATAATTACAATAAATGAAAAAAAAAATGGTACAATTCAATTCGTTGTAGAATTTTAATAATTCACCAGAAAAAAAACGTAACCGCGGACTGTAACCGCCTGGTGAATTGTCCGTAGACATAATATATATTGTATTTTATGTTTCTCCCGGATGGATTACTTGATTGGATATCCAAGAATAAGATACGAATTCCAAATAGGATAAATTCGGTCTCCACGCACGTTTTCAAATCAACACAAAAGAGGCTGTTGTACAATCGTACATCCTATCTGGAGGCACCGGGGCCGGCGCAGGGACGTGTGCCCATTGTTTGGGCAAGGAGCTTACTCCGATAAAATCCGTTTTTTTACGACGAAAATGTGCGTTTTGCTTTTTCGCAAATTAATGCAAAGAAATGCTCCACATTCAGGAAGTATACGAAGTTATGCCGGCATTTCAAAACCCAAAGGACCATTTAATGTCCATTTAGTGGGACGTAAAAATTATAAAGAAAATACCCTGAGTATCTGCCCCCGTGACGTGGCACCTGCCTGCGGCCCTGGCCGAGGACGGCGCTCCTGCCCCAAGATTGAATGTGGTGGTGGTGGGCGCCGCGCGGTTATCCGCAGACGTGGCCAGCATCCATCCGCAGCTTCGGCCCCCACCCCGCCCCCGCTTCGCCCCGCCGACAACCAATAAAGCCTCCAATGAAACAAAAGCCGAGATAGGCCGATAGGGCACAATGGCCGCGCTATCGCTCAACTGCCCTCGGCCCTTTTAATTGAATGTATTGTTTGTTTTGTTTCATATTCGGTAAGCGCAGGTCGTGTCGGATAGCTGGTGGTGTGGGCGCCCTCTCGCGGACATATCGGCCGCTTTACGCGAGTGATGTCGGGGTAGTGTTTACAAGGTGCTAAATTGAATACCGTCGATAGTCTCGCGTGGCTGTTCCTTTTGCCCTGGGCAAATGGAACAGCTGGTTTTGTACCAAACGATATTTTAAATATTCTATCTGTGAAATGTAGGATATGAAAGAGTTGAGGAGAAGAGGTGATGATCACCAATAAAAACAGAAAAGGGAGAATGATACGAAGTGATCACCAGCTTACGTTAGCTGATGCAGGAACCAGCTGCATTTCCCGCCCGACTACATGGAGGTGGATAGGTGGAGTTCTCTCCGGCGTGAGTTCGCGCGGCCGGGGAGGAAACTTGCGAATGTAGAGCGAAATAAAAATGCGCCCGCAGCGAGTCGGTTCCGGTTATTTATTGACTGTCCCCATAGATAGATCCAATATGCGGATAAAGAAAGCGATTGCCATATTTCTACAATGGTTACTCGTTCCATTTAGTTTTCCTTATGATATTTGAACCCAGTTTTTTGGGTTATTTGTAACTTTTTTGCTGAAGTAAAAATGACATTTTACTTTATTACTCTTAAATTGAGGAAACGTGGAAAATGCATTACATTCATAATGATTTTAGCCAAAATCAGTTGTATGCAATATAAATTTTATGAAGAAGTTTACGCCTTAGCCATTGATTCATATGCATTGATCCAGGTATAAGCTACTTAGGGAGCACTCTCAGCAGTAGGTACCTATGTATGGAGCGCGTCGGCGGCGAGCGGCAGCAATGAATCAATCAATGATGGCAGCAACCAGCGAGTCATCAATACTGCTCCGCAGGCTCCGCTCGAATATTCATGACTAAAGGCAACCCACAGGCTACCTGATGCAGCGCACCAACTCAACTAATACATAAGCAGAAGATAACGAAGTAGCTAATCTAAATTTAAGGTTTCTTCCAAGTAATTAATTTACTGCGTTTTTAAAAGAATTTGCAGCACTAGGCTAGGTTTTCCAAATTAAATATATTTTCAGCAAATGATAAATCTATCAGGAGAGGGTATTTGTTCATAAAACATTAAGATTGTTGCATTCCATTGTCACTTGCCTGCCGACTGCCGAGTGGGTCGACTCCACTGTGGCGAGTAAGTCGGCAATAATCGGCCGTGCATCGCGCATAAATCAACTGTCTCCTCTGCATTGTCTATGCGCACTATACTAAGTATATACCTACTCTGTGGTATCTACCAGTATGCAGCTCAAGACAGGAGTTATCGTCTTGTTTATTAATCTACGTATGTATTCACCTCTGTTGTGTGTACTGGTATCTTGTTTGAGTATGTCGAAGGAACAGTTCTTTAATTTTTCCACAGATGCTCCTATGGCAAAGTAAAAGACCTCTTTTCTATGTGAAATAGATTCACTTGTTTAAACACCGAGGTTCAAATTATGAGATTTTCATTTGAACTTCTGAAAGAGAATCCACTCCGCATTATTCACTGTTGGGTGCGAAAATAAGGTGTTGTTTGATCCCGCGAGCGAGCACCTCGTATGGTTCTCGCTCTATTCCTGGTTTTCCTCATCGCAAACGATTCGGCATTATTAGTTAGAGCGCGCAGTGCGCAGTGTATGAGAGGTAGGAGCGGGCACTCGCCCCCTACTTTATTTTCCCCGAGTCAGCGCCCCTCCCCGCGAGGGCTCCTGACCTTCCGCTCCGGTGCTTTTATCACTCGAGAACTCGTGATAAATCCCGCGTAAACTGTGAACATTACCTTAATTGCTCACACAGCCCATTGTCCTTGTTTAAAGCCAAGATTTTTCCTTTGCGATGGATATTTTTATGGATATACCCCTCTTAGAGTGCGCGCATACGAGCGATCCGTTGCGGCTCACCTCTCCCTCACCCCTCCCGGAGCGCAACACAACACTCACATGCTGGTTAAGCAAACCTCTGAACGTTGCATCTTCAAAATATATTGATCCGAATGTTTGGGGTTTTCACTGAAATAGAATATTACGTTAGTTAGAGGATTCAAATGAAGATATTCTGGTGTCGGGGTCCGAATCCACGTTTAGTAACAACAACAAGTAGGTTAGGTAGCGCGTGTGCGACGAGCTCACTCAGTAGGTAGGCCGGTAGAAGGCCGCGGCCGCCGCGCCACCGCCGCCGGTGAGCGCCGCGCTCTCCCTAGATAATGTATGTATTTCCTTTGTCTATTGTATACCGTGATTCATCTAAATCACTTCGCTTTTTATGGGTCCCTGGTGGAATGAGGGAACGGAAGGTGCAGAACCGCGGAAGCTCAGAGATTGTGCTTTATATTCTCTCTCGGTTTGTTTATTGAAAGCTAGCTCGTACCTGATATTGGAAGGGATTTTGGCGAGATAATAAAATATTCCCGATAGTTCGTGGAACGTTTCATTCTCGCTCGAGTAGTTTCGAGAGGACTCGGATCAACATATTGTTTGATGTCCGCGCCAAAGAGTTGTCCGCGCCACAGAGTTGTCCGCGCCACAGAGCTGCGCCCATCGAAACTTATTGGTTTTATTTGTAAGGCTAAACTACAAATCATACCAAACATACCTGCACCTTCTTTTATATAAATATAACATTGAACATCATTACGAATCATGACAATTATTTGCTAAACCATTCAATTTTTTTCAATCAGTTAAACGTTGGAAGCCTAGATATGACCGAGAAGCCAGTTATTACGCTATTACTAAGACTACATACTAATGCTGCACACAAACACATGCATATGAACCACACATACACAGTATGTATGTATGTCTGCAATGCACATGAGCTCAGGCCGCGGCTAGTCCAGCGCTGATCCCAGTTTATATTTGTATCAAAGTGCAAGGTTTCAGCTTTCCAACTCGTTTGTTATGTTAAGCCTAGGGCTGCCACCCGTTTCATCACTATTTCCAGCAAGAAAGTGCGCTATACCCAGCTATAGTGACTTGCTCAGAAATGTACAATTACCTAATTATAACATCTGTGTAGTGTAATTCATTTTAAATTAAGTATCGGATTTGATGATTCTACTAGTTTGCTGATGGTCTGTCGATATGGTGTTGTTTTGTTGATATGACCGCACACACTGGCAAAAAGCGAGTCAAGGCTTGCCAGCATGTTGGCCAACATGTCGATGTCTGCAATGTGACCAGCGCGATAAGTAACCAGCGGGCCGAAGTGCTACTAACTCGATGCGCGACAGTGACGTGACGACTGCACATTGTCAAGGAAAGTTTTATAACAAAGGACGCGCTGTCCAAGAGAAAATAGTCATATTGATTGAATTAATTTCACATATTCCGAAGAGAAACTAACTATACCTAGTAATGAAATTATACAACACTACAAAACAATCCAGTAGTCGTATGAACACTGTCTAAATATATATATATATATATATTTGGCGTGCTATAAAAACTACAAACCGACCTCAAACCGACTTCTAATTTAAAAAAGAATCATGGAAATCGGTTTTCGTGATTATTCTACAATTTGTCGCGCACGAACTTAATGCAAATTTAAGTCTTATATGGTTTTCTCATGGGTGCCATAGTCAGTACTCGACCACACGGGAAGCACCAGCTTTTAAAAAAATTAGAAACATCAATAACGGTTCACCCAATCGCAAAATCCGGGCAAACAAACAAAAAAATTATAATACAAACGAATTGAGAACATTTTTGATGTCGGTAAAAAAATGATTACCGTTGTTCGGATTATGGAAGGTTTTGTCATAGATGTAGCTCTGCGGCGCGGTCAGCCCTGCGCGAGCGGGGCAGCCCTGCGCGAGCGAGGCAAGAGGCGCCGGGTCCGCGTAATTAAGCCAGCCTCGCAAGCGGGTCAGGTATCAATCGCCGGGGCCTAACGCGCGACCTTCGCACCACTACACCAACATAGCCGATAGCATTAACACGAAGGGTGTGCTCATAGTGAATCCAATACATTTGTGGCAAATGAAGGAAAGTTTACACAATAATAACCAAATAAAAGGAAATTAAAATTGGGAAAATCGGAGGGTCTTTTACCGTTATCAATACAGTTCCAAAATGAATGGTTAATCGAGTAATAAAAACAATAAACAAGTAATATAAACTAAAAAACCCTTTAAAACAATTAAGTTTGTCCAATCACTAGTTTTCTACTTTAATTTCTTTGAACATGTTTATTCAATTTCTCATCATCACTTAATCGTGGGCCTCAGCCGCTCAGCGCGCTATGGAGCGAGATATGCTTGGATTCTCTGTACGTGATAGAATCCAGAATTAGTATTTAAGTTATTCCCTCTTTAAGTACCATAATGGCTATATTCTGGTTCGGCGATGACGCGAGACATCGTGTGATGGGCACGTGTGGAAGGACCGCGTTAGCTCTGTAAACAACTCTGACGTCATCAACCATAGCTGATAAAATGTGGATAAAAGTCAGTGAATAAGCAACAAGAAAAATTATATGAAACGCTGCAGGTCTTTTCGCAGAACCCACAATTAGAACGAGATCCTCTTCGCTACCCTCAAACACTTTATAATTAAAAAACTAACATAAAATCAAAGGAAATTCGTTGGAAAAGTCATTAGAGTTGGTTTTCGCTGGAACAGTGCCCTGGCGGTGTGCAGGCGGGTCACGTCGCGGCGGCCTAATTACGGCCCGGAAGGAGGTCTCGGAGAGGCCTCCAATAGGGCCTATCAATCCCGCAACACCTCCATTCACAAAACGGCCTCTGGCTGAGGACGTGTGCGCTGCTTTATGGCCTGCTGACATCGGTTTGGGACAAAGGGGAGATTTTCAAATTGTAAGAAAATATGTATACGTGATGGATGACTATTAAGTATAATTTTTTGTATTGAATTTCACCACTCACACAAGATAAACGTTAAATAAATAAAACAAAAATAAAACTTCATTACAGAACAAACAGATCGTTCAGGATTAAAGATGCAAGTCAATCAACGCCAATAGCACTCTGCGCTTACACGGGGTTGTATCGACTCCATTGCTGACAGCCCCTGTCTAAAGGCACTTCATACCGAGCTCTACGTAGCGAGACTTCACAGGCAATGATGAGTTTGTAACTGGCTCGTAGCAGCGCGTCGCGTCACGTTCGTAGCAGTCGGCCGCAGCCCTCGCAGCAAGCGGCGTAGCATTCGAACGTAATGGAGTTGTTTGGACGCGCAGCGCACATCGATTGTCTCCGCTGCATGCCGTGGATACCTACCGTACTTATCAGACTGCCAGACATTCTATTGAACCGCAGATTCCGAAGATACTCGAACAGATCTAACGAACAAAACGCTGCATTCAATAACAAATGTGTCCACTAACTATCGGCCATTCGTAACTGAAATGGAATTTATGCTGTAAGTTATAGAGTCGAAATCTGTCTGAATGCAAAGCGATAGAGTAAACCCGCCTCCGTAGGACAATGCGGCAAGATCGCTAGCAGTTATTTACAAAGTTTCCCTCTACCTGCGCGATCTCTTCGCTCTCGGAATTTCTATTAATCTATGCAAATACAAAGCGATGTGTATTTTTATCAGGAGCGTCGTGTGCGCCGTCTGATTCAATAAACAGAGATCAGAGAATTTGGGATTTTGCGAAATCTTCTGCGGAGATGTAAATCTTTTGCGCGTTGTTTTTATTTGAAAACGTAATCTCCATAATGGTACGGCCTCGAACAAGCAATGCGTCAGTCTAGAAACTGAAATGAAATGAAATGAAATGAAATGAAATGAAATGAAATGAAATGAAATGAAAGAATGAATGTGAAGAAAAAATGAAAAACAAATGAAATGAAGATTCTAAATATCGTCGATAAACACGTAGAACGACTAAACTTTCCAGGGCCTTAACTCTAATTTATGAGTAGCTATTTATCATAGAAAAACCAAAAAAATCAGCAAAATTTATGCGAAATTCTTTGTTTTTCTCACTTAATAGGTTGATCACCCTCCGAGCCAGAAGAGTCCCTGAATCATTTCAATTTATAATTTGGTTTAAATCTCTCCGCGCGGTTTCTGCTTAATTTGTACAATTCCGTAATTATGATTAACGCGACAGGTGAGCGCGAACATTTGAACATTCATCTTGTTGCTATTAAATTAACTTCCGCCTTGATCAAACGAGTATCTACTTTATTTTATTAAAATAATAAAGCTGTTAGGCGCAGTGCACTGCGAGCCGTACCACTGTATTACGAGTTTACGACCATTGTTAATACATTTTATTGAATTTAAATGCATCTTACCTATGTACCGCCTTGTTCCGTAAATCCTTCATTTTGCTGCATTGAACTGTACATGTTGTAATTGTTAATATAAATAATTTATCTTTTCCCTTCTTTTCAATATAGGGGGTTAAGCAAAAAATATTTCTTACTTTTTCAAATAATAACTATCCGTTATGGGTATTTCGGTTTTATCTGTATGCTTGTATATTATCCGGCTGTGTAATTTTTGTTGTGATTTTAATTGAGGTTGTTCTATGGTCCAGTACAACGGTTTAGGAAACGCGGTTGTATTTCTATAAATACATTATGTAGTATTTGTAACTCCGTTATGAATGTTGAGGGTGAGTGGTGTTTTGGGTCCCCTTGAGGTCACCACTCCCATAAGATTCTGGGCAATGGGGATCCAGTTTATTAAAGCTCTCAGTAGCGCTTCCGTCTCTTCAAGTTTTTGTGGCTTTGTGGTGCAGTGGGAAGCGCCTTCCCGTACCGATGTCCCGTCTAGGTCATACATTTCTGGGTTATTCATTAAATTTTTAAAACTAAATGACATGTTGTTAGGTTATTTTATGGCATACATTTACATTTTGCTGGTTAAATACAGACTTATGCCTAACGTCGAGGTAGTCGTCTGTACATCGGTCGTGTTCAGTTTGTTGACATGTAGCATAGGTACACGTTATCTTAAGCCGTACAAACGGCGCGGAGCTCCGTCGCGCGATGGTTACCGCGACATGTTTACTGCGCTCGGCTCCACCTCGCTACATTTATGAAAATGCTTCTCTACGAGTACACCCGCGCTAAGCTGCGAGACGGCTGCGAGCGAAATCTCAAACGAACTTACAATATCATATGCTACTATCGTGTGCAAACTAAACTGTGGGATGCTACGAGTATTTACAACACAAATCAGTTTCTGGCTGAATTTATCTGTGAAACGGGTTGACATCATTTGCATCACGCCCTGAGGATTCGTGGTTACTGCAGAATTCGATGGAGAATACGTAAGCGTTTTGCCATCTCATCGCTGGACCATTCATTCATTCATTCCTCCTCAGCGCATAGCTGTATCAGCAACTTAATTAATCAGATTCTTTGAATAATATAATAATAATAATAAAAAGTATTTATTTTCAAAAAAGAGACACGGTAAACTTACTTTCTAACTTTATCTATCTAAATAATAATACAAACCAATGATACCGTTACAAACGTAAGTGTAACTCCTCGCCCTAACTAAGAACGTATTGTATAAAGATGCGAGGGATTCCAGCTTCGACTTATTCACAAGTTATTAGTTTTCATGACATAACACTACGGCCTATACTTTTATTATTGCGAGCCGATTAGTAATATTATTTGAATCAATTTATTTGCATACAATAAACCAACAAAGGTTGCTTTGATTGCTTAGTTTACCTTTAAAGCTCTAGCTCATTTCCCCACAGACCGGAGTCATTTGTATCTTTCTCGCAGTTCCATGAATACCCTGTGCACTGTGCAGTGAGGAGCCCCGTGCGGCGCCCCGGCTCCGCTCGCAGAGTATTTCCTATCACAGTATATTTGTGTTCCTATACTATCAGCTTACCGACCTTATCCTTATCGTTAGTGGCTTTGGATTACAGACACAAGGTAGGTTGGACTCTGTTTTGATAACATTCAAACTAAATTTACAAAACAACCTAAAATGATGCTAAACTTGTACGAATTGGGCAAGTTTTAACGACCAATAAAAATAGGGGGTTATCGCGAAAACTTTGCTGATTTAAATTGCTTTTATTCGGTGAAACGCTGAGCGCTGATAGTGAGCCCTCTCCAGATAACTTCTCGAACCTGTGACCTCTGCTCCGAGGACGAGTCCATCAATGACCCACGGATCATCTTCAAACTTCGGGCTATTTCAGAAGCTCACTGTTTCAAGTTTTAGTTGGTATTTAATAACTCTCTCAAAGTTTACATTGTAGCCACTGTTTTATAGCTTTATTCTAAATTGAAACGTGCTATGGAATGACATTTTAATGTTTTATTGGCTGGGCCGACAGACGTGGTGCCGACGAGGTGCCGACGAGGTGCCAACGAGGTGCCGACGAGGTGCCGACTGTGGGAACTAAACTCTGACCAAGTGCAGGTTCTATTCGATCGGCGATGGTGCGAGGGGGTCGGGGGTATTGAAGAGAGGGGGGAGGGTGGACAAGTGTTGTTTCAGCTCACGAGTTTTAATTAAACCTCCGTTATCCGATAGTTTTTAATCTCGGATCGACTCAACTTTTTGCTTAACTTTTTGAAGTTTGTCGGTTACGAGCTCTACTTATTTGCATTCAGTTACCACCACTTCCCTCCTTGAACTGAGATGCTGAGGTAAATTACCTCAATATTATAATTGGAATATCTATAAAATTAGAAACAAGTAATTCACCCACAGATAGTAGTGTTGTATATCATCTGCACACACCTATTCCAAGGGCGGATCCAGCTTTGGTGCTAGGGGGGGGTCACATAGTCGTGGTCAAGTCACAAGAAGTTATAATAAAATTTTTATAATCATACATAAAAGTAAAAAGTAGGTATTTTATTAATGTATGTATAGTCTGGCAAAAAAGGAACAGCGAACAAAGCGAACCCTGAAAATATAGGATGTAAGGACTTGGTATTGATAGATAATGGGTAGATTAAGCGGCGGGCGAGCCGCGTTAATTTTGGACTTTGGTGAGGTCGGTTTAGCAAGAACGAAGAGGAAGCTACAACGGCGGAGGAACGACGGAGATAAACGCAGCATTTTAGAGATTTTTTAGGCGACACAAAATAAATATATAACGGGATTGGAGCGAGCCGCCGAAATTTTTGTTACTTTTCTCAAACTAGTTAAGAAGAGTATGAAAATATAAATAAAAAGGAGCGGGAGCCCTGAAAATGAAACAGTATTTTTGCAAGTTTTCGTGTCTGGCAAAATTATCTTAATGTGAGCACTGGACTACACAAGAATAAGAAGACATTGTCGACGAGCGGAGCGAGCCGCGAAAATTTCGTGGTTTTCGTTAGAATTTTGTGTTATTTTTTTAAGTTTTTCGCTTTTTTCTATAGCCAGAAGGAACAATTGTTATTGGTTTGTGGAACTTATCACGAAAAACGACGGAGATAAGCGCAGCATTTCGAGATTTTTTGGCGATACAAAAGAAATGTCATTATACAAATTTTTGTTAATTTTCTCAAACTAGTACTCTTCTTGTACGAAAAAATTAATATAAAGGAGCGGAGCAAGAGCTGAAAATGCAAGAGTATTTTTGCAAGTTTTCGTGTTTGGCAAAATTATCTTAATGTGAGCACTTGATTACTCAAGAAACAGAGCAAATTATTTGTGGTTTTTGTTAGAATTTTGTGTTATTTTTAAAAAAAATTCGCTTTTCAGAAGGTTTCTATTGCCAGAAGGAACAATTGTTATTGGTTTGTGGAACTAATCGCGAAAAAATTGTTGACAAAAAAATCTGATTTTGCTCTATTTGTTGTCGAATAGGTGCCGTTGCTTTTGCAGAACTGATACGCAACATAACAAAACGCCCAAAACACGAGTAATATCGGCGAGCGGAGCGAGCCCCGATTTTTTCTTACCGCAGTGTATACGCGGTGAACCATATTGTTAAGTTGCATGTTAGGTAGAATAGAGTCTAAAATTAAAATTTATTTATGGTTTCGGGTGATTTTTCTAGTGATTTTTTATACCCCCTCGACCACCCCCTGGGACACGCATGGGTCCAGGGTTACCAACCCTTAAAAATATTTACCCCTAAACATAAGTCAGTGTCACACGAAATGTCACATCAGATGAAAGGAGGCGGTGGCGCGGTAAAATTCAAATTTTCGATGCGTTCGTTCCCGAATAATGCGTTTGCCATCATACAAAATATTAATTTATAATAAATTGATTAAATATTGAAGGTATGGATATAGGATACATAGAATCTATATTGTGAGACAAAATATATTTACTTAAAACCTATGTTTAACAATTTTAAATAGTGGTCCACGGTGGACCCAGCCCAGGGGGGGGGTCATGACCCCCATGACCCACCCCCTGGATCCGCCCTTGCTATTCACATAAAATAGAATCGATACAAACAGTAAGACAATCGTTTCGGAAGACCGCGCTTTATTGACTGAAAAACAACGAGATAAAACATCGCTGTAATTTTCTAAATTAGACGCTAAGAAGTTTCAGAATGTTATAGGTCTCGCAGGTGCGACTTGACTGGATAGTTAATGTATTCGCCGGCGGCGCGGCGCGGCGCGGCGGCGAGCGGCTGATCAACTTTGTAATTCAACTGGTAGCGGTAAGGCGGCCGTTCCCACGCTGCTCTCGTAGGAAACACTTTCCGCCGAATGCCATAAATCCGAGCAAACAAAGAAAAAGGCGGCCTTTTCTCCTCTAAATCATTTGAAGTGATATCGGGGGAGACGGTGACAGACGTAATGCACCGATATCAATTGTATTTCCGCTTTTGCGGCGCTGTGTCGAGGGTTTTATTAACTTTGAGGAGTCTCGAACGGAGCTTGATCTTTTTAGAATGTCGGATTATTTTTCTCTTATTTCGGAATCAAATCTCTTAGGACATCACTTCTCCCGACGTCACACGAACGCTGGGATAGTTTATTACAATGAACCAAGGCTTCACGTATTTTCTCACTTTCGCTGAATTGCTCCGTAAAGCCCACATTCCACTTGGGTGGAGAGATGTCTAACGAAATCTAGAACACAATGCTATATTTTTTTTCTGGTGGTTTAATAGGTGAAACCATCTCTTATGCCACAGTGCTATAAAATGAACTGAACTAGAGCCGGCACGTTGACATTAGTGCTCTACATGTAGTAGCTAGGTAGCCGTGGGCTGACTGCATTGCTCCGGGAGTGGTTGCGTGCAAATGGCAGGGCTCGTGTAATGCAACGGATGAAAACAAAATTACGAGGCTCGTGATAAACTGCATCGCGGCCCTCGCAAACAGCTGCTGCAGTTTATATACTTAGTGCTTACTTTTGGCGATTGGACAATTTCGTAGATTTATTATGTTGACAAAGTTATGTAATAAGTATCTACGAGACGAGATAAGTCCTAATTCTAGTTTTATCATAAGCAGTTTTAAAAAATACCAAAGATTAGATACCAGGAGGCACAGCTGCAGCAGCTATCTGAGAAACTCAACCAGTGCCTTGCTCTGTGCCGCTGGCGTCATTGAATTCTCTCGTCCGATTTATCGATACCTTTCCAACTTGCTCTAGATTTCAGAAGTTAAATGGCAAAGTGCGAGTGCGGCCGCCCAGGGCTGCGCTAGTTGCAGCCGCGGCGGCCGGCTGCGGGTAAATAGAAGCCCACATGCAACGCTTTTTGTTCCACATGGTTTCCGTGTTAACGATGACTATCGCGTTTTGAATTAACTTTTTCATCGGTTTTAATGGGTTTGATTTATCTTCTAAATGGTATTTTTTTAAGATTTCGTGGAAGTTAGCGTTGGTTTTATATTCTAGCACGCGGTGCCCGCCGCGCCGGCGCGGCGCCGGCTCTCATTCTGTCTTCTATGCAATTATGAAAAAACATTTCATCAAGTCAGGTACATACCTAATGAGGAGGTTGAATATTTGAAGGAATGTGGAAAGGGCGCGGGTTCTGCGATCATTGTCATTATTCAGGCGAGGAGTAAGTATGTATAATCCGTTTCGGTGTTTTTTCAGTTTAATTTATTACGGCTTGCCTTAACGTACGCATTTAATTTATTTAAATCTGCGGCGGGTATTCATTCAAATCATCGAGATGGTTAAGCCGATAGGGGGCGTGTTGGTTTAGGCGGCGCGCCCATTACGGAGGGATTCCCGAAAGAGACACCAGCATCAGTTTCAAACATTCATTTACGTAGTTTTCTTTAACTATTCAATTATGGAAGGTCTACATCGAGATACGGTCTAGGACCGTATCCTAGTGCCTATCGAGCGAGTGCTAATGTTCTAGCCTGCGATTGGTATCTACAAAACTGTTAGTAGATATAAAATACATTAGTGCGTCGGTCGTTTCCGGAGCGTTTAGTTTCCAAGGGCTCGAGGCTAGCTGCCGCAGCCCTAGGTTAGTGCCTGGCCTGGATCTAGGTCACCGGATATGAGCGGCACTTAGGGTTCGTTTCCACACGTTACGTTGGCGCGCTGCATGTACAGTAGGCACACAGCTAGGACTGTGTGTATAGGCGCTGTACGTATTTGCTCGTTTGCTGAATAGTTAGATGTCCCCTGTGTGAGTGATCGAGTGTCCGAGAGCACAAACACAAGCAGTTGCGGGGCTCGGCTTGATTAGCTCCATGGAAACAAGGTAAACATTATCTGCATTGGGACTAAACAACCTATAAATTGCTTGTCCTTTTAATTCTGTAATGTAATATTATCTATAATAAATAAACACGATCCACACACCATCTTATAGGTTAGCAGAGTTTGTGTTATGGCTACCAGATACCTACTGGACGACCGATGTGGCGCGGTGGGCGAAGGTCCGCCTGCGAGGCAGGAGGTTGCGGGTTCTATTCCCACCTCGGAACAATTGTGTGTACGATCTGCAGATATTTGTTCCGGGTGTTCTGGTTGTTTTCTATGTATAATAAAAAATATCTATCTATGTAATGTATTGTATTATGTATATCAGTTATCTAGTACCCATAACACAAGTTCTGCTTAACATGGGGCTAGATAATGCTGTGTGAATTGTCCAGCATTATTTATTTATAAACTTAATGTACATAGAAAGAAGTATTGTTTATATACATAGAAAAAGACCCAGAACGTACAAACATTTTTCCCTAGACGGGAATCGAACCCGTAAACTCCTGCGTTGCAGGCGCACCCTCACCCACTGCGCCACAAAGGTCGTTAAAAAAATGTTGCTACCTGTTACGATAAAACCACGAATGTAAAGCCCATTATTGAATAAGACAGTCTCGGGCGAACGACACCGCCTGAGATAATTTCCGAGAAGTCGGGAGGGATTATGTTTTGACATGTAAATGCCTCGCGATGTCACTTCGGGGAGGATTCTACTGAGGAAGGTTTCATTTTCATAAGCCTTTCATAAGCCTGAAAGAAGTTTGTCGTGTGCGGTGTGCAGGATTACCGTTTCACACGATCCTGCGAATACTTCATCAACAACAACGTGGCTCGCCTCCACAGCAACCTGTCACATCACGGGCAGTAGGTAGTGTTCACAAACAGCGTAACGTTCTGTATGCCAGTGAAGTAACGCTTTCTGTCGGGGATACAAGTCAGGACGTCGGCGTCGGTCGGCAAATAAGGAAAACTGAGTGTCGAGAGTGACCAGCATCACTCCACGTCCGGCCGCGGGCGAGGGTGGCGCATGGCGGATAACGAGACTTCACACCTTACCTACCAATATCACATCACACTCATATTATAAATGCAAAAGCTTGGATTGAGAAGTAACAATCCATGTTTGTTACTTCAAGCAAAAACTTATGAACGGAATCAGGCTGAAATTTTGCTTAGATGTCTAAACTTGAAATAAAACGAAGGAAACTTTTTTAAGCTATAACTCCTTTACGACAGTAAAGAAACACTCTTTGGACGTTCCCATACAAACAAAACGTGCAAAGCCGCGCGCAGAAGCTAGGGCCTTATTTGTAAGAATGCTGCCCGTCAGCCCGGTGCCGGTGCCGGTGTTCGAGCGAGCAGTGCGCGCTCCGACCGAACCCACCCTATAGAACAAGCGCGGACTCGGCCGATAATAATTCACGCTCTTTTCCTCAAAGCTGCTATAAATCTCCTCCAACCCGTTTCCATACTCCGACCACTTCAATATAATCTTTTCATTATTTTAAAAGTTGGCAAGACATTTTACAAATTTTCGCTGAATAATAAAATAAAACAATCTAGAGCGCTGCCTTCCGGAAACTTTGCACTGTTACACGTAGCTTACTTTAATCCTGGCGAAAATGTCTCTCGTCAACTTTGCGCCGGATCATTTTACCGAAGAAACTGGAAGAAACAAGTTATACTTTTATGTAGTTTCTTACAGTTGCGTCCCTCCGCCCGCGCCGCGCCGGAGCCGCAGAGGCCTGACGGGTCGTTCATAGCACAAGTACATTAAACTCACACCGCGGTTCGTTCATACTCTCGCAATTTGCGTAGTTTTGTAATATTTCCTCGTGAAAGTCGATGTGTTTTTGCTCCGCGAAACTAGAGCGAAGCTAATGTGAAGGCTCCGCTGAGTGTTTAGAAAGAATTATTAGTTTCAGGCGGGCGCGGGCGGGCGGGGGCGGGCGGGTCCAGCCATTTGTTAACGCTGTTTGTCAACAACTAACTTTGTATGAAAATTATTGTGATCATTACGGATTCCAATTTCAAAAGTGAAATAAATCTGGTATGTTCGATAAAAGGAATTTAAAAACAAATAGGAATCTATGGCAAAAAAATTGCTAACTGACAAACTATAATAACATGACCCTGCTGGCTGGGAATGCCTCCAATACCCACATACTGTCCTCTGTCGCTGAATGAGAACTTATTATCAGGTCATTAGCATACGTCAGCCTCCGTTGGCTTGGGTAGGATCGATACCATGGGTGAACAACTCGTACATAAGTTGTATAATAAGGTCTGTGGTGTGCTCCGCGGTGATGTATCGATTGTCCAGGCACTCAGAACCATCACATAGAAAAATGATTTTCAGCAAACTAAATTACAAATTTGTAAAAGAGCAAGCAGAGCTTGGAAGTCTGAAGACCCGAACAAATTTATAGGATTTTTATTATTATTTATTATTAAAAAAATAAGCGACGACTGATGTAGCGGGACGGGCGAAGGTCCGCCTGCGACGCTGAAATGGCGGGTTCGATTCCCGCCTTGGGAGTTATGTTTGTACGATCAGCAAATACAACAGGCAAATACATATTTGTTCCGGGTGTTATTAGTATTTTCTACGTATAAAAAATATTTTTTTTAAAGTATTGTATTATGTATGTAGGTATATCAGTAATCTAATACCCATAACACAAACTCTGCTTAGCTTGGGGCTAGATGACGATGTGTGGATTGTACTACAGCATTATTTACTTTGAAGTGAGTGAGAAATCCTTTGTACTGATTTGAGAGTGAGTCGCGCTTTGTCTCGACATTATCTCCGTCAATACAAATGAGGTTGGCAGCTTCGGCCCGCCGCACCCTCATTACACCCCAACGTGAGCGCCAGATATTCCCGCGCCGCCTACGTTACGACTACGTTACGACTACGTTACGAGACCTATTCACATACAGACTACTTTTTTGAGGTTTCAAGAAGATGTAGAACGTGTCTTGGCACAGCGAGTTGTGGCGGAGCCGGACCTGTCGTAGACAGTTATCAAATAATTTAAGTATGTAGTTGAAACTATTTCCATGAGCAACCGCTATTCTAGGAACTAACCAACTACATTTAGATTTAACAATAACAGTAGTTCTGGGTTGCCGTCCGGTAATGCCCGAAAAAATGTCCCTGTTTAGTTTAGAGATTGCAAATGAAATGGAATAATATTATCAAATCGTTTACCGTTACTTACCAAGGAGCATTACGTATTCTCCCTGCGGACTGTCCTACATTCATTCCGCCCTCGTTCATTATGAAAAAGTTGCAGTGGTCTACTGAATTATACATAACATTATACTTTTATGACGGCGAGTGAACAAGGTCTCGGGCCGCTTCGGTCGCGCCGCGCCGCCGCCGCCGCCGGGCCGGTTCCACCAGCAACCGTCTTATAAAAATGAATGAATGAATGAATGAACACTTTATTGTACCCAAAATAACACCTTATATCTAAATCTTACATAATAACAGTACAATAGGCGGACTTATCGCTTAAAGCGATTTCTTCCAGGCAACCAAGGATGGAGAAAAAGATATATTATACAAAGAGTTGGTAGAGCACAAACAAACAGTAATAGAGAAGTAAAAAAAAAACAAAGAATACAAACTTAATACATTGCATGCAATACAAAACTACTTAAATTAAAACTAACCTAAAAGAAAAAATATAAATAAGAATAACTGAATACAATAAGAATATATCTGCCTTCAGTAGCTGTGAGTCCTGTTTGAGCGAGGGCTGGTCTTTTCTACCACATGTTACATACTTGGGAATAATTCTAGGAGGTTATTGATATTATACCAACAGACTTCATATATCTACTAGTGCAGTCGGACGGTGAAGATGAGATGAGAGCGCAGTATACCTACTGATGATCAATGTGTTTTTGTCAGGATAGCACTTGGGGTTATTCAGTACACCGATCCTTATTGTCTAATCCAATCCAGTGCACGACACATACATACGTAGCATTCTACTGTCGTTGGAAACAACTGATGATCGCAGAAATGAGATTAAACATGTTCGATTATGTAAACTTATCTGAGATAGTAATGAGCTGAACTAGTAACTAGTTTGCAAAGTGAACGTTACCTGCGCTGCTCCGTCATGATTATGGGACAGTCAGGCGGGACGGGGCAGCCTGTGTATATTCATACTTCATTAGAGGAACAACTTTGGAAGTAGTTCCCGGGGGACGCTGCCTGCGCAAGTTGAGGCTCATCCAGCAAGGGTCCTTCCGTTGTGGCTTCCTCGGCGCGATCCATTTGCAAGGTATCGCTTTGCTTGGGTAATCCCTGCGAAAGTTAATAGTTTTAATAAAAAAAAAACGACGAGGGCGAGTCGGACTGGCGCACCGAGGCCGAGGGTTCCTTATAATTAGAAAACCTTGTTTCGTGCAAATTATCATGATTTTCTCCTTTATATGTGCTATAATATGACCTTGCTTCTTGGCGTTTCATGATTCTCTTGATTGCGTTACTAAGAATTTGATTTATCACGTTTCCATGAAGTTCGAACCTGAGCATTCGATGTTATGTTCAACTCAATACCTCCACGCGTTTCTGAGAAACAGGCCTAAAAGCCGGATAGAAGGACAACAAAGTGATCCTATATGGGTTCCTTTTTTACCACGCTTTTATTAGCTTCACCTGTATGTATGTATGTTTGTTTGTAACCGACTCCTTTGGACCCGATTTTGACCCACTTTGAACGGTCAGATTTCATCTTATTAATAACCGATGACAATACAATAATTTGAACAAAAAATAGAAAATAAATAATAGTTTAAAAAACTAAAAAACCACGCTTTTATAAATAAACCGAACTAAAAAGTAGAAAATATTTAAAATAATATTTTATTATAATATTTTAAATAATTCAAATTATGTATAAGAGTGATAAATAAAAGAAATTATTTTATTGTAAAAAAGCGCACACTAGCTTCTGTAGTGTGTTAAACATAAAAATGTATCCATGAAAGTCGCAACGAAGTGAAACGATGCTTCCTGAGGAAGGAGTCCCTCGCGGCCCGCAGCCAGCGCCGGCAGCAGCGACGCTCCAGTCTCCAGCTCGCAGGAATGTATCGGATCTCACGTTTATTGCCAGTTGTCTCGACTTTTCGATTATCAAACATGCAGAAATCCAATTTCGTCGCTTCTAAAGTTAGCATGTCCTGCTATATTAAACATGTCTTCTGTCTAGACCCCTCCCCCCTCTATAGGGGGTTCAATATCTTCCGAGTCAGTGAGCGATACCTACCAGTACGTGTAGCGTGTGATCTCTGCGCAGATAACAGCTCCAGCTCTCACTAAATCCCGTCCAATAATATTGAACGTGAGTGAATACACTCTTCTGTTTGTCTATATAAAGCCTAGACGCGCTTTATACCTACCTACTTAACTCTGGTCTAGAATCTTTGTGGGATACATCATAACATTCATAACAAAATAATCATATCATGTATATGAAGTTTTTATTATTATAGTTCCTACCTTGAATTCGAGGAACAATCAATGAAATTAATATCCCAAAAATATTATTTCGGCGGCCTTTCCCCCTGTCTTTTTTTTTTAGATATTATTTAATTTATCATTTATATGGCACAGAAAACACTAAAAGGGCATTCTCCGAAATCCTTATCGTTATAGACACTAAAATAGTTGGTGTATAATGTGAAGTGCAGCGCGGAGGAGAGGAGCAGCCGGCGACAGCTAGTCGAGTATGAATAGAATTTGCGGAGCGGCAGACAAAGCTCACCTCGGGAAATATCAAGATCGCTCCGCCTTTTAGCGAAAATACCGGTGATATTTGCTTCGCTATTCTTAATGCATTCACGTCTCTTCTTGGAACCGGCTACACAATACCGTAAGACGGCTTTCACTGTAAATAGCTATCAGAAACAGCGTTATTATTTTGTATAAGTAGTCATAGCTTGCTGTACTGTGGGCTGAAATTTAACCTTTTATAAACGAAGACAAACTTAATTTCGTAATTTGAGAAATTGTTTTCCAGTTCGGTTCACAGTGTAGCTTTATTGAGCAGCTATAGACCGCTGCGCACATAAAATGTTGATTCCCCGCCGCGTGGCCGCAGCCCGCGCCGCGTCAACACCCAAGCATTATTTATTGCGGCCGCTGCTGAAAAACTGCCCTCCTCACACATCACATTAATTTCCTAGCTCATCATGGGAATATAATAAACTGGGGCCAAGAATCAACCCATTTTTGTTCTCTAGGATTTTCTTTTGAGTTACCCACAAAATGTTTAACGAAGTGTGTTCGACTCGCAGGGCTACTTTGTAAGAGGTGCCTGAGAGCGCACACCGCGCCGTCATTCATAAACCTTTTATACGTTCAAAGAAGACTCGTTAAAAGCAAGTTCCGTTATCCTCGACTCGCGATATCAAAGTTTCTCTCGAAGGCGCTTTTAATACAACTTCTGACGGAAGTGTATTTATTTGGAGCGCTTTACGATGACACAAACTCTGATTGAGCAACTTTACGAATAAAGTTTCGCGTAAAACAGTAGTTTCCCTGACATTGATGGTTCAGTGTCGTGCCGATTGCGCAGAGGATGGCCGCTCCTTCTCTTTGTTTGTAGGGGGTTTATGGACTCGGTTAACTTGCTTCATACGTGTCGACGCACGAGGAACTTGTACGTCATGTTTTATACTCAATTGATACTAAAACTCCAAGAATTTGAAATTGGTAGCCTCTCGTTCAGCCCACCGTGTAAAGTAAGTAAAGTAAAGTAAAAAATCATTTATTTCTTTAGGCTTACAAAATAAGCACTTAGACAAGTCATATTTTATATACATATAAATTATTTTACTGTTCACTTCAATTTTTTGTCCACTAGTGGAAGAAGTGAAAAGAAACCACTAGCATGTTCATCTCTTATATGTCTAATACATGGTTATTTGCCTATTTAAGTCTAAATATAATATGATTCGATACATGTCAATATTTAAGTAAAGCTATGCACAACAACAAATTACTTACTACATACTATTGTCGGTGCGAAACTGAGCGACATCTGGCCAAATATTAACATCATTGAGATAATCATTTATGGAGTAGAAAGCCTTCTTGATGAGATTTAGTTTTATGTAATTTTTAAATTTACGAATAGGGAGCTCAGTTGCTTCAGATGGAAGCTTATTATAGAAGCGCACGCTATTGCCCATAAATGATTTCCCTACCTTGTGTAATCTAAATGATGGGATGTGTAACTTGTTCTTGTTTCTTGTATTTCTATTGTGAACATCACACTTTTTCATAAGGCTATCCTTATTTTTGTGGGTATACATTAAATTTTCATAGATGTATTGCGATATTACAGTCAGAATATTAATGTTTTTAAATAATTCCCTCAAAGAATCTCGTGGCTTTAATTTATAAATAGCGCGTACCGCCCTTTTTTGAAGAACAAATATGGTTTGGATGTCAGCTGCATGTCCCCAAAGTAAAGTGGGTGTGTGAGTGTGTGGGTGGACCCTACAACATTAGCGCTCCATGTCCACATATCAGCCGGTAGAACCGAGGCGGGCGGTGGCGGCGCGGGCGGTGGCCGTAAAGCAGAGCTTAGCTTCAGCCGGTGGCGCGGCCTCGGCCGGCACGTCCAGCTCGTTGGGACGTGGCTAATGGCCGCCACTCAGCTGCCTGAGGAACGCACAAACCATTACTTTGCTTTAAGGAGCCTGAGAAACGTATTAGGTGAGAGATAATTCAGTTTTATGTGTGGAAGAAATTGAAACTGTTCTTTAAGAACCATAATGGTGCTTTCTGTAGCTTCTTATATGCCCGACCACTTTTTTCAAAGTCCCAACTTTGCTTGAAAAAGCTTTCCAACGTTTTTAAATAAAATGGGTAGGTAATTTTAGAATTTTGAAATTTTTATCTCGACGATCCCAACGCCTTCCTAGGAAATTGGTGCGAAACCGTACATGGTCGTGACAGTAAGGTTTCACGCTTGCCTTAGAGTAGGACGATATGGGCTTTATATTAAAAACTACTTTATAGAAGTGTGAGGATACATACAATAAGAACAAGAAATCACAAACAAAGTGAAATGTAAAGCTTATTCCTTCCGCCCGCCCTATCCCAGTAACTATGAATCCTTCTACGTCAGTCGCGGACAATCAGCCTCTGTTGGATTAGAGGCTAAAAATACAAAGAAACAAAGCCTGACGAGGGTACAGGAACCCCTTATCTGGCTCATGGCTGCAGACTTTGTTCAATTGACAAAGAAGCGCGCTACAGAGCTGCACAACGTGGGCACACGCGAACTGGGAACGGGAATCCGAATGTGATGGAAGGAAAATATATTTTGGCACAGACCTTAGGTAACTTTATTAGATGTAACTCTCAGGGACAAAACTCTGTATAGAACATGGATTCAATGCAAATAATAAATCAGAAATGGTCCCGAGAATAACAGATTCAGGGCCAACTGTTTCACGAGACGGGCTGACAAATCTTTGATTTGTGTTTTGCATCTTGGCAACCCTCGACGTGTGTATTGCATCAAAGCATGCCATCTATCATTAATGCGTTTCCAATATCCCTATACTATCCCTCCCTACACCTGACTTCCATATCTCGTCGATTTCTAGGAACGTCCAATTATAGCCCGGCCAATACTTGCGGTTCTAGCAACCGTTTCAGAATGCTCAAAATAATTCGGATGCTAGAGTTGTGGAACATTGTTGAGCTGCCATTAGGCGCTGTATTACGGAATGATTAGTGCCGCTGGAGCTGCCTCCGCTGTCCGCATCCGCACGTAGATCGCGGGCCTCGGGTCGGGCTCGACCTAAGTGCTAAATTATTGCGGAACGCACTTCTGTTCACGTAAGGATTGCTCTGTGTTGTAGTATCTGTGGTCGCACTAAGAGGGTGTCGAGGAATGCCCATAAATAAATAACTGACTATTTATTTCATAAATGTACGTTATTCTTGTAACAAACGCCGTTGGTGATAATTGGTTGAGAAAGACTTTTAGTAAGAAGTGTTTTTTCAGCTGTCGCCGTTTCACCGCTCTATCAATGCAATGTCTACCGAACAAGTTTGCTTGAATACATTTCAGCGGACGGTTAGAAGTAGAATATTTTTATTTCGTCTCGACGAAAAGTAAATATTTGGCGTCTCGGTTCACTTCAAGTGTTTATGTAAAGTTTACTCGAATATTTTAATTAAATTCAAAGGTTTATGGAGTTTCAAAATTAACAAGCTTCAACCACAGCTCCACGGCACCGCGGCCGCGCAGGCGAGCGGCTCCTTTGTGTGAGAACCTTCACCAATAACTCTTTCAACTGTTTACGAAACGAATCTATAAAACCTTCATTGAAATTATTTCATTTCATTTCAATCGCTATTTTATTTTTCATGAAATGAAACTAATTCAATGAATTCTAACTGGATAATGTAAAATATGTTCGGCGAGGCGCGGATCACGCCGACATCCTCCCGCCGGTAATTGGGCGATAACTCAATTCGCGCAGATAAAGAAACATGACAGTGTCTTGCGCGACCTTCAGATTGGCAGCGTTCCGTTCCGTACTCTAACAAAGGATACTTATAGTTTTGTGACGTCCGTTTGTCTGTTTGAATATCAGTCCTAAAAAGGAAGGATGCTTAACGATCGGGAGAGTCTTTGTCGTTTGTTCGGAAGGTCCACATGACGCCCCTCGGGCCGGCGCGGCGGTCGCGCGGCTTCCTTACATTCTACAAACATAAACATTCAAACATATATTCCCACTGGCTTAATTTCGTGACTTTCTCCACTCGGAAACGAATAATTTTAATTTATTATTGCGATTTCTTAACGCGGAAACGTTTGTTTTTCTGCTGACCTAATTGTACGAATGGCTGGTGTCGTTAGAGCGTGCAACGTTCCGAGTTTGTAGAAGCGCGTCGCTGGCTCGGCAGCGGCGCCGAATGTGCGGATACCGAAGATACCTAACACTATCATTTACCAAAGTTGGCTACCTGCTTTCGTCGTAAGTTTGCACGGCAGCACGGCAGCACGACAGGACAAATAATTTCGCCAAAATCCGCGCTTATCTCATTGAGATCCAATCCATGAAATGGAATATAAAATGGATGTTATGAGAAATAAAGTTCCATAGATCCACCATGGATCTAGTCATTGGATCTAACGTGAATGATCCCATTTCCGGATTTATGACATATCCACTGAACCTCTAAGTTTCTGCGTCAAAGTTATCAAATACTTTCTGCCCACTAGACCACTTGCGACTTGCGAAACGGCAATATCTTAAAGAACTTCAATTTGTTTCAAATAATTAAATAGCAATGAGTCAATTATTAACCTGAGGTAGACAACTAATTACTATAAAGAAAGCTATGGAAAATATATGTCGTTGAACTGAAAATCAAGTTGCAAAAGTTGCAACGATTTAGCCAGCGTTTCAACCTCTTACCTGTGAGCCGTGCGGTACCTAAAGCTTTCCATTCTCATTTATTTTTAATTTTACGAGGCTAGTTGCTCCGTGCCGGGGCTTATTTGCAATGTAAAATAAACATTTCATTGTAGAAACAAAACTCGCCGATAAAACTTGAGGAATCCGACTTTTATTTCATTTACACAGGCGCCGCGTACACCGGCGACCCAGCGGAGGTCGACTCGTTTAGACAGACGCCTAGGCGCCGCGCACACCGGCGACCCAGCGGAGGTCGACTCGTTTAGACAGGCGCCGCGCACACCGGCGACCCTGCGGACGTCGACTGTACCCGAACTATACCATTCGATAAATAATCCATCGGCAAATACACAAGCGTAGAAAGGACTCGTAACTAATAAGGCCTGTCAAAAACGTAATAATAAAATCACTCTCCCAAATCGAGTTTATTAACTTTGACCCAATACAACTGAAATCAGCAATAAACTATTTACTGCTGAACTGGACTCTTGAGGTCTATAAATTGCGAATCAAATTGTGCAATAGCGAAAATAGATGTTTGAAAATATCGCGTGTCGTGCGTACGTGCGCGGCGTACGAGACGTGCCCGCAGCGCGCACCCGCCGCGCCGCCGCGCCGCCGTGCTCCACGTGGAGTTGGATTCCATTCTCATTCAGTGCCCGCGGGAGGCCCCGCCCGCGGCTGACACTTCGCCCTCGCCGGCATCCTGTCTAATGCTAGCTGCGGCTATTAATTTACTGCACTCTTTTCTGGTGCTCCTGTACTCGCCCTAAGATTTATCCTCAGCCTTAAGAATTTATTTGGTTTGTTTCAGGTGAGTGTGCGCCGACGGACATTAAATTTTCAGCCGAGTTCGGGTATGTTCCAGTTTTATTGTTACCTATCGTAAAACATTTTGCAGAGGTTCATTGCATCCATCATTACGTCGAGGAGCGCTCGAACAACCTGGAGATGTTCATTATATTTTATTTCCCGATAACCGCTGGGAAATAATTGAGAATGTTTCCGAGCTGTTGGACATCAACCGCGCTATTTATCGTGAAAAGGAGATACCAACATTCCCGCTGTCGTACCCGCTGTGCCCATTATTAAGCTCGTTATTTCACAGAATCTTTTGAATTGGTACCACACAATTGCAACACGATGTTCAGATACGAGTAGGAGATGAACTAAATTAGGTGATTAATGAAACACCGAGTTGAATAAGATCGTGCTCCGACAATAAAGGCTTTTGTCTCAGGGCGGAGGGCGCGCGGCGCGCGGCGGGAGGGCGCACCGCCTCGCGAGCTGTCGCAACGCATCGCTTGCGTCATGGTTTCATAAACTTTAATTACAGAGCTTTTATGATGCAATAAAGGTCCATAAATAGGGCAGTTCGCTAGGACGGGATATGAGGTGGCGTGTCGGTCGCCAGCGTTATAAATCGTGGGCTCATGCCTTCACATTATTTAACGCGCGGGGCACGCTATGCGGCATGCAACCTACGTCATTTGTCGCCGCATTTTTATTTACGCGACACGAATGAGCTGCGTTTTTGCGGTCACGTGTGCGGCTACCCTTATAATAGTTGCATCGTTTTATTTATTTATGGCCGTGGTTGATGGATGGCAACTTATTAATAAGTTGATTATCCGAGGGACTTTATTTCTGTTTTAGCTTTTGACCCGCGCTTAATGTAAACTGATAATGATTGTAAGGTACTTACGGGTACTTTTTGTTGTTGAACCAAACCTTTACAACAAGAATTATTCTAAACTTTTCAAACAAACTAACCTACCGCAAAGTTTCAATTTACTACAGTATAACTTACCTATTCAATACTAGATTTCAGAAAAATGCTGTGAAACATTACAAAGCGAACTCTATACTCTTCTGTAAATAATTAACTTGCCTGAAATTTTCTCAGAAGAAATAAAACACGTTATATGAGCGAACTCGCCCGATAGGGCGCGCGGCGCTCCTCCTCCCCGAATGTGCCCTTTACTGGCCCAAGTTCTGCAGGAACGGGTTCACGCAGCATTATCTGTGTACCCGCATTGTTACCGCTCACTCATTATCTGTGTACCCGCATTGTTACCGCTCACTCATTATTTCTAATGTTACACACTTCACGAATGAGATTTGGCAGTGACTCTGGTCTCTGACGTTTATTTCAACAAGTTTAGCATTTACTAAAAGCACAGACGCTCTCTGCGTTCATTGAAAATTGCAAGACTCAACTGTAAAATAAATAAATAGGAAACAGTCCTCGAGACCCGCCATACATGTTAAAATCATAACTTCGCTCCGCAGTCGGATAAAATAGCTTAAATATGTATGAAGGCAGCCCGGAGCGCGCTTGCACTGACTTGTAACAAGTTGGGGTTTCAATCGAGACTTTATGCATCGCAATGTCGCCTTACCGCCACCGCGGCCGCGGCGGCGCGGGGGACTAATGCAGCGGCCAGCGGACGCCGTCAACGGACTCCCATTGTCTCTAAATAGTAATCATCGAGGACATTGTGGGCGGCTAATGCCCACACTGCATTTACAAGCTAAATTGAATTCAGCCGCCGCTCCAGTGACGCCGCCGAGTCGCCTCTAATAACTGGATTATTCAGAGAGCTTGTACTCGGCGCATCTCGGTAGATTGTTCCCGGCAAAAACAATGACATTGTCTTAGCTTCAGTTGTAGCAGGTGGGGATAACTGAGAGGACATTAGTGTGCGAGGCGGCGGGCGGCGCGGCCAGCTGCCAGGTGTCGGCGTGACGAGTGCCGGGTCCACTCCCGCGCCACGTGTCCCCGACTTACAACATTTAGTTTGAAAGGCTGACTCAGTGTTGTACACCTCAGTACGTTACATGATTTAAGGTTCATCAGTCTGGCACCCTTCATACATCACCTCACCAATCATCACAACCCTTATAAACACGTTCGTGCATGTGCTGAGTAGGCTACAGGCCACCTCCAATTTGACAGCAGCTGAGAGGCATGAGCCTCTTAGCTGCTGTCAAATTGGAGGTATTGAGGGTAGAGAGGCATGAGCCTCTTTATCTCTTCTCAGCTGTGGGAGCAGCACTCGACTTGCGGGTGATCATGATAATAACCAGTATAGTTATTGTGGGTGACAAAGTTGTGTAAGTGGCAAAATATTACCAACCAAGGCGCCGTCAGTTCTGGTCGTAGGTGAATCACTATTAGCTGTAAAATTGTGGGAGCGAATCTGTAAAAACATCGCCCTGTCCCATGAAGCTTTCGGTAATTGATAACGTGCGGACCAGCTCGGACAATAAAAATATTCATTGCCTGTGAAAGGCAATTCATTTCCAGGAAATGACGAGTTTCAGCGATGCCACCTCCATCGCGTCACGTCCACGTCACGCCCGCGTCACGGCGTCAAATACAAATTGACAGGCGACACGACACACGGTCGTGCTTACGCGCAATTAAAAATTACATGCTTTATGCTTTATTTCTCCGCTAGTTTTTGATAGCGATCGTTAAATAATTCTATTTAGCTATTATTTTATTATAATTCCCGGCGGCCGCACTCGTCACCACCGGGTGAATCATCCGCCAATGGATCCGCCCGCACAGAGAGAGTAAGTTTCTTGCAAAGATAATTTTAACGACGAATTCCCGGAATCTGGCGCGCACTCGAGTGCTCCTCATTATCTGTGACGTCATTATCCTCTCGCGTGACGTCACACGACCCAATTGCTTCCAGCACGTCGTCGCTACGACCGCGCCGCCAGCCCGCCCCGCCCCGCCCCGCCGCCCCGTGGTAACTGCATCGTTAGACAGTCGCGCACTCACCCGTTACATTGACTCAGCTCATTACAAAGTGACTACATCCTAGGCTTTCCGGTTCGGAATCGGAAAATTATTGAGACTTCATAAAGTTCTATGACAATAAGAATTGTATCACCTCGACCTCTTTCATCTCGTCTTTATAAGCCTCATTCAGATGAATATAGCGATTATTTCCTTGGCATAGAATAGAGCCCGTCCTTTAAAGTCTACGTGAAAGCTTCAAGTTCAGTTCTTATATTACATTGGTATCTCGATCATGACGCAGTCCGCTGTGAATAGAGCCGTGCGACATGCGAAGGAGTCCGCTCCCATCGTTAGCGGACGCATATCCATACAAAGTGAGCGGTTGAAATCGGAACGACTCCCCGGGGAGGCATTGTTCTAAAACAAATAAAAACCGCTCAAGTCCGCTCCCGAGGGGGACACAAATCACCATTTTGATTCGTTTAATGAATTATTGTTGTTCCGTTGCTAATTATTTTAATCTGATACTAGTTCTTTGCTTTCTGATTGTTTACGGCGGGGGATGAATGGCCATTGTTTATTAAATCGTTAAATAATTTGATTGTTTGGAACTAGTGCTTTGATTTCCAAAAACCTTTACAAATTAATTTTGAACGTAATAAATAACCAAGCAGTAACAACACGGGGCTGTGTTTCAGTAATGTTGATTCATATTAAACAGTGTATTTATGTTATCGGAGCATTAATCGAACAAACGACCGCTCGAAGGTGATTCCGTGATTTCCTACCAGACTAATAACGTCATTCGTCGACACAAGCTTGTCCAGACGTGCACACTGCCAGAGGCGGCTATCGGCCATTCATACTTTTTATTTACTGAAGCATAGTACTCGTTGGTTTCAAATATGAGAGTGAGTTATCTACGAACGAACCTAGTTTTTGTTGGATGAACACCAAATGAACCACTCCATTGATATCGTTGTATTATTTAAATTCCTACGTAAAATTATGTTGTATGTATAAACTTTTTTTAAATAACTACAACGCAAATTGTTCATAAAAGATTTTTCAAACCAAAAGGAAAAAATAAGATTTATTCAGGTACATTTGCTTACGGTGCTACGCAGTGCTACGAGGCCCCGCTCTCGCGGGGTAACACACATACATTAACTTGACACACTGGTCAAATCTAATCGGGTTGCACAATCGCTGATTATACGAAAATTAACAAATAAATGATTATCTTACGATTGACAACTCAGTGTTTATGTTCACAATGGTCACACATCATGTAATCATGCCTTCAGTTCAATCATTCACTCCTAAAAAATCACAGCTGAACTTCGCAAAACGCAGGAAATTGTAGCACCTAATTATTTTAGCGCATCAGAGCAAAAGTCTGATTAGTTGATCGTAGATTTGACATGCACTTAACCAAATAAAAATGATGAATTAGCGTTCCAGAAAGCCATTTTGATGTTTTACAAGCGGATCTAACCTACCGCCTCTGCCTCTCGTTTCTTAACAAATAAATGTCAAAATCATTTAAAACGAAAGAACGGATCGTCCTTCTTTTGTTTTGGACGATACAATGTCATCCGTCTACATCGTTCCTTTTTCAAACGAGACCTCCAAACCCTCTCCTGCACAAAATATTGCAAACTCACAGAATACATTGCTTTCTTTTGCAATGTACCTAATATCGAAATAACCGAAAATATCTGTGTATTTCCTCTGTTCATTGAGACCCGCATTCCGAGTTCCGTAATGTCCATTGGAATGCAGCGAGCGCAGCCAATCAGGGCACTTTGATACGTCATCGCCGGGCAAATAGACTCGCTCCAGGGCCGCAAGCAAAGGCCGGCGGCGTGCCTTGTATCCGGGCAAGTCTGCGGGGCGGGGGCATGCACTTGTACCGGGGGCGCATGCATGGGGGCTCGCCGGGGTTCGGGGTTTGAGGTTGGAATTGTAAACGAGTTACTGCGGATTGCAGAATGCTTGGGGAATTTGAAAATGATTGGTGTGGGAGACACTATCGAATTGCGATGTCATTTTTGGCATTGAAATTACGACAAGTCTGAAAATACTTTACTACAATCTTTATTGTAATTAAAAGAAGAAAAAATTAAAATATTTGTTTTGGAGATATATTTTTTTGATACTATACTTATATTTTAGCTTTTTGAATGTAAAAGTGTAATACCCGTACCAACAAAACTGGTTAAATATTTGCACATTATTGTCCTCCAATTGAGATGAAATGAGTCTTCTTATGAATACTTCGCTATAGTTACATAAATGTGAAGCAGTTTACAAGTTTAGTCAATAGTTGTGCTCGTCGTGTACATGTAGGTAGAGCGGCCGTCGTTGCGGTCGCTTGTTCGGCTCCTACGGCACCTGCGTCACGATGGACTGCCTGCGCGCTGCACATCGCCGGCTGCGCACCGCGCGCCGCGTCCGGGCCCCTCACCACCGAGAGATGGACGCACAACCCATACAGTACTATTATAGCGGCTGTGTTCGGGGATCTACGGCCTCTGTACGCCCTTCGTGTAGAGGATGCCTAAGTAATGGCTTGTAAGGCAATTAAGCGAAGTGCGGCATCCCGTCACATAACATTCAGATTAAATGGCGATCCATTAGAGATACTACATAATATAATACCCGACGAATAGCCATAAAACAAAAGTACGTACGTAAAGAGAACTCACAAAATAAAACATTATATTTATGCGAAGTCGGAACGAGCCGGTATTAGCTAATTCGTTTTTACGATGCCTCACTTGCCAAACCGACGAATTTATGTCCCGATAGTTTTGTTTTACTGCGCGCCTACACTGGGCCTCGCACTCCACTCGCCGCTGGCCTGCTGGCTCGTCGAGACACTGACTCGCGCCAGTGACTGGCCGACGCGGTAGGTACATTGTTCAATCAGTTTTGGTCGAAGTTGTAAATCAGATTGAAGCCTCGTAACTTATACGAGCAGCTTGTCACGGGACAAACTAGCCAAGATCCATGCCTTGGATACAAGACTAAAGCGGTAACTAGACTGGAAGCGTCGCTCCTCCTTAATTCATGGAGTTTGAATTGTTATTCCCAGCTAGTTTGTATCCGCAGCAGGCTAGCGACTGACCTCGTGCGAAGGAGGCATGGGGCCGGAGCGAATAGGCAGATAGGGGATCAATTCTGTTGTTTTCGAAGATGTTACACTCTTAGGAGTTTTATAAAAGTGTGTGACTTAACTGGCATAGTGGTGTAGTGGTGAGCCGCCGTTGAACCTTTACTGAGGTACTCTCGAGTAGGTACTTTACTTGAATGCTCTATCTAACTGCACGGGATAATAAATCTTGAATGCGAACTATTTCCTGGCCTCGGCTACATCTCTCTGGCACGGACTGGACTTGGAATTTACACGTTTTGTGAAAATGCTTAGGTATTGGTTACATTCGTACGTCCGTCATTACGTATGTCAACGTACCTTGTTGTGTACTTGTTATGTAGTTTGAATGTTCCTTCGCCAGCTCCGCGCACACCACGCCCCTCTAATCAGCCCGTGGTCTAGCTCGGGGCTGCCAGCTCGCTGCTCGCACCACTCATCCATTCTAAATGCCCATAAACTTGAACTATGTTCTAAAATTCAACAACAAATGTCCAAAGTTTAGTTGAACTCGGTAAATCCAGGATTAACTTCTCGTCTCATTTCTAGCGTGGCTTAGTGCGAGTCCCCGGGAGAGCCGGGCACTCCGGCGGGCGCACCGCGGCTGCGGCCTCCGCGGGGCCCGAACTACTTCCAACTGCGATAAAACAAGGCCTATCCGCCCGCTACAGACAAGCGACTCATTCAACCGCTCCTCTACGTACTCAGCATTCGATCGCGCTCCGCTTTCCTTAAATACCTTCATCGATGCATCCCGTACAATAACTCCACCACACTTCTCATTTTTTCAATTAAATAAAAACATGCCCGTACACTCTCTACGCGACACAGTCATGCATCTGTATAAAATCGGTTTTGGTTGGACTCACAGCACTGCAAATAAAGTCTTCAATCAACTATTCAGAATACAAAGTGAGCGAGATGCCGTACGAGCTGATGGTGTAACGTTGTTCCAAGTATTTCCTATTTCTGTTCAGGTTTAGAGCCGAGTTCTCGATATACAGGTAATTATGGTCTCAGCGAGCACGCGGCACGGCGGAGGTAAGTTCCGGGTCGGGGCGGTCGCGGCTTACTGGTTGAGGAGGAAGCAAGTGTTTTGTTGTTCTTTGATTTCGTTCGCTTGAGATAGTAGTTTGTAGTTGTTGCGGGACGTGACGTTTTCGTATCTCAATGAGATGGCGCGCCATGGAGCGGAGGAGACTCCCAGAGCGGGGGATCAAACACTCAATGGAAAAGTTATTTCTTTCGGAAGTTGGCTGACGCTCGGTCGCGCGTCTCGGTCGCGCGTCTCGGTCGTGTCAGGGTGCTATTTTGAACGGCCTAGTTTTTGTAGCGCAGAAACAAAGCAAAGCTCGCCTATGCTTTACCTCACTAATGTAACAACATTTGTTTTATTAGTGCAATAAAGAATTAAGAACAAAGCAAAAAGTAAGTTTGTAACGCTGAGCGCGGGCAATGAAATACATCCATCATATTGTGTAAGTGAAGCAGGTAAGTGCGAGTAGGTAGCGGCGGCGGCGCGGCGCGGCGCGGGGCGGGGCGCGGAGCGCGGGGCGCGGGCGTGCAAATATTATGACGCGAGATGGATTATACTCAACCTTAACTTCCATATAAATCGCAACTTCTTACGGCGGAGTAAACACCAACTTTATTTATGAAAATATTTAGGGGAAATATTTTCCCGGGAAACTTATTGTTTTTGGGACATTGAGTCGGCTTCTGGCTTATTTGGTTTTACTTTGCTAAATTACTTCTCTGGGTCGAATTGTCGAAGTTTCTGGAAAGATCAAAACATGGTTGTCAAGGGCAGGCAGCAGGCCGCAGGCAGCAGGCAGCAGGAACAGGCAGCAGGCAGCATGGGCGAGGGAGATTAAAGTAAACAATTTGTCGGAATTAAACTTGAAAACTGAGAAATTGACAAAATCTCACAATGGTGGTCAAACGTTCCGTTTTACCACCATCTCAGACAGATCTAAAACTGATTTTTCAATGTATGAATTTGTGTTTGTTGTTCCCCGCGAGCACGTGCCCCCGCCCGCGCCCCGCCCCGCCCCGCTCGCTGCACCTCCGACACAACCTTCACCTGCAGTAGTTATCAATAAACGCCTCCCCGTGTACCGACACGCGGCTGATTCCTGACGAATATACAAACACGGGAAGAAAACATTTACCCTCTCGTTTGGGGCACATCGTGGAATCGTTGAAATGAAATACCTAGTTTGTGGTTTACATTGTAATCGCTGCTTTGCATAAAACGGTTCTGTAGTGGGGGAGCTAGGGGCTAGATGGACCATTTGTACAAAACTTAAACATGTTTAGGTTTCGTGTAACACAAGAAATATTACGTTAGTACAGTGGTCCAGAAACAAATGCATTTTTGAAATTCAAGCAACAAAATACTTTATAATATTAAAGAACTTTCACTACATAGTATAAATATAAAACAAAGTCGCTGTCTGTGTGTCTATATGTATGCTTAAATCTTTAAAACTACGCAACGACTTTTGATGCGGTTTTTTTATAGATAGAGTGATTCAAGAGAAAGGTTTTTTTTAAACTTTAATCAGATGGATTCCAATTCTTGACGAATATTCAGCTTCAGTTGCTGCAGAGTTGTTGGATTATTAGATTATCCTTTGATTTATGGTAACCCGACAAAAAGAAGTCTGCTGAAGTGAGATTAATTGAGGCTTAATAATACGTACGTGGGTACTTCTATATTTTCATTCTGTGGCAATATGTCGATCTTTCTCTGATTTTAAGACTCTGCTGAAATTAAAATTTCTGCAAAATATCTACTAACATAATTATATGTATATGCTAATCAATCCCTTTGTTAAGTAAAGCAATGACATTTTCATAAGCCCTCATAAAAGCTATTACATTTTATTTCGCCTCCAATCTGATCATATTCGTGAAATAATGCCTGCTCTTGAAAAGCATGAAAGCGCCTCCCATTGCCCTCCGCCATACCTTTAACGGCGTCCGGCATAAAAATTATACAAACAGCAATTTTCCACTCAGCACTTTATTACACAGTTAAAGTGGTCGTCCAGCGCTGCTCATGTTTTAAGGTAATAAAGTTTTGCATTCGGCCAGGCGAATAAAAAGTACGAGCTATCGGGTTTACAGGTCGTACGCCGTTGTACAGGCCTCCGTGCAGTTAAACCAGCCTGGTGATAGGGCAGGCCTCCCGTGAGGTATATTTAGCAATTACTAGCTTATGTCAGCGGCTTCGCTCATGCCTGGCAGAATGATTGGAGGAAACGCTGTAAAGTAAATCTTCTATTATATTTGTATCGCAAAAAAAATAAACCCATTATACGATTCATAAGAGATATGATCATTGAAATTAAGATCTCGGAGGTAAGTACTCCATAAAACCCTTTCATAATGTGCTCTATCCCTTCACTCATAGCCCGTATCCATACGAAAGACAAGGTCAACGGGCTTCGCTACATTAAGTCTATGGTTCTCTCGACACTCTCGAGAGCTTCGTATACAACCGCCATAAATAATAATCGTATCTTACGGAGGTCGTCAAACTGTGAACTCCCATTTACTAAATAGGCGCAAATTCTCTGACAAAGGCTCGTTCTCCCGGAATGACAGCCGCACTGTAGCGGCCTCGCCGTAGTACCTGAGGCGCATGTGTGCGCTCATAGGTTGGTAAAAGCCAGGTTGTTTTTATATAAGTATTCAGTGAACTCTGGGCTGATTGGCGGCCCTGTAAAGGCATGTAAAAAGTTTCATGGATGTTCAAGCAATGGTTTAGCCGTCGTGTAACACCACGGCCCAGCAGGCGGCAGGCCCGCCACCGCCGCCGCTCTAAGCTGCGCCTACGTGAACACATTATTTTTAACGAAGCCACACCGCGCATAAAGCACATGCGCTAAATTACTGTAACGTACTCCATTCCGTATAATGGCTCATACATAACCCGGATCTTTATTGAATGCTGCGAATATGGAACGGAAATATGGAACGAATGCGCTCTTTACGGTTAAGTTTTTTTTATTTAACGAACCAATTCTACTGAAGCGAAGCGCGGGCACCTACTCGGTACCTACCTTCTGAATGGACGCTGATTTTATTTATTCATCGGAGTGGCGAGCTCCAGTTGACTCCGTGCATGGAGCTGAAGAATGTACTAATCATGATCGTTTAGCTATTCTAATAAGATTCGTCTTGCAACTTTGCTACTGTACCAAAGCCCTGGACAACAGAAAAAAAAATCGTGAAGCTATCAGTTTATAAATAAATAAATAAAAATAAAATCTCTTTATTTCGGATATCCATGGATCCATTATAGCTTCACAATTTTTTTTTCTGTTGAAGGTTTTTAAAATCCCAATAAATAGATTTCGATACGTAAAGAGCGAGTTGTTGGTGCTCGAGTGAATTCTATGATGCTGCCTAACTTCCCTCCTCAACTCATTAGTAATAGCCCGGTGACCACACGCCGCGCCCCGCCGCCGCGCCGCGCCGCGCCGGGGGCTCCGCGCAGAGAGAACCCTGACTGAAGCGAATCTCAAGCTCCGGTCAAAATTATTCAGTCGATGAGGGAATTAACGCTACCGGTACCTCACCTTCTGGGGGCTAACTTTAGAAGAATTATCTCTATTCTGTGGCTTGTGTAACTATCTATACACGAACTTCAGAACAACATGATTCGCAGGCTCAGTAAATATACCACGAACACAAACAAACATTTGAATAAGATTGCTGCTGTTGACTGTGAAAATGATAACCTTACACAGATTTCATTTCCGTCGACCATCTGCGTCCGATCTATATACCTACCTTAGACACTACAGTAACAAGAAATTATACGTACATGTTTATTGTTAATTATTACCTGTGTAAAAAGGATAACTGTAGGGTTAGGAAATAGGTGGTCGAATATTAGTATCGCTGCTGTAGGATCGCACGGGCCGGCGGCGGCGGGGCGGCCGGGCAGCTCGTTAAAACAAAGCCGCGATAATAACCAAACTTCCTCCGACATGAGGCCCATCCTCCGAAACAATAACATAACACGACTAAATAGTTGCCCTAAAGGACTTTCAATGGATTCAGGCCGAACTATTCCATGAACAGCTAAATAGTTGGTGCGGCGGTAGGTACTACTACCTATTCGCTTTGAATACACATTGTTGGCTTTCCAAACTGTACAAATTAACTACATATGTATCGTTAAGGATTTAAGAACTTTATTTTTATACTAACACATCGTTGAAATGCACGAGGCACACATTTATCCAGCTATTACAATATGTATACCAACCTCAGGTTCCTGAAATTAAATGTATTTATTATCGAGATTGTGACATCATTACAAACTTGTTTTATTAAGCCCTAAGGCAATATTATAACTACCTACTTATGCTAAAAATAATATATTTTTGTACATACACACAATACTAATTAATACATTTTATGTAATAATATTAATATAAACATTAGAACAACTATAATTAATTAATGATAAAGATATCGTCGTATCGACTCGTAGTTTGGTGTTTCTTAATAATGAAAGAGGTAAGCATTCGTGTAATTAGGATTACAGAGAATGTAGATAATCTTTTAAGTTCATTTTGAAAATATTTGGAAAATCGTTTAATAATTTCCTTCCCGATAATATTGTTTATTTACCATAATCGTTACGTGTTTTAGTGAATTGTTATTCACATATGTACATACTTCATGTTTATTTACCATAATCATTACGTGTGTTAGTGAATTGTTATTCACATATGTACATACTTCATGTTTATTTACCATAATCATTACGTGTTTTAGTGAATTGTTATTCACATATGTACATACTTCATGTTTATTTACCATAATCATTACGTGTGTTAGTGAATTGTTATTCACATATGTACATACTTCATGTTTATTTACCATAATCATTACGTGTGTTAGTGAATTGTTATTCACATATGTACATACTTCATGTTTATTTACCATAATCATTACGTGTGTTAGTGAATTGTTATTCACATATGTACATACTTCATGTTTATTTACCATAATCATTACGTGTGTTAGTGAATTGTTATTCACATATGTACATACTTCATGTTTATTTACCATAATCATTACGTGTGTTAGTGAATTGTTATTCACATATGTACATACTTCATGTTTATTTACCATAATCATTACGTGTGTTAGTGAATTGTTATTCACATATGTACATACTTCATGTTTATTTACCATAATCATTACGTGTGTTAGTGAATTGTTATTCACATATGTACATACTTCATGTTTATTTACCATAATCATTACGTGTGTTAGTGAATTGTTATTCACATATGTACATACTTCATGTTTATTTACCATAATCATTACGTGTGTTAGTGAATTGTTATTCACATATGTACATACTTCATGTTTATTTACCATAATCATTACGTGTGTTAGTGAATTGTTATTCACATATGTACATACTTCATGTTTATTTACCATAATCATTACGTGTGTTAGTGAATTGTTATTCACATATGTACATACTTCATGTTTATTTACCATAATCATTACGTGTGTTAGTGAATTGTTATTCACATATGTACATACTTCATGTTTATTTACCATAATCATTACGTGTGTTAGTGAATTGTTATTCACATATGTACATACTTCATGTTTATTTACCATAATCATTACGTGTGTTAGTGAATTGTTATTCACATATGTACATACTTCATGTTTATTTACCATAATCATTACGTGTGTTAGTGAATTGTTATTCACATATGTACATACTTCATGTTTATTTACCATAATCATTACGTGTGTTAGTGAATTGTTATTCACATATGTACATACTTCATGTTTATTTACCATAATCATTACGTGTGTTAGTGAATTGTTATTCACATATGTACATACTTCATGTTTATTTACCATAATCATTACGTGTTTTAGTGAATTGTTATTCACATATGTACATACTTCATGTTTATTTACCATAATCATTACGTGTTTTAGTGAATTGTTATTCACATACATATGAATGTTTTTAAACTTACGCGATCTGAACACATAATTATAAGTATTAATTTAATTTAATTATAAGTATTAGTTTTCAATCAAGTCGATTTACACTCCACTTACTAAGATGGCGAAGCGACTTCGAACACCAAAGGATGTAGTGCCCTTGCAAGTTCCTGGTGTCTACAAGATCGATTGCAGCTGCGGACGTTCCTACATAGGCCAGACTAAACGCACGGTCGCGGAACGCGTTAAGGAACATATAGCAGCGGTCAAAAATCGTCAAGTTAATAAGTCGGCAATAGCTGAGCATGTAGTAGACTCAGGACCTAATCACTGGATTGAACTACACAAACCGCAGGTCATCTGTAATGAAAGGCATTATTACAAGAGAATGTTTCGGGAAGCGATTGAAATTAAGAAATATCCTAATTTCAATCGTGAAGACGGGTTCAAACTCTCTGCCTCGTGGAATCCAGTGATAGCAAAGTGTAGTCGTCGTAATCCGGTCTCTCATTGCGTCGCGGACACTGTTAGTGTTGTGTGTCGTCCGAGTGTGCAGATGGACATTCCTACTATTGAAAATGAAATGAGGGTAGTTTCAAATAAACTAGCCCCCGTTTCGCTGAGGCGGTAACTCCAGTACTCCAGTCATCCCGTGACCACGACAGAGTGTAAACCTGTTGAAACGTCGGGAAAAAAGGTAAATAAACGCGATAAATACCCGTTGTATTAATACTTATAATTACACATACATATGTACGTAGTTCATATTATCGTAAACTTGAGGATCATGATGCTCCTTCTAGGATATCAGACGCTATCCTATGAGGTCTTCTACTAACTAATTGAATATCTGGATAGCACATACAACATGTCGCCCCGCACTTCGCTTTGTCTGTTTGTGAGGTTTGTTATTGCTTGTAAGACTATACAAACCTTGATAAGTCGGGTCTTAGTGATAAAACAGTTATCATCGCCGATAATGTATGTAAAACTTGTCCGTCGCTTCACTGCCGCGCCGTACCCGCAGTACTTGCTCGGAGTTAATAGTCACTGGTACAACTAGGACCGCAGCCGCCCGCTCGGGGGCCGAAGGGCGGGCTCGGCTTTGGGTCGCCCTGGAGGTAATTACTGAACCTTCAACTCGTGTAAATTTCTAGGATTTTCATGTCTCGAGTTCAATTCTCTGAAAGGCTTATTAACTGTCCTGTTTGCTTGCAGACTTTTGATATGTTTATTTGTTGCCGTCGTTGGTAGTTCGGTGTGCGACCTCTCCACACTTAGACTTTATTAAACGTTCAGGAGTCTTGTCTTGTCGTCCGATAATCTAAAGTATGCCGTCTGAATTGATTAGGTTGTAATCTCCGGCCCCTAACGACCTACTCAGAGATTTCTCTGAAATTTGGAGAATTAGTTGGACAAGTTAATAACGTGATTGGATTCAGTCGGCAAGTTGCAGTCGTTCGGTCTCGCACAGTGGTACATTGTCAGTGATGCCAGTGGATCCTGCCTCAACAACAAGCGTGTGGGCGCCGGGCACGCGCGCGCCCCATGTGCTCGCGCGCCGAGTGGTCGGTAGGTAAGGTACCCCGGGTACGTCGAAGCGCGCGGATTAGTCGGTTGTACTTCCAGCGCGCCGAGGCCGTCCTTGGAGCAAATCCCTTAAAGCCCTGTCCACACGTGCGCCGGCCCTAAAGCCGCGCCTCACGTTCGCGCCTCGCTGCGGCCGGGTGATCTTACCTACTGCTAGGGTCTTCCACTTCACGTATATTTGAGAAAAGTCAACATTTTGTTTCAATAAACTTTACACACGATGGCACACGTTGATCATTTGCGTTACTATATTTTTCAACGTTAAAACTACCGTTCGTAATTGAAAAATATATTCACAAAAAAAAGTATCGAGTACAAACTTTTCGGTCGCGTTTCAAAGTAAATGTTTGTGTAGAGATTTGTTCGATACAATATGGTATCAGCACAGCGGCCCGTTTCATTTATTACTTCCGCGCTTCAGCTGTTCCTTTATAAGTGGGTTTTTGTGAAAAAGTCGGACCTTTGTGTCCGGAAGGGTATTCCCGAAGCCGGTCACGTGCCGGCCCGGGCCGGATCCGCGCCAATTACTCGTTTGTCACGGGATTACCCGATGGATCCGAGGGTCACTGTTTCTTTATCATATTAAACGTAACCTTCGCCGCGCCATCATCCCGCGCCGCTTAACGCAGCTTATGGAAATTAAGACGAGCTGAGAATAAGTGGCTCACACATCACACGGACGTAACGACCTGATGATGATGATCGGAGCTCGCGTGATGCCTCCCGGCGCCGGCGGGAGCAGCGCGTGGCTGGTTGCGTTTCTTGGCATTTGGATACAACTTCGGGAAATGCTTACATAATCCCAGAACCATGGAGTCTTAAATAATTATAAATGTGGGAATGTTTGTTAGTGCTTAGTTATTTGTGTTAGCTTTGTAAAACCGGATTTGAATGAGCCTTTGATGTGTCTGAATGTACTTCCCTAACATTTCCTTCGGAGTTACGAAGCTCGGAATCCAAATCTGCTCCCAAACAGCTTTATTCAGTTCAAAGAAGACAAAAGACATCTTACGGCATTTGCATTCTGTCGATATAAAAGTTTTCCACACTTTCTGTTGGGACTTAAGTAGGATTCTATCGCGGTGGGCGAAAGTCCGCCTGCGACGCTGGAGGTTACGGGTTCGATTCCCGCCTCGGAACAATTGTGTGTACGATCTGCAGATATTTGTTCCGGGTGTTCTGGTCGTTTTCTATTTATAATAAAAAATATCTATCTATGTAATATATTGTATTATGTATATCAGTTATCTAGTACCCATAATACAAGCTCTGCTTACCATGGGGCTAGATAATGCTGTGTGAATTGTCCAGCATTATTTATTTATTGATGGCGGAAAGAGATCGCTAGGCCATCTAACAACAATTATATTCTGACAGTTTTCGTATAAAGGTGGTTAACTAAAATAATGAGTCATTAATTCCGGGGGAATGTCGGCGCCGCCCGTCCGACGCGACATCAATCTCACGACACCAGCGGCACGACACCGGCAGGCGGCGGGCGAGATGTTACACGTGCTACAATGTAGAGTAGGAGACCACACGTGCTCTCGCTTGAGCACACGCTCATCGACCTTAGTGTCAAGTTTTCCCATAAACACACGCAATTAGAATATGAACTCGTTTAAGTCTGTACGAGTAGTACCACTATAGTTAGTACGTGATATCAAAGATAAAATTCTCATTTGTTTATATTTGACTTTAGAACTGCTTTTTAAAACTACAAAAGTAATTAAATAAAAGTTTTTTAATGAAAACTCAAGATAAAATAATTGAAAATTAGTTTCGCTGTAAAAGTGGAATGACCGGGGCTGTGACCGGAGGCTAATTGAGGGTATAATGAAGTTTGTGGGTGCTCCTCGCGCGCAGTGTCCGCCGCCGGAGCCGTGGGCGGCGCACGCGAACTGCTCGTCAACACGTATCCAGCCCTCACCAGCCCCCGCCCTCAGTGATTACCGTCCGCACCCGCCACCGCCTGCACCACTCCTCCATGTCAGGGGAATCTGGTATTTTATCAACCACTGAGGTAAAAGTTACTCATACGCTATATTATACGCTAACCATGTGACCATCAACATAAGCTGAATTGCACGAATTGTATTGTAGTAGGTACCTGAATTCAATAACAACATTAATAATATAAATAGCGTGGGCCCCACAGACAGTACGCCCGGGGCCCCACAGACAACACGCCCGGGGCCCGCCTGCACCGAGCCCGGCACATGGCTCGTGCGAACCTGACTGAATGACTCAGGTCATTTCCCCCCGCGCCGCTTCCCTTCCCGCCATCCGCCGCATTATCATCTCTTTTTGATCTTTATACGGCTCCTTGACGGGTCGCTTTTGCACAGATACCACTAATGCGTAACGTTGTGTCTTGTCGTCTCCAAATGTGATGTTTTCGAGGACGTGCCCTGTAGCCGATATATTTATATTAACTGTAACTAAATTACCAGAACTATTTACACATGTAAATAGTTCTGGTAAAACGACGACTGTAAACATTTATTTACCTTTTATATTCTGTGTAACTTGAAATTGGCGCAATTGTGCGAATGAACGCTACAGTACATGTGCGGACGTTCAATTGGACAATTATAAAATAGCTAGAAGAGCACTTAGTGGCCGGCTCGGGCTCTGCACCGTTCTGTCTGGTTCTGACGACAATATTCACTATTCATTTGTACAGTCAACTACTACAGTAATATGTAGCTCCTTCATTGGACACTCACTAGTCTATCATCATCATCATCAGCCTATATCAGTCCACTGCTGGACATAGGCCTCCCTCACTCACTAGTCTATACATCAGGAGAATAATAGAAATACTTCAAGTTAAAAAATATGCGTAGTAGTGATACCTACTGTGCATGTTTTTTTTCTAGAGATAGCATGAGTACCGAGGTGCAGATATTTCGAGTTTTCCAACGGTATGATGCAGATGGAGCCGCATGTACATCTCCTGCACTACGCGCGCCGCGGTGTATGGCTCGCGGCCGGTCGCGCGGGTCAGGCACGCCGCCGCTGTTTATATTTATTTATAGTTGCATCGTGCCCGCGCCTCGCCCTCCTATTTATAACTCCACTCCACTAACGACATGTCATTACAAACACTATTAGCCACAAGGATTACAGATTACATTTTGTTCTACTTTGAAACTTAATCAAACTCCGAGACTTTATGTATCACCTATACCTAAATAACGAACAATAACCGGGATCCTATTTTAATTGACCAATACGAAATTGTGTGTTTTGTATCGCCCAATTAGGTATACTTACATACAATTCCACCTGGTTTGTAGAAGGTAGATAATCATTAACAAATATTCATCATCATCATATCTGCTTAGAATCCTCCACCGCTGGATAAACATATGTCTCCCCAGTCTACGTCACAAATAATGATCCAGAGCCTCCAGCATCGAACCCATCCTACGGCTGGCGATGAGGGCGGGGTGGTTGTCTCCGAGTGGACGCATGACGCGCGTCACTACGCTGGGACGCACACGGGCGGCATTACCGTGTTAGTATAGTGCGTATGTTAGTACACGCCTGTCTCAGGGAGCCAGTGATGACGTCACACGGCCTCTCACTGCACGGTTACAGCTTAAAGTATTTATTATATTTTATTATACATAAATCGTACACTCAGATTGCCGTAAGGCTCACTCATACAGGTGTAGGCAGCTCCTGATGACCGTTCGTTTAGAGCCAATTATTAAACCGCTTCGCAGTGCCACATAATTATACACGGTAGAGGTACCTACACGTCGTTAATGGATTAGCAGTCGTCAACTAATCGAGTTCATATTACGCTTGACCAAGACAGATAGACTTCATCTACAGAGAGAGGCGATAATCTCAGACCTCGACCTCGACTTAATGACGAGCCCGGGTAAAAACTACTTGCTAGATATTAATATATAGGTCCATAAAATGTCTTGCGTATTACGCCGCAGGCCGCCATTAGTCGCAGCCTTCGGAGGGTCCCCGCCGACGAACACCATAAATATGTCCTGAAATATGAACCGCGGAGTGTGGCCCTATATCTCTGCGGAGGCACTCAGCCACTCGCGCCGCCTGAATCGCAAGCAGGCGGCCGCCATAAATCCGCGCCGGTAGTGCCCCGTCCGCACTGTCCCGCGCGATCGCGGACCGCATTTATCAACACGCCATGCGATGGTGTGGGAGCACACTGCCTCGTCCTGCCGCTCCGCAGCGCAGCCCTCCGCCAGGTCCGGCCGCCGCGGAGGCTGCGTCCGCTATCGCGCGCCCTTCACTTTGATATACTCCACCGATCCGCAACCGCGATCGACCCATAAATCAGCTGTAGATACTCGAAAAGATTCCCTTCAAAGCGAACCAATCATAAATAATGCAGTAGAAGCTTAACAAAACCCAGCGTCCCATCTGATACCTTAGATTATGTGAGTTTACGGTCCTTGTGATTTTATTTAATAAAATACTATCATAAAACGGACATTTACATAATACTGGATACAAGCTGCCGGCTCGCGGCGGCGGTCGTAAAGATAACGCAGAAAAAGTAAAGGGCCGAGGTGTGCCCGTAGGCGCCGGGCGGCTTCAGGCGGCCTGCGAGCCCGCGCCGCTCTAACCTCATTTAACATTGCTAAAGCTCCTACAAAACAAACATTAAGGTGAATGGATTATTTCGTAACTATATTTACGTGGAAAAGGTCAAAGCAAAAATGTTAGCGGAACCGAAACCAGAACGAAAATAAACTTGTAGAGCCGTCGAACAATGGTGGGGGCTGAGCCGAGTCGGGTCGGACGGCAAACAGCGTCGAGCAAACTATGCATTGAGGAAACTCTAATTATACGAAACATTTGCGTGAGTCCGCGAAATAAAACTTGGGCGTGCTCCTGTGGACGGCGCCGCCACGCCGCGCCGCGCCGCCGCCGCGCCGCCGCCGCCAAGCGCACTTGTATAGCGTGGATATTATCTGTGGCGTGGCTTTGTGGCTGATTGAAGAGATTTACACTTGTAGTGATGTACCGCCCCCGCTGAACACTATTATTACGCTGCTTGATTCTATATTACCATAAATTCTGATGTTAATCTCTCGAGCCACTTTTATCACATGCGACCGCACCGCGTCGTTTGTTTTTGAAACTTTATTTCAAATTCAGAATAGTTTTGTATTTGCCTGCCGAATGCCTTCAGTTCTGGAGTCGGAGTCGCAAGAATGCAACGTTATGATAACCGGACGGAGGCGCGGTGCGGTCGCAGCGCGACGCGACATAGTCGCGACTCCTACCAACCCCTTTTTTAATTCAAGTAGCGTATAACAAGATCGATTTAACGTCAATGTACGCTTTATTTATATTTAACATGACTCAGTGAGGCAGAAAGGCCTGGAATGAGGCCAAAAAATAAAATGTCCCAGCTTTACTCAAATAAAAGTCGCTTTGGAGTTTTAAATGCGGCTCCGTGTTTATGTGGAAAGTGTGATATCTCGCGGCGCGCGGGCGGCGCTATACGACATGTTTCATGCTGATATAACATACGCTAACTTTATAAAAGGTATTTGTTTTTGTTTGCTCCTGCTGCTTCCAAAGCAGTGAGTACATTGTGCCGGTCGGCTGCTAAGTACGTGCTGCTGCCGACGCACCCGCATTCTAACTACCTTTTGAAAAGTTTCCGACTTAGCGTCTGCGAGCTTTGTTCCGAATGTTATTATTAATTAAATTTATGCAGGGTTATTGGTATTTCGATGCATTCAGACAGTTTTTTTAAATCAATTTTTGATGTTGCATTTTTGACTTGTTTTGAAAAAAGCTAAAAATCATTATAACTTAAAAATGGTTAACTTTTGCATGATGCACATGGGGTGAAAATTATCGCAAATAGTCACCCCTATCACCTCCTAACGGGAATACGTCGAATTACCAATGACCCTGTATATAATATTAATAAAATTCCCCGAACTGTCGGTATGAATTTGAAATTATGGTGTTTCTGGTAAATGTATTTATTCTTGTCGTAATCCGCTTGTTAGCGCTCCTCGGGCCGCGCCGTCAGCCGCCGCCTAACGAACTACCCATTGTGGTTAAATACACTTTTTTGTAATAGGACGAATTGAAAGCCGTCGCGTCGTTGCTTCATTTTTACCGAAAATTTCTTAAAAATTTTCCGGGAGGACAGACAATCCGCAGCACTCTTTCCAGCCTTTTCCTTCCTCTTCTGTGTTATCATCCTAAAAATGGGAAGATTTTTAAGATTTACAATCATTAGTGGAACAAAAGTATTTTTTGATGAAAGAAAACAATCACAGAAACATTATAAAGTGAAGTTCAGGCGGCTGCCGGCGACAGGGACGCGGCCCGCGCAGCGCCCGCGCCCGCCACGTAACTAAATCCCGCTCATAATTAATTGCTACTTAGACATTTGATAAATCCCTTGTTCCTCAGAGCTATTTGTTTTGTATTTACGTCGCAGGCAGGCAGCGCGCGCATAAGGCGGCGACATTGACACAATGCTGCACGGCACGACGCGCCGCGTCCTGTCACCGCGCACTGCTGCTGCCCTCTACACAACTGCTCCGAGTTCATTTCTTACAGCGTCGTTTTGACGCCATATTCCCAAAAAGAGAAACCACCTTTAAAGAGTTCAGGCGGTCGCGCAATGTGACTGTTATTATCCCAGGTTTCGCATTTTAAATCATCAACGTTGTGTGTCGCTAAACTATCTAAAACGTATAGCAAGCCGACCTAGTTTATCCTCGCGGTAGTAGTCGTGTATTCGTGGCACGGGCATAGAGGTTTGTATTTTTACGAGAGATGTAACCTCGGCGCGCTTTACGCCACAATCTCTTTTACGGCGGTGCAAGCACGGGCGGCCGGCGCGGAGCCGACTCTATGACTACTGATATCCGTGACGAGCCCGACACGTGTCCGGCTCTGCGTGCCACTCGCCTCCTTATTGTTATAGTAATGTATGTAGATTCATATTGCGCCTGGAACAGACATGTCGTGACCATAGATTTTCTTCATGAGTATTGATATTTGGGACCCAAGTAGGGCTCGAACTTTTTTATTTCTCAAGACGCGAGAAATCTCACCTAGGATTTCTGGAGTTTCTAGAGAAATTTTGTAACGTAAAAAAGGCAGCAAGTTTCATTCCTTAGCGGTGCGAATGATGAAGGCGGAGACCAACCGCGTAGTGTGAGGGAAGGTACGAGTATATCCCCCCGGTAATCCCCCGCACATGTAACCTTTTTAACAAGGAATATTCCCACGGTATGGACTTATTTGCTCTGAGGCAAAATGGCATAAAAATCAGGTTAATAAGTCTTTCTCTGGAGATTAAATCTATATTAACTATTATCTAACTTTACTTACTATGTTCTTTGTGTGTGATATTGATAGGCTTCAATTTATAATGTTATAAATAAATAAATTAAACGATGATATATCTATGTCGTACGTGACGTACCTAATACTCGTTTCAATTCTCAATAATAATGTGTGGAATTTGTGTAAAATGTAAGTAATGATATACGCGCTATTCAGCCGTGTCCGGCCGACCACAAGTTCTCATATCAAAGCTCCGCAGACAACATTCAACTCTCAACAAAAAGCTGTGCGTGTCCACAACAATGCAATAAACTGGAACTGGCATAAAAACTGAATTGATATGTAAATGTGACGTCTTTATTGTATGCATGCAAATATCTGTGCATATGCATGCATGCATGCATGCAGTGTGCACTGACATGCAAGGTGGCGCGGCGGCCGGAGACACTCCAGGCGGCTTTTTACTGAAACATTTCCGTTTTAAAAACGTCACGTCGTCATGCCGCCGACGTCATTGGAGCTGCTATTTACCTCGGCCATCATTGGAACTTGCATATACATATATTGTTTGTGAAATCATTTAAAATATTTGGTGAAACAAGTTCTCCGAGCGCGTAGCTGCTACGACGCGACGTAGAGCGCTACGACACAAACTAAAGCTATATAGGTAAAAACATTTTTTATTTATTTTCTTTGTTAAGCTGCTCTTCGTATGAAAACTAAGATTTATTTTCCATTTCAGTTTGTGCCGTACGTAGCACGTGTAATTTCATCTCGCCGTCTAGTGCTATAAGTTATTCAGGCGGCCTCGGGCGCTAACTCACAGATATGCAGTTCGCATGAAACGACTCCCACTCGTTTGCAACTCAGCTCCGGTTCATTTTGCTCTTTATCCGATTGTTTTGTTCAGAGTTAATTCGTGTTGTCGTGCTGAGGCGGGAAAACGAAAGCTCGTCTTCAGCTTTACAAAATTTGCCCAAAGCACTAAGTGTCAATTTTAATGATAATATTCCCTGTGGATATTATAGACTGATATTGTTTTTGTTAGCGGCAATTTAGCGCAGCCATTTCAATGAACTTCCAATGTTATAATGAACATATTATAATACCAGTTTCGGTTTACAAACTCCCAACGTTATTTGTATTCATTGCGATTCCGTTGACTTTGCTATATATTCGCTGTTGGAGTTATTTACAATAAAGCTATTAATTTATTATTTATTTATAAGTTCAAATGGTTCTAGACTTTTCGTGAGGAAAAAGCAAGCGAGCACAAATAGTATGTTGAGATTAGGAATGTCAAAAAGTGGTAACAAAACGGAATCTCCTTTTAGCGTGCGCCTATCGGCGGCATCGCGACATCAACAATTCATGGAGGCTCACGGGGAAACACGTTCCTTAGAATAAGAATACAATGAAAAATAGCAAGTTAGGGCAAATACCTTTGACAGTACGTAGGAGCGACTCTGCCTAATACAGTGAAATCAGAAAGCCAACAAATAAGGCAGTAAATCAAATGAGCACTGACAATGGCATGTTTTGGCGAGTCGTCCTATTTGCGAGCGGGTAATCCGGTCGAGGGCTAATTGAATGTGCTGTTTGTGTTAGTGGAGGGCGGCCCCGCGCCCCCTCGGCCGCCGCGAGACGGCTAGCTATACATTTCTAACTACTAGCTCTGTCAAACTGTACTTTTGCCCCGAGACACAAACTGAGGAATAAGCTCGATAGGCTCATGAAGCAAGAATGAGAAGAAATCTTATATTATAAAAGACAGTTAGTAGCACTTGCATCGCCTTCTAGCCACTGTCAAAGAACTTCTAAGGGAGGTTTTGAGAGTTATGCGCTTATGAACATGACGTGATTAAAGTTGGGCAAGTTGTGCATAGTTGGGCGGCGCGGGGGCGGGCAGGGGCGGGCGGGGGTCGGCTTATTGCATACTTACGAGAGAAAACTGGATTAGGCACTTGTTAATGCGCACAAAGAGATAGTTTACATACCGGAACGTTGCTGTATTACCAGCGGTTCCACGTTTGTTTTGAACTTACGCCAGGAAGTCCGAGAGACTCATCAAGCGAAGCCTTTACTAAAACATTCGACAGGCGACCCGCGCCGAGCACACGAGGTACGTCTTACCACCTCGGGTTAACGTTATTACATTTTCCTAATATTAATTCAATCCAGTATATTCAATTTCCATAAGTGAGCGGATAACAGAATGTTTGTATTACAGCCACTTCTAACTAATACCTGCGGCTATAGTTCGCAACACCTACGTCATACAGCTACTGCCGTATGGTAAGCAGTAGACCACTCATGTATCTAATGGTTGCGTAAGCGAGCGGTAGCTACGAGTAGGTGGGTGGACGGGTTACGCAGATAATGGGAGACGTAGGTACCTACTGAAGATAGGTATTGATCAAAGATGGCGGGAGGATGAGTTGCATGCGGACGGCAATCAGCGGGGAATGAACCGGCGGCGGCGGCCGGGGAAGCCTGCATCTCCCGGGTCAGCCGGGCTAGTGGCCAATGGGCAGGCATGGCTCTTGACCTATTCAGCTGTTATTGTTCTGTTCTGCAGGTTTTGATGGCGGATTGCGCATTCTACAACTATTGATTACATTTTACATACAAAGTAAGCACTTAGACAAGTCAAATTATCTTTATAACATCACTATATAGTATAAAACAAAGTCGCTTCCCGCAGTCTGTCTGTCCCTATGTATGCTTAGCTCTTTAAAACTACGCAACAGATTTTAATGCAGTTTTTGGCAATAAATAGTTACCATAATTATTCAAAGTAAAAAATCGGTGTAAAAGTTATAAACCGTGACAACTTCTAAATTAATTTAAAAATCGAAAACTGATATTAATTTAGTTTTCTTATCCCACCAAAAACATAAATGTAAAAAAGGAGAGCCAAGTTCAATACAAAAATTATGATTGGCTGTGGGCTTCGCGGCAAAAAGAATGGAGATCTAAACGAGTGCGAAGTCAAATCTATGTAGGTTAGATTTGACTTGGCCAGTTTTCATTACATCAGTCATTTTATAAAGTTATTCAACGTTTTAATTCTGATAAAAACTGGCCAAGTCAAACTGTTCACTATTTACTTTCCTTTACTTTCCTTAACACTTGCTCACTTGGTCACTGTAAAATAAAAACTAACTAAACTTGCAAACAAATTCTACGATTTTCCGGGCTATACCTATCTCTTTCTATATTCCAAAACATTTCCTCAGACATTTCTGATTTCCCTTTCTATCCTTTCTATTCGTTCGAAAACAGGTACATAGCTAGGTAGGTATATACGGGCCGGTCAACTACACTGTCTTCTATGGCGCAATCGGAGACGTAGTACTATTGCTTATTCTATGCAATGCGAATCTATTTTTAATTTAAACCTTATTCCATTGACATAAGGTCGTCGTCGCTAACATCACTTATTTTTTGACTTTTTTTTTATTTTTTCCTACGCTTACACACAATTACCGAGCTGGATTCCAAATTTCATCCCTCTAGGTCATTTGGAAGTAGGTTAGATTTAGGTACTATGTATGTCAGTCAGTCAGTGTGAATTTTCACGACTTTTTGACCTTCATATCTTTATAACCGTTTGAGCTAACTTCATGAAATTTGGGCTTCTACATGTCCTTGTGGATATAAGTAAACAGACGTAGTTTTATGTGTTTACGTTAAAGCGGTTTTGAGTTATAGAAGGGTCAAAAGTAGCACCAAGTGGTTCGTGTAATGATACACTCGGCGCGTTCCTTTGCTTGAACTTGGCTTGGACACGCTGCCGCGTGCCCTAATAAAAAGTTATTCAGTTATTTGACTTTCTACGATAGATATGCCTCATCGTGACATAAGAAATTATTTATTTGAATTGTAGAATTTCGTGATTAATTTATTCAGAAGCACAAAACATAAAAAAGTCGATGATGATGACCTAGCAGACACGTATCTCTTAGTATGAATATTGTTGTATGTCATGTAGTACATATATCGTTTGAAAGGGTAATAAGGGGAAAACTTTTTAAAAGAAAACTAAATTCAATATGACTTGGAGTTTTAACAATGAATTTAGAAATTTGCACGATTTATAACTTTTACACATATTTTAACTTTGAATGCTGTTAACGATTTTTTAACTGTATCGTACAGAGTTATTATTTATTAATAATAAATATACAATGAAAAATACAGCAAATTTTTTTTTGTCGCATCGTATCTGCAACTAAAAATATATTATGATTCAAAGGCGATATTCTTGGTGATTATCTAATGTAAAATATCAAAATCTTTAAAAAATCTTATCTCACCAACCATCACACGGAAAATGTGGCCAAGAATACCCCACAACTCTTAAAAAATATGTCGGTCCCAATACCAAACGCCCTATATAATATGTTCAGCTAAACACAACATTGCATTTCTTACTTATGTACTCTTCTTACATCCCACTGAAAACATCACTTACATTTTATAGGTACGTAATTAATTGAATTTGACTTAATTATTAAATAGGGTAATAAATGTAATTTAATAACACTAAACTAAATTGATTACCTATTGAACCATAAACCTATTGAACAGTACTCACCTGAAATATTCACACTTACCCCAACTTTCTTAGTTGAGGCCAGTTCCGAGTTACGTGAAATCCTTTTGGAAGCTAAACTTTCCCCAACATCATAACCCTCGTAGGTCAGGCGCGTTGTACTTTGTGACCCCGATACCGCAGCAACGCCGTCTTGCCTTTGTTTGTGGGTCATCTGAAATGCACTCTATGCCCTCCGCACAGGGTCCTGCTGCCTGCGCCGCGGGGGGCTCGCTCTCCTGCTGCGATGCAAACAACGCAACCTTACTGCGGTTCGATTATTGTCACAGATAGCCGGATACATGTGGAGGTTTTCTCCGAAAACGATGACTCCTTTTACAACTTTGCCGGTCTCTAGAATTTCAAATAAAGCCTCCACTTTATGGCTTATCGAAGAAAGTCGATGAATATTAATAATCAAGTAACTATTTTACTTCGGTCACGGTTAAATAAGGATTTACGATTAAATCCCTAAACATGGCCTCCTTCAAGCTCGGCCCAAACCACCACTTACACTCATCTATTATTACCTTCTTAAATATTAGGGAGGTAGCTACTGCACGAATTTACTATTAATCCATTATTTATTGACCTATTACAATAATTGAATTCTTCGAAATAAATCTAAGGCTTGTTAATGTATACCACTTCGACAAACCGAGGGCAGTTAATGACACAGAGGTCCAACTACCGGAGGAGCGGCGGGCATGCACTGAGCGGGGGTGAATACATTCCACGTGGTTATGGCACACGCCAGTCAATTATTGGCACTCGCTGAGAGACTCGCTGCGTCTGTTTCCGCCGCTGAGCATCAGGCTGCGAACTGAACACTCACTGATGGAACCGGCGAGTGCGAGCGATGGATATAATACGACAGTCTCAACGAGTCTCTCGGTGAATGTGTCATAAATCTAATTGGTGTCAATATGCGGGATGATCTTATCTTGGAACTTGGCGTCATCGTTTAGTTATTATAGTTAGAACATAAATCCATAGTTCAGCAGCCATCAATTATATAGATAGATACGACAGATACTTAGGTACGCACTGTGCGCAGCTGTTGAGCAGCGAGAGAGCGCGCTCACGGCACCCCAGTCTGAGGGACGGACGGGCTCTGCTGCGCTATGGTAGCTAATGTATGACTAAATCCTATACCTAAATACGTCATATTTAACTCCGATGCATCAACTGATCGTCGCGTCGGTTCACCTGCGAGCAAGGTTATGTTGTAAGGGACACTACAGAATCCTTCGAAGGATGAATTCAGCGAGTCCTTCACATTACCATTTTTCCACAGTTTCAAGATCAAAACAGCTATTTACATAAGATGATTCCGGCTCTATCCTTCGCACAAACATTATTTCCGTACGAAGTTGACAAACAGAAAGTTTGCGCGGGATATGTTAAAGTGGCCCTTTGCCAAAAATATAAATGTGTTTCATGGCTAAAGTTGAACCACTGTCTGCCATCACGGGAGTGCCGCGGCGGCGCGGCGGCGGCGGCGGCGGCATATGCACATGTGCTGACTTCCATCCAGGAGTCGGCAGGTCACATCACAGGCTTCACTTGATCTGTTTTTCATCTGATTGTAAACTGCCAAGAAAATTAATGATATATAAGTCGTAAATTCATGTTTATGGCTTACAGAAGGTTATGTTACTCCATCAGTCTGCTTCAGTGAGCCATTTTGTGGCACATACATATTTTGTAGCCATTTTGTAGCATAGCGACTGATCCCGTCACTTTCTGTATAAGTAACAACCTGAGTGTCAGGCTGTCGGCTCCCAGCACGTGGACAGGGGCTGGTTGTAGCACTGGGGGCAGGTGGGGGGGGCGCTCGTGGCGCGCTGCCAACCAACTAACTGTATGCGAAGGTACGTGTTTTTCAACGTAATGGAGCCGGCAGTTGTGACCTCTACGGGCCCAGGGTAAACGGTTTTGGCAAGGAGTAGCATGGAGCTTGGACGGGCCACTTTGGATGGCTTACTTGTCTAAGGCTTCACCCGCGCGCCGATCACACAAGATGCAAATTTTCCCAATTGCTATATTATGTGGCCCGCTTGCGCTGGTCATGTAATTTAATAAGGTTATAATGGATATTAATCATTTCTTTGTCATTAATTACACTAAGGATTCAAATTAAATTAGAATGAATATCATCTAAACTGAAAAATAGAATGAAATTCCATAAATACAAAATGTAACTGTTAGCTTCTAAGCTCTCGTCAGGGTCTCCTCTGTGATGTTCCCGAGACAAGCGAACCTATCCTAATCTGATCCCGCGCTAGTTCCACCTGGACATAGCTTTAGACCTTTCATTAATACTGCCAAATCAATATCGTCGGAGGCCATCGCAGGTTCTTGTTTCTGGTTTTTGCTTCACTGCCTTTTACATTTCGTAGACCTTTTTAAGCAGAAAACGTTCAATTTGTCCCAACCTTGGGCAGTCGACAGGTGAGTGGGCAGATCACGCGTGTGCCGGCACAATGGCCCGTCCGCCCTCCGCAGACCTTTATGTAAATGCGTGCTACAGTCGAGATGTTGGGGCGGGCGGCGCGGAAGGATACTTCGAGGATATCGCAGCCTGTTCAGAACATAGGCACTTTTTAATTTTGATGTTTAAATATAATAATAATGCTGGACAATCCGCACAGTATCATCTAGCCCCAAGCAGACCTTGTGTTATGAGTAGGTACATTATGTACATAATAAAATACATTACATATGTATACAGATTTATATTATATGTACATAGAAATACCCAGAACACCCGAAAAAATATTAGCAGATCTTACAAATCTTTGCTCCAAGGTAGAAATCGAACCCTAAACAAAAATCATTAAACAAACATTCTGTATATATTTTGACCCTGAGTGTGAAATTGAAACACTACCAAAATGATTTCATGTTTATGACCGTCGGATTGTATGAGGAACCAGAGCTATAATGAACGGTACGTATACATCAAATTGTGTGAATAAATAAATTATGTCAGACAAGTCGCTCCTATAGACGCGGCCGAAGCCGGCGGGCGTCGCGAGTGCGTCACTGAGGCGCGCATCCCGCCCGCGACACGCTCGCGGCCCGCCGGCCGCGCTGACCTCGACCCACGTTGGTAAATACAACTTGTTACTCACATTGTCATGCTAATACTTTATCCAATAGCGACCGAGAAAGGTTCAATATTTTTTATAAAATATTCTTAGAATTCCGGTGGGTCTGGCGTCTTTTGTGATATATAAATATCGGCCAGGCTCTCGGCCCCTGACATTGACATTTTTACGTTTACGTATAAGAATTTGAACTTTCCCTTCGTAAACATAAAGACCGTTACGTTTCGCTTACCCCCATTCCGACGCCGAGGGCGCTTTTACAGCCAAAATATCTGTATAGGTCATTCTTTCAAACATAATATATTGAAACTCATATGGATTATAATTATAAACTAGTAAATACATATATGTATATCAATCAAAGGGCACGAGCCATTAGATAAGCAGTAAAATGAGTCAATAACTTATAATATAACATAGTTGATCAGTTGGCCCATCTATCATACAACAGACTCAGCTGAGCCTAATGGCCGAAGTTTAGATGCTGAGAGCCGGCTGAGCCTAGCAACGAACAAATAAATAAATAAATAATGCTGGACAATTCACACAGCATTATCTAGTTTTAAATCGTTATCACTTATTGTCGCTGTCGACTAGCATGTGGACACATGTGGTGTGTAACCGTGCTTCATTGCAAAACATGACTCGTGTATTACAATGACCCTGACCAATGTCGTCTAATTCTTTTTACCATTTGTTGGAATCCTCAGTAAAACAGAACTTCTCGTAGTGGGCTAGCTAAGACTTACTATTAAACCGGCAAATTAAATTTAATGAAATGCAAGTTTATATTCTGTGTTTGTTTAATTGAGAGAGTTGAGAGCACCAGTTCAGATTAAGAAGAGCTAACATTGTGCGCCGCCGCCGCCGAATGAGTGGGAGGGAGCCAGCTGCGTGCCCAGCCCCCTGTAGCGCAGTGTAGTGTAGGTGGACTATCACTAGAATCATTGATGCATGAGCTTCACAGCGCGAGGTTCCATTCCTTGGAGCGCTCAGTCTGATCACCGATGTATGCGCCATGCCCTACGTAAAACAACTTTGTGTATAACAAATAGATGCGGTTAGTTTCTGTTTGTTCAATCGATAAGCATGTAGATACACATATTTCCAGAGTGCTAGATCTTGATAAGTTGAACCATCTACTGGTCTCAGAAACGCATAACGGGTTAAAAATGTTACGATTTTTTTGGTTCCATAATTACTCAATAAGGGTAAAGGTTTTTCAAACTATTTGGTCACGTAAACAGCACTTATCTTGCTGGTGCTATATCCCATACAACCAGGGCGGTCGGAACTAGCTATGAACATTGAATAAGGCGATGCAAGCGAAGACTTTTAAAACAAATTTATTGAATTAGCCGTGCGCTCCGCCGCGGAGCGACCACCCAGCACCTTGCTGAGCGAGGGCTCTCTCTCTCCCGTCGCGGCTTCAGGAATCTGCCGGAATGCTATAACTACTGGGTGGGCATTGGTCTCAGTGTTGGACTTGTTTTATACTTTAAGAGGCTTCTTTCCAAGTTTCCTGAAACTCGATAAACGTTTCTATATATTCTATATATATATCCTCAATTTAGTGTTTGTAGGCCTCTGTTTCAATGACGCGACTTTGATGGTTTGTTGTTATTTGATTCTCTCGCGCACTACTCACTCGCAGATAAAATATTATAAGAAGGTATTTGTTGGTAAGTAGGAATAGGGAGGAGCCGCCTCCGCCGTCGCTGCCGCGCTCCGTATGAACGTATCTAGTAAAGCTATACTATCTATAAACTTTACAACTGCCGGTCTACGAATCTCGGCGTCTGCTGAGATATCTGTACAATGACTCACCACTTAGCTCCTCCGGCCTATGCAGTAAGTGATTGGAGCTTGAATATTTACTCGCATGCTCTCTGCCTTGGCATTTACAGGATCCAATATTTCCATTTGTACTCCTTCTCATTACCTATTCATGTGTTACTCTTTTGTTCCAGGTAAGCGATTCTAAGCTTTATGGACATGAGCGTAAAGGCGGCGCGCCGTCGCTCCGGTGAGTCATTGGACCTGCAAATCTAATTCCACAGATATTCAGTCAAATCCAGTTTGACCGCCCTTCACGTAAAACTATATTTCGAGAAGCCCTTTCACTGGTTCCAACAACAATGGCTGGTCCACGAAAACAATTTGATTCCGTCCGTTTGTTTTATACAAATAAAGTTATTTGGTCTGTGAATGAGCGAAGAATGATTTGTTTTAATAATGAAAAAAGTGGTTTTTTAATTGACGTGATATTTATCCCTAAATACCTGCAAAGCCTGGGTCTAGGAAATATAATAAATAATGTTGGACAAGTCACCCAGCATCATCTAGACCCAAGCTTTGCAGACCTTGTATTATGGCTACTAGATAACTGATAAACTAAATAAATAATAATGATCATGCTTGGCAGAAAGCTTCGCCCCCTTTTCATCAAAATATTTGTTATTATTTAGGGATAAATATATCGCCTAAAAACTGTTACAAGTGAACTTAAAACCACACTTTAATTTTGCACCACTTTAATATCACTCGCGTTCCGCCGCCTCTCTCTCTCTCTCTCTCTCTCAGTAAAGAATGTGACAGCGACCGTATTTAAACATCATTTCAATTTAAAACTCTAATAGGATTTAATGTAACTGTAATGCCATTAGAAAAAACACTTGGGAAAGTACGATTTGATCTCGGAGGCAGTTTCCTCGCGGGGACCCGCACCGCCCCGCGCCCGCGTCGTTTGTATGGATTAGCCGAGCGGAGCGGGCGGCGTGCGGCTTACATTCAGGGCCATGGCTTTTTCCCACATCGTCGTCGTGATGAATTGAGCATTAGTACCTTTTGCGCGCGGTTATGACACTTTTTATTGTTTCTTTGTGTAGAGTTTTATAAATGTTCTTGGTAATAGTTTTGCCCGGGTGCGTAGGTGGCCGCTCTTGCCTCGTTAGCAGTTACTGTCGCTGGAACAACAATGCTGGTGGTTGAAGGCCGGCCAGTGCGCTAGTACCTGGTACCTGCATGCCGGCGGCAGCTGCTCAGACTCTCTTATTGCCGGTTATTTCTTGTAAAGCAGTCGAGGCTGCAATATACGGCACCTATAAAAATAAATATGGTATTCTTTATTTGAATTCGCTGAATTATATATTATAAATATTAAAGGAAAAATAAGAAGCGTCAAACAAAGTGCGCTCTCCGAAGGAAATCATCTCCATGACTACGGTTCCATGTCCATGCAGGCGAACACTATCCCTCGCCCAGGTACCTCTGCCGCCTATCTCTGTGGGAGATCTACATTTAGCGGTCGATCAGCAGAGCCGAGGTCTCGATGTGCCGCACAAAGCCTTCCACGCACGCCTCCGTTCGCATGGTATCTAAGTAACGCTCGGCGACGATGCACAATGGCGGCCGTGTGCCTGCGCCTTTGAACACGACGCGCCTCAATAGGTACATGTACTTACGCTTTGGACGGACCGAGGACTGCTTGATGATGGGTATTGACATTGCTTTCTCTATCTCTGTCTCGACGCTATAGGTAACATTTATCTGTGTTTCCTATTTCTTAGTATTATTTCTTAAATTAACTAATTTTGATCTATTCGGTATTTGTCCGTGTTCCTATTCCTGTTTCGACCCACACCTTTCACACGTTTGTTACTAATGCTAATGATTCCCCATTTCTTCGGATGTTTCATATCGGATACACAAAAGATTTTCCCGTCGACTTTCATTTTAATTTGATAATACATATCACTAACAGCAAATAAACATGTATTATAATTAGGAAACATAAGGACGAAATCGCCAAATGTGACCAAGATCGGCACAATACTTAAAATGAAAGGTTCTAACTTAAGACGTTAAGAGTAAAAGACTTTTTATAGAATGTTAGGTATCAATTCGAAGTCATTTCCTAACATCGGCGTGACCCTTTAACACGTATGTGTGGGAGGGAGCCCTTAGAAAAGGCCCTGTTTCCGCGAAGGCAAAGCCACCTACCGGAAAGAGTTAATCCGAAAGTTCAAAGACGCGGCCGTGTTATGATTCAAGTAGCCGCAACGAATGGCCGCGCGCGCCGCCCGCCCCGCCCCGCCCCGCCCCGCCCGCGTCCGCGCCACGCTCTCCTACTGAATTATAAAGTAAAGTAAAGTAAAAAATCATTTATTTCTTTAGGCTTACAAAATAAGCACTTAGACAAGTCATATTTTAAATATAAATTATTATCAAATAAAATTATTTTACTGTTCACTTCAATTTTTTGTCCACTAGTGGAAGAAGTGAAAAGAAACCACTAGCATGTTCATCTCTTATATGTCTAATACATGGTTATTTGCCTATTTAAGTCTAAATATAATATGATTCGATACATGTCAATATTTAAGTAAAGCTATGCACAACAACAAATTACTTACTACATACTATTGTCGGTGCGAAACTGAGCGACATCTGGCCAAATATTAACATCATTGAGATAATCATTTATGGAGTAGAAAGCCTTCTTGATGAGATTTAGTTTTATGTAATTTTTAAATTTACGAATAGGGAGCTCAGTTGCTTCAGATGGAAGCTTATTATAGAAGCGCACGCTATTGCCCATAAATGATTTCCCTACCTTGTGTAATCTAAATGATGGGATGTGTAACTTGTTCTTGTTTCTTGTATTTCTATTGTGAACATCACACTTTTTCATAAGGCTATCCTTATTTTTGTGGGTATACATTAAATTTTCATAGATGTATTGCGATATTACAGTCAGAATATTAATGTTTTTAAATAATTCCCTCAAAGAATCTCGTGGCTTTAATTTATAAATAGCGCGTACCGCCCTTTTTTGAAGAACAAATATGGTCTGGATGTCAGCTGCCTGTCCCCAAAGCAAAATACCATAAGACATAATACTATGGAAGTAACTGAAATAAACTAACCTAGCTGTGTCTTCATTGGTAATATATCTAATTGTTCGATGTGTTCGATGTGTTGTATATCACACTCTTGGCCTTCGTTTCTTATTCTACACTTCTATTCTACTATTTAACAACAAAAATAGTTAGGGCAGTAAATGAAACAATTAGTCCTCATCTTAGCTACTTGATGAACCTAAGTATTACAAGTGGACTATTCCCACAGACACTAAAACTTGCCACTGAAAGCTGTAAAGCCTCTCTTTAAAAAAGGAACTAAAGAACATACTGACTGCTATAGGCCCACATAGCGCTGTGGTCGATATTCTCAAAAATATTTGAAAAATATATATTTGGTAAAATTTATGCATACTTAGAGAAAAATAACATATTGTGCAATGAACAAAAAGGGTTCCGACGGACTATACCATTCATTTAGCGATATATGACTTCTTACAATGTATAATGATGATTATACATTGTGATGATTTGACGAACTATGTGGCGCGGTGGGCGAAGGTCCGCCTGCGACGCAGGAGGTTGCGGGTTCGATTCCCGCCTCGGAACAAATGTGTGTACGATCTGCAGATATTTGTTTCGGGTGTTCTGGTCGTTTTCTATGTATGATAAAAAATATATATCTATGTAATGTATTGTATTATATATATCAGTTATCTAGTACCCATAACACAAGCTCTGCTTACCATGGGGCTAGATAATGCTGTGTGAATTGTCCAGCATTATTTATTTATTTATTAATTATAAAATACTATAGATAAAAAAAATATATATAAAATATATAATAATAATAATGATCTTTATTTCAGACTACATGGGTCCATATAAACTTAAATAATAACTTAATAAAATAATGTCCCAAGTAGATAATAGAATTCCTGTTCGCGCTGTTTTCTGCGATATGACACAAGCTTTTGACTATGTGGACCATAACATTTTGATTAAAAAACTGGAGGCCTACGGGATCAGAGGAAATATTTCAATTTAACCCGCATATTAATAAGTCGGCGATAGGTCGTCATTCCTGATTTTAAAGACGCAACTCGTGGATACTGCCGTCAATCCTAGACTAGCTCCGAGTATATCCAGTCGCCCCGTGACCGCAATGCATGTATGTAGGTAAATCGATAGAAACGTAGGAGACTATTTCCAGCAGTAGCCCAACATAGGCTGATGATGATGTTGAAATAAATAACAAAATATACCGTCAGGTACGGCAACATCGAGCGTTCAAGTTAGTGTAATCTGTCATTCAAGTTAATTTACGTTCCGAAGCGAAAGCAGTAGTTAAGCAGTCTGTGACCATACGAGTACAAGTGACTTCCCATAGACATCGCTGCATGGCATCTCTCCTCGGCTGAGAGCTAACATAAAGACTAGCTAGGAGCCCGCTGCGAGGGCGCGGGGGGCGCGGGCGTATTTTGAGAGGCCCCTTCGCCGCGGTCTTTCAATTAGATTCCAGTCAGCCGGCTGTTTCTATTTGCAGATCAAATATTATTCCGACCCGGCTGGACTCGGCCTTGGGCTATATATTACTTCTCTCGCTGCTATCGATGTATCTGCTAATGCTATAAACCTGTCGATGGCAGACACTCCGGATAATGTATACCTATATAATGTGGTATAAGTAAACCACATTATAAGTGTATGATGGCAACCACTCCTTCCCATAGCACACCGGTAGGATACGATCATGATCACGCACGGTACAGAGGTAAAAATCTTCTAAACGTAATAGAAATCCCGCTTTGCACGCGTGCCTTGGTCACCGCGACGAGGCCGGTGCGAGAGCGAGGCGCGGCGGCGGCGCGGCGCGGCGGTTACATTCCTTTCTGTTTGTATTTACAAGGCTACTACGCTCCATTGAATAAAATTGCGTTTTCATAATTCCCAACAACGCTTGATATATATTATTCACGTACTCTTCTAATGTTCATTCTTGGAAACCAATTTCTTGATTGGAGACATACGTACAGCGTAATAATGATTTCGGGTGAAAGCAACCTTTACTTTTAATTTGGTGCTGTTGTCTCTGCGTTGTAATATTGTTTGTGAAATGAAACGTGTCACCACATCACGATCACCAGGCGCCCCCGCGCCCCCGCGCCGGCCTCTCATTTACAAACATGACTCGCTAAATCACAAAAGCCTACTTGCCTACTTTAATTGTCCAATTATCACACAATGAAATACGAATTACGCTCGAGGTTTCATAGAAATCGGATTCACGTGATTTCGCTCGGTTTAATGGTGTAAAAATAAATAGCGAAGTCTCGGCGCGACGGTTCTTTTGCACCTGCTAATGAAATCATTGTTTGTTCGCTAAACTTTGTCGACGGGCTTCAGAGTGGTCTCCCTGTCCGGATCCGGATGGAGTATTATGAGCCGGACACTGCCGGACGACGTCCGGACGAGAGTCGGACGGCGGCCGGACTGTAGGCAGGTGGAAGTTTTAAACGCTGGCGGTTGCGCGTCAACTTTTAACGAGCATCCGTTGTTGCGGGCCGCTTTGATCACGGCCGCGCTCCGCCACCTCACAAACACAACTTTGAATGAGGGTTTCCTTGGGATTTGCAACCAAGTTGTAACTTTAAATTTCTTGCTCTCTGAAATGCCGACGGCGGCCCCATTACTTACTACACCGTGGCCTGCACTTGTTCTGTAAAAACTTTACAATCGAATAACTCGAATTAATTCTACGAACTCATTCGATCTAATAGAACAAGTTAGTACACGTAATATGGGTCAGATGGTCCCCCGCCTCGTGCCCTAATCTGCTCAAAGCGTCCACATCCCAGGATCAGTGCAGGCTCATTAATTAAATCCAGCATCTTAACATCCGAGTTAACGGCCCTGCGAGCGGCGCGGCGGCGCAGCGCCTCCGAAGAGCCCTAACGAGACGTCACATTGTAATGTGCTTCATTAACAAGGAGCGACGACCTCGAGGCCAGGCCAGCCACTGCCTGCCGCCACACAGGCTTGCATGTCACCTTCGCATCGTAAACACGGGTCGACGACGCGCCATACACTCCAATAAGCGTTAAATAAAAACAGTTTTGAAGTAATTGCGCACCTGCACTCGCTTCATTTGCGTTCCCTTCCATTGAGTAAACTGATGATAGGCAGTGAAGTGGCAGCGCGGCGGAGACCAGGCCAAATCCATAAACAAACTTATTCAAATAGCCGCAGCTGAAGCACCCGTTAAATAAAATCCAGAGCTGTCCTTGCAGGGACCGACATCGCGCTTGACTTGAGCTTTATCGTGCAGGATCTAAGATTGATTTTAGTGGTACAGAGCGTGGGGAAGTGTTTACGATTACCACGGAATTACGTGAAAGGTCGTTGTTTGTTTCTGTGAGCAATAGTAGGGGATCGAGGCCGCGCGCCGTGAGAGACGTCAATAGCTGCCCCCCGGGCCGCGCCGCTGGACTCAGGGAACAGGGTTATATACATTTTTCGTGTAAACTGACGCGTAGAGCTTTTTCATGACATTTTTGCGAAGTTCTCAATAACGCTAATGGATCTAAGAAAGTTTTTGTAACTTTTACAAATGAGTTTTAAAAGTCTACGACGGCAATCGGCGTGTAATAGCCTAATGGGTGCTTTAACTTGATTTTAAGTTGATTAATGAGCTTCAAGAAGTTATATGAAAACATTCATAGCAATAAAGCAAAAAAATCTTGCAAGATTTTTTAAAGTAATTTCCTTTGTTGTTGCACGCTGAGCTGGAAAAAAAAACACAAATTCAAATTATTTATTTCCATAAATAAATAAATATATGTTTAGAGAAGGTCTTTTTTTTTAAATTAAACACTGACTCGGAAACACAGTGTAATTTTTTATTTCTGTGACTTTTCGTTGTTTCGGTACGTAAAGAAGTGACGGAGAAACCTTTAGCCTGTTAGTTGTTATATTTCGAGTTGCAGCAAAACCCATCACAAGCTTTTTATTCTCTAGATAATCTGATATTTTGTAGTAAGCCTTTTTGCACAGAAAGGTTTTGACATTTTGTTTGAATTTATTTATAGATAGTTTTTGCAAGTCTCTAGGAGTGTTGTTGCAGAAGCGTGTACATTGCCCTTTAGAACATCCATACGTCTTGTGAAGCCCGGTTGTGGGCACAGCGAGACATATTTTTTTATGGTATTTAAAATATTTTCATTTATAAAACTGGCCGTAGTTAAGTTACTTTGTACTTGTGTTGTGATGTCATAAAATACATGATTATTAAGTCATTTATTTAAATTCTCGTTACATGTCACAAGTAATCGCGATAACCAGCGGCGCTGCCGGCCCCGCGGCCCTGCTGCCCCGAGGTAGGGGCCGCCCAGCGAGCGCTGAACATGTACCTAATGCTCAGCGCTTTGTTCAGCCAATCAATCCAATTTGGTGACGTAAAAAAGAAATATTATAGTATTTTCTCGGGTCAAATTTACACGTAAATATGTAGGTTCTTGGCATGTACATGAAACAGGTACTATAAATAGTAAGATTATATTTGCCGGATTATGAAATTGCTAGTGCAAGTTTAGTATACAAAATATTGAATACCATTGGAGTGAGCTACCCGTTGAAAAGTGTTGAGACGTTGTTGAGTAAGTTGAGACTTGAAAAAATAAAACAAAAAGTATAAGATTGATGTTTCCCGCACAATTGCAGGTACGTAAGTACCTTCATAAGGTATTTCTATGAGTGTATAACAAGTTTTCATTATTATGTTGACATAGTTTGTCATTATTTTTATTAATTGATCCCATATTATAGATCGCACGACCAGCCCTCTTCTGCAACACACATACGGTGTTTATATCTGCAGAGTTTTTTCAAATGCTTGGAATACACTTTAACATTATTTTTGATTGAGCAATCATACATTTTTATATAACGAAATATTTAATTTCATATAAATACATACTAAGACACTATTTTCTCTAAATTAATAGAGCACCGGCTTGTTTGTTTCCACCTTTAACTTGTAACGTTGTGCTGTTCACAAGTAGACAAGGAAAATGAATAGCTAAAACTACGCGGGTCCGATACTGCGAGCCCTCGTCTGCGAGCCCTTGTCTGCGAGCCCTTGTCTGCGAGCCCTTGTCCCGAGAAAAATTGAGGATTTTTCCTAAATTCAATTACTTATTGGAGTGTACCTCCACGTACCACTCTCACGATCATTGCGTTGTTTTCCGCAGTTACTTTACCCGCGGAGCATTTTTCTTATTTCTACAATTCAAACATTGATTCAAACGCTATTTCTTTAATGTGTGTGATCTTCTGCCCCCACTGTAAGTACATTTAGGCAGCCATTTCAAAATAAACGATTCGAAGAACAACACAACAAAACCGGAGCCTCCAGAAATGTTAAAATAACCTCCTCGGCAGGCGCTTAGCGGGTGAATATTTAACGCGCATTCCCGATCCGCGGGAAGCTCACTTTACTTCACACTAACAAAGATAACTTTTCGCGGTATGCTTTATTTATTGAACCGTTCAAACCGTGTCCTCGGCCGTAGGTACGAGCTGACTCCGTGCACATCTATCCGTCAGAGAAAGCACCACCTGCCGGCTGGTCCCGACCCACGGGATGCACAACAGGCACGCGTGCGGTGCCATGTACTTCCTTACCAATTTCAGTAAAGCAGTTTGTGTACTTTGCTTGTTATTTCTGAACAATTTCCTTTATTTCGAGTTGAGCGCACACCTCCCATGATGAACAGAAATTGTTCGGCAAGTAGCTAACGAGCAAACTCAGTAACATTTGGTGCGCAATGAGAGCCCGCGCCCCGCCCCGCGCCCCGCCGCCGCCGCCGCCGCCGCCTTCAGCCAAAGGGTACGTACAAGAAGTCGTAACGACGTGACTGCTCCAATAGAACAGAACACTCGACGCAAAGGAAACTTGGAGAACGTTCTCGAAGCGCTGGATTGTTACCTCCTTACATCCTAATGAGTCGGGCTTTCTTGATTGTCTTTGAAAATTCTACTGTGGATTTTTCCAGAATAGAGATTTGAATAGACTTGTGATTTTTCGGTTCATCTATGAATTGGCACCATATTAGTGAGGTTTATTCTTGAAGCATCTGGTATACTTGCTATATACCGACCGATCGACATCGTGACGTCATGACTGCGATGTTTCGTTCATTTCTTGGTTATCTAGTTGTATGTGTAGCTGACAAAGGCTCATGTTTGGATTCCACAGTGTGTGTGTGTGTGGTGTAGTCCGGGCCGGTAGGGCGCGCTGCGAGCGGCGATCCATCTTACTTACATGTAGCTCAATAAAGGCCAGTGTCGCTACCAGACGACAGCTGACTTTCCTTGTTTTGTCGCAAGCCGGAATTTATCACAGTTTTCGTGTAGAGCAAACAACTATACATATAAAACGTATTATATAATTGTTCTTTAACAAATCAGATGCTGAGATATCAACGAGATGTGAACACGTAGCTTCGCTGCGAGATGGGAACCATTAATTATAAATATCATATAAAACAAATCTGCATCGAATCCACATTATACTAGCCATATATTCATCTACAGTTCATAATTATTGCCTACAATACTGAATTATAGTGATGGCTTGAGTGCCATATGGCACTCAAGGGCGAGTTACGATGCCGTGGCCAGTGGCCGTGCCAGCGGACAGTTACGATGCCGTGGCCAGTGGCCGTGCCAGCGGACAGTTACGATGCCGTGGTCACTGGCCGTGCCAGCGGACAGTTACGATGCCGTGGCCAGTGGCCGTGCCAGCGGGCAGTTACGATGCCGTGGTCAGTGGCCGTGCCAGCGGACAGTTACGATGCCGTGGCCAGTTGCCGTGCCAACGGGCAGTTACGATGCCGTGGTCAGTGGCCGTGCCATCGGACAGTTACGATGCCGTGGCCAGTGGCCATGCCAGCGGGCAGTTACGATGCCGTGGCCAGAGGCTGTGCCAGCGGGCAGTTACGATGCTGTGGCCAGTCGCCGTGCCAGCGGGTAGTTACGATGCCGTGGTCAGTGGCCGTGCCAGCGGACAGTTACGATGCCGTGGCCAGTTGCCGTGCCAACGGGCAGTTACGATGCCGTGGTCAGTGGCCGTGCCAGCGGACAGTTACGATGCCGTGGCCAGTTGCCGTGCCAACGGGCAGTTACGATGCCGTGGTCAGTGGCCGTGCCAGCGGACAGTTACGATGCCGTGGCCAGTGGCCATGCCAGCGGGCAGTTACGATGCCGTGGCCAGAGGCTGTGCCAGCGGGCAGTTACGATGCTGTGGCCAGTCGCCGTGCCAGCGGGCAGTTACGATGCCGTGGCCAGTGGCCGTGCCAGCGGGCAGTTACTCAATGACAGATTTACCGAGACGGTGCGTGCCGCCGCGCCGCGCCGCTCGCTGCCGCGCCCTATCGCGCCCTTTATAACTACCCGCAATTATTATTACATTCACTTAGTTTGCGCTATTTTTGCAGAACATTTAATAAGCTTTACAAGGAAAGATATTCTGCAAATAAGTCATGGCCGAGAGAGGCTTCGTTAAGCTCAGTTTGCGTAACATTGTGTTAAATCATTAAAATGTAATAACATCTGAACAGTTCGCGTAGACTTTTGAAAGTTAGCTATTTTGTTAGCCGTTAGAGCTCGAGTGGCGATAATTTATGACGTTAGACACACGCGCGCGATGATAAATGGATGACGTGTTTCGGATTACGTCTGGAGGACTTCTCGTGGCGCCCTTCAGCCTCTCGACGACTTTGATCTAATAACAGGTGTACCTGCGAAAGTCAATATGATTGGCGTGGGAGGCTCGTGCAGTTTGAAGCAGCTCGCTGTGACCTTGTAGCGACGTCGGCAATTAATATAACAAGCCTTCGGCCCTTCTAATGTGAAACGGATTGCTTCGCAGCCGAGCCGCCCATTCTCTAACGCGCAAAATCCACCCGCGTCACCCCTATTGACACCAGCACAGAGCCCACATTCGCCTGCCGACGGAGCCGGCCGCGGTCCGTCGTCCGGTGTCTCGACTTTTCACTCCATTTCACAAACGTTTTTATGATTGCGATTCAGTTTTCCGCTAGTCAGATTCGGGAAAGTTAAGTTTTATCCACGCTCGCCCTTTATTTTAAGAGTATTTGTCTTGCTCGGTCCACCTGGCTGATGTCGGAGGGTTTCTAAGTATTCGTGATATTCAGCGACGGATGTTAGCTTCCGGAAGTGGCATTAGGGCAGCATTCAGCCGATTGCGTTTCTCACGCACACAGGTCCACGAGTGAGCTGAGAGCTAAGATGTAGGTACATGGTTGTGTCACATGTAGCTAGTGTCCAGGAGTGCAGCGCCGTGTGTTACTGTTATAGGATTAAGGAACCGTTTTCAACAGAATTCATTTCGTTGATGCACATTTAAAAGTCGTCGATCTGGGTCGGTTAGTTTGTGTGGCTTGGAAAAAGTGCTCTACTTTTCGTGAGTTTGTTTTAGAAAGTTAGGGTTGCGTAGGTGTAAGGTCATTACCAAGAGTGATGGTAATAACCTCACACAGTGTCATACCTCAAGGGGACAGAGAGACGGTCGATCAGATTCAGGCCCAACCGTCTACCAATAAGGACAGAATAGGGTGATGGTTGGTAACACGTCGCCGCGTGTTGATGTGGTTAGTATTCGGAGCGCGTGCGGGCGCGGATCATTTCACATGTAAATCACATAACTACATTGTAATGGCTACAGTGTACGTCATGCTGGAGACGTACCTTCGCGCGCCGCTGTGGAGGATCCGGGAATGGCTCTGCCTCATGTTGCCATCATTTATTGTACTATTATAATTGAATCAAGTAAACAAAAGCAGCGGTCGTCTAGTTTATTCTGCAGTTCTTTGGCCTTCGCTTGATTTCCAAATGATAATACTGCTAGATCGTTTATAAGTTTTAAGGGGAAAATTACATATTGTTTTTTTTGTCCCCTCAAGCGGAAAATTATCGCATAACTTCAAACCATCACTGTTCAATAACCTGCTTGTTTGATAAAAAGAAGTATGTATAAGTCCTTGTACTACCGGTAGGTACCTAATAATAAAGCACAATGAACCAAAAAAGCAAAACATTGTAGAGTGTCAGCGCGCGGTGCATTCCGGAATGCCGCTCATTTGGCAGGTTTGGGCAGGAAGGGGTAATTAACTGCCGCCGCCGACATGGATCGCTATCTGGCCGGACGAGCCCCCCCCACGCCCGCGCGCCTGTTGCACCCCGCTCTGGTGACTCACAGCTGAAGTTAACTGACTCATGAATACCTCTAGGTCTTCATGAGTCAGTAGCAAAGGTCCGCCTGCGATGCAGGAGGTTGCGGATTCGATTCCCGCCTCGGAACAAAAGTTTGTACGATCTTTAGATATCTGTTCGCGGTTTTCTGGTCGTGTTCTATGTATAATAAAAGAAAACAATATATTGTATTAATGTAGGTATATCAGTTATCTAGTTCCCATCACACGAGCTCTGCTTAACTTGGGGCTAGCTGTATAATGTTGTATGGACTGTTGAGCATTATTTATCTAATTATAATGAATGTAACGACCTTCTATCCAAACCTTTGTAATCAATCTGACATGACCAGATCGCGGATCTCCATGTTTGCTCAGATAATAAATAAGTAATAAATAATGTTGGACAATCCCCACTGCATCATCTACCCCCAAGTTAAGCAGAGCTTGAGTTATGGATACTAGACGACTGATATACCATTAATAAAATAATAAATAAATAAAATAAAAGCCTTTTCTTCCTTAACCTTAAATGACATTGATCAATCATGCTTATGAAAAATTTGTTAAATCTAATGTAATTATGTCAAATATTATAGAAAATGTCAGTATCTAGATTTCATGATTAAATGATTATTAGTTTATTTAATAATGTTTAATTGATATACCATTAAATCGATAGATTTCTTATTGACCAGAACACCCGGAACAAATATCTGCAGATCGTACACACAATTGTTTCGAGACGAGAATCGAACCCGCAACCTCCTGCGTCGCAGGCGGACCTTCTCTCACCGCGTCACAGAGGTCGTCAATATAACTCGTGCATGTCCCTTTACACCAGCTGCTGCCGCTTCAATAAAATAAAAAGCAACGAATATGTCGTTCTGCGCAGTTAGTTATTCCATGAAGCGGCGTGAATCGAATCGGAATAGATTATTTGCACAGAGCCGCCATCTATTTTAACGGTCAACTTTTCAACTTTATTGAATCGAGTTAACTAACTATTCATTCATTCAGTTAGTTCTGAACTGTATAATTGGAGGTCTATCTAGATAGGTCCATGCGACTTGTGTGTGTGTGTCGAGTGTGTGTACTCGTGTGCAGGCGTGTGGGGAAGGAAACCTACATAGAAACTGAAACCATTCATAACATAAATGAGCTAATGAGTATGTAGTTAATAGTTTCTGTTTCTGCTGATCTGGTCCTTCCACACCATGTATCCTTAAAATCCATTTGAGTATTTCATCAATCCAGGCTGTAAGGATGATGTTAGAAGCATATGTTTTCATCATCAATCAACTTGGTCTCACATAAATCTTGAAATTATGGTTTATCTTAGATTGTACAGGCTGGCTCTAGGAATAATTCAACATGGATGTGGGAATGGGATGGAACATGAGGCAAATAATAAGTCAGTGCCTGAGGCGCGCTCCGGTCGCGGCCCGGGCTCCGTCCTGACGCGTGACGTCACGGCCGGAAACGATCTCTCGAATTGCTCGCGTTCATTCAAGACGCACATTAGTGTTTCGTTTCATTCGAACATAAACATTAGGCTAAGAGGTGCGGCCATTCTGCGCGCCTCGTAACCCAGCCCCGATTCGCTAAATGAGCGATGGAATTATGTGCCAGCTGCGCGCCCGCCGCCCGCTGCCGCCGCCGCCGCCGCCGCCGCCGCCGCCCGCCGTGCCGCCGCGTCATCGGGTTCATCTGAAATGACCAGCTAAAGACACTACTATTTTGATACCAATAAATTGGTTATTCTGATTATTCTGACATGTTCCACAAAAAAGCTCGAAGCTAATGTTCCGTATGAACAGGCTGCGACGTAACGATGCACAAACATACAGACAGACGGACTCGTCGCCGGCGCCGCTCAATATTCACTTCCTGTGTTTGTGAGATGATGAGTCTCGCTGGCCGCGCTCGTTTCCCTCAGACATGGCACTGTATGAGCGCCACTCGCCGGGTGAGAGCTCCGCGTTATGAAATTGTGCGCCCAAATTATCATTATTAAATTTTCGCGGGAAAAGTTAATCAGTAGCTAGTAAACACGGTTTGACGTCTGGAATATCAAACAAGCGCCGGCCGCAGGCGCGGGGCGCGGGGCGCGGGGTGCGGGGGCGGCACTCCATTACGACGATTGTTCAATTCTTGGATTGGAGTCTAAAGTGACACATTCTTGGCGGAGTTCATATTTAACAACACGCTTCATCCCGGCCTCGTCTCCGTTACCTCCAGACATTTCCAACTCTATCTAGTGCGAGTGAACCGGCTGTTTTTTCACTTTACATGGTAATTGCATCCATTTCGTTAGTATTTGATGAGTCCATACTTAAAATCATAGCTAGATGTATAATAAATATCCCGTTAGAAAGTCAAGCGTAGTTATTAGGCAATATTTAAGTTACATAATTTATCTAGAACATTATTAAATGGTGCCACTGATTCAATGGAGCTCGTGGAGCAATCCTTCTATTTACTCGAGTGTCTCCCACTACACTACGCTCTACACACAGAGTGTAGAACCTACATATCAATCATTAATCAGAGTTTCTTGCGATGTTGACATGTTCTAAAGCACGGGATGAAGGCAGCAGCAACCGCAGAATCCCTTCTGACGTGTCCTCGGAACATTCTCTGTGGACAAGTGTGTGCAGAACGTTCAGTGGCACACCTCTCCAGGAGAAGCCACTGCTGCAGTCGACAGCTCTACATATCTGGAATCATAACTTTACTCACGGATTTCATTTACACAACCTGTTATATTTTCTATAGAATGTTTGCATTCAGGTTTACTTGAATATAAATATGAGAGGGAATGGAAGAGCCCAGTGGAGGCTGTAGATGCAGACGTAACGCAGCCGCCGCGCCCCGCTCCGACGGAAACCAATAACTTGTTCGACTTCGGAGTTATTCGCCAACTCACTGATGAAATATAAATTTGTATCGAGATTTATTTAAAGTCCGACATGAGAGGCAACTCTGATTACTTTCTGAAGTGACCTACCTCTAGTACGTGCTGGTGTTCCTCTCGCGAGAGAGGAACACCAGCACGTACTAGAGGTACACTCTTGCCAATCAATAAACTAGAGGTATACGTAGGCAGGCAATGCGTTGAGGTATGTATTTAATTATAAGCATTGATACAACAGGTATGTATCGTGAAATAGGTAAATAAACGCAATAAGTACGCTTTGTATCAATACTTATAAATCCTTATAATTGTCCAGATCACGTATGTTTAAAATAGGTATATATGATCATTTCTATTTCAGTTGAATATCGCCTAGGTTTCTTTCATCAAATTTCTCAGCACGATTGAAAGAGTTATAACAAGTTGACAGAGTGATGTTCGCGCTCGGTTGATTTTGGAAAGCATCACAAGTTGCTTTAGGACTTTCAACAAGCCGGTCGGCGAGCCGTGAGGACCGCTCAAGTGAACATTAACTTTAGCACAATACAGAATTGAATAGTAAGTATTACTGAAACAATCAGCCGACCGCCACCTGCGACCTGCGACCTGCGACCTGCGACCTGCGACCTGCGACCTGCCACGTCCTGCACAGAGTTAAATGTTCCTAACTTGTTATAAAGATCGCGAGAGATCTCCCTCACACTCGCCTCAAACTATCGAATACTAACATGTATTTGGATTTAAAAAAGTATTGTTTATTGTACAACTGTACTTAGTACCTGTGTCCAAATTAATGTTTATTCTATTCTATTCTATACTCAGTTGAAATACAAATGCCTTTTTGAGTACTAAAGTATAAAACATTAAATATCAACGATCTTATTTATCGTTCTTTACTAAATAAAATATGTTGTTACAAATACATTCACATACGAAGCCAAAACATTACTAATCACCTATCTCATCAATAACTTGAATTACTTAAACTGATTTCAATATAACTCTCGTTCAGCTTCACTGTTTAATTATAATGCACATTACCTAGATTAGCTCCATGCGAACCTATTACCTCTGTGGTTAGTTCAAATTTCATAATAACATATCGGACAACCGCAATTAAATGTTGATAATCACTGCAATACATAATTATTGAAACGGGCCTCCCGCCGCACCCCCTAACATGTGTGCGTGTGGGGGGGAGGGGGGGGGGATCACTCCGACACTTCCATTAATATGGCCTTATTGCCACTTGAATCGCTTTCTAAATCAAATCATACATATTCACAAATGAAATGATCCCTTTGAGAAAAACATTTCGATATTTTTGTTACTGATGCGAGTCACATGTAGACAAGTGGTCGTATTAAGATGAACTAGAATGAAACTGTAAGGTGTCCGCCCTACAGCTTTAGATGATTGTGATAAGCGGTAGAGATGATAAGTGATAGAGAGATTTAAATTGATAACTTGATTTATTGCTAATAATATGAATACACGGTACGCGCTGGGGGCGCCGCCGCGCGCCCCGTCCCCGGCGCGGCGCAGCGCGGGCGCAGGCAGGGGCGGGCGCGGGCGAGATGAGCGCAGAGCAGCGGAGTGCCTTCGCCGCCAGACAAACCACACGAGCGCTAGCCTAGGACGCCCGCTGGTGCACGTCGTGATATGAAAGATAACATTTCAATCTGTGTGCCAATTTAAAAACATAGTTCGAGGGCAGGATACGTCCTCCAGTAAGTAGTCCCGTCGAGGCAGACGGGAGCGACGAGGGCGACTCGGTGATTCGTCAAATACAACACGGGATGGGCAGGATCGCTCCCCGCGGCCGCAACTTTACAAATCGCAGTGTTATTGAAGATCAAATATTACATTTCACACAAAGTGCATTCGCTACGTGCCGGTAATATTTTAGTTCCTGACGAGCGGTTGCGAATTCGATTCCGATGCAAATCGGCAGCTCCGTGCGAGACGGCGGCGGGCGGCGGCGGCGGCGGCAGGCGGCAGGCCAGCTCGGGAAGGGGCCCCTAGGGCGTCTGCGCGGCGCGGCAATCGATAAGACCGCAGCTCCGACCGCTGCTGCCTGCACACATGCACTTGTAACCTACATCGCCCATCTCGCCTTTGACGCGCGCCACGTCAAACATTTCACTTTGACTCCGTCGCAACGAACCGAGCCACGCTAGCGAGCGCTGCAAATCCTTTGGCGATGCGAATTTTATTTTATCGCCGTGTCTCGTATTTGGCAAGCGTGATTTTTATGTGCTCTTACATTGCAAACGACGCCGGCGGCTTGCGTAACCCACGGAGCGCCGCGCTCCGAGGAAATCTTCGCCGATAATACGTTGTAGCACAGACAATACGGCTACAGAGATGGCCTATAAACCTGCATTCATCCAGAGCGCGGCTTGCAAGCTTGTAGGTACCTGAGTGATAGACACTTCTCAACTATACAGATGGTTTTTGATCAGTACATATGTATGTAAAGTAAGTCCATGCCTGTACCCCGCCGGCCCCGCGCCCCCCGCGCCGCCCGCGCCGGTAACCGGGTTATCCTCCATATCATAATATTTTTACGCGCCGCTGTAAGGTGGCGTTCAGTTTATTGCTTCTCCGGATCAATGAAGCAGCTTCCAATATTGAGAATTGAGTTTGAGCACTCAATCTAAATATGATCCCGCATCAGTCTGCCAGTACGTGCGTACCTACAGTACACCGGCTGAGCCGACTGCCTCTCTACTTGCTTCACTCACTTCACATTTTGTTCCAAAATGAAAAGTTTTTATTTCTTTAAACTTACAAATAAGCACTTAGGCAGGTCATATTTTATACTATTCATTATTATCAATTAAAATTATTTTATAGTTTACTTCAATTTTTTGTCCACCCGTGGAAGATCATGAGATTGTAAACAATACAATCTCATGATCATTCTTTACAAGATGAGGCAGGTCAATAATATAAACTATAAATAGGAAAGGACCCAAGATAGAGCCCTGCGGTACACCCATTGTAACCACAGACCCTTTAGATCGTTTCCCATTAATGTCAACTCTTTGTATCCTACCACTCAAGTAAGATGTAAGAAGATCCAAAGAGCTGTCCCTTATTCCATAATGATGTAGTTTCCTGATTAATGTTTCGTGATGAACGCAATACCTACTACATGGCGTAGCTTGTATGTACATGCGAACAACAAAAAAATAGATGCTGGATAATTCACACAGCATCATCTAGCTCCAAGCTAGGTAGAGCTTGCGCTATGGGTACGGGATGAATGATGCACTATAATAGTACTGTAATACATACATATCTAGAAAAAAAACAAATACTAATTATCCACTTTCACGTACGCCTTAAGGGAACTAGTCAAGACAGCTGACCTTCCGACAGCGCAATGCTTATTAGGCAAATACACACGGTCACCTAACTCGAATGTGATTTTATGGGGGAATAGCAATGTTCAAGATCTGTTCATTATGCAGAAGAAATGTGTGCGTGTCCTAGCAAATATAAAAAGAACAGACAGCTGCAAACCATCACCATTAAAATGTATAACAAACTACCGGAAATGAAATGAAATGAAAGTTTATTTCTTTAGGCTTACAAATAAGCAGTTAGACAGGTCATATTTTATACTATTCATTATTCATAAGGAGTATCTGATTCCTTATTCATAAGGAAAATCTTAATTGACAAATGTATTATGAAGTAAATTAATGTGTAAATGACAAACTGACATTATAACAAGGAAAAAAAATATGATAAATTAATAAATGACTACTTACCTTACTACCTATGTACATATTTCTACCAAAACAACCTCGGTCTACCTTCCACTTGTTGTTCACGCCCAATAATAGGGTTACTTACCTTTACTTGAAAATGAAAAGTTTTTGAACCTTTAATTGGTGACTTAATCACCTACCTATTAAGACAGCAATGTGATTATTGAGTATTGAGTACATATGTAGATATATATTTCTTACTATGCATAGATAACCAGAACATCTGGGAATAAAATATCTGCAATACAAACATTTGTCCGGAGGCGTGTGTTCAAATAGATGTAGACTTGCTGAATGAAAAAAAAAACCGAATTTAAAAGAAAGAAATATTATTTACCTATTTTTGTGTTTGTTTCAGGTAAGTCCTCCCAACTACAACCAAGTGCCAGAGGGAAAAGTTACTACTAGATTCATTTGCTTCGAGTAAGTGAAAACACCTCACGGAACATAAAATGCAGGGATTTGCTAGATCTTGCAGCCGCGAGTAGCAAAACAATGACGTCATTAAGGTTGTAAGAAGCGCCGCCGCGCGCCGCCGGGTGAAAACAAGCAGCTGTAGAATTGTCGCGTTACATTAAGCCGCAGCCATTATGATAAACCGAAAGTTGAGTCGTTAGCGTCGTCGCTGGCCTCGCCTCTGCTGTGTTGTTGGCCTCCCTGCACCTCCTCGCGAGGAGGCCGCGCGGCGGGGCCTCGATCTCGGGTGAGTGAACCACTCGCGGGTGCTACGTGCGTAGCGCTACGCCGTAGCACTAATTGCTACGGCGTAGCACACTCGTGTTGCATCAAAGTAAATCGTGATCTTTTATGGAAACTCCTTCACCTACATAATTTTCCTCAGAACGATACGGCACTTAATTGTCAACCCCCCGCCCCGCCCCGCCCCGTCCCCCTCGGTGCTCGCTCGCTGGAAATAACAAAACCGTCTGAATTTGAGGAACATCATAAAAACGACAAATGTCCGGCTATTATTGACGCTGGTTGTTAGCTGCCGCGCGAGTGGACCCGGGTTATATACCTAGTAGTTTTTCGGTTAATGTTTTGAAGCAATGTGTACTGTTTCAGAATATTATTTTGCTGCAGAGAAGTTGTATTGGGTGTTAGTTTTCTCGCTCCACATTTTACACGAGCATAACATGTTTGTCAAAAGTTAGTCTTTTTGTTGTTAGCTTTCATATTTACCGAGAGGCCGCGGTTCAGCATTTTAGTTCCAAGAGGCTTTTAAGATTTTTTAAAAGCAAGTGTAGCGGCAGCCCGCGTGTAGCGGCCGTCCGCCGGGGGCGCCGCCGCCGCCGCCGCCGCCGCCGCGCGTTACAATAATGCCTTCATTTTATTTGTGCATTTGGAGCGTCCCGTTAGACAAAGGGCAGAAGCTGGTTTACATTCGTTTGAATAATGTCCTCGTTTTAGTGATGGCGGCTATCACTGGAGCCGCTTTAATGGAAAACACGATCATTATTCGGAGCTGTTTTGTCGATCTGACCCTTTCAGGTGATGGATGGAAGGGGGGAACAGTGTTTAACCAATTTTACAAACATTTTGGCAAAAAACTGGTGCGTGATTGTGACTGACCCACTCACGGCGGCCTAGTTGGTGATCTACTCGCGGGAGGCCTAGTCGAGGGCCTCTTGGGTGCGAGAGTGACTCGACTGGCCGGGAAAGCTTTTTGTTGTAAATATGTACGAGTATGTTGTCACGCAGTATGGGGCCAGACCCGCCGCCGCCGCCGCGCCGCATGCCATTGCCCTGTAGTGGCGCGCGCCATGCCACTAATGTACTGTTCCATATGACTCTACCCTACGTGCGCTAGACGCCGCCCCCCACTCGGAATACGTCGCTCTCACGTGCACGCCGCGCAGCACGCTCGCCGCACGGTGCCGTACGCACACTACAATATAACATGAAATCAACCGGCAATGTAAAATGTTCAGTATTATCTACACATATATTGTATCTATATGTGGCTTTAAATCCACAGAACGAAGACAAATAAGGGAGTAGTTTATTGAGAATCTCATGTTACAGCAGAATTTAATAACATGAAATGTGTTTGATCAACTCGGTTAAACATAAAGCGGAACGCACCGTGGTAAAAAATAATTTAGTGTGTAATTTTGAAAACTATTATAGAAAACTAAATTTAAGTTACATTTGGCATTTAAACTAACATAACAATTACAACTTCCTACAAGTTGAATAGTCTAGTATTTTAAATTTGAAGTCTAACTTTTAAGTTATTTCTTCAGTAATGTTCTCTTCGGCAACGTGTGTCGAGAAGATAATATATATATATATATCTGTTGGCAATAGTCAGGGCAAAAAAACAGCGAGAATAAACAGGAGAATAGCGGGCGGAGTGAAAGTTGTGCGCGTTAGTGGCCATTACCGCTGGCTGTAGCGCTGACGCAATTTGTCCGCTGCGACTGGAAAACGAATATTGTTGCATTCTACAACGCTAACGCAAATGTAGAGTTAAAAGAAATCCTATTGTAGAGGTACTTCCAGTTCCTGGTGTGATCGCTCCTCGGAGCCAGGCACGAGCGTCCGCCGGCGCCGACCAGCGCCCGCCGCCGCCGGTATCTCAGTTATTCACCAATTAACTAAAATCATTTTACGACGATATAATTTAACCATTAAGATTATTGGCGCGAATTATTTCTGAATTATTTCGAGAGTTCTCAGCTTGTTTGTGGGAAGGTGTAGTGTAGGTACCTACCTACTAAAAATCCCAATTTGTAGGTATTGCCGTGCTCGCCACATGGCGCCTGCACAATTTATGAAAACGATATATTTGTTGGTATTCCGGCTGCGATAACAATATCCGATAGGTTTTTTACGAGTTCATGCAAAATTGTGACAATGTTTTTATACAATATTTTGTGAGCCTTGAAGCGGCGCCTTTACGATGGTCGTGCATTCTCCGTCCTTGTCCCTCCCGCGGCTCGCACGCACAGGACGCGCGACGGGCACAAGCCGTAAGGTATCGCGCCGCTTGGAATAGAAGCCTATCTCTTTACGTTACGACAACGGTCCGCTTCTACTCGTACTGTACCTGCTGAATGTAAATCATCACAGCAGCAGTTGTGTAATTTCAAACGTTAACGCGAGAACCCAACTTTGTTGTTAGAGAAAAAGATCGGACATGCCCGATGGACATGCCATTGGTACCCTTACCGTGTTGCTTCCGGCCATTCAATGAACCATTGTCCCATCAATAGCCATCAAGGTAGCGAGTAGAGCGCGTCGTCGGGCCATTGTGAGCGGAGAGGCGCGACTGACTCGGTAATTCTGAGAACGTTTATTGATTCAGCTCGATGGCGATCCGTTCAACTGTATATTTTAGTTATTCAATGTTATGCATCTAAATAGGGTCGTCTTCACGCACAGTTGGAGTAAAGCGAAGAGCCACCGATTTCTCGTGCGCTAATGGGAACATACTTCCCGAGGAAAATGCGTTAACCCTCGGCGGTGATTACAACGATTAATGCCGGCTATGTGTATACCCATTGTGTACCGCGCGGCTAATGTCTTACTATTAGTTTAGCAAACAATTTCACACTTAGTAGGTCGGCTTACGGAGATGAGGCGAGTAGCGGCCGCCAGGAGACATGGCCGCGTGGAGCCGCTCCTACTTGCGCTCTACCGTAGCGTGAGTACCATACGGCCTAATAATTAAAACAATTGCTCGCCGCGAGGTCAAGTAACGTTAAAGCCGAAAACTCTGAGACTTCCTTCGGATTCTCCACCTACAGAGGAAACATTGAAGAATTGGGGGAGGGTTGCGGGCATTGTATTGTATTGTATTGTAAAACGACCTTCATAATTGTTCACAACAGACAGCATTCAGATTGAAAGTGCTCAGTTGGATTTAGGCAACGATTCCTCACTGCAAAAATGTTTTCTAATTGGTTACAACGGAATAACCATTAAAATTTGTTTCGACTGATTGAAACAAATTTGAATGGTTTTTCCGTGTAATTTTAGTTCTAATAAGTCACGTCTTAGGTTTATTTTGTAATGATGGTCACACGGCAAACTTGATATTTTTCGTCACCTCGTCACAGTTGTAATTGGTTACAAGGCACACATCGTTTATTGCAGAATCGTGATTAACGGCAAATAATGTTGTCATGTGTCATTTAGCTCGTAGACGTTGTAGAGCGATTCCTGTTGTCGACCGACAGAGGCCGCGAGGGGAGCGCAGGCAGAGTTCAACTGTTCAGAACAGAAGCGAGTTCGACTCTCATTGCGCGCGCCCTTCCCACCCTTTATCAATATTTCTTTAAGACTTGCATGAACAAAATAAATAATCAGTTGAGATAGTTATCGCGAGCCTCGCTGGACTCGCCGGAGGGACCGGCTCGTCGCCGGAGAACAAAAGCCTCGCGACTCCCCTCCCCCTCCGCTGCCCCGCTCAAGTAATTGATGTTATCGCGAGATATCGGTTCTTCAGTAATGAAGGCTAGGCGCTGCCGCCGGTCTAGATCCCGCCATTGTGCTCCTGCGGCGCTGATTTATGTTACTTGTTTGTTTCTTTGAAGCCTCTAACGCGGCTGTATTGACAGCTTCCCTTTGTGTACAATGGGTGTGCTTCGATATAAATTGTTCATTACATTTGTATTGTTGCGGTTCCCATTGGCTTTTTCTGTTTAAATTTCGCTTCATATTTTTCTTTTTGTGCTGCTACTTGTTGTGATTGCGACCACACGTCGCACACACACACACACACCCTCACACACACACACACACACAAGAGTTACATAGGTAAGTTTGACTCAAGTTCATAAACTTTTAGATATTGGAAAAGAAATGTAAGTTCTCGTGGAGTCCGTCGAGTGACGCTCCGCTATCCAAGATAAATACAGCTCGAGAAACAATCACGCGATGCACAGGGAGCCAATATGAACAGTTCTGGAGGGAACGCAGACTGAACTCCTCTCCCCGCCTCCCGCCTCCCGCTGCCCGCCTCCTATAATCCTTTCATCCATCGCATTTTCGGCTTTTGAAAACATGTAATTATCGGAAACGAGACATGGAATGTGGATCCGTTTGTATGGGGCGAGGGAAGTGGGAGGGCATTCGATATGGAACGTCCCGAGTCCTGTACCTACCCACTGTGCACACGACGAGGACGAGCGAGCCATGACGTCGGACGGCGCGGTCGGAAAAATGTCATGTTAGAAAGGATTCATAGCACCCTATACAAACCCGTTTGTATGTTGTTGGCTCTCACTATTATAGATTATACAGGATGTGTCAAGACTACTACCAAAAACTGGGGGGTCAGACCATGATTTTGAAAATATTTAGCGAAAAAAAACGCGAAAAATATGTTGACCCATCAACGTTCTTTTATTTTTTTTCTACTACACTATAAGAACATTTCTACCTAATTATGTAATTTTAATAAGCAAAAAAATTATAAAATAAAAAACAGCAATGTATTCTAAAACACTAACCGCCCCGCATCGCTTTGCACAGCTGATATCGGCGCGGCCGCGGTGAGTGCCCTGCCGCCGGTACCGACACGCGCCTACTAAATTAACTTTTCAATAAATAATTTGTAGGTAGGTACAGGTACCAACGATTTAATTCGCGACCACAATCTTGAAATCATACCAATAATTTATTAGAAACATCAACATTTAAAATACATTTTAATCTGTCTAAAATAAGTACCTACTTTTGTTAAAAGAACAGCTGACCCGCGTTTATTTTCAGAGGTCATCGTCCGGCCTAGAGAATAGATAGTTTGGCTGAGTACATACATACATAGGTACCATAACTAACTTACGGCATTTGCAAACTTACGTGTACATTGCTGGCTAGCAAAACAAATAAAAATGTTTAAAAATTCATATCTCCGGCTAGAACTTTTTTTCGGACAATGGTTTTTTTTATTGGTTTCGTTTTGGGGTGCTGCATCACCCCCCTTTGTTTTCGGTAGTTGTCTTGACACACGCTGTATATTAGAATATCAAACCGACCAGTCAAGTATTAACTGCAAATACGTCACATAAAGGTCATATCGAAACATTTCAAAATAATAAACCAGACCGTTATCTCATAAAGTGGTGAGTCCGGAATACATTGGGAAGGCGTGCAGCAGTAAGGACGTAAAGCCGCGGGCATAGGCACATATATATATAGCACGTATCAGATCAAATAATTGTCTCATAGGTTTCTCATTAGGTCTGTGGTGCCGGCCTGCACGTGGGCGCGCGTGCTCGCAGGCCGCGGCCGGGGCGCGCCTGCGGCGGCGGCACGCGGACACCCGGTCTCACTCGCACACATCTCTAACGTGTTTACAATTCACACTCGCACAGTGAATTTTTTTTTCAATCCAACTTACCTGTAGCTTCACTTGTTCGGAAAGTTTTCAGTATCCTTTTTTAGTAAAACAAAATTATCTTCCGTCGGCACTTACGTTAGAGGTAAGTGCCCTCCCCGCGCAGTCTGCAAATTCCTGGGCGCCTTCTCGGTAGGACGAGGGTTGCTCAATATCCATTCCGCCACAAACGCAGAGCGGGCTGAGCGCGGAATGCGACCACCTTCATATTGTGGCGCCCGGACAGTCACTTTGATAATGAGCTTCTGAAAAAAAGGAAATATTGAACTACAACCAGCCAAAAGATAAAATAAAATGCCCATCGACTTGCTCCATAGTAGTGTAGGCGATTTACGAACTGAAACTAAAAGGAAGCCATCGAACAAAAGGCCCTCTTACACATTTAATAAGGTTCGATTTAACATTATCTAACTCCAGGACCGACTATAAAATAGTATCCCAACCCGTTCGGAGTGGAGGGTCGACATAAGTGATAGTTGCCAGTTAGCGGCGGTGAGAAGGCGGCGTGACAGCGGTCGAGGCGGCGTGGCGCTGGAATTTCATTTCCGCAGAGATGCCACCTGCCGCGGCCGTGGCCTCCGTCCCCGTTGGCCTCGGCCGCTGTGGGTGCCTTGTCCCACCACTACAACAATAACACCACGTCACACACATCGTTACACGTAGGGAAAGCACTCACTTATTTCTAAAGCGTGAAATAAGACATCACTAGTCGAACGGGTGGATTTCACATTTTCGAGACATTTCCATCGACAGGTGCTCTTCGGCGCTTCAATCTAGAGCTTATTGGTTTTCGTTGAAGTAGCTTGAGTGCCGCGGCGACCCCTCGGCGACCCCCCGGCGATCCCCCGGCGACCCCTCGGCGCCTGAAGGCGGCGCGCGGACTTCAAGTGGTCAGCTAGTGGAGGTGGATTAGAGAACTGGTCAGAATGTAGAACAAATTATGATACTCATTTACGGTAAATCAAAAAATTCTTATTTTAGTACGTTTCGAAGTTCCATTACAGGTTAAGGCTTCGAGGGCATGACATTTTATAAACCTAGTTAGCGATATAAATGAAGTGAAACATTATTTATGATGCCATTAACGGCAGGTTCCATAAAGTTTAAAATTCATTTTAATTCGTCGGCGGCGGCGCGGCCTGCGTCTGACAGCCGCACACTAACACTCTTCCACTCAGCTGTAATACCTTTCGTCCGTAGAACTGGTTTCCATTTAGAAAAAGTCATTCAAAGCAGAGCCGTTTATGTCTAAGTCGAATGGTCGTTTAGTAAACAGTCGGACTCGCGAATGGAAAGGTCAGCCTCGCCGACACTGTCGCCGTGTTCCGAGCTATCGACAATTTTCAATTTTGTTTGCATTCCGAGGCCATAAAACGCTTTAAATTCCTAGCTGTGGAATAGATTTTATTTTTAAACGCCAGAGGGCGCTGAGGTGTGAAATCAGGGTTCACTTTGAACGGGAATATTTGGGCGCAGAGTGCGGTGCGGCGGGGCGGGGCGGGGGGAGACACGTCAGCACATTTCGGTGAACCTTGTTTATAAATTGGCATTTTATACAATCCTACTCGTGAGAGGCAATGTTACAGAAATACGTTCTACCGCCTGCCTCTCGACGGGGACACCGCGACACACGCACTGTCGTCGCAGACACAACGAGGTACCTTCGCGCTGATATAGGCTATCGACACGAGGAACATCGAGATGCCAGAGAATAAATAGTGCCAGTATTTCCCTCCAACTCGCAAAACATTCACGTCTTATAGATATTACCTTTGTAGTTGTTTGCGGAGTGCAAGGACTCGTAGTCTTATTGACACAGAGAAGCCAGGACGGCCGGGGCGCGACTGCCAACCAGGATCTAACATCTCATGGACAGCAGAATGTAACGCACTGGTGGATGGAGCACTGACATTCGTCTTGAGCTCTCTGTCGGTTGGAGCACACTTGTGTTTATATACCTAGTTAGGGTACATAACTAAGTCTAAAGGTACATCTATGTAAATAAAGCAATTCAAGTAGATAACGATTTCGGTCCAGCCTTTCAGGATGATGCACGAGTTGTAATAAAAGGTCTCCGCGCGGGCCGCTCGCGAGGCAACGTTCGGGGTTAATTCTGTTTTATATGTAAGATTAGAGGCAAGAGTCTTTAAGTTGGTCAGAATAATTAGATAATCCATTATTTGGCATGTTTTGTGACGTTTTATATGGAAGCATGTTGAATGTCAGTACGCCGCAGAGATCAGTGACCTCTGGAGCACGGGCCAGCTGCCGCCGAGCGGTGCCAGATCCGATCCGTCTCTGTCGCCGCCCTCAGCTCGCGACAATCTATTCAGTGTTGAAGATAAAACTTTATACATTCAAGTTTGTGCCGAAGGATTTGGCGGAAGTATTTCGAAGTCAACCGACACATATGGACCAAAGTTCATAATCTCCTCATGTTTTCCGGAAACTTTGGCTATTATTTATATGATGTACTCATGATTATTTCAGATTTCGAAAGCGGGAAGGGAAAGTATTGCATCGGCTAACTGTCTCAGTGGAACGCCACACTGACAGTATGATGCAACTGTATAACTCCTTCCCCTCTCATTGCCATAAATATTGTATACTTAGAGCGAAATTGAAATTGCATTTTTAAAAGCTCAATCTTTTCTTGTTTTTTTTTTTTGCCGTATTATGATTTAGTTTGTATTTAATTTAAAAACATCTCGGAGTCGTTTCTCGAATACAGTCATAATGGTTATTCCCTCCGACAGCAGGCAGGTACGCGAGTGTGACAAGGGCAGGGGACAAGGTCTTCTCACTTGTGTAAGTATAACTAAGGAAGGTGCGTGTTTACCGCAAGTTGGTATCTTGCACGCTCAGGGCACACAGAGCCGCGGACAAACACATAAATATCTCCAGCCCGAGCACGCAGCGTGATGTGTGTGCCGAGGCAGCCAGGGCACCTCCTCGACTCCATCGCCCACTTTACTTCAACATTATCCAATATTAACATTTTGTTGTTTTGAAGGAATCTTCCACAACTCAACAAACTGAGAATGTTTAATGTATGTTTTAAGTCGAATGTGTTTTCATTGGAAAAATCTAAAAATGCTTATCAATCGAGTGGTCGCTGGCGGCTGTCAGTTGGGACTGGGAAGGCTTCAAACACGTCAATCTATATCTGTATAGTGTTCGGTCGGGCACCGTTCAGTGCCCGACCGAACACTATACAGATGAAGAGAATGTCAGGGTTTCGAGTTCGAGCAAATGGTTCGATCCAGTAAACGGCAACATTTTTGCGGTTCATGCAAATATTTCGCTTCCGTATTTCTTATAACAAAGTAAAACTATTATCGAAATACAGAAATACATTTTATTGGTAAAACCACTTTACATGTCACATTTTCGTATAAAAAAATTTAAATTGAAAATTAAATTAAATCATAGTAATGGTAAATTAAAATAAAGTCAGGTTTACAATTGTAATAATAAAATAGTTCGTTCACAGAATAGAAATTCTGCTCGACAAGCCAACGTTTAAGTCTTATTTTAAAGCATGATAGACTGCTATCGGATGTGACAGAGTCTAGTAGTTTGTTGTATACTGCCGGACCCATCACATGAGTTACCTTTGAGGACTTCGTGAGGGAGCGCGCGATGGTCGCCAGCTTTTCTGCGTTCCGCGTTCCGTACGAGTGGGTGTCACCGTTCTTCATGAAGCTGTCCAAGTTCATGCGAACATATACCGCCACTTGCATGATCACAATGCAGGGCAGCGTAAGTATCCCGAGCGCTTTAAAATGCGGCCTGGCGGTGACGTCCCGCCGAATGTTAACTAGGGTGCGTATGGCTCGTTTTTGCATCCGGAAGGCACGCTCCCAGTCGGCGGCTCGCCCCCATAGCTCCGCTCCATACTGCAGCACCGAGTGGACTGTTGCAAAGTAACAGCTACGAGCCACCTCCGCCGGCACCACGCGCGCCACCCGACGGAGCGCGTAACACGCACTGCCAAGCTTTCCGCACAGCTTATCGATATGGTACTCCCAGGTACGAGCTTTGTCCATTTCGAAATCGAGAAAAGTAGTCGATTCGCATTGGCTGATGGCCGTTCCATTTACGCTGACTACAAGCATATATTGCAGTGTTATGTGCACAAAAGCCAGTGCATGCAGCGTGGTAGAGGCGCGGCGGCAGCGCGGCGTGGCGGCGGCGGCGGTCGCGTTATGGGCTACGCACTCGCTTGCCGCAGCTCTTTGTTATTTAATTATACATTTTGAATATGCGGGAAGGAAGCTAAATGAGTTAACTAAAAACATACCTACACTGAGATTATTCATTAGAATGTGGCGCCGGTGACGCCGCGCCGCGCCATTCCGCTACATCATTACAAACTGCTCAAACTCAAAATTGAAAAGCTTGTTGTTAACGCATTCACTGCCTCCACATATCAGCGCAAGAGTTGCTCGTTGATATCTCGGGCCAAGAAAGCGTTCGTTTAACATCGTAGATACACATTGAACCCAAAGGGATTTCACGAAGGTATTGTATTTCCCCAAAGGAAATACAAGAGAGCGTAGAAGTGTCGCGCAACCTTCACGCCCAGGGGAGGGGCGGCACGAGTAGGTAATGCGAACTATGAGCGGGCTATCCCATAATAATTTATTGCGCAGGAATTTACGTGTATAGGTCTTAGTGTTAAAGCTTAACACTAAGACCTATACACAGGATAGCTTTAACACTAAGACCTATACACAGGATAGCTTTAACACTAAGACCTATACACAGGATAGCTTTAACACTAAGACCTATACACAGGATAGCTTTAACACTAAGACCTATACACGCCTCGTGTAGGCGTGCAAAACTAATGTTTCTATTAAGTTACAAAATATAAATTAACTTTTTTATAATTACATCAAAGGGACAAAAACACAAAACAAAGTCCATAATAAATACACATAATAAAACCACATATATGCTGATCAAATGTTAAAATTAAATGTACCTATTATGAATAATAATCGATTAAGAAAATTCAAAAAAATGATGTCAAATTGTTTTGTGATCTGTTATTGTGTGATATCTGTCTTCGATTTGCCAAATATGATATTACTTTGATACTGCGAGTATTTTACTTCTGCAGGTCGCATCGCTTCATATTTTTGTTCTAGCACCTAAGTATGTTTCAAAATAAAGACTTTTTACTTTACTTTACTGCTAAGTCATGAGCATTGCTTCCTTTGCCATATCTATAAGTATATATATTATTATATATAATGTGGTGAGAAAAGGGCCTTTGCCCAGCAGTGGGACAGTAATGGCTTAAAATAATAATAATAATAATAAGCCCGCAGGGTAGCTTGTGGCGAGCTGTTGGTGAGTAGCGACACCACGGGTACCGAGTGCTCCCGGGGAAGTTCCTGGTTCTCGTCTCCGCTTGCGGAGTGGCATCCCAAGAGAACCAGATCCCCACCTCTTGCTTGCCTTCATTGGCCGGTCTGAGTGGAGTCGCGAGAGATGCATCTTAGGATGTAGACTCGGGGGTGGAAGTGTCTAATGGCGTAATAGCGAGGCGTAAACCCGCTCACGAGCAGTCTTCGTGATGGTGAAATCGGGGCCGCACCTCTCGACACCCTCAGTCGTTTGCGCCGATGTTGTTCCTCTCCGGTAATTTACTCCGGCTTTTTAAGGAACCCATCCAGCATTCGGCAAGCCACCGTCTGCCACTCTTCTTAACATTATGATTGACTTGTTTATGGCAGACGTCCGCAATCTCCCCTATAGCCCGATTACCCAGTCCATCCATCCATCACAATAGCCTGGTTTTATTTCTTTCATTTTTTTTGCAATAGCCTCTACACCTGGTGGATACCATCTTTGGGTGTATCATATTGTGCACCCGAGGATGATACCCGCTGATGTGTAGCCATCGCCTTTAGATTAACTTCTCAAAGGGCCTCTGTGCTGTTGGCTTCGGCCCCACGCAAGCCTTCCAAAGGACCGGGTCACTTTATGGCCCGAGATCATGGTAAATGAGAGACATAATAATAATAATAATGTGATCTACCGTTTTGATATATTTTTTACTGTAGAATAGTTTTATAATATTTTATTGTATTTTCTATAGTAAAAAATGTATTTTATACGAGAATTTAAATAAATGAGTGTATAATAATAATGTGGTCAATAACAACGCATGCTAAACATTATCAAAGGCTTTCGTCATATTATTCATGTACATAGGAGTAGCGACACTGGTTGTCCTATCAACAGCTGTTACCCTCCACAAGATCAATCACCGCCTTATCTATTGTGGTGTTTTTACGAAATCCATACTGTTGATTTGATCATCGGATGTTGTTAGATTCCAAAAAGTTATAAACCTTTGCTATATTTGATGTCCTTCGACAGCACCGGTACAAGTGCTACTAAACACAAAAATATACCTTTATACTTTATACCTAACTTTATACGAACTTTTTGTGAAAATTCAGCTACTTTGCAATATCTGCCAAATCCACTATGACCCAAACTTCAATCGGTGATCGTTCCTATCTGCGTAACGGCATGCGCTGACAAACTCTCGGCTTGTGATGACGAAGGTCGAAGGTCGCAGGCGGACGCAGGCTCTAAAGCTGGCTTCCCACGATGCGTGATATTACGGACGCACGAGCAAAAAAAAAAGCGTAAGTAAAGGTTGATTCACACATATCAGTGAAGTCACAGTTCCGACACAGTACCGGCACAGTGCGAAATATTCTTTCATACATTCTCTATGAACGCATCCCCACTTGTCAGTGTCGTAGACGTGGGTCGTTACGTAGGTCGTTACGTCATTTTCAAGAAACGTAACAAAACCAGTTACTTGGTCGGCGTCACCTGTTTTAAAACTAGTGGTTTTTGTAACCAGTTTCTTTTTATTCTGCTACTGTGATTGTTTGTATAAATAATTCAACCACCAATACAGTTACTCACGAAACGAAAAATATTGAAATCACATAACTGTTTGTATGTATACAGTTTAATCAATAACGTAGTACAAACAAATTAACTTCCCTTCATACTTTATTCAGGCTTAGGACAGACTGCATTAAACGTTATTGCTTTGTAAATTAAATATGATTAGCGATAAAAATAAAATTATGATTTTACTAAAATGTATAATGCAGGCGTATTTAATCAGATTTTTTGTACAATTATTGGTAAAATTTACATTGGCTATTTACGAACAGAGATCAACCTACTTTATTCTCTATTTCCATAACTTTACGTATGAAAATTGAACGTATATTATTACTATTACGCTGTTTTTATATCGGTTTTACACGTCAAGTGTGTGCTCGGATAGATTCGTGTCACCCGAGAAGTACCGATCATGTCGCTCGCTCTTTGTCATTTAAATCGAAACTAGTTATTCGGTTACATGCCGCGTAGTTAGTTACTGTAACTAGCGACCACGTCTTGACGACACAGTGCTCTCAGTGTCAGTAGTGCCGACACCGGCAACCAAGGACGTATTCGTTGACGACGATATTTTTGGTCGGATCACGGATGCCGGACGAGTATATTTCTTCAATAACTTACTTCCTAGTTTCTGCAGAAGAATATTGAAACAGCGCTCTGACATTTTAAAATATTCAATATATTTCGTTTCATCTTTAACTAATTCTTTGTATAATGTCATGAATTCTATCATAGCAACAATCACGATACTTGACGACGGACACGTTTTCACTGAAGCTCCGTGAACTGAGTACTGACATGTGTGAATTGAATCACTGACGCAACACTGTAGCACTGATACCGAACTGAGCGAACACGTTGACGGAACTGTGGCTTCACTGATATGTGTGAATCGACCTTAAACATTTCTCTATTGTCGTCATTGTAATCACGCCTGTCAATCAGCCAGTGCTTCATTTGAACAATGGATTGACTCGGTATTTTAAGGACTTGTGTGATCTGTGCTTCATTATGATCAGAAAGTGCAAGTTCAATAACTTGTCCTCTCGCGGGAGAGTTGGCAACCCCTGAAGAGACCCCACCCCACACTCGTATAAGATGCCCCGTGTACTTTGTCTGTAAGTGCGCTGTAAACCGCCGCGCACAACATAAAGCGCACATAAAAACAAAATAAAACTCAAGAATTTAAACTGACGACGACGTTTGAATTGAACACACCTCAAAATAAAGAACCACGTATGTCCAACAAACGATATACATATGTATGTACCGAGTGTCCTCTGCCTACAATGTGCGTAAGCAGCCGGCGGCGGCGGCGGGCGGCGCGATGGTTCGCATCTGATATCTGCGACCGTCTCGTTCGGCCCTGAAGTAATGCCCACGATAAACCGAAATGTAATTTTACTAAACTTTTGTAGACGATACTTATCTACCAAATAATGACAATGACGTTGGGGAATATTCAGACTAGATGCTCTGATTACTTTTACGATTCATACTGAGACTATTATTCGATAAGTTTGAATTTAATTTTCTAGTCAATTATTAAAATGGCATGCTCGTGCGTAACTTCGTGATGACACTACTAGGATGGGGGCGCACAGGCGCGCGTAGCGGGGCTCGAACCTGCGCCTCAACAAACACTTTGTAAAACGTTTCTATACTTCACGACGCGGACGGTACTTACGAACAAAACATTAGCAACTCGATTATTAATCTGCGCAGGTCACAGTATACTTATGGACAAGGTCGTCCATGTGTGGGGCTGGCTGCGGGCCCGCGGGAATTTAATATAATATGTTTGTATGTGTGTGTCCAAACGGGGCGCTTCTCGGCCCGAGGACGCCGGCAGCACTCCTGGCCTGAGAGCACGGGATACATCTCTCACCTCTCTGAGAAACAATCGTGTTCCGCCCAGCACTACAACATAAACAAACGGCTTATCTTATAGTGCTGTGTACCCACGGTACCCGCATGTCTCACAAAAACAATGTTGGTATTGTCATACACAGTCGAATATGAACTAGTAATAGGTACCTAAGTAGTAGGCCGTACCTTAGAGTAGGAACGTCCAAAAGAGACCGAGAGGATTGATTGTCGTCCGTCCCGAGTAGGTTGGGAAGTCGTCAGCCGAGATGTGTAGTCATCCAGCATCCGGCGGAGGCGCGCCTAGTGTCGACTGACGCGCCGAGGACTGCACTGTCTCTGTTGTCGTCATAGGACAATTACTAACCTTGTTGCTACTTAGTTTGAAAATAAAAAATATTTGGTGTTGTTATTTCAGCTTAGAACAAGAGTTTTGTTTCGTCTGAAGATAAAATGTAATTAATTTCTTTAGTAATCGTGACCCAAATATTGAATCGCAGGTATCTATCTTTATTCAATCAAATAAAAAGATAACGAAACTTGCTATTCGTCACGTATTTTTAAATTACTCTTTTTATGCAGACGAGGGTTTATACATATTTTATCGCCGTAATGGGAATTCAATTTCACAAATAAATTCGGGTCCGATATTATGTGAATTGATTGAATAAGGATTGATGAGAGATTTGCATAGCTTTAAAGACGCTCAAAAGTTTAATACGTTAATAAAAATAATTTATAAATCTCGTATTTAGTCTAGGAGTTAGTGGACTGTGTGGCGAGCACGCCGCCGTCACCCGAGGATCGGATCCATCCATTGGTTGATCCATCCATGGATGCTAATGCCTCGGACGCGGCGCTCGCCAAAACTGAGCGCAGCTTAAATCTATAGCTAATCCCTCCACAGCGCGGTGAGCGGCGCCGCCTACCTACATACGTACGTACGTAGGTACGCGCGAGTACGTACGCAAGCCCCGGCAGGTTGTGTAAGCACAGTTGTTTGCTCTTGTTTCGAACCCAGACACAGGCTAAGCCGAAAAGCACGTTCACTAAAATATCAAAGTTATCGCCCTCACGTGAGAGCGTACAACCTCCACACTCAGATTTGGTTCTTTAACCACATGTACGAGCAAACTGGGTATATATTGAATTCGATATAATTCATAAATAAATATTGAAACATACCTGACCAGCTTTGGCCCATAAGTAATTCGCAGTGAGCCGGGCGGCTCCTCGCCGCGCTGTTTTGTAATAAAATATCTCAAGCGCACCTCTCGGCTCGTCTCGTCTCATCTCATGGCGGCGTTCGTCTCCGGCAATTAGATTATTGTTTGCTGTTGTTGTATATCATATAGATCATTTTAAATGAAACGAATCAGAACCGCGTGCACTCACCGCGTTATAAGGAACTGCTACACTATGTGAGTATGCGGTGAGTCGGTGCCGGTGGTGCCGGTCACCAGGCGGGCAATTACTCATTATTGCAGTTCACTATTTTGATATGGACGAAGTAACAATCAATGCCGTGCCATTTTAATGATCAAGAGCTAAACTTGGTAATCAATTTCCCCCAAAATATCAGAAACACGTCTTCACTTGCCGAATATTTGGCAGCGTTGTATAATGTTGGCGTCGCGTCGGCGCAAATCAACGTTACTTATAATTTAACGAGAGTCCCATGTGATGTGTTAGTGTTCGTGTCAGAACCGGGGGTTTAAACTGGAAGTAATGGTTGCGGCGAGATGGCCAGGGGTGGCCACGGCTGGCCAGGGGTGGCCACGGGCAGATCATGCGCAGGTCTGAATCAAGATGAACCTTTCTGATTGGCCGAGCGTGGTCTGTGACCACAAAGAGCTAAATTCCGTTTGAAGGTCTGCGCGCACTAGCAGGGACGCACTTTCTGGACAACTTAAAGGCTTGCTACAAAGACCATATTATCTAGAGGATAAAAAAATATTGAGAAAGAAAAATAACAACCAACAGGTTTCTTCGTCGCTTCGTTACTTACGTAGAAGCCACAGAAACCAAATCAGAAAAAAAAATTATATCACTTAATTTCCGATTCAATGTTTAATTTTATGAATTTGACTTTTTCTAAGAATACATTTATTGTATTTATAGAAATGAAGGATTTTTGATTGATTGATTGATGTTGGCAATACTCACTCAGACAGAGATACATACTACAGGCTCATTGAGAAAAGCGGAGCGTTATGAACGTTTCGCCTTTCTTCGGTCTGGTAGATATGTAGTAAAGCTTATTTCATAAGCTTTTACTGATTTATGTCTGATAGCTTACTTACGGTCAAATATTTTCATCAAAACAAATTTCTTGCATATTTTAAAGAGATACAGGAATCTTTTCATATGAATATAGGTTTGCTGCATCTTCCGTACACTGAACAGTCTTTGTCTGTCCATAGCGTAGTCTCCTTCTAACTGAATGCCAGTTCTGCGAGAGTTCGTAACCTGCGTCCCCCCGCGCCGCGCCCCGCCGCGCCCCGCCGCCGCCCCACCGACATCTCACAAAAAGATAACCTATCTCGTGCGGAAGGCGAAAATTGCGTCTTTTCATCACACCGCCGTCACACGCCGCCGCCGCTGCACTGATAGCTGACGCCATTACACCTTCCGCCACCAAAAAAGATAATCTGGATTAAACGACGCGCCAGATTAAACGCTGCTCGAGATTGCAGATAGCAAGGAGTGTGGAGTCGCTGAATCCTTGGGGATGATGCCGTGAACTGACGATTAATACTGATCAACGGACGTGTAGTTATGACCGTAGGTATACGATTAATGTTGAACGCTCCATGAAATCTCACATAATGTAACTGTCGCAACGAGATACCTGCCTATTAAACCATTTGATAAACGTTGATTATGACACGGAGCGAGCAATGTCCGAGCCGGGCTCAGCAATATTTCATTAGATTTTATCATTTTAATTAAAGCATTGAAGTGACAGTCCCTTTTTAAAACGCAAAAGATCCGCTGAGCCCTTTGAATAATTTACCGCCCATTCATCATGTTTAAATACTCTCTCACCTTCTAAAAAAACTTGGCGATCCGCGGCGGACAGCTTACTTTTATTATTATTAAAGCAGAGGCGCGCCCTCGCCCTCGCCCGCCGGCCGCGGCAAACATCGCGACCTCAGGCTCTCCTTCACAAACTTGGCGATCCGCGGCGGACAGCTTACTTTTATTATTATTAAAGCAGAGGCGCGCCCTCGCCCTCGCCCGCCGGCCGCGGCGCTCATCGCGACCTCAGGCTCTCCTTCACAAACTTGACGATCCGCGGCGGACAGCTTACTTTTATTATTATTAAAGCAGAGGCGCGCCCTCGCCCTCGCCCGCCGGCCGCGGCGCTCATCGCGACCTCAGGCTCTCCTTCACAAACTTGGCGATCCGCGGCGGACAGCTTACTTTTATTATTATTAAAGCAGAGGCGCGCCCTCGCCCTCGCCCGCCGGCCGCGGCAAACATCGCGACCTCAGGCTCTCCTTCACAAACTTGGCGATCCGCGGCGGACAGCTTACTTTTATTATTATTAAAGCAGAGGCGCGCCCTCGCCCTCGCCCGCCGGCCGCGGCAAACATCGCGACCTCAGGCTCTCCTTCACAAACTTGGCGATCCGCGGCGGACAGCTTACTTTTATTATTATTAAAGCAGAGGCGGGCCCTCGCCCTCGCCCGCCGGCCGCGGCAAACATCGCGACCTCAGGCTCTCCTTCGTACATTTCCCCTTTCAAAAGTCGCCCCTACTACGTGCGTATTTTTGTCACAAAACTTTGGAACTTGTTCCATCCCATTGTATTTGTAAAACGCGATTAAAATCTTGTTTTACGATCTGGTCCGTTCGTTCGTTTCCCGCGCGGACAAATAATATGAAACCACCTTTATTTAGGAACACGCGCGCCCGGTTTAATAACTCTGATTAAAAAGTATTTTTCGGCGCTAAATAACAACGTGTGTATTTTCATTTAACTTTTGCTGAATATTTGGGGTTGTATTTATCACTTGTTTACAAATCGTGAAGTCTTTGAAACACATCAGCGTAAGCGCCACAAAGGCCTTGATTTTGAACGTAAAAGTAAAAACAAATTCAGTAATTAATCTTGGCATAATGAAGCGATAAGTAAGTAGAGTTGTCAGCGGAGCCCTGCGCCGGGCATTACTCAGCGTCCGGCCACATGGGCTCTAATCACCTCCTTTGTCTGTGTTTGCGCGCCGCGGCCGCGCACGAGAGGGGCGGAATGTCTCATTTGTGTGGGAAACCGTCGCTATTCATTAATTGTGGTTTTTGGTGATAAATCTGGTCATTTTAAAATATTTTTTCCCTATTGTCTCACTAAACCGTAGCGGTTTTCTTTGTAAAACATTGTGTGAATGATATCGGAGCTATGTGCTGCGCCGCGCTAGCTCCGTGCCACGGTATAGGAGTATAAGGTAAGGTTTGCAAACACAGGCAGTGTTTCTACTGTCGGCTGAACTTTCTAGTATTTTCATAAAATAAAGATCGGAATACGTAAAACGATCGTGTCCAATTGAAATGAGTTCGAATGTTTGATTGGATACTCGTCTCATTTTGTTTGCGTGATATTTTCATGAATGTAATTATATACAGTTAATATTTGAACGCTCGTTGTAATTAACTTATCGAATTTAAATTGTTTTTCAACCGACTTCAAAAATTCAAATAAGGAAAAAGTCTGTTTGTATTTTTTTAATGTATGTTTGTCGATCCTCCGTCCTTTGTTGACCGATTTAGTATATAGTACTAGTGGACCTTCCCGGCTTTAGTACGAATCCCTCACTTTTTTGAAAATGTAATATAGCCTATGTTCACCGGGGATAGTGTAGCTTCCCAACGTGAAAGAATTTTTCAAATCGGTCCAGTAGTTTCTCAGCAGTGCGTTTTACCAGTTGATTTGATAGCTAGATAGCTTGTATAGAAGATGATCCCGAGGCTGTCCCATAGCAAGTGATCCCCGAGGGATCTGTATTTATTAAGCTTCAAAAACAACATAATACTTTTGAAAAATCGCGACTAGCTACAAAACTGTTGGTGATATCTTCTCTAATTAAATAATTTTCGCGATTTATTAAAATATTAAAGATTATTTATACCTTTTGTTTTACTATTCCTACGTTTCTATCACGTTACAGCATCGTGGACGAGGTCGTGAGCGACTCGATGTTCTCGGAATTACAGTCGAGAAGTGATGGCAGTTCCCACGACTACCCACAGTCCTCAGAATCAGAAATTGGACACGGTCGGTGCACTTCGGACCCACCGGACCCCTATAGGGCCATACCCCTGTAGTGGATCGTCATGTGAACTGGGACATTTCTAATTATAAGTATCGATACAACGCGTATTTATCGCGTTTATTTACCTCAGAACTTCATCAAATTGAATAATCAATACTTAAAATATTTACAAACAAACAATCAACGCAAACCTCGCCAGTAGGTATCAATTCAACATCCAAAAACAATACAAAAGCTTAAAAACTCTTCAAACAAATCGTCAATAATCTGAACCTTTTAGAATAATATTTTTAAGTAGCGGCCGCTAAGTTGTAAATTGTTAAAATATCATTGAAAGGGAAAGCATTGTGCGGGGGTTGGTTCAAGGGGTTGTTTTGGGTAGGTTGTCGCTCCGCCCGCGCCCGAGGCGCTGCCGCCCCACCGCGCCGCGCCGGGCGCGCCGGCGGCGCATTGACAACTCAGCCAAGATACTGAGAGCTATTTAAACCCTCCATCGAAAAGGGTTGCTCTAAGTTGAAGCCCTCTGCCTTGTTGTTATTTCGCGGCAAGTTTGTTTCTGAAGTGGATTTTCTATTCAAGTCGTTTTCGGCTGGTTCTCAGGTCACAGGATCGTTTAACGAAGTCCACGCACAAAGTTACTGATTGAAGTTCACTTTGAACTCGCGACCGGCTTCAGTACAAGACTGCAGCCGGGCCGTGGTTGCTGCTGAGTGGTTTCGGATCGTAGTGAGACTACTATTTGGGATACAATTGCATAGAAGTATTATAGTTACAAATGTTAAAATGTATCGTGCATTGAAATACTTAACTACAACTTGATAAAATAAGTTGCTTGAGGCGTTTTATTTTTGGTGTTTCTCTAGTTGACGTTTTTCTGTTCGTTTGAAAATCATCCGAATATATTAAAAACGTTTTAGTATTTTTATTAGTTTTTGAATATGCGAAGCCGCGGTTTGAAACTGGTTCACAATACAACTTGCTACCTGAACATGGCTGAATAACCTTATCATTGCCGTGAAGAACAATATGAAGAAATAGATTGGTGCACTGTCGTGGCGCTTCCTGCATTACATGTTCAGTTTCAGTTCCAGGGTTCGATCCCGGCTCGGAACAATTGTGTATACCTTCTACGTTTATTTAGTAGTTGGGAAACATTGAAAGAGTGCAGCAGGAGTGTCGGAGTGAACCTGAGCCGGCTTGCTTGGTGAAGGACCGCGGGTTGTGGCGCTGCGACTTGCGTCTTCATATTTCCAGCTGCTGTTTGGGATGGTACCTATGCTATTCGTGCAGAGCTGGTGGTCTGTAACCGCGTCCCTTTGAACCATTCAGACATAGTTATGCTCCGTGTTATTTTCAGCCGGCTGTTGTTTTCGCGGGATCGGATGACGTCACTGTAAGTGCGGTATCCCCACTCCCCCCACCACCGGTGATAAAGAGCAAGACATATTTTTTCAAGGCGCATGAAACTGTGCCTAAATATTGTAAAACTCATAAATCAAATCATGGTAAATATCCCGTTTTAAAAGACTTTCGTGCAAGACATATTTGTTTATTCTAACCTAAATAAAGGAATCCTACTCGTGTTATGTAACTTATACAGTTTGAATGGCCCCGTCTCACGGCGAGCTCTCAGTTGTTGACTGCTAGCCGGCTCAGTTATTGACTGCTAGCCGGCTCAGTTATTGACTGCTAGCCGGCTCAGTTATTGACTGCTAGCCGGCCTAGTTTTTACTTAATCTTCTTTTTTGGATTTTAGTAAATCGAATTTATTAAATAATTCGTCTATTCAATAATCAATACATCAGGTTTATTTCAAGCTAAGTATTCAGTTGTAGTGAGTAGCGGGTTGGTGTATTTTTATGAATGATCGTTTTTTGTTAGTGTATTTTATATTCAACTGCACTGTAATGACAATGTAAATATATTATCAAATAAATCAAATAACGCATCTACTAAGTGGATTACTACAGAGCAAACACGACCCCACCCGTAGCTACTGCAGTATGTCCCTCCTGGCGAGCTCGCGCTCGCACTAGGTACACCTGGTGTGGTGTGCACACACACGTCTCATCTGTAGCACCTACCTCACGGATACATTGGTACGCGAGCTGCGCGTCACAGTGCCGGAGTGTCCCGGCGCGCGCCCACAAACACGACCCCACCCGTAGCTACTGCAGTATGTCCCTCCTGGCGAGCTCGCGCTCGCACTAGGTACACCTGGTGTGGTGTGCACACACACGTCTCATCTGTAGCACCTACCTCACGGATACATTGGTACGCGAGCTGCGCGTCACAGTGCCGGAGTGTCCCGGCGCGCGCCCACAAACACGACCCCACCCGTAGCTACTGCAGTATGTCCCTCCTGGCGAGTTCGCGCTCGCACTAGGTACACCTGGTGTGGTCTGCACACACACGTCTCATCTGTAGCACCTACCTCACGGATACATTGGTACGCGAGCTGCGCGTCACAGTGCCGCAGTGTCCCGGCGCGCGCCCACAAACACGACCCCACCCGTAGCTACTGCAGTATGTCCCTCCTGGCGAGCTCGCGCTCGCACTAGGTACACCTGGTGTGGTGTGCACACACACGTCTCATCTGTAGCACCTACCTCACGGATACATTGGTACGCGAGCTGCGCGTCACAGTGCCGGAGTGTCCCGGCGCGCGCCCACAAACACGACCCCACCCGTAGCTACTGCAGTATGTCCCTCGTGGCGAGCTCGCGCTCGCACTAGGTACACCTGGTGTGGTGTGCACACACACGTCTCATCTGTAGCACCTACCTCACGGATACATTGGTACGCGAGCTGCGCGTCACAGTGCCGGAGTGTCCCGGCGCGCGCCCACAAACACGACCCCACCCGTAGCTACTGCAGTATGTCCCTCCTGGCGAGCTCGCGCTCGCACTAGGTACACCTGGTGTGGTGTGCACACACACGTCTCATCTGTAGCACCTACCTCACGGATACATTGGTACGCGAGCTGCGCGTCACAGTGCCGGAGTGTCCCGGCGCGCGCCCACAAACACGACCCCACCCGTAGCTACTGCAGTATGTCCCTCGTGGCGAGCTCGCGCTCGCACTAGGTACACCTGGTGTGGTCTGCACACACACGTCTCATCTGTAGCACCTACCTCACGGATACATTGGTACGCGAGCTGCGCGTCACAGTGCCGGAGTGTCCCGGCGCGCGCCCACAAACGTTGCTACAACCATAAGCTATTCCCTAAAACGTTTCCCCGAGACGAGTCGGCCCCGTGTCTTGATACGCCCCGTGTTCTGTTTGTATTCTATGCCACTGCATGAAAGTACATACGTTGCAGTAATGTCTCACCGAGCGCTCATGTTCCGGTTTGTATTTGTTTATTCCACTGCAGGTACACATGATACACTTGATGTCCTTTATTTCTAACTAGTTGTTTCTCGCGGTTTCACCCGCCACACCCAGTAGTTTCGGAGCCTATTCAATAAAAACCAAACAAAAAAATCAAACTTTTCCTCTTTATAATATTAGTTCAGTTCAGTTAATTTATTCAGAAACAATTTATATTGTGTATGAATTAATACTTATAGCTACAAATATTTAACCTGAACACATTCTAAGTAAAATAAAATAAAATAAAAATCGGTTAGTGAATCAAAAGCATATAATTATAAATAATAATTAGTATAGATATGCATATATATTATACATAGATTATATTCAAATTTATCAAAAACAAACGTATGACTTGGAACACAACATAAGCGGTTGTACAAAGAAAATATAGACGGACCTCTTCCTACAATGTTATTACATTAATGTATGACGACTAAATAAATAAATTAAAATGTACATAATGTCAAAGTACGCTGCTGTATCAGGGCCTTGCCTTGCTGTCCGTCACAACACGGCTAATGTCTCTTGCTGACAGACACTACCTATTGTGTGGAGTTCAAATATGTACAGCAGTTAGGTGGCAAGGGGTCGATTCTATCTACTAATAGACACGTTCGTTCGAGCGCTAACCTTGTGTATGCCTCGAGTTAACGACCTACTTGCACAAACAAACTAATAATCGTAACTCGCACAAACAATATCACGACAGATTTCAATCTCGGCGCCACTACCCGTCACTACCTCACACGACTAACTAATGGCATTCCTTATTTAATAACTATTAGTTGCGTCACGGCGCGGCGGCTTCATTACTCCTCTCCCCCCTCCCCCCCGGCTGCCAGCGGGGCGGGGGGGGGGGGGAGGGGGGGGAGGTCTAATCAGTGTCGGAGTGTCCCGGAGATGCAAATAGTTATGCGGAGTCCGGTGAGGCGGGCCGGCGGCCGCGGACCGAGGGGCTCAAGGTGGTGCCTCACATATAGCGCTCCTTCACGCACAACACCACAGACCAGAGCTTTAATACTGGCTGAAGCTCAAACCGCGAGGCGCTGTGAAGTACTGTGTCGGTATACAATAGCAAACAGCAGTTCAATGTTGAACCCTCGACCTCTGCGCTTTAAGATATTTGAACTTGAACTACTGTGCCGTGCGGGAGTAGTGCTGTATAAATGCGCTACAACCTTTAGAGTTATTGCCGCCGAGCGCCGGGCTTAGCGCGTCGCGGAGGCTTGTGAGGGAATTGACTGCCTTAATGCTAACCGGACAATGAGACGACTCCGACGGCCCGGCTCCATTTATCGGTTACCTACCTTCATGGACTCGCTGTCGCCCGCAGCCTCGTGTCCCACCACCTACAGTCCCGCCGCGCAGCACCGCCCGTGCGGCGCCCCGCCCCGCTCCCCTCTCACTATAAGTACACATTTCACATTGACATGAACGACAGAAAGGATTCCAACAGTTTGCCAATACCAACCTCAGCTCCCGTGAGGCGGGCGCGGCGAGGGTCCCGTGCCGGCGCACGAGGGGGTTCTATGTGTATATGTATTCTGGGGGAGAGTCAGGGGGGGGAGTCTATTGCAGCAAGCAGTTGCAACTTTGCCACTCTTTATGTCATTTACATGCAACCTCGGCGTTTGAAAGGACATATTTTAAACGTAAATGGACGAGGTTTCCCTTGCACATGTTGTTCTAACAGCGAACTGACTAGACGGAAACAACTACAGAAACTTCTTTTGTTCATTTTAACAAACGATTCGTCGCGGCGCGAGGCGGGGAGATGAGGCGCTGAGTGTTATCTGTTTGATTCGACATCCCGCGAAGCCTCCGCGACCCATCGCCGCGCGCCGCCACTTTGCAGACTTGCTACGAGTATCTACACACAAACACGCAATAGTAATGTGTAAGAAATTCAATGTTGTACTTACACATGTTTTATTAAACACACAAAACACATTACAATGCTATCTAAAATCGCGCTACAGATTTAGAGAAGCAAATCAAATGAATTAGACACATAAGTTATAGGAACATACTTGTGGTTTCTTTACAACATTCAAATTAAAATAATAGTTAGTTGATAATAATGAATAGTATAAAATTTGACTTGTCTAAGTGCTTATTTTATAAGCCTAAAGAAAATAAAAACATTTGAATTTGAATTTAACACAACCATACTACGAAAAACTGAAAATGATCAGTGCGTTAACGCTCAACATACATACGTTTATATGAATTATCTAAATAAATGATTTTATTGAAAATCTAACAAAAGTTAAAGCACGTAACGTTTGCTTACAATAAGAGTTTACCCGTAGCTTGTAGCGCGGCAGAGAGCGTGAGCGGAGGAGCGGCGCTAGAGACGAGGCCGCGCCGGCGGAGCGGCTCTGCGCGCCGCCGCCTATATGAATATATTATACGAAGTAGTGTTGGTGCCGCGGGCCCACCAGTAACGGCTCTGCGCGCCGCCGCCGCCTATATGAATATATTATACGAAGTAGTGTTGGTGCCGCGGGCCCACCAGTAACGGGTTATTGAAAGCCTTTCTCGTGGGTTTTGATTACGGAAATGTTTGCGAAATATTCATAAATAACTTTAACACGCGAGTTTCGGGTGTTTCAATATTTAACAGAGACTTGTAGTTATTTTTCAGTAAGTATTGTTCGAGTTCGATGACCTCTGTGTGCAGCAGGTGAAGTCCGCCTGCAACGCAGAAGGTTGTAGGTTCGTTTCCCACCTCGGGACAATTGTTTGAACGATCTGCAGATAATTTGTTCAGGGTTTTCTGGGTATTTTCTGTAATTAAAAAATGACATCTACGAGTATGTACATATGACTATGTATATGTGGACTGCTATAGGCTGATGATGATGATGATGATGTACATAATGTAGTATGTATTATGCGTATGACTCATCTAGTGCGTAGCTTGGGGCTAGATGAAGCTGTGTGAATTGTTCTAATTAATTAATTTATTATTTATTTCCCTGCTGTTATTATCCCTATAGCAATGTGACGTGACCCGCTAAGTAGCTGTTGTATTGTTATTACTCGAGTGGTGCTGTGTGAGGATTATGAGAGCGCTACGAAGTGCTACGAGAGCGCTAGGGAGCGCTACGAGAGAGCTACGAAGTGCTACGAGAGAGCTAAAAAGTGCTACGAGAGCGCTAGGGAGCGCTACGAGAAAGCTACGAAGTGCTACGAAGTGCTACGAGAGCGCTACGAGAGAGCTACGAAGTGCTACGAGAGAGCTAAGAAGTGCTACGAGAGCGCTAGGGAGCGCTATGAGAAAGCTACGAAGTGGTACGAAAGCGCTACGAATTGCTGCGAGAGCGCTGCTAGGAAGTCATAGTACGACCTAGGCCCCGTGGGCCTCAGTACCACTATCGGCCGCTACATTTCGATGAGACCTCTCTGTCATAAATAATAGCCATTTTATTGTTTCCTAAAAGAAGGTTGCAATTTAGTGGCTTTTCGAATGTAAGATTGTTTACATAACGGAGCATTGAGGTACACGGTGGGAGGCCGTAGACGGCGATGGACGTCGTCATTGCAGACATTCCCGTTATCTCCGACCCTGCATCACCTCCGGAGCCTTTATTGCGTTGCGTTACGGACTGAATTTGCATAATAATTTAATTTATGACGTCAGACGCGACGAACACAAAGGCAAAAGGGCTTTGTTGGAAAAAATGGAGGCTCCCCCCTCTCCTCCCCCGCTCCCCGTGTGGTCCCAGATGCGGATGCTAAGCTCGCAGATATAAACACGTTAGGATGTTGGCTTCACGGCTGAAGTGAAGAGCTCCTTCGATCAGCGCGCGAACTTGTTTTGCCCATTAGGGAGCAATAACCGCCCGTTTATTGGGGCTGGTGTGACACCGCCCGCCACTTGTGTGTGTGTTGAGTATGTGTTTATGCATGTGTGCTGTGTGTGTGGCCGCAGGAGAGATATAATGCATTAGAAGTGAGTCCGTTTGCGACGTGCGGTTGCCTCAGTGCTCCAGCCGCATAATATCGATAATAGTGTGTTCACAGAGCCAGTTACATTTCCCATCATTTCAAATAAAAGCGAGCGATAAACTTTCTGTATTCATATGAAATAATGTTGGAGAGTCTGCGCTGCAACTAAACGAAATCCCGGGAATGTGATTCAAGGCAAATAGAGAAGTGTCTGGATGTCGCGCCGCGGGTAGCTCCGTGGAATTCAGCTTTATGGCCGAATGGAATTGCTTCTTCCGCAGAGTGGCACTCGGGCTCCATGCTCGTACCTGACCTTCAGTGATAGCTTCTAACAGCACTATCTTGTTGCATGCAACCCGCCTGCCCAGCGGCATTATCTGCGGCCTGGCAGTACCTGGTATAGACTGTGTTACTGGTGTGGGCAAACATTACCTAAATATTTATTCTTTGCATTTGAAACCTGTTGAAAATTGATAAAAGTTTGAGATTCAGTTATTTTCATAATAAATTCTGCTGCTGCGCCGCAGGCAGGTCTCGCCCGCCGCGCGCCGCGCGCCGTGCGCCGCGCGCCGTGCGCCGTGCGCCGTGCGCCGTGCGCCGCGCGCCGTGCGCCGCGCCACGTCGCGCATCAAGAGGTTGCTGCTCGTTCTCATATTATACCAAAATCTTTACAACTTGTCTCCAAGGAAACAAAAGCAATTGATACGTATTTCAATACACACAGTCACACTCGCACTGGACCTATCTTGTTTTGAGATACTCCTCTTTGTTGTGGACGTGGGTGAATTATGATCATTTTTGTTTGTATGGAAATGTTGACCGAGGACACTCGCTAAGAGACCTCTTTCGATTTGTTTGTATTCGGTAAAACCTTTAGGACTGTTGTCGCTTGATTTCGGTTCGAGATATAGGACGTACCTATGAATGTCGTTTCATGAGCATAGAATAAAACACAGTCATTACTGCAAACTCATATTGCAATGCGTGGTATTCTATGAACACCACGTCACATGCTGGATATTCCGAATATCCATGCGAGTAGCGAGTACCGAGCCTCGTGGCGAGTCGTTAAATTATGAGATGCAGTGTAAATTAGCCGGAGTAATTGTGCGAGCGACGTTAGGCGGGCGGGGCGCGGGGCGCGGGGCGCGGGGCGCGGGGCGCGGGGCGCGGGGCGCGGGCGGTAAATGAAGACAGATCTCATTTCTGCTCATCAGAGCGTCTCGACGTATCATTAGTCCGCGGCCTCGCTAGGGCTGGCCGCGGGGATGCCCCGGACGGACGCGCCACAGATACCTACCATCGAGGAAAGTTCTGCTTTGCCAGCTAAGGGGGAATGCTGTGTACCAACTAAAAGTTAGCCCGTCTTCACCAGCCTCGTTAACTTTTATACACCAATCAATAAAAACCGTCATAAGCATTCGTCTGGCCTCGACCACACAAGAATGGCCAGTGGCACAGACTCGCACGTCAACTATTTAATTCGCAGCAGTCAGAACATTCCGTTTTACAGGCATTCTTGTCGAAATACAAAGTGCTTGGCTCATACTGGTATCCGGTAGGAAGGCCACAGGGCGGCACGTCATACTGGAGGCCGGTAGGAAGGCCACAGGCCGGCACGTCATCCTGGAGTCCGGTAGGAAGGCCACAGGCGGGCACGTCATACTGGAGGCCGGTAGGAAGGCCACAAATAGGCTCATCATTAGGCTTACAAAATAAGCACTTAGACAAGACATACATATTTTATATATTAAATTATTATCAAATAAAATTATTTTACTGTTCACTTCAATTTTTTGTCCACTAGTGGAAGAAGTGAAAAAGAAACCACGAGTATGTTCATCTCTTATACATATGTCTAATACATGGTTATTTGCCTATTTAAGTCTAAATATAATATGATTGGATACATGTCAATATGTAAAGCTATGCACAACAACAAATTACTTACATACTACTGTCGGTGCGTACATGTCCGGCTTTTTGCGATGCCCTGTTTCCGGAGCGCGCTAATTTTTCACGCGGTTGTTCACTCCGACAAATGGCGCGGGCTGCCGTAAGTGATGGCGTGGTAATCGACCGCGGAAGCACACGTCTTGTTTACATGCGGCCGTGAGTCGTGAGTCGTGCGCGCGGTGGGTCGTGAGTCGTGCGCGCGGTGAGTCGCGGCCGGCTGCAAGCGGTGCCTCGCGTTGCGTTGTAGCCTCGCGCAGCACTGCGCCGGGTGAGACCAATCAAGATAACAGGCTACAATTTTTATTTAATTTTTTAAATCAGGTTTTCTCCGAACTCTGTTACAATTAGGTAACAAATAAAAACGTTTTCCGTAGGAACAACATTTAATTCAGTTTAAATTCATTCGCGTGTTGCAGGAAGTTCCAATTTGGTAGAGCAATATTCCGTCGTGCATAATGTTACATTTTCCATCGGTCGGCGCCGCGATGAAATATGTATGCGAATTGTTATGTTAATTCTCGAGTCAATGATGCACAAACAGACAAACTGTTCGCGCTGCATGTCGTCGCGCCTCGCGCCGCGCGCCGGCCGCCGCACTCGCCGCCTGACGGACCCAGAGAGCAGATTATAAAAAAAATGATCCGCACAGCTTATCGCACTGTCCAGTCGTTTCGTTCCGTCGCATCATCGAACCTAACACATATAATAATGTGCGTCGCACCGTTCTCCACACCACCGAATGTAGTCTGAAGCGAACCAAATTCACGGTGCGGAGCGCACTATGTTCGATCGTCTGTTAATGCTTTAAGGCTCAAAGTTGATCGGTGAAGTCTAGTAAGTAAGGTAATCTGCTCAAAGTAATCTTACCGAATCTCTTAAAATTTGAGATGCCGGATGTCGAATAGCAGCGAGCGAAGCGAACGGGGTTTGACCACAGATTTACTTCGTAATAGATACCTTACTTACTCGATCATTTATTACATTAAAATTAATTTTGAACTCGTCTCCCTCAAAACGATCGATGCCCATTTCCAAATTGCGAAATTGGTGAGATTTACCTCACCAATAAGTCTGAAGTTTCTGAACATTATGCCAGTCAGTAACTGAGTGCCGACAGATGTTGCTCAGTAAAAAGTCCTAGAATCCGAGTGCGGCGACATCTATCGGGTCAAGTTGCGTGTCCAGACCATCCAGAAACCCACTCAAAAAATGTCATCACAATCGATCCAGCCATTGAGGAGGAGTTCAGTGATATACACTTGTAGTGTTGGTAGGTAGGGAGGTGGATTATTATTATTAAGATGAGCAAACTAAAATTAATTTGTCAGTTTGCCAACGCTTTATGAAATCCAAATCACGATAAGTTGCTGGTTTACTAATGATATTGTTGCACAAATATTTAATTTACTATGGCATACATTTTTGGCAGCCCAATGTCGCAGAATAATTTTTTTTTCTGCATGCCAAATCAATTTTTCAACAGACAAAAAGCTCTTTAATTTGCTGTCCGTTTAATTAAATGATTCCCTTTAAAGCAAGCACGTCACCGAGCCTACCTACTACTGAACCTATTACCTAACTATACGATATCGAAACTCGACCGAACCTGTTTGTAAGATTCATTGCAATGTTCCGAATCGTGAAACCGGAACATAATCTACCTAATACATTCGATTTGAAGCTGTATTAAATAGTAATAGAGCACGTTTCGGCCTGATGTCGTTACATGAAAGACACTAACAAAAGCTCAAGGAGCTAGCGCCGATGTTTTATCGTCCGGTGTAGGTCGCAAGTTCGCATTGCGCTCGTTCGGTACCTACTCGTACTTTACACTAGTGGTTTCTTTTTCACTTCTTCCACTAGTGGACAAAAAATTGAAGTGAACAGTAAAATAATTTTATTTGATAATAATTTAATGTATAAAATATGACTTGCCTAAGTGCTTATTTTGTAAGCCTAAAGAAATAAATGATTTTTTACTTTTACTTTTTACACAAACTAATTTCCTGCCAACGATATATCGTGACTAGCGCGAGTGGCGCTTGTACTCGCCCCTTTATATTCTACAGATGATTTACTTTTATCGAGTCTCTACTACATACGAAATGGGCACATGTTTCGTGGCACTGTACTTTCATTTTCTTTCACAATAAGCCTAGTAATGGGTGGGCCGTTCTAGTCTAGCACATCTGACAAATGAGGTGTACGTTCGTGGCTGTACGTACCAGCACATCTAGGCTGGTAGCGTCGCTTGATACCGGAGCGGTGCAGGGGCCGGCGCGGCGGCGGCGCGGTACCGAGTCGAGAGGGAACGTAGCCTACAACAACAACTTTAATAACAGCCTCATTACAGTACACTCTAATTATAAGTATTGCTACAACGGGTATTTATCGCGTTTATTTACCTTTTTTCCCGACGTTTCAACAGGTTTACACTCTGTCGTGGTCACGGGATGACAGTCGTTGAAACGTCGGGAAAAAAGGTAAATAAACGCGATAAATACCCGTTGTATCAATACTTATAATTATGTGTTCAGATCACGTTAGTTTAAAAATATTTACAGTACACTCTTTCAATTAAACTGCACGTGATCTCAAAATAATATAACATGTTGGAAATTTAATTAAAATTCCAAATTAAGGATTACAATTAAAATAATAAGTTTGTATTAGAAATGTAAAGTATCCGGCGGCCGCGGGTGCCGCGAGCAAGCGACCGAAGGACGTAGTTTTACAAGAAAATATATGCTGGTAAACAATCGTGTGCGTACCTACGTGGTGCAGGGAATCAGAACCCAATGCCCAGCCTGCAAGGGCTCAGTTCGCGTGGTGCAGGGAATCAGAACCCAATGCCCAGCCTGCAAGGGCTCAGTTCGCGTGGTGCAGGGAATCAGAACCCAATGCCCAGCCTGCAGGGCTCAGTTCGCGTGGTGCAGGGAATCAGAACCCAATGCCCAGCCTGCAGGGCTCAGTTCGCGTGGTGCAGGGAATCAGAACCCAATGCCCAGCCTGCAGGGCTCAGTTCGCGTGGTGCAGGGAATCAGAACCCAATGCCCAGCCTGCAGGGCTCAGTTCGCGTGGTGCAGGGAATCAGAACCCAATGCCCAGCCTGCAGGGCTCAGTTCGCGTGGTGCAGGGAATCAGAACCCAATGCCCAGCCTGCAGGGCTCAGTTCGCGTGGTGCAGGGAATCAGAACCCAATGCCCAGCCTGCAGGGCTCAGTTCGCGTGGTGCAGGGAATCAGAACCCAATGCCCAGCCTGCAGGGCTCAGTTCGCGTGGTGCAGGGAATCAGAACCCAATGCCCAGCCTGCAGGGCTCAGTTCGCGTGGTGCAGGGAATCAGAACCCAATGCCCAGCCTGCAGGGCTCAGTTCGCGTGGTGCAGGGAATCAGAACCCAATGCCCAGCCTGCAGGGCTCAGTTCGGATTGCGCAGGACCTGTTGGCTATCATTACCCACACCTGCGCGCATTCATCGAGCCGGCACATTATTACAGTTTACCGTGTTTGTACAACACACTGGCCGCTGCGAGCCCTCCCCCCCACCTTCACTTGGATTTCATTACCAAGGTGAGTTAATGTTCACCGATATCCATGAGAGCAATCTGTAAAGCGAAACTAAACCTGACGACCCCGATCCAACAGATTATAATGATAGGTGCTGGATGACAAATGCCTTGAAAATACATATATTAAATAATAATTCCGCTGTTTGTCGAACGGGATGCAAGCTGCGGCAGCGGCGCGCGACAACAGCGGTATGCGTCGGATGCCGCGCAGCACGGAGCAGCCCGCGCAGCGCGGAATGCGGGCGGGGCGGAGGGGGAATGCTGCTCGCTATCGATACAGCACGTATTTATTTTACGTCAACGGTAGCAAGCAATTCTATAAATTTTATTAATTCGTTCAAAAATCTGTTTCAGTATTCCGGAGTTATTCGAGCTTTTCCAGCAAAGTTATTATAGGATAGTGTAATAATACGTTGGAACGCATGTATATGCACGAAAACATAAACCACGACTACCGACCGACCATCGGTCCGACATTCGACCGACATTACGAGTACGTATAGTAGCACATCCTTCATTCATTAAGTTTTTTATTTTATCGTGCATACATTTTAATTAGCCTCCGACATACCTTCTTTGTATAAAATACATCAACATTGTTATTCGTATATAACGTACACAATATGTTTTTGTAGAATGCATACTGTACTCTCTCTCTCACTCTCTGTTTGTATGTCCCCGTAGGTAATGTAGGCTCGCTCAGCTAGTGCCTAGTGTTCCCGGGCCCAATAGTATCTCGTTTATTCCGCAATAGCTACCTACATAAAACAGAAATGTAAATGTTATTTATCAATTCCAGTACAGAACGGCGTGACCGGCTGATTACTTTGACAGAAGCTCCGCGCCGTGCCGCGCCCCTGATGATTGGACCACATCTCAAAAGAGGCTTTATTTTTCTCCATTTTAATTCCACAGCGTTGTTTTAGGCCTCCATTGGCATGCAAATAAGGGCTCTATGAACATTGCGGCCGGATCTGTATTACCCGTTCCTTTATCAACCCCGTAGGCAGGTACCTGCTCGGTAGGCTCAGACCTGGTCACTTCACTATTAAAACTATATATTACCATCAATACAATAAATGTACAGTAAAAACTCAAAATTCTTAAAATTATGCACTGACACGGAAATGAAGTGATATTTTTGATTTGTGTCGCTTCAGTGCATAGACTCATGTAAAGAAGTGACGAAGAAACCTTTCCTGATCGTCACTTCACTCGCCACTAAGGCTTGCAGCTGCTAGGAACTGTAGTGTTTTCTTTTAGGTAATCTGGGCGATGCAGGTGCTTGCCCAGGTGAATACTACGTTTTTGCGTCAGTGCTCCGCACTCTCCTAGTAGATGGAGAGGCGTTTCCTCTGCCTCCTAGCAGAATCTGCAGGATTGTGTCGGGATATAACGATAGTCAACTTGGCAACGCCCCGTCAAGATTCCAAAACAGGCCCGGTTCCGACGGAGTCGAAGGTCTTCTCAGAGTCTATAAAGGCGAGACACAGGGAATGATAATACTCTTCGTATAATCTACTATACGTGGTATATGGTGCCATATCGTCCTCGGAACCCGGCCGTTTCCGGTGGCTGGAACTCGTCAAGTAGCCTGGCGAGACGACTCGTGACCACTCGTGAGAACAGGAATACACAAACATACGAGTTAAAAAAGATACGTGAACATATCCCGGTCCATTTGACTACGGTACGATTCCCACCTGATTAATAAATCTCCTCGGTATGAAAAGTTTCCTCATCAATTAATATTAAGGTACTTTATTGGCATAGCGGCCGCGTGGCTTCTAGTGCCTGATTACAGCGAGATGAGAGTAACATAAAGCGTGCTGTGCTTCAGTTCGTACTCTGAAATTGTAAAGGCGTGCCTCGCACTTTTCACATATTGCATATTAGCAACATTGCAATTATACAGGGATCTTTCTTAAAGTTGCCACATAAATTCACAGTGAAACCATTACAAGCACTTCCTGGCACTAGCCAGGCAGTGACTGTATGCCTGGTGCTTGGTGCAGGCGTGTACTGATGCGTTTATTTGTGTTTGCAGGTGTCCTGGATCCGGCACCGCGACCTGCACATCCTGACGGTGGGCGGCTACACGTACACGTCGGACCAGCGCTTCCAGGCGACGCACGCGCCGCAGACGGACGACTGGACGCTGCACGTCAAGTGGGCGCAGCAGCGCGACGCCGGAGTCTACGAGTGCCAGGTCTCGACGCAGCCCGTGCGCTCCTTCTTCGTGACGCTGCACGTCGTCGGTACGTACCTACTTATCATTTACAATGGTAAATCGAGCGGAAAGGAGTGACCGAGAAGAAGGTGTCGAAAGGATCGTTCACTCATCTCTCTCATTTACTTTTGAAGTGGAAATCAACACAACACACAAAACTCTTTGCTAGTGAAAAAGTAAACCTATCTAATTTAAAAGGAGTCCAGCCCACCCGAGCTGTTCTGATGATGGAGACAGAAGTTTTTTAAATATGTGTGGGACAAATCTTGCAACTGAATTTTAGAATAGCTACTCTCAACCGGTTGAGCTGAAGTTTGGCATACTTATGTAAGTTCGGTGACAAAGCAGTGTCATGGTACCATCTAGCTGGTATGATGATGGAGACAGAAGGTGGCCATAGGAACTCCTAAATGAAACAACGTAACCCCGTCGAGTTTGGGTTCGTTCGATTTGTCTTCCCAGGCACTTTGCTTCCCGATTATATGTATAAAAGGCTGTTTCTAAGTGAGTTATTTTAGATATAAAAAATTATATATTTAAAATCGGCTTGAATGGACTTGTGTCAACATAACAATGGGCACATACTGGACACATTCAATTATTTCCGTCGATGGGCAGCGCATTCGTTAGTAGCGCGTACAGCGGCACCGGTGCCGCGCGGGGAGCTATGCGATGCCAATATTATTTGCGTTCCATTTTGTTGTTCGCGGAATGTGGCGTTGGGACATTCCCACTAACGTGACATACATTCCATTCGCTGCATTCGCTTCTAAATAATTTAAAGCCTAGGCCTTCTTCTGCAATACAATGACATTGTTATCAGTCGATATAATGTTATTCTGTAGAGCAACAGAGCCGTATCTGCCCTCCTCAGCCCGTAGCGGGTAGTTGGTAACGATTATTTCCTTCGACTGAAGCAGTTGGTACTATTCTCGGGTTAAATTTACGCTTCGGAAGGGCACTTAGTCCGCCTCAGGCGAGAACTTCTTTCATTGCGAAGGTAATTTGTTTCCGCAGCGCCCTCGCGCCCGCGCCCCACCGCCGCCCCGCCCCTTCCGCGCCCCGCCGCCACTCCGTCTTGTGGACTCTGACCTGCGAGTATTCCTTTCATTCTGTTCACACTTTATATAAACTGGCTAGGTACACGAACCCCATTTCACAAGTCTTAATAAAGCTGAACATTTTTATAATAACGGTGTCTTTATAAAAGTCAGTACGTCGTCGTGTCGCGGACTCGTCCCGTCCGGACTAATTAAGAAGCGGGCGCAGTAGCAGGCGCGCGTCCGAACTAGCGAACTTTTGTTTAATAGCAGCTTCCGAGGCGTCTCCTAATCTCTTTGTCATCTAGAGGCTTCATCTAGTTTATAACGAAGACGAGATCGCTATTAAACTAGGCTATGGCGTATTATATGGCGTACTAGCGTCGGCCGCCGGGCCCGGGCGCGCACTGACACGGCGCGACCTCGGCTCCTGAACCGTGAAGCACAGTTCTATCCATGCTACCGGCACACGAAAAGACACGATAATTACATAAAATACCTATGCGAGTGCAAACCGTGGTGTAGCACGTTCCTATCGGCGCCCGCTGAGCTATAGCGGGTACGGCGCGGCGCGGAGCGAAGCCGCAACCAGCACTCACTAGACTGTTCCGGTTCGGGATACATTTGAAACGATACAGAGGCTTAGAAGCCTTTTTCAGCGGCGGCGGTATTATACACTCTATATTGTTGTATTTACGCTTAATATATAGCAGAGACAGCCAAAGTTATATTTATTGAGTGCCTGCGGTTTGGTAAACCGGCCGAAGCAGGCTCAGAACAGCGCGCCTGGCGGCCGGGGCGCGGGGCCAGTGCTGGGCCAGCGCGGGGCCAGGGCACGCTGCGAGGCGCATTAATGCTGGGCACGCGCTGCCCAATAAATATGTTAAATTGTTCCGTGACAGGGCGCCCGGCCCGCGCCGGCCCGTCCACACGCCGCTCCCTCACGGTAATCTCATCCACACGTACGGGCCGGGCTGCAGCACCGACCACACTAAAAACACCTCCGAATACTATGTCTCAAATCTAAACAAAACTGCACAGAACTGTGAAACCTTGGCCTGTTTGTAAGAATTTATCCAACTAAAAAGGAGTGCATTGTTTAGATGTGAGTCTGAGTACTGTGCGGCGGCGCCGGCTCGGGCGAGTGCTCGCTCGCTTGGGCGAGTGCTCGCTCGCTTGGGCGAGTGCTCGCTCGCTCGGCGAGGAGCTAGCTGGAGAAGCGAACAATTAAACTTCACAAAGGAACCAAGCTGACAGAGAGAGAGAGAGCATTAACTTTTTTGTTTCAACTCGGTTTTAGTGTATTTTGTTTAATGTTAGTAAAAAGCGCGGAAGCGGCGCTTCTCAGAGGCGATTCGTTCACAGCGGTGGCAGTGTATCAGTGAGTTACATTTTGCCGGCTCCGGACCGGCACGTCCTATGTAACCTGGTTACAACAATTGAAATTTTGTTTACTACAAATAAAACCCTTAATTTATTTACGTTGTGAGCGAATTCTGATCGGAATGGTTCGAAACGATAACACTTTACGGCTCTAATTGATTTCTGTGTTTTTTCCGCGATAATGGCTCCGATCGTACCCGCCCCCCCGCCCTCGGCCATTACGCGCGACTGTTTGCATTAATATTAGAGAATTATTCTGTAAAAGCAAAGCGTAGGTAAAGTTAGTTGGTCCTCTTCGAGCCGTCTGCAGATGAACAAGTTTAAATATCAACTTGGCCTCATTAAGTTGCCCTCCGTGTCTTATCTTAGTTACGTTTATTTAATTTAACTTTGTTTAATTTGACTCGACTAGGCAGAACGCAGAATGAAAAGAAAATGTTTAAAAGTTTCCACTTAAACTACGTCGCCTGTGTTTAACTTTAAAGTGGTTTTGTTTCATTGACAATAGCAGTGCTAGTGCTCGCAGCCAGATACCGTGCAGGTCCCGCGGGACGCCTGCATGCACCGCGCGAGCTCCCGCCTGCGGGTAGTCCCGTACTGACCGTGTGTTCTGTCCGCAGATTGCGACGAGGTGTACCAGCGGATGTTCTCGGACGCAGAAGGTGAACTTGCCCGTGCGTGTGTTTGTTCGTGTGTCGCTCACTAACCGCTGCTGACTAACCGCGCCATTTCTCGTCATGAGCCGTGTGAAACAAGTCTGATGGAACTAACGCGACTGCTCCTCTCTGCCAACTGCTCAGTTTCTGTTTCCGTGAGCGTCCATGCCGGGGGTGGTCGTGTTTGATCCTTTTGTAAATTAATTCCTTTTATTTAAATTTTGTTATTTAAATGTTGTCCCCCGTTGCCCTTCAAATTGTTTCAAATCACCAGAGAGATGAGTAGAAAGCGATCTATCAAATTATGAGTTTCTAGCTGGAGCCTCTATACATTTTTACCTAAAGTAGTAAATAGTCGATTCGTTTAAAAAAGTTTCACTACAATCACTTAATTTTATAAAAAAATCAAAAAATCGTACTATAGTAGAGATATCTCCGGGGGCGGTGCGGGGCGCGGCGGGGGAGCACCGTCTCACGTCAAGTTAGTGTTCAGATAAAGGGTGTTGTTATAACAGCGCAAGTGTTTTTGTGAGTTTGTGATAAGTTTAGCCGCTAACCGAGTTTGTTGTTGAGACTAACTCTTACCGCCATCATTCAAATTTATAATTGTTATTTTACGCCATTTTTCACCTCGAGAGGGGTTGGTTGAACAATTACTTTAAATATCGTCGCTAGTTGGTCCTATTACCTGTCTGCGGAATGGAGCGCTCGATGTCTATCATCGAACGCTCCAGGTGAAGCCGCAGAGAGCGAGGCTCGTGTGGTCACCGAGAGCGAGGCTCGCTGGGCCGCGACGGAGCCCGAGGGGCCCACGGAGTCCGAGGGGCCGCAGGCATCGTTCCATCGTTCACGCATCGTTTCCACGTTTTAAGTATTTTCAACCCCTTTAAAATTAATTCCACACTCTCGACTCATTGCTCTCGACGCGACAGCCGAAAATACGTATCAAAATCAGAAAACAATGCTTTTGAACGAATCGCGCTAATTGAACGTCATCCATTCTGATAAGAGCTGTCGGCGACAGCGGCCGGGGGCAGGCGGGGGGCAGGGGCAGGCAGGGGGCAGCGCCTGATGCTCCACGACTATTAATATTGACGGCCCGTTTGAACACATGATAGGGCGAGCCTCACTTTATTTGGAGCTTGTAAAAAATAACGTGAAACATTATGGATCTCAGGCCTCCATTAGCGCGGTCACCGTGGGGTTTGGATGGAAGTGTCGATCTCATCTAAAACATAGGTACATGTGAAGTCTAGCCACGTTCGTTCCTGGCTTCATCGAAAAAAGATCTGAGATTATTATAAATGCATAGTTTATATGCAATGCATTTGTTTGAATGTCGGACTTGAAGACACCAGTTAAATGCTGAAAGAACGTTACAAATTAAGATCAGGAACTGATATGAAACGTGGCGCCTTTCCATAATGATGATCTCAGCTATCAGATGGAGGCTGAATGAAGTTGACTAGATTTCACATTTATATTGTTTATTAGATTTCATTACTTTTTGATAAGTTTAAATAGGTGACTATATTGTTTAATTTTCAAACTGCAATCCAGGACCATGGGTCAGTTCATTACCATAGTAACTTGACCCCTCTCTCCGTGGCCTTGTCTGGTCTCATTCGACCAGAGGAGGTCCGGGAGGCAGCGCGCGCGCGCTCGTGCCCGCGTCTGTACCTTTGAATCCTTTCATGAAATAATCAACTCGCGGCGAAATCGTAAAAATAAGAGTTTTTATGAGTCGTAACAATTTTCCCGTGCGCATTGAAAAAGCATCAATATTTATGGGCGCGGGCTCTCGAGCGCTGCGCAAGGCCGAAGGCCGGGTTATGGTTATCAAGTCATAATGCTAACTCATATCTCACGTCTCTGGAATTTGATTAGTGCTGCGAAGCGCGGGTGCTCTGGGTACCTACGCGGATTGTTTGAAGGTTAACCGGAGCCCCGTCCTGACGGCGCGAGCGCTGCTTGCCCGGGATCGTTTCGTGGAGGAACGTGCCTCAACATGGAACTGTAGTATTCTTCAAAGATCTCGCGCCGCGGCCGATAAGCCAGTTTTTTTAATCTGAATATGAAAAGTGGAAACTTAATTTATAAATAAAATAAAATATAATTCCTGAATTCCGCATAAACGTTTTGAGGGTTCCGTACCCAAAGGTAAAACGGTACCCCAATACTAAGAGTCCGCCGTGCGTCCGTCACCGGCTGTCTCTCATGAACCGTGATAGTTACACAGTTCACGTTTTGACAGATGATGTACATATGTATCCCACCAAAAACATAAATGTAAAAAAGGAGAGCCAAGTTCAATACAAAAATTATGATTGGCTGTGGTCTTCGCGGCAAAAAGAATGGAGATCTTAATGAGTGCCAAGTCAAATCTATGCAGGTTAGATTTGACTTGGCCAGTTTTCATTACATCAGTCATTTTATAAAGTTATTCAACGTTTTAATTCTGATAGAAACTGGCCAAGTCAAATCTAACCTACATAAATTTGACTTGGCACTCATTAAGATCTCCATTCATTTTGCCGAGAAGCCCACAGCCAATCATAATTTTTGTATTGAACTTGGCTCTCCTTTTTTACATTTATGTTTTTGGTGGGATATCATTACTTTTTGTAAAGAAAACTAGGCAGGTATTGAAATTTAATGTTTTTTCTTGCGTTTCCGCAGCGTGGTTTTGAAAATACTAAAAAAATTGAGAAAAAAATATTTTTTTTTGTATGGGGCTCGTGGAAGGTGTAAGACTTCAACTAGGGCTGGTCGGGAGTGATAATCAAGTAAAACAGCTCAGAACACTTAGTGTCGGTTTATTGTACCGAATACACACAACTACGCACTTATTACAAAGTCACTATTTACTTTTCTTTACTTTCCTTAACACTTGCTCACTGTAAAATAAAAACTAACTAAACTTGCAAACAAATTCTACGATTTTCCGGGCTATACCTATTTCTTTCTATATTCCAGAACATTTCCTCATACATTTCTGATTTCATAGTTAGGTATATACGGGCCGGTCAACTACACTGTATTCTATGGCGCAATCGGAGACGTTAGTACCTATTATTGCTTATTCTATGCAATGCTTCGACATAGGTACATAACTAGGTAGGTATTATACGGGCCGGTCCCTAAAAACTCCACTGTATTCTATGGCGTAATCGGAGACGTAGTACTATTGCTTATTCTATGCAATGCTGATCTATTTTTAATTAAAACCTTATTCCATTGACATAAAGTCGTCGTCGCTAACATAACTTACTTTTTGTTTTTTTTTTTATTTTTTGATTTTTTCCTACGCTTACACACAATTACCGAGCTGGATTCCAAATTTCATCCTTCTAGGTCATCTGGAAGTAGGTTAGATTTAGGTACTATATATGTATATGTCAGTCAGTCAGTGTGAATTTTTACGACTTTTTGACCTTCATATCTTTGTAACCGTTTGAGCTAGCTTCATGAAATTTGGGCTTCTACATGTCCTTATGGATATAAGTAAACAGACGTAGTTTTATGTGTTTACGTGAAAGAGGTTTTGAGTAATAGAAGGGTCAAAAGTAGCACCAAGTGGTTCGTGTAATGATACACTCGGCGCGTTCCTTTGCTTGAACTTGGCTTGGACACGCTGCCGCGTGCCCTAATATCTGTCGCCGCTATAAATACAAAAAACAACAGAATAAAATAAATATTGAAGGGGTTCCCATACCAAAAATGTGATTTTTTGCTCTATATTGATAGCCGCCAAAGTGACACGCTTGAAATATTAACAGAATATTTAGTTAAATAATAACCTGTCCTGTTCCACTAACTACCGCGAAAACTCATACTTACTCCGAACTATGCAGGTCTTTAATAAAACATACACAAAAGATGTTGACCTTTTCAATGTAAGGCAACATGCTTTTAAAAAATTAATTAATACTAACTTCTATAAATAAGGGCTTTTTATTTTATTCTTACTTTTATTTAAATATTTTTATTTATTTATTATATTATATATACCTTCCTATGTTCCGTTAGGTTATTTATTTATATTTCCGGGTACTGACGACAGGCATTTTAGTTTGTTGATGTTCAATTTGGCACGTTATTTTTTTTTTTTTTTTTTTTTTTTTCTTCTGTAATTACCACATTATTATTGTAATCAGTTATATTATTTGCGTACTACAAGCGGAAACTGTGTTAGCTTCTTTTACTCATATTTTTAATGTACCATTAATTGTAGCATAAGCTTTTTGTTTCCCAAATATATAAAAATATAAAAATATAAAATAACTTTAAAAATAAATAATTAAAGAATAAGAATATATTTATTGTTAAATTGTGTAAAACATCCATAGGAAAGGTCTTAAATAATAATTTAGTAACAACAATTTATCCATTTCGGACATACAATATTTAGACAATTACTAGTACTAACTACTACTAATTGTACAGGTAGGTTTATTTACATCTTAACTTTAACTTACTAACTAGTATCTAAACACTCTTTTATGTTAAAGTGCGCACTACTAACAAGCCAGTTCCTTAATCTAGTTTTAAACATATTTCCATTTATTTGTTTTATTTCTAAAGGAATGCTGTTAAACACTTTGATAGCTGATATATAGGTACTTTTGTAAAACATAGTATTATTAATTTGATGAATACACAAGTTTAATTTATATTTATTTCTTTAGTTTTCTTGACGGTTCGATTTTATTTAAAAAAAAGTTGAATTATTTTTAACAAATAAACAGATCTCTAGTATATATATACCTGTCAGAGTAAGGATATCATTTTCTTTGAAAACATTGCGCAAGGACTCAGTTTTTTCTAAATTAAAAATTGCTCTTATGCATTTTTTTTTGCATGATAAATGTTGACTACACTTCAACTGAGTTTCCCCAAAATATCACCCAGTAGCACAATACAAAATACAAAATTATTTATTTGCCATTTCACTTATGATATATGTACACATTTCTGGCGGCCCCCGCACGAGGCAAGCCTGTGTCGCGGGAAGCCTGTTTACAAAGGTAACTTTAACGGTACAGATTTAAAGAAACTGATACTGATACAGGGCAAACAAACAAATACAATAAGAAAATAAAACTAATCAATTATATATGTAGGTAATACAAAAAAAAAAAAAAATTATAATTAAACAAATCAAGAGCACAAAATCTGCAAAAATATGCGTCACTCACTGATTACGTATGCGGAGAGCGGAGTTACTGGCTTGAGGGCAAGGAGAAAAGGGGGGGGGGGGGTAGATGTGCAAAAGAGGAGTTTGGATTATTTATATTATTTTCACTTACATAATGGAGCCAATGGAATAAAACTATAGTAATCTTTACCTTTACTTTAAGATGCTTAAGAGGTCTTCAGTGGCATCGTAGTCAAGGGTAAGTAGCCATCGTCTAATCTTTTCCTTAACGCCATATAGCGCGCTAGACAGATTGCAATGCTTTATGACCCGGCGGTAGATGAAAGGGAAGGCAAACCTACGGAAACGCTTAGCAAAGGCAGTTTTAATGACTGGAACATTGATTCTCACGCGACGACCCTTCGACGAGGCACCAGCAGATGTCTTATGAAAAGCAGTGACGACACCCAAGACGTAGAGTTGTCGTACAGACGAGGTCTGAGTTTCAAAATGTAGGGTAACGGTTGGGAATCTAAATGGCTTACGGAACATGACCTTAAGCACAGACCTATGAGCTCTTTCGAGTTTGATCATTATGGTTTTAGCAGCCCCGCCCCAGGCGCTAATGCAATAGCCCATGATGGACTGGCAAAGAGCTGAATACACGGTCATAAGAGTGTCTTTATCGGCGCCTTCACGTAGCAATTTCACAATGTGAATAAGCTTTCTGACTCTACCAGACAGAGCATTGACATGCTGGCGAAAGCACAGGTTTTCATCCAGATGAACTCCTAAATATTTAAACACGAGAGAACGTTCAAGCTCAGGACAAGAATGTGGACATGTATGAGATATATTTAAAGAGTCACATTTGTGAATACGCACAGATAGAGAGGTGGGAGGGCTGGAAGCACCTGTTTTATGGAAGCACACGTATTTTGTTTTGCTGGTGTTGAGTGTTAGTAAATTAGCGTCGAGCCAAGTAGCAATCCGCGCTAATCCTTCCTCCGCCAGTCGTGCTACCACGTCCCAGGAGTCACCCCGAAACACAAGAGCCGTGTCGTCAGCGTAACACAGTATCTGAGTCTGGGGACGGTCAGTAAACATTGATATTATGTCATTTATGTACAGTGAAAATAGAGTAGGACCCAGTATGCTGCCCTGGGGGATTCCAAAACATACACCCCGCGGTTCACTGGAATGACCCGCTACTGAGACACACTGAATTCTACTGGACAAATAGCTCTCAAACCATTGCAATGGGATTCCTCTAATTCCCATACATTCGAGTTTCCTGAGAAGAACTACATGAGAGAAAAACATGTTATAACATGAGTAAGCATTTTTTGCTACAAATTTAGAGGAAACGTTACGAAGGATATAAAGAGCATAGCAGTACTTAGATACTTTATTATTAACTTGATTTATATGAGATTTCCAATGAAAATAACTGTGAATTTTTTCATTTAAATTAAAATAAAACGAATGCTAGGTATTCAATCATGTTTGTATGAGAGCCCCTTCATTGTTGTTGTTGTTTCAAGTAATTTATTGCGAGAAATATGCTCTGTTGTGAAAATGTAAACAGTATCTTAAACGGTTCTTGAGATACAGCCCGCTGACAGACGGACAGACCGACAACGGAGGAGAACGGGTGATAAGGTCGCTGAAAAGGGTTTTGGTTGGGGGTTGTGGTAGATGGTACTGGTGGATCCCCAAACCGCCCTTTGAGGTCGGTAGTAGTATGGTGTAGGTTAGTGGTCAAGGAAAGTCACTGGTTTATGGTATGGACTATATTCACAAGACTCTAATACTACTGGTTTTATACTACTGCCGCCAAAGTTATGGTAAATGGTGTGAAATGGTTGAACCCGCGACGAAGGCGGCCGATCGCGAACTGAGTACATTTGGCAACCGCGAGCGAATACGCATTCAACTGCAAGCGCAGCTAAATGCATATCTTCTGCGTGGTCGGTTTACCCGAACAGTCGCTTTTCCACCCTTTGTGTACAGAATCCTAAAAATTGAGGTCGACAATAGATACTGTGATTAGAGCGATCGCGGCGGCGGCGCGGCGGCGCGGCGGCGGCGCGACGTTAGCTTCCTCCCCAGACTCCGACGAACGATCCAATTATCGCGGATCTAATTAAGCTACCTCAGACATCCCATCGACGATTATGATAACAAACCATTTAACGCTAGCTTAAATGAATATCGGAATGATCTCCCCGATGCCGCCGCCCGCGCCGCTCCTATCGGTAGAGGTCGTGTGCAAACGTACTTGGAATGTTCCCAGCCCTTCAGCGTCACCGTAATGAAGTGGCTCGTCCTTAACACCTGCACTACCGATCAAATATGAAAGCGCCCGTTCGTTTTCAATATTATGCTCTGATTAATATGTTAAGGTCGACCCGACATTTTATAAAAGAGAAAATTTAACTACTTTATCTGACGTTCATAAAGAGAGGTTATCGCGCGGCGGCGAGCGCCCGAGCGAGTGCCCACGCGAGTGCCCGAGCGAGTGCCCACGCGAGTGCGAGTGAACGAGCGGTTTTACGGCGGGAGAGCTAGTTCACTTCACTGCAAGTGGACCTGATGCAGCACCCGCCATGAACTGGAGGTGGACCTGGTGCGGTGCGTGGAGAGCTCGTGGCGCCTGGGAGGGTGGTGCGGTGCGGCCACATCAGCACACCACAAATGATAAGCCACAATGATTCAACCACATATCCTAGGAAGCGCTATACAGTTCATGTATAAGGTCTAAAATATCCATTTACTCGCAATAATAATGTTAGCGATACCCGCGTGCAGCGCTCGAAGCAATAATAAATAATATGTATATCTATGGCATGTTTGTGCTGGTTGTGTGTAACTAAACTACTCAGAAACCCAGGAACTGAAAATTCATAAATTGTTTCTTGAAAATGTACGAGTATAATCTTGAGTAGCGGGAGAGGCACCCGTGCAGCTTCACCACCGCGAGCGAGCCCGGCTGCAGCCCGCGACCTGCGCCGCCGGAGGACCCGCGGAGGCCTCGCTCTTATATTCATGCCAAATAGCAACAGCTTCATCTCGTGTGCGCGCCCGCGTGTTCGCCCGCTACATATAAACTGCCCGAAACGTTTCCATTCCAGCCGACTGCAAGTCCTGGGACATCAATCTACGTACATATCTAAAAGGTCCACGTCGGACAAGTGACGCCAGTAAAACCAAACAGCAATTCCGCGCTCCGCCATTATTCGCATCCGCACTATAAACCACGAAAATAACGCTGACTTTATCGCCGCACTAACTTTAATTCATTCGCCATCAACCAAACATAGAATAAATTAATATTCTGCGTCACATGGCCTCGCTCGTGACACCTCCCGCGACGCCGACAACGCGCCGACAACACGCCGACAACATCTTCCCTAGCGCATCTGTTCTGTAACGGAAGTGTTCCAGGACTAACAACTTAAAATTCTGATTGGTTCACGCAAAATAAAATATCAAACCAGTATGTATAGGTAATAATAATGTACGGGTCTCCCTCCTTGTACTCCTGAATGTGCACCTACGTACCTAGGTCATACTGAGTTGAGAAGAAGTTCCTCGTTTGTTTCGTTCACTCGGATGCCCGAGATAGTTGAAGGCTTCGTTCCGCCGCAATGTCTTCTTTCATTCCTTCCTAAGCTTTTTATGTGAAAATTGTTCTTGGAATCGTACTACTGTGATATACAATAGCATCAGCTCGGAACTTCGGCAGTTAGTCGAGCTCACAGCCCGACGGGACGGGGCGGGACCGGATGGGACGGGGGCTCGGCGCTAGCGGCGAGCGTGCGCTAGCGGCGAGGGCCGGCGCTAGCGGCGAGCGTGCGCTAACGGCGAGGGCCGGCGCGGCGCGGGCCGGGGCGGCGGCGGCGGCGCGGCGCTAGCGGCGAGCGTGCGCTAGCGGCGAGGGCCGGCACTAGCGGCGAGCGTGCGCTAACGGCGAGGGCCGGCGCTAGCGGCGAGCGTGCGCTAGCGGCGTGTGCGAGTATTCTAGTTACGATTCTAGCGCGGAGCGGTGTGCTCCAGCATGTGCAACATAATATATTAAGCACACAGACATTTGTAATATCCTATAAGAGCTGCTTGAATCACGCTCCACCCCGCGCCGCGCCGCGCCTCGCGGGGCGGGACGGGGCGGGGCGGGGCGCTGCAGGCGGCTCACCTTGAACATTTAACGTTCTTAATATTTCAGCGTCCGCTTCGTAAAATGGTGCATCTCGTTCCGAGCATCCTACAAAAATCGTGTCAAGGAAAACTAAGTAAGCAGAAAAACAAAACTTAATTGAATTTAGCTGGAAGGCACGTTCTTGATTATTTTCTAAAGTAAGATAAAAAGTAATTTGAAACACAACTTACTTTTTCTGACTAATTGAGAAAATAACAACTTCCCTTGTGATCGGTTGAGAGTTGCGTTCACGAGACAAACCTTAGCCTTTGTTCAGTTACGTCATGTGTACAAGCAGAGTCCCGCGGGCGCGGGCCGACCGAGATCGGCGCGGCGCGGCGGTACCCGGTCTTCACTCACCGTACGTATTCACACTATCTATGTGATTCTAAAAGCTTTTCTCCAAGATATATTTGCAAGATAATTCTATAAAATTCGTATTCACAGGTAGAAAGAGCATAAATGTATTAGATAGGAGCGGACGTAGGTACTGTGTTAGGTAACACGGAGCACGGCGGCGGCGGGGCGGCGCGCGCGGGGGTGGTGGGCTGTGGTGTGGCTGTGGGTTGCTCGCGTTATTGAACTTATCGTTCGTGTAGTTGTGAGATTTAGGGAAAGCTTTAGGGACGTCGACCAACTTTCACCCCTAGATTGCGGCTGCGGACGCACAAGGAGGAACATTTCAAATGGTTGCCATGGCGATGCAACTCGAGTGTCTTAACCATAATTAATTAGATGAAACGGAATCTTTGTAAAAATTAAATAAGTCCGAGCGACTGTGAGGCGCAGTAGGAACTGGCTCGCAGGAGTAATCGACGCGACGCCGACGCCCCAAATTAAGCCTTCTCGAGAGAACGACGATTTTTCATCTCATAAATTGCCTTCGCTTTATCCCGTTCCGTTTCGTTTCGCGTCCGCATGCAATCAGCGCGCCAGGTGGCCGCGGGCCGCTCCTAGGGCATCCTCTCCGGACTTACATCTGTACTACTTTGGGATTATCTCTCGCTAAATTCCTTATCAAAAATTTCGGGTCCTTTTCTTGAAACGTATAAAATCTGATGCGATTATAATACGCTTACCTAATACTCATCAAACCTTAGGAGCCTGGAGGCGGCATTTATTGAATTCCACCTGGAGCGGACGGCGGCGGCGGCGGCTCATACTATTTGCACGCCTCTTGCAATCACGGCGCGCGCGCGGATACGTTTGCTCTATATCTCATTTTGCAGACCTTCTATTCCTTATCTGTGTAACTTTTACATCAAGATTAACAATTTACTTTATTTCTGAAAAGACGGAAGGGCTTTGAAGCCGCGGAGGCCAAATTAATGTAGACTACACGAAGGCAGCTTCTAATGTAGACTACACGAAGGCAGCTTCTAATGTAGACTACACGAAGGCAGCTTCTAATGTAGACTACACGAAGGCAGCTTCTAATGTAGACTACACGAAGGCAGCTTCTAATGTAGACTACACGAAGGCAGCTTCTAATGTAGACTACACGAAGGCAGCTTCTAATGTAGACTACACGAAGGCAGCTTCTAATGTAGACTACACGAAGGCAGCTTCTAATGTAGACTACACGAAGGCAGCTTCTAATGTAGACTACACGAAGGCAGCTTCTAATGTAGACTACACGAAGGCAGCTTCTAATGTAGACTACACGAAAGCAGCTTCTAATGTAAACTACACGAAGGCAGCTTCTAATGTAGACTACACGAAGGCAGCTTCTAATGTAAACTACACGAAGGCAGCTTCTAATGTAGACTACACGAAGGCAGCTTCTAATGTAAACTACACGAAGGCAGCTTCTAATGTAGACTACACGAAGGCAGCTTCTAATGTAGACTACACGAAGGCAGCTTCTAATGAAAGTGCCGCCTCCAATAAATGACCGTCATTGGCGGCGGCACTTGCACTTGCATTAGATCGTGCTAACACAATCTTCGAGAGTATTCCATAAGTTTTCGTACTAAGCAAAGAACAAACTTTGAGTGCAGTGCTCGGAGAGAGGAGCTGAGCGATCAGGGGGAACACAGTTTGTAAGAAGAGCGATGAGCGGCCACCCGCCCCCCGCGTCCCGAGGCCAGCGGGGTCGCAGCCAACACATAAGTACAGATATTGGAACAGCGATTTTCGAGAACTATCAACATTCACAGAAAGTTTACAAATTTTTATAAAATGAAAATAGCTCCGTGATGATTACACTGCAATATAAACTAACTGAAGAAAATGTCTTAAATTGTATTATACATAGAAGTGATATCGTTACCGGGGCTCCCTGGACTCGGGCTCCGACGTCCCTCGTCACGCGCCTCCTCCAGGTCTGCTACTGTATTGAAAGAGTTCGCGTCGCGTCCTCATTTGTTAACTTGGTTTCGCTCTCACATATTTCACGTCCGAGCCCGAAGCCGCACAACCAAGAATTAGCTTTCTTGAAATTGGAATTTGTGTTCGCGAATAATTCAACGTTTCCTGTTTTATTTAAAGTTTCGTTTGTTCCATTTAAAGTTTCCGGTAACACGTATTTCTTTCGGCCGTGACGCGACGACGACGGCCCAAATTAGAATTGGCGCGATGAATATTAACTTTAAAATTGGAAAAGATTCCTACCTTGGATGTAAACGACGTATTTAAATAGCAAGGCAGTACTCACGCACCTCTATATATTGTCATTGTGCGAGATCCTTATCAAATAAGCCAGCTGCCTATCGTTGTCATTAATTCATTATCTGGCTGGAACCTATTCGAAACAAGCACAGCCGATACGAGTAGACGGCCAGGCTCTGCAGACGCGCAGCTCGCACCGTGTTGGTTGGATTCCATCTTGGAAGCGGACGCGATCTCTTCGATAGGGAAACCATAAAAAAGCCTATTTGCTTACAAATCCGCCTTTTAGATAACCCCTTATCTGCGATAACATGTAAGATCAGACCGTGAGGGCGGGCGGCAGTGCGCGGCGCATGCCAGTCGGCAACCCATTCTATTTGTATACTGCGAGGCTCGCGGATTACGTTATTTACGTCACCTGAAGTCCGTATCCCTTCTCCGAAATAAAGTCTGAACATCTCTCTCTTTCTCTCTCGTCTCGTCCAGAAAGAGAAAATGAAGAATCCATTCGCTATCATTTTAAGCGCAAGCGCTGGCATGCCTCAGGTGATGCTTGATATATGAAACAGAAGCCAATATCCTGCATCAGCGGAAATCAGAATTCATTCAATATTGAAATAGAGTGCAATCGTTTCCCGCGGCGGGGCGGGGCGGCGTGATTCGATATGGAACTACGAGTATGTACATACTAACTGTTACCTCTTATCCTATTCCACGAGAAAGTGAAAAGGTACAAAGAGGTGGAAAGAAAATGGATTCAATTTACGATTGGAGTCTTGTAGAGGGCGCCGCGAGCACCGCGTGCCGGCCGCGTGCCAGCCGGGGGCTCGTAGCGCCTCGACATAGAACTCAGTATAAATAAATAAAAATTGTTTATTTCGAGCACAGGACTCATACAAAAAATTACGTACTCAATCGCAATAAAAATATGCAAACGCGAGAGACCATCAGTGACCGGGGCACCGCCACCACAAAAGGAGAGTAAAACGCCCTGTGCTCTCTCTCTATGTCGTCATTATCATCTAGGTCCTCGTTGACCCAGTGGCCCAGATATTTAAACTTCGACACGCGCTCGAGAGGAGCTCCGTCTAGGGTGATGGGTGGTACATTTAGAAAGGTCTTGGAGCCTGCCTTAAACACCATGAACTCCAGGACTCACATATGTGCAGTAGCTTGCGTAGGGCTATCTCAATCTATCGAATCTATCCCTATCCCTATCTAATCCCTATCGAAGGGCTCAGCAACACCGTCTCGTCGGCGTAGCTAATGAAATGTTATTGATACAAATCCCATCTATGTGAAAGCCGACTTTGGTGCCACTCACACTGAGCTCCCCAATCAAGCTGTTCATGTACATGTACACTGGTTAAAAAAACTTAGAGACGAGTGCCCCCCCCCCCCCCCCCCCCTGACACCGCATTCCAGCTTGTACTTGTCCGAGTATGAGTCCGCCCACTTCACAATATTGGTTTGGTGACTATACTAATTGCGAAATAGTGACGCTAACTCTCGTGGGAAGTCCCGCTCAAGCTTTTCTTCTTCTTCTTCTTCCAGAGTAAGTCATACGATATTAGGTCGAATGCTTTGGACAGGTCCAAATAACAGGCGTACACCGGTGTTCCTCTAGCCGTATAATACTGAACAGTTTGCTTGAGAGACAAGATGGCACTTTCCGTTGATAAACCTGACCGAAACCCAAATTGGGCATCGTTCAGTTCAATGTGCCCCCGTAGGTGTCGGTCAAGCACACTATCCAGCACCTTAGCCACGATGGTAGCCAGTTAAATAGGCCCGAAACATCACCGTCTTGTTTTTTTACAATAGGCACCACCGTCGTATGCATCAGGTTATCAGGTAAGTATGAATGACTCAGACAAAGGTTAAACAATATTGATAGCACCCTAGGCAGATGACCGCCTGCGCACTGCAGGTGTTCGATGCTGAGATAGTCGTAACCCGGAGATTTACCGCGGACCATGTTTTTGCGTAATTAAAAACATGGTCCGCGGTAAATCTTCGGGTTATCGGACTATCTCAGCATCGAACACCTGCAGTGCGCAGGCGTCTTTAGCAGAAAATCTTACTACTAGGTTATCAGTAGGACACTCATCATCGAACACCGCAGCCGACGACGGTCCGAGGGGCGAGTCAACTCCAAAATGCGCCTGAAAGGCCCTAGCTATGCCAGTAGGATCGTGCACCCCAGCGACGCTGACGGGAAGGCTCGGCCGCGGACTAAGTCGATTTGTCATTTTCCAAAAGAGTTTAAAGTCCTTGCTGGAATGATGTTGCGAAATATTGTCCATTTTCAGTTGATGCTGGTTGTTTTGGCACCATTTCAACTTAGGCTTAAAAACTCTCCTGCAGTCTACCATCTCATTGTAAACTTGGCCAGCTCTAGGTTTACCGTGAAACTGCCACATCTGAAAATAAAGGTGGGCCCTCCCGTGCGCGGCCCTGACGAGCATATTCCACCCGGCTACATGTATATAGGTCGGGCGGCGCGGGCGCCCAGCGGTGGGAGGACTTTCAGGCGGATTGAGTGGAAACACGAAGGCGGCGGCCGCGGGAGGAGGCGCGGGGCGCTGGTCGTGACCTCTGCCGGCACCACGAGGCTGTGGTACCGACCACTGCTTGTGCTGTTTGCACATCATTATGGAATCTCTTATTGTGTCAATGTTGCGCTTTTCACATGTTACCCTACTCCAATCAGTCTCAAAGGAGCCGAGGCCCGCAGGAGGTTGTCTGAAGCCTCGCTCGAGGCACCCGCATCATACCGGACACTTGAACACGCCAGTTCACTTCGTATTGCTCAGCTTCTTATAGGTATTCCTGGCTGAAAGTTTTCGGGCGCGGTTATCTAATATCAACAGTTATCGGCGGTCGCTCCTCCCTCAGCCGCGGCCGTTGCCCTGGGCTCGAGTGCCTACACAACACAACACACGGCTCTTCTCAGAACTTTGTTAACAGCTTGCCTCATTATAAAGCCCGTAGGTGTAGGTACTTCAAGCTCATTTGTGGAGAAAGCATATGAAGCCCTAATTACATATAATTACATCCATAGTTTACACCTACGCTATGGAGCATTTAATGTCACGATATCTGTATAAATGTGAGTTACAAGAAGTATGTACCTACTATACCTGTACCAGTACTATACCTGTACCAGTACTATACCTGTACCAGTACTATACCTGTACCAGTGCGCCGCCGCCGCCGCCGTCCCATGCGACTACAAAAATGGGAAAAGTTCGGGGAGCTCCCCAAACGGCAAACAATTAACAAGCGCCTTCAATATTGTAGGAGAGCTAATTACCTTTGTTGGGGAGAGGTGAGGGCGTTAATGAGTTGTACGAGGCACGAGCGCGGGCGTGCGGCGTGCGCAGCCTACTGGCGTACAGCACATACATCGTGCGGAGGACACAGGACACTTGTACCGGCCACGGTTACAAAGGTGAAATATGTGAAGAGTACATCCGCCTGGTTACCTACATAATAGATGGCGACATGCGTCCCCGCCGCCCGCCGCCCGCCGCCCGCATGCCTACATATTGAATTCAATTTCCAATGGACGGAAAGTCACGCTTCACTAAGAAATTTCCATTTACATTGTATCTCTCCCTTCTGCATTTTTTACTTGTCCCTTATTTATTGTCACTTTGCTGGGCCGCCGCCGGGTCGCGCGTCGGCGGCGGGTGAGCGGCGGGTCGGGGGCGGGTCGGCGCGTTACACTCGTGCGAGAGTGGGTCTCGTGCACGTCCTGCTGTCCACAGCCCGTCTGTTCGCTTCCAATGTTACTTCCAATACCCAGCTAGAGGGAAGTCTGCCGAAGGAAAGCTTTATCCTTCGACAGACTTCCCTATTAATATTATTCTTTGTAGTAAGGCTTGTTTGATATCAGTGGTACCTGAGGCACCTAGTACACTTGTCGTGAGCCGTAGCGCTCGCCCTAGGACGAGCGCGGTGTCCACGCGTGGACATCGACCCCGCACCGCGACCCCTCACAGGTCCCGCGCCCGGTTCACTGCACCTTTTCTCCTGTCACCTGCATACATTCGTTCCTTACAATGATGTATACTCTTGACAAGCAGCCGTGTGTCTGTTGTGTTGCTGCTGCTGTTGTGTGTAAGTGTTGTGTAGCGAATGGCTCAGATCAATCGGTTTGAGCTCTCCGCTCGTCCTACATCATTATTACTTTGCTCGATATTGCTCGCACGTTGTTAAATCAGAACATCTATGAGACTGCTCCTATTGTTGTACGTCGACGCTTATTATGGACGGCCCTGAGTCAAGACCGTCCTTTTTCTTCTCTTCTCTGGGCTTCTCAGGTAGCCCGCCGATTCAGGAGATGCCGTGGCAAGGAGTTCCGCCGCCGATGGAGATCAGAGGATGAAGGGAAACACTTCAGTTCTCACTTGTTATTCCAATTTATTACACTTCTTACTTATCTCGAACATTGAAACTGGACTGTGAACAGCACGGTTGTGCAGTACCTTACCCGGCACAAGGCTATACCGCGTAGAGGACGGCTTATTTTCCTCTACGCGGCCTCTTAATTTTCGCTATGCCGGGCTCGGTTTTCTGTCTATTATTTATTTATTTACATGCCTATCCCTATAATTTACCTACCATTTTATTGTTTAAGACTTAAGCTATCTATATAAATAATCTTCTTAAGCCTAAGTCTTAATTCTACAGTGTGGTGGGGTTTATTCTCGAAAAATGTTCTTATCTAGGCTTAGTCTATCTCTTATTTATTTACAAGCGTTGTCTTCAACGCTGTTGTTGTACGTCGTAGTTATCAAAGCTACGTCTCAAGCCATAATAGCTACGATGTATCCATAAAAGCTACGTCTTAGCGATAAGAGCTACGTCATCGTAGCCATACGAGCTACGTCGTAGTAAACAACACATTTTTTCGTACAAACTAAAATGACTTTTTCTAAGTGTAATTCAGTAATTCAACTTGGCTAAGTGAATGTATCATGTAGTTAGTGGAATACGGGCTTATTATATTAGGCTCGGAATTCACCGTGAGAGAGCGCAATGCGTGGGGTGGCGCGCGGCGCGCGTTCAGCTAGTTTGAAGGCGTCCTCTCGACACTAGAAATTAGAATGCGTTTATTTACTTCATTGCTTCCGGAGAGTGCTAGTAGGTAGGTACGACGCGCACGACACGACGACACCCCGTCACCTGGGGGGCTCTGCATCGCTAGCTCCACAGACACGGCCGTGCGCGCTGCACGTGCCCCGTGCGCGCTGCACGTGCCCCGTGCCGCGTCTCGATCACGTATTAACGGCATCCTCCTACGTGATCGTCTAGAGAAGGGTGTTTTATATCCGAGCGGTAACTCACTGGCAACGCCGTAATTTTATTTGATGACGTCATAAAGCAGATATTACACGGTACCTATGTAAGCACTTGTACCGATCCCTAATACTCAGCAATCATTTTATGGCCGCCTTTTTACGCCTTTATGACCTTTTACTACTTATGACCTTTCAGTTACGTCCAATTCAGGCTGTCCTACACGGCGCCCTTCATTAACGTATACCTGTACTCTAACCTAACACGGCCATCAACGGTACCTTCGTCTTACCATCTCTATTAAGATAATAACTACTTAGCGACGGGCTTGTCCATCAACATTATAGTGAAATGGAATAAATCTAGCGAGATGGAGCGCCAGCGACCACGACCACAGTGGTTGTGTAAACATGTGCCTCAGGTCAGAAGTGCAGGCGGTACAGTTACAGGTTCTAGGTGCGGCCACGTCTGTCACCGTGTTCATGGTACGCCTAGTGTGTCTAGCTCACTGGCTGTTGAATGAACCTGTGTGTGCAATCAAAGAAGACTGGTTGTTGTTAATAAGAACCAGGCCTCCTCGGAAGCGTCGCCTGACAATACCCGCCGCCGCCCCGCGCCGCGCTCCTTGCCGCTCCACAGAACAGTTTCCCATTACATTAGCCACAGCGCGTGTCGCGGCGCACAGTGCGTAGTACGCACTACACTCTGAATAGGGCCTGGGCCCTCATTCCATTCAATTATTCGCTTTAGTCGCGGTAGGGCTGGTCCACCAGTTCAAAGTCGCTCAGCGAGCTATGGAAGGAACTATAATCAGGGTCTCTCTGAAGGATAGGATTCGTAACGAAATCATCCGACAGAAAACCAATGTTATCGAGAGCACAAAGAATTAGCAAGCTGAGGTGGCCGGGGGGCGGCCATATATGTATGAGACAAAAAAATCGCCAGTCAACCGGTTACAACTCAATAACTTGATTTACTTAGATTTACAAAATAAGCACTCAGACAAGTCAAATTTCAAACTATAAAAAGTTGATAGATGGATTGTAGCTCTAGTTTGTTATTTCTTCATGCCAAACGTATAGCTGTTCTGTAGTTTTAGTCACAAACTCGGGTCGAAATTACTACAATAACAAATAAAACAGCGGGATCTTGCACCAATAGACATAGGAGATTATGTTTGTTAAGGTTAGTTAGATAAGCATGTCGAGAAGACTGCAGGCAGTTATAACAGCAAGAGGGGGTAACACCAAATACTGAATGTGTCCAAACACTCGACAAAACTCCCTGTAATGGCTAACACAATGATATTTTCAATGTAATGATTGAAGTGTTAATTCTTCATAACATCATTTATTTGAGATTTCTGTTGATTAGTCTTGTGTTTCTACTGAAGTAAGTTTTATTTTCATTAAAATGAATTTAAAACTAAGGATCTGTCTCTTTTTTGTACCGTTCCTCTAATGATGTCCATGAGTGTAGGTTTATGTATAATCATCTTGGACTCAATTGCTTGGGGAAACATATCTAACGAAGGCTTATTCGACAGAGCTAAGTCGTTTGGTTTAAGGGTTCCTATGGCCACCATCTCATGGTCTCCCTCATCCGGCCAGCTGGATGACATAGCATTGTCACCGAAGTTACTTAGGTATGCCAATTTTCAGCTCAATCAGTTGAGGATAAATTGGTCTGAAATTGAGTTGCAAGATTTGTCCTTTTCTCCCTCCATAATAAAATGGCAGAAATTTTTATTTAGTCCCGAAGCACGGGCACTCGCACCTACATAGCTATCAAAAGATGTCTCAAATGAAGCGTGAACATAATGTAAGCAATCATTCAATGCTCAAAAATGGCTGCATGAGATCATTACTCAGGCAGGAGAGTCGATCGGAGGGAGAGTGCATTCGGCTGGACAGTACAGGGCCGCAGCGTCCTTCTCTTGCTACTCCTACAAGGCAGGGATTCTACATCTAGATTGTACGCGATTGGAGATAATGTGTTTTCTGGATTTCAATGATAGGTAGCTTCGTTTAGACTTTTTGTCGTGAAATGGTTGTGCCATCGGCGACCTGCACGTGGACATGGGCTCCACCATCAACCTCACCTGCCTCATCCAGTTCTATACAGGTCTTAAGTACCCGTGTCTCCTTCCAGTGCCGTCAGCGCGCATCCTGGGCGGGCCCGACCTGCACGTGGACATGGGCTCCACCATCAACCTCACCTGCCTCATCCAGTTCTATACAGGTCTTAAGTACCCGTGTCTCCTTCCAGTGCCGTCAGCGCGCATCCTGGGCGGGCCCGACCTGCACGTGGACATGGGCTCCACCATCAACCTCACCTGCCTCATCCAGTTCTATACAGGTCTTAAGTACCCGTGTCTCGTTCCAGTGCCGTCAGCGCGCATCCTGGGCGGGCCCGACCTGCACGTGGACATGGGCTCCACCATCAACCTCACCTGCCTCATCCAGTTCTATACAGGTCTTAAGTACCCGTGTCTCCTTCCAGTGCCGTCAGCGCGCATCCTGGGCGGGCCCGACCTGCACGTGGACATGGGCTCCACCATCAACCTCACCTGCCTCATCCAGTTCTCGCCCGAGCCACCCGCCTACATCTTCTGGTACCACGAGGACGAGGTGAGCGGACAAAAAGTAACTATTCCAACCACATACTACTACTACTAGCGTAAGTAACTATTCCATCCACCTGCTGCTTAACATGCGACTGTCCGTTTCGATCTAAATAAAAAGAACAGCGTGATTTTTAGCTAGCTCAAATAAGATTACTTTAGTTTTTATTTTTATAACAACAGAATCGACATCATGTACTTACCTTCTTGACCATTGATCATTATGTACTTCCCTGAAGTTTCAAGTTGTAACAAAATACTCGGTCGGATTGGCAACCCTTACATTAAATATGAAATACGGACCGCCCGCGCCGCCATGTTCGCAGGTAACGCAGCGAACTTACTGCTTTTATTCAATTTAACTTTGTTACGAACACGGCCCAATCAGCTACCTGCCTCATTACAATGAAAATATAAAATCAATAGAATGAGCGCCGCTTCAGAGCAAATATTGACATGCAGCGCGCTGGGCGGCACTGAGCTGTCGCGTCAGACATTTAACACCTTAGGTAATTGGAACCAGGCATGTAAACAGTATCAGGATACCAGTGCAGGTGCCGCCCCAGTCCCGCGCAGGGCGCCGTCGCCTAGTCACGTGGCACGCATCCCTCTGATGCTAGTAAAAGCCCTCTGTAGGAAGCGACTCGTAATCTAGCGCACATCAGACAGTCTCACTGCAGCGCCGCCGTGAGCACGCATAATGTTTGAGGAGTATCGCGAGACGCGACCGCCATCTTCCCTAATGTTGTTAATGTAACGCACTGCTATCATATTATACTTACCACCTAAATTATATTCGATGTTCATAATACGCGACATAAAATGGAATAAGATGGATGGGATGGGAGGCCTCGAGCAGCGCCGGACAGGACGACAATTGATGAGGAATGTGTGTTGAATAACAATAACATTTCAAATACACGAAAACAGCAAAAGCTATGCTGCATTATGCTGAGATAGAGCCCTTTTATAACAACTCTCATGCGAGGTCCCAGGGGGGGGAGGGGGGGGGGGTCAAGGGGCTCATTTCGTCTCCTTTTTATTAATTTTTTCGTACTCTTAACTAGTTTGAGAAAAGTAACAAAAATGTCGGCGGCTCGCTCCGCTCGCCGTTATTGTACACTGGCATTTCTTTAGTATCGCCAAAAAAATCTCGAAATGCTGCGGTTATCTCCGTCGTTTTTCGATTGATTATTTCCACAAGCCGATAGCAATTATTCCTTCTGGTTATATAAAAAAATGAACCCCCCCGCTTTAAAACATAACACAAAATTATATATATTTAGGTTATATAGTATTTTATATGTGTTATTGTTATAATAGTATAATTAATAAGTAAGTTAAAATTTAATATTTTGTCTATTTCTTATTTCATTTATGCACATGTACCCACTTCTCTTTTCACTTTGTCTCTCTCTCCCAATAAGGTTTGCTGGAAGAGAACTCATTTTAAGGTTAAGCTCGCCTTTGTTTAAATTTTCTAGAATAAGTGTTGTGTTATGTTTTTCGTGCAAAAAGTACAAATAAATAAAATTCTAACGAAAACCACAAAAAATTTGCGGCTCGCTCCGCTCATTATTATTAATTTTTTCGTACTCTTCTTAACTCGTTTGACAAAAGTAACAAAAATTTCGGCGGCTCGCTCCGCTCGCCGTTATATATTTCTTTTGTGTCGCCTAAAAAATCTCAAAAATGCTGCAGTTTTCCCGTCGTTCCACCGCCGTTGTAGCTTCCTCGTCTTTCTTGCTAAACCGACCTCACCAAAGTCCAAAATAACCGCGGCTCGCCCGCCGCGCCGCGCCGCCTAATCTACCCATTATCTATCAATACCAAGTCATTACATCCTACATTTTCGGGGTTCGCTTTGTTCGCTGTTCTTTCTTTTGTCATAGTCATAGGTAGTATCGTAATTTTGCTCCCCCCGTCCCTGGCCAAGTGACCCCCTCAAAGACTTGGGCTGGGACCGCGCCTGACAACTCTCTATATGTACCTATTCTATAAGTGTGTCTTTTTTTGTTAATTTAAGTTGTTATGAATAAATGTCTTTCTATTCTATTCTATACTTCTATTCAAAACGACTTCCTTATAACAACTAGTAGGTATTTACATTAATATCTATTATACTTAATGTAAATATGTAATTTTAAAGTTCAATGTTTACCTAATATAAATCTGTATTAAGTATAAATAAATATATTATATTTATATAATATGCAATATCAATATACCAATAATAAGAATGATTTTACCGATTTGCATTGTTTCATACACACTACCCTACACTGCACTGCACTACTAGCAATACTAATATCGGTAATCCTCGTATTGCTCAGTCCGCAAACTGTCCTAACCTAATTAAATTGTCGAGATGATTCAGTCCACTCAATCATTAGGCCAAGGGCCTGCCAGTCGTGTACCGAGGTAGCCTCCCCGTAGATGTTGTTGTCGGTGTGATAATGAATGTGCATTGTGTGTGCGGCAGCAGGTGATCTCGTACGACAGCGTGCGCGGCGGCGTCAGCGTGGTGACGGAGAAGGGCGCCGCCACCACCTCCTACCTGCTGGTGCAGGACGCGGCGCCGCGCGACTCCGGCCGCTACTCCTGCTCGCCCTCCAACGCCGAGGTGGCCAGCGTGCGCGTGCACGTGCTCAACGGTAGGTGTGTCTCTCCTCCCCGCGCGTCAGGCGCGGACAGTCCGCGTGGCGCGTGGACCGCCTACCTGCTGCAGGCTACGGTCAGTGAGTGCGTGCTCGTGTTGCAGGGGAGCGGCCGGCGGCCATGCAGACGGGCGCGGCGGGCGCGGCGGACGCGCGCTGCGTGCTGGCGCTGCTGGCGGCGCTGGTGCTGCGCGCACGGCTACTGCGCTCCGCCATCGACAGCTGATCGCAGCGCCCCACGCTCCACCATTACGGAACTGTTACCTAGGCGATAACTTTTTACGAGTGATACAAACTTTAGTGTAAATTCACTGTGATTAAACGAACGGTTAAACTATTATTTATTGTGGTGAAAGTTCCCGTGAGTCCTCCCGCGCCCGAGGCGGCCCCGCGCGGCGGTCCCGGCGCCCCGGGGCTCCGCTGACGCCGGGCTGTCTGCTCCCTTCAAGGACGGTGGTTTCTGTTCGTTGTAATAAGGTTTCCACATAACGTCAGCAGGTCGCTAACAAGCCTATGAACGTCCTGCCGTTTCTGTTAATTAATTGAACCAAATTAGTGATTTCATTTAGTATGTAACTCAAACTTGTGAGATAAATTGTAAGAAAGTTGAATTGAAATTTAATAAAATGTAGCGTCTGTTGCTCGGTCGAACTTGTAAATATTGTTTTAACTAGATTATACAAATAATGTAAGATTTACGATAATAGTTAAGTCGTTAGATATCTTGTAGATTATGAAATTGATTGGATCGGATTCTGTAGACCCATTGCAACCACAGGACTGCGACCGTGCCAGAGAAGCTCGACCACGCGTGGCTTGCCCTCCCCCTCCCCCCCTGCAGGACCTCTCATGGATGCCATGACTTACATACATTTTACACCGGAAAATATAAATTATCTTATTTTTTTGAATGATTCCTCAATAACAAGTTGGTCACGAGTGTAAACAAGACATGGAATCACGTCCGTCGACCTTTGCACCCGCGAGTACCAGTTCCTCATTCAACCGGCCGGCCGGGCGGTGCGGTGACGACGTCACCAGTCGCCTGCTGTCCGTCGCACAGTACGGACGCTATGCATTCAGTGCGCATAGCGTATGTCTAATGCGCATTCAATATTCATAATAATTGTTGGGATAATGCACATAAACCAATGACACAAACAAAGTCATATAACATATTTTGCTCTGTCGTTATTTAGTTGTACGCAATGAGTTTGATATCGTAACTATAATACCTAAGTAGGTAGTTCATTGGTTCTACGGATATTAAGCTGACAGTACCGGCCCACTCTAGGTGAGGTTCCTATATACAAGCAATAAGATATTTGATTGTCAAAAATTGCAAACGTTTCGTTTATTTACTTCTCAAGCAATAGTTGTGTCGTATTAAAATATGTGTTTTGGATGTTCGTTCAAAGACCTTGTGTTGACCACTAACAACAATTAGGAGCGGTCCCCCGCCCCGGTCGCGTCGCTCGCTGAGGTCAGCTGGTAGTCCGTACGGGTGAAGCGATGGCGACGCGACGTGAATCACTTCATATTAAGTAGACTATTTATTAGGATAATTGAGTTCTCTCGCAAAACCTTAGCTCTTATTTTGAATCTTATTTATTTTCGTTTGTTAAACAATAATTATTTAGATAGGTAATAATAAAATATATTTTTGTCAAGAACTCTACCTACACCTGACAAGTGGCACTCACTACAACAAATTATAAGTAGGTACCTAATTCGAGATTATCAAGTGTTTGTTTAGAGATTATAGTACCTACAGAGTAATGTCTTTAAAACAGTTACTTGGGCTAATTATCGAGAGCTCTGCTCCCTCGCAGGCAGGGCTCTGAGCTCTCACAACATAGCCTGAGCCGTGCAAGTAGAGAACGAACATGAACATAACTGCAATCTCCTTCCACACGCACACACGTGTACCACACACACACATCCTTTGAACTCGCTTATCATCCTGATAGTGATAACCTTCAACGCTTCTATCAATTAGAAAGAGTTCGGTCCGCCAGACCACGGCGTCCACTCCCCGCGCACGCGACACGTTCCCTATTATATTATTGAGAACCAACCTTCCCGTAGATAATAATGATGGAATAAAAAAGTTTCAAAACAGAATGTCCTTGTAATTAATAAAATGTAAATATAACACAATAGAAGAGAATTTTACAATAAATTTATTTATAAGTAGAGTCGGTGATTATATGGTGTATGAATTGGAGAATATAATATGATGTAAAACATAAAACTATATGTAAAAATTATTGCGATAAGTTTGTTTTCGAATAAAATATTTAATATTATTATAGTTTGTTTTCATTAGATAAATGGGTCATGGGTCTGCAGTAGCGACAGATAGCGCAGCGCCCCTGCCTCCTGCTGACGAGACAGGAGGGTAGGTGCATGTGCGGTGCGAAGACAGCGAGGAGCGAGCCGAAATGTTGCACACTGAAACATCCTAACTAGGAATAACATCGGCTATTTTTTAATGCAAAAAATCCGTGAGAAGCCGCGGGCAGAAGCTAGTAAACTATATTGAAGTGTCAGACGTCGACTTGACGTCCGGCCCCTGTGTTAGAAATGTGGTCTCTGAAGTAGGTAGAGGCGAGCTCTACTGTAGCTCTCGTCAGCTCGTGGCTGCGACGTAGCTCGGGCGTAGCTCCGGTTAGCTAACATAGGCTCGTAGCATTAGCGTAGCTCTGGTTAGCTCTGGCGTAGCTCTGGCGTAGCTCGTATAGATCTATTGGGCTCACGCCGTCAGCGTTCTGCACATATGAAGATCGTAAGTTTGCATTACAATATATGTATCTGATAAATGTGAAATGTTATAATCATCATCTTTAGCCTATAATTATTAGTCCACAGCTGGACATAGGCCTCCCATTTTGAGCGCCATAGCGCTGTCTTCAGCTTGCCGCATTCAGCATCTGCCTGCAGTATTTTGCGAATCCTACCGGGCCCGGGGCGTCCTACACTACGTTTGCCGAGTCGCAGTTTCCTCTCAAGAACATGTTTACCGCTATTGTTGTTTCTTCGCGAGATATGGCCGGCCCACTGCCACTTCAGCTTGCTCATTCTCTGAGCTATGTCGATAACTTAGACAAGTTTTCATTTGTTTGAACGTTTGTTCTCTGTCGGACGTATTCTTGAAACTCCTCACTACAAGCCACGCATGCATCAATATAAAATGTAAGTTGGACAACAGCAGAGCTCCATAGGTAGGTACCTATTCATTATTCATAATGATTAGTATTTTTTCGATCAACGAACCTTAATAATCCGTAGATAAGGCAACGCTCGTGATGGCGTCACTTAATGCTGTTATCTCTTTTGATAAGAACAGGATAAATAGATGCAATGCTTCATTAGTAAAAACGAGAAGGAAGGTTCTGTTTGTTCTGAACTACATGTACTTTCGTGCAACGGTCACATAACACGAGTCCATGAACAGTTGCATGGGTCTAGTCTAGACGACCGAAGCGGCGCGGGCGGCGAAGTCTACCTGCGACGCAAGAGACCTTCGGAGAGGACACGGCTTCGATTCCTGCCTTGGGACAAATATTTGTAGGATTTGCAAATATTTGTTCCGCGTGTTCTGAATGAATGTATTATATTACGTATACCAGTAATCTAGTCCGACCCATGACAAGTTTCCTTATCTTGGGCTAGCTGATGAGATTGTGATTTTTCAAGTTTTCATAATAACAGATTTTTTAATAAACGCTCACCTATTTTATTATATTTTTGCACATTGGCATACCGTTGGAATGGCCGGGAACTAGACGAGTTTTGAGTGAATTGGAAGATCAGAGGGACAATTCGTTTATTCTAACCAAAGTTGAACTCTCCGTTATTAATTGTCCCTCTCCAAGACGAGCCCAGAGCTGGTTCATTCACTGCACTCACTTCCACTGTGATCGAAGCTGCTCACATCACAATGTTATTTACCACGAGAGAAGTACATTATGTCTGTGCAATGGCTTGATAGTCGGCTTCGAGTATCTTTTTAGAAGATATCCTTAGGCGAATGGAAATGAAGAATTGATTCAGAAGTAAGAAGACGGGTGTATGTACCTACCTACCCCTACCTATACAAGAGTTAGAATTAGGAACCGCTTTACTAACTCGCTTCCCCTCCGCCAAATCTTGTATAGTTCATCGAGTACCTTTGCTTACTTGACGTCTGGATAGATATGCTTTTCACCTTCCCTACTTGTTGTATGCTTTAGTTACCTATAAATCGCCGAGCCGCATGCCGTGACCGGTTCATCTCAATTGTTTATGTAATGAGAGGTTAGCGCAGGTCACACGATAACACATACATATGCTAGGTATGTACATTTATATTCATACAATTTACCTTTTATATGAATCCAATTGGTATATGATCGATCTTAACTAAAATAAGCAGCTTCAGTCGGCAGAACAAACAAAGTTTGTTCTGCCGACTTGTAACACAAAATATTCTATTGATTTCGGAATCCTTAATGTATAATAATTATTTATTTCAAAAGGCCTGGACAAAATGCACGACGACAAAAAAGTAGGGTCAGTCAGTATGGAATGGAACCAACCACCTGGCCAACCTTCTCGAGGACGGTCACTCGCGGGCCGGCGGCGGCGCGGCGGTTCGGGGCGCGGGGCGCGGGCGGCGACTCATCGTTACCGAGCTAAACATCGATATCCAACGGATATATTGTATGTAGGTACAGGTCTTACAAGTCACCGTGAGACTGCATCTGCGCGACCCACCGACTATATCATTACATGACGCAGTCCAGTGGTAGGTAGGTAGCCACTTTTATGTAGAGACGTAGAGTTATGCTGAAAAAGGCTTATTGCAAAATATCTGATTATCTAGCTAGACGATAAAAAGCTTTGGACGAGTTTTGTTCAATTCGAAAACGAATAACCAGTGATCGGAGTAGGTAGAGCGTATGTATTATATTATCTGTGGTAGAGCTATTGTATGTACTTGCCATGTGAGAATAATATGGATCCCCGAATCCCGGGGCACAGATACATACCCGGGGTTTGCTTTTTATGTAGAAAAATAATAGAAAATATCTTACAAGGTAAAGATTTTCTTGTTCGCTTCTTCAATTTACCTACCTAGTACCTACCTTCAAAAGATTGTTGTGATCAAAAACTTTATGTCCGTTTTACTTATGTACCGAGGTATTTTGAATTTAGTGACGTGTGCAAGAGTCCTGTATGTCTAAAGGAAATATTTGAATTGGTCCGATGTAAGATTCGTGTAAATGCCAATTGTAAACCGTTTTTTATTTTTAAATCTGAGCATCATGCACTTGTTTTTTTCGTAAGGTTTGATCCAGGGCCGACGATCAAGCACGAACGAAGTCGGCGGCGGCATCGAGACGATCATGCCTTGCTCCGAGACCAGGCTCTCCTCGACACTAATAACTATAATCATAATCACCCAGCATGTTCCTATCTTTCTTTATAAATGTCGTCTGGTGGAGAATCTTGCGCTTGCTGCTTCTTTTTTGAGATATGTATTTATTTATTTCGGAACACCATCAGCTACTATAATATCTATAGACTTAAAAATGACAACAGAGAGCTAATAATATAAGTAAGTAAAAAACTTACCTACATACAGAATGGTGTCCTTCCCGGACTCCATTTTATTTCATACCCACACCTACCGTGCGTACGATGTACTCGCCGAGCAGGCGAGGGAAGGCACCAGGCACATACATTTATATCAGTTACTAGGTACATACTTGTTAGTGTGTAAGCTAATTAATGAAGTAAAGATGTATTGAAAGGAAACGAGGGAAGTGCGTGCCGTGCCGGGTAAACCTAAAGTAGAGCTGACCAACTCCGCCGCGCGGCGCCGGCAGCCCGGCAGGTCACAGTGCCAGGTGGCAGCGCGCTCGAGGAGGCAGTGAGTCGGCCGCGGAGGCACCATTTGTTTTGTCGCTTCAGATACCTTAGCAGGTAGTACATGATAGGATAAGATATCATTAAGTGTTTTTCTAAATATAATTGCAAACAGAAGTGTTTCTAGCCTCCATATGGTATCGTACAGGGACCTACGCGTTCGTTTGGGAGTTCATGTTATGATGTTATAAACTGTCATTGTATGAGGCAGTTTATTTTAAACCTATTGGTTTAATGTAAAAGTACTAGTTTAAATTAAAATTAGGTAGAAATGCTATATTATTCCATAGATCGGGAACCTTGTTACCAATTTTGTTTTTAAGAAATAAAGTGCCTACTTAGCGCTAACGGGTGCTCCGCCCCGGCCGCCCCGCGCCGCGCCGCGCCGCGCGAGGTCGCGGCTTGCTAGGAACAAACAAGAGATACTACAATGTTTCTGTAAAAATATATAATCACTATTTTCAAATTATCTCTGTGTTATCAATACAATGATACAAGAGATACCTTCAGTTAACAAAGGAACTCACCTATTTTATGTATATTATCAACGCTCGGCACGAGAACCGAATATTAACAGGTAAGTAACATTACACGCTCACAGCACTCAATAACAACAAACTACCGTTCACCTGCACCTAGCTACAATATCACAATGCAATACGTACTCTTACAGATAACTCACTGTAACTTACAAACAATAACAAGCTGTGTGGTCGACCACACGGTGGTGGGTCAGGCCAGCAGGTAGGAGTAGAGCAGCGTCAGCAGCAGGCCCGCCAGCACGGGCAGCGTCCACGAGGACAGCAGGCCGGCGGCCTCCGCGGGCGCGGCCTCTCCGGCCTCCCAGGTCTGCGCGCGCGCCGGCCGCTGCACGTGCTCCGTGGCCACCAGCGCACCCACCGCGTACTTGTCCATCAGCTGCTTGGCGTCGGCGCTGTGCCCCACGTCGTGGAACTCTTCCGAAGCGTCCCCCCCTCCCGCCGCCACCAGCACCTCGTGCCCCCCCGGGTGCTCGTCTAGGAAGGCGCTCACGTCGTACACCGTGTTGTCTATTATGAACACGGTCGCACTCTTCGAGTTCCACTCGCTGACCTCCTTCCGAGTGAACGTCTTGAGCTCCGCCATGATGTGTGGTGCGTGTGCGCGCGCGCGGACCGGGGAGAGGCGAGGGCGCGAGTGAGAGCGCGCGGGCCGAGGCCGAGGTGGCGGAGCGGCGGCGGCGAGGGAGGGGGGGGCCGCGCCCGCGCACTACCTCTCATATCAACGGATATCTCCGCGACTGGAGTGGACATGGATACAATCACTCGTAAGGTAGGGAGAGTTCCTCAGCACTAGGTACCGTGCTGTGTGGGCGAGCCCTGCGCGTCGCGGGCGGAGTGCACCGGCTCACTGCAGTGCACCGGGACAGGTACCGATACCAACATGCCGTTCTCGAACAACTTCGTTACCTAGGTACTCTACAGGGACTCTACAATCCTATTTTAGTACATCGACATCATGATGGCTAAACGACGGAAACTAAATACAAAACTTTATACATTATTCATAGAGCTCAAGGTAATAACACTAAAACAAAACCGGTCAAGTAAGCGCTAGAGCCGCGCACCGCGGCCGCGCGGAGGCCGAAGGCGAAGGACAATTAAATAAAACAATTACGAACTTATCAATGTTTTTGTTCCCAGGGACGAGTACAAACTTAGTGTTCGAGTTTTACTCGTCCCTGTTTGTGCCTTTAACTAACTATATAAAAATATAAAACGAATGCATAGTTAGGATTTGACTGTATGGTGCGCGCTACATCACGTCTACAGGTACGAACTCTATGCTGATGCTGGTCACGCCCCTACCTACCTGCTGTCGCAGCTATTATGTACCCATTTACTAATTGTTACTGATCCTTTATGTACCCAATCCAAAGTCCTCGTTACAGCTCTCTAGGTGTCGCAGGTCGGGCTCGCTCCTCAGAGCAGGTAGGCGTAGAGCAAGGCGGCCAGCAGCGCCAGCGCGGCGGGCGGCGCGCACACGTCCAGCAGCGCGCGCAGGGAGAGGGGCGCGGGGGCGGCGGCGGGCGGGGCGCGGCGCTGTGCGGCGGGCCGGTGCTCGTGGGGGATCAGCGCGCCCACCAGGAAGGAGCGTCGCCACTCGAGCGCCAGCTCGCTGTGCCCCACGTCGCGGAAGCACTGCGAGGCGTCGCCCCCCGCGTTGTCCATCAACACCTCGGCGCCGCCCGGGTGCTCCTCCAGAAACTCTGTCACGTCGTACACCAGGTTGTCGATGATGATGCAGGCGCGCGCCATGCTGTTATGCTGCGCAACCTCAGCACGCGTCCACTCGCGCTCCGCCTGCGCCTGCCCTTGCCCCGGCGCAGGCGGGGCTGCTGCTTGCTCCATGCTGTGCGGCAGAGCTGCGAGGAAGGAGGTTGGTTGGCGCCGCTCGACGCGTGCGTCCTCGCGAGTGGCTAGCGTTCAACTCGCTCGAACTCATTTTCCACAAACAGTTGTGGAAGGAACGTACTCGACAGTCGACCGGTTCCGCGACTGACTATTGCATACAATTAATAATTAAAACAATCGATAGGTAGGTAGGTACAGAGGCGACGTGGGCCGCTTCAGGCCGTACGTGCAAAATCTAGTTCACCTGCCTACTAGCAATAGGTTATGTTTTTGTTCCGCATTAAACTTTCATGTTAACTTAAATCTAATAATATCGCGTCGTGCGCGATCAGACCAGCGCGTTAGAATTATCATTTCCCCGATAGCTCTAACACTTATTTTTTACCAAACATCCGATAAATCTAGCAAAAGTTTCTCGGGGGTCTGTATTGTCTTGTCCTAAGGCGGTTCAGTATTATTGTTTCGGTTCGTTGTTGGGGCGTGCTTGGTAGAATTCCGCCCCGGGTACCACGTATATGTATATCGTATACGTAGGCCTTAGATTATTTACCTGTCTAGATGGAGTGTTGCGCTGCAATCGCAACAAAAACAATAGGCTAGAAATGAAGCGCTTGTGTGCAACAAGTATGCGAAACTACAAGCGCGCTACGTCATATTTGGCCGTACTGAGTGATATATTTCCTCTTGCTCTTGAATATTTCCCATAATAGTAGAGGAAAAAAGATATTTAGATTTTTATGCAAGTATTTAAATTTTAATTGTAAGAAACAAATTATACAATTATATATTATAAATTTTAATATGAATTTAATTACAGATATATTTAGATATATTTATTTATTTATAAGTATTCCTTGTTCGTTTAATCTCAGACGTAGGTATACGACGTACGTAGAGGTACGTTTACGATACTTGCGACACCTCGGGCTTGGTGGGCTAACTTCTGAAAGCTACTATTCGACTACCTGTTCGCTATACGTTAGGTACTTACTCACTCATACCACCCCATTGTCAAAATGGTTGCAACAATAACAGCAATGGACAGCAAACAAGGAGTGGAATAGTATGTATATAATGGAACATACATTAATTATTACCATATTAATAAAGAGTTTATCTATCTATTCGAAGAAGAAAAGAGGGCCTCGCGAAATGTACCTTGCCCACATCAACCTAAGGTCTTGCCCCGCCCCATTGTTACGAATAAAATCAGTCGACGCAACAGGAAGTCACCTGCTGACCTTTCTGTGACGAAGGAAGGAACATTTTGAATTTACATTTGTTAGTCACAATTTGCCGACGCAACCATAAAAAAATAAATAATATAAGTATTTAGTAGGTAGGTACCTACCTAGTCCACAAATCAAAACACGTTAAACAGACTGCATAACGTAGCTACCAAACTAAATTACCAACTGCTGTGCGGCTAGCAATAAAGAGACTAAACACAAAACATGTAATGGACATTACTTTCAAGATTGTAAATTCCATAAGAGGAAAGTATCTCTAAAGGTTTCTAATCTCTCTCTAAGCAGCAATTAGATGAGAAGGAACCAGATCTGGCATTACACACTGAGTCACTGACGTGAGGCGGTTGAATCGAAGCAAGTTTTTTACAGAGATTTCGAGATCTATTGGACGAAATAATAACATTCTTGAAGAGAGGGGTCATGATTATCAACAACTGCGTGACTTAGACTGGCAATGTGATTTAGCTTTTTTAGCCGATTTTACCTTAAAACTAAGCACAGTATATCTGGAACTACAAGCCAAGAATAAAACAGTAACGGAAATGATGAGCCATTTCAGCATTTCAAAGTCAAACAGCGCATATGATACTTCACATCGAGAAATTCGAAAAGAAAAAAAATCATCAATTTGTAAACATCAAGGATCATTGGAAAAACATCCTACCTACTACATTCCTGACAAGTACACGGCAGAAATTAAGGCAGTGGTATCAGACTTCCAAATTATCGTTAGTGATTAAAAAAAAATTAAGAAGTTGGTGGAATTCATCAGTTACCCATTAAATAATTCTATTGATGTTACTGACATCTATGAAGTGGCTAAAACATTTGCAAATGGTGGTTCATCCATTTCATCATGTTTCAGAACGAAATTCGGTCATCCTCTGGTTTAAATTTCTGGACATTGGTTTCCAACGAGAAATATCCTGAATTTGAAGAAATGTTTTGAACAATTGCATTCGTGTTTTGGTTCAACATTTGCCTATATATACCTATTTGTGTGAATCGGCATTTTCCTACAAAAGTAACCACCGTTCTCGCTTGAAAAAATACGAGCATCTGTCAAGCGAGAACGGTGTTTACATTGGATTCTTTAACCCTATAAAGCTTACGTTCGTAAAATTTGCACACATCGAATGAATATCGTCTCGTCCCTTTCGAACAGTTTTTTATTTATTTTATTTTAAGCCATTATTGTCCCACTGCTGGGCAAAGGCCTCCCTTTTCTCCTTCCACTCCTCGCGATCTAACGCTGCAACAGGCCATGATGGAAGATGTACCTCGAGCTCGTCGCGCCATCTCATCCTGGGCCTTCCACGTCGCCTCTTAGCGTTAGGTGGGCTCCACTCTGTGGTGGTCTTTGCCCACAAGTCGCTGGACATACGGCAGACGTGTCCGGCCCAGTTCCACTTCAGGCTTCCGGCTGTCTGACCAACGTCAACGATGCGTGTTTTGGAGCGTAGTATGCTGTTCCGCACGCGGTCTGACAGCTTGACTCCTAAGAAACTACGCTCCATGGATCGTTGGCAGACCCCAAGGGCGGACTTTTGACGATCGGTTAGAGACCAAGTTTGAGTGCCATAGGTGAGGATAGGAAGAATTCGTACGTCCATGAGTTTCTTTTTAAAGGATAGAGGTAGGAGATTTGCCCTTCATAAATTCTTTCATTGACCAATAGCATCTCCAGCCGTTTTCTGTGCGTCTTTCGATCTCTTTGACTTGTCACGCCTGGATAGAGACTATTTGGCCAAGATAAAGGTACTCTTCGTCATTATCTTGGTCTTCGTCACGTTCATGTGCAGTCCGACCTCGAGGCTTGCGATGTTTAGCTCGTTGATCAGTCCCTTAGCTCACCTGCAGCAGAGGAGAACAGTACGATATCGTCCGCAAATCGTAGGTTGGTTAACCTTTTGCTGCCGACGATAATCCCTTTCTCTTCCTAGCTATTTTATAGATTCCGAAATACTTCTTCTGAAGTGACCGTAAAGAGTTTGGATGATAAAGGGTCACCTTGTTTGACGCCTTTCTGTATTTTGAAAGGTGGGCCAGAAGTGTGGAGTTTAATAGAAGCTGTGCTGTTTTCATAGATGCGGTCTAATAGGCTGATGTACGTAGGCTGTATTTTCTAGTTGTGGAGCGCACGGAAGATGGAGTGATGGTATAGGCTGTCAAAAGCTTTAGAATAATCGATGAAAGCGAGGTAAAGAGGAAGTTGAAACTCAATGTGTTTTTCCAGTACTAGGTTTAACAGCTGAAAACAAAAGCTTTGTAGAGATGAGAAACGAGGCTAATCGGTCGGAAATTACTTATTTCTGATTTGTCTCCTATTTATGTAATAAAATTATTTCAGAGTGACAAAGATCTTTTGGGAATTTTCCAGTATTAAGGTTTGTGTTAAATATGTGTGTGATATGGCGGAGGAGGGCAGGTTCCAACTTTCATCAACTTTCATATGACTTTCATCATTGAAAGTCACAGAAGTGGTAATCCCATCGTGACCAGGACTTCTGTTTACCGAACTGTTATAACTACGGAATTGCAGTTTCGTGCCAACTTACCGTTCGTTAGACTGCGTTTGGTAGTGGTCACTTCTAGAAGGTAAGTTGCTTAGTTTTGGAGATACCTACTGTGTGTTCGTAATTTTTAAGAATGGTTACCTTATCAAGGTAGTTTAGGAACGTTAGCTATCTAGGAAGGTTGGCAATTTCCAACTACAAACCTGACTTTGCTAATTAAGCGGAAGATGTTCAGACGCAATGCTCACACTAATTTATAAAAAGAATAATAATTATAAATTTCACGTCTTCCCTCTAACTTATTACCTACATTAACCTGTGACCGCCGTTAGGTGGTTAAGGGTTAAAAATACAACATACTTGTATACTGAACTAAACTATTCATTTACAATTTTAAGAAGTATGTAATCGGTAGATCTCACAGGGTTTCGTCAGTAAACAGTCGATCTTGGGTCTAATCAAGTTGGCCACCCCTGGTATATATTTATTACTTTATAATACATATATTTTTAGTTTAAAACATCAAATAGATGGAATAGAATGGATGTAAATTACCAGAATAATATAACTAAAGTTATTCCAGTTCCTCATAGCATTTCGCAATTGTACCTATCAGGTTGCCATTTGTACGATTTAAATAGTCTCTGTACAATTTTTTTGCAAGATTTTTGAGTACAATCGAAACATACATGTAACATGTAATCGTACAGAAAACGTACGATTTTATTACATACAAACCGATTAAACTTTTAATGGCAACCATTTTATTCCAACTCATTCGTCTAAGCCGTAGAAGCAGAATTTATAACCTATGGTCTGAACAATAATAATTATAAACAAAGAAAGGAATGTTTTGGTTTGCCTGCCGTTTCGGGGAATTCCTTGTACCTATTCTAATTTCTATACATGATAGAAGACTTTCGATTAAAATGATAAGGTTCATATCCGATTAGCATTCCCCATAATTGATGATTATTATATTATAGAACGACGACAAATCGCACTTTCACAAATATAGAGACCTAATGGAAAATTTAAGGTTTTTGGGAATCATCAAAGATGGCCTAGTTCTTAAAGTCACTAAGTCCATTTTGACATTTTTAGGGTAGGGACGTTTTAGTGGTAAATTTTATTTATTGTTGTATAAACATGAATGGATTAAAATGAAAATCGTAGTTCTAAGGACACTGTTTGATACGAGTATACCGAACTTAAAAGTACAATAACATTTATATGTTTATGCACTTCATTTTATAACAATGGACTAATCACAACATCAATGGAGTTAGTGTTACCTTTTAGCAAAATTCTTTGGATTTATCATCTCTTGTAAACATTAATAATCAAATCTGTATTTGATTATTAAATGTTTACAAGAGATGATTATTGAAAAATGTCACTAAATCCAAAGAATTTTGCTAAAAAGTAACCAACTCCATTGATTTTGTGATTAGTCCATTGTTATAAAAATTGTTTTTAAAATTTCTTATAACTAAAGTTCTGCTTTATGTTACCTACTCATAGTCTTATGTTGAGATCTAATATTCTTCTTCTGACGAATCAATTATTTCTTCTTGCTCCATCTCAGCAGATGTTTCGGCAATTTCCAACAAATTTAAATAAAAGCTTCTTTTCTCAACAGGAACATAAAATGATCTGTCGGCATCATGGAATGATCATGGAATGACCAGGACATAGACCAACAATTGAAGGACTTAGTTACATTTAAATAAAAATAAGTAACTTTGTTACTTTTTGCTCGAACTGAACTGAACTGAATGGAATTACGGACTTTAGGCACTGGGAAAAGGGGAAAAACACACTAAGAGTTATTTTAGAGAAAAAAGGGTAAGACTCGATGATAGAGGGAAAAAAGTTGAATATTTTGAACTGGTAATGTAAAAATGACAAAATTTGGAGTTAGTGACTTTATGAACTAAGCCATCCTTATTAAAGATCAGAATGTTCGTAAGTTCTGTAATAAATAACAAGTTAATAATAACTTTCAGCTTTATACAAAATACTAGTTTACTTTAACATAGCCAAGGAAATGATACTACCTGGGTACCTACCTATCACTTCGCGCGTAGGTTGTAGGTAGGGTAGGTACCTACGGTACGGAGAAGCCCGATTCTACTTGTCATTTTATTTTATTCTGAATCGTGCAGGATCTTGTGAAAACGGATGCGCAATTCAATATTTCAAACTATGTAAGTAACAAAATGTAATGGGATTTTGTAACGTTGATGCTTTCTGGACAATATTAGTATAGTATGTATAGTTATGTATAGTAGGTATAGGTACTCCTTTGAACGAGTAGGTGCAAGTACAATCAACAGTTACTGTGTATGTTGCCATGTATAAGCAAGAACAATACGCAAAAGTGATAACTAGACTGTTACATCTGTCAAATGCTTATGATAGAAATGAATGTCTTTTGTGTTCTTTAATTACCTAATAAAAAGGGAGGGGAGGTTGATTTATCCATCAAATGGTTTGATCAAAACTATACAATCGTGAGAACAGTTTTGTTGTGTTACAGTTTTTGAAAATAACTAATTTAAGTAAATATTAGTTATGTAGTGTTTAAACTATAATAATCTATAATTAGTATTTATTTACATTAACGTATGTACAAGTATATATATAATTTTTTATTTTTTGTTTTTATCGATAAATATATGTCGTGTATCCGCACATCTCGTTTGATCAAGCTTCGACAATACACATTGTATAATACCTAGCTGAATATTCTAATTGCCGCATTTATTACCCCTTTTACGATTCCCTCTTACTCCCCCCTGTCCCTAAGTCAGCCCCTTAGATTGTCTGAGATTTGTATTTAAGTGTAAATACCTAACTAATTGGCACGCATATTTCTAGTAATGTTTGATCTGCTTCTCTAATAGGTATGTCTATGACCACCTCACTTAGTTAGGTACCTACTGAATGAAACATAATAACCATGGCTAATGGCTTGGCTTTAAAATTTCCATGATTTATATCAAACTGGCAGAAAATTGGCAAACTAGACACAAATATTGCCTCGGACGGAGTCTCAGTCAACCGAAGAGCGAAGCACTCACTGATGCTACGATCTACGATCCTCGACGACCGACGTACGCGTGCTCACCCACACATTGAAATATTTATCGACACTCGTCCGCCATTACCGCTTTAGACACCCACAGAGTCAATCTGTGGGTGTTGTAACTTAGATCGAAAAATGAAAAATGCCTTCTTGTGTGGTCAGATGTTGCCGAAATTACACTAATTTACTAAATAAAAAACACGGAATGATATTTCACAGGTAAATTTCTAATTACATCCACTTATTTCTTCGATTGAACGCAAATAACTATCAACAGAAAAATCACAACAAAAACACAAATCTTGCCAGTGTTACCAGCACGTAAAGTTCCGAATAAAGTGGGAGTTTATAAAAAATTGGAATTAGGTAGGTAGCCTATCTAATATAAATAAGAATTAAAATATATATAACTGAAAAATGGTACTATAAAATTGACGAATTTTTAAATGACGTAATCTAAATTTATGCTATGTATTAATAATCTTGTAAATTTGTTATTGTTATGTACAATTACATTTAGACCTGCATGCCATACTCTCTAATTATTTTTGCACACCAATGTATATTGGTCAAACATGCTGACTCAAAAAAACAATTTGTCATCTTTTTTACACGTGTTTTGCAAATAAATGACTTTTAAGCATTCTATTCTATCAAGCTAAATTACCACTGACTGACTTGACTGACTGATTGACATAATTGTTCTCCTTAAATTCCGACTTTTAAATAAATAAATTAAATTCTTTTATTTCGGACTACTACATATCCATAATTTGTTAGTAATGATCTTATAATAAATGTTAGTAATTCTTACTAACTAAAATAAAATTAAATTGAAGTGAAAATTTAAATGAATAGTAATAAATAAGAATAAATTAGAAAAAAATAAAATAAGTTAAAACAAATCAAATTATATCAGCAATAAAAATTTAAATTAATCAAATTACATTTCTTATTAATTTCCGCCATATTGGCGAATCAATCCTGCCCGCTACATTGTAGGATGCTGTTGGGGCTGTCCCGCACTCTGCGCATCAGGGACGCCGTCTTTTTCCGAAGGATGGCGGCAAAGCCATCCGTCTGATACTCGGCAAACATCCCCGATGCACTACAGAAACGAGGCAGTCCCAACATCATCCAAAAGATGTTATTATATTGAACTCGCAGGGTCTCCAGCGGTTTTTTGGTATGGCTGACCCATAGGTTCCCGTTGTAGAAACTTTGACAGTATGCTTTAAAGAGCGTTATTTTTACTTCTTCTGAACACCGGGTAAACCTACGGATCAGCATGTTACCTCTTACCGCTAGAGCCCTACGCTCTCTTTCAATGTCAGCATTGTCTTTAAGGTCGTCGGTAATAATGTGTCCAAGATATTTAAATGAAGATACTCAGGGAATTCTTTAAGGTTATTACCGGCGGCCTTAAAGACAATGTATTCGCACTTTTTTTATGTTGTAGCAGAGACCGTGAGAGGCAGCGTAGTCAGCACAGACTTTGAGCATCTCATCCATAGCTCTCGCTGTCGGGCCCAACAGCACCATGTCGTCCGCATAGCTGATGTTGTTGACACACACACCATCAACACGACAGCCGACACGCATGCCGCTGTCGGCTGTCGTGTTGCCCAGCAATGAGATCATTTACATATAGGTTGAAGAGCGAGGTAGAGCTTACCCCCCCCTGTCTGACCCCGCACTCCAACCCATATGCATCAGAGAGAGTATTTGACCAATTAATAACGTTGCTCTGGTGTCCGTCCCAGAAACGAAACACATTTAACAGAGCCGGGGGCACACGCCTGTCCCTCAACTTGCCCCACAGCACATCATATGAGACCAAATCAAATGCCCTGGACAGGTCGAGGAAACAGGCGTACACTGGTGTCCTGCGACTTTTGACATTTGGAGTAAATGTCAAAAGTCATTTACTTTTTTACCCATGGAGTAGAAAGCCTTCTTGAAGAGATTTAAGTTTTATGTAATTTTTAAATTTACAAATACTCAGAAGCTCAGTTGCTTCAGATGGAAGCTTATTATAGAAGCGCACGCTATTGCCCATAAATGATTTCCCTACCTTGTGTAATCTAAATGATGGGATGTGTAACTTGTTCTTGTTTCTTGTATTTCTATTGTGAAAATCACAGTTTTTCATAAGGCTACCCTTATTTTTGTGGGTATACATTAAATTTTCATAGATGTATTGCGATATTACAGTCTGAATATTAATGTTTTTAAATAATTCCCTCAAAGAATCTCGTGGCTTTAATTTATAAATAGCCCTTTTTTGAAGAACAAGTATGGTCTGGATGTCAGCTGCTTTGGGGACAACCCAAAGCAAAATACCATAAGACATAATACTATGGAAATAACTGAAATAAACTAACCTAGCTGTATCTTCATCGGTAATATATCTAATTGTTCGAACTGCATAAGCTGCTGAACTAAGTCTACCTGCCAGAGCCTCTATTTGCGGCCTCCATTGAAGAGAAGAATCAATATGTAATCCTAGGAATACAGTAGAGTCTACAAGGTGAACAATCTCATCCTTCAGCATTATTTTTGTTGGGAGTTCTCTTACATTCTTGTAGCATGAATTTTATACATTTAGTCTTTTTAGCATTGAGTAGTAGCCCAAGTAACAATTTCTGGTTCTATAGCAGTCCATAGAACGTATCTCAAACACCACTTTTGGTACTATAGAGGCCCAAAGAAGGTCGAGTAAAGCCGATTTGGCGCAATTATATCACCAAAAAGTGACATAGTAGACCTGTAGAAGTGTTAGCGGTGACATTTTTGTTCTATAAAGTTGATATAGTGGTAATCGTATGACAATCTATTGACATAGTGGGTGCAGTAACGCTACTTTAGTGTCATTTTATACTGTAGTAGCGTTCGTGTTACCATTAAAGTGCCAATTTGTTCTATAGTAGAGTCCCTAATTCCAATACATCACAAATATCTTTCTTTCGGCATCGGCAGATGGCACGGTCGAAAAAATAAATTATCTGTGTAAAGTGATTTCAGTTCAAGGATTGTAACGTGATTAGTTTATATTATCTTATTTTGACATTGAATAACTCGTTCAATACTGCAAAATTTTCGTGCGACAAAAGTTTTACCGATAGATTAGTACTATTTTTATTTAGTATTTTAACGCGCCTCCGGTTTATTGAGTTTTGAATAAAATAAAATATTAATATAATATTAAAGGTACCGCAGTTTTGTACTATAGAGCAAAATGGTAACTCCGTAACCCTTATTGGCCAACTATAGTACTCATGAAAAAGTTTCCGGCGCCATCTTGAGTAAAATTATCCTATAAAGGTGATGAAATATCCGCTATAGAGCAAAAATTCTCTATTATGGCGTCGTTAACACTACTAAAGACCATGGACTATTGCAGTGATTTGTGGAACCACGATGTCACTAAATGGTTCTATTGTTGGATATTCATCACTGCTATAACGCAATATATAAAACGGTAATCAGGGAAACCTTATAGAGCAAATTAGATACGTAAAAATGAATAAAACACTACTATAGAGTAATATTGCTCTGTACTGGCATATTTGAAACGTTTATAATACCTGTCTATAATGGCTCTATAAAATGGTGAAGTAAACCTTTACATCGACAGGTAATAGGATAATTTGGCTCTATAGCTTACAGAGCAAAAACGTTTTACCAAACGCTTCTATAGAACCCGTAGGTACGCTAAAAACCTTTATACGACGTTTACTCAACCTTTTAGTGATATAAACCTAAGTTATAGGTCCAAAATGTTACTTGGGAGGATATTGGCGGTGAACCAATCTAGTATTTGTGAAAGCGAATTATTTACATCGTCATAGTTATATTTATTTCTATCAACTTTAAAAATCAATAAAGTATCCTCAGCAAATAAGACTATATCACAAAGATCTTTTGCTAAAAACGGAAGATCATTTACATATACTAAAAATAAAAAAGGACCTAAAATTATCCTTGCGGGACGCCTAGTTCAAGTTTTGATCCTCTAGATCTTTCTTTACCAATATCTACTTTTTGAACTCTATCAGCTAAATATGATTGCATAAGGTCCAGTGCCTTGTTATTAATTACATAGTGTTCCAATTTCCTAATTAGTGTACCATGATCCACGCAATCAAAAGCCTTAGAAAGATCACAGAATACACCAATAGCGTTTTTTGCTTTATCCCAGGCATCTAATATATGCTTTAATAGAACTGTGCCAGCATCGGTTGTCGATCTACCCTTGGTGAAGCCAAACTGATTTTTATGAAACAGCCTGTTAAGGTTGAAGTGAGAAGTCAACTGAGTGAGGATAATTTTTTCGAAAATTTTACTTATTGCAGGAAGTATTGAAATTGGCCTGTAATTGCCCGGATCAGTATGGCTACCAGATTTGTAAAAAGGAACTAGTTTACTACGTTTCATAAGATCAGGAAAAACTCCTGCGTCTACACAATTATTGAAAATATGGGCCAAGCTGGGCGCCACTTCCTTAATAATTGAACTTAGTACTTTCGTTGAAATGCCCCAGAGATCCTCGGTATTTTTGATGTTTATAGATTTAAAAGTTTTTACAATGTAATTACCATTTACGTCACTAAAGATAAAGACTTCCTTACATTTCTCAACAGATAATTCTAAAAATTCAACCGCTTTTAAAGCTGAGGAATTGAGAGACCGGGTTACAATTTTAGGGATATCAGCAAAGAATCCATCAAAAGCATCTGCAATATCTTTTTCATTTATAAGAATTGAATTATTAACTTTTAACTTTATTTCTCTATTACGTGGCATTGATTTACCAGTTTCGTTATTTATTAGTCTCCATGTCGCTTTTATTTTATTAGATGAGTTTATTATTTTATTCTTCAAAAATAGGCATTTTGCTGTGTTGCAGACTTTCTTAAATGTTTTCGAGTAGTTACTTCCATACAAAAGAAACGCAGGGTCATCTAACATAGCTCCTCTAGCACCATAGAGATCGTATAGCCTATTCCTACTTCTGTAAATGCCGGGAGTGGCCCAATCAGTAAACCCGACCCTATCTCTAACTGTGCATGTTTTAAGTTTGAATACTTCATTGTGTTCTTTGTTTATAACATTAAAAAGTCTGTTAAATAAACCATTAGGGTCATCAGAACAAGGTATATTAGCTACTGCTAGATCTAATTTACATTTAAATTTACTAATACGGCTCTCTGTGATAGGTCTGTAGGTATATTCCTCAATTGTTTTTTTATCATTCAATTTAAAAAAAATATATATCTATCGAGTAGAAAAACCAGCCAGTCGTTCGGAAAGAAAATAATTATAATCAAAGGTATGTTACGTAGTAGGTAGGTCTAATAAAAACTATAACATTTATGTGACTAAAGCATTACGCTACTTTTTTTTTTAAATAATAGCTACCTACTTGATTTGTGATCTGTGATTTGTAGAAACTTTTATGAAAATTATCGGCATTTTTATTCATCAGTTGGCATTTCTCCTAAACACGCACACATATGACTCTTTCGCCATTGCTGTTCTTGACATGTGATTCCGTAGGCATCCGTCTGGGACATAGATTAATTATAAAGTACTAGATGATTGGGTAGCGTGTTCGGGTGTGAGACAGATAATGCAAAATAGTGTTGCCATCAATTTTTTTTTTATAATTCGTCAACCCGATAGCTCCTATTTTTTACTTGCGTTTTTCTTAGGAAATAAGAAAGTATGCGGGAATGGTGGATAAACAATTAATAAATAAAACAACGTTTAGCTACCTATTTTTTATATTTAATTGGTATGTAAGCTCTTTTAAGGATAACAAAAATAAAAAAAACTATAATTTTCAGGCATAGGCGACAGAATATTCTTTTTAAACCTCAATAATATAGAACCATAATACGAAAATTTTAAAATATCATGTTTGGTAGGGAATCTATTGCTACACGGTAATTCTAATTATTTTAAAAACTTACTTTGTGTTTTATAAATTCGATATTCGTTAGTTATGAAATAAAAATTGCAACAACGTTATTATTACTTTATTGGCTATCAAATAAGTCCTCTATCGTCTTCCTAGGACCTCTACGTGCGTAGCTATGACTTAATCCGTGCTTAGAGGTAAAATAAAAATAAAATGGCTGCCTCTTCATGGAGAGAGAAAAAAAAATGGAAAAGTGATTTGTCAATAAAACTTACGGTATTTGATAAGTTTTTATCGCTGTCCATAAAATCCTTTTCTATACTTTTTATCGTACATGTCTGAAATAAAATATTGAAGCATATGGATATCAAGTATAGGTACATATAAAAGTAATATTAGTAATACTACCCAAAATATTTTAGTAGGAAGACTAAAAGATAGTATCACAAACTTTTCTGAGTCTCAAACAGAGTTTCACCCACTGTGGCACAGAGGCATTATTTTTAAGTATTTTTCTTATCAGCCTTGGAACTGCTTGAGGGCACTGATAAGATCGCTGTTTCTTTTTTATCAATAAATTTTCATCAAAATGTTTCTTACATATTTTTGAATATTTATTGGGTTCCTAATCTTTGGGACCCGTGGCTTCTAGTCAATGAAGACTTAAAATCATTAAGTACATAATTCTATTTTTTATATGAATGCATTATTAAACAATGAAGGAATTCAAAATGTTTCAATGCTACATGTGGGGAATTTTATGTTCTAGTGCAGGCAACCCTAAATTTTCATGTTTTTATGTATTAAAATTAACTTTAAACACAATTTTTGAGGCTTGTCTCGATGGGAATCTAAGAAACTGTACATTTTGAATCGTTTTGTAGTCAAAATAAATTGGTCTTACCAGTGGAATGATGAATCCGGCACTTCACTTCACTGTAACTTTTACACTGAAAAACACTGCTCTGAACCATCTTTACTTCGGGTCTTTATTGATAGGAGGTGTAGTAATGTTCGCGGAATCACTCTACCACATTTAAATTTAAAGAAAACTTATTGTAAGGTTGAAAACAACAATATTTCGTCGAAACCCACCGATGTCCAGGCACATTTGTAAAGCAACTCGTGTTGCTTGACCTTGACACGCTGAGCAAGACAGAAATACAGTCGATCTATCTCATTTCTTCTCAGGCTTTGAGGATATATTGTTCTCTTTCTTGTGTGAAAGAGACTGCATTTATACACCTTCTAGGGACTTCTCTTTCTAGGGTCTGGGAATTATTTAATTAGTCTATGGATAGGGAGTAAGGATTTTTTTATGCCTGTGTAAGTGCTATTTAGGGCTATTTTACTGGATATAACTACGTTGAATGTCAGTGTCATAACGAGTTATTATAAAAACAGTCCGGTGAAATAGATAGATACTATAATATTTCCAAATAAAAGAAAGAAGTCAAGTCCTAATTTGCCATGGCCCATGGTAGGATAACTACAACGAGAATACAACAACTATAACTACGGATACCAACTTCGCATTTTACAAAGAGAAAAGTATATTTACGTTGCTTTGATCACGAGGTTGATCGTCCGTCGTCAGTTTCAGTCGAGTTCAAATAATTGTGCAGCATCCTATCCTTTGACAAATGGGAACGGGAAAAGTCTGCTGATGCGACTATATAACTTGCATTGTCTGTTGAACAGAAAAACCAGGCGGAACAGTGATAACTATAAAAATGTGACAGCATCCAAGTGCTGTGACAAGTGAACTTGAGAAAACTTAGGAAAGATACTAGAACATCCATGATCGCCGAGAAGCTCTTAGCCAACAAACAAACTCAATAACATTTACTCCTGCTCGTAAAACCTATTAGAATTACTTCAACGTAAGACTTGACTGTTGTGACTCAACGGTCAAAACAAACAAGATGAAACTGGTAAGTAAGCTATAATTTAATATAATCAATAATTGAATATGCAATTGTGTAACTATTGTATTGTACAGAGAGCTCCATCAATATCTAACCCAGTCTTGCTATGTTTCAAAACGGGTATTATATACACATACCAGTAAGACAATGCTGGAAATATTTTTATCAGGAATCTTTTATACAGTATATTATAATTGAATGCTGAAACATAATAGAGAAATGGTTAAATAATGAGTTTTAGTATCTAGAATTTTGATAAGTAATAAATATGAGCACAAATAACCTAGGGCCCTATCCTCTCAGCTCGGGGGCTACACGGTCTTGTGTGCACAGTCTAGCATTCATATTATTAATGTCTGATTTGAGTTAAATATGTGAATGAAAATGAAAATGAAAAGTTTTTATTTCTTTAAGCTTACAAATAAGCACTTAGACAGGTCATATTTTATACTATTAAATTATTTTATAGTTTATAGTTCACTTCAATTTTTTGTCCACCAGTGGAAGAAGTGAGAAGAAACCACTAGTATGTTCATAACTTATGTGTCTAGTACATTTGATTTGCTTATTTGTATGTTGGTAGATTTTGAGTTGGAGCAAAACTCGTTCCAAGCTTTTTTATCTTCTAAGTAATCTGATATTTTGTAATAAGCTTTTTTACAAAGAATATGTTTCACAATTTTTTTAAATTTATTAATTGATAATTTTTGCAACTCACTTGGAGTTTTGTTGTAGAAGCGTATACATTGCCCTTTAAAAGATACATTTATCTTGTGTAGCCTAGTTGTGGGCACAGCGAGTTTATTCTTCTTTTAGTATTTACATTATGTATATCACTTTTTTTAGTGAACCGATTGATATTCTTATGAGTGTACAACAAGTTTTCATAAATATATTGACACGGTACTGTCATTATGTTTATTTCTTTGAATTTTTCACGTAGGGATTCTCTGGGACCCATATTATAGATCGCACAAACAGCCCTCTTCTGAAACACAAATACGGTGTTTATATCTGCAGCGTTCCCCCACAGTAGTATGCCATAAGACATAATACTGTGGAAGTAGCTGAAATAGACTAGTCTAGAAGTATCAACGTCTGTAAGGTGACGGATTTTTTTAACTGCATATGCTGCAGAACTAAGTCTCTTCGATAGCTTATCTATGTGTGGGCCCCATTGAAGTTTACTATCTAAGGTTATTCCTAAAAATACGGTTTTGTCTACAATTTCTAATGTTTCTCCTTTTACGTTTATATCAGCCTTAACTTGTTTTACATTAGGTAGAATAAATCTTATACATTTTGTTTTGGTTTCATTAAACAAAAGATTATTAATACTAAACCAATGGACTACCTTTGAGATTGCAGTATTTACATCGTCGAAATTTGTGTTTTGTCGTTTCATTTTAAAAATCAATGAAGTATCATCAGCAAACAACACAATCTCATGATCATTCTTTACAAGATGAGGCAGATCATTATTATAAACTAAAAATAGGAAAGGACCCAAGATAGAGCCCTGCGGTACACCCATTGTAACAACAGACCCTTTAGATCGTTTCCCATTAATGTCAACTCTTTGTATCCTATCACTCAAGTAAGATGTAAGAAGATCCAAAGAGCTGTCCCTAATTCCATAATGATGTAGTTTCCTGATTAATGTTTCGTGATGAACGCAATCGAATGCTTTTGACAAGTCGCAAAAAACGCCTAAAGCATCTTGCGACTTCTCCCAAGCATCAAAAATATGCGATACCAACTCTACACCGGCATCAGTAGTTGACCTGCCACAAGTAAACCCAAATTGCTTACAATGTAGCAGGTCATTGCCATTAAAATGTCTAAGCAATTGGTGTAAAATAAGTTTTTCAAAAACTTTACTGAATGTAGGCAGTACTGATATTGGTCTAAAGTTAGTGGGGTCAGACTTACTACCCGATTTAAACAATGGGATTATTTTACTATGTTTCATCAGATCAGGAAATACGCCACAATCAATGGATTCATTAAATATAAAAGCTAGATCTGGTGCAATGGTATCAATTAAAGGTTTAATAATTCTAACGGAAATGCCCCAGAGATCTGCAGTTTTTTTAATATTTAAAAGTTTAAAGGTTTTTTTGATATCGTTTTCATTAACATGGGAGAAATTAAATTTACTTTCGCATTTAGGTACATTTTCTTTAAGTAATGATTCGGCTAATACTTGAGAAGAGTTCAGACACTTTGTAGTACAGATTGGAATGTCAGTAAAAATATTTCAAATGCTTGTGCTACCTCAACATCATTTTTGATGGAGCAATCATTAATCTTTAAATTGTAATCATTAATGTAGGTACTGACCTTTCCAGTCTCACTATTAATTATTTTCCAGGTTGATTTTATTACATTATCACTATTTTTAATTTTCGAGCTAATATAATTTGATTTTGCTGTATTACAAACTTTTCTAAATATTTTTGAGTAATTTTTTACTTTTTCTTTGAATTCCTGGCTAAAATTGTACTGCTTTTCACTGTACAGTTCATACAACTTTTGTCTACTCTTATGTATACCTACTGTTGCCCACTCACTAAAGCTAAGTTTTTCTGAGACCAAGATTGATTTGGGTATGAATATTGAATTGAACGCAGTAGTGAATTTATTAAAAAAACTGCAATACAACTCATTTGGATTGTTAAGTGAGTAGTTAGGTGATGGTTTAAAATCCCAATCCAATTTCAACTGTTCAAATCGATCTGTGGTCACAGGTATGTACTTAATTTTTTTTTTACATATATTATTTTTAACTTGATGTTTTAATTTCATTAGTTGTGACCTAAGTGATCTGATTTTAAATTGCTTATAATTTTGTGACTGACAATTTTTTCATTTTGGAAAACAAATATATTATCTATACATTTTGCTGATGTTTCAGTTATTCTAGTAGGTTCCATAAATGTTGGCCTAAGATTATAGGAATTAAATAAATTTGTTAATCTACTACTGAGGGAGTAAACTTCTAAAAGATCAATATTAAAGTCTCCACATACTATGAGGTTTTTATTTGATTTTGATATTTTAAATAAGATATCATCCATATTTTTTTCAAATATTTCAAAAGAAACTGATGGTGGGCTGTATACGCTTGCTACAATAGTATGCTCCAACTCAACACATGCTACTTCAATGTGGCTTTCAACGGATAAGCATACTATGTCCTTACATTCTTTGAATTTTATGAGTTTATTTAGTAATATTAAAGAGCTTCCACGAATAGCATGTGATCTGCAAAAAGAACTACCAACCTGGAATCAGAACATCATCCATTTTTTTTAAATATATAACCATGTGGCACCTTCCCGTTTTTAATTTTCACTTTTCAACACTTTGCATGCCCATACTAGCTTTATTTAGGTACTAAATCTCATGCAAATATTGATTTTAATAGTATGTTTTTTAAATTACATACTTAAGTATCATAACAGAACAGATATAGTTAAAGACTTGTCGGTAAGCCATAATATTTTGTACACAAAAGTTAAGCTCCAAATAGTGCAAATTATGGGAAAAAATATAAATATCTTATATTATTATGACAGTTGATAATAGCACACAATAGTTCAATAAGATCTGAGTATAACTGCTTCTAAGAGGTCTGAAACAGATGATTAATTATAATTATATGGAACATGGTCGCCTAGCACCCTGAATTATTTTAATGCTGAAACCAACTAAGAAATGAATGATTTATTAATTCTATTCTAGCTAGTCTAGTTGATTAACAGGATAGTTTAAACATTTCTTCCAACTGTGCAGTTGTATGGTCTACCTACATGGTATAAATGGTTTTTGTTGTTGGGGAATCTAAACTTTGATTACCAATATATGTAAACATAAGGACCATTTTTTTTACACATTTGTATTATCATTTGGTAGTATTACCTGGAATTTTTTCTGGAGTTTTAAAAATAAGTAATTTTAGAGATTTTAGTTTAAGTAGATTTAAGTTTATTATACAGTATTTAGTATCAGCAGTACCAATCAAACATCAAAGCACTTTATATCCTTTAGACCTTACAGAACTCTTGGACACTTTTTTTTTTTTAATATGCATACATATCAATGATGATAGGTACTAAATACTACATAATGTTTGTCTTGTAATGGCTGGTGTACCTACACGATGCGAAGTAGCGTGCGAGGTCGCCTGCCGAGTAGCTGCAGTGCAGTAACTCGCACAGTAAGCACATATCTTACGAATTACGTGGATATGTAGCTCACATTTTTTGTTTTCACTCGCCTACTCGCCTGACAGTAGTTCCAGGCTCCCTAATCACTCGCACATTGCTCGCATCTTTCGGACAGCAGTAGCTCGCCAGTTTAGTTAATTGTAAGTAATCATAGATGTAACAAAAAAATTAAAATACCAATTTAGTGTTTTTTAAAGGCATTTTCGCTCATAACTTAATATTGTGTTCATAGACTTAGTGTTTTTAATCAAAGCACAATAACTCGATATCGCGACAACTCGCATGAGACGGGCAGCTATTCGAATCATGTGGACAGCACAGGCGAGCCCAGCTTCTGCTATGCGAGCACACAATGTGAGCAGCTGCCTACTGTCACTTCAGCAGCGTGTAAACTACCCGACCTAGTCCCAAGTTCTGAACTCAATCTATCCACTTATTTTTCGATCCATAATAATTCATTGGCCGGACTACTCCATTCAAGCAAATTAAATTGACTGAACGGACAAGAAGTTGGGTCCGAGTAGGAAATAATTTATTTACAATTGCTAAAGTATCGTTGGATACCAACCGACAATGCACAAATAATCATAGTATATCTCAGCTTACTTTACGTTCAGTTCAGATAGATGTGGATGTCATTTCAGTACTGCCTGAGCAGCGACGCATCGAAGCCTTGCTTCGTGCTGTCGTTCAAGGAGCTGCTGATAATGCTGGACTGCGGGCTGTCGGCGCACTCGGTGCTGAGCTTCCTGCCGCTGGCGCCGGTGGCCAGCACGCGGCTGGCCGCGCTGCCCGCCTACGCGCCGCCGCACCTGCCCGAGCCGGCGCTGCACCGCGAGCTCAAGGAGTGCTGCGGCCGCGTGTTCGTCGACTCCGTGCCCGAGTTCTGTCCGCCGCTGGACAAGGTGGTCGACTACTCGCAGCTGGACGTGATCCTCATCTCCAACTACACCTGCATGCTGGCGCTGCCCTTCGTCACCGAGGGCACCGGCTTCAAGGGCCAGGTGTACTGCACCGAGCCCACGCTGCAGATCGGACGGTTCTACCTGGAGGAGCTAGTGCACTGGCTGGCGGAGGGGGGCGGCGGGGCAGGGGGCGCGGCGCGGCGCTGGAAGGAGCTGCTGCACGTGCTGCCGCCGCCACTGGCGCACGCGGCGCGCCCGCGCGCCTGGCGCCGCCTCTTCTCGGGCGCGTGCGTGGCGCGGGCACTGGCGCGCGTGCGCGTGGTCGGGTACGACGAGCGCGTGGACGTGTACGGCGCGCTGGACGCCACGCCCGTCTCCTCCGGCTTCTGCCTCGGCTCCGCGAACTGGGTGCTGCGGTCCGCGCACGAGAAGGTGTGCTACGTGAGCGGGTCGAGCACGCTGACCACGCACCCTCGGCCCATCAACCAGGCGGCGCTGCGCGGGGCCGACCTGCTGGTGCTGGCGGCGCTGACGCAGACGCCGGCGCACAACCCGGACCACATGCTGGGCGACCTGTGCGTGCACGTCAGCGGCACGGTGCGCGCGGGCGGCTGCGTGCTGTTGCCCGTGTACCCGTCGGGCGTGCTGTACGACCTGCTCGAGTGCCTGTCCCTGCACCTGGACGGCGCGGGGCTGGCGCACGTGCCCTTCTACTGCGTGGGCCCGGCGGCGGAGCGCGCGCTCGCCTACAGCAACATCCTGGCGGAGTGGGTGTCGGCGGGCAAGGCGGCGCGCGTGCCCGAGGAGCCCTTCCCGCACGCGGCGCTGCAGCGCGCGCAGCGGCTGCGCCTGGCCGCCGACCTGCACGAGCTGGCCGAGTCGGGCGACGCGCGCCAGCCCGCCGTCGTCTTCTGCGGACACCCGAGCCTGCGCTTCGGCGCCGCCGTGCACCTGCTCGAGCTGTGGGCCTCCAACCCCGCGCACGCCGTCATCTTCACCGGTGAGCTCCCCGCACAACATTCTCCAAAATCAAACCGCTTATTAACCACTAATGCTTCCAACGATAGGTAACTGAACTCGCTAAAGTCGATTTGGCAGAAATTTTATGAGAGCTTTTTTCGGGTGTTACCAGTCGCATACATTCGTACCTTCTTCTTTATTTTTTCTATTGAAAATGAACACAATGTATTTCCGAGCCAGCTCGGCCCCAGGAGTGCTTGAAGAGGTTTTGGCCAAAATAATCTAGTTTTTGCATCCCATAAACTCGAGTGGTGATACAGCTATGATGAGCATACGGTGCGATTTCAGAAGTCCACGTGTAAGCTTAAGATAATAGTTTAAATTGAATGTTCAAAAAGCTGTTTATTATCTGAATAAATAAAATAAACGTCGTGTGCCTCGCGACCGACTGACCGGCATCGGTTGCATTGCGTTGCAGAGCCGGACTTCCCGTACCTGGAGGCGCTGGCGCCCTTCCAGCCGCTCGCCATGAAGGCGTACCACTGTCCCATCGACACCTCGCTCAACTACTCGCAGGCCAACAAGCTGGTGCGCGAGCTGCGGCCGCGCGAGCTGGCGCTGCCCGAGCAGTACGCGGGCGCGGGCGTGGGCGGGTGTCGGCCGCACGTGGCGAGCGAGGCGCGCACGCTGGTGCTGCGGCGCGGCGGCGCGCGGCGCGCGGGCGTGCGCCGCGGCAAGGCGCGCGCCTGGCTCGACCCCGGGCTCGCGGCCGCGCTGCAGCTGCGCGAGACGCGCGCCGGCCTGCGCACGGCGCCGCTCTGCGTCGCCATGCGCGTGCGCGACAACCGCGTGGAGCTGGTGCCGCCGCCCCCGGCGCTGGCCCCGCGCGCCGCCTGGCCGCCGCTGGGCGCGCCCGACGTGGAGGCGCTGCTGGCGGCGCTGGGCGGCGCGGAGGGCGGCGCGCGCGCGGAGCGCCCCGCCACCGGGGGCTGCATGGTGCACGTGCCGCGGGAGGACGCGCTGCTGCACGTGGAGCGCGACTCCACGCACGTGTTCTGCTCGGGCGACGCGGAGGGGCGGCGCAAGCTGCGCCGCGCGCTGCTCCGTGCCAGCCAGCCGCTGCGGCTCTAGCCGCGCACCCATATGTGCTTACTTACTAAAGTACGGTCAACTTACTCCAGCCCCCAGAACATTGCCTGCGACTGCGAGTACCTAGTTACTAACGCATTCACAGTCCGGCGCGGCGGCGGCGTGTCACTGCGATCAGTGGATGATTCGGTTTAGAGATGACGGAGTTTTGTATCGATTTGATTGTTTCATTGTAACTATGATGTAGCACCGAGTCCAGTTTCAATAAAATATCTATCGAGATAAATGAAAGTACGCTGTTGCATTATTGCATAATTTATTACCATAAATAAATATATTTAACACTTACATACCTATATAATATAATAATCAATCGAGGGAAAAGTTCATCGGGCAAATCACAACATTACACCAAGACGATACGAGCTCCTACAGACAATGAAGTGAAATATAAAGCGTGGACTAGAGTCTAGAGGCGGGTGCAGCCGGGCGCGGGCGCTAGTCGGGCAGGTCTATGTCCGCGAACAGCGGCGAGTTGGTGGCCAGCGCCAGCGCGTAGTGCGAGTTGAGCTGCTGCAGCAGCTCCGCCTCGTCCAGCATCTCGAGGCGCTCGACGCGCGCGCGCTCCTCCTCGGGCAGCGCGCGCCACACGCGCGTCATGTCCCAGGCGCGCGCGCGCTGCCAGCCGCACGCCTGCAGGCGCGCCGCGTGCTCGTGCGGCGGGCAGCGCGCCGTGTGCGCGCCGCTCGCGCCGCACACGCCGCAGCCGCGCGCGCCCATGTTGCGCAGCAGCACCTCCCCGAAGCGGTCCCCCAGGTTGCACTGGTCGTAGAGCAGCAGCGCGGCGCGCGGGTGGTCGGCGGCGAGAGCGGCCAGCAGCGCGCCGGCCGGCTCGGGCCGCAGGTACGCCAGCACGCACTCCAGGATGAGCAGCGTGGGCGCGGCGCCGCTCCACGCGCTGGCCTGCAGCGCGCGCCGCACGGACGCGGGCGCGCGCAGGTCGCAGCCCGCCAGGTGGTACCCGTCCGCGTGCAGGTCGCCCGACCGGATGATCACCTCGCCGTCTGGAACGAGGGAACGCAGGCGCACACTTACCTACACCATTCTCTAGAGCCCCGAGCTAAGCACACCTTGCCCACTACACATTACATAATATACACACATACGTACAAACGTGTGTCCCGAGATGGAAATACCATTTCCCGTGACTTTCTACAATGCTAATATAAAAAAGTGTTTATTTTATTTCAGAGTCCCTAGAAAACTAGTCAGTTTCGACGACCGATGTGGCGCGGTCGGTGAAGGTCCGCCTGCGACGCAGGAGGTTGTGGGTTCGATTCCCGCCTCGGAACAATTGTGTTTACGATCTGCAGATATTTGTTCCGGGTGTTCTGGTCGTTTTCTATATATAATAAAAAATATCTACCTATGTAATGAATTGTATTATGTATATCAGTTATCTAGTAGCTCTGCTTACCATGGGGCTAGATAATGCTGTGTGAATTGTCCCGCATTTATTATGTTTATTTATAGTTAGCCCCTCACAATATCGCAGAGAGTGGTTTAGCCACAAATCTTAGTCTACTCTACCCTAGTGTAAACGACGGCGGCTGTGACCAAGCTTGTGGCCATCATAGCGCGGCCAGCTGGCCAGTCTGTGGACCAAGGCTTGTATAGTGCTAAATGGAGTAAATAAAAACTAAAATAGAATCAATTCGTTCATGGTAAGAATTAACACCCAAAACAAAAAGCGTCATTTTGCGGACGCAGTTTCCAATACGCCTTTTCGACTTTGCTTAAAGCTGGTCAAAACAATCACCCGATTACAATGTACTGTTTGTGGAATACATTTATCTATCTAAACACAATGTGCATTATGAATACTATCTGTAATATGAATATCTACAAAAAATCTAGTTTTTTGTGCAAACTTTTGTGTAGGAGATTTTCTTTTATCAATGAATAAACTCATCAGCTATATGCGGCTCTATAAATGTGTGTATGATTTGCAGGTATTTGTTCCAGGTGTTGTTATCGTTAACTTTGTATAATATACAAAAATATCCATTGATGTATGAGATGTATTAAGCATATCAGTTATATAGTACCCATAACACAAGGTCTGCTTAGCTTAGGGGCTAGATGATGCTGTGTGGATTGTCTAGCATGATTTATTTATACCTTCATTGCTTATCTTCTCTAGAAGTTGTTTGTTACGTTTGATGATTTGACATTTTTTGGCTGTGACTGTTGGGAAGTCCAGCTCTATGAAGTTACCGATGGCCTTTGTACTGTCCTTGAGACGCCAGTACAGGGTGTCATACCCGCACCCCAAGTTGATGATTTGGCATTTCGTGTCACAGCGCTGAAAACAATCAAACACAAATACTCTATTAAGCACAGAGATAGTTGTACAGTTCGAGAACTGCCACAACGCAGCCGAAACTAGTATTGTCTCACACTTTTTGATTCTCCACAGAAAGTCCATCTTATGTATTCATTACCAACAATAAAGTGAATAGGTATTTACCTCCAAGAATTGGTGGAGAAACATCTCGATAGCCTTGACTCGGGCGTAGTACCCGCGGTTGATCTCGGGCGCCTTGCGGTCGGCGCGCTTGGTGAACAGCCCGATGTACTCATCCTGCCAGTAGCCTAGCTCCACGGCGCAGCGCTTGCATTCCGTCGCATCCGTGTTCGTCGCGATTATCGCTTCGTCTTCTTCGGTCCATGATTTGATGTTATCCATCGCAAAACTAAGCTATTTAAATTAGATGAATTTGCACGAGCATTAGGTAACCGGTACCTACCTACTTTACGCGATCTCGCGAGCGCACTTACTCAAGCAAGAACACAATATGTATAATCTTATTTTTTTGCGGAGAGACGGAAAGTCGGAAAGCAAGCATAGGTTTATTTTACAGATTTTTTCGATACACACACCCCATCACATCACACAGATTACAAATAAATAAAAACAAAACGCGAACGACTTCTACACGGTCGATGATCGAACAGTCACCTTCATTCACCCTAAGCTAAGCACGCCTGCCACACAGTCTTCGATCGAACACAGCGTCGCGTCGTCATGTGGTCTTAATAAAGTTGTTAGGACACGCGGCAGCGTGTCCAAGCCAAGTTCAAGCAAAGGAACGCGCCGAGTGTATCATTACACGAACCACTTGGTGCTACTTTTGACCCTTCTATAACTCAAAACCTCTTTCACGTAAACACATAAAACTACGTGTGTTTAATTATATCTATAAGACCATGTAAAAGCCCAAATTTCATAAAGCTAGCTCAAACGGTTACAAAGATATGAAGGTCAAAAAGTCGTAAAAATTCACACTGACTGACTGACATACATAGTACCTAAATCTAACCTACTTCCAGATGACCTAGAAGGATGAAATTTGGAATCCAGCTCGGTAATTGTGTGTAAGCGTAGGAAAAAATCAAAAAATAAAAAAAAGTCAAAAAATAAGTGATGTTCCTTATTTCATTGACATAATGTCGTCGTCGCTACGATATCGACGACATTATGTCAATGAAATAAGGTTTAAATTCGAATAGAATCCGCATTGCATAGAATAAGCAATAGTACTAACGTGTCCGATTGTGCAATAGAATACAGTGTAGTTGTTAGGGACCGGCAAATAATAGATTATTTTTCGAAGTAACTACATATTTTTACTACCTCACACTAGATGTCACTAGTGTAGGGGACGTACTAAGAATTTTCGTAACAGGAGGGAGTAAAACGCATGCATGTATGCAAAGCATGATGCGAATGAAGCTTTAAACTTAAGTCTTTTGATATGATTAAGTTATACTAATTTCAGAGTCAGTGCAAATAATAGACAAATCATAACTAACTAAATATAGGTAATTGAATCTTTAAAATTTTATTCACAAAATTCAATTTCCAGCAAAAATAACTATTTTGGTTAGTTGTTGTCGGTTGGTTGCCCTGTCATTTTCTATGGTTGCAAAATGCTTAAAACGAATACCTATATATTTTTCAGCTATTGATTTAATCAGAAGAATAATATGACTATCAGTATTATCAACAAGAACAAATCTTCGTATATTTCGTCGGAGTCCAGTCTTGTCTATTATTTTTTGTGATCCATTGCTGTCTTATATTATCTTGATATGGAAATCTAGAACATACACAATTTAAAATTGCATTAATAATTATAATAATTCATTTATTTTTCAGATTACAATAGATCCATAATGTTAGTAAGAATAAAAACAAAATCTTAGACTAAGTTAGTTTTAATTTAATTATCATAATTCTATTTAATTAATACAGAGATGGAGTGCTTATATATTACTCCATCCAATTTACCGGCTACTGCAGCCAAGATGGTGTTGGTACTCCCACGTACTCTGCTAAGCAGTGAGGCTGCTTTTTTCCTCATACAGGCGGCGATGCCGTCTACGCGGGCCTCCGCAAACATGCCAGAGGCATTGCAAAATCTTTCATAGGTGGGCTTCAATTTCATTAAATTTACTAAACAACAACTATTATTGTAGTTGTCTCACGGAGGGAAAGTACTTTCAATATAGAATATTTAATATAAATGAGGCTTTATTTTTATTTCCTGCATATTTAATATTTATTTATAGAACATTCCATAGGTGTATTCCATACATGTTTCAACATAGCCGTGGGACACTCAGTAAAATTGGATTCTAAATACGGCCCTGGCCCTGTTTTTCTTTATAAGTTAATGGTTGACGAAGACAATAGATGGCGGCTTGTTTAAAAATGACTATAAAAACTGAAAAATTAAAATTTTGGCGACTAAAAAGTCTTTAGGAACGTAAGTTGAACAAATTTCAGTACCTACATAATGATTATTAATATATATTAATACTGAGCTCTACGTACCTATAAATGTTTATTTCCCATGATACAAAGTGTCGCCATCTATTGTCAAGTAGAATTATATTTGGAAACGCCGAGTCGCAATGAAAATGTTCGAAAACTTTTAAAATATGATGCGGTATTCAGAAAAATCCAAAAAGAATTATATTGGTCAGTTGTGTAGTTGAACAAATTTCAGTACATTTGATTATTAAAATATATTAATACTGAGCCCTACGTACCTATAAATGTTTATTTACCATGATACAAAGTGCAAGATAGCTATATAGTAGAATATAACCAGCTGAGATCGTTATATCGCCCGGACTTGGCTAATTTAAGTATAAACAGGAGAACTTGGGACTATTTAGATCTCCATTTTTTTGCGGCGAAGCCCACAGCCAAGCCTAATTTTTGTATTGAACTTGGCTCTCCTTTTTTACATTTATGTTTTTGGTGGGATATCAATACTTTTTGTAAAGAAAACTAAGCAGGTATTGATATTATTTTTTATTTTTACAATCTTAGGAAAACTTACAGCTAGATAAAGATTAGATACAAGAATATTTAACTTAAGGCCAATTAGAAGATTCCACAAATAATATTGATAGATTTAATATTTTTTCTTGCGTTTCTGCTGCGTGGTTTTCTTTTGTATAAAATGACTGATGTAATTAATTATTCAGTTATCTAGTACCCATAACACAAGCTTTGCTTACCATGGGGCTAGATAATGCTGTGTGGATTGTCCAGCATTATTATTATTATAATGAACAATATAAATATATATATATAAATGAAAACTGGCCAAGTCAAATTTAACCTACTTTAAGATCTCACATTTTTTAATAACAGCAATTGTTATAGGTATCCAATAAAGCAAAGAAATAGAGTTTATTACTTGTTCATAGTGTTATTTTGTTCCTATAAATACATATTTCGATGGTGCATAGAACTTGGGACTCATTTAGATCTCCATTCTGTTTTGCGGCGAAGTCCACAGCCAAGCATAATTTTTGTATTGAACTTGGCTCTCCATTTTTACATTTATGTTTTTGGTGGGATTATAATTAAATATATACTCCTATTACCCCTATAGGAGAATATAGTTAATTATAACATCTTTAGGTTCATAGAAATGTAGCCCACCCTCTGTCGGTTTAGTTCGTCCAAAGATACGGAACTGGATAACAGTGAAAGTCTTTGGAAAACTAAGACTAACAATGGTCCGGAGAGCCAGTGACAGATTTTGATGACGATGTACGCAAATTTTAGCTCAAATAATGTTTTAACGTAAATAGCTCGTGGCGTCATTCGCGTTAAAATGAGTCTTAACACGCGTTAATCGCTATAAATTTGCGTAATAACGCTGATAATGCGCGTTACGTTGTGTTAAATAGCATGGTAGCCCCACAGAACCATCTAGGAAGAAGTTGAATTGAAGTTCAATCAAAGTGTCAAAGTAAAATACTGATACAGACCGTACAATAAAATACAATATTTATAATAAAGGGACGAGATAAAGAAGTATAATTCCCAAGTTTGCACGTAATTAACAATACTTACATCTTTGTAAATACCTACAATACCTGAGTACCCTCATTATATTACCAATTTTATTATATTGATATTTGTAAATAAATAAATAGCAAAGCCCAACATGTCATTCGACGCGCTACCATTAATCGTTGTGAGTGCTCATACACAAAGTGCAGCTGATGAATTCATAAAAGGTAAGGAATATATCGCAGAATAATTATTGATTGAGAGTGGGAAGATCTATTATAACGTTACATCAATAGATAATTCTGTTTAAATTAACTAGACTAATACTCTATAACCAACCTCGGTAAACTATTCGCCGAGAGATTGAGATTCTCAAGGGGTTAAGCAATATAAGTTAAATCAACAATGAAGACCTCGACATATTATCTGATGTCATAAGCTGAAATTCAAGAAGTGTAGGTGCCAGATAGCTTTGCATTACAGGTTGTTGAAATATCCTTCAAGAAATTGTAGAACCTACCTATCCATTATGTTTTTATTTGATAAAAATGATTAATTTTACACTGTGTATTAAGATAGGTACTATGTTACTAGGAATTATTATTTTTTGTCCATTCTCTCGATTGGAATAATAAAAATGTGGTGTTTTTTTTATCATTTAGTGTGGAATCCCCACACACAGCAAGTCATTTTAAGAACCTCATTGAATGTAGTATTACTAAGTTAGCATTATAAATATTTTGTAATGATCACTAGCAAGGCCTATAAAACTTAGTAATACTGCATCCAAGGCCAATTAATTATTCACTGGTATTCCTAGAGAAAATCAACTCTTTATTATTGAATTAAATTTTTCCCAATAATGTAAACCTAGGTTTGATACCTTGGTTAATACATATATTGAAAAAATATCCTAGACTGCTGCAGATAGATAAAATTTTTCCTGAGTGACTACGGAGCCCCACAAGAATTAATTACCAGACACCCTGTATAAAAGTCAATATTTTTTTTATAATGCTGGCCAATCCACACAGCATCATCTAGCCCCAAGCCAAGCAGAGCTTGTGTTTTGGTACTAGATTACTGATATGTTTATAATACATTTTTATTATACCTACTACATAGACCAGAACACCTAGACCAAATATTTGCAGATTCCAAGGCAGAATGGAAACCGCAACCTCCTGTGTCACAGAGGTTGTCAAATTTCTTCTGCTGATTATCGGAATACCCAGCTTAAACTTTATTTATTTTTATAATTTTTTCATATACATACTTTAGTTGGAACTTGAACATGTGTCTCATAAATATGTTTACTCCAACTCAGAGACCTGTTCAGCAATAATCCTTTCACAGAGCTGTCAAGAATAATTTGTTGTGGTAAAATGTATTGTGCCTCGACAACAACATATAGGTATCTAAATCGTCAATTTCATACATATCTAAGGACTTAAACATAGAAAATATATATTGTATGTTTATTTATTTTATTTTAAGCTGTTATTGTCCCACTGCTGGGCGAAGGCCTCCCTTTTCTCCTTCCACTCCTCGCGATCCAATGCTGCAACAGGCCATGATGGAAGATGTATCTCGACTAATCTCGAGCTCGTCGCGCCAACTCATCCTGGGTCTTCCACGTCGCCTCTTAGCGTTAGCTGGACTGCACTCTGTGGTGGTCTTTGCCAACAAGTCGCTGGTCATACGGCAGACGTGTCCGGCCCAGTTCCACTTTAGGCTTCCGGCTGTCTGACCAACGTCAACGATGCGTGTTTTCGAGCGTAGTATGCTGTTCCGCACACGGTCTGAGAGCTTGACTCCTAAGATACTACGTTCCATGGCTCGTTGGCAGACCCCGAGGGCGGACTTTTGACGATCGGTTAAAGACGCCGAAGGTTTGAGCGCCATTGGTGAGGATGGAAAGAATGCGTACGTCCATGAGTTTCTTTTTTAAGGGATAGAGGCAGTTTGCCTTTCATAAGTTCTTTCATTGACCAATAGCATCTCCAGGCGTTTTCTATGCGTCTTTCGATCTTTTTGACTTGTCGCGCCTGGATAGAGACTATTTGGCCAAGATAAAGGTACTCTTCGTCATTATCTTGGTCATCGTCATGTTCATGTGCAGTCCGACCTCGAGGCTTGCGATGTTTAGCTCGTTGATCAGTCCCTTAGCTCACCTGCAGAAGAGGAGAACAGTACGATATCGTCCGCAAATCGTAGGTTGGTTAACCTTTTGCTACCGACGATAATCCCTTTCTCTTCCCAGCTATTGTATAGATTCCGAAATACTTCTTCTAAAGTGACCGTGAAGAGTTTGGGTGATAAAGGGTCACCTTGTTTGACGCCAATTGACGTTTGTTTGTAATATATATAATTTTATAGTTAGCAATCCAGATTCTGAGTATAATAAATTAATAATTGAGTTGGGTATCGGTATGGTTTAAAATACATCACTTTGATCAAGATCCTACATATGTGCCCATTAATCCCATTATAGCTGATTTTATATATTTTGTGTTAGTTATTTATATTTTTAGTATACTTGTTTCAGTGTTAATAGAAGAGGACGTGACGCGGGAGGTGCGGCCCGCCTCGCACGCGAGCCGCGACCGCGTGTGGCGGCTGCGCAACCGGTACTACAGCGCGGACGTGCGCGTGTGGGCGCGCGAGGCGGGCGCCGCGGCCGTGGAGCGCGCGGGCTGCGTGGGCGCGCACGTGGTGCTGCTGGAGGAGGGGGAACTGCTGCGGGGGGCGGGGACGGAGGAGCGGCTCGACGAGCGCGCCTGGCTCGGCGGCCGGCCGGCGGACGTGCGCGTGGTGGCGTGCAGGACGGCCGCGCTGCCCGCGCCCCTGCAGGAGCAGTGCGCGGCGCGCAGACTGGAGCCCGTGGCGCTGCTGGACGAGGAGGAGGGCGTGGGGGCGGTGCGCAGCGCGCTGCACGCGCATGTCTGGCCCAACATGCGGCGCACGCCCGACTCGGAGGGGCTGGCGGCGGCGGCGGGCGTGGAGGCGGTGGAGCGGTTCGCGGCGGCGCTGGGCTCGCTGGGCCCGGCTGCGGCGGCCGTGCGGGGGCTACGGGGGGCAGAGCGCCTCGCTGCCGCGGAGCACCTGGTGGCCGCCTTCGCCGCGGCGCTGGACCACGACGTGACTCTGTGAGCGCGGCGGCGAGTTACGCGCGTTGTCTTATCGTTTATTTTAGTAGATGGTGAATTACAAAATAAGTGCACAGTTAGAGCGGAGCCTGCCGCGCCTGTCGGTGCGCTCGGCATGGCGGCACGTAACGCAACTGTTAAAATTATAACAAACCTTTATAATTTTGAATCACTTAGCGCGGTGCTGCTTTCACAGTATATTATATTTTGCCTAGTCTTGTATATAAGCTATTTACCGTTGTTTCGATCTACTCTAGGTAGGTACTGCAATAGGTACATATGTGGCGTGGCACACTCTCCTTGGCCTACAGTGTGGGGTTCAGTCGACCGGCGCAGTACTTGGACGCTGGGCTGCACCTAGCCAATTGTAAAGGCCTGGATAAATGAAAAATTATATTATAATTTTATTATTTATTTAGGTACATAATTGTGATATGGATAACTTATTTAATATTTTAACAAATAAGTTAGGTACTTAAAGTTAATTAAAAAATACATAATTGATCACAATGTCGCTTAATACCTGTAGTGTTCGTTGGTCCGTCCTTAGACGGCTCCACTAATACCATCCGGTAACTCCTCGTGGCTCCCGAGTTCTCAACCAGGATCCACATAAAGCTCAACTTCTTTGAACCAAGCCGTGTAAGCTATTCACAGACTGGCATGCAACACGTAGTAGCAAAGCCCAAACTATTCACTACATATGTTGTACCTTGACTATTGGGAGTAAGCAATAAGCTGACTTATACATACATATAACTCCGAAATAAACCGAAACTGTATAACTCCAATGTCACGACGCCACCTTATTACTTCTTGTCATTCGCCTAATAAAGTATCAACAAATAATGATATTTTTAGTATATATGATTAGGCCAGTCCTTAACATTAACGGCGAAGGCCCCGCGCAGCCGCGCCCCGAGGAGATGCCCACAGCTTACTGCGAAGGCAGGGGAGATAAATAAATATTGTATGTGTCTACAATTATTGTGTGATATTAAAAAAATAAAGAAAAAGAAAGTGTATTAAGTTGCTCTATACAAGAATGGCACCCGCGCCCTGTGCGGAGGCGGTGCTGGCTGCAACGCGTACGTACCTCCTGTGTATGTGTGTGGGCATCCCCGTACTGTCAGTCACTTCACAACCTCACCGCGGGCACAGTAGGTGTAGGTACACATATAGACCAGTATGGAAACTAAGCCTAGTTAATGAAATAAATACCTACGCTCCATTATAGCACTAGGGTTGTCACGTTTTTGATATACAGGGTGATTTTGAATTCGTTAGCATCCTATTAAACCAAGACACCACTAATGATACCTAAATCATTGGAACTAATATAACGCTGGATCATTCACACAGCATTATCTAGCCCCATGGTAAACAGAGCTTGTGTTAAGATAACTGATATACATAATACAATATATTACAGATAGATATTTTTTATTATACATAGAAAACGACCAGAACACCCGGAACCAATATCTGCAGATCGTACACACAATCGATCCCGCAACCTCCTGCGTCGCAGGCGGACCTTCGCCCACCGCGACACATCGGTCGTCGAAAAAGTATGGAAAACGCAAATATTATGTAATTGTTGGTCGCGCTATACCCACTCAGTCCGTCCGTGCCGCCGCCGCGGTACGTTTAGTGAGCGTGACCTCCCTAGGTACACAGTATTCATATGTATACAGTACACATACTAGGTAGGTAGGTACGAACCCGTCGTCGTCGTCCGAGAAGTAGGCGCTTAAATTCAACCAACTTGGTTTTTATTTTATTATTACGACACTGACGAGGTCAATCAACGGGCAATGATATTAGTTTGCACACGGCCCACGTCCCGCGGGTGGCGGCGCGGCCGCGGGGGTAGTAGGCGGTGCATTTGTTTGAAGCGCGATGGTCACATGGGGCCGCCGGCAAGGCAACTTACTAGTTATTGATGTAGGCGGGTATTTTGTGTATAGCGCGGCCGCAATACTTTTGATACTTTAAGTAGTTTAAAAATATCTATTATTTTTAATATTTCGTTTTTATTATTTTTTGTGGTTACTTGAAATAATAGCCTTTAGCTATGATAAGATTTCCTATTTTTGGCGTTTTCCATACTACCATAACTTATATTTTTAATTGGCGTAATATTAGCTCCAATGCGTTAGGTTAGATATCATTAGTGGTGTCTTGGTTTAAAAGGATGCCAACGAATTCAAAATCATCCTGTATATTTTATTTCTGTAGTGATCAATAAATGGAATTGAAATAACTAGCTTACAAATGTGGTCATTTGTTTTGTACTGTTTAAAATGGAAAATCATAAAATAAATTTAATTTTACTCAAAATTCAGTGCTGGTGCGGTTGCCGCTTTGCCACCTACCACGAACGAGACAAGTAATGCGTGCGTTGCGTTTATGAGTGACAGACATAGCGGCGACAATGCCGCGCGGTGTTGTCTGTTCGAACTAAAATCACTGCCGCGCTGCTGTTGCCGCTTTGCCACCTACACGAACGAGACAAGTAATGAGTGCGTTGCGTTTATGAGTGACAGAGATAATGCCATGCGGCTTGTCTGCTCGAATGATGCTAGGTAGGTATTCTTTACAATGAGTATGACGTCTCTATTTGTAAAATCTCATTGACTTTAAACATCCTCAAAACCGCCGCCATTCTGGATTTACAAATAAGTTCACGAATTCATTATGATCGATCACACGGACTCATTATTCTATAACAATCATAATATTAAATTATTCTTACCTTTCAAAATCAGCAGGAAGTTTAAAATACGACAGCTCCGGTTTTGATGAATCCGAGTTCAGACAGCCGCCGTATGCAACGCAATTTCTGTGGCGGATCAACAAATAGAACTTACACAGGGCCGCTCGTCTAGACGCGACAACCGCTACTGACATCCCGCGAAAACCGCTTAGAGGCCGTGTCGATGTGCATGTTTGTGTGAGTGTGCCGTTTCGAGTGTTTGTTCCTAGTTTCCATACTGTCTCTACTTATACTTTGCCGCGGGGCGCGCGACCCTCACTGCGGGCCGCGCGACCCGTCTTCGCACGATCACACTCCTCACTAGATTACTTCACAACGTACTAACCTATTTTCTAACTGACTCGTATTATTGCTCAAGCTTTTAACTTGACAGCAATAATGTTTTATGTATGTATGAACCTATTCAGTTTGAATCTTAATCATCACAATGTAATATTCACATGGGTCATTATTTAGAACAATGGACCCTGCACCAAGGCACCTCTCCGCTAGGCACCGAATGGTCAGCGTCAGTCAGTCAGCGTCAGTCGTATATACATATATATATCTCTAGCAGTCAATACAACAATGGATCGCTCCGTAGCAATATGCATCAAACTATCAAATATTTGTTACAAACTTAACAAGTTTAGCCTCAATCATAAAAATCTTTCAAAAGTGAAAAAGTTAGCTAGCTACGATCGCATTAATTAATAGAATAGTGTTGAGGCGGGGTCAGAGCGGCTCCTCGTGGCGGTCTTTGGGGTGGTGCAGCAGGTGCGGGCGCGCCAGCAGCGCCGCGAAGTACTGGTGCGCCAGCCGCGCAATGTACTGCTGCGCGGGCGCGCGCGCCGGCCACAGGCCTTCCAGGAAACCAATGTGGCCTCCGCGCGCCGTCACCGCCAGCGCCACGCGCGGCGCCGCCGCCGCCTCGCGCGCCGGCAGCGCGCCGCCCGGCTGGAAGGGGTCGTCCGCCGCGCACAGGCACAGCAGCGGCACGCGCACCGCGCCCAGCCGCCCGCGCAGCGTAGCCGCAGCGTAGTACGCTTCCGCCGATTCGAACCCAAAGTGACCCGCCGTGAACGCCGCGTCGAACTCGCGCAGCGACCGCGCACGCTCCACCGCCTCCCAGTGCGGGCGCAGCTGTGCGTGCGCGCGCACTGCGGCCCGCAGGTTGCGTGCCATGTGGCGGGCCAGCGGCGCGTTGAGGGCGCGTTCGGCGGAGGCTGCGGCGCGCTCCACGTCCAGCGGCGCGGAGACGGCGAGCGCGGCCTGCAGGTCGGCGTGCGGGCCCGCGCGCGCCAGGTATTGCGCCAGGATGAGCCCGCCCAGCGAGACGCCGGCGGCCATCAGCGGCGCGGGGTGGGGCGCGCGCGCGCGCAGCCAGCCCACCACCTCGCGCAGGTCCTCGTGCGAGACGGCGCTGTAGAGGCGAGGCGTGGTGAGCGGCAGGCCGCCGCCGCCGCGGTAGTTGAACACTACGCAGCGCGCGCCCAGCGCGGCGGCGGCGCCGGCCAGCGCGCGCACGTAGTCCGCCTGCGCGCCGCCCGTCAGCCCGGGCAGCACGACCAGCACACCCCCGCCCCCCGCGCCCCCCTCACACCGCACCCAGTCCAGCGCCACCTGCCCGCCGTCAGACAGGGTCACCACCTCCCTGCGGAATTTCACATTGCATATGCTGCAATAGGGGTCACTTCGAGCAAGAAATTTAATTAGGCTAAATTACAAAATATCCTAATTTTATTATTTGTTGGAGAGCTAAGAAAACGTTTATATTTTTAAAATAATCTGCAAGCCTTAAAAAATAAGTTATGGAAGTTCCATAACGTTTTTTTTATTTTTTAAGGCATTTTAGTGGAAAAACATCTCAATGAATAATTAAATAATATCGTTTTTCATCTCGCATTTTTAAATTTGGGGCGATAATTGATGTTTTAATATTGATAAATAAACTTTATAAATCGGAAGAAGAAAATAGATTTAAATAAGTAGACAATTTTTTTAAATAATTTTTTGATGTTCCACTTTTGACTTATTTTGAAAAAATCATGAAAACATGGGTGAAAATTATCACAAATAGACACCCCTATCACCTCCTAACGGGAATACGTCGAATTACCAATAACCCTGTATACTAACTGAACATGGCACGCCCGCCAGTGCGCGCTGTAGCCCCGCGTCGCCGCACACCACGACCGGCCTCTGCACACTCACCTGGTGGTGGGTAGCGGCGGCAGCAGCAGCGAGCGCAGCAGCGAGCCCAGCACGGTCTGCAGGCGCGCCTCCACGCACCACGGCGTGGGCCAGTAGCGCGCGTGCAGCAGCGGCACGCCCGCCAGTGCGCGCCGCAGCCCCGCGTCGCCGCACACCACCACCGGCCTCTGCACACAACACACAAACCTTCACTCGCCGATCCGCACAATCTCACTTTAACCTACCTACCATATTCACAATTCATTAGGTAGGTAGTTTTCCTCTGTAGCTTATTTATTTAGATACCTATAGGTAGTAAATTAGCCTATCAGGGTCATGGAAGTATGTATTTTCCGTTGTATGAAAAGAGGTTCCTGAGGTTAAAGACTGGAGACACCCTAGCGAAAGTAGAGAAGATGGCCTGAGTCACATAATTATGAATATACATATTTTGTAATCTATGGCTCAGGTATCATTTGGGAAATACCTAGGTACCTACTTACATAATTTTGGTGATTTTAAGTTATTGTCATCATCCCTATTGCCCAGAATTGACCAAAAACATGTTTGTTAGTCATTACCAAGGGAAAAAAGTTCTGTATCACTTTCTTCAGTACAAAATATAGAACACTAGTCAAAGCCAAGAGCAAGTCAAATATAAGATAAAACTGTCATGTTGTTCGGAATAGTAGGTTTAGGTTTAATGTTTATCTTATATTCTTTTCGGTAGGTATTTGTTTTGTTTTTATGACATGTAAGTCCTGCATGTCTTTTTTCCGTTTCTAAGCTTTCTAGCCATCTAGGTATGTACATATCCTGTGTTCCCACTGTTGGTTGGTTTGGTGGTCTTTATCAATAAATAAATTACCTTCACCACCTCTATCAGGTAGTAGGCGAGGTATGCCAAGAACAATGTACAAATGAGGTACTCCTTCCTTATTTCGAATAGCGATGCGACCAGACTTTCCAACATCATATTGATCGTACAAAAATAAACAGAAAGAAAAGGTTTTTTACACGCACAGGCACATGGATAGGATGGAATACATACAATTGGATTCTATTTCTATCTATGAAAGAAAATGTAGCACTACTTCATCAACTTCTTACCAGACAACTCTGCGTCTGTGTTGTGCTAATAAATATAACTAAAAACTGCAGGATATGCAGGTTGTCCCATAATGAGTGGATAACCTTAAAGGTGCTTATGCAGCAGGTCAAGGCGAATCAGAAACATTTTTTTAAAACTTGAACCGTTCGGAAAATATACATTTTTGTGTAAATTTGGAAAAAAAATTACCTTTGTTCACATTTTTGGACTTTGTGACACCAATTTTAACAATTTTTATATTTTGGTTTTTGGAATATACTAAAGAAAAACAGCTTTTCTGAACACCGTTTGAAATATTTTGGTAACTAGGACCAGTAATTTTCAAGACAGGTTTAAAGTAGAAAATTTTAATTTTTCCTTTACGTATGCAAAGTTTTAGCTGCTCTTCTACTAAAAATAAAATTGGACCAACACGTCAATAAAATATCTTTTTCACCATTTTCGTTCTTAAACGGTGACTTGACTACTTAAAAACAGTGAGTGAAATCTATTATTCCTCATTTATGCTGGAAAATATGGAAATATTTAAATAAATAACGTGGCGGTGCTATCCAAAAGCCAGCGCGGTCGCCAGACTTGGTACCTAAAAGTAAATTATACTAAATATTATTTATAACTTTATACTACTACTATTATCATTACCATATACAAATACCAACATTATAACAACCAGAAATAAATCAAAAACCGGTAAGTATTTTATTCGTGTAGGTAGGTACTCTTACAGAGTACCTACCTACACCACTTACAACGACACTTACGTATAATTTAAGTTTATTTTTATAGGCATTCAAATTAATACACTCCTTTACATTGTTTGGTAGATTGTTGAACAATTGAGCTCCATCTGATAATATTGTTTTTTTACCATAGTTAGTACGTGATTTCGGCAACTGTAATTTTATTTTATTTCTGAAATTGTATTTACTTTCTTTTAGATGTAGTTGACTCGACGAGTTCCAGCCACCGGAACAGGCTGGGTTTCGCGGAGGATATGGCACCATAGACCACATACACACAGTGAGGCAAATTATACAGAAGTCCGAAGAGTATAATCAGCCCCTGTGTTTGGCTTTTGTGGACTATGAGAAGGCATTTGACTCCGTCGAAACCTGGGCTGTTCTGGATTCCTTACAGCGATGCCAAGTAGACTATCGTTATATCGAGGTGTTGAGATGTCTCTACGAGGCCGCCACCATGAGTGTCCAAGTACAAGGCCAGCAGTCTAATCCCATCCAATTGCGCAGAGGAGTGAGGCAGGGGGATGTCATATCCCCGAAACTGTTCACTTGCGCATTGGAGGATATGTTTAGGTTGCTGGACTGGAAAGGAAAGGGCATCAACATAAACGGCGAGTACATCTCACACCTGCGATTCGCTGATGACATAGTCTTAATGGCGGAATCGCTTGAGGAACTGAACCGGATGCTGGACGGCCTAGCTTCATCCTCCCGATGTATCGGTCTTGGCATGAATTTGGATAAAACCAAAGTCATGATCAATGGTCACATTGATCCAAGGCCGGTGGTCGTACATGGTCACCTTCTCGAAACTGTTTCCGAGTACACTTACCTTGGGCAGATTCTGCAATTGGGTAAAAACAGTTTCGAGAAGGATGCCAAAAGGAGGATCCAGCTAGGCTGGGCAGCATTTGGGAAACTTCGTCGTCTTCTCGTCATCCATACCGCAATGCTTGAAAACGAAAGTTTTCAACCAGTGCGTCCTACCCGTTATGACCTACGGAGCTGAGACGTGGACACTCACGATAGGGCTGGTCCACCAGTTCAAAGTCGCTCAGCGAGCTTTGGAAAGAGCTATGCTCGGAGTTTCTCTGAAGGATAGGATTCGTAACGAATACATCCGACAGAGAACCAAGGTTATCGACATAGCTCAAAGAATTAGCAAGCTGAAGTGGCAGTGGGCCGGCCATATGTCGCGAAGAACCGACGGCCGCTGGGGCAAACGTGTTATTGAGTTGACACCACGACTCGGTAAACGTAGTGTAGGACGCCCTCCGACCAGGTGGGATGACGACTTGCGAAAGACTGCAGGTAGATGCTGGATGCGACAAGCTGAAGACAGGGCGCTATGGCGCTCATTGGGGGAGGCCTATGTCCAGCAGTGGACTGATATAGGCTGATGATTCAGATTCAGATTCAGATTTCTTTATTGTCATAATTCTTACATAAAAGTGTACAATATAATATATATATATACCTTAATTATGCTAAGGATACGACTATGATGAGACGACGATGATGAGATGTAGTTTGATGTTTGATTGAATGGGGTTTGAAGTATTTTTTTATTAGTATGCAAGTATTATAAATGTAAAGTTTTTATATATTAAAAATATTAGTTTTATTATATAGTTCTTTAGTTGGCGTAAGATGATTATAATGGTATAGGACTTTTTCGCGGTCGGCAACTCAGTTGGGAGGTCACGAAAAGAATATTTTGTTTGTACTTTATGAAATCTTTAATTCCAAGTTTAAAATCACTGTTTAAAATTACTGTAAACGCAATATGGAAGTAGACAACAAATATTTTACAAAGCCGGCCGGAAAACTCAACGAACCATTACTCGTGAAAAAGGCAACTCGCGCCCCCGCTAAGGAAAAGCGGCCGGGCGACGCAACATACTAGGGTTCGTTCAGAAACCGTGCCGGCAGACGGCCCCGTGTGGATCGCTGGGGTCTAAGGGCTATGTCACACGCTATACCCTCCCCCTCGAGTTCTTGAGAGCGACCTCGCTCAAGGACTCGCTGACTGTCGGAATTAGGACGCTGCTCCTCTGAGCTATTAGAACGTTCGCGGTGACGAGGACGACCTCTATTACGTTTAGGATTCACCGGTTCATGAGAAGAACCATCCCTAACATGAAAACGATTAAGCTCTGAAACATGGAACTTACCCAGAACATTCTCAGGATTCTGCAACTGCGAGACTAAATAAGTAGTCGGACTGACACGCTTGACTACCAGATAAGGGCCATCACGTTTCGGAACAAATTTAGCCGAAATATTTTTGGCAGCGTTACTCAAAACATGTGACTTCAATAGAACTTGGTCACCGACGTTGAATTCCTCATGTTTCCGATCCTTATCAGCGCAATCTTTTCTCCTATCTTGTTGAACCTCTACTCGGTCTCTCACTGAAACAAGATTATCAAGGAATTTCTTCAAGTAGGGCGTTATCTGAGGGACGAAATTATCCTTGCTTAGAACTGCTCGAATGTCATACTCAGCGTTAACTGGCGAGCGGAGTTCCCTTGCGAAGGTAAGAAACGCTGGTGAAACGCCAGTTGTTTGACACACCGCTGAATTCATGGCAAACCTGACGGAACTCAGAAATTCCGGCCACAAATTGTGCTGTGTGTTGACCAACTGCGCAAGCTGTACTTTGAGATCCCTATTCTTTCTTTCAGCTGGGTTACCCTCAGGATGGTAATATGGCAACAACTCTTGTTTAATCCCTAAGATGAACATGCACTGTTGCATAACCGCTGAAACAAACTGGACACCGTTATCTGAAACAACGCGACGAGGTAGTCCGTAACGCAGGAAATACTCCTCAATCAAGATTCGAGCACAATTCTCAGAGCTAGCTTCTTTTAGCGCATAGAGCTCAACCCAACGAGTCGCCGTGTCTTCCACCAACAGTATCCACTTCTCTCCATTTTTCCCCGCTGGAAGAGGACCAAACAAATCTATGGCCAGTACTTCACCTCGCTGGTGCAATACCGGCGTCTGCAATAAACCATGTGTCTTTTCGTTAGACGCTTTATAGCGTTGGCAGGTAACGCAGGTTTTAACGTACTCTTTGACAGCTCGACGCATTCCTGGGAAACAGAAACAATGCGCCAGTCTTTGAAACGTCCTGTCAACGCCATGATGACCAGCAACGGCGGAATCGTGACACTCTTTTAAAATCTCGAGACGAAGACTAACAGGAACGACTAACTGCGGCTCCTCATTATCGACGTCGGGATTGTACCTATACAGAACCCCTTGTTGCATAAAATAACCTCTTTCGGACCAACGTTTCGCTTCGATGGAAAAAGGGTCAGAGGAAAATTCCAGTTCATTGACAATTTTTTTCAACTCTGGGTCGTCAAGCTGCGCAACCCGTAACTCCGAGGGACTTCTAGAAGGTAAGTCAACAGTAACTGTGCAGATACCACATTGTTCCTTCTCCTCTTCCTTGCAAGGTGGGCGGCTGAGAGTATCTGCAACGACGTTAGTTTTTCCTGGGGTATACTCAAATTGTATGTTGAACGACTGTAACTTGAGAGCCCAACGGACCAGCCTACCCGACGGTGATTTCAAGGTGAGAAGCCATTTTAAGGGCTGGTGATCACTAGCGACTACGACTGGTTGTCCCTCAATGTAACCTCTGAAACGTTCCACAGCCCACACGACGGCGAGTGCCTCGCGCTCTGTTGTGCTATAATTTCGCTCGGCTGGATTGAGGAGACGGCTAGCGTACTCAATTGGGCGCTCGTCTTTTCCTTCACCTTGTAGCAAAACAGCGCCGAGCGCATAACTACTGGCATCCGTTCTGAGGACAAAAGGTTTGTTGAAATCAGCCTGCGTTAGAATAGGCGTTGAGGTAAGGCGATTTTTCAGTTCCTTAAACGCGCCTTCTTGCTCCGCATTCCATGTCCATGGTTGGTTTTTCTTCAGTAAGCGAGTAAGTGGCTCAGCGACTGAGGAAAAACTGGGAATAAACTTCCTAAACCAAGAACAAGTCTGGAGAAAAGTTCGCAAGTGACGCAGGGTTCTTGGTGCTACCATGTCAACGACTGCTCGGACTTTATCGGCATCAGGGGAAATTCCATCCTGGGAAATGATATGACCGAGATATTTTACTTGTTGGCGAGCAAACACGCACTTTTCTCGATTAGCACGTAAGTTAAACGTGCGCAACCTGTCAAAAACAACGCGAAGATCAGCGACGTGACTTTCGAAAGTGTCACTTATTACGAGTAGATCATCCTGGTATGCAAGAAGGGTCATATCCTTTAACGAAGGGTCGGAGCGCAGCCTGTCGATGAGACGTTGGAACGTCGAAGGCGAGTTTTTTAAGCCGAAAGGCATGCGCTTAAAGCGGTAAGCACCGCACGGCGACGAAAAAGCTGTCTTGTCACGATCAGACTCGCGGACCGCAACCTGCCAGAATCCACTTCGCATATCTAAGGTACTCATGATGCAACCTTTCTTAGTAGACTGTAACAATTCATCAATGAGTGGCATGGGATACACGTCGGTCTTTGTCACTGCATTGAGCCTACGATAATCAACGCAGAAACGTACTTTGCCATTTTTCTTAGGAACCAGGAGTGCAGGAGACGCCCAGGCTGACTCGCACTCCTCTATGATATCATCTGCCAGCATCTTGTCAATTTCAGCCTGCATGATTTCCCTCTTAACCGGATTTACCCGATAGGGAGGAATAGCAATAGGAGGATGGTCACCTGTATCAATCCGGTGCTCAGCGAACGGCGTTGGAGCTCCCCCTGGCTGAAAGATATCATCGTTATCTAATAAAAGGCGGGAAAGTTTTTCGCGCTGACAGTCCGTGATAGAGGTCGCCTCATCAGACCTTAAAACATTTGCAACAGCAGCACAAGAAATTTTATTTAAATTTTTTTTTGTTTCATATTTTAAAACAAACTTTTCATTTGAGTTTTCAGCAAAGTTCCAAAAAGATTCACCAAAGTTTATCGATATTTTAAACTTTTGCAAGAAATCTATACCGAGTAATGTTTCATTACTAATTGAATCCGGAAAAATTAAAAAATTTACTAACTCCGTCTTGTGTCTCACCGTGACCTGAACTTCAGTGGTCAAAAGATCCATTTTCCTACTAATTCCGTCAGCCAGCTTAACAACTTGTGTGATTGGGTGAAAGGGATGTCGCTTTCTTTGTAACAAATTATACAGGGTATGACCAGCAACACAGCCCTTAGCCGCAGAGTCAACTAAAGCAATTCCGTTTTCATTGACAATTGAAACGTTGAGAATTGGTCGTTGAGATACGCACACATTTTGGGACAGGTGAGATAAACTTTGACAACCACTGGTTTCATCGGACACTACATTTGTTTTACTACTACTGTTCTGACTTAACATTTTAGGTTGAGAAACGCTGGGCCCATGTTGTTGAGAACCATTGGGATTTTGGGACAGTTGAGAAAAACTTTGGCATTCATTGTTCTCATCAAACATCAAAAAACTTTTACAATCATTGGCCTGATCTACAATTTCAGGTTGAGAACCATTGGGATATGAGGACAGTTGAGAAAAACCTGGACATTCACTGTTCCCATCAAGCATCACAAAATTTTTACAGTTACTGGTTCGACTTAAAATTTGAGGTTGAGAACCACTGGGATATGAGGGCAGTTGAGAAAAACCTGGACATTCACTGTTCCCATCAATCATCACAAAATTTTTACAGTTACTGGTTCGACTTAAAACTTGAGGTTGAGAACCACTGAACTTTTTTGGTTGACAACCACTGGATTCAATTGGTGAATGGAAGGTCTGACCAACACTTTCCTCAGATGGAGGTAAAGATACACAAGCCTTGGAATCAGTTAACATGGTCAAACATTTGTGACCAGCCTCAATATCTGGAAAGGGCAAAGTGTAGTCAGATCTTGCATTGACATAAACACAAGTTTGAAATTTGCAAGCATCACATGCAACGACATTCAAATAATTTGGTTTGATCTTACCAGTCTCTAGTGAGTAGAACGCTTGCCCTTGGTTATCTGAAGGCTTACACTTGGTGCACTTTGACTTAATCACATTAGGGGTACCGCACCCATAACACTTCACAGGCTCACTTTTATTGTTATTACGTGCTTTTAACTTTTCACATTCATCTCGAACATGACCAAGCCGTTTACAGTACACACAGTATGGACGTTTAGATTCACTTGATGACGATGGCTCGGAGACACAAGGAAGCTTAACGCTGCCACTGGCAGTGTCCGCAACGATGGGGGCGGGAAGTTTCAACGACGCGACGACGGTGGCAGCTCCAGAAGAGTTTGATCGAAGAACCGTTGGAGTGCGTATGTTGGTAAACTCTCTTCCCTTTTTATCTATGATTCGCTGTGAGTCTTCAATGCTCCTTGCTTTTGTGAGTAGCTCATCAAAAGTCCTAACCTGATCTCTGTCCAACCGTTTCCTGATGCGATGGTCAAGTAGTCCAAACACTAAATCAAGTTCTACTTTTTCAGTAAGATCTCCTCTTGGTATTTTTCCTAAAAGTGCTCTCACTTTGGAAATAAACAAATCTGTTACCTCGTCTCCTTGGGACAGAGCAAAGAGGTCCTGATAAATTCGGAATGGTGGTCGACGTTCCCCAAAAGCACTTCTCAACTTTAACAGAGCCTCATTCCATGTATTGGTGGAGACTTTTATTCCTTGCCACCATACTGCAGCCTTATCATTGAGAAGCATGCTGATTCCTCTGAGGGCATTGTCATCTGTTATGCTCAGGCAAGACTTGTAAGCCTCAACTGCATCTATGAAATTTTCTAAAGACTCTGTGGGACCTCCACTAAATCTTGATAAACATCCGGAGAAATTGGCAGGTGTAGTCGTCACAATAGAAGCGCTAGTGGTAGACATGACTGGAGTCGAAGACCTCACTTCCCGCAAAACTTCTTGGTAAAACTGATGTTGAGACTGTTGCAGCGTAGCAAGCAACGACGTCAGATCTTGGCTAGACATTGTAACATTCCCTCCTGTAGGTTCATGTTGATGTCCGCTCGGATTCTGTGTTTCATCAACATCATCATCATTGCCACCGGCATCCTGGTGCGATCGAGTCTTCGGCATGTTTGAGTACCGACCACGTAGGTACGAAACGAACTATGAAGAAATCTGCACCATTCAGAACCAGCTTCGAAGAGTAAACTTCCGAGTCCAGCCAGTTTGTAAATATCCGCGAGCATCCGAAAAATCACAAAGCACAAAACCACGTGGGCGCCATTTTCGCGGTCGGCAACTCAGTTGGGAGGTCACGAAAAGAATATTTTGTTTGTACTTTATGAAATCTTTAATTCCAAGTTTAAAATCACTGTTTAAAATTACTGTAAACGCAATATGGAAGTAGACAACAAATATTTTACAAAGCCGGCCGGAAAACTCAACGAACCATTACTCGTGAAAAAGGCAACTCGCGCCCCCGCTAAGGAAAAGCGGCCGGGCGACGCAACATACTAGGGTTCGTTCAGAAACCGTGCCGGCAGACGGCCCCGTGTGGATCGCTGGGGTCTAAGGGCTATGTCACACGCTATAACTTTTATAATTTTGTTTTGGGTTCTTTGAAGGGGGGTTAAATTTGTAGTAGCAGCCGTTCCCCAAATTTCTACCAGATACTCTAAATGTGATTTTGCAAGAGAATTATAAATAATATTACGTACTGTTTTTGGTATACATTTTGAAACTTTGTATAGTGCTCCTAGTAAGGATTTTAGTTTTACTTTTACGTGTTCAATATGGTTTACCCATGTCAACTTGTCTTCTGTCCACAAACCTAAATATTTTTCTACATGAGATTGGTGAATTATATCATTATTTATAACTAATGGAGAAAATAATGGTCTAACTAAAGATCATGAAGATGTTTTTGATGTATTAACTCTAAGCAAGTTATACTTGAGCCAGTCATTTAAAATGTCTAGATCAGTTTGAGCTATAGTTATTAAGTCATGGATACTTTTACCATAATAAAAAAGGCAAGTGTCATCGGCGTATAGAATTAGGTGCCCTTGTAAATCTATGGCATTTATATTATTCATATATACAAGAAACATTAAAGGGCCCAGTATTGAACTCTGCAGAATTCCATAAGACACACCTTCTAAGTCGCTTGTACAGGTATCGATCTTAACCAATTGTAGCCTATTAGTCAGATATGAAGAAAACATATCTAGAGCCTTATCTATGATACCTATATTGTGAAACTTTTGGAGAAGCTTAGGGTGGCTCACAGTATCGAATGCTTTCTTTAAATCGATGAAAATACCTAAAGCCAAATTTTTCTCGTCAATATTAGTTTTAATTTTAGTAACAATAACAAGATGCTGTCAGTGTGCTTGATTTAGCGCGAAAACCATATTGTTCGTCTATTAGAAATGATTTTTCTACGAGATATGCATTTAGTCTTTTGTATAAGATTCTTTCAAAGATCTTAGAAATTACAGGTAACCTGATATCGGTCTATAATTGCTAGGATCATTCTTATTGCCTGCTTTATGTATTGGCGTAACTTTGGCTATCTTCAGAGAATCCGGAAAAATTCCATTAGCTAGGCAAATATTGATACAGCGCGTTAGGTAGTTTATCAACAATTAAGTTCTTAATACATTTGATTGCCTTAGTACTAATGCCATCTATTCCAGTACTAGTGTTACTGTCAAGTTGATCTATTAATCTAGATCAGGGGTGGGGAAACTACGGCCCGCGGGCCATCTCCGGCCCGCGAAACGTTGAAATCCGGCCCGCGACCATCTAACAAAAATCGAGTAAAGTTTTCGTATTCTTAAAAATTTAATTCTCATTGGCAGTGCGCGGCTCGCATAAAACAATCACGTACCTATATATTACGGCAAGTTATGTTGTAGCTTACAAAATTGCTAAAAGTAACAAGAAATTATCGGATGGTGAATTTGTAAAAGATTGCATGGTAAGCAACATTATTTGTCAGAAAAAAGTAGAGTTTCAATCTTTAGCTTTATCACGGAGAAAGATAACTGGTCGAATTGACGCCATCGCTGAACAATTATCATCACAGCTGGAAAATAATTGTAACAAATTTGAATACTATTCCCTAACCATGGACGAGAGCACAGACGTGAGCGATATTGCCCAATTGCTGATTTTTATTAGAGGAATTGATTCAGAGTTCAACATAACCGAAGAATTAGCATGCTTACAATCATTGAAAGGAAAAACTACTGGAAAAATTATTTACGATTCTTGTTTTGAGGGTATTTCAAAGTTACCTATGGACAAATTATGTAACATAACCACGGACGGAGCACCCAATATGGTGGGCAGCAATTTGGAGTTTATGGGTATATTTTGCAAAGAAAACCCCAATAATAATGTATTATTTCTACACTGTTTAATACACCAGGATGTGTTGTGTAAAGCAGCTATTGACATACAACCCGTTTTGCGTGTGATTGTTAAACTTATCAACACAATACGTTCACGGGGTTTGATGCATAGACAATTCCAAGAATTTCTAAAATACACCGAAAATGAGTGCTCTGATCTCCTCTACCATACTAAAGTGACATGGTTAAGCTGTGGTAATGCATTTGAAAGAGTGTGGAAGTTAAGAAAGGAGATCAAGACTTTCTGACGGTGCAAGGCAAATGGGACGACTTTAAGATCATGTGTGACGAAAATTGGCTACCTGAATTCGCATTTTTCACAGATTTGCTATCACACCTAAATAAATACAAAGCTTCAGGGCAAGAATCAATTCTTAGATGAGCTTTAGGGACATTTAAAAGCCTTTAAATTGCAGCTCAAATTGTTTTGCCGTTGTGTAGAGAAAAATGAACTTACCCATTTTCCGAAACTGAGCAGTATATCACCTGTCTGAGACGACAACTTAAATAAGTTCGCTCAACAACTTAGGAACCTGCACGAGGAATTCGGAAAGAGATTTCAAGATTTTAAAAAAATTGAGCCGTCACTTAATATTTTTATGATGCCTTTTAATGTCAACGTCGATAAAACACCCGCTAACCTCCAATTTGAACTAATTGAGATGCAATTCAATACACATTTGAAGCCTATATCTTAACACCAGCAAATTGGAATTTTATAAGTCCATAACTAGGACACAATACACAAATATATGTAGTTGTCCACGCCCAAAAAATAATGGCTATGTTCGGAACAAGCTATTTGTGCGAACAAACGTTTTCAAAAATGAAGCCAAGAAAAAAATCTCTTTGTAATAGATAATCACCTTTATTCACTGCTAAAATTTTTTTAAATTACAAATGGAGCGGGCTTGTTATGAAATAATGCCGAAACAAAAACAGTTCCACATCTCACATATCCCCACAAAAACCATTGCTCCTCAACTCAATTTATTTCTTATTTCAATAATTATTTTGTTACTTTGCACAATAAATTTGTGTTTCCGAAAATACATAATATTTAATATTTTTATTTCAGTAAATATAGCTAAAAATGCAACAACTTGGCCCGCCATATATTTCGTTAGTAAATATTGGCACGCGAAGGAAAAAGTTTCCCCGCCCCTGATCTAGATACTTCATTACAATCACAGGGGTGAAGCTCACGTAGAGTTATTTCATGTGTGTGAGCCGGATCGTATGTTAAGATGTTGCCATTGTTGGTGTGATATTCATTCGGTATCTTACTAGCTAGACCGGCTCCAATTGATGAGGATAATTTATTAAAGATACGTACAGATTTGGGGGCCGTCAGTTATTATATCTTGTTCTGTTTTTAGTTTAGGTAGTGATATGGTATCTTTAACTTTGTTTAATGATAGTTTGTTTAAGATATCCCAAATTTTTTTGGGGTCATTGGAACTGCCGTGGAACAAGGAATATTAATAGTCTTTTTTTACTTTATGTATTAGGTTTTTAACTTTATTTCGTTCTTCAATAAACTATATATTGCACGATAATTTGTTTTATCACTAGGATTAATTTTAGTTATTTTTCATAAGTTATTTTGATTATTTATTAAGTTTATGATTTTTTTACTTATCCATTCATTTTGGGGGGATTGTGAACTTTTATTTTGGTAATTTTATTATTTCTATAGTTTTTCATAGTTATCATTCTGATTTGTATATTCTATTTGTTCAATACTACGAGTAATATAGAGGTTATCATAATCTAGTGCCTGATATTTTATTCTATCGTAATAAGCTTTGGGTAGACCAGTGACTTCAAGAAAAATCTGCTTATGATCAGATAATGATGATTCTATTAAGGACATACTAAGTGAGTGGTTATTTAAGTTTGAGTAAATATGGTCAATTATTGTATTCGTAGTACTCATTTGGCGTGTACAGTATTTGATATCTATTTTGTTAATTATTATAAAGGCATTTTCATTTATTTCATTCATATACTGTTTTACCTTCAGCGTTTTGGACATCGAGTCCAAAACGCTGCTATAAAATTAAAGAACGCAACTATCATAGTTTGCTAAAAAAAATCCTTCATTAAAAGATGCAGAGCCTGCATCAGAGACATCAATTTGAACATTTAATGTATTAAAAAAATAATAACATTATTTCAATTGATATGTTGGTTTTATTTTATTTTAAGTAAGTAAATGTAAAGTAGTTTATCTCGTACCCATAACACAAACTCCCATTACTTTCGGCTAGACTGGACTATTTATATTTATTTAAATATTTTCCACATGTGAAACATTAATGAGCAAAAAAATATTTTTCTCACTGTTTTTAAGTAGCCAAATTATCGTATATTTTATTGATGTGTTGGTCCAATTTTATTTTTAGTAGGAAGAGCCCCTTTTGACACAAACGTAGCAATATCTCAGTTTTTTACTGAACAAAATTTCGGGATTTATTATTATTTTAGAATGCTCTTGAAATATACATGTTTTCAATGTACATGGAATCTTAGGTTTTAATTTTTTTTTTTTCAACCGCAGCAGCTTAAACTTTGCATAAATAAATGAAAAATTAAAATTTTCTACTTTAAACCTGTCTTGAATATTACTGGTCCTAGTTACCAAAATATTTTAAACGGTGTTCAGAAAAGCTGTTTTTCTTTAGTATATTCCAAAACCAAAATATAAAAATTGTTAAAATTGGTGGCACAAAGTCTAAAAATGTGAACAAACGTAATTTTTTTTCCAAATTTACAAAAAAATATTTTATTTTATTTATTTTTATTTATTTATTTACAAAAGTACCTCTATTTTTACGGGAACACCCAATGCAATAGAGTACATATTTAAATTTAATATTAAAATTAGAAATAATTATATAATACAGAAAAACAACACAAAAATCATAGAGTCAACCTTACATTACAAAATCATACATTATAAATCACAAATCATATCCATTTCCATATACAACATAATTTCATTAAATAAGAATATTATCGATATTAAAAAATAAAAATTTCAGTCTAACTGTGATAATACGGATTTACACAACTAACGATTACATAAAATAAACAATGCAGCTTTTTGGAACTCGCTCTGGGAACAGGAGAAAAGATCTATTCTCTCGGCAATCAGATTCAGCGTGCGGATGCTGCGCGTTAGAGGGGATTTATGTACTAGGTTAGTTCGCCCTTTTGGTACTGCGAATAGAGCTGGACGCCTTCGTCTGTGCACATAGTCCGCCGGCACATTCAGCCGCAGTTCCTCCAAAATGCTTGGATGGGCGATCATCCCTCTCAGCACTTTGAACAGGTGTAGAGCGAGCGCTGCATCCCTCCTTACTTCTAGCTTGTTGTATCCAACCATGCCAATAACAAACAAGGTTGGATACATCAAAGGGTAGAAGGGATACGTACCGTATTGCTTCAGGTATAAATATCTTAATAAATATTTTCCGAACGGGTCAGGTTTTAAAAAAAGAAATGTTTCTGATTGGCCTTGACTTGCCGCATAATCACCTTTAAGGTTATCTACTCATTATGGAACAACCTGTATATTTTTTTTTGTCATCATCTTCAGCCTATATTAGTCCACTGCTGGACATAGGCCTCCCCCAATGAGCGCCATAGCGCCCTGTCTTCAGCTTGACGCATCCAGCATCTACCTGCAGTCTTTCGCAGATCGTCATCCCACCTGGTCGGAGGGCGTCCTACACTACGTTTACCGAGTCGTGGTCTCCACTCAAGAACACGTTTGCCCCAGCGGCCGTCGGTTCTTCGCGAGATATGGCCGGCCCACTGCCACTTCAGCTTGCTAATTCTCAGAGCTATGTCGATAACTTTGGTTCTCTGTCCGATGTATTCGTTGCGAATCCTATCCTTCAGAGAAACTCCGAGCATAGCTCTTTCCATAGCTCGCTGAGCGACTTTGAACTGGTGGACCAGCCCTATCGTAAGTGTCGCTCCGTAGGTCATAACGGGTAGGACGCACTGGTTGAAAACTTTCGTTTTCAAGCATTGCAGTGTGGATGAAGAGAAGACTCTACGTAGTTTCCCAAACGCTGCCCAGCCCAGCTGGATCCTCTTTTTGGCCTCCTACTCGAAATTGTTTTTACCTAAGTGCAGAATCTGCCCAAGGTATGTGTATTCGAAAATAATTTCGAGAAGGTGACCATGTACGACCACCGGCCCCGGATCAATGTGTCCATTGATTATGACTTTCCTGAAAATACTCCCATCGGGAGGCTGAAGCTAGGTCGTCCAGCATCTGGTTCAGCTCCTCTAGCGACTCCGCCAATAGGACTATGTCATCAGCGAATCGTAGGTGTGAGATGTAGTTGCCGTTTATGTTTATGCCCTTACCTTTCCAGTCCAGCGTCTTAAACAATTCTTCAAACGCGCTTGTGAACAGTTTCGGGGATATGACATCCCCCTGTCTCACTCCTCTGCGCAATCGGATCGGTTTAGACTGCTGGCCCTGTACTTGGACACTCATAGTGGCGGCTTCGTAGAGACATCTCAGCACCTCGATATAACGATAGTCCACTTGGCATCGCTGTAAGGATTTCAGAACAGCCCAGGTCTCGACAGAGTCAAAGGCCTTCTCATAGTCCACAAAAGCCAGACACAGGGGCTGATTATACTCTTCGGACTTCTGTATAATCTGCCTCACTGTGTGTATGTGGTCTATGGTGCCATATCCTCCGCGAAATCTAGCCTGTTCTGGTGGCTGAAACTCGTCGAGTCTCCTAGCGAGACGATTCGTGAGAACACCTTATAGACGTGGCTCAAGAGTGAAATGGGTCTGTAGTTTTTAAGAAGGGTTTTATCTCCCTTCTTAAAAAAGAGCACCACCAAACTCTCGCTCCACGACTTTGGAGTTCTCCCACTGTGAAGGACGGCGTTGAAGAAGTTCTGTAGCTCCTTTATAACAGGAGCTCCTCCAGCTTTCAAGAGCTCGGATGTTATACCGTCTTTACCGGGGGCTTTTCTATTCTTAAGCTGCCTTAGAGCTAATACGATCTAGTCTTGACTGATGTCAGGTAGTTCGTCGATGTAGTGGCGTTTCAGGGTGGCTCTGGAATCATGGTTGACTCGTCGGGAACGAGGGGCATGAGCAGCGTATAGACGGCCATAAAAGTCTTCTTTCTCGGCTGAGATCTCCGGCTTCTACAATACGGTCCTTCCGTCGTGCGTTTTAAGCTTTGTCAGGTGGCTCCTGCCAAGCTGCTGAGTGAATACTTTGGACCCCCGGTTTCGCTCTATCGCCTCTTTAATGAGGCGCGTGTTGGAGCTCCGGAGGTCGTGCCGTACCATCTTCGCATTTCGCTTGTTCAGGTCTTACCTCTCTGACAAAGTCGCTTGGGTGGTCTCCCGCCTTTTTGTCATCAGCCCAAGAGTCTCATCCGAGAGTTTGGACTTCTTGCCTGTACGCTGCTTTCGACAGAATTTGATGCCCTCGTCCCTCAACGTTTCAACCAGATTGTGTAGGGTCTCGTCAGCGTCATCAGTGGGTTCCAAGGCAACAAATCGATCCCCGAGAAGCTGCTGAAACTTTTCGGTGCCCGCCATGATTTGGATTAGGTCAGGTCGGAGCGTGGACTTCATCAGACGGTTTCTTTCAAGCTTAATGTTGATATACAAGAGAGCCTCGAAGGAGTCGGTGAATCAGATCCGGTATTGAACCTGTTGATCACTGAGACATCTCTGAATAATTATGTGCTTGCTATCCGTCATGATGAAGTCCATCTCATTTTTAGTCACAGTGTCGGGGCTTTGCCATGTCCACTGTTTCTTAAAGAAGGAGTTCATTAAGAACAGCCCCTCCTCCTCAAGGAAGTGGACAAGCATTTGCCCCCTGTGATTCCTAACTCCATAACCATGCGGGCCTATTCGGGATTTGTTGCCAGTCTGGATTCCCACCTTGCCGTTAATTTTATTTTTATTTTTGTTATTTTTTTTTTATATTAGCCTTATTCGTCTTACTGCTCTTCTCGCCAGCGCTTTCTTGGCCGTCCTCGCCCACGGCTTTGTTCCGGGACCCAGGGTGTTGCAGCATTTAATTAAATTAATATGATAATTTATAGTAGGTAGGTATTTCACATTTATATAAAATTGTAATTACATAGTATGACAATTTATTGTGGTGATTGAATTAATAGAAAATGACTAGCGGACCGAGCACTCAAAATAGGTGTAGTTTAGTTGCTTTGCATAACTGATACGAATGTGGAAATTAGATGTTAGGTAGGATAGAGTATCTAATTTAATTGTATGGTTTCGGACCATTTTCTAGTAATTATTAAGATTTTGGGGGGGTCATGACACCCTCTACACGATGGCCAATCAATATGCATCGTGTAATATCATATTGTAGAAAAGTGAATCATGGACGGGATTAGTCCTGTCCCTCCCATACCCCCGGACCCCCCTGATCCTAGGGACGTAAAGGGGACTAAAAGGAAAAGTGAAGCTGGTGATGTCTCCGATGTCTCCACACCAGTTAAAAAAGCTTCATCAACTCTGTCTGTGCCGTCGCTTCAAACGGTATATTCTCACCCATCCATCGTGGTGGGTGCTAATGGTCTTTATTACACAAGCTCAGACAAAGGCCCGTTTCTAGTTACTGTTTCTCGTGTAGAATCGGAGCCAGCTGCGGGCACTGCCTTCAGGGCCATCAAATTTGGTATGTTTTTATTAAATAATGAGGGTATATGCGCAGAAGGTGTGAAACAGATGGGTCGCAAAAAAATTTCAGTGCAATTTAAAACCTTTGAGGATGCGAACAATTTCCTCCTTGCCTCAATTCTTCAAATGTCAAAGTTGACTGCATCGATCCCAACCTACAACATAACTCGCATGGGACTGGTTCATCAGGTCCCTACAGATTTGCCTATGCAGGAGTTTGTAGAGGATCTGATTGTTCCCGCCGGATGCGGAATGTTCTCAAAGCCCGGCGCTTAAGCAGAAAAGTTTTTGATGATGGTAAAGCTTCATGGGTTCCAACCCAATCAGTTGTTGTCACTTTTAAAGGTCAATCCCTGCCATCTAGAGTATTTCTGTATTATAACTCCTTGCCAGTTGAATTGTACACTTTCCCCACGATTCAATGCCATTCATGCTGAAGGTTTGGTCACACGAAAATTCAATGCAGATCGCGTCCACGATATTTCAGGTGTTCTAAAGAGCACCTTGGAGATAGCTGCGATATTCCTGAGATGGAAGCTTCCTGTCTACACTGTTCAGGGCGGCACTTTGCTACCAGTAAAAGTTGCCCGGAGCAAATTAGGCAACGTTCTATCAAGTCTGCAATGGCACAAAATTTTATTTCGTATGAGGAGGCCTCTTCACAGTTTCCAAGAACTTCACGCCCCTATACTGAGGTTGCCCAACAGGTATTATCCCAAGACCTTTTCTCCCAATCTCCCTCTCAACTCTCTGGAAGACCTGTCCCCCAATCCAATCGATCATATATCAAAAATATTTACGCTTCTCCAAAATCTTCATTCCCACATCAAGTTAGGACCTACGATAAGGTTGCCCATAGAGATATGGTTTCTACACCAATCTCTTTGGTGCCTAATGGGTGTGCTCTTAACCAACCTTCCCAAAATTGACTGAACTCATTTCCATTACTTCGCAAAATGAATCCTCTGACTGTTCTCCAGTGGAACTGTCAAAGCATACGGGCAAAGCGTCATGAACTTACACACTTAATTAATCTTCATAGCCCGTCGGTCATAGCCGTTTCGGAGACATGGTTGAGACCTGGTTCCCATTTTCGGATCTCAGGTTTCTCTTGTCTCCGAGCGGATAGGACTGACGGGCATGCCGGGAGTGCCCTATTAGTTCGGCGCTCCCTTTCCTACTCTCAAATCACCCTGCCGTCCCTCCCCTTTCACATCAGCGCTGTTGGTGTCAAGTCCTTTGGTATATCTTTTATATCTGTATATATTCCCCATCCCAACTCCACTATGATCCCGGATATCCTTCTCCTCTTCTCTTCCGTTCCTTCCCCGAAGGTTATCATGGGAGATTTTAATGGTCATAACTCAGTATGGGGGCATAGCCACTCCGATCTATTTGGTCTTTCCCTTATGGAAATTATTGATGAAGCTAACCTCTGCATTCTTAATGATGGGTCTCCTACCCGTAGGACTCTTCCTCATCAAAATCCTAAAAGTGCTGTTGACCTCTCTCTTTGTTCTCCTTTACTTTTTCCGGATATTTTGTGGAAAGTATTACCTTACACATTTGGTAGTGATCACTTCCCTATAGTTATTTCCATTAATAACTCGAATAGCGTCACTCCTCTTTGTAACCCATCTCCAACTTCAAAGTACATCCCTACTGATGCTGACTGGTCATCTTACTCATCTTCATTGGATTCGTGTTTGGAATCTTTTTCTTTATCTGAAGATTCTCCTGCTGTTTCTTAGAGTGTATTTATTGACTGTATTATTGCATGTGCAGATCGCACTGTCCCTATAAAAAAGACCTCACGTAGTTTTAAAGTTTCCACCCCATGGTGGGATTCAGAATGCACAGCGGCGGTTGCTGAGCGTAAGGCCGCTGAGAATGCTTATTGTCATTCTATGACCATCGAAAACTATTTGAGTTACCAAAAAGCGGCTGCAAAGTTTAGAAAGCTCTCTTCAAAAAAGAAAAAGCAAGGTTGGACAAGCTTTTGTGAAAGCCTATCTCCTAGATCTCCTCCATCGCTTGTATGGAGGCAAATAAGGTGCTTTAGAGGATCATGCGCTATTGACAATCTGTCGGCTAATGATCCGTCTTCTTGGCTGGAGGCCTTTTCAGATAAACTAGCTCCCCCTTCTTTTGATTCTATTCCATCTCCTCCCTCTTTTCTTCCTTCCACTGATAGCCTAGACGCCCCTTTTTCTTTTAGTGAACTGACCCTTGCGCTTGACGGACTGACTGACTCTTCCCCTGGTATAGATAAAATCCCTTATTCCTTTCTTGTTAAAGCATCTAATGAATCTAAACAGGTATATCTGTCTCTAGTCAATAAGTTTTTTGATATTGGATTAGTTCCTGATCAGTGGAAGTCCCAAATTATTGTGCCTATCCTCAAACCTGGCAAAGATCCTTCGGATCCATCCAGTCATAGACCCATAGCGTTGTCGTCTGTTATGGCCAAAGTGGCGGAACAGATGATCAATCGCCGCCTGCAATGGTGGTCTGAGAACGGATCTATACTCTCTAAAACTCAGTATGGTTTTAGAAAGGGCATGGGAACTCTAGATAACCTTAGTTTATTGACTTCAGATATACATATGACTTTTAAAGAAAAAAAAATACCTCCTAGGCATATTCCTCGATATTGCTGCTGCATACGATAGCGTCCAGCTTCCGGTACTGATGAGGAAGCTTCTCCAACTTGATGTTCCCCAGAAACTGGTCCGATTTATTGGTAACCTTTTAATGGAAAGGTCTGTGGTCATTAAATCCTGCCATGGGCTACTTGCTCCTAGGTTAGTCTGGAAGGGCTTGCCTCAGGGCGCTGTCTTGAGTCCTTTGCTTTATAGTCTTTACACATATGATCTTGACCAGTCTGTTGATTCATTCTGTAATGTATTACAGTATGCTGATGATTTAACTTTATACTTGTTATCCTCTTCTCTTGACGAGGCAAGTAACCGACTCAACTCAGCTCTATCATACCTTGGTGACTGGCTTTCAGATCATGGACTGTCTCTGTCTGCGGCAAAGAGTTCAGCTGTCATTTTCACTAAAAAGCGCGTAGTCCCACCTATATGTATTTTTATTGGCGGTGACGCTGTCCCTATATCCAGTCATGTAAAATTTTTAGGTATAACTTTAGACTCTAAAATGACGGGTTCTCAGCATTTTATTTCTATTTCCCAAAAATGTGAAAAAAACACTAATATCCTTCGGTCTTTAGCCGGTGTATGGTGGGGCTCCCACCCATGCACCTAAAAATTGATTTATAATGCCATTATAAGGAGCCATTTTGATTATGGCTCTTTTCTTCTGAGCTTGTGCAGCAAAGTAGGGTTGGACAAACTTGACAAAATTCAATCAAAATGCCTACGTATTATAATTGGGGCGATGAAGTCCTCGCCTATAAATGCAATGCAGGTTGAGTGTGGTGAGCCTCCGTTATTTTTACGCCGGCAATTTCTTTCCGATAGGTTTTTATTCAAATTAGCTCAAAATTCTAATCACCCTCTTCTTCCAAAATTAAACCATCTTCTTAGTTTATTCCGATACTCTGATAAAATTCCCTGTCTACTACGTAGTTTCAAAAAGTTCTCTGAGCTCCCAAATCCTGTAATGCAGTTCCCATCTCACCCTTTATATTCCATTCCATACGATGCCCTTATTTTCCGCCCACAGGTTTTGTTAAGTTTCGGTATATTTAAGAATTCTGCTGATGCGAAAGGCATATTTAATTCGGAAGTTGATACAAAATTTTGTGGGTGGCGCTCCATTTTCACCGACGCGTCTAAGTCTACGGATAGTGAGCTTGGGGCAGCGGTTTGGATTCCTTTTACAAATATTACACTTAGTTTTAAATGCCCATCTTCCTCGTCGGTTTTTACTGGTGAAGCTGTTGCTTTATTAGAAGCTATTCTGTTTGTTAAATCTCATAGTTTAAACAAGACTATAATTTTTTCTGATTCTAGAAGTTGTCTACAATCAATAATTTCCAATCCTTTTAGAGACATATCGCGGTTCCCTTTGATTCTTCAAATACGACAGGCCCTTTATGAGTGCAATATCCTTTGTATTGAGGTAGTTATTGCCTGGGTTCCGGGGCATTCTGGAATCCCAGGTAATGAAGCTGCTGATTCCTGTGCAAAAGCTGCGGCTCAGCTAGGTTCTCTTGAGCATTTCCATTCATTCTGCCATGACTTATGCCTCCTTCCTAAAACCTATCTTCAGAAGTCTTGGACTGATCTTTGGAATATCTCAAAGCTTGTTAAAGGTAAGCACTATGCTGATGTCCAACCGGACATCCCTCGATCTCCGTGGTTTTTTAAGTTTCGTAAATTCAATAAAGCTACCACCTCGACCATTTGTAGATTAAGGCTAGGACATTCTTGCACTCCTGTCTTCCTTGCGAAACTTAGGATCAGGGATCACTCCTTATGTGAATGTGGGATAGATGAAGGCCACGTGGATCACATTTTTTTCTGCTGCCCTATTGTTTCTCTCTCTTTATATGATTCCCTTCCTCCTGATGTCCCTCTTCCAACTTCTGTGAAATGTTATCTCTTTGCTTCTCCCCTAAAATTAACTATGCCTTATGTAAATTTGTATATAATAATGGTATAAAATTGTAATTAGTATACCTTTTTCCTTAGTGCTTTTATTTATATCATGCAGTTTTTAGTAAGATATTTTAGCACTGTTTTTTCTTAGTTTCTTGTTTGTAGTTTTGTAGTACATTTTGTTGATTCACGTTTAATGTTTTTCTTTATTGTAAATATTATTTCTATATTTTGTACTATTCATGTAAGTTACCTTCCCTTATAAAGCTTGCGCAATTTTGCCAGTGTCCGTTTCATGATAGCATATCATGAAACGGACACTGGCAAAATTGCGTCAATCCAGACGCAGAACCATCTAGGAAGAAGTTGAAGTTGACCTACAAAGTGACATCCATAGATTAAGTGTGACATCCATAATTATGATACACGCAAACATAGACTTAGTAATAATTTCCAGATGCCATCCTACGGAATCACAAGTCAAGAACAGCAATGGCGGACTTGTCATATGTGAGAGATGCCAACTGATGAAAAAAAAATGCCGATAATTTTCATAAAATTTTCTACAAATCACAGATCACAAATCAAATAGGTAGCTATTATTTAAAAAAATAAAGTAGCGTAATGCTTTAGTCACATAAATGTTATAGTTTTTATAAGAGCTACCAGTAGGTAGCTATTATTATTATAATCATAGGTTGGTATGTTACGTAGTAACGTAACATACCAACCTATGATTATAATTATTTTCCTTCCGATCGACTGGCTGGTTTTTCTACTCGAAATAAACCATCTATACGATCCTGTAATCAGAACCCCTAAATCGCGACGGCATCTGGTAGCACACTCAAAAGAGGAGTTCTCAGAGGGCAGGGGGGAGCAACATTTAGTTTGCATTTAAAATCACTGGTCTCCTCTCCCCACTATTATTTTTATGCAATATGGCTCCGCGTAGGGGCCAGGGGGGGGTGTTCTGGGGGAGTAAATGTCAAAAAGTTGGAATTTTTCTTAGGTCACCTCAACCCCCTCTATACGATTCCGTAAAAAAAGCATACGTCCATCAAGGAAAACAATTATGTCAATCAGTAAGTCAAGTCAGTCTGTGTTAATTTAGCTTTATATAATAAAACTAGTTGTTAAATGTGCGCGAGCTGCAAGCAGCTCGCGGCGGTTTTGTGTAACAGATATTTTTTTATTAAGACCCCCTTTTCGTATAAGTTTGTTTGAAATCGATATACCTACATAAGAAAGGAATTTTGCGATGAAGAATTTGTCAGCCATCTTGGATTTGGAAATGGACATCTTTTTCGGAATCTACGTATGCGAGTTATTCGAAAACGATACTCATATTATGTGGGTGCTCGTCTCAAGGCGAGTATAAACTGCGATATAGAGATGTCAGCCATCTTGAATTTGGAAATGGACATTTTTTTCGTAGTCGACGAATGCGAGTTGATCGAAAACGATATATATATTAGTGGGTGTGCCATCACACAGCGCGGCTCGCTTCGCTCGCCTTGCTGTATGGCGGTGGTCGCATTGACGCACGACTCTGCTCCTGCTGCCACACAGCAAGGCTCGCTTCGCTCGCCTTGCTGTGTGACGATGGTCGCATCGCCGTCATCGAATCGTAATCCTCACCCCCAAGTTAGTCAAAAACGATACCCATATTAAATTTTTTGGTAGGGGGACTACAGGGGGACTGGGGGCGTAGGGGGGTTCACGGCACGGCTCGCTTCGCTCGCCGCAATGCTCCCCCGGGTTATAGTTTAGGGGGTCTTGGGGGGTCATTGGGGGGTCACAGCACGGCTACAGTACTTCGTTCTTCGGTTGACTGAGACTCCATCCGAGTATTTTTTTCATTCATGCACGCAAAGAACAAAATGTAGTCATCCCGAAACATAGACTTGCAAAATTAAATAGTAGCTTTATTTACCTTGGTATAAAATTTATAAATTAAGTTTCTTTACATGTAAGGAAACCTAATTTTATGATTTTTTGTGAAAAAATCAAAAGTTTTTTAATATGTAGGTAAATCTTTTTATAATATTGACGAAGCTATTGCTGATGAATTTTATATGTAATCATGCTATTGTATATTATGACTTTTCCGAGTGTACGAGTGTACTTCTACGTGATTGTATCAAAAAGGAATAAATAAATGAACTGAACTGAACTGCCAACGTCTACACATTGGCAGTTCAGTTCAGTTCATTTATTTATACGGAGACATTACTATAAGATCGACAGATAGATAGCTGTGTTTTTGGAAAAAAGGAGGGGGAGGGGGGGCTGATTTGTTTCTTGACTTTATTAACATGACAGGATGGTTTGGTTGGTGAGTGATGAGAGAGAGTGTGATTGGCGGTGTGGTGACGTGACGTGAATTAGGAAATTAACTTCTAAATTCGAAAAAGTATCGAAAACGCAACAAGTGCACCTTTATTTTTTAATACTATTGTCCTTTTAACAAGTGAGCAAATAGTTACGTATCATTTGATGTTTGTCTTACCTTTAGGTGCATAAAAATAGATTTTTTCACCAAAAGTTTTTGTATCAAACAAGTTCAAGATGAAACGCTCTGAACTAGTAAAGTGTGCCAACCGCTGTCTCAAAAGCAGGGCCATTGGAGGCCCACATTCTGTCTCCAGGTAACGTCTATATTATCGTGCTCCTTTTCATTTCTGTATTATACGATGATTTAGGGTTGCCTTGGACTTTGTACTTCAACCTTACAAGTAGGACAAACCAATAACAAATACTTTTGGTTAGGTATCTCATCAATTAATACAGAATTCCCTTTAGTTTGGGTATGCCGTATTTGAAATATTTAGTGCTGTATCTTTTTTGTACGTTGGCATACAACTTTATTGGTTATTCATAGTGATCGGAATAGGTAGAGTATATTTACCTAAAGTTTGAATGTGGAAGTAACACAGAGTTGATAATACCTCTTCTACAATCCCGAGATGATGATATTTAATGTTAAAATCCTGGGAACTTTAGTTAAACAAGCTAGAAATTATTGATTTGAATAATCACATTAAATTTTTTTGGGTTCCGATGAGAATTCCTGGATTTGTTAAAATCTTAACTATTTTATTAAATTTGTCAATTAGGTACTTCTTAGTACTTTGGGTACATTCATTACCAATTATTATGTCCAGGAATCTGATTACCTCTTTAGGATTTCTTATTGAAATTAAATTAAAAGGCTTTTATCTCATAAATTAGGAAAATATATTCTTGAGAGGTTGTCTGGTTGTTGCGCATGTTTACTGGATAATAGTGCAATAAAAAGGGTTACTTAAAATAACAGCATGCTGCTGTGGAGCGGCTAGGGCATGGCGGTATTGGACCTATTGACAATACCAGTATCCATGCCCTAGGCGCGGTGGATTCTATTGTTTTTAATTGAATTATATTGATCTAAATAATCATTTGTTATAAATGTTCCCGAACAAGTATTTGCCTACAAATTCCAGGATTTTTCAATTCCCATCGGAACCTTCTTTCTTTAAATCAATTGTTTCCAACTTACAGATACCTAACAAGCGGCCCTTTCCTCTTTTTTTATTCGCGGCAGTTTATTTCTTAGCATTGACTCCCTCCCGCCTGACTGACCTCCCGTACCTCAGTGATGGCACATCGCATGAGGTGGTCAAACTAAGAGATACTTGTCTGCTGGGGTTGAGCATTGTGTTGAGCAGACACTTTGATGTTTTGTTCTTTGAATGAATTAAGAGGCCTCCGGAGGTACGAATTCTTCATACAAACGTAATACCAAAATGATTTCCAATTCAAGCATATTTCCACTATAATATTGTATTATTTGTATTTGAATAGTATTTATCTAGGTTCCTAAATAATTTTTTTTTCAAAATACTTACCTAAACTTAAATGAAAGCCAATCGCATTTTGCAAATTTTTATACGAAAATGGACAAGTTTTCTTGGTATTTGTTTCGTAATCTTACGTTTTATTTATTAAGGAACATAGCTTATATTGTCTGGTTACAGAATAACAATACTTTTCGAAGAATACAAAAAGTTTTCAGTCATAATTTTTGGTATTACGGAACAAACCAAATTTTGAACGGCTAATATTGCTATCGCGCACGCATGGGGCGCGGCGCAAGGGTTAAACAGGGACAGCGATATTCGGAGCGATTTTTGCCAGCGAGGGTCGCCGGACCGTTAAAAACAAATAATCTGGTACTAATACCAAACACCCTGTGTACCTACAAAAATTATAATTTTAAATACTTAATCTGTCTGAAATGACTAGCGTTCCTTTTGCAATCTGCCTAGCTATTCTACAAATGGGCTGATTGTAGGATGGTCCCTAAATACCTATATGAATTGTGTACAGATGGGCGAGCAGTAAGGCGGCTGAGCGGGCGGCGCCGCGCGCGTCGCCCTCCTTCACCCTAAACCTGTTCCGCGGGCGCGTGGAGCCGGCGCAGGTGTTCCCCTTTCCCGAGCCGCTGAGCGAGGAGCAGCGCCAGACGCTGCGCGAGCTGGTGCCGCCCGTCGAGAAGTTCTTCCAGGAGGTCAACGACCCGGACAAGAACGACGCCGCCTCGCAGATAGAGGAGGGCACCGTGCGCGGCCTGTGGGAGCTCGGCGCCTTCGCGCTGCAGGTGCCCGCCGAGCACGGGGGGCTCGGGCTCAACAACACGCAGTACGCGCGGCTCGTCGAGATCGTGGGCGCGCACGACCTCGGCGTCGGCATCACGCTCGGCGCGCACCAGTCCATCGGCTTCAAGGGCATCCTGCTGTTCGGCGACGAGGCGCAGCGCAACCACTACCTGCCGCGCGTCGCGGGCGGCGAGTACGCGGCCTTCTGCCTCACCGAGCCCTCGTCGGGCTCCGACGCCGGCTCCATCAAGAGCCGCGCCGTGCTGGCCCCCTCAGGCGACCACTACGTGCTCAACGGCTCCAAGATCTGGATCAGCAACGGCGGCATCGCGGAGATCATGACGGTGTTCGCGCAGACACCGGTCGAGAAGGACGGCAAGACCGTGGACAAGGTGAGCGGGGCGGGGCGAGGCGGGGCGCGGGGGCGCGGAGGTAGCGGCGCTGATGGTTGTGTGCGCTTGTTTCAGGTGACGGCGTTCATCGTGGAGCGCTCGTTCGGCGGAGTGTCGTCGGGCCCGCCGGAGCACAAGATGGGCATCAAGTGCTCCAACACCACGGAGGTGTACTACGAGGACGTCAAGGTGCCGGTGGCCAACGTGCTGGGCGGGCTCGGCAACGGGTTCAAGGTGGCCATGAACATCCTGAACAACGGCCGGTTCGGCATGGGCGCCGCCATGGCGGGCACGCAGCGCGCGGCGCTGCGCCAGGCCGCCGAGCACGCCGCCACGCGCGTGCAGTTCGGCAAGCGCCTGTGCGAGTTCTCCTCCGTGCGCGCTAAGCTGGCTCGCTGCGCCATGCTGCAGTACGCCACCGAGGCCATCGCCTACTCCGTCTCCGGCAACATGGACTCGGGCTCGCAGGACTACCACCTGGAGGCCGCCATCAGCAAGGTGTTCGCGAGCGAGGCCGCCTGGCACGTCGTCGACGAGGCCATCCAGATCCTCGGCGGCATGGGATTCATGCGCGCCACCGGCCTCGAGCGCGTGCTGCGCGACCTGCGCATCTTCCGCATCTTCGAAGGCACCAACGACATCCTGCGGCTGTTCATCGCGCTGACGGGTGAGTATGGCGCGCGGGGCGGGGAGCGCGGGGCGCGGCGCGTCCTTCCGACTGAATGACGCCCGTCTCCTCTGGTTGCAGGCATGCAGCACGCCGGCTCGCATCTGCAGGAACTGCAGCGCGCATTCAAGAACCCGGCCGCCAACCTCGGGCTCATCTTCAGCGAGGCGGGGCGGCGCGCGGGCGCGGCCGTGGGGCTTCGCGGAGGCCCCGACCTGGGCCCGCTGGTGGCGCCGGCTCTGGCGCCCGCCGCCTCGGAGCTGGCACGCGTGGCGGGGGAGGCAGGGCGCGCGGTGGAGGCGGCGCTGGCCAAACACGGCCGCCGCGTGGTGGAGGAGCAGCAGCTGCTGACGCACCTGGCGGACGCGGCCATCGAGTCGTACGCGACGGCGGCGGTGCTGGCGCGCGCATCGCGGGCCGCGCGCCTGTCGTTGCCGACAGCCGCGCACGAGCTGGAGCTGGCGGCGGCCTGGGCGCACGAGTCGCTGGCGCGCGCGGCGCTCAGCCTGCAGAGCTCGCGTGGCGCGCCCGCCGTGGCGCAGATGGCTCGGCTGGACGCGCTGGGCGCGCACGTCGCGCAGCACGGCGGCGCGCTGCACAACAACCCGCTCGACCTCTGACCCACTCGACGAGCGCATCTCATCTGATCGTGTATATTGTCCCTACCATAGATTGTGTTAAGATGTAAATGATAAATCGTACCTATTGTGTAATTATTTATAAAATGAAATTATTTTACGAATATCTATTCTGTTTTCTTCACGATGGAGTACGAGATTTATACCCCATGACCCCCCAAAATCTTAGTTTAGGTATAAAAAATCACTAGAAAATGTGCGAAACCTTAAATAAATTTTAATTTCAGACTATTCTACCTAACATGTACCTAACTTAACAATATGGTTAACCAGTATCCACTGCAGTAAAAAAATCGTGGCTCGCTCCGCTCGCCGATATTACTTGTGTTTTAGGCATTCTGTTATGTTTCATATCAGTTCTGCAAAAGCAACAATATTTTGCTACAGTCATTTTCTATCAATTCAATCACCACAACAAATAGCGGAAATATTTTTTATTATTTAAGCAAAACCCCGCGGGTTTGCTTAAAAAAATTACACAAAATTCTAACGAAAACCACACAAAAATTATGGCTCGCTCCGCTCGCCGACAATTTCCTCGGTTTCTGTTGTAGTCAAGTGCTCACATTAAGATAATTTTGCCCAACATGAAAACTTGCAAAAACACTTTCATTTTCAAGGCTCGCTCAGCTCCTTTTTATTAATTTTTTCGTACTCTTTTTAACTACTTTGAGAAAAGTAACAAAAATTTCGGTTATATCGTTTGTATACTGGCATTTCTTTTGTATCGCCAAAAATCTCGAAATGCTGCGGTTATCTCCGTCGTTTTTCACGAATATTTCCACAAGCCGATAGCAATTGTACCTTCTGGCTATAGAAAAAAGCGAACCCCCTGCTTTAAAACATAACACAAAATTCTAACGAAAACCACAAAAAATTTGCGGCTCGTTCTGCTTGCCGACATTTTTTTCTGTTTCTTGAGTAGTCAAGTGCTTACATTAAGATAATTTTGCCAAACACGAAAACATGCAAGAATAGTCTTGCATTTTCAGGGCTCGCTCCGCTCCTTAGTTATTTCTTTTGTATCGCCAAAAAAATCTATCAATACCAATTACATCAATAATAATTACATCCTACATTTTCGGGGTTCGCTTTGTTCGCTGTTCTTTCTTTTGTCATAGTCAAAGGTAGTATCGTAATTTTGCTCCCCCCCGTCCCTGACCAAGGGAACACCGTACGGACTAGAATTCCTAGACGACTCTGTACACTGCACCTACCCCGGTTCAGTCTACGGTGGGGTAACCGTAGCTGGAGCTGCCCGTTCCTGCCACCTGCTACCAGGACGCTCAACGCTTGGGGCGGCGAAAATATAGGTAGACCATGACCTCCCGACGACTCGCCAAAAAATTATGACGGTCTCTTTATCAAACAAAACACCTGAATCACTGAAAGAAGAAAGAAAGAAAGAAAATATTTTTATTCACCTTAAAACTACTATACACAACAAACTTAAACTACGCAAATTATTACTACCTATATTACAAATGATTGTGCGTAGCAGTGTTCATGGCAAATATGGCCACTCTGTAGGTACAATATAATTAAATGATATTAATATTTACCAAAACTTTACGCAAGCAAAAACCAGATGGCGTTTCAAATCGAAGTGTGTTGTCTAAGTGGCAGTAAGTCCTGGTAAGGAGGGACCTGATCCATGAGGAACTGAGTCACCCACCCTACCAATCCTTGCGTTCAAATGGCGTACTGCTGAACGCAATTGGAAGGGAGCTGAAAGTGTTCGCCGGGTACCGTCCCCCAGGTCCTATCTACGTAAGACATTTTCTTCAGCTCCGTTTTCCATGGCAATGAACCCATCTTGAACGCGGATGCGGCACAGAGTATTGCTATGTCCGGCTCCTTAGATAGTGATACAGTCGTTATCGATTACATTGGGTTACCAGATATACGTAGAGCACTTAAGCGGTTGAAACCAAAATCGTCGACTGGTCCAGACGCGATACCGGCGTATCTGGTAAAGGATTGTAAAATAGCATTTGAGCAACCCCTTCTTTATATATTTAATCTCTCACTCCAGTGCTCCTATTATCCAAACCGATGGGAGGTTTCAAAAGTGACCCCAATACCCAAGAGTGCATCAAACACACTAGTGGATATGCACAGACCAATCACTGTTCCTTCTATCTTTGGAAAAAAAATTTGAGACTGTCCTAGACTATGAGATACGCCGCCAGGTTGTCAGACTCTTCACCGACTCTCAGCATGGTTTCCGCGCAGCCAGATCTACGGTTACAAATCACATAAACTTTGTTGACTATGTTTCACTGTGTATGGATATGGGCTCTCAGGTGGATGTCACGTATTTCGACTTTAAAAAGGCGTTTGACTTAGTAGATAACGACATTCTCCTCCAGAAACTAGCTGTGATGGGTTTCGTACCAAAACTCCTAGCATTTTTTGCTAGTTACCTACGGAACCGTCGCCAATACGTCTCCGTTCGGAATTATGTGTCGGAGACCTATTTCACACACTCTGAAGTTAGCCAGGGAAGCACGCTAGGCCCGACTCTATTTCTACTAATGATAAACGATCTACCATCAGTTGTCATCTCCTCTGAGTGCCTCTTGTTCGCCAATGACCTAAAACTCTATACGGCTGTGCGTGAAACGGACGACTGCTTGGCACACCAGCATGACATTGATCTGGTCGCTGAATGGAGTGAAGCCAATCATCTCTCTTTTAACACCTCCAAATGCAAAACTATGACCTTTACACGTCGTAGAAATCCCATCGAGCACAGCCACTCTTTGTCAGGAGTTCCTCTTGAGCGAGTTCAGACCATACGAGATCTTGGGCTTGTGATGGATCCCAAGCTTAACTTCAATGCTCATATACAGGCTATATGCAAGCAGGCGTGCAAAATTCTAGGATTCGTAATGCGTGTAACTTAGGATTTTCCCGATTTACGAGCAGCATTGATTTTGTACAATGCCTTTGTACGTAGTCGTCTGGAGTTCGGAGCGATACTTTGGGATTGTTCGGGTAAACCGACCACGCAGCAGATATGCATTTAGCTGCGCTTGCAGTTGAATGCGTATTCGCTCGCGGTTGCCTAAATGTACTCAGTTCGCGATCGGCCGCCTTCGTCGCGGGTTCAAACCATATACCATCATACCATTTACCATAACATAATTCGGCAGTAGTATATAAAAACCAGTAGTGTATAGTTGTCCTGTGAATATAGTCCGTACCATAAACCAGTGACTTTCCTTGACCACTAACCTACACCATACTACCTACCAACCTCAAAGGGCTGTTTGGGGATCCACCAGTACCATCTACCACAACCCCCAACCATAACCCTTTTCAGGGATCCTCACGAGGACAAATACAGGATGATGGTTGAGAGAGTCCAGAGAAAGTTTGCACGTTATTCGTATAAACGCATGTACGGGAACTATCCATACCTCTATCCATCCTTATTCGTCTCCGGCATGGTCGGTTTGGCTACTCTAAACTTTAGGCGGAAGCTCCTTCTTCTAATTCATTATATCATGGTACTGCGTGGTAGAGTTGACAACCCAGTAGCTCTACAGCAAATGGGCATTGCGGTCCCCAGACGGTACATGGTGGGCGCAGTCGGAGCTGTCGGTGCGCGGCGTCGGCCTCCGCTGTTTGCGCTACCTCCCGGTTACCGAACGCATGCTGGGGAGAGCGCTCCCACCCCTAGAGTACTAAACCTCCTAAACGAGTTTGTCGCCGCAACTGACGCCGACGTATTCTTTGATAGCATCGCCAAGCTACACCGTTTGATGCTCTCATTTCTAAATTGTACCTTTTGACCTGTTTGTTTTGTTTTTTTTTATCCGTGACATGCACGCACATGTAATGTATTTTGAATTTTATTTTTGATATAAATAGTATAAAATTTATTAGATATTATTTAGAATTTATTAATCAGATTGTTATTATTTTGTGTTTATGACTTGAATGTTTAATGTTAAAAATTGACTTACTTTAGTTTATAAAATATAATGTTTGACGTTTGAGTATGTATATAACTGTAAGTCAAATGTAAATAAATGAATAAATAAATAAATTGAAGTACCTAGTCTATGACATGGCCACACAGCATCTGCCGATCCTAGTAACTCACGCGTTAGAAGCTAACTTTACTGCTCCGAAATCACTTAGAGACCGAACAAACTGGCTGGCATATGAAAAGCTCCTTGAAAATCACTGTGTAGGCAGACTTACCACGGCAGAAGAAAAACGAATAAAATGCAGCAGGCAAAAGCGGAAGCCTCCAAACCAGCCCCACTGAAACCACCTAGACGTGACGAGCTCCCACAGGCAATAAGAATCCAGCTGAGGAATAAGAGAGCTCTTTGCAGGCTGTGGTCCCGAACCAGATGCCCAAGACTGAAGACCCAGCTCAATAAGCTGAGACCAGTTTACACGCTCTCAACCGACAGCTGACCAATGCGCCAACCCCTACATACCCACTTCTAAACGAACAAGGCCACCGAAAATTTGCACCAGCTGACCGTGCCGAAATCCTGGCAAATCACTTGGAGGCGCAATTTTCACCACATCCGATACCAGCAAACGCTACTGATGAACTCCTAGCTCACTATGCCACCATCGAGACCACAGTAGGAGACTTCCTCGCACAGCCGACCCCGACACTCAGCGGAGGCGAGTTCATCTCCTCAGCCGAAGTACGAAGGACGATACTCAGGCTACCCAAACGAAAAGCTTCAGGAGACGATGGCCTTCCAAAACCGCACTCCGCCACCTACCACGCAGAGGCGTGGCCACCCTTACCATGCTCTTTAACGCCATCCTGCGTACCGGCCACATCCCCGACGTCTGGAAGGTGGGAAGAGTTATCGTCCTCCCAAAGCCAGGAAAAGATCACCGATATCCTGCCAGCTACAGACCAATTACGTTGCTTGCAACGACAGCCAAGCTCTTCGCTTGGCTTGCTTGCTCTTCGAGCGCATTCTACTCCGTCGGTTAGGATAGGACCTCACATAGAACCAAGACCAGAGCAGTTTGGTTTTCGCAGTCAGCACTCTACAACTCGCACGGATTCTGCATCACCTTGCCCACCAACTGAACAGCAACCACTCCACAGTTGGGATCTTTCTAGATGTGGAAAAAGCATTCAACCGAGTGTGGCACCCTGGTCTTATTCTCAAGTTGATCGCCTCCTCAACGCCAGCGGCGGCCATCATCCGGATAGTTTCATCATTCCTTCATGGAAGAAGTTTCTACGTCGCAGTTGAAGAAACCAAATCACAATCTCAAAAATCATAGCTGGTGTACCCCAAGGAAGTTGCTTGTCTCCAGTACTATACGCACTCTACACCAATGATATCCCGACTCTAGAGAACCAACTTCTACCTGGAGAAGATGATGTGACATTAGCGCTCTACGCAGATGGCAACGCTTACTTCGCTTCCTCGCCAAACCCAGCTACGGCCGCTAGCAAGATGCAGCGATTGCTAAATCTTCTCCCAGCGTGGCTTGATAGATGGCGAATCGCGGTGAACGCTGGGAAGACGGTAGGTAGCTCTGCGCGTTACACCGCGGCGCACTGTTCAACTACCACTGGAGCTGCAAGGCCAAGCCCTAGATTGGCAAACCTCAGTCCGTTACCTTGGTATAGACATAGACAGGTCGCTGACGATGAACGCACAGGTGGAGCGCGCGTTCAGGCAAACACGCGCCGCCCGAGTCATGCTATGCTACTACCTGTCCTTGTATCGAAACTGCCACCACTGCCTGCGAACAAAGATTGGGGTTTACAAAACCCACATCCGCTCTCGCCTTACATATGCGGCGCCAGCGTGGTATGCCCTGTGTTCCAGAACAAACCGGAGTAGGATCCAAGTGGAGCAAAACATCGCTCTCAGAGTCTGTACAGGCGCGGGCCGATATGTACGGAACACGGTTATCGCACGTGACCTGCAAACATCCTCGATAGAAGAGTTCGTGGTGAAGCTGGCGTGCAGGATGTTGGAACTCCACGATGATGTCCAAACGCAAGAAGACCATCGCAGCCAATCGGCTGCTGAACAGCAATGCCTGCAGGACTCTCAATGCTGTGACCATGATTGAAAAAATACTCGGATGGCGTCTCAGTCAACCGTTGTTGTTTTCTCAGGTCACCTCAACCGTGTTGACGGTTGAGGTGACCTGAGAAAAATTCCAACTTTTTGACATTTACTCCCACTAACTAAATGTAATCATAGGTTTTGATTTGTGATCTGTGATTTGTAGAAACTTTTATGAAAATTATCGTCATTTTTTTTTCATCAGTTGGCATCTCTCACATATGACAAGTCCGCCATTGCTGTTCTTGACTTGTGATTCCGTATCATGGCGTCTGGAAATTATTACTAAGTCTATGGCTGTGACTAACCCCCCTATCTTTAGTCATTACCTCAAATAATTCTCCACTTAAACTTGTTCAAGGGCGTTTCGAGCATTCCTTCAAAACATGCTCGAGTTCGTAAGTATGCTTAGTCGTTAATTTGGTTATATATCAACCTCACTCGAACGTGGTTGAGTCGAGTCAGTGCGTCACCGTTACCGTTACCGTTGTAGGTTTCATTGTCGTAAATTTAATTGAGATAGTCTCCAAAATACATTGTAAATAACAACAAACTATTTCGAGGAGCATTCAAGGAAGGTAGCGACGTACCTTGAGATGACAGTTCGTTATTCCACTCGTATGAGAAAATTCTCTAAGGCTGTTTCGGGTGAAGGATTTTTTTACGATCAAGCATACCGAAACGCATTTGGAGGTTGAGTAGAGTTTGAATCGAGGTCGAGGTAATGACTAAAGATATGGGGGTAAGACTCGAGTGACGTCTCGCTCGACGTTGAAGCCCGAAGAAAGAATCTAAGTTCGATTCGAACCGCATTTCGCTCGAAAAACGACTGTTGAAGACCATTGATGATTATGTCATCAAATGTCATGTCATGACTTCATGTTTGTTTATTTGTTTTGTTTAGTTAATGTTGATCGATTGTTGAATTTTAACGAGCGATAGGTACTATACAAGTTTTTCCTTGTGTTGATTCAGCAGTAGGTTAGGTACGCTGCAGCCTGCAGGCTTGAAGAAGTTGGAGCAGGCTTACCTGCTGAGCGCCCTAAGGTAAGGTATCTTAGGTATATTTATTTAATCTCTATACCCGCGAAGTCAGACTACAAGTAGGTACCTAGTGTTTTATTTTAATGATACCTTCCCGTTCCCTTTAGAAATATGTCGCACAACTCGCACAGCACAAATTGTATATCGATAAGTAGCTTATAATTTATAAACCTCAGATCAAGTCAAGGGTAGTCTGCCTGCACTCATTTAACAATAAGTTACACTGAGCCTGAACCCACACTTTGGTTTAGGTAAGATGGGACCTGTGGCCGTCAGCAGAGAAACAAGACAAATAAAGATAGGGGCACTGACACCTAAAACTATTTTACATAATGTTGGAGAATTAATCTTAGGTATCCTACCTAAGATTAATTCTCCAACATTATGATCATTCAAAGTGCTTGTATGAACTACTAATTAGGTATCTTTTATTTATAAAGGTTGAACCATACGACCAGGGGCGAGTTAAACATGAGCTTCTACAAGTACCTAAACTAAAGTTTTACTCGTCCCTGCTTTATAATTGAGTAGGTACCTATACCTACCTGCGGGTTGTTGTGGTACCAGGGGGTCAGCTAGTTGCAAGAGGTTCATGTTATTTCAAACTAGAGTAGGAACGGAACAGCTGAAGGCCAACAAACATTATGTAAATGAAAGTTGACAAACTGGCCAACAAAAAGTGCTTATTAGATTTAATGTAAGACCAAAATGCTTTTGATTAGATTTAAAAGAATTTTCAACTTTCGCTATGTAGGTAATTTAAATAACACTCATGTTCAACTCTTTTCGCTCTGGCTCTTAGTACCTTAAAAGAGTTCTTATCGGCCTTGTTATCATAGATCTTATTTTCCTATGGTATTTATTTTTATAATTTAAAATGTGTAAAAAAGCCGGAGAGTACCATCATGGAGGATAGCTTGCGCCGGACTTTTTTTGTGGAATGTACTTAACCCGTAGCTTTGATACCACTGTGTTAAATAATAGAACCGCATCATCCACTGCACCATCAGAAAGAGCCGTGTTCCAGTTATATAATAATAAATAATAATAATAACTTGGCAGCTTGTGGCGAGCTAATGGTGAGTAGCGACACCACGGGTACGGAGTGCTCCCGGGAAAGTTCCTGGTTCTCGTCTCCGCTTGTGGAGTGGCATCCCAAGAGAACCAGATCCCCACCTCTTGCTTGCCTTCATTGGCCGGTCTGAGTGCAGTCGCGAGAGATTCATCTTAGGATGTAGACTCGGGGTGGAAGTGTCTAATGGCGTAATAGCGAGGAAACCCGCTCACGAGCAGTCTTCGTGATGGTGAAATCGGGGCCGCACCTCTCGACACCCCTCAGTCGTTTGCGCCGATGTTGTTCCTCTCCGGTAATTTACTCCGGCTTTTTAAGGAACCCATCCAGCATTCGGCAAGCCACCGTCTGCCACTCTTCTTAACATTATGATTGACTTGTTTGCAATCTCCCCTATAACCCGATTACCCAGTCCATCCATCCATCACAATAGCCTGGTTTTATTTCTTTCATTTTTCTTTGCAATAGTCTCTACACCTGGTGGATACCATCTTTGGGTGTATCATGTTGTGCACCCGAGGATGATACCCGCTATGTGTAACTTCTCAAAGGGCCTCTGTGCTGTTGGCTTCGGCCCCACGCAAGCCTTCCAAAGGACTGGGTCACTTTATGGCCCGAGATCATGGTAAATGAGAGACATAAAAATAAAATATTTATTAACCAAAAACACAAGGAAGAATGCTTGTATCTTGAGGTCCGTGAGTGCGTTTGACAGAAGGATTTCAGAGGATGTGCAGATACAGTATGTGCTAAATTTACAAAACAGAGTAAAACTAACATGCAATAATTTCTTTTACAAATAATAATATTTCATTATCAAATAGTATTCGAAATGGTATCCTGGAATGGGAATAAGTTGTAGTGAGTTTGGAATATGATATTGTGTGCTGAGTTTGTGTGTACTAGTGTGTTGTGTGCCTAGATAGTTGTTTGTGTACTGAGTGTGTGTGTGTGTGTGTGTACTAGAGCACAGTACACATATAGAACAGTATGGAAACTAAGCCTAGTTGATGAAATAAATACCTACGCTCCATTATAGCACTAGGGTTGTCACTTTTCTTGTTTTTGATATATATTTTTTATTAAGACGATTTTTTTCTGTACTGATCAATAAATGGAATTAAAATAACTAGCTTACAAATGTAGTCTGGTATAATATAATAATATCTTCGTCTGGTCGAAGCGACGCGTGACCCGAGATCTGGCGAGTTTGTTGCGCAGCCCATCAGCCAGCATTGCCATACAGCGTGGCAATGCAGCCAGCATCTTGGGGACGCTTCCGACTGGTATTGATATGGATCAATTGAGCTACCTGTAGATTGTTTACAATAGTCTGCAGTTAGGTCAATTGTCTAACTAGTTAAATTTTCTTTGTTATTAGTAAAGTATTTGCTTACAAATACAATTTAAATAGGTAATCTCATGGCGTCGCGTGTGAGCCGCGGTTGGACGTAAACGTTTCGTGAGCTCGTCAGAGCGGGCGCACGCAGACATTGTAGCGCAGGCAGCGCGCGCGCAACGCTCATGAGCGGCTGCGAACCGTACCGCGTTTCAAAATCCGAGTTGATAATTTATAGCAGCCGCCATCTTGGATTCACTTTTTGACAGCAGTATCGGCTTCAGCACCCTCGAAAACCATGAAAATGACACCCATGACGCAAAAAATTATAATTTATAGCAGCCGCCATCTTGGATTCACTTTTTGACAGCAGTATCGGCTTCAGCACCCTCGAAAACCATGAAAATGACACCCATGACGGAAAAATTGATAATTTATGGCAGCCGCCATCTTGGATTCATATTTTGACAGCAGTATCGGCTTCAGCACCCTCGAAAACCATGAAAATGACACCCATGACGGAAAAAATGATAATTTATAGCAGCCGCCATCTTGGATTCACATTTTGACAGCAGTATCGGCTTCAGCACCCTCGAAAACCATAAAAACGATACCCATGATGCAAAATTTCATAGTTGATTGCAGCCGCCATCTTATATGTACATTTTGAAAGTCTACAATCTAGTTTAAACAATGATGTGATATATATATGTAGGCGCCACGCTTTGGTTAGACTCTGAGAGCACGTGCACCGAGGCGAACAAAGGGATGCTACCTGCTCCGGGCCGCCGCCCGTACCTGAGCGACCGCTCGTAGACTTGTTTACCCCAACCGCGCGTATTTAAGGCGAGCGCGCGGCAGCAACAGGCAGTCTCGCTTCAGCTTTCGTTGAGTGCACATCCCGCCGTAGTTCGTTCGGATTATGGTAGTTGATGCGTATCGATTATAGTGGTATAGATTATTACAGATAACACAATTACTGTTAATCAAAGTTTATAAAATAGAATAAAAGTATTGACGGTGTAATTCCTGGTTTTGTTAATGTCTGAGCTACTCCCTCTTCGACATCAGAAGTGGAGAGAAATCCCGCTCACTATCTGTTTTGGCTCATCCGTGTTTCTTGTTCCAAGTGTGTCTCGAAGATCTACAGTACAGAACCTAGCTTCGAGGAATCACGTGTTGTTAAGTAATTTTTTATTTTTTCTCCTAGCTCCGCCCGGAAGCGCAGCGTCTTCCTGGGGTCTTTGCAGGCTTCACGGAGCAACCTTGGCAATTTAAGGATTTCTGTTCCTTGCGCTATTACTTGCTCACATTCCAGGACTACATTGTTTAGCTGATTCGTCACCGCTGTCGCACATCTGCAGAGAGGGCTGTTGGCTGTTGGTTTGGTCGCTCCAATGGTGACTAAGTGCTTGTTCAGTGAGCTGTTTAGATTCAGTAGGCATTTTTTTTAGGTTTAGTGATGTTGATGAAAGTCCCAACCTGGCTTGTTAGCATTTTAGTTGACGAATCTTTCGTTCGTTATGAGTTTCTTTAGTTCGGAGCCTAGTTCATGTCTAGAGTTTTGAGTATGGCAGGGGTAGAAATGGTGATGGATGGATCTTCGGTGGTCGCCTCCAATCCCCTACGTGTCAGTTCGTCTGTAGTGTCATTGCCTAGCAATCCGCTTTGTCCCATTGAAATTTATAATCCTGTTCTTTGTGGATATCCTTTCTAATGTTGTGTGACATTCGTTTACAAACTTGGAATTGCAGCTCTTTCCCTCAAGAGCGCTGAGAATGACAGCTGTCGGCGAGGATTCGTACACGTTCGTCCTTGATTACTCTCCTCTACGCGGCTGTAGCTGCCTGGGTTCTTGCTACGCATTCACATTGGAATATGCACCCGTACCAGCATTGGTCTTGGAGCCATCTGTATAGATTCTGATTTCGTGTCTTCCTGGTCCATTTCTTTGGTCCACGTATAGTTGTATCTGATAGCATTCGTTTAGTATTGGTATACTAGAAATTTGGTCACCAGGAGCGGGGTTCTTCTTTTTAGTTGCGGTAAAAGTCCCCAAAGTTTACCAAGCATTCTGCTACATTGGTACAGAATTGCGGTAGCACGCTGAAGTTTGCAGTCAAGATGTTTATTACATAGCAGTTTGCTCTGTGTTAAACCGCTTTAGACTTAAATAGCGGAGTTTTAGGTTTCCGAGATGTCGATTAAATGAAAAATCGTGGTCATTAGGTAATCGGTCAGCGTATCACATCGTGACCAGTCCATGGTCGTTGAACCTGCGAATTAGCTCTTCAACAACTGTGTTTCATAAGAGGGGCGCTCTGAAGGCAGACCCTAGCAACTGTACTTCAGGTGTTTATTTTTTTTTGGAGTCGGATCACTTTACAATAATTTTATCGATGAATAATGATTATGACGACTATGAGATCGGAAATAGCCGAGTTCAGTTGCGGTACCCTTACATTTGGTATTCACATTTACGATCAACATTGTCTTGGTGAATATAGCTTGACATGTCTATTTAGGGTGATCGTCCTAGTTGTAGTCGATCAACGCAACACCGCCGCGATTGTTATGAGAAGAACCTAGGTTTTGTCATTTGCAATAAACTACATCGTGATAGCTTATCGCTTATAATCGTGGAACTCTGTAAGATTCAAGTTTTTCATTGGTTAAGAGATTCCATTAGTAATAAAATGGTCGGAGTGATTGGTTTCAGGTGCACGACAAACCGTCGCGCACAATCGGCGAACGAAGTACACACGTTGGCATTGTTTATTACTACGGTGACTCCTATTATAGCCGTAGGTTAATGTGGGGATGAGAACGGGACAATACTGCGTCGTATGGACAAAGGATACAACGCTGAGGTCGTTGTTGCAGCTTCGGTTACAAATCTGTCCATTAATTTAAGAGTTTGAGGTAGGGTTTCGTTGTGGTTAGCTGAGTTTTGTTGCTAAGCAATTAGACACGATGTTTATAATGGACCATACAGCTGTTAGGGGTGAAGTTGTTGACTCAAGTCACGAGTTCTAGTCGGGAGTTCGAATATCTCTTTATATTCTGAATATTATCCAGTAAATTTAGCATTCGACAGAGGTGATTGGTGAAGTGACAAGATTAAAATGTCGAACACAGATGAACTAATTCTTCGGTGTGATTTTACTTCTACTGTTATTATTTCAATCTATCGCTTATAACATTTTTATTTGTATAACAGATAAAATTAGTAATAGAACAACCTCCCTGTGCGTTAATTTTTATTTGTTTTTAGTATTTGGAGTGCCCCATGACTTGAAGCTGTCATCGCTTGGAAAGGTGCGTTTCACGCGCTAGCGACTAGCGTTGAGGACCCCTCTCCACACGCTGCGCTGCTCATGGATTGCGCTGAGAATGTTGGTGGGGCTGTAAGCGTGATTATTGAAGGTGCCACCGGACTGGATACAGCGGTGAGACCGAACCAAATTATTTTGTGTGACATCATTATCTATCATCAGTCAAGGCTAATTTGGTAGTAGTTTGTATGATGTTGAGTAAGTACTGTTTTGAATATACGCCTCCACTTTGGACTGTCTAGTTAGTGTTCTCAACACTCACAATCTTGAATTACGTATTGTCAGTTAAAGTCAACCTGTCACATAAGCTGTCTCCTTCACGCCCGCGTTTAAATCGAACACTTACGGGCAGTACGTCGTACTCTGATTGATATTGTAGTAAATTACAGTGATGACAACGTGACGGCGCCTGATAAAAACGATGTAAATAGTTAACAATACAGCGTCCGATAGTTGAAGTATTTTAGCAGACTCCTTTTGATCACTAGTAGCATCTCTCCTAATATTGACGCTAACTTGATAGCTCAGTAGGCTATTTTAGATCAAGGGCTGATTAAGGTAATAAGTTGTACAGTGAGAAAATACCGTAAGTTTTGAGTCTGATACTATATCGATGAGGATGATTATAGGGTTGTACTGGTGTTCATTATTGCTATAAATTGTTAAGGCCAGGTGGTAGTCAGGATGTCGACCATAGATGATGATGGTGGGTTAAAAGTGATTAGCTGATTGGGTATAGGTATGGTAGATAAAAAAAAAATAGAGAAAAAAATGAATGAGAAAAAAAAAGAAAAGAGAAAAAAGAAATGTAAAGCGAAAAAAAATAGTCGCTGAAGCCCAAGCCAGTACTGAAGGGATAGGCGAAAAAAAATAGTCGCTGTAATCCGGGCCAGTACTGGTGGATAGGCGAAAAAAAATAGTCGCTGAAATCCAGGCCAGTACTGAAGGGATATACGAAAAAAAATAGTCGCTGAGATCCGGGCCAGTACTGAAGGGATAAGCGAAAAAAAAAAATCGCTGAGGTCCAGGTCAGTTTGTACACTGAAGGGATTCTGAATTGAATTATAGAGACAGAGTGTCTGGGCTAGGTGTTTTTGACCTAGAGATCGATTGAATTAAGTTATAGGGACAGTGTGTCTGGGCTATGATAAACCGGGGCCAACTATCTATTCTGAGTGTTTTTTTTACCTAGAGATCGATTCGAGTAGTATATCAGTTTGTTGTGTCAGGATGAACGAGCAGTAATGTTGTTTTGTTCTTTTTCTCAGATGATATCCTATGAGCTTACGCGAACGAGGACGTTCGCAGGTCAGAATGGCCGTGTAGGCGCCACGCTTTGGTTAGACTCTGAGAGCACGTGCACCGAGGCGAACAAAGGGATGCTACCTGCTCCGGGCCGCCGCCCGTACCTGAGCGACCGCTCGTAGACTTGTTTACCCCAACCGCGCGTATTTAAGGCGAGCGCGCGGCAGCAACAGGCAGTCTCGCTTCAGCTTTCGTTGAGTGCACATCCCGCCGTAGTTCGTTCGGATTATGGTAGTTGATGCGTATCGATTATAGTGGTATAGATTATTACAGATAACACAATTACTGTTAATCAAAGTTTATAAAATAGAATAAAAGTATTGACGGTGTAATTCCTGGTTTTGTTAATGTCTGAGCTACTCCCTCTTCGACATATATTAAAAAATAAGTGCCGCGAGGTTGCCGCTTTGCCACCTACACAAACGAGACAAGTAATGCGTGCGTTGCGTTTATGAGTGACGGAGATAAGGACATATGCCGTGCGGCGGCGTCTCGTCTGTTCGAACTAAAATCACTGCGCTGTTGCCGCTTTGCGTTGTCTGCTCAAACAGTGCTAGGTAGGTATGTAGCTTTAATAAATTATCGCCAAGTTATTATTTCTTTACAATGAATATGACGGCTCTATTTGTAAAATCTCACTAAATAAATAAATAATGCTGGACAATTCACACAGCATTATCTAGCCCCATGGTAAGCAGAGCTTGTGTTATGGGTACTAGATAACTGATATACATAATACAATATATTACATAGATAGATATTTTTTTATTATACATAGAAATCGACCAGAACACCCGGAACAAATATCTGCAGATCGTACACACAATTGTTCCGAGGCGGGAATCGAACCCGCAACCTCCTGCGTCGCAGGCGGACCTTCGCCCACCGCGCCACATCGGTCGTCAATTGACTTTAAAAATCCTCAAAACCGCCGCCATTCTTGATTTACATTATAAGTTCACGAATTAATTATGTATGATCGATCACACGGACTCATTATTCTATAACAATCATAATAATAAATTATTCTTACCTTTCAAAATCAGCAGGAAGTTTAAAATACGAAAAATAAATAAATAGCTCCGATTTTGATGAAGCCGAGTTCATACAGCCGTATGCAACGCAACGGGTCATTTTTCACTTTCACGCGACCGCACGCCTAGACGCGACAACCGCTACTGACCATCCCCGAGAATCACCCAGAAGCCGTGTCGATGTGCATGTTTGTGTGAGTGTGCCGTTTCGAGAGTTTGTTCCCAGTTTCCGTACTGTATATACTTATACTGAGACTAGAGTGTTGTGTGCCTAGATAGTTGTTTGTATAGGTACTGAGTGTGTGTGTACTAGTGTGTTGTGTGCCTAGAATAGTTGTTTGTGTACTGAGTGTGTGTGCGAGTGTGTGTGTGTGAGGTAGGTCAGTAAGTTCAAATAAAGTCAGATAAGGTTTTCTGTTTCAGAATAGGTTAGTTCTAAGAGCTTGTTTTTAATTAGTGATTTACACGAGAATAAGTTTGCATAGTTTGTTATAGGTGTGAATCAGGGCGAAAGCCGGGCTACGTCTTGCCATGAGTGAGTACGTCTGTGATATAGGTAGGTATTTTGTAAACTCGTTTCGAAATAATTTTGTCGTAGTTTGGGAGGGCTTGGATGCTTCTGTGCGTCTTAATGGCTGCACTTAAGGGTCCGGCGACCCTCGCTTGCAAAAATCGCTCCGAATATCGCTGTCCCTGTTTAACCCTTGCGCCGCGCCACATGCGTGCGCGATAGCAATATTAGCCGTTCAAAATTTGGTTTGTTCCGTAATACCAAAAATTATGACAGAAAACATTTTGTATTCTTCACAAAGTATTGTTATTCTGTAACTAGACAATATAAGCTATGTTCTTAATAAATAAAACGTAAGATATTGATGTTTTTACATTTTTGTTCATACGAAACAAATAGCATGAAAACTTGCCCATTTTCGCATAAAAATGTGCAATTATCTGATATCGACTGAAGAAGCTATCCAGACAAATATAAAATCGTTTTGGAGATTTGTTAATAATAGGAAAGGCCACGTCTCAATACCACAAACGATGTCAATTAATGGCACGTCGTCATCCAATGGTAACGATATTTGTCAAATGTTTTCTACTTACTTTAGCTCGGTGTTTGAGAGTAACTCTAGCCAAATAGACTGTAGCGATTTCCAAGATATCGATGGATTGTCTAGCACTTTGTCTAGCGTTTATATCTGTGAAGTAGATATTTTGCTAAAAATCAAACAGTTAGACAAAAATAAAGGCCCAGGTCCTGATTTGATCCCGCCATCATTTGTTAAGAGTTGCGCTAAAGAACTAGCAGTCCCTCTTTTTCTAATATTTAATAAATCCCTATCAGTTGGTATTTTTCCTACGCGCTGGAAAACAGCACACATCATTCCAATTTTTAAATGCGGCGATATAAGTATATTGTCCTGCTTTGCTAAATTATTTGAATCTCTTGTGTATGGCCATCTCTACAATCACATAAAACCATGCAATATCAGAACATCAACATGGCTTTGTTAGAAACAGATCAACGGTAAGCAACCTTTTAGTATACAAACATTACCTTTGTCAGTCCTTCGCGAAAGGTGGTCAATTCGATTCGATTTTTTAAAAGCTTTTGACAAGGTTAATCACGCTCTACTTTGTCACAAACTGTCACTTTACGGCGTCCATTTCGTTAAATAAAATAAATAAATAAATAATAATGCTAGACAATTCACACAGCATTATCTAGCCCCATGGTAAGCAGAGCTTGTGTTATGGGTACAAGATAACTGATATACATAATACAATACATTACATAGATAGATATTTTTTATTATACATAGAAAACGACCAGAACACCCGAAACAAATATCTGCAGATCGTACACACAATTGTTCCGAGGCGGGAATCGAACCCGCAACCTTCAGCGTCGCAGGCGGACCTTCGCCCACCGCGCCACATCGGTCGTCGTTGGCTGTGTTCTTACTTAGATAAAAGAAGTCAGCTGGTGGCGTAGAAAGGCTTTGTTTCATCGCCTGTAGAAGTGACCTCTGGTGTTCCCCAGGGATCCCATTTAGGACCTCTAATATTTGTGGTATTTATAAATGATTTGATTCAGCGTCTCTCTTGCAATTGTCTCCTATATGCGGATTATTTAAAGATATTTAATACTATCACTAACACAACTCATTGTGAGAGTCTCAAAATGATCTTGATACGTTGTCTCGATGGTGTATTAGTAATCGCATGTTCTTAAACGTCAGTAAATGTTTTACAATAACATTCACGAATAAATGCAATAATAATAATTTACGACTATTACATTAACGGCCATGTCTTGAATCGTTCGTATGTAGCGAAAGACTTGGGAATTTACTTTGATGATAAGCTTTCTTTTCGGCCTCATTACCAAAATATTACTTCTAAAGCTAATTAACTATTAGGGTTTGTCCTCAGATCAACTAAAGGTTTTTAAAAGCCCTATAGTCTACTATACCTTTTCTTTGCCCTTGTAAGAAGTGTTCTCGAATATGGTAGTCCTATATGGTCGCCGAACTATAAAGTTCATAGTCACGAAATTGAAAGGGTACAAAGAAAATGTCTGCGTCTGTTATGCTATAGAATGCATCCAGGTCGTTCAAGTCTAAGTTACGAAGTTAGACTATCTAAATTCAATGTCCAGTCCTTGGAAAGCAGGCGCGTTCATCTCGATCTTATTTATTTATATAAAATTATACATTCAATCATTGATTCCCCCAAGCTGCTATCGGAGATTTATTTTAATACACGATTTAGTGCTCGCAGGTCCAACACAACCAACCTCTTTGCTTTGTTTGACTTTTAAAAACAATATTTCATTTTCCAACCCGGTCCTCACTAGAATGGCCCGTCAATACAATGATTTATCTAAGGATAACACTGTCCTTGACATTTTTGTTCCCAAATTGAGCCAATTTACCCGAACTTTAAAATCAGTTCAATTAGATTAAGTTTCCTGATCCTAAGCTTATAATGATGTGTAATTGTACGTGGGTGCATGAGCACATTATGTAAGTTTACTTACATATAGATTTAAGTACCTATCCGGTTTATTGTTTTTTTTTCTATTTCAAGCTTTTACTATCATACGTTTTGCTCTACACGTTTTTTTTGTTATTTTATTTATTTTATTTTATTTTATTTGGGAAACAAAAAGCTTATATTTGATTATAAATAGAACGTAGACTTAGAATAAATAAAGCTAACTACAGTTTCCACTCGCAGCTTGAAAGTATAACTGAGCTAGTTATTAGACTAAAAATTAAAATTATAGAAAGAATGTGCCTAAAAAACATAAGAAATTAAAGAAGTACAAAAAACAAAGTGCCTTTTAAAAATAAAGAAATAAAATACTAAGTTAAAACAAAAATACACAACAAATGAAGTTCTGTGTGCCTGATGTCAATACCAAATCATGCTGGTTGGTAACTACAAGGTGAGGATAGGATATTAATAATAAATAAATAAAAAAAATTAAAGGAAGTTAATTAATACTAAATTCTTCAAATGAGGATTTGAAGAAGTTAGTATTTATCAACTTCTTAAAAGCATTTCGCCTCATGTTGAAGAGATCAACGTTTTTGGAATAACGCGTATTAAATGTTTGCATGGTCCGCGGTAAATAGGAGTTTTTCCGGTAGTTTGTGGCGCAGTTGGGAATACTTAGTTTGAGGTAGTTTCGGCGAGGAGCTCTACTGGACGGGACAGTTAGTCCTATACCGGATAAGAGTGCAGGTGAGTCGACTAAGTTCAGGACAATGTTGAGCAATAGTGACAGGTCCGCAGCTTCTCTTCTCAACTCAAGCGGTAATAAGTGATGGTGTTTGCAGCTATCTATATAGTCAGGTTTGATGATCTTATGCTTGTAATTAATAAATTTAAGAAATTTCCGCTGAGGTTTCTCAAGCAGAGATACATATTTATTGTACTGGGGATTCCATACCTGCGAGGCGTATTCGAGGTGACTTCGGACCAGTGAGCAGTAGAGAATTTTGAGAGTTTTGAGTGAACTGAAATCCTTAGTCACCCGGAATAGAAAGCCGAGCATCTTCATAGCTCTAGATGTGATTTTCTCTATGTGTTGGTCGAACAGTAATTTAGAGTCTAAAGTCACTCCAAGATCAACTATAGAGCTTGTTCTGGCGAGAGTTTGACTGTTAATGCTGTAGTTGTGAAGAAGGATATTAGGAGACCTACTAAAGGAAATACAGAAGCACTTATCGGCATTAAGATGAAGTTTGTTGATGGTGCAGTAACGTTGAAGACGATCTAGATCGCTCTGAAGAAGTAAGGGGTCAGAAGCACAGCCAATTTTTTTGAAGATCTTCATGTCATCGGCGAATAAGAGAAAATCAGAGTGTTTGAAGCAAGAGCCGATGTCATTGACGATGATGATGAAAAGCAGTGGACCGAGAATTGAGCCCTGGGGAACGCCAGAAGGAATTGGCGACACTCCAGATGCGTATCCGTTTACAACCACAGTTTGACAGCGACCATAAACGTAAGAGGTGAACCACCTAAGTAGATTGCTCCTTATACCAGCAGCGCGCAGTTTGTTGAGTAGAATGGAGTGGTCGATACGGTCGAAAGCTTTACTATAGTCATGATTCTCAGTATGCACATCATTTGTGAAATGATCAAGTTCTAAACCCTTTATTATTCAAATTCTGTATATTTTGTGATTATTTTATGTTTTGTGCGTTTAAATAAATAATTTAAAAAAATGAGATTGGCTTTCATTTCATTTTAGGTAAGTATTTTGAAAAAAAAAAAACGCTTACGCTGGCGCTTAAAATTGAAATGTCATGCTGTCAGGGAAAAACGTTCGATGTGATGTGAAAGGTTTAATTAATATAATAACAATCGGTGTCTATTATTTTTATAGGTTAGAATGGAGGAACGAGAAGCACTGTCGCCCTCGGCGGCCATGCGCGCGCGCGCCGAGCGCAACCGACAGCGAGCGCGCGCGCTGCGTGCCGCCCGCGCCGCGCCCGCTGCCGCCCGCGCTGCGCCGCCCGCGGACACGGGCGGTGGGTTCCTGCCGGAGCGCGAGGAGCGCGCCCCGCCTCCCGCCGCGCCGCCGCCCGCGCCGCGCCTCGACCCGCTCGACCGGCCGCCCTGTCTCGACTGCCAGCGTCCCATCGCGCTCTCCTACCTGCTCGACACGTTCGGGCTCGCCGTGTGCGACGAATGCCGCGACGCGGAGGGCGCGCATTCGCTGCTGACGCGCACCGAGGCCAAGGCGGAGTACCTGCTGCGCGACTGCGACCTGGACGCGCGCTCGCCGCCGCTGGCGTGCGTGCGGCGCCGCAACCCGCACAGCGCGCGCGGAGACATGCGCCTGTACCTGCGCGCGCAGGTGGAGCGGCGCGCGGAGGAGGTGTGGGGCGGCGCGGAGCAGCTGCGGGAGGAGGCGGCGCGGCGCGAGGAGGAGCGCGCGGGGCGCGGAGCGCGGCGCGAGGCGGCGCGGCTGCGCGCGCTGCGCATGGACGTGCGCTCGAGCCTGTTTCGTGCGCCGCGTGCCGCGCACGCGCACGAGTTCGCCGCGGAGACGTACGACGCGGCCGCGGACCTGTACTCGCGCGCCTGCGCCTGCGGACACACAGAGACCTACGAGAAGATGTAGTCTGTGCCCTCTGTGCGGTGCACTGATAGGCCTGTGTACACATACATTATTATAAGCTCCTGCATTTAAAGTATTAATTATAGCTTTTACTAATGAAGGATCAGAGATCTTTGCACATAGCAACTGTACATATACTTGTAAGAAATCTTTGCCATTCATTGCTGGTCTGTCAGTGTGTAGGTATTTTTTGGAAAAATGATTCAGTCAAAAGTAAAATATTAATAAAAAACTGAATATTATGCAGTTATTGCTTCATACTCTCTCATTGCTCCAACTCAAACCCTTAAGGGGCCTCCGGAGGGACGAATTCTTCATACAAACGTAATACCAAAATTATTTCTAATTCAAGCATATTTCCACTATAATATTGCATTATTTGTTTTAAAATAGTATTTATCTAGGTTCCCAAATACTTACCTAAAATGAAATTAAAGCCAATCTCATTTTGCACATTTTTATGCGAAAATGAACAAGTTTTCTTGCTATTTGTTTCGTATTAAAAACATCAATATCTTACGTTTTATTTATTAAGAACATAGCTTATATTGTCTAGTTACAGAATAAAAATAATTTATGAAGAATACAAAAAGTTTTCAGTCATAATTTTTGGTATTACAGAACAAACCAAATTTAGAACTAGCCGTTCAAAATATTGCTATCGCGCACGCATGGGGCGCGGCGCAAGGGTTAAACAGGGACAGCGATATTCGGAGCGATTTTTGCAAGCGAGGGTCGCCGGACCCTTAAGGCTCTAGACAGACGGACCGCATTTCAACTGCAATCCAACCGCAAATTTGCAGTTCATTTGCAGTCGGCGTGCAGTTGACACGACTGCAATAGAAAGAAACTGAGCGGAGCGTCGCCGGCAATGTCTTCAGTTTCTTGTCCGGTCAAGTGCGATGATAAACAGGTTTGCTGCCTGCCGCCCCGTGTACCAAACTCCGAACGAAGCCAGGAGCCAGGATGGATGTTAACATTTTTATATCGCAAAAAAAATCTTCAAAATGCTATCTCTACTCTTTTTCATCGCTCGCCGCATTATAGTTGATATGGCGTTTTTGAGTACCTACCAATACAAAGTCTTACACAGTTTCGGGGCTCGAAATATTCGCTGATGCCTCCCCTCTATTTAATTCATAAGTAAGGAAATCTCAGGAATTTCAATTTTTTATCTGGGAACCCTACCTGCGACAGATTGCAGGCAGCTGCTGGAGGGGTCGCTAGGGCGCGAGGACTTGTCCAAGGCCAGTAATAGAGGCTGATGCCTCCCCTCTATTTAATTCATAAGAAAGTAAGGAATCGAAGGATATCTCATTATTGATCACTTACCATAATGGCCATGCTCAGCATCTGTCCGTGTCAGCGAGGCCCACAGCCTCCGGGAAGCCTTGCATGACAGTAGGTAGGTACCCGAGGCCCACAGCCTCCGGGAAGCCTCGCATGACAGCAGGTAGGTACCCGAGGCCCACAGCCTCCAGGAAGACTCGCATGACAGTAGGTAGGTACCCGAGGCCCACAGCTTCCGGGAAGCCTCGCATGACAGTAGGTACAGTGCGCGCTCCAACCTACCGCTTTGGCCGATATTTTACAATCAAATCATTTGACAAAAATCAAATCTGTACCTACCTAGCTCCTTACTTACTTTTTTATTTATTTTAACAGTATTCAGGAAATTAACAGCTGACTTAATGAGTAGGTTAGGTTCTGTCTCTCATCTGACTTAATACCAGCTTAATACTAAAGGCTAATTAAACATTTCCACAAAAAGCTACTGAATTATGAATGCTAAACAAAGTTACAGGACGACTACCTAGTTATACTACGTCACGAGTAGGTTCTCTAGGTACAGGCCCATGCTCCAATGCCATCTCCATCGATCGGTAAGGGAGGCAGTGGCAGGTATCAAAAAATTTAAGTGAACATTAAAATAATTCTATTTGAATAATAATTAATATAAAAGTTCACTGGTCTAAGTGCTTATTTTGTAGGCCTAAAGAAATAAATGCTATTGACTTGGAGTTATCGTACGCAGGAAGGTCCCACATCGCAGGCAGGCGGTCGTGTCGCTCAGTCCGGGAGGCAGGTTCCTAACGCGCACACCAATCTATCAGTACGTTGTACGTAACCTGCAGACGAATGCTCGGCGCGAGTGATACTGCTCGTATCGATGGTACATATTATACATAATGCTGGAACGCACACGTTCTTGCTTTATTATTATCGATTACCAGATGTTCCTATTGGCAAAGATTTAAATCGTATCTTTGCATATTGATGATCGCAGGTTATGAAAATGAATTTAGTCGCCCGGCAATGCCATCAACATTTTTAGTCGGGGGGAAGTACCTGTTCAGCGAAGGGACGAGGGAAGTGCAGTGTTCTGTCCAATTGGAACATGATGAAAGGCTAAGGTAGGTAGGTGCTTACTACAAATATTTAAGAATACTGTGTAGATATATTTAGTAAAAGTTATCGGTAGTTATACCTACTTGTGGAAAATGACTTTCCATTGAACTGAAACAGAACTCAGCAGGTTACATTATACAAAATGCATTTATAATCCTTAGTGAGTAGTTATAGGTAGTAGGTAGTATTAATCAAATTTCAAAGAAAAATGTAAAAGGTGGTGCTAGATAGCCTTCAGGTCTTCTGGCATGTCGTTTTTAGGATGCTTGTTCTCGAAATGCTGTTTGTACGTCTTAGGGTCCGGCATCTGGGCCTGCAACAAAGGAACCGAATCAGCGTCTCCCACGTCTGTACCGAGCCCCATGCACAACTTAGGCTGATTTTAGTGTCACGCTGACCATCAGCGCTGACAGCTCAGCGCGTAGCTCGTCAGCGCCCACGATCAGCGCGGGTCGTTTTAGTATCACGCTTTGCCGAGGAGTACAGACGCATAGAAAAATGAGGAGTGCATTAATTATTTTTGCCTTGTACTACCAACACGCAAAAGAAAATGCGAAGGAATAGACTACAGGTTATCCATTGATTGAACAGAGATTAGTCGCGGGAGAATTTATCACGTTATACGGCTCGTTGAGGGATGACGAAACAAATTTTTAAATTGTTTTCGACATGATTGTACGCAACCGGCGCGTGCGATCAGCGCGACTCGAAAACGGTCACTGAAGACAGAAGCGCGAGGGCGCTGGTTTACGCCGACCAGCGCGCTGACGAGTGGCGCGTAGGACGCGCGTACCGTCAGCGCTGAACGGTTGGCGTTACTCTAAAAGCTTTCTATAGCGTCCATACAGATTGCTACGCGCTGGTGGTCAGCGTGATACTAAAACCAGCCGTACCTTGCAGACGACGCACGCTCGGGCTGTACCGAGCCCCGAGCACAACTAACCTTGTAGAATACGCAAGCGCCGACTGTACCGAGCCTAGAGCACAACTTACCTAGCAGACGACGCACGCGCGGACTATACCGAGCCCCGAGCACAACTTACCTTGCAGACGACGCACGCGCGGACTATACCGAGCCCCGAGCACAACTTACCTTGCAGACGACGCACGCGCGGGCTGTACCGAGCCCCGAGCACAACTAACCTTGTAGAATAAGCACGCGCCGACTGTACAGAGCCTAGAGCACAACTTACCTAGCAGACGACGCACGCACGGGCTGCACCGAGCCCCGAGCACAACTTTCCTTGCAGACGACGCACGCGCGGGCTGTACCGAGCCCCGAGCACAACTAACCTTGTAGAATAAGCACGCGCCGACTGTACAGAGCCTAGAGCACAACTTACCTAGCAGACGACGCACGCACGGGCTGCACCGAGCCCCGAGCACAACTTTCCTTGCAGACGACGCACGCGCGGGCTGTACCGAGCCCCGAGCACAACTAACCTTGTAGAATACGCACGCGCCGACTGTACCGAGCCCCGAGCACAACTTACCTTGCAGACGACGCACGCGCGGACTGTACCGAGCCTCAAGCACAACTAACCTTGTAGAATACGCACGCGCCGACTGTACCGAGCCTAGAGCACAACTTACCTAGCAGACGACTCACGCGCGGACTGTACCGAGCCTCAAGCACAACTTACCTTGCAGACGACGCAGACATGCACTAGTGCTTTCTGAGCAGCTTTCTTCTGGTCGGTGGCGCTGTGCCCTTGTTGCTTCTTTAGTTTGGAAGCCTTCTCAGCTGCTTTCGCTTGAGATTGAAGTTTTTGCTGTCCTCGAGCCATGGTATTTCTGCTTTAAGAGAAACAAAATTTTGAAACAGTCATCATTTGAGATACCAACTAGCACCCTAGGCAGAGTTCCAGAGGTTTGAGAGCGAAAGGTTCTTCCCTTACTTTCGAGAGCACAAGTTTAAAACAGAAATACAGGGTTGTTCAGCACAATGCAATGGTTGTTAATTGTGTTGTAAAGTGCAATAGCTTGGTCGGTTTTGAAGTCTGAAAGCCTCTCAGCTATTTTAAAATCAGTCTCCTTATACTGTACATGCTTGTAAATTATTGTTAATGTTTTCAATTTGTAGAATATAGTGGTCAACACTGTGAATGAGTGCAACTTTTTATTTCCCAATCGTCAACAGTATTAACGACAGGTGTAACCCACTGGAATTATTGAGAAGCGGTGCTTGTGGGCTCCATTAACTTCATTTACATTATTTTATCATTACCAGTGGAGCTGCATAACCTAACATACCTTTATCTCCTGGTTAACTGTATTTTACTTGTTGTTTACTAGGTGGCTGTGCAGGCGGCCCTAGGGGAGGCTCCCTCGGTGGTCGGTGGCTCACCTGCATACATGATAGATAATAAGGAGGCAGGCCGGGGAAGCCCTATCAGCTATATGCTGTGCTGTAACAGCACAGAGCAAGTAGTAAGTAGGCATGCGATACGCCTTTGATAAGTTTTAAACAACATCCCTAAGCTCTGTCAAGTTTGGGTGAAGTGAGCTCTGAATTCTAGCGCATGGCAAACAGTTGTACACTGACTTCTTTTATTTAGCAATGTGTCTGGTTTGCCAGAATGTAAGTATTCTTGGTAAGATGGTACCAAGGTAAGTACCGAGTACTTCGATTCTCATAAAATAGTACCTTACCTACCTCTGTAGTTGAATGAACCTTGGCAATAGCAGGTATTCTAATTTTTAAACACATTTTCCTAGGTAACTTAGCTTGTAACCTTACAAGTTCTAGCTAGACACTAGAAACTTACCTTACACGTCGGTAAATTATCGTATCGTCAAACTTGATAATGAAGAAAGTAAAATCCAAATCCACACGAGCCAGCCAGCCAGCAGCACCACAAAGTCCGTCCACAAACAAGAGCGAGCGAGCGATAATAGACAGACACTTAGACAGACAACGACAACCAAGACAATGAATTATGAAAAGAAATAATTAAGACAAACCTAGCCGCAACGCAACAACAGTGTTGTCCGTGGACGGAGAAAATCACCACGTCTCCCCGTGTTGCACTTCGAATAGTTCGAACTTCGATTATAGACTTTTGCTCCGTCCACGGGATGTCATGTTTAATTTTGTTGTGATGAGGGGGACCGAGATGGAAGTAGTTTAAAAAAAGAATGCAAATCCCTCTGGGACTGACGACGACGTGCCCAATATTTTGCAAATCTGCTGACGTTGTAGTATTATAACAGACATCACTTTAACGTCTCATAATTTTGTATTTTTATTTTAAAATGATTTTTATATAATTATTACTTACAGTTTTCTTTATTAAACTACTAGACCGTCACTGGAAGCTTTATAATGAGAGGGCACATCCGTTTCCGTCGAATTTGACTACTTTTTACCAGTACCATTGGTAGTACATCCGGTCTGAAGGGCGACACCTAGCGGCCGCGCGCCATTTTTTAGTTTACGTAAAATGGACAGCGCCATATTTTCTCATTGGCGTTTCGTTCTCCGTCGAAGCAACTGGTCCGCAGCAGCTCTGGCTCTGTTACAGTTGCGCTACACTTGCAGTAATAATTATACTAAAGGTATACCCTAAAGTGAATAGTGGATCGCAGAAAAAACTGTAAGTTTTTGAACATACCTGTTTCCTTGCACATTAAATATCGTAAGATTTATTTTTTATCGACCGTGTTCGTAAATTATCTTTTTATTTTAGATAAAACATAAGGACCCGTTTTTTATTTTTATTTAAACCATAACTGTCCCTATGCAGGGCAAAGACCAACGCACGTGGTTTTTAAGAAAGCACATGGTCAAAATTTTTAATCTTTATCGTAACGGGTAAAATTTAACGGATTTCTCCATTCGGATCTCGTATTTTAAAATACCTGAACATTTATTTTAAATATTACCGGTTTGTGGTTCGTATATTCGGTTATTTCCATTTCGGATCTCGTATGTTAAAAGAAAACACCTGATCATTTATTTTTATAATTGGCCGTTTTGTAATAGGTTTTGGATCTTGTATTTTAAAAATAAATACCTGATAATTTATTTTAGTAATTTCGGTTCTTTCCAGCTTGGATCTCGTATTTTACAAGAAAATACCTGATCATTTACTATATTATACTATTTTATAGTTAAACGTTTCGTATTCGGTTTCTTTAGTTTTTCAGTTCAAATTCAAATGTTCCCGCCGAGTTCGGTTACAGTTTGAATATCGTATTTTAAAATTAGTACATATATATCTACCGGTTCAGGTCCGGTATTTTCAGTACTTTGAAAGAAATTAAGAAATGATTTGGTAAAATATATTTTTCTGTCTACCCTTTAAAATTATTTTATAATTTAAATGAAATACAAATGCTGTGAATGGACCGAGCGCCCCGCGCCGCCACCAAAACAGCCGCCTAAGTAGTGCAAAACGCACTCTGCGTCCTGATCCCACAGTTAGCAAATTCGTTGAGGATATAGGTAAGCTCCAAAGTTTTATAACTATTTTCATTGCCAGATCGGGTCATTTTGGAACTGATTGCCATGATGTTAAGGTACCTATCTATCTGTTCTGACGTTTGTAGTGCTTATACGAACAGAATGACCTCGCTGACCGATGTCTTGACAAGGTCAGTAATCTGAATTTACTTTCAACCTCGAAACAAAGCTGAAGGACCCAATAGCTTTACGAGATAGCTGGGTGAGGTTCAGTGCTTAGGTAGCACCCCTAGGTCATAGATAAGACTCTTACAACTACACTCCAGATTTCATAGACTTTAGTTCAAACGAAGAGGTGAAAATGTATGACACCTTACGTTACGTAATTTGGCTCACGCAGATAAATCCTATACTGCCATTATTATAATTTTGATTTCGTGAACTTCTTTCCAGAGTTCAAAGACCTGAACGTTAATTTTAATAACTTGATGGCCTTTTGAAAAAGATGACCTTCAATAAGTCTCTTCAGACTTTTTACATTAGTGTGTGGCCATTGAGACGAAATTATTGTACAAAGTAATAAATAAGCTGAGAAATAATTACTAGACAAGTACGGACACTTTCAAAACTTCACTTAATAGCATACCCCCTAATATTAAATTATTTATTTGTTTCAATCTCGGCTATTCACGGCCGGTCTTGAAAAATCAATAAACACTTTGCTGTTTTATAATAAATTCATAAAAATTTTTACTAGTATCGATGATACTAAAATTGTAAGCCTTAAGAAATAGAAGTTACTGATTTGGATTATTTGATGGAGAAAGCTGGGTGGTATTTAAGTAAAACCTTTTTGGTCAGGCAAAACCTAATCAAGGTTCTCACGGCTTCTCGCAGGGTAGAGCTTGCGCACACCAGTAGGTCCATCGCGTGGAGCTCGAGCCCCCTTCCGGAATCAAGGCAAAATAATTTATTCATTTGCTATTTCGTTACAAATACCAATTATAAATTAAAGGTCAGAAAACCTTATCAAGGTTTTAGCCGCCCCTCGCGGGGGCAGAGCTATGGCACACAAATAGGACCTCAAGGTTCCTTTCAATGCCAACAATAACACCCTCGCGGGGTGGAACCATAATAAACTCCACTGAGGTCAGCTCGGGAGTAACTTAAATAAGAACCAGAGAACGCGCGAGGTTTCTTTCATGGCCGAAGCTCGCAGCTCGACCAAAAACATGGTTCAGGATGCTCCAATGCTCTTAGTAGACACTAAACAATGTTACAGGACTCTCCAATGCTCCTAGTAGACAGTAAACAATGGTACAGGACGTTCCAATGCTCCTAGTAGACATTAAACAATCGTACAGGACGATCCAACGCTCCTAGTAAACACTAAACAATCGTACAGGACGATCCAATGCTCCTAGTAAACACTAAACAATCGTACAGGATGATCCAATGCTCCTAGTAAACACTAAACAATGGTACAGGACGCTTAAATGCTCCTAGTAGATACTAATCAATGAGTCCAGCACATTTGTTAGTTCGCAAACCCTTGCTCCAAATTAGGAAAGCCCGATATCATTGAAAAGGTCTGAAATAGTTCAGCATAGTAAAATAAGGTGTTATAAAAGTAGCTCCGGTACCAAAGTTTTATATCTTATATAAGATTTTAGTTCCATAATCTGACGGATCGGTCCATCCATCCCATTTTTAACCTCGGAGTATTGAAACGAGTATGTTATTTATGACTAAACCTTTTCACTTGATAAAAACGCCCACTTCCCAAACTTTCTGCAACCACAAGTCTGGCTATGCAAGTCCTTTCGCAGCCTAATCCTACACCAGTAATTATGACGGCCGCTTTCTGCGCCTAGAGTTGTTAGAGTTTTCATTCGGGCTACACTACAGAATAACCTTATAGTATTTATACCCAACAGCAAAATCCTTTTTTTTTTATCAAAAGGAATAGGGTGGCCCAAATACTGCCCCAAAACTGGAATATGATAATCCTAGCATATCTCGCCGATTTCCTGATGTATTGCTTCGCGAGCACAATCTTGATCCAAACACTTTAAACTTTACACTTAAAACTTTTGAAACTATCATGGTTATTAGATATAAATACTTACGTACCTAGGTAGAAAGTTAAATCTCAGGAATCCGGTTCCCAAACTGCAGAAAGAGATAATTTATTTTGTTTTATTGTGGAAGCCCTGGGCAGTCAAAATCCATGCCATAGTTTTATACTATTATTATCGTCATAAAATATAGTTTTCGCTCAGACGTTTTTAGTTTGGTTTTCTACAAATCTTACTAAAATTAATTGTGGCCTTCTGGAATTCATATGGTTTGTCGTTGCTGGCTGCTGTCACAGGCTTAAACATCGACAGTTGACAATTCGTCGCTGAAAAGTTTATGGTAGACCTACCTACTTTAAACTTAATTCACAAAATAAAAAGTTTGATAAGCATAATGAATTTTAAACAAATTCTGGTAATAGATGCTTCATACATCATGTTTATAATGAATACAATGCACTTGCTTACGATAAAAGTTACTCCTCCGCTGCAATTAAGAATAAAATATTACAAATACTTCAAAGCCAGGCATGTCAAATACAACACACGCAGCTCACAGCTCAGTGTGACAATCATACGGCATTAGCTTCTCTGCAAAAGAGTAAGCAACCTTGTCTCGTTATCTTTTACTCCCAGTGGCATCTACTGTCAACGTTTGCAAACTTTGCAAAGCGGGGAGCTCTTATACTCGGATGTAATTCATCTATTTTACTCAAAGACCGCGCGATATCTGAAAAATTAAGTATCACGACGCATTCAGTGTTCTTGGAATCGCCCAATAGTATAGGTATTTCTACTACCATTTCTTATCCCTAAATTGACGAATTATCTGAACTGATAAGTACTTGATGAGTATTTCCTCGACGGGAAAAAAGTATTGACGCGCGGACCTCGAAGCCAGAGTGCTAGCGGCTCCATTAGCGCTGAAAAACTGTAACAATTATTAAAAACTGTAACAAGTAGTATATGGAACACTTGACAATTTGTCTTCTTATACTTACTATAAAATTATTATGTGAGTAATGAGTTAGTTTGTAAACGTTAGACTTCATGGTCTAATGCTAATGATGTCAATACAAAAACCGTGCAGGTGCATCATTGGCCCTGTCTTAATAGGATTTATTTTTGAAGCATAAATAAACATGCAGTACATACATCTGTTTTTAACGTTATGTAACGTAGACACTTCTAGCTATTAGAGTGCTCTTGTTTTACTTAATCATTTTCTGAAGCACTTGCTTTGAAAAACCTATAGATAAATTAAACCTCGTCTTTGAGATGCGAGTAAACCAAATTTATTCTATATAGTACAAATATTTTGTACAATATTTTTTAAATATCTCGTCATAACGTGATATTACTCTTGCTCTGTTCGGGAAAGAGCATACCTTGGTTCTTGGACTTGGTTCCTATTATGACAGAGGTTGAATGGAATAAAGTGTTATGAATTAATTATATAGCTGTGTCAGAAATAGTAAGCCTGAAAGAGGCAAAGCCAGCTTTATGTACCTACTGTCGTTGCAAAATCAGGTTCAAAATCCTTTTTTCAAATAAGCTGGTATCACGAGCGATATCTTAGGATGAGGGATTGACGGGCCGTCAATTTTATAGCGAGAAATAATAAATGTTAAACACTAAATTTATGTCCGCTGAAATATTAATTTATGCCTATTTAAGCTACTCAGAGCTTAAAAGTAATATATTATATTAAATATATTTTTATAAAGTTTTAACAAAACGATTATTGTTTACATAAAGAGTGTCATACTAATAGTTCAACAAAAGTAAGAGAACATAAAGTGCCTTTTCTAAACACTTATTTGTTTGACATTCTGTTGTTTGATAATATATTATCTTATCACATTGGCGCTATTCCCTCAAACTATACAAGTGGCGACACCAGGCGAAAACAAACAGATCTCATTATAAAGCTTCCAGTGACGGTCTAGTAGTTTAATAGAAGCGTTTTACCTGAAATAAAACGCATATTAAAATACTTACCTCACTGGAAGCTTTGCTTTTAATTCTGCCTGGTGAAACTTAGCCAATGAGAAAATATGGCGCTGTCCATTTTACGTAAACTAAAAAATGGCGCGCGGCCGCTAGGTGTCGCCCTTCAGACCGAATGTACTACCAATGGTACTGGTAAAAAGTAGTCAAATTCGACGGAAACGGATGTGCCCTCTCATTATAAAGCTTCCAGTGAGGTAAGTATTTTAATATGCGTTTTATTTCAGGTAAAACGCTTCTATTGTCTAAATTTAGTACTAAGTCCGAGGAAAAAAACAAGGCGATATTTATAAACATATTTTATGAAGTACGTTTTAATCAGTCTTAAAGCTTAGAGAACTACAAAATTTAATAAAAATAACAAAATTAGTACAAGTGCGACATAAAAGAGTAGAAATTAATAATTGGAGAACTAATAAGTCTATCTTACTGGCAAAAACAACAAAAAAAAAAAAGTATGTAAGCTGTCAATCACTGTAAACATTCCATGTAATTTCGTGCGTTTTTATGGATTTTAGCTATTTTCGGATGGTGTACAGTAGAAAAACAGTGCGATCATGAACAAAGTTACTCGTGGTGGTGCCCGTCAGATAATATACAAAGTTTTCATGCGGTGCATGGCCGAATATCAAGCCGAAAGTCTATTGACAGAGCTAGACGATGTTTACAAACGTACGGCTGATTTTACTGGTGAGTGGCTATTGAAAATTGTACAAACACTAAAATAAACCTTTGTTAAAGTAAAAATTAATAGATATTCTTATGAAATCAGCAAAATCATACCTTCCGATTTATTTTTGAGGTTATTCTAAGATAAACAAATCCCATAGTATTTATAGCGCGACTATTGCAATTTACAATGATACTTGATTTTACGAATTGAATTAGTATCTATATATTACAAATTAATTATTATCTACATATCAGCAATATCAGTGAAAGATGTTGGCTTAGATCATGAATGCAAGAGTAGTATTATAATGATATTATTTTTTAATAATTTATATCAATGTTCTTTTTGTTTTAGGCGTCTCTGAGAGTACAGTACGTCGGATAGCTAAGCGTGACATTGGAAGTGGCGGGAAGTTCTCGACACCTGCTAATCATAGAAAAGGTCGTCCTGCAAAAGTTTTGGATTATTTTGACAAATGTGCAATAAGACAAAAAGTGCATTATTTTTATACAGTAAAAAAAGAAGTACCCTTCCTCATGGAAGGAGTAGAATATTTAGATTTTGATCTATTGTGATAATAATAAAATGATTACAAATAGAAGAATAACTGATTTGATATAGTCGTGTTTTTTTTCATATTATGTATGGTAAGCCGAAAAGCAGTCAGTGCACCTGCAAATACGAACAGCTTTTACTATGCGACCAACCCTGTAATCGAAAAAATCCGTTGATCCATACATTAACTTCACATTTTGTGTGGATCAGCTACTTTTTTCGCGATTACAGTGTTGATCCCACTGTACAAGTTGTTCGTACACTGACCTCTTGTCCACTTACCATACCCTTTCCGGATAACCCAGTAGATACAAAAATCATCTTATATTTTTCTATATAAGAATTCGTCTTGCAAATGTTATACTAGTAAAAATAATACAAGTATCAAAATCGTTTGTTTCTTAATAACTGTGTTGCTACATGCAAGACACAAAAGCGATAGTGGCGCCCTCATTTATTGTCAACTCTTTTATGTCGCACTTGTAGGTACCTACTTGTGATAGGAACATTATTATTAATTTTCGAAAGACAACAGTTTTATCATGTAATATATAAAAAAATAGCAAGATTCAATGGTTCAATCAAAATTTACATGACTACAAACTATTACAATTTTTTTTGGCAATTTTCACAAAGAGGTTCGGAACATTGAAGGCAAATCGGTTTCTCACAATCACAGCATCAATATTTTCTTTTTATTTTTGTTGGACAAATGGCACATAATTTTCTTCCAGTTGGTGGATTTGATGTAGTCTTTGGAGGTGGAGAGGGTAAATCGTTACCCAAAATTTATTATATTGTGGGCTGCAGTTCTTGATGTTCTTGGGCACTCTTTGGCACCAAATAAATCCATTTTTACTTTCTTAACGTTCAGATGGCTCGTCCGTAGCAGCTGGACGTTCTCCTTCAACTGGTTCTTGGACAACTTCCTGAGAGGGTTCTTCAGTTACTGAAATTTCGTCATCTTCTAAATATTCTAGTTCTGGATGAAAATTCGGGTCATTTCCTTTAGCATCAACATCACTAAACTCTTGTTCGCTTTCTTCATTCAACTACTCTAACATCTCATCGTGGCGTATGAAAGCCACAGAAGTGGTTCTTTTACATCTGCGAGAGTTAATTGACTCAGCCATCCTTAAACCAAACAATAATTTTAGTACTACAACAGTCGCATGTATAACTTGTTTTCTAAACGTTCAAGCCTCAGAGTAATAAGACAGCCTAGTTATTCTAAGGTTCAAGCAAAACTCAGAAAACATGTTTATAGTATATTAGGTAGGTGTAAAGTCTCGAACAAAGAAAAATTCAAAGTTACAAAAACAATTACACTGACGTGTAGTCTAGGAAACACTATGAAAATTTGATGAAAATAAAATGATTTTACTGAGATGGTTGTATCATAGACACATACCTTAACGCTGACGTGGTTGTCTCGTAGACACCTTCCCTCGTAGCGTGACGCGTGTACGCAACCCGCGTCTGTTTGCGGGTCACTGACTAACGAACGCCTAAGCGCGCGCTCGGATGGTATGGTAGGAACTGAGAACGTGGCGGTTGCAATTTAAAAAATAACGAAATATGAAACGTTTTTACATTTTGCAGTGTCTGACATACTACCGCGTCAGTCCCAGAGGGTTAATATAATTTCCCCTAAAAGAGAATAATTAATCTATGTAATTTCCATTCCATGTCATAGATTAATTATAGACTTCTCTTTCCATCATAGGTCATGTAATTTCCTCTATTATCTTATCTGTGGTTGACTTAAGATTTGAGGTTATGTTGCTTGCTTGCTGTATTGTATTGTATTTATGATGTTTAGTTAGTAAACAAGTATAGTCGGTAGCCGTCGTCGGTAGGTACTAAATAATCTGTGAGATTATAGTTATTTTTAACGTCCTACCTATGCGCTGTGCCGAGATCATAAACGCCAGGTGTCTGTCTGTGTGTCCAAAAAAATCTAAATCAATTTGAGTGCATTCACTAGTCACAATTATATTAGAAAATGCGAATGTATAAAAGGATCTAGTATTGATGTTTGATATTTCTTCACGTCAAAAGTACTACTGAACGGATCGTGCTGAAATTTTGCATAGATGTAGCTATATGTTGGCTCTAAACCAATTATCAAACATGGGCTACTAGTATTTATATAGTTTTATAAAACCCATGGAACAGTTTCCGTGACAAATAACCTTTCCATATAAACAACGCATGCGAAGCCGCGGGAACTATATAGCTAGTTATGTATAACTAATAAAAAAAGGCAAGTTACATTGAAATAAAGCAAGTACTGCGACGAGATTGTTTAAAATAACCCTATTAGTACCATTAATTGTATACTGATGGGCTTTGGTCTATTTTCATCTAAAATTTGTTTCAAAATAGCTGTTTTACAGTGAACCATTTCTTTATGATTGTTAATTTTGAGGGATTTTTGTGAGGTAGGCACTGAGTTACTACCTACGTATATACATGTGTATGTACGTATATATTGATGGAGGTAGGTAGCTGGTCCCTCTCACCTGCCTACTTTGTAATACTTATGTAAACTTCTGTAATTAATCATACATAGGTATATCTAAGTGCTTTATTAATTTAGGAACACCATCAGCTAAATTAATGTCTATAGTTTTGAATTACCATAGACAGCAAAAGCTCACTAGTAAAAACGAAGAGCTATTTATATTGATTTAGACCTTGCTGAACTCTTGGACTTGTCTTGGACAGTTCTAATACCAAGCCTACCCAAGTACAGTCCGAGTACAACTATTATAGACTCAAGGTGATCACTTTGATTATTGGCTCACTTCAGTCCGGGAGTTAGATTATTATGTATGATACTAGCTTGTTGGCCGGCGGCGGCGCGCGGCGGTAGCTGTCTGTGTTGTGTTCTTCTGTGCAGATTTACTCAGTAACCTATTTGTTTGACAGAAATAATTGAAGCAGCTGATGAAGTGAACTTGGGATATAGAAGTAGAACCGAGCATGGTTTCCTGGCCATTGTAATGCAAAGGATAGGAATGCGCGCGCGATGCAGCTGGGTGGGGGGGAGCGGAGAGAGTCCGCTGCGGCGGCTGGTGGAGGCGGCCGCCTCGCACGGCGAGGGGCAGGGGAAGGGGCAGGGCGAGCTGCAGTGGGCCACGCAGCCCTACGCGGCGCGCCCTGAGGAGAGCGACGCCAGGGAGAGGAGCGACCCGCGCGAGAGCAGCGTGCTGCTGTTCCCGGGGCAGGGCTCGCAGCGCGTCGGCATGGGGCTGCGCCTCGCCACCGTGCCCGCCGCGCGCGCGCTCTACGACCTCGCCTCCAGCATCGTCGGGTGAGTGCCACGCCGCCGCCGCGCCACACACATACCTCACACACGGAACCTTACAAATAACAAAGTAGCTGCTAGTGCTCAGCCACGGCAGGTAATGCTAGGAGGCTAATACTACTCGTATCCTGTCTCCTGTCAAACTCCTAACAATGAGGAAGAAACTTTAGGGTTCTTTTTCTAAAGAACCTAGTAGGTCTGCTAGAAGTTAGAAGTAAAAACTAAAAAAAAAGGAAATGAAACAAAGGCAAGTCGATTTAAATGTTTTATTAAGAATATTTATAATAACTATGTAGTTTTCAGTAGTTGTTTTTGTCTCATTACTACTTATCAATTGAATAAAATTCTTTACGAAAACGACGTAAAATCAGCTTAGGTACTTTTTCTGATAATACTTTCCAAGAAATGATAAAGTACCTCACATTTAAATTTTTAGATTTGATCACACAAACATAATACATATAAAAATAAAATATAAATTAAAATATGAAGAAGAGTTAAAATAATAAGTGTCGTTGTGTGTCAGGTGGGACGTGTGGCGCGTGTGCACGGCGGGGCCGGCGCGCGAGCTGGAGGAGCGCGCGCAGACGTGCGTGCTCGTGACCGCGCTGGCGGCGCTCGAGCGCGCGCGCGACGAGCGGCCCGCCGCCCTGCAGCGCGTGCGCGCCGTCGCCGGCTTCTCCCTCGGCGAGCTCACCGCGCTCACCTTCGCCGGGGCCTTTTCCACCGAGACCGCGCTCAGGCTCGTCGAGCTGCGCGCCGCCGCCATGCAGGCCGCCGCGCGCGCCCGCCCCCAGGGCATGCTCACCGTGTGGCTCGCGCCCGACGCGAGGCTCGCCGCGGCGCTGGCGGCGGCGCGCGGGGCCTGCGGGGACGCGGCGGTCTGCGCGGTCGCCAACCATCTGTACCCGGGGTGCAAGGTGGTGGCGGGGGACGAGGCGGCGCTCGCGTGGCTGGAGGCGCGCGGCCGCGAGTGGGGCGTGCGGCGCGCGGCGCGCGTGCGCGTGCAGGGAGCCTTCCACACGGAGCTGATGGCGCCGGCGCGGGAGGCGGTGGAGGCGGCGCTGGCGGCGCTTGGCCCGGAGGCGGTGCGCGCGCCGCGGGTGCGCGTGGTGTCGGGGGTGGACGCGCGCGCGTACGGGTCGGCGCGCGGCGTGGTGCGCGGCGTGGCGCGCGGGGTGACGGCGCCGGTGCGGTGGGAGCAGGCGCTGCAGGCGCTGTACGCGCGGCCGCGCGGGCAGCGCTTCCCGCTGACGCTGACGCTGGGCCCGGGCGGCGCGTTGCGCGCCACGCTGCGACAGGTCAACGCGCGCGCCTGGGACGCCTCGCTGCAGGTCGACGCCTAGACGCTGCATTCGGTGTATATCATATCTATTTGTAAATAAAATGTACATTATGTATTTCATAATTTACTTTAATGGAACCCTTTATCCTTATAAAATAAAAGTATAGAATAGAATGAAATTTTATTTATCTTATCGCACACAAAAGAAAGACTGAAGAAAAGTACGACCAAAAAGAAAACTCAGTGTAGGTTGAGTCTTGATAGAAATACAGAATACAATTTATTGGTAAAACCACTTTACAATGTCAAATTTTGAGAGCATAGAGGGCGTCTTCCGTGCTCTTCTGGGGCATGAATCCGTATTGACTTTGACTAATGCTCGGTATGATGTGCCACTTTAGTCTTGCAACTATGATCTTCTCCAGGACCTTTCGCATCACTGGCAACAGCCCGATTGGTCTGTAGGCCTTGGCAGCTGTGTAGTCATCTTTCGCTGGTTTCCTCAGCACTATCACAGTTGCTTCCTTCCAGATCTTCGGAAAAGAACCTAGTTCGAGGCATTTGTTGGCCAGTGTTAAAAAAAGTCCGGGATTAAAGTCTATTGCCTGTTTGCAGATATCAGCCGTGAGGCCGCACAGTGGATCGAAAATGCCCTCTCCATAGACATAGGGTTTTTTTTTGTAATTATGCTTTTTCTGGGAAACCAACACAGAACCTTATTAGGAGCCCAAAATATATCATATTTATGCACCTCTGGTGATTAGGACGCAGTAAAGATTTTTCGATCTAAAATTTGTATGGAGAAAAACATGAAAATCGATATTTTTCGGCTCTCGTGCGAGTGCCCGTTATTTCCTCTGGTACGAATTATGTCCTTATTTTGTACTATCTTTTGACATATTTGCTATTTAATGAGAATATTCAACAAAATCGGGTTTATTTCCGTCCGCTTGATGCTGAAAATTGGTCCGGGGTGCATCCATTCACGTCTGTGTCTGAATTTTCCTCCATAATTGATAATTCAGCTTCGGCAAGCTGATATGTTCTTAAATTGTTCCTTTTTAGAATGCAGCCCATTAATTTTATTTTATTTTTATATATTTGGGAAACAAAAAGCTTATGCTACAATTAATAGTACATTTAAAATATGAGTAAAAGAAGCTAACACAATTTCCGCTTGTAGTGCGCAAATAATATAACTGATTACAATAATAATGTGGTAATTACAGAAGAAGAAAAAAATAATAAACAAATAACGTGCCAAATTAAACATCAACAAACTAGAATGCCTGTCGTCAGTACCCGGAAATATAAATAAATAGGTAACCTAACGGACATAACATAGGAAGGTATATATAATATAATAAATAAATAAAAATATTAAAATAAAATTAAGAATAAAATAAAAAGCCCTTATTTATAGAAGTTAGTATTAATTAATTTTTTAAAAGCATGTTGCCTTACATTGAAAAGTTAAACATCTTTTGTGTATGTTTTATTAAAGACCTGCATAGTTCAGGGTAAGTATGAGTTTTCCCGGTAGTTAGTGGAACAGGACGGGACGTGAAGTTTTAGGTGGTTTCGTCGAGAAGCCCGGCTGGATGGAACAGTTAGTCCTATCCCAGATAAGAGCGCGGGTGAGTCAACTAGATTTAAAACAACTTTGAGCAACAGTGTATGTAAGGTCAGCGGCTTCCCTTCTCAACTCGAGGGGCAGCAAGTGATGGTGTCTACAGCTATCTGTATAGTCGGCTAATATGATCCTATGCTTATAGTTGATAAATTTGAGAAATTTTCGCTGTGGTTTTTCGACTAACGAAATATATTTGTTGTACCTACTGGGGATTCCAGACCTGAGAGGCGTATTCGAGGTGACTTCGGACTAGTGAGCAGTAGAGAATCTTTAGTATTTTAAGAGAGCGAAAGTCCTTGGTCACCCGAAACAGAAAGCCGAGCATCTTCATGGCTTTAGAGGTGATATTACCCACATGTTGGTCAAATAGTAGTTTGGAGTCCAAGGTAACGCCAAGATCGACAACAGAGTTAGTCCTTATGAGTTTTTGGTTATTAATGTTATAGCTAAAAGTTAAAACGTTTGGGGACCTACTAAAAGAGATGCAGAAACACTTCTTAACATTAAGCTCAAGTTTGTTGATCATGCAGTAAGTATGAAGGCGGTCCAGATCACTCTGCAGAAGTAAAAGGTCAGTAGGTCCATCAACTTTTTAAATAGTTTCATATCGTCTGCGAATAATAGAAACTTAGAGTAATGAAAACACGAGCCGATATCATTGATAAAGATGGTGAAAAGGAGTGGACCAAGAATCGACCCCTGGGGGACTCCAGAGGGGATCAGAGATGCCCCAGATGTGTAACCATTTAAGACTACAGTTTGATAACGACCATTTACATATGAGGCAAACCATCTCAATAAAGCCCTTAATACCAGCTGAGCAAAGTTTGTCGAGTAGAATAGAGTGGTCGATGCGATCAAAGGCTTTGCTATAGTCAGTATAAATTGTGTCCACCTGCTTTGCCGACTCCATTCCATCAGTTACAAAGTCTATAAAACTTATGAGATTCGTTGTAGTTGACCTACCTTTGAGAAAACCGAATTAATTTCCATTCTTTTTGATCGGGCTTGGATAGCTCATCTTTTAAGTATTTGTTCTGTGTTTTTTTAGGCGGCCTCCACCCAAGCTACCATTTTCCTCCCACAAAGAAGGTACAATAGCCAGTTGTATTTTCATCTCTCTATCGTCTGTACAATTTTGTACGGCATTGTATGGTTGGTATAAAAATGTCTAAAAATAAGAAACAATATTATAAAAAAAGCATCACACGTAAAAAATATACCTAATTTATCATATGATTTATGCAATAATAAGTCACATCGGCCAATTCTTGGCAAACGGATTCAAGTTGTACAAAAATTCTGAAATATGACACAATTTCAGTCTACATCAAGTGTACCTACTGGTATACCTACCTGCTATCGCTGCGGTCAGTCTGGTCATTAGGCGGCTGGCTGTTCCCCCGAATAGTGTCAAAAGGGGTATCTCCTAAATTTAGTACCTGCATGTCCATTTCTTCGAGCACTCCTGCCCACTCCTCTCCTCTACTGTCAACCTCCAGGCTTCCCCACCAAGTGCTTTTTGCGTTCGAGTCTCCCCCTATTATAATTTTGTTTTGCCCTACTTTTAGCTTGATCGTTTTTAGCTGCTCTAGATATGGCTCGATTGCCTGGTCAGGTTCAAAGTAGAACGAAGCGACCACAATTTCCCAGGCACTGGTTCTCAGTTTGACCACCACAATATTCGTGGTGGTCAAATCCGGGCGTTGTATCACATCAATATCATCGTCGAATACGGCGATGGCTGACTTGATCACTGCGTCACCGGGGTTCGTGCACTGGAAAATCCTCACTCCCTTGTAGTCCTTCATTCTACCAACATATACTTAGGGTTTCTGGAGCAGCGCGAAAGCTATCTTCTTTTCTGTGGCCTCAAGCATTATCTCATGGGTAGCGACTGCCTTGCGCTGCAAGTTTGCTTGAGTCACCAGATATTGTCTCGCGCTGGTTGTAGAGCTGTGTTGTTGTTGTTTGTGTTGTAGAGCCTTGTTGTGCGTGTTATTTGAGTTCCGCATGCTTTGTGTAATTGTATGTTGAATGTAATACCGTTGTGATCCGAGCTCGTCATGTTCAACACAACTCTCCATCCATCAACGAGAGTGAGCATGTCCTCCGAGCAGACTGTGATGTCTACATGGCTGACATACCTTCTGTCCCCTCTCACCGTGTCAAAGGTCGGTATGGAGTCCATGTTGAGCATCTGAAGCCCCTTATCATCGAGGAACTTCATTAGCTCCTCCCCCCTGGCATTTGTTCTGACGCTACCCCACCAGGTGTTCCAGGCATTTGTGTCTCCTCCAACAATCAGCCTCGTTGACCCCAGTTTCTCCATCAGCCTGCATAGATGCTCTATGTATGGTTCTAGGGGCTCTGTTCCCTCTAAGTAGATGGAAACCAGGTTGATCTCCCAGGCGCTAGTTCGGATCCCTACAACGGCGATATTGTTGGTGGTGAGCTGTGGGTATTAGATAACGTCCAAGGTAGAGTCCAATACTGCGATTGCAGCCTTCACCATCCCTTCGCCTTGTTCCGTGCTTTGGTAAATCCTAGCGCCTGGGTATGCCTTTAGTTTCTTTGGGGCTCCAACATAGGGTTCCTGCAGGAGGAGTGCTGCGGCTTTAACTTTTGTGGCCTCGAGAAAGACTTCATCAGTTGCTAACATGTCATTCATTATATGCATTTATAGAGTACCTAAACAAAGTAATATTGACATTTTTATGAACTGTTTTCAAAAAGTTTTACATGAATTAACCAAAAAGCGATATGAACACATACTATTAGCGGGAGATTTTAATATTGACATTTTAAAGAAAAATAATATCACCCTTGACTTCGAATGTTTATTACTAAATTTTAATCTTAAGCTAGCTCTGAGACAGCCAACTAGGCTTAGCAGTAAAACTTGCATCGATAATTTTGCGCACAACTTTAAAAAGCGATGTATTACGGAGGTTATTGATTTCGCTCTATCAGACCACACTTCACAGCTTATTATATGTCCAGTTACAAATCTAGATTTAATAAAATATTGGCGTATTAAGAGGAGAGATTACTCAACTGAAAATATAGAGAAGTTCAGTAAGACCTTAGAAAACTTATCTTTTTCCGAAATATACAGCGAGGTGGATTCAAATGTTGCATACAATTTATTTCTTGAAATGTTTAAATTATTTTATGATCTCTATTTCCCTTACAAAATAATAACTGTCAAAATGACAAAACCAGTACACTGGATATCACGAGGTATTAAATCCTGCAGTAAAAAAAAAAGGAAACTTTTCTGGGAACAAAAATCCCTCCGATGTAACCATAAACAAATATAAAAACTATTCCAAAACACTCAAAAAAATTATAAAACTGACACAAAAAGCTTAAAATAATAACAAAATTAAAATGTCAAACAATAAAAGCAAAACATCCTGGGGTATAATAAATAACACTAAAAAAAGTAAACCAAAAGACTCGATTGACGAAATTATTGTATCCAGTAAATCAATAACCAACCCATCTGAAATTGCTAATACGTTTAATATTTTTTTTATTGATAAGATAATACCTATTGATAATGCAGGAAATAATGTAAACAAATCTATCGAAAGTCAAAAAAGCTCTATATTCCTTCAACCATGTATACCAACTGATATCCTTAAAATAATTTATTCTTTGAACAATACCAGCAGCGTTGGATACGATGGAATATCAACACAAGTATTTATGATTTCCTCTTACGTGTTACAAGTAGTGTTGACAAAAATATTCCAGTCTGCTCTATCTTCTGCGATATGACGCAGGGTTTTGATTATGTCCAGCACAGTATCCTAATTAGAAAACTTGAAACTTATGGAATAAGAGGTAATGCTCTACAGTTAATAAAATCATTCTTAGAAAACCGAAAACAGATAACACACATTACAAAACTAAACTATAAAACTAAACAAGAAGAAGTATTTGTATCTAAGGAACGCATAATGAACTATGGCGTCCCACAAGGGAGTGTACTAGGCCCATTACTTTTTTTAACCTACATTAACGATCTACCAAGAGCAACTACACAACCTATGTCCCTATTTGCTGATGACAGTACTGTGACTATTAAATGTAATAATATCAATACCTATACAACTGACATTAATAATGCGCTGACATCGATAATAGAATGGCTGGATAACAATAATTAAAAAATAAACATAAATAAAACTAAAATAATTCATTTCAGACAACGCGATAATGCTGCATTTACTAATCTTGACATACAATATAATAATTACCCAATTGAAGAAGTTATGACGACAAAGTTCTTAGGAATCCACATAGATAAAAAACTCGCCCTGTGCGGCTGCCAGCAGACCGGCAGACCATAGGTCCGGAGACAAGCAGTGCTCCCAGCCTAGGTTAAAGAGTAGGGCCAAAGCAGCCGCAAAGTCGGCAGCCAAGAGCAGCCTGCCGTCTCCAACGGGGGCTAGGGAGGCGATGGTCACTTCTTAAATTGTTAGTATGGATCGTCACTTCTTGCAGGCGAATATCAACCACTCGGCCAGTGCGCAGGATCTTCTCCTGCAATCCATGGCCGAGAGGTTGATACACGTGGCGGTGGTCTCCGAGCGGTACTTTGTCCCGCCCAATAACGTTAATTGGGCTGGGATTACTGATGGTTCGGTGACCATCATCTCGTCTGTAGCTGCTGGCATGCCCCTCACCATAGTCGCTAGGGGCAGTGGATACGTCGCAGCCAGGTGGAAAGAGATGGTGATCATCGGGGTCTACTTCTCTCCCAACAGAAGCCTAGTCGAGTTCGAGGCGTTCTTGGATGGGCTGGGGTCCCTTGTTGGGCAGACTCGGCCCAGCCCAGTGCTTGTTGCGGGGGACCTCAATGCCAAATCCACGGCTTGGGGTAGTATTCTGACGGATGTCCGTGGTGCCACCCTTGAGGAATGGGTGGGGTTGGCTGACCTCTGTGTTCTTAATCAGGGGTCAATCAATACCTGTGTGCGGCATAATGGAGGTTAGGTTAGGTTTTTTTTTTTTTTATTTTTTTTTTATCCCTATCTTCCCCTAGCTGAACCAGGGATCTGGTTTGCACTAATCTACTCTTTCATTCCAGTTCTCACATTTATGCTTCTCGTACTTCCATTCTTCATACTTATCTTTCTATTATCCATCTCATTCATGCCTGTTTTTACTCTATCAGGATGGGGTTTGGGTTTCTGGTTAGGTTAGGTTAGGTTAGGTTAGGTTTTTTTTTTTTTTTTTTTATTCCTGTCCGGGAGCTATGTCCCGGCCCGCGAGCTATCCTACCCCTAGCTTAACCAGGGACCTGGTTTCTATTTATCTTTCATTCCAGTTCTCATTTTTATGCTTCTCGTACTTCCATTCTTCATACGATATCTTTCTTTTATTCGTCTCAAATCACACACTTAATTACTCTATGTAGGTTATTTTCCTTCTACTTTATTTACAGGGGCATTAAGAGACAGGCTGACGATTTCTTTATTTTCATAAAATTTCCATCTTACTTAATCTACAATCTTTTTATAGGGCACATATTATTATAACAAAATTATAAAATTGTGGCTCCTTATTTCTACTTATTTTTACTTATAACTATTTTTACAATTTTTTCACAATAATCTACAAATTTATATCTTATATTCTTATCTTCTAATATTTTACACAAATTTTCTTTATTTATAATTGTTTCCAATTTTTGTTCTGCCTCATATCTTTCTCTTTCGAACCTGGGACAATTCGTTATTATGTGCAGAACGCTTTCTTCTACCTCTGGGTCGCAAGGACACGATGGACTGTCCTTGCACTTAAACCGATGCAAGTACGAGGAGAATCCACCGTGACCTGTGAAGAGTTGGACTATGATAGGACTTAGTGATAGAGTTTTGACGAGTCGGTACGCCCTTATGGCACTCGGGAAGAACACTTTTGTGACCGCACCTTGTTCTGCGTTTACGTAGCGTTGATTCCATTCGCAAAGCGAGTCCTGTCGGATTTCTCGCTTTGCGAATGAAAGTGGGCAGCTATTATAATTCGGCTTGGTTTTCAGCTGCAGCGCTGCACATTTTGCAAGCTCGTCGGCTCTTTCGTTCCCCTCCAATCCCGCGTGAGCTTTTATCCAAAATAGGCTCAGTATTTTGTCGTCTTGGTTAAGCTCACGTATGCGTGTTCTAATTTGGACTGCAAGGGGGTGGGGAGAACTTAAGTTAGTAACAGTCTCGAGGGCTGCACGTGAGTCGCTAAAAATGCTGCAGCTTGTTTTCCGCCTTTTGAGCGCTTCTTTTGTGGCTTCAGCCAGAGCCAGCAACTCCGCCTGGTAGACGGTGCAGCATTCATCCAGCCTCAATTTGCGGGTACCAATCTCGGTGGAACCTTCCCTAATCGATAATGCGGCGCCAACTTTTCCCTCGATCTTGCTTCCGTCTGTGAATATGTTCAGGCAACTGTTGAGGTTCTGGTTCAATGCTGCCTCGTCCACCAGGCAGGTGAATGATAACTCTAGCTGCAGCGCTGGGTGTGGCATGGCTTCGTATGGCAACAGTGTCTCGATGTCTCGGTCTCCTATTACTCGCTGGGTGTGACCTTTCTTCGTTTCATAAAGCAAGGCTGCTTCCCGGATTCTGATGTCCAATGGAAGCAACCCAGCGAGTAATAGTGCAGAGGTTAGTGAGACAGTTCTGTAGCCCTTTATTATCTTCTGTGCGAAGCCACGTTGCACCGTTTCCAGCTCTTTCATAACACAGATCTTGTTTGTTGCAGGCGCCCATGCACTTGCAGCGTACATGATAGTGGGCTCTACCACTGCCGTGTAAAGGACCCTAATCACTTCCGTCTGTAGGCCCCAGGTAACTTTTGCAGCTCTAGAGAGCTGCTTGTAAAAGTTTAGTGCTTTACGGCAAACATTCGCGGCGTGCGAGTTGAATGTTAGTTTGTCGTCGATCGTGAGTCCCAGCATTTTGATTTCTCTGGACATACCAACGTCACACCCGCCCATGCTAAGACGTGGGGTATCGTGTTTAAGTTTTCGCGTTATGACCATAGCCATCGTTTTATGTGGCGCAAACTTAAGCTTATTTCGGATTCCCCACGTCTGAACGTGCTCGAGTGCGGCGTTGGCCTGCCTCTCAATCTCTTGCGAGGTCTCCCCATCGAAGACAAGCACCACATCGTCCGCGAATGCCTGCACGTAATCACCCCTACCATGCAGCTCTCTTAAAAGTGGGTCTAGGAGGAGATTCCAAAGAATTGGACCGCCTATCGACCCCTGCACACAACCTTTTCCCGTTGGCTTTTCGTACTCCTCTCCAGAGTAGCGAACCTTTACTCGTTGATTCTGAAGATAACTGTCGATCACCCTTCTTAAATTTACTGGACACTCTTCCTCTGCCAGTCGGACTCGAATTGCGGGCCACCAGGCGCTATCGAAAGCCCCCTCTATATCCAACGACACGAGCGTTAACAATCTCTTCTGATCCAATTTACTGTTTATATATCGCATTAGGGTATAGAGGGAGTCCTCGGTGCTCTTTCGGGGCATGAATCCAAACTGGCGAGTACTAATTTTCGGTAAAAGATGGAACTTAATCCGGGTGACCAACACCTTCTCGAAGATTTTGCCTAACACTGGGAGGAGCCCGATTGGCCTATAGGATTTCGGGGTATTGTAGCTTTCCTTCCCGGGCTTCCGCAGAACTATCACCGTGGCCTTCTTCCATGGCTCTGGGAAGTAGGCGAGTTCTAGGCACTTGTTGAGAATGGTAAGGAACATATTCGCGTCGTTCTTTATGGCCTCTACGCATATATCTACCGTGAAACCATCTGCTCCGGGTGCCTTCTTTGGGTTGAATGCATTTATCGCAGTTTTTAGCTCTGTCATCGTGAATAGCGGGTCACAGGATTCATCTTGCGTCTGACTATTCACCTTCTCTGCTTCGGCTCTAATTCTGCGGTGTTCAGCATTGTCGCTATCTTTGTGGTCCTCTGGATAGAATGTTTCAGCCAGGGCCTTCACGGAGCCTCTAGCGTCAAGCACTTTGCCTTCAACCTGAAGAGGCATATCCTCCTCCCTTTTTCTGGTCCTGCCTATAACCCTATAAATCCCCTCCCATACTCCCTCCCTATCCCTCTGTTTACAGCAAAAGTCCTTCCAGCTCTCCACCTTTGCCTTGTTTGCCTCTAACTCATATTCTCTCTTCTTTTCCAGGTACTCTTCAATGACTCCCGGCCTCCGGACTGGCGCAGCGCATCGGATTCTTCTCTTTCTGGTGGCAACTTCCTTTTTCAGCTGTGCGAGTTTCTTGGACCACCACGGTATGGTAAGTACTTGTGTGTGTTTCTTTGCAGGTATAGTATGTGTGCATGCGTGTGTTATTGATTGAGTGTATGTGTGTATAACTGCTTCTATTTGTTCAATGTTGTGTATTTGCTCTACTTTTGTGTTTGTAAGGTCGTGGTCTTTTTTAAATTGGGTCAATTTCTCATGAAATTGAGACCAATTTGCCTTTTTTGTATTGTAGAGCCTTGTTGTGCGTGTTATTTGAGTTCCGCATGCTTTGTGTAATTGTATGTTGAATGTAATGGTTAGGTTAGGTTAGGTTAGGTTAGGTTTTTTTTTTTTTTTTTTTTTTTTTTTTTTTTCTCCTACTTATCGCCACTATTTATTTTGTGGCGTTTGATTCTTATTCTTTCATCTGTACTTATACAATTTCTAGGTATTTTTATTAATTTTACATATTCGGTTGAGCCCACGCCCGAATTCATTGCATGCAATATTAATAAGTACAAAAAACAATCTATTTATTACAATTCACAGGAAATTCGTGCATTAAATTTACATAATTAAATTTATCATTTCATTACATCACTGCTTTTAGATTAATTGTAAATTATTTAATTCTTAGTAAATAAAACAATTAATCACATTTAATTCATCAATAGTTTTTCATATCTTTTTTTTTCCATTCTTTTTCATTTTTTTTTGTTTTATTTTTCTTTTTTAGTGTTATTATTACATTTTTTTTTTTTTTTTTTCCTGCTTGAATTTATTTACAATTTACATTTAAAATCATTAACAATATTAATTATCATGTGCTTATCACAACTTCTGACATATAATTATAATACAATGTATGCAACCAATCAATTTGAGATAAATTTCCAGATTAGATGTAACTATCATCAAAATTTATCCTAGAAATTTAGATGTATAATTAATTAAAAATAAACAAGAATCATTATATTACCAATAAATCATAAATGAATTGTACATTAAATTAAATTTAAATTAAAATGATTAGATCTTTTTAAATTATCATGCAATGGTTGACCCATTTGCCTTTGCAGCTTGCCGTAGAATTGTTTCTGCAAAAGCTAGGAAATGAGTCCGGCGGTTGTCATCATTGATTGCTATCCCTATGTTTCCTACTGTCAGATCTAGATTCATTCTGCACTCACAATCATGACGCTCCAGTCCATATTTGGGACAGTTTAGCAGAATATGCTCTATGCTCTCAGGACTGACATTGTCGCATGTGCAGAATGGATCGTCTGCTAACTTAAACCTATGCAAGTATGCTTTAATGCCAGAGTGGCCGCTAAAAAGTTGTGTTCGCAAAGCATTAGAGTCTATTTTACACAAGATTTGGTGAGCTCGCTTTATATCGGTGAAGAACATCCTCGTCACTGCGCCGGTCGTCGCACTGCTGTATCGCTGCTGCCACTTTTCGAGGGTTTCAGTCCTGATAGAGCGCTTTGCGAAGGACAGCGGGAACGCTTCATACACTGGAGCTACTTTTAGTTTGGTAGCAGCCTTCGCCAGTTCATCGGCTCGCTCATTCCCAGTGATTCCGGCATGTGCTCGGATCCAGAAGAGATGAACCCCGTCCACTTCTTTTAGTGTCTCCTGGATCTCTCGAGCTACTGGGTTCTCCGTGCCTGGGTCAGCTATGGTCTCGAGTGCTGACCGAGCATCCGAGATTATGTTCCCACTAATTTTGTTGTCCCTTAGGTAGGTAATAGCCCTTAATATAGCGACCATCTCGGCCTGGAAAACTGAGCAGTAGTTGGCGAGTTTCATTTTGAATGTCTTAATTTCTTCGCTTTCTTTCCAGACTGAGACAGCCGCACCAACCTTGTCATCAAGTTTGCTGCCATCAGTGTACACCTTCAACCAGTCATTCTGTATTTCATCGGCCTCTTGCTGATTGTTGATAATCCCAAAGCATGTATACTTTCGTTTGGAAGGGTGCGGCAGGTGAAAAGGAGAGGCTCTGCTTTCAAGGGGCCGTCCAGGAAGAATATTAAGGGGCTTTCCCCTCTTGATTTCATACAAGGCAGCTTGTTCTTGTAGTCTAAGGTCTAGGGGTAAGATCCGGGAAATCAAGGCGCTGGAAGTAAGAGAGGTAGTTCGATGCGCTCTACTGATCTTCAGAGCAAACATTCGGGTTATGTGATCCAGTTTCTCCCTAATAAACTTCCTCTCTGCAGCCTGGGCCCAGGCACTTGCTGCGTACAGGATCACTGGTTCTACGGTTACAAGGTAGAGCAGCCTCATGATTTCGGAGTTCAGGCCCCACTGAGTCTTCACCACCCTGGACATCATCTTGCAGATGTTAACCGCTTTCTGATACTTGTTGTCCAGGTGCTCCTTAAAGTTCAGCGTTCTGTCAATTGTGAGGCCCAAAACCCTAAGACTGCTCGACAGGTCCAGAACTTTTCCGCCAAGTGTGAACTGTGGTGCGTCGTATTTTAGTTTTTTTGTGATTATGACTGCCTGTGTCTTGTGCGCTGCGAAGCGCATCTTATACGACTCTCCCCATTCAGATATCCGGCCAAGAGCCTCGTTTATCTTGACTTCCAGCAGTGTTATTGTCTTGGCGCTAGCAATAACCAGAATATCGTCAGCGAAAGCCTGAACATGGGCCTCGAGTGTTTCGGCTACTTCAAGGAGTGGGTCCAGTTGAATGTTCCAGAATAACGGTCCGCAGATTGATCCTTGGACACACCCCTTGTTTGTTTCCCTATGAACAAGTTCTCCCATATAGCCCAAAGTTACGCTCCTTCCCGTGAGGTAGCTGACAGCCAGTCTGAATGTTGATTTATCAACTCCTTTACTGTGAAGCTGCTTCAGAATGCCAGGCCACCAGCAGTTATCGAATGCCCCTTCAATGTCAAGGGAAATGACGGCGACTATCTCTTTTCCTCTGACCCCTTGTCTCACCATCTCGACAGCATCGTAGAGGGCGTCTTCAGTGCCTCTCTGCGGAGTGAATCCGTATTGGCGGGGATTCAAGAGCGCCTTGCTGCCCAAGTGCCATGCGATTCGGGTAGCCACTAACTTTTCCAGCACCTTGCCCATGACAGATAGAAGACCTATGGGCCTGTATGATTTCGGAGCAGAGTAATCATCCTTACCAGGCTTCGGGATGACTTTAATGCGGGCGTTCTTCCATATTCCCGGAAAGTGACCGACCCTAAGGCACGCATTAAAAATGGACAGCTGGACCTTTGGATCTACCTCAAAACTATTCTGGCATATGTCCTACGTTAGTCCATCCTCTCCAGGAGATTTTTTAGGACTCATCTTGGTGTAAACCGTTCTAATTTCCTCCAATGTGAAGCTTGGGCAATCCTGAGGATGATGCTCACCGGTAACATTCCCAATAATTTCGGTTATTTCTCTTCTTAATTTTGCTTGGTCATTGGTATCAGTTGACTCATTATCTAGGGGATAGAAAGTTTCAGCTAGAAGTTCAGCTGAGGCTAGGGAGTCCAAGGGATCCGAGTTAGTGTTACGGCGCAGCATTTTTTCCACCGAGCTTCCTTCGCACAATTTTAAAACTCGGTATGACCTCTGCCAAACTGTCTCCTTTTTCTCCCCCGTACAGAAGTCTTTCCAGCTAGCATTAATGGCTGCTTGCATCATCTCCTTGTATTCGGCTCTCGCTATTCTGTACTCTTCAGCTACCATTCCTCTCCTCGCAGAATTTGCTCTCCTTATGCGATCTCTTCGCCTGAGTACCTCAGCCTTTTTCTCAGTCAGTTCTTTTGTCCACCATACTAACTTTTTTCTTTTTTTGTTGCAGGCATCTCCGGCATCGTGCTTTTGCAGGCTTCAAGGATAGCATTTGTGTACTTTTCGGCTACACTGTCAACTCCCGCCGCGTCAGTAACAGCTTTAATAGCCTCTACGCTAAGGATCACGTCGGTAAGTTTCGTCTGAAGTATTTCCCAGAAAGCCTTCCAGTTTGCTTTGTCGGTCCTGAAGATTCTCATTCCCGTCCGCCTTTTTTCCTGCGCAGGTTTGTCTAGATTTACTTCAAATACTATTAGCCTGTGATCGGATAAAGTAACAGACGTCGTGTCAACGTGCCAGTTTTTGACTCTACCAAGCAGCCCAGTGGAGGAAGCAGTTACGTCGACGATGCTAGAGAATAGTCTTTCTCCTCGGTAAGTGTGGAATGTTGGTGTGTTACCCTCATTGAGGATATAAAGGCCGTGTTGTGTTACAAACTCCATGTACTTTGCGCCCCTACTGTCCTCCTCGCGGCAACCCCACCAGGGACTCGCTGCGTTGATGTCTCCAGCGACGAGGATGCTCTCTGTTCCCATTCCTGTGATAATTTTCTGAATCTTACACAAGTCCTCTTCTATGTCTAGGGTTTTATCTAAATATAAGTTTATTATACCTAGCTTAGTGTTTCCTATTTTAAAAATAACTCCTACAATAGATTCAAAAACAAAATCAGGGTTTTCTATCACATCTATATTAGAATCAACAGCGACAACCGCCGCGCGAACTGGTTTCAACTTATCGTTTGTCTTTTTTTGAATTACTCTATAGTTGGTAGAGACATGGCCTTTAGCTCCCACATATGGTTCCTGTAGTAACAAGAATGAAAAGTTATTTAGAGTAGCTGCATGCAGGCACTCTTTCATAGCAGAGAAGCCTCGACCCAGGTTAGCTTGACCTATTTTAAGAGTCTTATGGGTGCCCTTGGCTAGCAATTGTAGCAGGTTAAGCTACGTGCCAAGCGATCCCACTTTCTCCATTCTGGGCACTCAAATGCGTACGCCGGATGAGCGATATCCTTCGACTGACACGATTGGGCACAGTGTACACATCTGGGTGTAGAGTTCCGATTTGGGCACTCTCGTGTGTCATGCTCCTCGGAACAGTACCCGCACCTGACAATCTCCTGACAGTCCCGAGCTATATGGCCGAAGGCCAAGCACCTGTAGCATTGGACTACTGGAGACTGGTCAACGGCCGGTTAGGTTAGGTTAGGTTTTTTTTTTTTTTTATTTTTTTTTTTTTATCCTGTCCGGGAGCTATGTCCCGGCCCGCGAGCTATCCTACATACGTTCCCTCTGGCTTTACCAGAGACTTTTTCAGACTTATTTCACTATACAGGGTGGGGATCTTTATTTAAATGAGGAAAAATCTATTATATTCTTATTGCTAGAACAGTTTTCAGAGCTTATTCTATAATTATGTATATCTTAATTCTATCTTCTTTATTTTATACATTTTCTATAAAATATATAATAATAACAGTATTTTCTTCTAGTCTATTTTATTACTTATATTTTTACTTATGCTATTTCATCAACTTCTTGTTTATACTTCTAATTTTATTATAATTGTTGCACAGACATATAGCACTATATGGTGCCAACAATTTCTTATCTATCGAGTTTGTTCCTATTTATTACCATATTTGCCACTTTCTTACAATATTGAAGGAAGATGCCGCGTTCAGTACTGTTCTCCATTATTTTTTGTAGGTTTTCTTTGGTCAGGCTTGTATCTAGCTGCTGGCTTAGGTCATATCTTAGCCTGCAGTGTACGGGGCAGTCGAGAAGAATGTGCAGGAGTGATTCTTCTGAGTCTGGATCGCAAAGGCATGAAGGACTGTCCTTGCACTTGAATCGGTGTAGGTACTCGGAGAATCCACCGTGCCCCGATAGTATCTGAGTCCGAATTCCATCTGCTGGTCCCATCTTTCGAACGACTTTGTAGGCTGACACTGCATCTGGCAAGAAGACTTTCGTGACCGCTGCTGTATCCCCGTTCTTGTACCTCTGGTTCCATTTGTCAAGCGTCTCCTCACGGATCAGCCGCTTGACAAATGAAACCGGGCACGCATCATAGGCCGGTTTGGACTTAGACTTTGTGGCAGCCTCTTTCGCCAACACATCTGCACGTTCGTTGCCCGCGAATCCAGCGTGAGCCTTGATCCAGAACAAAGAAACCTCTTTGTTCTGGGATCTGCACACCGCAAGATTTCTCCGGATCTCAGTAGCTAGGGGATGTACAGCGGAGTGATTCGTTATCGTCTCTAGTGACGATCGGGAATCGCTGTAGATCCCGTAACTATTCTCGGAGGTTTCCAGAATCTTGCGGGTTGCTTCGCGTATAGCTAGTATTTCCGCCTGGTACACTGTGCAGTAAGATGGCAGCTTCAGTTTTCGGGTTCCGGTTTCTACGGTCTGATTCCAAATAGAAAGCGCCGCACCCACTCCCCCGTCAATCTTGCTGCCATCCGTGAATATTCTGACTGCTTGGCGGTTGTACTCGCTGAGTTCTCCGTCAGTGTCCAGGTTATGGAAATACAGCCCCGCATTGTCCGCTGGATGTGGTGTTTTGCTGTATGGTGTCATCTGCTCTATCTCCCTGTCCGCCAAGCCCGCCGGCCGGGACACTCCCTTCTTTGCCTTATATAAGGCGACTGCCTCCTTGACTCGGAGGTCGAGAGGGAGCAATCCGGCTAGTGCGAGTGCGGCGTTCAGAGAGACAGTTCTGTAGGCTTTGCAGAGACGCTGAGCGAAGCCTCGCTGGACTACATTCAGCTGCCTCTGCACGCATAACTTTTCAACAGCAGGACCCCATACACTGGCTGCGTATAGCACTATGGGCTCGACGCAGGCAGTGTATATTGTTCGGATGATATCCGGGTGGAGACCCCAGCTGATCCTGGCTGCTCGTGACAGTTGCTTATAGACGTTCAATGCCTTTTTGCAGGTATTAGCAACGTGGCTATTGAACGTCAGTTTGTCATCAATCACGAGCCCCAGGATCTTTATCTCCTTCGACATGCCAATGTCGATCCCGCCCATGGTCAAGTGTGGAGTGTCATACTTTAGCCTGTTTGTTAGCAACATCGCACATGTTTTATGCGGAGCAAATTTCAGCTTATTTCTGACACCCCATTCTCGAACATACTCAAGAGCGGCATTTGCACGTCCCCAGGGACGCGCATCTCCACCGCGGAAGTGCCATCAAACACCAGTGCAACGTCGTCTGCAAACGCCTGGCAAAACTCTCCTCGTTGCTGTAAGCCTATTAGCAGGGGGTTGAGAAGGAGGTTCCAGAGTATTGGACCGCCAATAGATCCCTGGATACAGCCTTTTGTTGTTTTTCTGTACACCTCTTCTCCTGCGTACCTCACCCTCACCCCCCTGTCCTCTAGGTATGAGTCTATGACTCGCCTAATGTTAATCGGGCATTTTGCCTCTGCCAAACGGACTCTTATCGCAGGCCACCAGGCGCTGTCGAAGGCCCCCTCTATGTCTAGGGATACCAGTACCACTATCTTCTTCTCTCTGATTCTATCCCGAATGTGGGTAGTGAGAGCGTAGAGGGCGTCTTCCGTGCTCTTCTGGGGCATGAATCCGTATTGACTTTGGCTAATGCTCGGTATGATGTGCCACTTTAGTCTTGCAACTATCATCTTCTCCAGGACCTTTCCCATCACTGGCAACAGCCCGATTGGTCTATAGGCCTTGGCAGCTGTGTAGTCGTCTTTCGCTGGTTTCCTCAGCACTATCACAGTTGCTTCCTTCCAGATCTTTGGAAAAGAACCTAGTTCGAGGCATTTGTAGGCCAGTGATAGAAAAAGTCCGGGATTAAAGTCTATTGCCCGTTTGCAGATATCAGCCGTGAGTCCGTCGGAACCAGGGGCTTTCTTCGGGTTGAAGCTGTCAATGGCCGCTTTAAGCTCTATTACGGTAAACGGTGGATCATGCTGTTCATCATGATCATCCGACGCGTTTACTTTTCCAGCTTTATCTCTTAGCCGTCGATGTTCCTCGTTGTCTTCGCCCTCCTTGTCTTCTGGGTAGAAGACCTCTGCCAGCATGTCTGCTGACTCCTTCGGGCTCAGGCTTCTTTCGTTCAGCTTCAAGGGTAAGTCTTCCTGCCTTTTCTCCGTACATTTCAGGACCCTATAGATCCCTTCCCACATCCCTTCCCTGTCTTGTTTCCCACAAAAACTTTTCCAACTCTCAACTGCTTCCTTTACAGCCCTTTCCTCATATTCTTGTTTTGCCCTCAGGTACTCGTCGATGACTCTCTGCCTTCTTCTCGGTGCGGCGCAACGGATTCTCCTCTTCATTGTGAGTGTTCTTCTTTTCAAGCCCTCGAGTTCTTCCGACCACCATGGTAAGTTCAGTTTTTCTTTCTGTTTTTTCTTTGGTAAAATTTTGGAACAAGTTTGCCTAATGATTTCCGTGAATGTATCTACTGTTTGTTCTAATTTAGTTTTGCATGTTAAGTTATTTATTGATTCTACTGTTAATTGCTTAGCTATTGCTAACTCGGTCATTTTCTCACGAAACTGATCCCAGTTAGCTTTTTTAGTGTTGAATATCCGAGTTGTTCTTTTAATGTTCATTCCTTTTGATTTTTGCAGGTTAATTTTGAAAAGTATGGTGTTGTGGTCTGAACTCACCATGGCGTCTTCAACTCTCCAGTCTTCTACTGAACCAAGCATCTCCGTGGAGCAGGCTGTCACGTCCACGTTGCTGGTGTACCGTCTGCCTCCCCTGACGACTTCAAAGGTAGGCAGGTCCCCCTTGTTGAGCACCTGAAGGCCCATTTCTTCCAGTGCTCCAGCCATCTCTTCTCCTCGGCTGTCTACCTCGCTACTGCCCCACCAGGTGCTTTTTGCGTTCGCGTCTCCACCAATCAGCGCTTGCGGCGCACCGAGGTTCGTTACAATAGCTCTGAGCTGCTCCAGGTATGGCTCTATTGGTACTGGGTGGGGTTCGAAGTAGTACGAGATGATGACGATCTCCCAAGCCACAGTCCTAAGTTTGACTACCACTATGTTGTTGGTCGTGTAGTTCGGGTACTGTATAACATCAAGGTCGTCGTCAAAGACAGCAATAGCTGCTTTGACGGGACCATCGACTTGGCTGTGGCTTTGGAAGATCCTCACCCCCCTGTACCCCTTCATCCGACGAATTGCACCGACATATGGTTCTTGGAGCAGCGCAAAAGCTATCTTGCGTTTTTCAGCTTCCAACATCACCTCGTTCGTCGCCAGGTCCATCCTGCGCAGGTTGACCTGGGCTGGTTAGGTTAGGTTAGGTTAGGTTAGGTTAGGTTAGGTTTTTTTTTTTTTTTTTTTCCTATCTTCCCCTAGCTGAACCAGGGATCTGGTTTGCACTAATCTACTCTTTCATTCCAGTTCTCACATTTATGCTTCTCGTACTTCCATTCTTCATACTTTATCTTTCTATTATCCATCTCATTCATGCCTGTTTTTACTCTATCAGGATGGGGTTTGGGTTTCTTATATTTATATTATTCAGTTTTTCAATCTTAATTCTATTATTTTATTTTCTTATTCTATGTTTACACAGTTTTATTTGGCTTACATATTATTTAGATATTTATTTTATTTAGTTTACATGTTTCCAGGGTTTTGTGATTTATCTTAATTCTATCTTAGTTCTATTCAATCTTTTTACGGTTTCTTTTGTTACATATTTTATTTCTATTTAATACTACTTCTTCTGATGTACATTACTTGTTTCTTTATTACTATTTAACATATGTATGCTTGTATATATAGTTATTATATATATTCATCATATTTTGCTTATACTACTTTGTTCCTTTTTATTGCTTTTATGGCCACTTTTGTACAAAATTTTAACAATAGTGGTCGATTCTTTTTGTCTTTCATTATGGTATTTATATTTAATGCGTTTATCGTAACATCTAACAACTGTTCTAGCTCGTATCTCTCAGAACCGCCTGCCATGCCCATATCCCAGGCAGCGAGCACTGGACTAGGGGGGACTGGTCAGCCACTCTTATTCTTTGAAGGTCAATATAGACCTCCCCCGCATCGATTAACAGGTTCCACACCTTAGGGGATACACGGAGCACGACATGGCATGCGTGGGGATTCCTTGCTTTCTTTCGGAATCGCACTTCAATCCGGTCGTCCTCTGCGCTGAAATTCCAAGGACATGGCCGTTCTGCTTTCTCAGGGCGTTCAAGACATCTTCGTCTTTGGTTAGGTTAGGTTAGGTTAGGTTAGGTTAGGTTAGGTTGTTAGGTTAGGTTAGGTTAGGTTAGGTTAGGTTAGGTTAGGTTAGGTTAGGTTAGGTTAGGTTAGGTTAGGTTAGGTTAGGTTAGGTTAGGTTAGGTTGTTAGGTTAGGTTAGGTTAGGTTAGGTTAGGTTAGGTTAGGTTGTTAGGTTAGGTTAGGTTAGGTTAGGTTAGGTTAGGTTTTTTTTTTTTTTTTTTTTTTTTTTTCCCTGTCCGGGAGCTATGTCCCGGCCCGCGAGCTAGCCTACTTATCGTCCCTCTGACTTTATCAGAGGCCTTGTCATCTTTATTTATTTATTTACTCATAAAGGTATTTACACATTATATCTTAATTTTATGTTGTTAATCATTGATGTAAGGATAACTTATTCTCTACTGGATGGGTATGTGTGGTTTTTATTTGTGGAAGGGTTTTATACATAGAATATTTTTAATTTCTAAAACAGTTTTCTTATCTTATCTTAATTACATTCATATCTTATATATCGTATCTAATCTCTAAGAATTTCTTATGCTAAGTTTACATTTTATGGCAGTTATATATATCATCATAATATATATACCGCATAAGTTATATATCTTTATTTCTTTTTATTACAGGTTTTACTACATCTATACAATATTCTATAAATTTACATCTAATATTTTTATCTAACATTATTTTATGTACTGTGTTGGCATCTATTTTACAATCTAGGGCTTGTTCAGTTTCATATCTCTTGAGACCTGTTGTTGGGCATTCAAATAAAATATGCGTTATGCTTTCTGCGACTCCTGGCTCACAGATGCACGATGAATCCTCCTTACATTTGAACCGGGTCAAATATTCAGAGAATCCACCGTGCCCTGTCATTATCTGCGTTAGTACACCAGTTGGCTCTAATTTCCTAACAACTTTGTGGGCTTTTATTGCGTCGGGGTAAAATATTTTGGTGACTGCTGCGGTTTCGCCTCTGATGTACCTTTCGTTCCACTTGTCAAGCGAGGTTATACGAATTTGTCGCCTGACAAATGATACGGGACAGAAGTCGTAGTCAGGCCTTCGTTTAATTTTAAGTGCTGCGTCCTTGGCTAACTGATCCGCTCTTTCATTCCCCTCCAGTCCAGCATGGGCTTTGATCCAGAATAAAGTAACTTCTTTATTCTGGATCTTGATGGTCCTTAGGTTTTGGCGGACCTTAACGGCTAGAGGATGGATGGAAGTTGGGTTTGTTACAGTTTCCAAGGCTGCACGACTGTCACTGTATATTCCGAAGCTTGCCTCGGAGCACTTGAGAATTTCCCAAGTGGCTTTGCATATGGCCAAGAGTTCTGCTTGGTAGACCGTGCAGTAAGATTCCAGCTTTACTTTGAGGGTTTTGGTCTCGGCTTCACCTTTCCATAGGGTTAGTGCCGCTCCGACCTTGCCCTCAATTTTGCTGCCATCAGTATAAATTCTTACTGCCTGGTTATTGTGATGGTCAACATCGTTTTGATCTACCAAGTTTATGAACTCAAGGCTCATATGTTCTGCCGGGTGGGGGGTTTCGGTATATCGCACCATCTTCTCTACCTCCCTGTCTCCTAGTGCCGACTGAGGCTTCCCCCGCCTGGCCTCATACAGGGCAGCTGCCTCCTGTATCCTCAGGTCAAGCGGGAGCAGTCCAGACAGCACCAGTGCCGAGTTCAGAGAAACGGTACGGTACGCTCTGCTCAATTTTTGGGCAAAACCTCTTTGTACAGCATTGAGGTGCTTTTGTACTCCCAGTTTCTTAGCTTCTTGCGCCCAGACACTGGAAGCGTACATTATAACTGGCTCCACCGTAGCTACGTAGATGGTACGAATAACTTCCGGATGGAGACCCCAGCTGATCCTGGCGGCTCTAGACAGCTTCTTATAGATGTTAAGTGCTTTTTTGCACACATTAACCACGTGGTTATTGAAAGTAAGCTTGCTGTCTATTGTGAGCCCCAGGATCTTAATGTCTGTGGACATGCCTATGTCGACCCCGCCCATCCTCAGCAGTGGTGTGTCAAATTTTAGTTTTCTGGTAATTACCATCGCATTGGTTTTGTGTGGCGCAAACTTTAACTTGTTTCTGACACCCCACTCCTGAACATAGGCGAGAGCGGCATTGGCCTGTCTTTGCACCTCCAGTGCCGTGTCTTCCGCGAACACCAAGACCACATCATCGGCGAAAGCTTGGCAGTAGTTGTTCCTACCTTGGAGCCCCTTTAAGAGAGGGTCCAATAGGAGGTTCCAAAGTATGGGGCCTCCTATTGATCCCTGAACACAGCCTTTGTTGGTTTGTTTTGCGAATTCCTGACCGACATATCTTAATTTTACCTTCCTATCCTTGAGATAACTGTCCACGACCCTCCTTATGTTTACTGGACAATCTTCCTCGGCAAGTCTGACTCGTATTGCAGGCCACCAAGTGTTATCGAAGGCTCCCTCTATGTCCAGTGATACTATCGTGACGAGTTTTTTCTGATCTCGTTTAGTGCGAACGTAGTTTATCAGGTCATAGAGGGAATCTTCGGTGCTTCTTTGGGGCATAAAGCCATACTGCTGAGCACTCATCTTGGGAATCAAGTGCCATTTCACGCGCCCGACGATCATCTTCTCTAAAACCTTTCCCATGACAGGCAACAATCCTATTGGCCTGTAGGATTTGGGATTAGTCGCCGCACCACAGGTCCGACATCAGGAACCCGCGCCCCCACAGCACCACCGAGGCCCAGCTTTTGAACGCGCCAACACGCTCACCACCGAGGCCCAGGAGCACGCGACGCAACAGTGCAACACCGCGCCACAGGTCCACTAGCAGGCACCCGCACGCCGCCGACCCAGCAGTGAACGCATTAAACCATCATTTCTCTACAGAAATAGCCTCTAAGCCCCAAAATACCATCAACCTAAACTTAAAAATATATTCATTTTATACCCCTTCAATTGATTTATTAATAATAGAATATTGATGATCGAACGGCCATCCAAAAACCACAAACCACTCAACTAAACAACAACACTCAATCACCATTCTAACACACGAGCACACAATTATAGTCAACAGCTTCATCGTGCCTATCATAACACACTAAATAAATAATAATATAATATTTTGGAGAAACACAAACACAATCAAGCATTCAACCATACATTAAACACTCACTCAAGCACCAAGGCAGGGGTCAAAAATCAAAAATCCAATTGACAACTCAATTGGTTAGGTTAGGTTAGGTTAGGTTAGGTTAGGTTAGGTTAGGTTAGGTTAGGTTAGGTTAGGTTAGGTTAGGTTAGGTTAGGTTAGGTTAGGTTAGGTTAGGTTAGGTTAGGTTAGGTTAGGTTAGGTTAGGTTAGGTTAGGTTAGGTTTTTTTTTTTTTTTTTTTTTTAATGACGCGTTCACCACAGACTTTTGTCCGTGCTCTTTTTCGATCTTTTTTATTTTATTGAGCTTATTTTATTTACAAATCTTATAATCTAGTTACTCAGGGAAACTTATCTCTAATTACATAATTATATAGAAGTACTTCTAAATGTTGATTCTCTTATAGATCTTTTTCCTTTTTATTATTATTATTATTTTTATTTTTCTTATTTCTTTTTTTTTTTTTTTATTACATATATATAAATAATTATTATATATATATTTTTTTTCTTTTTTTATTATATCACTTTTTTTATTATTATCGTTTAATCTGTTTATAGATAAAGTTTTAAACTTAACATTATTACATACAATGAAAAAACAGTTATTATGGTACAATCTTACAAAATGGAACTTGAAGCTGCCCCCTGATCTGGCCAGTTTGCCAGTTTTTCAACGACAGCTTCGTTTCTGTTTCTTATAGCCATTCTGAGATTATAGTTTATGATGGTTTCTGCTGGTACCACCAATGCTTTCTTGATGAAGTGCCCGATCGCGTCATTGGTGTCATCAGCATAATAAGTGCAGGTGTTTGTGTGCCGCGATATTGCAACCACCGCGTGAGGAACACTTTCGTGCAGTTTCATCCCACTCTTTGTTTTTATTATTGCAACTGTCTCAAAGGTCAGCCCCTGAGCCTCGTGGATTGTTAGGATGCGAGACCCATTTCCATCACCATACCCTTGGTTTTTAAGGGTTTCCTTCTCATCCTGAGTGTGGACTAGGAAGAGAGTATTGGTGAGGGAGCTGGGTATATTGGCTCCTGTGTACATCCGAAGTGACAGGGAGTGAACCTCGAGTTTTGAGGAGTGTATACCAGAGTATACCTCTCCTAGGGCATATGCAACATCTAATGGGTTCCTGTGCGTGCACAGTAGCTCCTGGCTGATGTTTGTTACCAGATTGGGCCTGTTGTACCTTATCTCGAAGAGGTTTTCTCTATCAATGTAAGGCAACTGGTTAACATCTCCGATGAGAACAATTTCGCCAGCTCCAGCCAGACGAGAGGCCATGATGATGGCTCCAAAGTGGTTCATGAGAGCTTCGTCAATCGTGAGACGACTGCATCTATCTTGCTCTCTGAAGCCGTTTACTAAGACTGAGGCCATGGTTCGCACCTTGGTTTTCACCAGATTTCCTACACGGTGCGATAGCTTCTCCCTCAGGTCATTTGCTGCCTCTGTTGTTGCTGTGATGATAGCGTCCTTGTCCGCATCAAAGTGTTTAACAACCCAGGTTGTTTTGCCGCATCCTGGAACTCCATTGATCCACGTTATTTTCGGTACCACCCAGTTTACCCAACCCGCTTCGATTTCCTGGTTACCTGAAATGGTCTGAGCCATTTCTAGGATCTTATCATCGAGCATGATTTTGGTACACCGGGCCGTAACAACAATCGGATCGCCTTCGGGGGTAAGAAACTTAGGAGGCCCTTTTTGCCTCATCTTATCCTCATTCAGCGACACGAATCCACTTGATGCACTGAAGGCTGCCATATAACTCCCTGACATTGTGCCCAAAATGACTTGGGATTTATCATTGTGGTATATAGCAGCCTCAGCTTCCTCAAGTTTCACCTTTAAAAGGATTTCGTTTCCTTGCTCGTAGGTTTGCAAGATGGATTTGCATGTTAACGAATTGACTTCTATCGTCGCTCTAGTGAGAGCAAGGAACTCAAGGAATGCGTTTATTGCGTGATCAATTAGGCCCGTGACTGGTCTGAGATGTGGCCGATTTACCTGACCCAGATCTGCTCTTGTGAGGGGGTTTTCTGTTGGTGGTTTTGGAGTGCGATGAATTCTTGATTCCACAGAAAAGCCCTCAGATGTTTTCGAGGGTTTCCCTAGCAGTGTTTTTGTTGCCGCGCTGAAAGCCTCAACAAACGCTTTTATTTGGCCTCTCTTTGTGACTTTTTCCTCCTGCTGTTTTTTTGCTTGAAAAAGAGTCTCTTTCTCCAAAGATCTTTTCTCTTGGAGGCGTTCAGACCCACTGATTGCTGCTGAGACTGGGTGTCCCCAGCAGTCGGTTGCAGAGCTCGAGTTGTGTGCTCTTAAGAAGTTGAGGTTTTCACCTCGGTCTTCGTACACAATCATCTCGTGTTGTTCAGAGGCTTTTATGCAACCTAGCCGGTCTGCGACTTCTCCTTTCTCGTGTTCAACAACTAGTGCGTCCACGCTAATTATGCGAGAGGTGGTATCCGCATCTTCTATTTTTTCTCCAAGCATGGTGAGCATCGATCTTGCACGCGCGAAAGGGGTCAAACCAAACTCAAGCTCGAGAAGGGCGATAGTTTTGTTTTTAGATCGAACCAGTCGAACGCAGTGGCCTGCAACCTCCGTCACGGGTAACGCACTGTAGATCTTGTAGCGCATTGTTGTTTTAGAGGTGCTCCCATTCAACAGTGATGCAAGCCCTGGAGATATAGCCACTCGGTACCTCTTGCCTGGTCGACAGAAGCAGAAACCTATGCCAAGACGCTCATTGGTTCCATCCATGAAAAGAGCTACGCTTCGGATTCGAAGCCCTGCCGTTCCTTTTTCTCCATGAGCGAGTAGTTTTGTGAGAGGTTGGCAACAGGCTCGATTTGGTAGTTGTTCTTCCTGTGGAATAACTGCTACTTCTGCCACAGCCTCTGCCTCTTGTTGGGATATTGGTTGTGCAGTAGGAGAGAGGGTGGAGTTTCTCTTTGCTGCTACCTGAAAAATCTTTTCGATGAAGGATAGGAAGTGGGGCCTCGATGTTGGATCTTGAAGAACTTCCGCTAAATCGGACTCAGCTAGATTTCGATCTATAAGGTGTTCAAGATCGTGCCTTTCTACTAGAAAGCGAGGACAATTCAGAATTAAGTGCCAGACGGATTCGCTTACCTCTGGGTCGCACTCACATCCTGGACTGTCTCTGAGCTTAAATCTGTGAAGGTATTCTGCGATCCCTCCATGGCCTGTTAGCGCCTGCACTTGGGTGAATGTTAGTTTCGTAGATCTTGTGAGTCGATATGCCTTGTTGACATCCGGTAGAAACTTTTTCGTGATAGCACCTGTGCTGGAAGTCTCATAGCGGTCCTGCCATCTTTGGATCGATTCTTCACGAATTTTCTTCCTAGCGTAGGACAGAGGGATTTTATCGTAGTCCTGTGCGGCATCATTGAGTGCAGCTGATTTTGCGAGTTCGTCAGCTCTTTCATTTCCCACAGTTCCCACGTGAGCTCTCAGCCAGAACATGCGAACCTCTCTTCCCTCGTTCACTATCTTGTCAATGCTTTCTCTCACCCTGCGCACCAGTGGATGACTCAGTTCAGGATTTCGAAGCAAATCGAGCGAAGATCGCGAGTCGCTCAGGATGCTGACTACTGGATCTGTGCCTTCGCTTGCCATTTGAGTCGCTCTGAACAGTGCGTAGAGCTCTGATTGGAAGACAGTGCAAGAGGAGTGGAGTTTGAAGGTTTCAAACTTTATTTCTCTGCCTTGATCCCACCACGTTAGTGCAGCTCCCACTTTATCTTCGATCTTACTCCCATCGGTGAAGATTTGAGGCCCAGTGACTTGGGAAGTGCCTTCCAGGAGCTCGTACTCAATGTGTGTTAGTGTGGAGGGGTGTGGTTGATCTAGGTACCCTATCTTGAGTTCAAGTTCCTTTCCGGGAGGGAGGTAATCTTGAGAGATGCTCTTTTTGGTTTTGTAAAGATTTGCTGCCTCTTGGATTCGAAGGTCTAGAGGCAGCAAACCCGACAAAACAAGTGCCGAAGTGAGTGATACTGTGCGGTACGCTTTACAGATCTTTTGTGCAAAACCTCTTTGAATTGCGTTAAGCTGATTCACGTTCATCTGGAGTACCGCAGCTTGTGACCATGCGCTTGAGGCATAAGTCATGATGGGTTCCACCACTGCAATATAGATGGTTCTAGTTATCTCACTGTTTAAACCCCATGTCACCTTCGCTGTGCACGCAAGCTGTTTATATATTTCTGCTACTTTTTTGCATTGCGCAGACACGTGTGCTTTGAAGGTGAGCTTGCGGTCAATGATAAGCCCAAGCAGCTTTATTTCATCCACAAGGTTTAGTTTAGTATCCGACATGAATATATTGGGAGTCTCATACTTTAACTTCTTGGTTAGAAGCATCGCGTTGGTTTTGTGCGGTGCAAAGTTAAGTTTGTTGTGAACTCCCCATGTCGATACTTTTACCAATGTGGTGTTTACTTGCTGCTCCAGGACGCCCATCGAATGGTTTGTGAAAGCGAGAACAACATCATCAGCGAAAGCCTGACAGTATACTCCCTCAATCTCCAGTTCTTGCAACAACGAGTCTAGGATTATATTCCAAAAGGTTGGTCCTCCTATGGATCCTTGGACGCATCCTTTTGTGGTTTCCTTCTCGTAACTGGCTCTGGCATAGTTGACCATGATCTTTCGGTCAGTGAGATATGAGCATACCATCTCGTAAAGGTTTTTGGGACACCTTTTCTTCGCTAGTTGGTGTTTAAGGGCGGGCCACCATGCGTTATCGAAGGCACCCTCTATATCCAAGGAGATGAGGAGTACAATGTTTTTGTTGTTTACTCCTTTTTTCAAGTGCTCTACAAGGTCATAGAGGGCGTCTTCTGTTCCTCGTTGTGGCATGAAGCCGTATTGCCTTTTGTTGAGTGTTGGGAAGATGTGCCATTGAATCCTGCCAATCATTAGTTTTTCTATGATTTTACCAAGAACTGACAGGAGGCCTATGGGTCGGTAAGACTTTGGGTGACTGTAGTCAGTCTTACCGGGTTTCCGGATGATAACCACATGTGCCGTTTTCCACTGCGTAGGGAAGTATCTTAGCGAAAGGCATTTGTTAGCTATCGCCAGGAATAACTCCATTTCACAGCGAATGGCCACTGTGCAGATGTCAGCGGTGATCCCGTCTGGACCGGGCGCTTTTTTCGGGTTAAGAGATTGGATGATTAACTCTACTTCCGCTGACATGAAGGGTGGATCATCCTCTGAGAGGTCTCCGTACGGGATTTCCTTTGTTATTGCCCGGATTTCCGCGTGACCATTTAGATCGGTGCTTGCAGAGTCATCGGGGTAGAAGGTGTTTCCTAGAAGTTCTGCCGACATTTGTGGGGACAGGGTATTGCCTGCTAAGTTTCTCAGGAGCATGTCTTCTTGCCTTCCTGAGGTTTTCCTGATAACCCTATAGATCTTATCCCACATGCTCTCCTTCTCCTGTGTCGTGCAAAATTCCTTCCAGTTCTTAGTTTGGGCATGTTCAGCTTCCTCCTTGTACTCCAGCTTCGCCTTTAGGTACTCGTCTACAACGAGGCTTAGGCGTCTTGGGGCTGCATTTCTGATTCTTCTCTTTTTCCTTAGAACCTCTCTCTTAAGATCATCAAGCTTTTGAGTCCACCGAGGGGGCTTTGGATTCCCTTTTCTTGTGCCTGTGGAAGGGATGGTTTTCTCACAAGTTTCGTGGATTGCTTCTGTGTAAGCTGTGATCTTGCTTTCAAGGCTCTCTGGGGTTTCAGAATCGTTTACTGATGGAACTGTGATTGCTCTCTCCGCTAGTGAGGACATGAAGACGGCTTTAAAGTCCGACCACTTAGCGTTCTTGGTGTTATACCTGCGCGTTGTGATAGGCCTAATGGGTTCTAGGGATTTCACCATGCGCAGTGTGAAGGTGATCGCGTTGTGATCTGAGGTAATGAGGCTTTGGTCGACTTGCCAATTTTCTATCCTCCCAAGCAGAGGCGTGCTGCAAGCTGAGACGTCAACCACGCTTGTGCAGGCTCTGCCATCTCTGAAGGTTTCAAAGGTGGGTGTGTCTCCAACGTTCAGAATATGGAAACTCATTTCATTGAGAAATGCGTTATATTCCGCTCCTCTTTCGTTTTCCGAGACGCTACCCCACCAGTGACTCCAAGCGTTGACATCTCCAGCAATGATGATGTTTTGCGTGCCAAGTTTTTCACTGTAACTTTTGGTTCTCTCTAGGTAAGGTGCCATGTCTTGATCCCCCTCAAAGTAGACGGAAATAACGCCAAGTGTTAGGTCGCCTCCCTTTAGCAAGACAGCTGCCTCGGTCTCGGTCACCAGCTGGGGATCGTGAATGACCTCCAGCAAGTCTCCGAAAACGATTACTGCTGCCTTGACAGGTTTTTGTCTGTTGAGGGTGCATTGGATAACTTTTGTCCCTGGGTGTTGTTTGAGGACTCCGTTTTTACCCACATATGGTTCTTGTACTAGGGCAATCGTGATTCCCTTATCCATTGCAACTTGGAGTAGTTCCGCTGTGGCTAGTTTGGAGCGTTGCAGGTTTGCTTGGATGAATCGCAAACCTGTCCTGCCTAACCTCTGAGGGAACGAGCTTGGATTCTTTGTGGAGCCCTTAGCAGTAAGATACGCGGGACCGCGCTATAGCATCCCATTTTTGCCGCTCTGGACACAAAATGCTGAAGGCATTGTGTGCCAGATCTGGGACAGTTCCATGCGCGGTCGAGCAGTTCTTGCATTTTGGAGGGTTCCCTTCAAGCCTTTGCTTGCATTGTTCCCAAGAGTGAGGCCTTCCACAGTGACTGCAAAGATGATCTTTCTCCTTGCAGACTGCCTTTGTGTGCCCAAAACCGAGGCACTTTGTGCACTGCACAAGGGGAGAGTGATCAAACACAGGTCTCCACTGGATACCTATGTGGACTTTCCCTGCCTCTATGAAGCTTTTGTGGATGATGGGAGACACTTCTAGTACCGGATGGCACTCATGGGGGTTGCGAGCTTTCTTCCTGTATCTTACTTTGATGGTGGATTCCTTAAGACTGACATCCCTGAGGAGGTGTTTGTTCTGAGCCAATAGATTTTCCACGATTAGGGTATCTGTGAGGTATGCTAGCACATCCTTTACTATGATTAGCGGATTATCTGCTTTAGCTACCTCTGCTTTTAGGCCCTTATCCAGCCGAACTCTGGTCTTCACCAGCTCTAGGTCTTCTTTAGAGCTGCAGCTCAGAATCACTTTGCTGTTTTTGGCTTTTCGAACCTTATCAATCCTAGCTCCACTGGTTCTAGTATCCAAAGCATCCCTGATTCTGTCAATCACATTATCCCCGGTGTTTTGGGGATTTGTGGATGTCACAATCAGGGTGTGGTTTGGTTTTTTAGGTGGTGATGGTTTGGCGGCAATCTTTGCATAGGTGGTGGTTGCCTTAGCTCCATTGCCTTTCTCCGATTTAGCCATCTCCGCTTCAAGACTGAGACAAGGTGGTGGCGCCTGCATCTTTTCGTGCCGCATTGTACGGAGCTCAGATGATACTGCCTCAAGTCTTTCAGTGATGGGTTGAATGTGCTCCTCGATGTTTATGAGAACCGGTTGTGGGATGGGCTCAGGAGCTTTTTCCGCCTTCATCGCGTCGAGGATTCCGCGAATCGCTGTGATTTCCTGGTTTATTCCTGTGTCAGGAGTTTGTGACTTTTGGGGTGATTCCAGGTATGCCAGCGTTTTCGTGTTGGTTTCCAGGATCTCTTGAGTTTTGCCTTGATCCTTTTTGAGGTCTCTTCTTAGCTCATCCAGTTGGTTTTGCATAGACTCTACCCCTGATTTTAGCCAGGTGTGGTCCTTGCGCAGAAGCTCGATTTCGCTGCCTCTTTCCTCGCTGGATATGCTCGATATTAGAGACTTCAGGCCATTGTCAAGAGCCTCGACTACAACCGCGGTCTCCTTGATGAGCCTGTGGGGTTCTTGAGTTTCATAACCCAGCCAGTCACGGATTGCTTTTACCTCTTTGAGAGAGGACGTGATGTCTCCACGGGCTTTTGAAACATCCGAAGTTAGGTTCTTTGTGAGATCAGCGATTTGCTTGTTGTGCGCTCTCTCAACACGAACCAGCTCCATTGCGTTTCTCGCTTTTTCTTTTTCTAGGTTTGAGATGTGTCTAGACCGAGAGTCCTGTAAGGAAAGAACGATTTCGTAGAGGGTCTGAAGGCTCTCGAGTGCGATAGTTTTGCACTCTCTTTTCATGTTTCCCGCAGATTCTAAAGCGTCCTTTCCCTTTTGCAGCATTTCGTTAGCAACTTTGGTGGCTCTGTCCATCTCAATCCCCGTTCGCTTTTTCGTATGCTCGACCAACATGCTGTGTCGCACTTTGGGAGCAATTGTGGGAGGGGGCAGATCAATGAGTGATGCTACTGATTCATCGTCTGACATGATTGGTTTGGGAGGGGATATGCCACATTGTTGCCAATTTATCACTTTCTCGGCTAGTGAATCTGTGGCTGACTGCACTGAGGAGGCAGTAGATATCTCGCTGCGCTCTGGAGGAGATGGGGTCTTGTGCTTCCTCCTCGGTGGAGCCAGCGGGGTTAGTGGGATGTTCGCACTTGCTGCCTTTCCTCCTTCTGATGAAGCCTTTTTAGCTGCGGGCACTTGATCGGGCATTGGCGGTGCTAGCTTCTCTGATCTTACTGATATTTTGGAAGCAGTTTCCTTTTTAAGTACTTTTTCCCGCAGCGATCGTTGCTTTTGTGTTACAGAGGAGGCAGTTTGTGCCTTGGGAGCAGATTCAGTTGATTTACTTGACATAATGAAGTTTTATATACAGTAAAAATGCCTAAAAGAAGATTTTACAAGGATAAAGAGCTATAATTTGTTTAAATTTTTAACGTTATTAGATGAATAATTATAATACTATTACTATAACTTACTTAAATCTAGTAGTTTCCTTTGTTGCTGGATGTTCTGCAATTTCTGAGTAACTTGATTGTGGTGAACGCGCCAATACCCTACCATCCAAGGTTCTGACCTTGGATGGTAGGGTTCTGCGTGGTGTGTGTTGCTCGTAGAACAGTGAAATTTGAGATTTTCTCTGGATTGAAGGATTCGTTTCTTCTGGTTATGTCACGTGTGAGTTGAATGTGAGGATTTGGGTGATATGAGGATTCCGTTGGGGCCAAAATGCAGAGCTCCTTCTCCTGATTAATTTGATATAAGACAGCAGGGGTCTATCTCATCTGGTTACGGAGATATTGCGTAAGGGGTTTTCTGAGGGGAGGGGGGAAATTTGGGTTTTGTTGCCCGATGTCAGATCTTCTCCTCCTGACCACGTAGACACCTCACAACGTGGGTTTGTCTTCAACGGTTCTCGAGATATGGTGTCTCGAAATTCCCTTGGAGCGAAGTTGTTGGGCTACTCCCCCTGATCACGTAGATACCCCACAACCTGGGTCTATCTCCAATAATTACTGAGATATGACGAGAGGGGTTTTAGGGGGGAGGGGGGGGAATTTTGGCAGGTGATAGATCTTCTTTTCCTGATCACGTGGACACCTCACACAGTGGGTCTATCTTCAACGGTTCCGGAGTTTTGGTGTCTCGAAATTCCCTTGGGGCCAAGTTGTTGGGCTGCTCCTCCTGATCACGTAGATACCCCACAACCTAGGTCTATCTCCAATAACGACTGAGATATGACGAGAGGGGTTTTTTGAGGGGGGGGGGATTTTGCCAGGTGATAGATCTTCTTCTCCTGATCACGTGGACACCTCACACAGTGGGTTTATCTTCAACGGTTCCGGAGTTTTGGTGTCTCGAAATTCCCTTGGGGCCAAGTTGTTGGGCTGCTCCTCCTGATCACGTAGATACCCCACAACCTAAGTCTGTCTCCAGTAATGACCGAGATATGATAAGAGGGGTTTTTTGAGGGAGGGGTTCGGGGAAGATTTTGCCAGGTGATAGATCTTCTTCTCCTGATCACGTAGACACCTCGAACAATTGGTTTATCTTCTGTGGTTCCGGAGATATGTCGACTTGAAATTGAGGGGGAGCAGGGGTGCGGGGGGGAAATCTGACTCTAGGGCCCAATATGTAGTGCTCCTTTTCCTGAGTGCAGGGGTACCGCACAGTGGGGTTCAATTTCCACTGGTTTAGGAGATATAACTTGAGGGGTTTAAAGGTCACAGAGGGGGTGGTGGGGGTTGGGGGGAAATGTGTTGTGGTGAGATAATGCTGGGATGAGAATGGTCCAGGTGTCCCGATTGAAACGATATCAAACACGGGTGTATTAGGATAACGGGTTGAGGAGATACCTCTCGGTTCGCTAGACGAGCTGGTGGATGTTGGGTGGTGATGGCTTCAGGCTGCGAGGAGGTTCTTGGGTCCGGCTTCGGAGTCTTCACGTCGGTGCACCACGTCACGCCTCGAGTAAGTCGGCGGAAAATAGGTTACACGTGTAGTAACCACGCGGTTTTGGAGGTTACAATCCTTATCTTTGCAAGCTTATATCTCCTCTGTTTGTGCGTCGATTTTAAAATTTTTTACTGGAGCGGACAGATATATTGGTGATCTTGCTTAATGCGATATTGATGTGTTGATGTCACTAACCTTCTTCGTGTTATTAAGCTCCAAAGTCCAGGCCTTCCTGCTATGAAACCCTTTGAGGAAAATTGTTGAAAACGATAATCCTGGTGAGATGCACACACTTTTCACTGAATATAACACTATTTTGCGCGTAGCTCGAAAATTCAATTTTTAATTGATTTTTAACCGCGAGCTATATGTTGCTTGAGCCGAGTTTTGGCTGTTGGGTTAGGTTAGGTTAGGTTAGGTTAGGTTAGGTTAGGTTAGGTTAGGTTAGGTTAGGTTAGGTTAGGTTAGGTTAGGTTAGGTTAGGTTAGGTTAGGTTAGGTTAGGTTAGGTTAGGTTAGGTTAGGTTAGGTTAGGTTAGGTTAGGTTAGGTTAGGTTAGGTTAGGTTAGGTTAGGTTAGGTTAGGTTAGGTTAGGTTAGGTTAGGTTAGGTTAGGTTAGGTTAGGTTAGGTTAGGTTAGGTTAGGTTAGGTTAGGTTAGGTTTTTTTTTTTTTTTTTTTTTTTTTTTTTTTTTTTTTTTTTTTTCCTGTCCGGGAGCTATGTCCCGGCCCGCGAGCTAGCCTACATGCTGTTCCTCTGACGTTACCAGAGATTTTCTAGTTCTACTTATTCTAAATCAAACAACAGGAATGCGGTTTTTTATTTAAAGAATTTTACAATACAATATATTCTTATTTCTAACACAATTTTCAGTCTTATATCTATCTTACTTTATTTTATTTTTTATACATTTTCTTATTATTATTTTATTTTACACATATTTTTACTTAAATTAAATTTTATTGCTGATTCCTTAATATTTAAAAATATTAGTGTTCAGCAAATTTTATATATCCTTATTTCTTTTTATGACTAATTTAGCTATTTCTGTACAGTAGTTTATAAAATCGTTTCTTATATATTTATTACTTATGAAGTCTTTGACATTTTCTGTTTTCATTTTTATTTCCAATTTTTGCTCAGCCTCATATCTCCGTTTACCAAATACTGGGCACTCAAACAGAATGTGCTCCACAGTTTCCAGTTTACTATCTTCACAGACGCACGATGGGCTCTCCTTACACCTGAAACGATTCAGGTATTCTGAGAATCCACCGTGCCCTGTCATAACTTGTGTGAGTACACCAGTGGGTTTTATGTCTTTTATAATTTTGTGTGCCTTTATAGCGTCGGGGAAGAAGATCTTTGTAACGGCTGCCTTGTCGCTAGTAATGTATCTCCTGTTCCATTCGTCAAGAGTTCCTCTACGGATCTGTCGCTTGACATATGAAACAGGACACGCATCATATAGTGGTTTGGTCTTAATTTTCAGGGCAGCATCTTTTGCCAGGGTATCGGCTCGCTCATTGCCTTCAAGTCCCGCGTGTGCTTTGATCCAAAACAAATCAACGCATTTGTTCTGTACCCTACTTGCTTTAAGGTTCTTGCGAACTTTTACAGCAAGAGGGTGAGTGGAGCTGTTGTTTGTAATGGATTGGAGCGAAGACTGTGAGTCACTGTAAATTCCAAAGCGGGTTTCTGTCATCTTCAGTATTTCCTCAGTAGCTTTGTATATGGCCAGTAATTCCGCTTGGTAGACTGTGCAGTGTGACGAAAGCTTCAGTTTGATGGATTTAGTCTCGGCTTGATTATTCCATATAGATAATGCAGCTCCGACCTTCTCCTCAATCCTACTACCGTCTGTGAACATCCGCACTGCATAATTGCTGTGGATATTCACTTGCTGCTGATCTTCCAAGCGCACGAATTCCAGGCTCATATACTCCGCTGGGTGAGGTTTTTCTGAGAATGCCGACATCTTCTCCACCTCTCTATCTCCAAGCGCGGGCTGGATTATCCCCCTCCTGGCCTCGTACAGGGCGGCTGCCTCTTGTACTCTAAGGTCGAGTGGTAGTACTCCAGCCAGCGCCAGTGCTGAATTTAGAGAAGCGGTTCTATATGCTCGGCATAATTTTTGAGCAAACCCGCGTTGGACCGAGTTGAGCACCTTCTGAATGCCCAGTTTCTTGGTTGCTGGAGCCCATATGCTTGCTGCATACATTACAGTTGGCTCAACAACTGCAGTGTATATGCTCCTGACAACTTCTGGGTGCAGACCCCAACTTATCTTTGCTGCTCTGGATAGTTGTTTGAAGATATTGACGGCCTTTCGACAGACGATTGACGTATGCTGATTAAAAGTCAGCTTGTCATCTATCGTAAGCCCCAATATCTTCATTTCTCTTGACATGCAAATGTCTATCCCACCCATCCTCAGAAGTGGAGCATCATATTTAAGTTTTCTGGTCACTATCATCGCATTAGTTTTTTGCGGCGCAAACCGTAACTTATTTTTGATGCCCCACTCCCGAACATAGGCAAGAGCGGCATTTGCCTGTCTCTGGATATCCAGTGCAGTGTTTCCGTCAAAAACCATCACCACATCATCCGCGAATGCTTGACAATAGTCACCTCTCCGCTCCAGACCCTTGAGCAATGGATCAATGAGTAAGTTCCATAAGATGGGTCCGCCTATTGAGCCTTGGACGCATCCTTTGGAGGTGGGTCTGGTGATTTGTTCTCCAGCGTATCTCACTTTCACTGTCCTTCCTTCCAAGTAGCTGTCCAAGACTCTTCTAATATTTGTCGGGCATCCTTCCTCAGCCAGTCGAATTCTGATTGCTGGCCACCAGGCGCCATCGAAAGCGCCCTCTATGTCCAATGATACTACCGTTATAAGTTTTTTGAGTGCCAGTTTTTGGTGAATGTGTTTTATCAGGGCATAGAGGGCGTCCTCGGTGCTTTTTTGGGGTACGAATCCAAACTGGCGAGTACTGAGCTTTGGGAGAATATGGAACTTAACCCTGCCCATTACCATCTTCTCAAAGATCTTACCCATGACCGGGAGCAGGCCTATCGGCCTATATGACTTGGGGTCTTGGTAGTTCTTCTTCCCCGGCTTCCTAAGTATTACTACGGTCGCTTCTTTCCATGCCTTGGGGAAGTGACCGTATTCCAGGCACTTATTTGCCAATGCCAAATACACTTCGGGGTTTTGTGAGATTGTGTGTTTGCAGATATCTGCAGTGAATCCATCCGATCCCGGTGCCTTTTTAGGATTAAAACTATTTACCGCGGTTGTTACCTCTTCCATGGTAAACGGAGGGTCATGATTTTCAACATGCTTCTCATCGTTTACTTGGTCGGCAAGTTGCCTTATTTTTTGGTGATCCGCGTTGTCATGTTCCTCCTTGTCTTCCGGGTAGAACGTCTCGGCGAGTAATTCAGCCGACTCTTTGGGACTTAGAGATTTACCTTCCTTTATCAGGGGCAGGTCTTCTTGTCTCTTGGTTGTTTTCCCGATCACCCTGTAAATTCCTTCCCAAAGTCCTTCTTTGTCTTGCTTCCCACAGAACTGTTTCCAACTCTCTATTTGTGCCTGTTTTGCTTGTTGTTCATATGTTTCTTTTATTTGCAGGTACTCTTCGATGACCTTCTTTCTACGGACCGGCGCTGCACAACGGATTCTTCTCTTCCTGGTTCTCACCTCTTTCTTCAGCTGTGCGAGCTCATCCGACCACCATGGTAAGTTATTTTTTATTTTTGATTTTAATTTAGGGATACTGCTATTGCATGCTTTTGTTGTTAATTTTATATATGTTTCTATTTTGTTTTCTAATTCAGCTTTGTTTTCTATTTTGCTTATATTTACTTTGTGAAAATTAGCTTCTTCTAGCAGTTGGGCCAGTTTCTCATGAAACTGGCTCCAATTCGCTTTTTTGCTGTTAAAAATACGGGTGGTTCTTTCAATGCTTATACCTTTTGCTCGCTTCAATCTAATTTTAAAGGTTAGTACATTATGATCGGATGAAATCAGTCCTTCGCTAACCTCCCAATCTTCTACCAGGTCCAAAAGATCCGCCGTGCAGGCGGTAATGTCTACGAAACTCGTATAGGTCTTCCCTCCTCTTACGGTATCGAAAGTTGGGGTATCACCAACGTTGAGCACCTGCAAATCCATATCCTCCATTGTTCCAGCTAGTTCTTCACCCTTCTCGTCTATTTTCAGGCTTCCCCACCATGTGTGTTTGGCGTTTGCATCCCCACCTATAATTAGCTTTTTGATTCCCACTTCTCTTCCGATCTTTCTCAGGTGTGTAAGGAAAGGCTCTATTGAGGTGTGGTTTGGCTCGAAGTAAAATGAGACCACCACGATCTCCCAGGCGCTCGTCCTGAGCTTCACCACTACGATGTTGTTTGTGGTGAAGTCCGGACAAAGAATGGCATCCATGTCTTTATCAAAAACAGCGATAGCTGCTTTGATTGTGCCATCTCCTTGGTTTGCGTTCTGAAATATCCTGGTAGTCCCATAATCCTTCATTCGTCCGATTGTCCCAACATAAGGCTCTTGAAGCAGCGCGAAGGCCATTTTTCTGTTGTTAGCCTCAAGTATTAATTCTTGTGTAGCTAGTGCTTTTCTTTGTAAATTAGCTTGGGCTACGGTGTATGGCCTCGCGTCGCTCAGAGAAGCTGTTTGGCTCGGGACCACTTTAGCAATAAGCTACTGAGGCTCGAGCCAAAGCATCCCATCTTCTCCTTATCGAGCACTCACTGCTGAACGCATTGTGATCCGATCGCTCTACCTTGGCGTGCACACAGTTTGTGCACGTAGGGACGGCACCGGCCATCCAATCTGCACAATTCGTCCTGAGGTGGGCTCCACCGCAGTGGCTACATTTTTCGATCGTCTCCTTGCAGAATCTTCTGCCGTGGCCGTAACCCAGGCATAGGGAACATTGAACTAGTGGCGATTGGTCCGCCACTCGAACCTTCTGCAAGTCGATCGAGACTGTTTCGGCTTCTATCAGCCGTCTCCATATTGCAGGTGACACCCTCAGGACGATGTGGTGTGTATGTGGGTTTCGCGTTTGTTTTTTATAGGCTATTTCCATGGTGTCTTTGTTGTTTATAGGTGGTAGGAGATTTTTGTTTTGTATTTTCAGTGCGCTGAGGATGTCTTCATCCTGATTGTACTTCAGCACATCCTTCAGAATGACCAGCGGGTTCTTATTTTGGACATTCTCTACGTTGAGCTCCTTTGCTTCTTTTATTTTGTTCCGGAATCTGTCGCGTTCTTCTTCTGTTCTGCACCCCACTATCACCTTTCTATCCTTTGCCTTTCTTATTCTCTCTACCGCTATTCCACTCTCTTTTGCATTTACTGTCTTTCTGATTCTATCTAGAACTTCTTCACCTGTCTCTGTTTCGTCTTTGGCACTGACTACTACTGAGTGTAGTGCAGTCTGTTTGTGGGGCTGTCTCCCAGTGGCAGCCGCTGCTACACTCGCGTAGGTTTGCCTTTCTACTATTTCTTTGTGTTTTTCTATAGTCTCTGCTAGTTTTTCCATGTTCCTGTTGTTTTCTTGAATCAGCTTTTCTTGCTCTTCTTTGTGTTTTCTCATGGTTTCTTTAAATTGCTCCATCTGTTCATTACTCTCTTGCAAAATTTTTGCTAGCTTTTCTCCTTCTTTCTCATGGTATTTGTTTTGGTTTCCCTCTAGTTCTTGTTCTTTATCTTTCCTGGGTTCTTCTACATTTTTCTTTCCTTTAACTCTTTCGCATTCCTTTACCATGAGAAACAGCCTTTCTGCTGCGCCGATTATATTTCCTGCTAGTGTTTTCTTAAAGTTTTTAGATAGTCCAAGATTGGTTTTAATGGTAACGAGGCACCCTCTAGCCTCGCTCACTCGCTCAGTACTCTTCAAGCTTGGCTTGTCGGTGCTAGGCGAGTTTGTTGTCGTTAGTATCCCTACCCTGCTATCCACTTGGGAGAGAGTGGTCTTTGTTGTTGAGCATGAGGGCTGACTCTGTGAGGGCCTCTTAGGCGAAGGTGTGTCTCCTAGGATTGACCCTGCCTTTGCGGGCTTCCATTCCCCGGAGCCATTCCTCACCCATGAAGTCCGACCAGGATGGGCACTTGGAATGTCGTCGTCTTTTTTTCGTACTAGGCTTTTTGCTGTGGTTTTGGTTTGATTGTCTTCTTTCTGCGTCAGCACTGTCTCTTCCTTTCCCTGTTCTTTTGTGAATGTTCTTTCACGTCTATGGTGGGGGCTTGAGCACCTCTCCATTTGATTTTCACTTAAAATCTCGTTTTCTTGGTCTTGATTTTGCTTGTCTTCCTTCTGCGTCAGCATTTCATCTTCTTTTTCGCTCTCCTTTGTGAATGTTAATTCAAGGGGCACCGGAGATGGAGTCTTTAGTTGACTTTGGTTGGTCAAGTCAATCAGGTCGTAAGGTTTATCTCCTTGGCGGGAGGATTGCGCCTGCTCTACTCTTTTGTCCCTCTTCGGAACAGGTGTTTTGTCAAGCATTTTGTCAGAGGGCTCGCGGGTTTAATATATGTAAAGTAGTATGTAATCAATGTAATTTTGTAAAAGTTGTAAAAATATGAAAATAAATGTGTCTTATGAACTAATATGATGTAGAGGTGTAAATGTGCTCCAATCGTAGTCAAAAGTCGGATTAAATTTTTGTGTAGATAACAAAGAAATTAAAATAAAATATTCTTGACTCTACATTAGAGTTGGTCTCTATGAAATAGAAGAGTAACCCTCGGATGTACTGCAGGATACAGCAGGAAACCGCGTCGAATTCAGGCTTCTGGTTCCAGAGATATGGGCTGAGAATTTACTCTATGTAGAGTCGGTTAAACTTGTAAGTCCGAAAGGACTTGTTCTAAGCACTATGAACCCAGAAAGTCAATATAATACAAGTAACAAATATATGTAAAACAATTATGGAATAGTTTCCAGTAAAAAGAAAAAATTTGTTGACTCTACCTGGAGTCCAGTTTTATGTCACTTAATTGGTAGGTTGCTTACGTTAGAGTGTCACGCAAAAAACGCCGTCAAAATTGGTGAATCGGTTCGAGAGATATGAGGTTTTAAAATTGAAGGGGGGTGGGGGGGAAATTGGGAGGGGTCAAATCAGAAACCCAAATTTGGGAAACTTTGTTGTATAATACAATCTTTGGTCAAAACTGAGCTATCTTGCTCCGTTCCCGAGATATATGGGTTTTAGGTTTCTAAATTTAATTTGGGGGGGAAATATGGGAAGAGGGAGGGAAATACAAGGTTAATTTTGGGGAGAAAAATAGGGACTTTGAGGTAAAAATATTTGGACAGGATATAATTTAAGATTAGGTTATGAGGGGGGTTTTACCAAAGGAGGGGGTGAAGGGGGGGAGGGGAAACAATTAATTTTAAAAGAATCTATTTATATAACTAATTATTACAACTAAAAATTTTACAATTTAAGAACTTTCTTTAACAAAAAATCTAATATTAAAAATTTTACAAAAAAGGGGGAAAAAGTTAAGGGGGGGCTCTTACGTACTATTAAATTTAGGGGTTGCTTACATATATTATATATATAATATATGCAAACTGGTCATAAAATTAGCCTATCTCTCACCGTTTCGGAGATACAAGGGTGTGACGTTTTTGTGCGGTTGGTTTTTCTATATAAAAATCTATAACTTCTAAACCGCTCTACATAAAAATAAAATTTAAAAACTAAAATAATCTACTCTGTAGGCGTTATAATCTATCAAAAAATAAAGCTAAGTTATCGCTGAAAAAATGGAATAATCGAGTGTCCAAGATGTCACTGAACAGCAAAATAATAAAAATGTCTGTATCTCCGTCACCAATTGTCCGAAAAAATTTCTAGGGGTACCTCCCGGGTCCTGAAGTTGTCCTCTTCAAATTAGCTAACTTAGTTAGCGACGCGCTCCTCTCCTTCGGTGACCTCGTGGCCACGTGGTTCTTGTTTTTCTGCTGATTATTCCGCAACGGTGTGCGGAAAAAATCAGCAAATACGTCCGACGTGTAGAACTCCACAAGGGCTCCGTCTGGGTCAGTAAAAAATTTGGGGTCGTCACTGCAGATCCCGAGAAATTTCAATTTTTCTTTTGAATTTTTTGTAAAAAACACTTTTTTGCCAATAACTTCGTGAATTTTTCACTTTGCACAACACTTTTTTCACTGGCGTGTGCGCCTTCACAGCGCGCGTCTTTTGATGTATAGCGCGTCACTTATATTGCAAATTTGCTATTTTTCACGGTTAGGTTAGGTTAGGTTAGGTTAGGTTAGGTTAGGTTAGGTTAGGTTAGGTTAGGTTAGGTTAGGTTAGGTTAGGTTAGGTTAGGTTAGGTTAGGTTAGGTTAGGTTAGGTTAGGTTAGGTTAGGTTAGGTTAGGTTAGGTTAGGTTAGGTTAGGTTAGGTTAGGTTAGGTTAGGTTAGGTTAGGTTAGGTTAGGTTAGGTTAGGTTTTTTTTTTTTTTTTTTTTTTTTTTTTTTCCTGTCCGGGAGCTATGTCCCGGCCCGCGAGCTATCCTACATACGTTCCCTCTGGCTTTACCAGAGACTTTTTCAGACTTATTTCACTATACAGGGTGGGGATCTTTATTTAAATGAGGAAAAATCTATTATATTCTTATTGCTAGAACAGTTTTCAGAGCTTATTCTATAATTATGTATATCTTAATTCTATCTTCTTTATTTTATACATTTTCTATAAAATATATAATAATAACAGTATTTTCTTCTAGTCTTTTTTATTACTTATATTTTTACTTATGCTATTTCATTAACTTCTTGTTTATACTTCTAATTTTATTATAATTGTTGCACAGACATATAGCACTATATGGTGCCAACAATTTCTTATCTATCGAGTTTGTTCCTATTTATTACCATATTTGCCACTTTCTTACAATATTGAAGGAAGATGCCGCGTTCAGTACTGTTCTCCATTATTTTTTGTATGTTTTCTTTGGTCAGGCTTGTATCTAGCTGCTGGCTTAGGTCATATCTTAGCCTGCAGTGTACGGGGCAGTCGAGAAGAATGTGCAGGAGTGATTCTTCTGAGTCTGGATCGCAAAGGCATGAAGGACTGTCCTTGCACTTGAATCGGTGTAGGTACTCGGAGAATCCACCGTGCCCCGATAGTATCTGAGTCCGAATTCCATCTGCTGGTCCCATCTTTCGAACGACTTTGTAGGCTGACACTGCATCTGGCAAGAAGACTTTCGTGACCGCTGCTGTATCCCCGTTCTTGTACCTCTGGTTCCATTTGTCAAGCGTCTCCTCACGGATCAACCGCTTGACAAATGAAACCGGGCACGCATCATAGGCCGGTCTGGACTTAGACTTTGTGGCAGCCTCTTTCGCCAACACATCTGCATGTTCGTTGCCCGCGAATCCAGCGTGAGCTTTGATCCAGAACAAAGAAACCTCTTTGTTCTGGGATCTGCACTCCGCAAGATTTCTCCGGATCTCAGTAGCTAGGGGATGTACAGAGGAGTGATTCGTTATCGTCTCTAGTGACGACCGAGAATCACTGTAGATCCCGTAACTATTCTCGGAGGTTTCGAGAATCTTGCGGGTTGCTTCGCGTATAGCTAGTATTTCCGCCTGGTACACTGTGCAGTAAGATGGCAGCTTCAATTTTCGGGTTCCGGTTTCTACGGTTTGATTCCAGATAGAAAGCGCCGCACCCACTCCCCCGTCAATCTTGCTGCCATCCGTGAATATTCTGACTGCTTGGCGGTTGTACTCGCTGAGTTCTTCTTCAGTGTCCAGGTTATGGAAATACAGCCCCGCTTTGTCCGCTGGATGTGGTGTTTTGCTGTATGGTGTCATCTGCTCTATGTCCCTGTCCGCCAAGCCCGCCGGCCGGGACACTCCCTTCTTTGCCTTGTATAAGGCGACTGCCTCCTTGACTCGGAGGTCGAGAGGGAGCAATCCGGCTAGTGCGAGTGCGGCGTTCAGAGAGACAGTTCTGTAGGCCTTGCAGAGACGCTGAGCGAAGCCTCGCTGGACTACATTCAGCTGCCTCTGCACGCATAACTTTTCAACAGCAGGACCCCATACACTGGCTGCGTATAGCACTATTGGCTCGACGCAGGCAGTGTATATTGTCCGGATGATATCCGGGTGGAGACCCCAGCTAATCCTGGCTGCTCGTGACAGTTGCTTATAGACGTTCAATGCCTTTTTGCAGGTATTAGCAACATGGCTGTTGAACGTCAGTTTGTCATCAATCACGAGCCCCAGGATCTTTATCTCCTTCGACATGCCAATGTCGATCCCGCCCATGGTCAAGTGTGGAGTGTCATACTTTAGCCTGTTTGTTAGCAACATCGCACATGTTTTATGCGGAGCAAATTTCAGCTTATTTCTGACACCCCACTCCCGAACATACTCAAGAGCGGCATTTGCACGTCCCTGGATCTCCACCGCGGAAGAGCCATCAAACACCAGGGCAACGTCGTCTGCAAACGCCTGGCAAAACTCTCCTCGTTCCTGTAAGCCTATTAGCAGGGGGTTGAGAAGGAGGTTCCAGAGTATTGGACCGCCAATAGATCCCTGGATACAGCCTTTTGTTGTTTTTCTGTACACCTCTTCTCCTGCGTACCTCACCCTCACCCCCCTGTCCTCTAGGTATGAGTCTATGACTCGCCTAATGTTAATCGGGCATTTTGCCTCTGCCAAACGGACTCTTATCGCAGGCCACCAGGAGCTGTCGAAGGCCCCCTCTATGTCTAGGGATACCAGTACCACCATCTTCTTCTCTCTGATTCTATCCCGAATGTGGGTAGTGAGAGCATAGAGGGCGTCTTCCGTGCTCTTCTGGGGCATGAATCCGTATTGACTTTGGCTAATGCTCGGTATGATGTGCCACTTTAGTCTTGCAACTATCATCTTCTCCAGGACCTTTCCCATCACTGGCAACAGCCCGATTGGTCTATAGGCCTTGGCAGCTGTGTAGTCGTCTTTTGCTGGTTTCCTCAGCACTATCACAGTTGCTTCCTTCCAGATCTTTGGAAAAGAACCTAGTTCAAGGCATTTGTTGGCCAGTGATAGAAAAAGTCCGGGATTAAAGTCTATTGCCTGTTTGCAGATATCAGCCGTGAGTCCGTCGGAGGTTAGGTTAGGTTAGGTTAGGTTAGGTTAGGTTAGGTTAGGTTAGGTTAGGTTAGGTTAGGTTAGGTTAGGTTAGGTTAGGTTAGGTTAGGTTAGGTTAGGTTAGGTTAGGTTAGGTTAGGTTAGGTTAGGTTAGGTTAGGTTAGGTTAGGTTAGGTTAGGTTAGGTTAGGTTAGGTTAGGTTAGGTTAGGTTAGGTTAGGTTAGGTTAGGTTAGGTTAGGTTAGGTTAGGTTAGGTTAGGTTAGGTTAGGTTAGGTTAGGTTAGGTTAGGTTAGGTTAGGTTAGGTTAGGTTAGGTTAGGTTAGGTTAGGTTAGGTTAGGTTAGGTTAGGTTAGGTTAGGTTAGGTTAGGTTAGGTTAGGTTAGGTTAGGTTAGGTTAGGTTAGGTTAGGTTAGGTTAGGTTTTTTTTTTTTTTTTTTTTTTTTTCCTGTCCGGGAGCTATGTCCCGGCCCGCGAGCTATCCTACTTAACGGTCCTCTGACTTGATCAGAGTCTTTAGTATTAGGGTTTATTTTATTTAACAAGTTTCTTATGTTCTAAGGGATGGGTTGTCATTTTAACATTGTTTTATTGTACATATACAGTTCTTATAGGTCTAGGCGTTAGGATTCTTATTTTATATTATCTTATCTTATACAATTTTGTTCATAGTTCTATGTTTACAGATTTTCCTTATTATCTATTTTATTAGGTTTTACAATATTTACTTGCTCAGATTAGTTTAAATATCTATTTATTATATATTTTTACACTTTCATACTATTATGTTAATTTATATGTACATTTGCCGGTTTTTATTAAGAGACTACATTTATTATATTATGCCTGTATATATAATTTATTATATATATTCATCATATATTGCTTAATCTATTTATTTCTTGTTATTACTCTATTACATATTTTTGTACAATATTTTAAAAATTTGGGACGTTTGTTTTTGTCCTTCATTATTTCAGGTATGCTTTGTTCACTTAATTTTGCATCCATATCTTGTTCAACCTCGTATCTCTCAGAGCCATAAGCCGGGCACTCTAGCAGTATGTGTGACACAGTCTCATCTCTCCCGGGTTCGCATATGCACGATGGGTTCTCCTTACACTTGAACCTGTTCAAGTATTCTGAGAACCCACCGTGTCCTGTCATGAACTGTGTTACGACGCCGGTTGGTTCAATCTTCCTAACTAGTTTGTAGGCTTCGACGGCGTTCGGGAAAAACATTTTCGTGACTGCTGCCGTTTGGCCCGACACGTACCTTTGGTTCCATTCGTCAAGGGACTCCATCCGGATTTGTCGCTTGACGAATGAAACCGGGCACTTATCGTAGTCAGGCTTCCGTTTGACCGAGTGTGCGGCTTCTTTGGCCAGCTCGTCTGCACGCTCGTTCCCTTCTAGCCCCGCATGTGCTTTAATCCAGAATAGGATCACTGTCTTATTCTGGAGTCGGGCTGATGCGATGTTCCTCCTGGCCTCTACTGCCAGGGAGTGAAGGGAACTGGGGTTTGTGATAGTTTCAAGCGAGGATCTTGAGTCGCTGTAGACTCCAAAGGAGTCTTCTGTGCGCTGGAGGATCACCCTCGTGGCCTTACATATGGCCAAGAGTTCCGCCTGGTAGACCGTGCAGTAGGATGGTAGCTTGAGTTTGATGGCTTTGGTCTCAGCTGTGCTCTCCCATAGGGATAACGCAGCCCCAACCTTACCGTCAATCTTACTACCATCGGTGAAGATACGTACTGCTTGGTTGTTGTGGTCGTCCACTTGTTGTTGGTCTAACAGGCTCACGAACTCCAGGCTCATATGTTCTGCCGGGTGATTCGTTGTAGCATATGGCACCGCACGTTCTACCTCCCGGTCTGCAAGTGCCAGCCGGGGTACACCTTTCTTGGCCTCATAAAGGGCGGCTGCCTCTTTAATCCGGAGATCAAGTGGTAGTATCCCGGCCAGCACTAGTGCCGAGTTCAGAGAGACGGTGCGGTATGCTCTGCACAGTTTTTGCGCGAACCCCCTCTGCACAGCGTTTAGTTTGCGCTGCACCCCCAGTTTGTCCGTCGCTTGTGCCCAAGCGCTGGCTGCGTACAAAACTATAGGCTCCACTGTTGCCGTGTATATTATCCGGACAACTTCCGGGTGGAGCCCCCAGCTGACCTTCGCTGCTCTGGAGAGCTGCTTATAACAATTTAGGGCTTTCCCACAGACCTCTGCAACATGGTTGTTAAATGTGAGCTTGTGGTCGATGGTCAGACCCAGGATTTTAATTTCAGGAGACATGCTTATGTCGACCCCGCCCATCCTCAGCAGTGGGGTGTCATATTTTAACTTTCTTGTTATTAACATAGCTTTAGTCTTATGCGGAGCAAATTTTAGCTTGTTCTTGACACCCCACTCCTGAACATGGGCGAGGGCGGCATTTGCTCTTCCCTGAACTTCCATCGCTGTGTCCCCATCAAAAATCAGGACCACGTCGTCTGCAAAGGCCTGGCAGTGATCGCCCCGTGCTGCCAATTCCTTCAGTAGGGGATCTAGTAGAAGGTTCCACAGGATTGGACCACCTATTGACCCCTGGACACACCCCTTATTTGTACCTCTCATGTGCTCTTCTCCCGCGTACCTCACTCTGACCCTTCTGTTGTGTAGGTAGCTGTCAACTATCCTACGTAGATTGACAGGGCATTCCTCCTCCGCCAGTCGTGCCTTAATCGCGGGCCACCATGCGCTGTCGAAGGCTCCCTCTATATCCAATGAAATTAGTGTGATAAGTTTTTTAGCTAATAGCTTTCCACGTATGTAGTTGATCAGGTCATAGAGGGAGTCTTCGGTGCTTTTCTGGGGCATAAAACCGTATTGGCGGGGGTTCATCCTTGGCAGTAGGTGCCACTTCAGCCTTTTCACAATCACCTTCTCCAAGATCTTTCCCATCACCGGAAGAAGGCCTATAGGTCTATAGGACTTGGGATTTGTGTAGGAATCCTTTCCCGGCTTCCTGAGCACCACCACCGTGGCCTCCTTCCAGATGTCAGGAAAGTGACTGTGTTCCAGGCATTTGTTGAGCATCGCGAGATTGAGGTCGAGGTCGCTGAACACTACACGTCGGCAGATGTCAGCCGTGAAACCATCCACGCCCGGGGCTTTCTTCTGATTGAAACTTTCCACTGCAGCTCGTAGCTCCTCTTTGGTAAACGGTGGATCATGTTTCTCACCATGGTCCGGGTCGTTTACTCGGTTTGCTGCATCTCTAGTCTGCCTGTGGATTGCGGTTTCTCCTTCCTCAGTGTCCTCGGGGTAGAAGGTCTCGGCCAACAGTCTGGTGGACTCCTTCGGGTTCAGTGTTTGTCCATCTTTTACCAGGGGTATGTCCTCCTGTCTCTTGGTCGTCCTCCCAATGACTCTATATATCCCCTCCCAGACCCCCTCTCCATCCTGCTTTTCACAGAACTCTTTCCAACTCCTTGTTTGGGCCTTCTGGACTTCAGTCTCATAGTTTTCTTTTTCTTGCAGGTACTCTTCGATGACCTTGGCTCTCCGGACCGGCGCTGCACATCGGATTCTGCGCTTCATTGTGGTGACCTTCTGCTTCATGACTGCGAGTTCCTCAGACCACCACGGCAGGGTAAGTTTTTCATTTGGTTTCTTTTTTGGTATTGCTTCTTTGCATGCTTGCTTAATTATGTCCATATATTTATTTACTATATCTTCTAACTCTGTTTTGCTATTGATATTATCCATTTCAAATTTTGTTATGTTTTTTGCTATTTTAAATTGGTCCAGTTTCACAAGAAACTGGTTCCAATTTGCTTTCTTTGTATTGTATAGCCTGGTGGTTCTTTGTATGTTTGTTCCTTTTGATTTAGTGAGTCTAATTTTAAAAGTAATGGCGTTGTGGTCCGAGTTAATCAGGTCTTCTTCAACCCTCCAGTCTTCCACTAAGCTGAGCAGGTCCTCAGTGCATGCCGTCACGTCGACGTGGCTGGTGTATGTCCGGTTTCCCCTAACCGTGTCGAAGGTAGGAGTATCGCCCTCGTTGAGCACCTGCAAGTTCATCTCTTCCAGAATGCCAGACATGTCTTCACCCCTATGGTCTACACTACAACCACCCCACCAGATGTTCTTCGCATTTGAGTCTCCGCCCATAATGATTTTCTTTGGTCCAAGCTTGTCCTCGATCTGTTTGAGCTGCTCCAGGTATGGCCCAATGGGCTGGTCGGGTTCAAAGTAGAAGGAGACTGCGGTGATTTCCCAGGCACTAGTCCTTATCCTCACCACTACGATGTTGTTCGTGGTGAGTTCTGGGCACTGTGTAACGTCCATGTCGTGGTCAAAGACCACTATGGCCGCTTTTACAGTGCCATCTCCTGGACTAGTGCTTTGGAAGACTCTCGCCCCTCTGTAACTCTTCATACTTCTAATCCCCCCCACATATGGCTCCTGGAGCAGCGCAAAAGCCACTTGCCTTTTGTTAGCCTCTACCATCAGCTCATCAGTGGCTAACCGTTTTCTCTGGAGGTTGGCTTGGACCACAAGATGGGGTTTTGTGGTTGTTGGGGTAGCCATTCTGTGCGAAGTATTGTTGCCGTGGGTGCCTTCAGCAGTACGCAACGGTGGCTCGGGCCAGTGCGTCCCACTTCCTCCTCACCGGACACTCCTGGCTAAATGCGTTGTGGTCAACCACCGCATGCTTGGCGCGCACGCAGTTGCTGCATGTCGGGGCAACACCGGCGAGCCAGTCGGCGCACTCAGTCCTCATGTGAGGACCCCCGCAGTGGCTGCAAGTTTCCACTGTTTCCTTACAGAATCGCCTGCCGTGGCCGTACCCAAGGCATAGCGAACACTGCACTAGCGGGGATTGGTCGGCCACTCTGATCCTCTGCAGGTCGATTTGGATGTCTTGTGCATCCAGCATCCTATTCCACACTTTGGGGGACACTCTGAGGACTATGTGACAGGTGTGGGGGTTCCTTGTTCTTTTCCTGTATCTTATTTCCACTCTATAATCTTCTTTGTCGAGGCCGTCAAAAACGCTACGATTCTGGTTCTTCAGGGCGTTTAGTACGTCTTCGTCGCTATTGAACTGTAGAACGCCCCTGAGGATCAGAAGAGGGTCTTTGTTCTTGACCTCCTCGACATTGAGGCGAGTCTCTTCCTTTGTTAATCTTTCTTTCACTTTTCTCCTCTCTTCCTCTGTTCTACATCCCACGATTACCTTCCTGTCTTTCGCCTTCCTGACTCTGTCCACTTTGATCCATCCGTCCTTTGCGTTAACTGCTTCTCGTATTCTACTAAGAACCTCCTCCCCAGTCTCAGTTTCATCCCTGGAGGAGACCACAACGGAGTGTAGTGCGGTGTGCTCCGGGAGTTTCCTCCTGGTTTGCTCCGCTGCCACACCCTCGTTTGTGGTCCTCTCCAGGGTTTCTTTCTGACGCTCCATAGCATCTTTCAGGGCTTTCATCCTCTCATTGTTGTCCCTCAAGAGCCTACTGTGCTCCTCTAATTTCTCTATCAGATCAGAGTCTGCTTTAGAGGCAGGAGGGATGGAAAGAGGAAGAACCAGTTGTTCCTCCTCCTTCCCCCCCTCCCGTCCCTTGTTTTGACTCCTCTCTTCCTTTCCCTTTCCCGCTTCCGCCTCTTTCACCAACTGGTAGAGTCGTTCCACTGCCAGGGTGACATCAGTTTTGATGTCAGTCCGTATGTTGCGCGCACTCCCCAGTTGAATCTTTGCTTTTTGTAAGCAGGCTCGAGCTTCCGCCACTCTGTCAGCGTATCTAGGTTTCTCTGGCGGGCTTCCCACCGCGTCCACAGATGTTCTGCGCATTATTCGGCTCTCCTGGGAGAGCACCGTCTTGGTCTTCGGTTTGGAAGGTCCCGCCAGGGCCGGAGCTACCTTCATCGGGCTTGTTGTGACCTTTGCTATAGCGTCTGGTTTTCCCGTCTCCCACTCTCCAATGCTTCGCCGTACATTTGAGATTTGGGGATGTTCTGCCTCCTTCAGAGTCGGTCCAGCCTGTCTCTGCGTAGTCTGGGTCGGGGATTTTTGTGCGTCAGATTCTGGATCGCCAGTGACCCTCCTTTTTGGATTAGGTGTCCGCATTCCAAACATTTTGTATGGGATTGTCAGAGGACGCGTTAGTAATAAATTAAATTAAAATTCAAATATCTAAAAAGTTTGTATAAGTTATATATAGTTTGAATTGTAAAATGCAGGTTTTATTGGATAGCCGCGTACTCAAACGTGACAGCTGCAACAAAAATGGTTTCCCAACTGTCAATCGCTTTGAAACTCTATGTAGAGTCAGTCCTCCTACGTTAGTCAAGAAACCCAGCCGCTCCACTTAATATCGAAAACTGCGTCAAGATAGCAGCTATGGTTCAAGAGATACGAGGTTTTCAAAATCTTGAGATGGCTCTACCTAGGGTCGATTAAAGTTTTTCAAAAAATTATGTCCTTAATTATCTTATTATATATGGTAAACAAATAAAGGAACTAATTCGAGTCAAAAAGCAAAGAATTTTTTGGACTCTACCTAGAGTTTTCTTATAACTAACTTAAAGGGTTACTTATGTTCTATATCGCGCAAGAAACGCCGTCGGATTTGTTGTATCGGTTCGAGAGATATGAGGCTTTGAAATTGAGGGGGGTGGTAGAAAAAGAGGGGGGTGTCAAATCAGAAACCTAAATTTGGGAAACTTTGTCGAATATTATACGATCTGGTGTCAAAATTTAGCTACCTTGCTCCGTTTCCGAGATATATGCTTTTTAAGTTTCTGAATTTGATTGAGGGGGAAATATGTGGGGGGGGGAGAGAAACAAAATAGGTTTCTGGGGAGAAAAATAAGGACTTTAAGAGAAGAATATTTGGCTAGGATATAACTAAAAATTAGGGTATGAGGGGGATTTACCAAAAGGGGGGGGGAGGGGGGGAAGAGTAACTATTAATTTTAAAAGAATCTATTTATATAACAAATGAATACAACTTAAATTTTAACAATTTGTAAATTTTCTTAAACAAAAATCTAATATTAATTTTATAAAAAAGGGGGGAAAAGTTAGGGGGGGGGTCTCAAGATATATAAGATTTAAGGGTTGGATACATATATGCAACCTGGTCCCAAAATTTGCCTATCTCTCACCGTTTCGCAGATACAGGGTGGTGAAGTTTTTGTGCGGTTGGTAATTTTCTTAAAAAAAATCAATATCTCCTAAACCGCTCAACACAAAAATAAAATTTTAATGCTAAAATGAACTACGTTGTTGGCTTTAAAAACTATCAAAAATTTAGGCTAGGTTATCGCTGAAGATAATGAAAAATTTACTGTCCAATAAGTCGCTGAACTGCACACAAATAATAATGTCCGTAACTTCGTCACCACTTAACTTAAAAATTTTTTGGAGGAGCCTCCCTAGTCCAGATGGTATCCTCTTTGAATCTGCTTACTTAGATGGCGGCGCGCTCCTCTCCTTCGATGACCTCGTGGCCACGTGGTACTTGTTTTTCTGCTGATTATTCCGCAACGGTGTGCGGAAAAAATCAGCAAATACTTCCAACGTGTAGTACTCCACAAGGGCTCCGTCTGGGTCAATTAAAAAATTGGAGTCGTCACTGCAGATCCAGAGAAAAACCACTTTTTCTTTTCAAAATTTTGTGAAAATCACTTTTTTGTAGATAACTTCGTGAATTTTTCACTTTGCACAACACTTTTTACACTGGCGTGTGCGCCTTCACAGCGCGCTTCTTTTGATATATAGCGCGTCACTTTTAAAGCAAATTTAATATTTTTCACGAATTTTTGCGTGCGGAAGGGCTTATTTTCGTGGCGCTTTCGACGGCGGTCCAAGCGCGACTGGTTAGGTTAGGTTAGGTTAGGTTAGGTTAGGTTAGGTTAGGTTAGGTTAGGTTAGGTTAGGTTAGGTTAGGTTAGGTTAGGTTAGGTTAGGTTAGGTTAGGTTAGGTTAGGTTTTTTTTTTTTTTTTTTTTTTTTTTGCCTGTCCGGGAGCTATGTCCCGGCCCGCGAGCTATCCTACTTAATGACCCTCTGACATGATCAGAGACCTTTTTTATTCTTAGTTTTGTCTTTATTAACACACCTTACTATACAAATTCCAGGAAAGGAATGGGGTATGGATTCATTTATTCTTTGTACATGTGTCATATATCTATTTTTTCTTATCTGTATATTTAACAATATTGTAGGGAATTATCTTAAGATAGTCCTACTCAATACTTACTTATATAACTATTTGTTTCTATTTATAACCTTACTCGCTATTTTAATACACAATTTTACAAACTTTTCTCTTATAGTTTTATCGTATATAAATCTACTTAAATTACTAAGTTCCATCTTTTCCCCAACTTCCTGCTCAAAATCAATACGTTCCAGGTTGTAGGCAGGGCACTCTATCAGTATGTGTTGTACAGTCTCCTCCTTGTCGGGCTCGCAGATACACGATGGGTTGTCCCTGCATTTGAATCGAGCCAAGTACATGGAAAACCCACCGTGTCCCGTCAGAACTTGCGTAAGTGTACCCGTGATGTTAAGCCCTCTTACCACTTTAAATGCCGAGATCACATCTGGGAAAAACAGTTTAGTAACAGATGCCATGGATCCAGATTTATACCTTCGATTCCATTCGTCCAGCGAGACCCTACGGATTTCTCGCTTGGCGAATGAAATCGGGATCAGGTCATATACAGGGGTTGTCTTCTTCGAGGCTGCCTCCTTTGCCAACTGATCTGCTCTCTCATTTCCCTCCAGTCCCGCGTGCGCTTTTATCCAAAAGAGCTCAACTTTTTTGGAGTCTTGTTTGCATCTTCTCAGATGATCGCGGATTTTGACTGCTAGGGGATTGAGAGAGCATCCATTAACAATCGCTTCCAGAGACGACCTGGAATCGCTGAAGACGCCGAAACTCGTTTCAGGACGTTTGTGCACCTCCTCAATTGCTCTACATATGGCCAGCAATTCGGCCTGGTAAACCGTGCAGTAAGGCGACAGCTTCAATTTCAGGCTTTTAGTTTCGGCACCATTGTTCCAAAATGACAATGCTGCTCCAACTTTGCCTTCAATTTTGCTGCCGTCTGTATAAATTTGTACTGCTTGACCCGTATTCCTTTCAACGTCTTCTTGATTTTCCAGGCATATGAATTCCAGGCTCATATGGAGCGCTGGGTGAGGAGTGTCAGCAAACGATGTCATTCGCTCAATTTCTCCCACCGTCAACACTGACTGTGGGTTCATACCCCTCTTCGTCTCATACAGAGCAGCTGCCTCCTGTATCCGGAGATCAAGGGGCAACAACCCAGCCAACGCCAGTGCCGCGTTTAAGGAGACTGTACGATAGGCTTTCGTGAGTTTTTGAGCAAAGCCTCTTTGGACAGCGTTTAGCTGCTTCTGTATTCCGAGTTTCTTCGTCGATGGCGCCCAGGCTGAAGAAGCGTACATGATGATCGGCTCCACGACGGCCACGTAAATGGTACGGATTACCTCTGGTTGAAGGCCCCAGCTGATTCTGGCGGCTCTGGACAGCTGCTTGTAGACGTTTAAGGCTTTCCTACATATGTAGCTTGCATGTCTATTAAACGTCAGCTTGTTATCTATCCAGAGTCCCAGAACCTTAAACTCTGTGGACATGGTGATGTCGATCCCTCCCATGGTCAGGTGCGGGTTGTCATACTTAAGTTTGCGCGTTAAAACCATTGCGTTCGTTTTATGCGGTGCAAACCTCAGTTTGTGACGGACTCCCCACTCCTGAACATAGGCAAGAGCGGCATTAGCCTGTCGTTGGACCTCCATCGCAGCATCTCCGTCAAAAACCAGCACCACGTCGTCGGCAAAGGCTTGGCAGTATTCTCCACGTTTTTCCATCCCTTTGAGTAGGGAGTCAAGAAGGAGGTTCCACAGGATAGGACCTCCAATAGAGCCCTGTACACAGCCTTTGGTTGTTTCCCTTGCAACCTCCTCCCCGGCATACCTAACTTTTACCCTTCTATCCCTCAGATAGCTATCCACTATCCTTCTGATGTTTACTGGACACTGTTCCTCAGCAAGACGGATTCTTATTGCAGGCCACCACGCACTGTCGAAGGCTCCCTCTATGTCCAATGATACAACTGTAATAATTTTCCGCTGGTCCAGCTTTGATTTCACATGCTGTATCAGATCATAGAGGGAGTCCTCGGTGCTCTTTTGGGGCATGAATCCGTACTGGCGAGTACTCATCCGCGGGATAAGGTGCCATTTCAGTCTTCTGACTATCATTTTTTCTAAGATCTTCCCCATCACCGGAAGAAGGCCAATGGGCCTATATGATTTTGGGTTAGAATAATCATCCTTGCCAGGTTTTCGGAGGACTATCACAGTGGCCTCCTTCCAGATCAAAGGGAAGTGGCTGAGTTGTAGGCATTTGTTTGCTATTGAGAGAAAGAGATGGGGATCGTGTAGCACTGCCATTTTGCAGATATCCGCCGTAAGACCATCCGCACCCGGGGCCTTCTTTGGATTAAAGCTTTCCACCGACTCTATCAGTTCTTCCAGCGTAAACTGAGGGTCATACTCATCATGACAATCGATGTTTACTTGGTCAGCTTTTTTCCTTGTTATTCGGTTGTCTGCATTATCTTCTGTTTCAAGGTCCTCCGGGTAGAATGTTTCTGCAAGTATTTTAGCAGATTCCTTGGTGGTGAGCTGCCGGCCTTCCTTAATCAAAGGCAGGTCTTCTTGCCTCTTTTTCGTTCTCCCTATCACCCTGTATATGCCCTCCCACAATCCTTCCCTATCCTGCTTCCCACAAAACTGCTTCCAACTATCTATTTGTGCCTTTTTTGTCTCTAATTCATATTTTGCTTTTGCTTCCAGGTACTCAGCGACAACCTTATCTCTTCGGACCTGCGCTGCACATCGAATCCTGCGCTTCCTAGTGGCGACATCCTGCTTCAACTTGGCAAGTTCCTCTGTCCACCACGGTAAGTTCACTTTTTCTTTCTGTTTTATTTTTGGAATACTATTTTTGCATGATTCTGTGATTATATTTAAGTATGTTATTATTTCCTTTTCTAGTTCTTCTATTGATTTTAATTTCTCAATTTCTAATGGATTTTCTTGCAGCAACTGGGCCATTTTCGTATTAAACTGGTCCCAGTCTGCTTTTTTACAATTGTATATTCTTGTGGTTCTACATATGTTTATTCCTTTTGCCTTATTTAGTCTTATGTTAAAAAGTATTGTGTTGTGGTCAGAGCTCGTCACGCCTTCGTCAATTCGCCAGTCCTCCACGAGGCACAAAAGATCCAACGTGCAGGCTGTCACATCCACAAAGCTAGAGAATATTTTTCCTCCCCTTGTAGTGAAGAATGTAGGGGTTGTGCCTTCATTGAGTACCTGTAGTTTCATTTCGTCCAGAGCACCTGCCATCTCCTCCCCTCTGTCATCCGTAGCTAGGCTGCCCCACCAAGAGCTCTTTGCGTTTGTGTCTCCTCCCATAATAACATTTTTGCGGAAGTGCTTCATGATCCTGTTTAGTTGTTCCAAGTATGGCCCTATCGGCTCTGGATGTGGCTCAAAGTAAAAGGACACTACGAGTATCTCCCATGCACTTGTCCTGATTTTTATCGCCGATATGTTAGGTGTGGTAAATTCAGGACACTGGATTACGTCCAGGTCTCGGTCAAAAACCGCTATGGCTGCTTTGACTGGTCCGTCTTCGGGTTTCGTGCTTTGGAAGATCCTCGCGCCTTGGTAGTCCTTTACTCGACCTGTTCCCCCAATATAGGGCTCCTGGAGCAGTGCAAAGGCCATCCTTTTATTGTACGCCTCAAGCATAAGCTCACTAGTTGCCAGTTCCATTCTTTGCAAATTTGCTTGGGCTACAAGGTATGGGCTCAACTTTTCATGGACAGGATTTCCGCCGAATGCCACCTTAGCAATAAGCTACTGCTGCTCTAGCTAGAGCGTCCCACCTCCGCCTAACAGGGCACTCCTGGCTGAACGCGTTATGGTCAACTGTGTTCATCTTAGCATGCAGACAGTTACAGCAAGATGGGGCTGCTCCAGCCAGCCAGTCCGGGCACGCAGCCCTCATGTGAGGTCCCCCACAGTGGCTGCACTTTTCAATACTCTCTGTGCAGAAACGCCTACCATGCCCGTAACCAAGGCAGAGCGAGCACTGCACCAGTGGTGATTGATCTGCTACTCTCACCCTTTGCAGGTCAATGTGAACCTCTCCCGTATCAAGTATGCGGTTCCATAAAGCAGGAGACACGCGCACCACGACGTGACAAGTATGAGGGTTTCGTGTTTTTCTTCGAAACCTGACTTCAACCCTGTCATCCTCCTTGTCGAGATTCTTATATATGTGTCCATTTTGATTCCTCAAGGCGCTCAGGATGTCAGCATCGCTATTAAATTGCAATACGTCCTTCAGGATCAAAAGAGGGTCTTTGTTTTTTATCTCCTCGACATTGAGGTGTTCTTCGTTCTTGAGTCGTTCCTTTATTATTTGTCTTTCTTCTTCTGTTCTGCAACCTACGATGATCTTTCTGTCCTTTGCCTTTCTTATCTTGTCTACTTTTACGCCTCCCTCTTTAGCATTTACAGCTTTTCTTATTCTATTAAGAACTTCATCTCCTGTCTCCATCTCATCCTTTGCGGTGACGACCACTGAGTGGAGAGCTGCAGGTCCAGTCTGCACTCTAGTAGTCGCTGCCGCCACGCTTGCGTATGTCTTCTGCTCCAAAGTTTCCTTTAGTTTTTCCATCTTTTCATTATTTTCTTTTATGAGTTTGGAATGCTGTTCTAATATTTTCTCCAAATTGCTTGTATCTATTTTTCGTTTTTGTTCTTCTGTATTTTCTTCTTCATCTATCTTTTTGTTCTGGGGGCTGGATTTAATTGGGGTTTTTGTGCCTTTAATGGCATCAACCTCTTTGACCAGTTGATAGAGTCGTTCCAGCGCCTCAAGAACACCGTTTTTTATGTCGGTTTTTAGGTTTCGGGAGTTGTTTATGTGGAGTTTGGCTTTGACAAGGCAAGCCTTCGCCTCCGCCACCCTGTCCGAGTATTTACTGCTGCTGGTTGTTTCCGAGCTCCCCTTTGCTTCCGCTGTTAGTTTCCGCAATGCAGCTGGTTTAGGCTTTGGGGGGGCCACTGGCAGGGTTGTTTTCGGGGGTGTTAGGCTGGTCCTATTCGGTTTCCCAGCTTCTATTTCCGCAATGCTCTTTCTGACACTGGGTGTCGAGCTTGAAGGGCCTGCCTCGTCTTGGTCTCGTCTACTTATTTCTATTGAATTTTCTCTATTTGGGGATTTCGTCTGCTTTGCAGGTGTTCTATATCCGAAACCCATTTTATTGCAAGGATGTGTCAATTTGTACTAAAGAATATTTTAAGTTTCTATGTTTCAGATATGCCGCAATGGATTTTCACGACGAGTCAATAAATAGGTCTGCAGAGGGTTTGTATGTCAGATTTAAATTATGTCAAGGTTAACTATGTTTTCTGTTTCAGGTTTTTCACCATGGATGGTTAGGTTAGGTTAGGTTAGGTTAGGTTAGGTTAGGTTAGGTTAGGTTAGGTTAGGTTAGGTTAGGTTAGGTTAGGTTAGGTTAGGTTAGGTTAGGTTAGGTTAGGTTAGGTTAGGTTAGGTTAGGTTAGGTTAGGTTAGGTTAGGTTAGGTTAGGTTAGGTTAGGTTAGGTTAGGTTAGGTTAGGTTAGGTTAGGTTAGGTTAGGTTAGGTTAGGTTAGGTTAGGTTAGGTTAGGTTAGGTTAGGTTAGGTTAGGTTAGGTTAGGTTAGGTTAGGTTAGGTTAGGTTAGGTTAGGTTAGGTTAGGTTAGGTTAGGTTAGGTTAGGTTAGGTTAGGTTAGGTTAGGTTAGGTTAGGTTAGGTTAGGTTAGGTTAGGTTAGGTTAGGTTAGGTTAGGTTAGGTTAGGTTAGGTTAGGTTAGGTTAGGTTAGGTTAGGTTAGGTTAGGTTAGGTTAGGTTAGGTTAGGTTAGGTTAGGTTAGGTTAGGTTAGGTTAGGTTAGGTTAGGTTAGGTTAGGTTAGGTTTTTTTTTTTTTTTTTTTTAATTGTTGCAAACTAGTTAACTCATCTGATCATATGACCAGTGAGTATGCTAGCCTGCTTTTGCTTTGAAACCTAAGGCAAACTGTTGCTATTAAATTGCAACAACATTTAAGTACCGACTAAGGGATAAAACATTTTAGAAATAATAAAATCAAAGTTCAAACAAACACACATACACACACGCAAAAATACACAATCATATCACAAATCAAAAAGAACAAATTACAATACTTATGAATACAATACAATAATTATGCATACTTATTTTCATTAGTGCAATTGTTTGATGTCCAAACAATGCCAATTCCATTATATTATATAAGATAATTAATAAGATAATTTATTTTATAGGTTATAAATACAATTGATATAATAATTGAAGTCTAGATGAAATTATATAATTTTACAAAGTAAAATTGTAATTTCACTACAAATAAAAAGATTAAATACAATAAATTACATTAATACATTTTCAAACATTTAACAATTAATTTTAATTTTATGATTACAATTTACTTAAATTACCATACATATATGATATTATTAAATACCTGAAATTATAATTTTTACTAAACTTTTAACACGTATTGACATTTTCATATTTGCAATTTGAAATTTTTTATTTTGAGTTTTCTTTTATTACTTTCTCTTTTCTTTTCTTTTTTTTTTTTTTTTTTATTATTTCTTTTCTATTCTTTTTCTTATTTTTTTTTTTTTTCTTTTTTATTGTCTTTTCCTGTATGTTTTACATTCAAATTACATTAAATACAGTATTAGGAATAAGTCTTATAAATTAAAAAGCAAAAGAGCAAAATATAGCGCCAAGTGGAGGCTCCGGCGGTGCAGCAGCGCGTGTCCCAAGGGCTCACCACAGGGGCTCGGCAGCGAACATGTTAACACGTATTAGCACGTTCACCACCAAGTTTCCACCTAGTTTCTAACCTCGACGACGCAAGTGACGAACAACGCAAGGGCGCCGCACCACAGGTCCGACATCAGGAACCCGCGCCCCCACAGCACCACCGAGGCCCAGCTTTTGAACGCGCCAACACGCTCACCACCGAGGCCCAGGAGCACGCGACGCAGCAGTGCAACACCGCGCCACAGGTCTACTAGCAGGCACCCGCACGCCGCCGACCCAGCAGTGAACGCATTAAACCATCATTTCTCTACAGAAATAGCCTCTAAGCCCCAAAATACCATCAACCTAAACTTTAAAATATATTCATTTTATACCCCTTCAATTGATTTATTAATAATAGAATATTGATGATCGAACGGCCAACCAAAAACACAAACCACTCAACTACACAACAACACTCAATCACAATTCTAACACACGAGCACACAATTATAGTCAACAGCTTCATCGTGCCTATCATAACACACTAAATAAATAATAATATAATATTTTGGAGAAACACAAACACAATCAAGCATTCAACCATACATTAAACACTCACTCAAGCACCAAGGCAGGGGTCAAAAATCAAAAATCCAATTGACAACTCAATCCTCAATTATTGATATATCCCAACCAATATAATATAATACAATGACAATAATAAGATAGATAAATAAATAAATGAATAATACACCTTATAAGTAATTTTAATGCTGTAGTAAAATTCAAAATCCTATGCTCAAAAACATAAACCTAAGATCTAATGCCGTTCAAGCCAACCAAAACAATACCACAGCCAAATCACAAACACAATATAGAAATTGACCATTCCGGCCCAACCTAACCCAGAGCCCAGGAATAGAGCCTAAATAGAGCCTGAGAAACTCTAAACAATACCATACTGAAAACACCTCCAACACATTCATATTATACACCAGCCAGACTCCATGTAGAATGTTTGTAAACAAACCGCCCACACCCAACCTAAAATTCACTCTGCTGCCATGTCTTTTCAATTAAATCTGAAACTCGACTCCAAGCAAGTAAGTATTAGTTATCTGTGTTGTGGTCTGTTCACAAACACTCCACACCAAGCTCGGCCAGTGTATAGAGGTATCCACAATACAATCCGGCTCAAAAAAAAACAAACTCCTCACACTCAAGGCCAGGAAGATGAAACATGGCCAAACTGGGAACCGTTTACACATCCATAACACGGCCGGAGTAGCATAGATCAAGTTTAAGTGTGTGGACTAAGATCAATATCACATCAATAGGCCCATAAAGCAAGGCCCAACTCAAATCAAATCAATCCCGAACCATCCCACAGCCATAAACATAACAGTTCCATAATCCGGATACCACGTTCCCTAATAATTTATAATGCCCTTCAAAAATTATATGAAAATAGGTAATAATATTACCTATTTTCAATGATATTACCGTAATATCATTTCATCATACAAACAACTTTCATTTTACTTACATTACATTACATTTTTTGATTGTCACAATGCCATCAAATGTCAGCCTTCTATTATGTGTCAGTGTCAATCATCATTCCGTTCCATATGGCAAACCGGACTGCCAACCAACCACGGACGAAGGAAATTACCCTCCCCTCAACCAACCGATACACAATTATCTCAGACACCTACATTAATGCCAAATTAATAAAAATCAGATTTAACAGCTTCAAATAATAGGAGAAGAACAAAATTCATACAAAATAGCGAATCTGTAGCAAAAATAAAAATAAAATCTGTCATAAAGAGTATGTAGGTCTGTTGCGGATTAAGGAGTACCTACAAAGCCGTCCGTCCGACCGCAGAACCAACCAAACCCTACAAACAAGTGAAACAAGAAGTTGAAGTTGAACCAATGTAAACAACAAAATAAAATCGACGATTTTATACACAGATTTATAAATATAGAATAAATACTTAGTCCAAATTTAAGTGCTTCAAGATTTTAGAGGTCTGTGCTTCTAACATTACCAAATAATTATACAGACTCAATCACAGAGCCATTTTCTCTCCCAACAATGCGAAGGATGGCCCTCGCATAGTCCAAGAACGTTGGCCTGCATCTATCATCTGTAAGTATTTTCCTAACATTATTGTAATTGATATCCACGTTCATAGCGCATTCACAGTCGTGCCTCAACATGCCAAATCTGCCACAATCAAACAGGAGATGCTGCACAGTCTGAGACGCATCTACTCCACAGGAACACAAAGGATTATCTGACAATTTAAATCTATGCAAATAAAAATTGAACCCCCCATGACCAGTTAGAATTTGTGCCAAATAATTATCCAATCTAAACTTCTGTAAAGTTTTGTAAGCGGAAGTTACACTGTCAAAGAAAATCCTAGTAGTACCACCCGATTGCGCTGTTTCATACATATGCTGCCATTCAACGAGCGTAACTGCTCTAATACAATTTTTTGCATAGGAAAGAGGAAACTTATCATAATAGGGCGATCTTCTGCAGTTAAGGGCAGCATTCTTGGCCAACTCATCTGCCCGCTCATTGCCCAAAATTCCACAATGAGCTTTAACCCAGAAAAGAGCAACCGCTTTACCCTCACTGCGCAACTGAAATATAAGTTCTCTTACATCTACAGCCAAAGGATGCAATGTATTAGGATCACCTATTGACTCCAAACTTGATCTGGAGTCACTTGCAATGCTATACGTAGTCTCACACCTATTTCCTATCATTTCCAGGGCCCGAAGAATTGCCGATAGCTCCGCCTGGTAAACGCTACAGAAATCCTCTAGATGGAGACTTGTACGCTGAACTTCCCTGCCCCCAGACCAACAAGTGACAGCCGCGCCCACCTTACCCTCCAGCTTGCTCCCGTCTGTATAGAAGATTGGGCCTTCATTCTCCAACTTCTCCACATCCTCCTGGCATTCAATAAGACCAAACGTTAGCCAGCTTCTCTTCGCCGGATGAGGAAGAGAAAATGGACTCCTACGAAGCTCCAGACATCGTCCGGGCAAGCTGGTAAGTGGTTCCTCTCTTTTTACTCTATAAATCTGGGCATTTTCCTTAAGTCTAAGCATCAAGGGCAGTAGTCTGGCCAAAAGTACACTAGAAACAAATGAAACAGTACAATGTGATTTACTAATCCTTATAGCAAAATGTCGGGTGATACTGGTCAGTGCCTTTTCCGCATAAACACTATCAACCACATTGGCCCAAGAACCAGCAGCGTAGAGGACTGTAGGTTCCACAACCGCTACATAGATCATTCGTAATATGTCAGAGTTTATTCCCCACTGTGCACGAGCCGCCCTACTAACTATCTTATAAAAAGCAATAGCTTTGCCACTAACATACTCCAAGTGCTTCCTAAAATTAAGTGTGGGGTCAATGACTAAGCCCAGTACTTTAAGGCTAGATCCATAGGTAATTTCAACCCCTGCCAAGCGTAGTACAGGAGTATGAAACCGTAACCTCCTAGTGACTAAAAGAGCTTGAGTCTTACCTGGTGAAAATCTAAGTCTAAGCTTTTCTCCCCACATCTTAACCACATCCAGTGCCCGGTTAACCATAGCCTCCAATTCATTACCATCGGCAAAGGATGCAACCATCAATATGTCATCGGCAAACGCTTGCACACGAACACCACCATACTGTGACTGTTCCAATACAGGGTCCAATTGGATATTCCACAATATTGGCCCGCAAGTGGAGCCCTGTATGCAGCCTCTGTTGGTATCCCTATGCACCGTCGCTCCAGCATATCTCAGGTTTACTTTCCTCTCCCACAAGTAACTAAGAATGAGGCGAACCAAACCCAAATCCACACCCTTAGCTCTAAGTTGTTCAATTATAGCCGGCCACCACGCATTGTCAAACGCACCCTCTATGTCTAAGGACACCATGACCACTATCTTTTTCTCTTGCAGGCTCTTCCTGACGAACGTCATGGTGTCAAAGAGAGCATCCTCAGAACTGCGCTGCGGAGTGAATCCATACTGATACTGGCTCAACTGCCCCTCCCTGCCGAGCTGCCATTGAAGCCTATTTACAAAAAGCTTCTCCAGCACTTTGCCCATGACAGGTAAGAGTCCAATTGGCCTGTAAGACTTCGGCACAGTGTACGTGTCTCGACCCGGTTTGGGAATTATCTTAATGGTAGCGATCTTCCAGATCTTAGGGAAGCATCCCAACCTAAGACACTGTGACAATAGTCCCAACAATAGGTTCTTATCACAACGGTAAGCTCGCAGACATATATCCAGTGTGAGACCATCACCACCGGGAGTTTTCCCAAGACTCATGCCACCAAAAACAGTTTCCAGCTCCTCTGCAGTGAAGGCGAGGAGGTCGAGGTCGAGCTCGCGTGTGCACACGTCCCTTGCCCAGGCGCCGACCGCAGCGCGGCGCTCCGCCTGCTCCGCCGTGTCCTGCGCCGCCTCGTCCCGCGGGTAGAAGGTGTCCGCTAGGAGTGCCGCCGACTGCGCCTCGTCCAGCACGCCACCGTCGGCCGTCTCAAAAAGCCGATCCCGAACTGGTCCAATGCTGGCCCTCATGATTCGGTAAGAGCGTCGCCAGATAGTTTCAGCCTTTTCGCCCGTACAGAATTCCTTCCAGCTAGCTGTTTTGGCAGAATCTATGGCCTTCTTATAATCACTTCTGGCCTCAAGGTAATGATCCACCACGTAACGCTTTCGCTGGGGGTTGGCCTTGGCAATCCTTCTTCTACGGCGCACCATCTCGGCCTTCATCGCTACCAACTCGGAAGTCCACCATTTGCAGGCTTTATAGGGCCTCGTGCCCAGAATACGAGGTATGGCCTCCTCAGTAGCTCCGACTATGCACTCAATGTATTGCTCTGCGACACCATCGATCCCCACCTGATCCGCGGCCTCGTCAACACACCTCCGCAGCTCCGCTCGCTCCAGCCTGTCTCGAAGTTCGTTCTCGAACAGCGTCCAGTTGGCCTTGGACGTGTTATAAATTCTAGTGCCGTTGTTGCCCTCCAACTCCTGTCCTCGGGGCACACACAGCTGCAGAGAGAACACAATAGGCCTGTGATCTGACAATGTACACAACGTGTCATCTATTTTCCAGGCGCGCATTCCGGACAGCAAAGTTTCCGAGCACGCCGTGACGTCAATAATGCTGGAGCAAGCCTGGCCGCGGCGGTATGCGAGATACGTGGGCTCGCAGCCCTCATTGGCCACCTCGAGGCCGAGCTCCGCGAACATTTCCGCCACGGCGGCGCCGCGCGCGTCCTCCGCCGCGCAGCCCCACCACGGACTACAGCCGTTCACGTCGCCCGCCACTACCACCCTGTCGCAACACATGCCGCGGACCATGCCCCTCACACTGTTCAGGTACTCGACCACATCCAATTCTGCATCCAAGTACATATTTACTATACCTACCTTAAGATTATTTAACTTAACAATTATGCCCACTACATCCCTTGTAATATATTTAGAATTCTCTATGTACTTAATGGCAGGATCCATAACAACAATAGCAGCCCGCACCGGCGCGTCCGCGCTTCCCGCGGAACTCTGCACCACATCGCATCCCGCGTATGACGCAGTCAGATAACCCTTGTTACCCACGTACGGCTCCTGCAGAAGCAAAATCTGAACACGCCTCAAACTGGCCTCCCTGAGGCACTCCAATGTTGCCGCCCTGCCCCTACCCATGTTGTATTGCAATAAACTAATATTCCAAGGGTACAGCTGTATATGCGGATCGGTGCCCTCAGCAGTAGCGCACGGCGAGGCGCGCTAAGCGGTCCCAGCGCACCCACTCGGGGCAGTCGGCGCTGTAGGCAGGGTGCTCCGCCCCCGGTAGCCCGCGCTCCGCGCAGTTGACGCAGCTCGGCGCGCGGCCGCGGGCGGGACACGCGCGCGTGTCGTGCGCGCCCGCGCAGTACCCGCAACGCGGCGCCGCGGCGCGGCACTCCGACACACGGTGCGCGAACCCCAGGCACCGATAGCATTGTATCAGGGGTGACTGGTCTGCCGCCGTAACGATCTGGTACCCCAGTCGCACACGGCGGCCCAGCAGCGCTCCCCATACGGCGGGGCTGACCTGCACGACCACATTGCTAATACCCGCGTTTCTACCCTTGATTCGCCGAACAACCTTAACATTTCGCTCCATTTCAGGAACGTGTGCAAGAAGGGCCCCATTCTGGAGCAACAGCGCGTCGACGAGGCGCGCGTCCGCGAGGTCGGCGACGACGCCCGGCAGCCGCAGCAGCGGGTCCTTGACGCGCGGCTCCGACACCGTGTACTCGTCGCCGAGCGCGCGGATCGCCGCCTCCATCTGCTCCTTCTCGCGCGCGCTCTCGAGCGAGATGGCCACGCCCCCGCCGCGGCACTTGCGCACGCCGTTCACACCGACACCCAGTCCGATGACGTCCACATTCTTCTTAATATGGTTAGGTTAGGTTAGGTTAGGTTAGGTTAGGTTAGGTTAGGTTAGGTTAGGTTAGGTTAGGTTAGGTTAGGTTAGGTTAGGTTAGGTTAGGTTAGGTTAGGTTAGGTTAGGTTAGGTTAGGTTAGGTTAGGTTAGGTTAGGTTAGGTTAGGTTAGGTTAGGTTAGGTTAGGTTAGGTTAGGTTAGGTTAGGTTAGGTTAGGTTAGGTTAGGTTAGGTTAGGTTAGGTTAGGTTAGGTTAGGTTAGGTTAGGTTAGGTTAGGTTAGGTTAGGTTAGGTTAGGTTAGGTTAGGTTAGGTTAGGTTAGGTTAGGTTAGGTTAGGTTAGGTTAGGTTAGGTTAGGTTAGGTTAGGTTAGGTTAGGTTAGGTTAGGTTAGGTTAGGTTAGGTTAGGTTAGGTTAGGTTAGGTTAGGTTAGGTTAGGTTAGGTTAGGTTAGGTTAGGTTAGGTTAGGTTAGGTTAGGTTAGGTTAGGTTAGGTTAGGTTAGGTTAGGTTAGGTTAGGTTAGGTTAGGTTAGGTTAGGTTAGGTTAGGTTAGGTTAGGTTAGGTTAGGTTAGGTTAGGTTAGGTTAGGTTAGGTTAGGTTAGGTTAGGTTAGGTTAGGTTAGGTTAGGTTAGGTTAGGTTAGGTTAGGTTAGGTTAGGTTAGGTTAGGTTAGGTTAGGTTAGGTTAGGTTAGGTTAGGTTAGGTTAGGTTAGGTTAGGTTAGGTTAGGTTAGGTTAGGTTAGGTTAGGTTAGGTTAGGTTAGGTTAGGTTAGGTTAGGTTAGGTTAGGTTAGGTTAGGTTAGGTTAGGTTAGGTTAGGTTAGGTTAGGTTAGGTTAGGTTTTTTTTTTTTTTTTTTTTTTTTTTTTTCCTGTCCGGGAGCTATGTCCCGGCCCGCGAGCTAGCCTACATGCTGTTCCTCTGACGTTACCAGAGATTTTCTAGTTCTACTTATTCTAAATCAAACAACAGGAATGCGGTTTTTATTTAAAGAATTTTACAATACAATATATTCTTATTTCTAACACAATTTTCAGTCTTATATCTATCTTACTTTATTTTTTACATTTTCTTATTATTATTTTATTTTACACATATTTTAACTTAAATTAAATTTTATTGCTGAGTCCTTAATATTTAAAAATATTAGTGTTCAGCAAATTTTATACATCCTTATTTCTTTTTATGACTAATTTAGCTATTTCTGTACAGTAGTTTATAAAATCGTTTCTTATATATTTATTACTTATGAAGTCTTTGACATTTTCTGTTTTCATTTTTATTTCCAATTTTTGCTCAGCCTCATATCTCCGTTTACCAAATACTGGGCACTCAAACAGAATGTGCTCCACAGTTTCCAGTTTACTATCTTCACAGACGCACGATGGACTCTCCTTACACCTGAACCGATTCAGGTATTCTGAGAATCCACCGTGCCCTGTCATAACTTGTGTAAGTACACCAGTGGGTTTTATGTCTTTTATAATTTTGTGTGCCTTTATAGCGTCGGGGAAGAAGATCTTTGTAACGGCTGCCTTGTCGCTAGTAATGTATCTCCTGTTCCATTCGTCAAGAGTTCCTCTACGGATCTGTCGCTTGACATATGAAACAGGACACGCATCATATAGTGGTTTGGTCTTAATTTTCAGGGCAGCATCTTTTGCCAGGGTATCGGCTCGCTCATTGCCTTCAAGTCCCGCGTGTGCTTTGATCCAAAACAAATCAACGCATTTGTTCTGTACCCTACTTGCTTTTAGGTTCTTGCGAACTTTTACAGCAAGAGGGTGAGTGGAGCTGTTGTTTGTAATGGATTGGAGCGAAGACTGTGAGTCACTGTAAATTCCAAAGCGGGTTTCTGTCATCTTCAGTATTTCCTCAGTAGCTTTGTATATGGCCAGTAATTCCGCTTGGTAGACTGTGCAGTGTGACGAAAGCTTCAGTTTGATGGATTTAGTCTCGGCTTGATTATTCCATATAGATAATGCAGCTCCCACCTTCTCCTCAATCCTACTACCGTCTGTGAACATCCGCACTGCATAATTGCTGTGGATATTCACTTGCTGCTGATCTTCCAAGCGCACGAATTCCAGGCTCATATACTCCGCTGGGTGAGGTTTTTCTGAGAATGCCGACATCTTCTCCACCTCTCTATCTCCAAGCGCGGGCTGGATTATCCCCCTCCTGGCCTCGTACAGGGCGGCTGCCTCTTGTACTCTAAGGTCGAGTGGTAGTACTCCAGCCAGCGCCAGTGCTGAATTTAGAGAAGCGGTTCTATATGCTCGGCATAATTTTTGAGCAAACCCGCGTTGGACCGAGTTGAGCACCTTCTGAATGCCCAGTTTCTTGGTTGCTGGAGCCCATATGCTTGCTGCATACATTACAGTTGGCTCAACAACTGCAGTGTATATGCTCCTGACAACTTCTGGGTGCAGACCCCAACTTATCTTTGCTGCTCTGGATAGTTGTTTGAAGATATTGACGGCCTTTCGACAGACGATTGACGTATGCTGATTAAAAGTCAGCTTGTCATCTATCGTAAGCCCCAATATCTTCATTTCTCTTGACATGCAAATGTCGATCCCACCCATCTTCAGAAGTGGAGTATCATATTTAAGTTTTCTGGTCACTATCATCGCATTAGTTTTTTGCGGCGCAAACCGTAACTTATTTTTGATGCCCCACTCCCGAACATAGGCAAGAGCGGCATTTGCCTGTCTCTGGATATCCAGTGCAGTGTTTCCGTCGAAAACCATCACCACATCATCCGCGAATGCTTGACAATAGTCACCTCTTCGCTCCAGACCCCTGAGCAATGGATCAATGAGTAAGTTCCATAAGATGGGTCCGCCTATTGAGCCTTGGACGCATCCTTTGGAGGTGGGTCTGGTGATTTGTTCTCCAGCGTATCTCACTTTCACTGTCCTTCCTTCCAAGTAGCTGTCCAAGACTCTTCTAATATTTGTCGGGCATCCTTCCTCAGCCAGTCGAATTCTGATTGCTGGCCACCAGGCGCCATCGAAAGCGCCCTCTATGTCCAATGATACTATCGTTATTAGTTTTTTGAGTGCCAGTTTGTGGTGAATGTGTTTTATCAGGGCATAGAGGGCGTCCTCGGTGCTTTTTTGGGGTACGAATCCAAACTGGCGAGTACTGAGCTTTGGGAGAACATGGAACTTAACCCTGCCCATTACCATCTTCTCAAAGATCTTACCCATGACCGGGAGCAGGCCTATCGGCCTATATGACTTGGGGTCTTGGTAGTTCCTCTTCCCCGGCTTCCTAAGTATTACTACGGTCGCTTCTTTCCATGCCTTGGGGAAGTGACCGTATTCCAGGCACTTATTTGCCAATGCCAAATACACTTCGGGGTTTTGTGAGATTGTGTGTTTGCAGATATCTGCAGTGAATCCATCCGATCCCGGTGCCTTTTTAGGATTAAAACTATTTACCGCGGTTGTTACCTCTTCCATGGTAAACGGAGGGTCATGATTATCAACATGCTTCTCATCGTTTACTTGGTCGGCAAGTTGCCTTATTTTTTGGTGATCCGCGTTGTCATGTTCCTCCTTGTCTTCCGGGTAGAACGTCTCGGCGAGTAATTCAGCCGACTCTTTGGGACTTAGAGATTTACCTTCCTTTATCAGGGGCAGGTCTTCTTGTCTCTTGGTTGTTTTCCCGATCACCCTGTAAATTCCTTCCCAAAGTCCTTCTTTGTCTTGCTTCCCACAGAATTGTTTCCAACTCTCTATTTGTGCCTGTTTTGCTTGTTGTTCATATGTTTCTTTTATTTGCAGGTACTCTTCGATGACCTTCTTTCTACGGACCGGCGCTGCACAACGGATTCTTCTCTTCCTGGTTCTCACCTCTTTCTTCAGCTGTGCGAGCTCATCCGACCACCATGGTAAGTTATTTTTTGTTTTTGATTTTAATTTAGGGATACTGCTATTGCATGCTTTTGTTGTTAATTTTATATATGTTTCTATTTTGTTTTCTAATTCAGCTTTGTTTTCTATTTTGCTTATATTTACTTTGTGAAAATTAACTTCTTCTAGCAGTTGGGCCAGTTTCTCATGAAACTGGCTCCAATTCGCTTTTTTGCTGTTAAAAATACGGGTGGTTCTTTCAATGCTTATACCTTTTGCTCGCTTCAATCTAATTTTAAAGGTTAGTACATTATGATCGGATGAAATCAGTCCTTCGCTAACCTCCCAGTCTTCAACCAGGTCCAAAAGATCCGCCGTGCAGGCGGTAATGTCTACGAAGCTCGTATAGGTCTTCCCTCCTCTTACGGTATCGAAAGTTGGGGTATCACCAACGTTGAGCACCTGCAAATCCATATCCTCCATTGTTCCAGCTAGTTCTTCACCCTTCTCGTCTATTTTCAGGCTTCCCCACCATGTGTGTTTGGCGTTTGCATCCCCACCTATAATTAGCTTTTTGATTCCCACTTCTCTTCCGATCTTTCTCAGGTGTGTGAGGAAAGGCTCTATTGTGGTGTGGTTTGGCTCGAAGTAAAATGAGACCACCACGATCTCCCAGGCGCTCGTCCTGAGCTTCACCACTACGATGTTGTTTGTGGTGAAGTCTGGACAAAGAATGGCATCCATGTCTTTATCAAAAACAGCGATAGCTGCTTTGATTGTGCCATCTCCTTGGTTTGCGTTCTGAAATATCCTGGTAGTCCCATAATCCTTCATTCGTCCGATTGTCCCAACATAAGGCTCTTGAAGCAGCGCGAAGGCCATTTTTCTGTTGTTAGCCTCAAGTATTAATTCTTGTGTAGCTAGTGCTTTTCTTTGTAAATTAGCTTGGGCTACGGTGTATGGCCTCGCGTCGCTCAGAGAAGCTGTCTGGCTCGGGACCACTTTAGCAATAAGCTACTGAGGCTCGAGCCAAAGCATCCCATCTTCTCCTTATCGGGCACTCACTGCTGAACGCATTGTGATCCGATCGCTCTACCTTGGCGTGCACACAGTTTGTGCACGTAGGGACGGCACCGGCCATCCAATCTGCACAATTCGTCCTGAGGTGGGCTCCACCGCAGTGGCTACATTTTTCGATCGTCTCCTTGCAGAATCTTCTGCCGTGGCCGTAACCCAGGCATAGGGAACATTGAACTAGTGGCGATTGGTCCGCCACTCGAACCTTCTGCAAGTCGATCGAGACTGTTTCGGCTTCTATCAGCCGTCTCCATATTGCAGGTGACACCCTCAGGACGATGTGGTGTGTATGTGGGTTTCGCGTTTGTTTTTTATAGGCTATTTCCATGGTGTCTTTATTGTTTATAGGTGGTAGGAGATTTTTGTTTTGTATTTTCAGTGCGCTGAGGATGTCTTCATCCTGATTGTATTTCAGCACATCCTTCAGAATAACCAGCGGGTTCTTATTTTGGACATTCTCTACGTTGAGCTCCTTTGCTTCTTTTATTTTGTTCCGGAATCTGTCGCGTTCTTCTTCTGTTCTGCACCCCACTATCACCTTTCTATCCTTTGCTTTTCTTATTCTCTCTACCGCTATTCCACTCTCTTTTGCATTTACTGTCTTTCTGATTCTATCTAGAACTTCTTCACCTGTCTCTGTTTCGTCTTTGGCACTGACTACTACTGAGTGTAGTGCAGTCTGTTTGTGGGGCTGTCTCCCAGTGGCAGCCGCTGCTACACTCGCGTAGGTTTGCCTTTCTACTATTTCTTTGTGTTTTTCTATAGTCTCTGCTAGTTTTTCCATGTTCCTGTTGTTTTCTTGAATCAGCTTTTCTTGCTCTTCTTTGTGTTTTCTCATGGTTTCTTTAAATTGCTCCATCTGTTCATTACTCTCTTGCAAAATTTTTGCTAGCTTTTCTCCTTCTTTCTCATGGTATTTGTTTTGGTTTCCCTCTAGTTCTTGTTCTTTATCTTTCCTGGGTTCTTCTACATTTTTCTTTCCTTTAACTCTTTCGCATTCTTTTACCATGAGAAACAGCCTTTCTGCTGCGCCGATTATATTTCCTGCTAGTGTTTTCTTAAAGTTTTTAGATAGTCCAAGATTGGTTTTAATGGTAACGAGGCACCCTCTAGCCTCGCTCACTCGCTCAGTACTCTTCAAGCTTGGCTTGTCGGTGCTAGGCGAGTTGGTTGTCGTTAGTATCCGTACCCTGCTATCCACTTGGGAGAGAGTGGTTTTTGTTGTTGAGCATGAGGGCTGACTCTGTGAGGGCCTCTTAGGCGAAGGTGTGTCTCCTAGGATTGACCCTGCCTTTGCGGGCTTCCATTCCCCGGAGCCATTCCTCACCCATGAAGTCCGACCAGGATGGGCACTTGGAATGTCGTCGTCTTTTTTTTGTACTAGGCTTTTTGCTGTGGTTTTGGTTTGATTGTCTTCTTTCTGCGTCAGCACTGTCTCTTCCTTTCCCTGTTCTTTTGTGAATGTTCTTTCACGTCTATGGTGGGGGCTTGAGCACCTCTCCATTTGATTTTCACTTAAAACCTCGTTTTCTTGGTCTTGATTTTGCTTGTCTTCCTTCTGCGTCAGCATTTCATCTTCTTTTTCGCTCTCCTTTGTGAATGTTAATTCAAGGGGCACCGGAGATGGAGTCTTTAGTTGACTTTGGTTGGTCAAGTCAATCAGGTCGTAAGGTTTATCTCCTTGGCGGGAGGATTGCGCCTGCTCTACTCTTTTGTCCCTCTTCGGAACAGGTGTTTTGTCAAGCATTTTGTCAGAGGGCTCGCGGGTTTAATATATGTAAAGTAGTATGTAATCAATGTAATTTTGTAAAAGTTGTAAAAATATGAAAATAAAAGTGTCTTATGAACTAATATGATGTAGAGGTGTAAATGTGCTCCAATCGTAGTCAGAAGTCGGATTAAATTTTTGTGTAGATAACAAAGAAATTAAAATAAAATATTCTTGACTCTACATTAGAGTTGGTCTCTATGAAATAGAAGAGTAACCCTCGGATGTACTGCAATAAGCAGGAAACCGCGTCGAATTCAGGCTTCTGGTTCCAGAGATATGGGCTGAGAATTTACTCTATGTAGAGTCGGTTAAACTTGTAAGTCCGAAAGGACTTGTTCTAAGCACTATGAACCCAGAAAGTCAATATAATACAAGTAACAAATATATGTAAAACAATTATGGAATAGTTTCCAGTAATAAAGAAAAATTTTTGTTGACTCTACCTAGAGTCCAGTTTTATGTCACTTAATTGGTAGGTTGCTTACGTTAGAGTGTCACGCAAAAAACGCCGTCAAAATTGGTGAATCGGTTCGAGAGATATGAGGTTTTAAAATTGAAGGGGGGTGGGGGGGAAATTGGGAGGGGTCAAATCAGAAACCCAAATTTGGGAAACTTTGTTCAAATCTGAGCTATGTTGCTCCGTTCCCGAGATATATGGGTTTTAGGTTTCTAAATTTAATTGGGGGGGAAATATGGGAAGAGGGAGGGAAATACAAGGTTAATTTTGGGGAGAAAAATAGGGACTTTGAGGTAAAAATATTTGGACAGGATATAATTTAAGATTAGGTTATGAGGGGGGTTTTACCAAAGGAGGGGGTGAAGGGGGGGAGGGGAAACAATTAATTTTAAAAGAATCTATTTATATAACTAATTATTACAACTAAAAATTTTACAATTTAAGAACTTTCTTTAACAAAAAATCTAATATTAAAAATTTTACAAAAAAGGGGGAAAAAGTTAAGGGGGGCTCTTACGTACTATTAAATTTAGGGGTTGCTTACATATATTATATATATAATATATGCAAACTGGTCATAAAATTAGCCTATCTCTCACCGTTTCGGAGATACAAGGGTGTGACGTTTTTGTGCGGTTGGTTTTTCTATATAAAAATCTATAACTTCTAAACCGCTCTACATAAAAATAAAATTTAAAAACTAAAATAATCTACTCTGTAGGCGTTATAATCTATCAAAAAATAAAGCTAAGTTATCGCTGAAAAAATGGAATAATCGAGTGTCCAAGATGTCACTGAACAGCAAAATAATAAAAATGTCTGTATCTCCGTCACCAATTGTCCGAAAAAATTTCTAGGGGTACCTCCCGGGTCCTGAAGTTGTCCTCTTCAAATTAGCTAACTTAGTTAGCGACGCGCTCCTCTCCTTCGGTGACCTCGTGGCCACGTGGTTCTTGTTTTTCTGCTGATTATTCCGCAACGGTGTGCGGAAAAAATCAGCAAATACGTCCGACGTGTAGAACTCCACAAGGGCTCCGTCTGGGTCAGTAAAAAATTTGGGGTCGTCACTGCAGATCCCGAGAAATTTCAATTTTTCTTTTTAATTTTTTGTAAAAAACACTTTTTTGCCAATAACTTCGTGAATTTTTCACTTTGCACAACACTTTTTTCACTGGCGTGTGCGCCTTCACAGCGCGCGTCTTTTGATGTATAGCGCGTCAATTATATTGCAAATTTGCTATTTTTCACGAATTTTTGCGTGCGGAAGGGCTTGATTTCGTGGCGCTTTCGACGGCGGTCCAAGCGCGACTGGTTAGGTTAGGTTAGGTTAGGTTAGGTTAGGTTAGGTTAGGTTAGGTTAGGTTAGGTTAGGTTAGGTTAGGTTAGGTTAGGTTAGGTTAGGTTAGGTTAGGTTAGGTTAGGTTAGGTTAGGTTAGGTTAGGTTAGGTTAGGTTAGGTTAGGTTAGGTTAGGTTAGGTTAGGTTAGGTTAGGTTAGGTTAGGTTAGGTTAGGTTAGGTTAGGTTAGGTTAGGTTAGGTTAGGTTAGGTTAGGTTAGGTTAGGTTAGGTTAGGTTAGGTTAGGTTAGGTTAGGTTAGGTTAGGTTAGGTTAGGTTAGGTTAGGTTAGGTTAGGTTAGGTTAGGTTAGGTTAGGTTAGGTTAGGTTAGGTTAGGTTAGGTTAGGTTAGGTTAGGTTAGGTTAGGTTAGGTTAGGTTAGGTTAGGTTAGGTTAGGTTAGGTTAGGTTAGGTTAGGTTAGGTTAGGTTAGGTTAGGTTAGGTTAGGTTAGGTTAGGTTAGGTTAGGTTAGGTTAGGTTAGGTTAGGTTAGGTTAGGTTAGGTTAGGTTAGGTTAGGTTAGGTTAGGTTAGGTTAGGTTAGGTTAGGTTAGGTTAGGTTAGGTTAGGTTAGGTTAGGTTAGGTTAGGTTAGGTTAGGTTAGGTTAGGTTAGGTTAGGTTAGGTTAGGTTAGGTTAGGTTAGGTTAGGTTAGGTTAGGTTAGGTTAGGTTAGGTTAGGTTAGGTTAGGTTAGGTTAGGTTAGGTTAGGTTAGGTTAGGTTAGGTTAGGTTAGGTTAGGTTAGGTTAGGTTAGGTTAGGTTAGGTTAGGTTAGGTTAGGTTAGGTTAGGTTAGGTTAGGTTAGGTTAGGTTAGGTTAGGTTAGGTTAGGTTAGGTTAGGTTAGGTTAGGTTAGGTTAGGTTAGGTTAGGTTAGGTTAGGTTAGGTTAGGTTAGGTTAGGTTAGGTTAGGTTAGGTTAGGTTAGGTTAGGTTAGGTTAGGTTAGGTTAGGTTAGGTTAGGTTAGGTTAGGTTAGGTTAGGTTAGGTTAGGTTAGGTTAGGTTAGGTTAGGTTAGGTTAGGTTAGGTTAGGTTAGGTTAGGTTAGGTTAGGTTAGGTTAGGTTAGGTTAGGTTAGGTTAGGTTAGGTTAGGTTAGGTTAGGTTAGGTTAGGTTAGGTTAGGTTAGGTTAGGTTAGGTTAGGTTAGGTTAGGTTAGGTTAGGTTAGGTTAGGTTAGGTTAGGTTAGGTTAGGTTAGGTTAGGTTAGGTTAGGTTAGGTTAGGTTAGGTTAGGTTAGGTTAGGTTAGGTTAGGTTAGGTTAGGTTAGGTTAGGTTAGGTTAGGTTAGGTTAGGTTAGGTTAGGTTAGGTTAGGTTAGGTTAGGTTAGGTTAGGTTAGGTTAGGTTAGGTTAGGTTAGGTTAGGTTAGGTTAGGTTAGGTTAGGTTAGGTTAGGTTAGGTTAGGTTAGGTTAGGTTAGGTTAGGTTAGGTTAGGTTAGGTTAGGTTAGGTTAGGTTAGGTTAGGTTAGGTTAGGTTAGGTTAGGTTAGGTTAGGTTAGGTTAGGTTAGGTTAGGTTAGGTTAGGTTAGGTTAGGTTAGGTTAGGTTAGGTTAGGTTAGGTTAGGTTAGGTTAGGTTAGGTTAGGTTAGGTTAGGTTAGGTTAGGTTAGGTTAGGTTAGGTTAGGTTAGGTTAGGTTAGGTTAGGTTAGGTTAGGTTAGGTTAGGTTAGGTTAGGTTAGGTTAGGTTAGGTTAGGTTAGGTTAGGTTAGGTTAGGTTAGGTTAGGTTAGGTTAGGTTAGGTTAGGTTAGGTTAGGTTAGGTTAGGTTAGGTTAGGTTAGGTTAGGTTAGGTTAGGTTAGGTTAGGTTAGGTTAGGTTAGGTTAGGTTAGGTTAGGTTAGGTTAGGTTAGGTTAGGTTAGGTTAGGTTAGGTTAGGTTAGGTTAGGTTAGGTTAGGTTAGGTTAGGTTAGGTTAGGTTAGGTTAGGTTAGGTTAGGTTAGGTTAGGTTAGGTTAGGTTAGGTTAGGTTAGGTTAGGTTAGGTTAGGTTAGGTTAGGTTAGGTTAGGTTAGGTTAGGTTAGGTTAGGTTAGGTTAGGTTAGGTTAGGTTAGGTTAGGTTAGGTTAGGTTAGGTTAGGTTAGGTTAGGTTAGGTTAGGTTAGGTTAGGTTAGGTTAGGTTAGGTTAGGTTAGGTTAGGTTAGGTTAGGTTAGGTTAGGTTAGGTTAGGTTAGGTTAGGTTAGGTTAGGTTAGGTTAGGTTAGGTTAGGTTAGGTTAGGTTAGGTTAGGTTAGGTTAGGTTAGGTTAGGTTAGGTTAGGTTAGGTTAGGTTAGGTTAGGTTAGGTTAGGTTAGGTTAGGTTAGGTTAGGTTAGGTTAGGTTAGGTTAGGTTAGGTTAGGTTAGGTTAGGTTAGGTTAGGTTAGGTTAGGTTAGGTTAGGTTAGGTTAGGTTAGGTTAGGTTAGGTTAGGTTAGGTTAGGTTAGGTTAGGTTAGGTTAGGTTAGGTTAGGTTAGGTTAGGTTAGGTTAGGTTAGGTTAGGTTAGGTTAGGTTAGGTTAGGTTAGGTTAGGTTAGGTTAGGTTAGGTTAGGTTAGGTTAGGTTAGGTTAGGTTAGGTTAGGTTAGGTTAGGTTAGGTTAGGTTAGGTTAGGTTAGGTTAGGTTAGGTTAGGTTAGGTTAGGTTAGGTTAGGTTAGGTTAGGTTAGGTTAGGTTAGGTTAGGTTAGGTTAGGTTAGGTTAGGTTAGGTTAGGTTAGGTTAGGTTAGGTTAGGTTAGGTTAGGTTAGGTTAGGTTAGGTTAGGTTAGGTTAGGTTAGGTTAGGTTAGGTTAGGTTAGGTTAGGTTAGGTTAGGTTAGGTTAGGTTAGGTTAGGTTAGGTTAGGTTAGGTTAGGTTAGGTTAGGTTAGGTTAGGTTAGGTTAGGTTAGGTTAGGTTAGGTTAGGTTAGGTTAGGTTAGGTTAGGTTAGGTTAGGTGTTAGGTTAGGTTAGGTTAGGTTAGGTTAGGTTAGGTTAGTTAGGTTAGGTTAGGTTAGGTTAGGTTAGGTTAGGTTAGGTTAGGTTAGGTTAGGTTAGGTTAGGTTAGGTTAGGTTAGGTTAGGTTAGGTTAGGTTAGGTTAGGTTAGGTTAGGTTAGGTTAGGTTAGGTTAGGTTAGGTTAGGTTAGGTTAGGTTAGGTTAGGTTAGGTTAGGTTAGGTTAGGTTAGGTTAGGTTAGTTAGTTAGGTTAGGTTAGGTTAGGTTAGGTTAGGTTAGGTTAGGTTAGGTTAGGTTAGGTTAGGTTAGGTTAGGTTAGGTTAGGTTAGGTTAGGTTAGGTTAGGTTAGGTTACGTTAGGTTAGGTTAGGTTAGGTTAGGTTAGGTTAGGTTAGGTTAGGTTAGGTTAGGTTAGGTTAGGTTAGGTTAGGTTAGGTTAGGTTAGGTTAGGTTAGGTTAGGTTAGGTTAGGTTAGTTAGGTTAGGTTAGGTTAGGTTAGGTTAGGTTAGGTTAGGTTAGTTAGGTTACGTTAGGTTAGGTAGGTTAGGTTAGGTTAGGTTAGGTTAGTTAGGTTAGGTTAAGGTTAGGTTAGGTTAGGTTAGGTTAGGTTAGGTTAGGTTAGGTTAGGTTAGGTTAGGTTAGGTTAGGTTAGGTTAGGTTAGGTTAGGTTAGGTTAGGTTAGGTTAGGTTAGGTTAGGTTAGGTTAGGTTAGGTTAGGTTAGGTTAGGTTAGGTTAGGTTAGTTAGGTTAGGTTAGGTTAGGTTAGGTTAGGTTAGGTTAGGTTAGGTTAGGTTAGGTTAGGTTAGGTTAGGTTAGGTTAGGTTAGGTTAGGTTAGGTTAGGTTAGGTTAGGTTAGGTTAGGTTAGGTTAGGTTAGGTTAGGTTAGGTTAGGTTAGGTTAGGTTAGGTTAGGTTAGGTTAGGTTAGGTTAGGTTTTTTTTTTTTTTTTTTTTTTTTTTTTTTTTTTTTTTTTTTTTTTTTTTTTTTTTATATTGTCGCAAACTAGTTAACTCATCTGATCATTGGACCAGTGAGTGTGCTAATCTGCTTTTTTTTTAAAACCTACGATAACCTGTTGCTATTGAATGCAACAACATTAAATACTTACTAAGGAATACAACAATTACTATACATATTTTATAAATCAAAACTTTAAACTTACATACACACCCTTACATACATCAACACAAACACACCAAATTAAACATACGTACATAAGAAGAGAGGGAAGGAGTGGATACAATTAATACAATCAATTGTCCAATATACGATTGGGACAAATACATTTACATTTACATTTACAACTATTGAAATGGCCATTTTACAATACATATTTTACGATACTTATATTTTAGCAATTCAATTATTTATTTATATTTACATTACAAATTAATTAATTGGAATTTAATAATACATATTATCTTTGTTATTGTGCAAATGCTTGATATACAAGCAGAGCCAATTTGTTTGCAAAGAAAATGCTTTACCTGATAACTTCAATAAATCATTTATTAAATTTTATAAATTAGAGAAATTCCATGAAACTATAAAAATTTTACAAAATAAAATTTTATAATTTCATTAAACAAATAGATAGGTACGTACCTATTTACAAATTAAAAAAATAATAATATTAATATTTAGAAAAACAAACAAACAGATCATTACATTATTCAAGTATAGCCACTTGTTCATTACCTACATTTGACATTGCTTAGTATAAATAAGTAAATTATAATTATCAATTAAAATACTTACTAGCTCTGATCATCAAAAATATTTTACTTATGTATATAATTTAATTGATTCAAGTTATTCTTTTCTTTTCTGTAGTCTTTATGTATTTCTTTTTTTTTTTTTTTTTTTTTTTTTTTTTTTGTTATTCAGTTTCTTTTTTTCCCATTTTTTTCCATTCATAATAATAATCATTTTTTTTTTTTTTTTTTTTTTTTTTTTTTCAACATTGCTTATCATTTAGCTAACTATACTAACGTGCATCTAGAAATACAATCTACAACCAACACAAATTAAAACAAAAAAAAAAACTAACAAAAAGGATCACATTGCAACCATAAAGATAATATAATCTCTAAGACATACATACCTATTCACAGTTAATAATAAAAAAAGAACTTATGACCTTGACTCTCAAAAATAAAATAAATTGAAAAATTTTATTAAAAACACAAGAAATTGTACTGTATACACCTAATCTAATATTACATTAAACTGGTTATTCAGTTGTCTACTACAAATATTAAATTTACTAAGCTTCGAACAGGGACAATTAAGGACAATCAAATTATATGTCAAAGTCAAACGCTTAATAAGGCCCGCCACACACACCTTAATATGGGTGGCAACATACAACCCGACGCCTCGTCCGACTATTTGACAAGTCCAACAATGCCTGTCAATGCCACAGTGAAGGAACTGTCACAAAATGTAAACACAGAAAAAACAACACAAACAAATTTTGTGAAAGAAGATAGAAAGTGAAATAGGTATTCTTTCTCTATAAACAGAACAGCTTTGATAGCAGAAAACACTATCTTAAAAAAAATCAAATCGAATAAATATAAAATCAAACAAAAAATAAAAAGAATCACAGTATATTAAAGTAGTGTATCGTTGTTATATTATTACTCCTCAACAAAAGAGCCATTTTCCTTGCCAATAATGCGAAGAATAGTCTTTGCAAACGACAAAAAGATAGGCCTATGAATATTGTCACTAATCAACTGCTCCAAAGTATCAACACTCATATCTAAATCCATAGCGCATTCGCAGTCGTGTCTCAACAGTCCGAAACGCGCACACTCCAACAGCAAGTGTTGCACAGATTGACTGACATCCTCACCGCAGGAGCACAAAGGAGAGTCTGTTAATCTAAACCGAAATAAATAAGAATTAAAGCCACCGTGACCTGTAAAAATTTGTGCATAAAAATTATCTAGACTGATTTTCCTCAAAGTTTGGTAAGCTAAAGAAACATTTTTGAAAAATAATTTTGTAGTGCTGCCTGCCTGAGAAGTATTATAAACCTGCTGCCAATCATTAATACTGTCTGATCTTACAAGCCACTTAGCGTAGGATAGAGGGTATTTATCATAGAATGGCTGTCTTCTATCCCTCAGGGCTGCCTGTTTTGCCAACTCGTCGGCCCTCTCATTACCCTCTATCCCACAGTGTGCCTTTACCCAGTACAAAGAGACTGCTTTTTGTTCTTGACCTAACCTAACAATAATTTCTTTAATTTCAGAGACCAAAGGATGAAGTGAATTAGGGTCGCTCACTGCCTCAAGACTTGACCTAGAGTCACTAACTATGCTAAAAGCAGACTCCCCTCTACCTTCAGCCAGCTGAAGTGCCCGCAGTATAGCACAAAGCTCCGCCTGGAACACACTGCAGTAGTTCTCAAGCCGGAATCTAGTATGACGGACCTCCCGCCCTTCAGACCAACAGGTAACCGCCCCACCAACCCTACCCTCAAGTTTACTACCATCTGTGTATAGCACAAGCCCATCATTTCCTAGACGCAATGCTGCCTCTGGAGATTCAATAAGCCCAAACCTCAAATGCTTTCTCTCCGCTGGGTGAGGCAGAGAGAATGGACTTTTTCTATGCTCCATACTCCGTCCCGGCAAACCAGCCATTGGCTCCCCTCTCTTTGCTCTATAAATGAGGGCATTTTCCTTTAACCTCATAGTGAGAGGCAGCAGTCTTGACAACAAGACACTCGACACCAAAGATACTGTGCGGTGAGATTTACTTATTTTAATAGCAAAAGATCTTATGAGGCTATTCAAAGTTCTTTCAGCATAAACCCTATCTGAGACATCCGCCCAGCAACTGGCTGAATACAGAACAGTAGGCTCCACCACAGCGATATAAATCAGTCTCAGAATATCAGAATTAAGACCCCATTGTGCACGTGCCGCTCTTGATACTATCTTGTAGAAAGCAATAGCTTTGTTGGTAACAAGCTCAAGGTGCCTTCTAAAATTGAGAATGGAGTCAACATTTAATCCTAATATTCTAAGACTAGATCCAAACGCTATGGGGACACCTGCCATCACAATCCTAGGAGCATGATATCTCAACTTCTTAGTTATTAAGAGTGCTTGCGTCTTCTCAGGAGCAAATCTCAGTTTCAGGCTTTCTCCCCACTGCGTGATCACGGCCAGCGCTCGGTTGACCATCGCTTCCAACTCAACCCCGTCAGCTGCGGCTGCGATCAACAGGATGTCATCCGCGAAAGCCTGAACCCTGACGCCTCCATACTGCGCCTGCTCCAGCACCGGCTCCAGCTGGATGTTCCAGAGGATCGGCCCACAGGTAGACCCCTGAATACAACCCTTATTGGTGTCTCTACAAACGACTTGCCCGGCGTATTTAAGCTTAATACTCCGCTCAGAGAGGTAACTTAGTATAAGACGCGCTACCTCGACGTCAACATTACTAGCCCTAAGCTGTTCGACAATCGCGGGCCACCATGCATTATCAAAAGCTCCTTCTATATCTAAAGACACTAAGACAACCATTTTCTTTTGTTCCAGGCTGGCACGGACAACAGACATGGCGTCGAACATAGCGTCTTCCGCGCTCCGCTGCGGAGTGAATCCATATTGGAAGGGGCTCAGACTACTCTCCTTGCCGAGCTGCCACTGCAACCTATTCACAAATAACTTCTCGAGCATCTTCCCGAAGACCGGAAGAAGCCCGATCGGTCTGTACGACTTAGGAGTTGTATAGCTATCTCTGCCTGGCTTAGGGATCACTTTAATAGTCGCCACTTTCCACGATCTCGGGAAACAACCCAATCGAAGGCATTGCGAAAACAGCCCCACAAGTAGATCTTTATCACATCTGTAGGCCCGGAGACAAATGTCCAGCGTGAGCCCATCACCCCCGGGCGCTCTCTTGGGACTCATAGTTCGCAGTACTGTTTCGAGTTCCGTTTCAGTGAAGGCAACGTGAGGCAGGGCGGTGTGGGCGAGGCGGTCGGCCCAGGCGCATACGGCGACGCGACGCGCGGCGTGCTGCGGCGCGTCCTGCCGCGGGTCGTCGCGCCGGTAGAACGTGTCGGCCAGCAGCGCCGCCGATTGCGCCTCATCCAGCGCACGCCCGTCCGCCGCCACTAGCAGTGCATCCTCCGAGCGTGCCCGCGCTCCGCACGCCTTCATGATCCGGTAAGACCTCTGCCATATACCCTCCACCGTCTCGCCCGTGCAGAACTCCTTCCAACTGGCGGTCATGGCGGACTCTATGGCTTTCCTGTACTCCGTCCTGGCCTCCAGGTACCGGTCCACCACGAACCGCCTCCTGGAAGGGTTCGCGCGCGCGATTCTCCTCCGGCGGCGCACCATCTCAGCCTTCAGCTCGGTCAGCTCGGGTCTCCACCAGCGGCATGATTTGCCGAGTCTCGGAGGCTGAATGCGAGGGATGGCCCTCTCACAGGCCGCGAGCACGCACTCGGTGTACAGGTCGGTGGCGCGGTTGACCGCCTCGCCATCCGCCAGCGCGTCCACGGCGGCACTCAGCTCGCAACGAGAGATCTCCTGCTCCAGCTCTCCCTCGAACAGCGTCCAATTAGCCTTTGTCGTGTTGTAGATTCTCGTGCTGGCAGCGGGTGCATCCTCCCCGCGGCGCGCGCTCAGTCGCAGCGTGAAGGTGATCGGGCGGTGGTCGGACAGCGTGCAGAGCGCGGGGTCGACGCGCCAGTCGGCGAGCGCGGGCAGCAGCGCAGCGGAGCAGACCGTCACGTCTATGATGCTGGCGGCGGGCGCCCCGTGCCTGTAGGCGAGGAAGGTCGGCTCGTCTCCCGAGTTACAGACCTCGAGCCCGAGCTCCGCGAATAGCTCTGCGAGTGCGGCGCCGCGCGCGTCCTCCGCCGCGCAGCTCCACCACGGACTGGCCGCGTTCACGTCACCCGCCACCAGCACCCGCGAGCAACCCATGCCCTGCACCATGCGCTTCACTCTATCCAGGTACACGTCCAAATCTAACTCCTTATCCAAGTAAACGCTTATTATTCCTATATCCAAATTTTCAGCTCTAATAATAACACCCAGCAAGTCCTCGCTCATATAATTTATATTTTCAGTATACCGCAAGCCGGGATTCAAGATAACAATAGCAGCCCGCACCGGCGCCCCAGGGCTCCCCGACGCGCTTTGGATCACCCTGCAACCGGTCGGCGGTGACATACTGCCTCTTGCCCCAACGTAAGGTTCCTGCAATATTAAAATTTGAAAACCCCTAGCGGTGGCCTCTCTCAAACACTCGATCGTCGCCGCCCTACCCCTGCCCAAATTGTACTGCATAATTTTAAGACTTATATTCATCTGCACAGACGGATCAGTGCCCTCAGCAGTAGCGCACGCTAAGGCGCGCTATACGGTCCCAGCGGCGCCACTCGGGACAGTCTGCGCTGTACGCGGGGTGCCCCTGGTCCGGCGCGCGGCGCGCCGCGCAGTTGGTGCAGCGCGGCGGCGCCCCGCAGCGGACGCTGCACGCGCGCGTGTCGTGCTCGCCCGCGCAGTATCCGCAGCGCGGCGCCGGCGCGCGGCACTCGGCCACACGGTGAGAGAACCCCAGACACCGGTAGCACTGCATCAGCGGCGACTGGTCCAGCGCCACCACGACCTGGTACCCGAGCCGCACGCGCCGGTCCAGTAGCGCGCGCCACACGCCCGCGCTCACACTCACCACGACGTTGTTTAGCCCCGCGTTGCGCCCCTTGATGCGCCGCACGACCTTGATACTGCGCTCCGCCCCCGGCACGCACCGCAGCAGCCCCTCGTTCTGCCGGAGCAGGGCCTCCTCGAGGCGCGCGTCCGCGAGCTCCGCAACGACGCCAACGAGCCGCAGCTGCGGGTCCCGACGGCGCGGCTCCGACACGCTGTAGTCATCCCCGAGCGCGCGAATGGCGCCCTCCATCACCTCCCGCTCGCGCGCGCTCTCCATAGAGATGGCGACGCCGCCGTCGCGACACTTCCGCACGCCGTTCACGCCGACTCCCAGACTGATAACATCAACATTTTCTTTTATATGTTTCAGGATATCATCACCGGTATGAATCGGGTTGCGCGATTTTACCATGAGCGGATGCCGCGCGGCGCGCGCATACAATGCGGACGTCGGTGGCGGTCCCTCACCCGCAGGCCGCTGGAGCGCCCCCGCATCGCGCACCAGTCCGAGGCCCCCTGCGGACGGCATCGGCGAGCCCGAGCATTCCTCTCGGATGGCGTGCGCTTCCTCGAGCAGCCGGCCCACCAGACGGAGGCTGGTCGCCTCCTCCTCGGGCTGCGCTCCCAGCCTGCCGCTCATCTCCTCCACGACGCGGCGCGCCGCCTCGGCCTCCTGCATCGCCTTGGTAGTCGTACGCCGCATCTCATCCAGACCGCTTTTCAGGTCCGAGGTGATCGCCTCGAGCCTATCGGCATGAATCTTATGCTGTAGGGCACTCCGCCTCTCGGAGACTGCGCGCACGTGCTCCTTCTCAGCGATGTGCCGCGAGCGCGAGTCCGCGAGGCGCAGCACCAAGCCGTGCAGTCCGTGCACGCCCGCCAACACTGCATCCTTTATGTCTCGGTTCAGGTTGCGAGATTTCTCGAGCTCCGTCACCGTGCTCCGCAGCAGACAGTTCGCGCGGTGAGGCGCGTCCTGCACCGACTCGCCCGTCACTAGCACGGAGGTGTCCAGAAACGAGAGCGACTCAGCGGGCGAGGCCAGAGCGGAGTGTGGCTGTGCAGACTGCGGCGTCGGCGCCGAGTCTCCGCCCCGCGCCTGCGTCGGCGTACTCGCGCCCGCGCCCCCATGTCCCAGCTGCAAGGAAGACTCATTGGACTCAGAAGGTGGGTGGTAGGTGGGAGCATCAGAGCCGGACTCGAGTCTCTTTCTTATTGTCCCCACGATATTAACTGGGCATATTTTTCCAGGCTTCAGGTCTGGGCCGACTTCACGCCGCGACTGTGAGTGGAACAGCGGCGGCAGCGGCGCAGCAAGTCCCCTGGAAGTGCCGGCCCCCAGCGACGACGTCAGCGCTTCAACACCCACTCTTGGTGTCGCCGACTTCGGCGACACTTGGCGGCTTGGGTTAGGTTAGGTTAGGTTAGGTTAGGTTAGGTTAGGTTAGGTTAGGTTAGGTTAGGTTAGGTTAGGTTAGGTTAGGTTAGGTTAGGTTAGGTTAGGTTAGGTTAGGTTAGGTTAGGTTAGGTTAGGTTAGGTTAGGTTAGGTTAGGTTAGGTTAGGTTAGGTTAGGTTAGGTTAGGTTAGGTTAGGTTAGGTTAGGTTAGGTTAGGTTAGGTTAGGTTAGGTTAGGTTAGGTTAGGTTAGGTTAGGTTAGGTTAGGTTAGGTTAGGTTAGGTTAGGTTAGGTTAGGTTAGGTTAGGTTAGGTTAGGTTAGGTTAGGTTAGGTTAGGTTAGGTTAGGTTAGGTTAGGTTAGGTTAGGTTAGGTTAGGTTAGGTTAGGTTAGGTTAGGTTAGGTTAGGTTAGGTTAGGTTAGGTTAGGTTAGGTTAGGTTAGGTTAGGTTAGGTTAGGTTAGGTTAGGTTAGGTTAGGTTAGGTTAGGTTAGGTTAGGTTAGGTTAGGTTAGGTTAGGTTAGGTTAGGTTAGGTTAGGTTAGGTTAGGTTAGGTTAGGTTAGGTTAGGTTAGGTTAGGTTAGGTTAGGTTAGGTTAGGTTAGGTTAGGTTAGGTTAGGTTAGGTTAGGTTAGGTTAGGTTAGGTTAGGTTAGGTTAGGTTAGGTTAGGTTAGGTTAGGTTAGGTTAGGTTAGGTTAGGTTAGGTTAGGTTAGGTTAGGTTAGGTTAGGTTAGGTTAGGTTAGGTTAGGTTAGGTTAGGTTAGGTTAGGTTAGGTTAGGTTAGGTTAGGTTAGGTTAGGTTAGGTTAGGTTAGGTTAGGTTAGGTTAGGTTAGGTTAGGTTAGGTTAGGTTAGGTTAGGTTAGGTTAGGTTAGGTTAGGTTAGGTTAGGTTAGGTTAGGTTAGGTTAGGTTAGGTTAGGTTAGGTTAGGTTAGGTTAGGTTAGGTTAGGTTAGGTTAGGTTAGGTTAGGTTAGGTTAGGTTAGGTTAGGTTAGGTTAGGTTAGGTTAGGTTAGGTTAGGTTAGGTTAGGTTAGGTTAGGTTAGGTTAGGTTAGGTTAGGTTAGGTTAGGTTAGGTTAGGTTAGGTTAGGTTAGGTTAGGTTAGGTTAGGTTAGGTTAGGTTAGGTTAGGTTAGGTTAGGTTAGGTTAGGTTAGGTTAGGTTAGGTTAGGTTAGGTTAGGTTAGGTTAGGTTAGGTTAGGTTAGGTTAGGTTAGGTTAGGTTAGGTTAGGTTAGGTTAGGTTAGGTTAGGTTAGGTTAGGTTAGGTTAGGTTAGGTTAGGTTAGGTTAGGTTAGGTTAGGTTAGGTTAGGTTAGGTTAGGTTAGGTTAGGTTAGGTTAGGTTAGGTTAGGTTAGGTTAGGTTAGGTTAGGTTAGGTTAGGTTAGGTTAGGTTAGGTTAGGTTAGGTTAGGTTAGGTTAGGTTAGGTTAGGTTAGGTTAGGTTAGGTTAGGTTAGGTTAGGTTAGGTTAGGTTAGGTTAGGTTAGGTTAGGTTAGGTTAGGTTAGGTTAGGTTAGGTTAGGTTAGGTTAGGTTAGGTTAGGTTAGGTTAGGTTAGGTTAGGTTAGGTTAGGTTAGGTTAGGTTAGGTTAGGTTAGGTTAGGTTAGGTTAGGTTAGGTTAGGTTAGGTTAGGTTAGGTTAGGTTAGGTTAGGTTAGGTTAGGTTAGGTTAGGTTAGGTTAGGTTAGGTTAGGTTAGGTTAGGTTAGGTTAGGTTAGGTTAGGTTAGGTTAGGTTAGGTTAGGTTAGGTTAGGTTAGGTTAGGTTAGGTTAGGTTAGGTTAGGTTAGGTTAGGTTAGGTTAGGTTAGGTTAGGTTAGGTTAGGTTAGGTTAGGTTAGGTTAGGTTAGGTTAGGTTAGGTTAGGTTAGGTTAGGTTAGGTTAGGTTAGGTTAGGTTAGGTTAGGTTAGGTTAGGTTAGGTTAGGTTAGGTTAGGTTAGGTTAGGTTAGGTTAGGTTAGGTTAGGTTAGGTTAGGTTAGGTTAGGTTAGGTTAGGTTAGGTTAGGTTAGGTTAGGTTAGGTTAGGTTAGGTTAGGTTAGGTTAGGTTAGGTTAGGTTAGGTTAGGTTAGGTTAGGTTAGGTTAGGTTAGGTTAGGTTAGGTTAGGTTAGGTTAGGTTAGGTTAGGTTAGGTTAGGTTAGGTTAGGTTAGGTTAGGTTAGGTTAGGTTAGGTTAGGTTAGGTTAGGTTAGGTTAGGTTAGGTTAGGTTAGGTTAGGTTAGGTTAGGTTAGGTTAGGTTAGGTTAGGTTAGGTTAGGTTAGGTTAGGTTAGGTTAGGTTAGGTTAGGTTAGGTTAGGTTAGGTTAGGTTAGGTTAGGTTAGGTTAGGTTAGGTTAGGTTAGGTTAGGTTAGGTTAGGTTAGGTTAGGTTAGGTTAGGTTAGGTTAGGTTAGGTTAGGTTAGGTTAGGTTAGGTTAGGTTAGGTTAGGTTAGGTTAGGTTAGGTTAGGTTAGGTTAGGTTAGGTTAGGTTAGGTTAGGTTAGGTTAGGTTAGGTTAGGTTAGGTTAGGTTAGGTTAGGTTAGGTTAGGTTAGGTTAGGTTAGGTTAGGTTAGGTTAGGTTAGGTTAGGTTAGGTTAGGTTAGGTTAGGTTAGGTTAGGTTAGGTTAGGTTAGGTTAGGTTAGGTTAGGTTAGGTTAGGTTAGGTTAGGTTAGGTTAGGTTAGGTTAGGTTAGGTTAGGTTAGGTTAGGTTAGGTTAGGTTAGGTTAGGTTAGGTTAGGTTAGGTTAGGTTAGGTTAGGTTAGGTTAGGTTAGGTTAGGTTAGGTTAGGTTAGGTTAGGTTAGGTTAGGTTAGGTTAGGTTAGGTTAGGTTAGGTTAGGTTAGGTTAGGTTAGGTTAGGTTAGGTTAGGTTAGGTTAGGTTAGAGTTAGGTTAGGTTAGGTTAGGTTAGGTTAGGTTAGGTTAGGTTAGGTTAGGTTAGGTTAGGTTAGGTTAGGTTAGGTTAGGTTAGGTTAGGTTAGGTTAGGTTAGGTTAGGTTAGGTTAGGTTAGGTTAGGTTAGGTTAGGTTAGGTTAGGTTAGGTTAGGTTAGGTTAGGTTAGGTTAGGTTAGGTTAGGTTAGGTTAGGTTAGGTTAGGTTAGGTTAGGTTAGGTTAGGTTAGGTTAGGTTAGGTTAGGTTAGGTTAGGTTAGGTTAGGTTAGGTTAGGTTAGGTTAGGTTAGGTTAGGTTAGGTTAGGTTAGGTTAGGTTAGGTTAGGTTAGGTTAGGTTAGGTTAGGTTAGGTTAGGTTAGGTTAGGTTAGGTTAGGTTAGGTTAGGTTAGGTTAGGTTAGGTTAGGTTAGGTTAGGTTAGGTTAGGTTAGGTTAGGTTAGGTTAGGTTAGGTTAGGTTAGGTTAGGTTAGGTTAGGTTAGGTTAGGTTAGGTTAGGTTAGGTTAGGTTAGGTTAGGTTAGGTTAGGTTAGGTTAGGTTAGGTTAGGTTAGGTTAGGTTAGGTTAGGTTAGGTTAGGTTAGGTTAGGTTAGGTTAGGTTAGGTTAGGTTAGGTTAGGTTAGGTTAGGTTAGGTTAGGTTAGGTTAGGTTAGGTTAGGTTAGGTTAGGTTAGGTTAGGTTAGGTTAGGTTAGGTTAGGTTAGGTTAGGTTAGGTTAGGTTAGGTTAGGTTAGGTTAGGTTAGGTTAGGTTAGGTTAGGTTAGGTTAGGTTAGGTTAGGTTAGGTTAGGTTAGGTTAGGTTAGGTT